>JAVTVJ010000025.1:0-1380000 GCA_034509425.1 Eopsaltria australis
ATAGCATTCATGCTATAACACCTTACATGCCCAGCCTGCCTTCTAAACCTTTTAATAGTGCTGGGAGTGGGGGGACAGGCTTTTCTACTTTTCCCTTTGTGATCATTTTCAGAAAGAAAATGCAGTCATCTTCCCATATTGAATTCACTGTTCCCCCCTTTAACTTGACTCACAGACTGTGTAAATGAGGAATCAAGGCTCTCTGTGTTTAAATGAAGGAAATGTTCTTGCAGGGACTTATTTGTCAACAATCCTCCCTCTGTTAGCTGTCCTTCAGCTCAGGGGAGGTGCCTGTGTGCAGAGGTCAAGAGAAAAGGAGTCCCAGCCCAGCAGCAGTGCCAGGGAGCAGCAGCACTTGGTCTTTCAGAGCTGCACTTTTCCCACTTCCACCCTCTCCTTTATTGTCCTTGTCCTTGTCCTGAGTGCTCTGGCAGCTCAGTCACTGTCCTGCTGCGTGTCCGTGCTGTGACCCCAGGCAGGGACAGGCCATGGGCACTGCTGGCACACAGCTGGGCTCCAGCACAGCAGCTCCATCAGCAAAGGGGATTTCCTTAGTGCAGAGCCCAAAGGCTGGGCTCTTTTTACTAAGTTAGTCTCCAGGAGAAGCCCAAGGAATGGATTTTGCAGGCTCTCTGCTTTGCTTGTCTGTCCCTGGAGGCAGTGCCGTGAGAGCAGGGTCCCACTGTGGTGCTTCAGGGACTGAGGGCTGGGTCAGCTCTTCTGTGCCAGTGGTCAGTGGCCATGGAGATGACAAATGATCTCCAAGTGACCTGCCTGGGGCTCTGCAGCTGGTGATGGCTCTGGTGGCAGTGAGCACTTTTCTGTAGGGAATCAGAACCTGGCAGGAGAGCACAGAGAATCTGCAGGGAGAGCCCGTGCCATGGAGGCAGCAGTGAATGGAGGCCTGGAGCAGAATCCTGCCTGGGGTGGGATCAGCCAGAGATAAAGGACCGAATGTGTGCTGTGAGCCAGGAGAGCTGTGCAGGCCCAGGGACACAGCAGGGACAGGGAAAGGAATGTGGGCAGTGACTGCTGTGACCCACAGGGAAGTTGCCCAGGAGGATGCAGGGCAGCCCCAAGGCCACGTGGCAGGCCTGGAAGAAGGCAGGCACCTGTGAGCAGCCTCCATGGGCACAGCAGAGCCTGTGTGGGAGGGCTGAGTGCAGGCAGCAGCAGCAGCTGCCTCTGTCCCCCAGGCTGAGCAGCAGAGGCCAGCAGAGGGAGCCCAGGGCCGCGGGCAGCAGAGCCGCCGTGCTCTGCAGAGCAGCACCCCCAGCTCGGGGGCTGTGGGGAGCAGCCCAGGGGCTGCAGCAATGGCTGCTCAGGCCAGCACAGACGTGTTGCCCTGGCCAAGGCTCTGTGGGCAGCTGGCATGTGGCAGGAGCAGAGCAGGAGCCCGTGGCTGTGCACAGGAGCCCTGGCAAGAGGCTGCCCTGGCCCTGGGCCAGCAGGAGCTGCGTGAGGAGCCCCGGGGCCAACTCTGCTGCTGTGCTGGGCAGCGGGGCTGGCCCTGGGGCTGCACCAGCTGCCCGAGCTGAGCATCTCCTGAGCATTGCAGACACACAGGGGCTGACCCTGAGCTGCAGTGCCTCCAGTTCCTGCTGCAGGGCCACGCCTGACTCTGCTGCTCTGCAGGGGAAGGGAGAGGCTGCACTGGGCAGTGCCAGGGAGAGGAGAACAATGGACCCTTGCTTATACGAGTCCCCACAGTGTCACAATGCTCTCCACGGTTCCATGAGGCCCTGCAGTGTCACAATGTGCCCTGGGTTCCATGGAGCCCCGCAGTGTCACAATGTGCCCTGGGTTCCATGGAGCCTCACAGTGTCACAATGTCCCCCTGGTTACACGGGGCCCCACAGTGTCACAATGTCCCCTTGGTTACAGGGGGCCCCACAGTGTCACAATGTCCCCCTGGTTACAGGGGGCCCCACAGTGTCACAATGTCCCCCTGGTTACACGGGGCCCCACAGTGTCACAATGTCCCCTTGGTTCTGTGGGGCTGCAGTGTCAGTTCTGCGGGTGGGCACGCTCAGCACCAAAGACACAGACACCAACTGAAGGGATTGTGGGACTTTTATGATGCACAAGTGCAAAGAATTACAAAAGGATAAGCTCAACAAAGGACATAATCATTGGCAAAGAATGACAAAAGCAGCTCAGCAATGCACCCAATCATCACCACCAAAGACTGCCTGCAGTGATTTAGAAAGATCCAGCACCAGTTCCCCTCAGACTTTACCATCAGCCACATCCACACATCAGCTGGGGAAGCTGTCCCAGCCCAGGACTGCAGAGCCACTCCCGGACACTGGGAACTGCTGCAGGTGCCTCCAGCCACAGGTGAGGCTTCCACCCTGGCTGTGAGAGGGCCCAGCTTTGATAGTGCTGAATGAACAAACTGACAGCACTTCTGGTGTGGCAACATCTGCTTTCATTCTCCTCTTTGCTTCCTCCCAAAGCCTGGCCAGGGCCCAAGGAGGAACCAAAGGAGTTGCCTTTGATCCTACAGCCCCAAACAAAGCCAGATGGGGCCTTGTCCAGCTTCTAAATACAGAAAGGTCAATCCATATTTCACCAATGCACAGAGTCCATATTGTTATAATGATGAATTAATGAGCAGATACAAATACAACATTTGGTTGCAAGGTTCATCTAGAGGACAGCTTTGGCTCAGGGCTGCTGGTCAGGCCTCGGTACTTCCATCAGTGCTTTGACCTAGAGATGAATTCCAGCCTTCACAACAAGTCTTTCAATAACAGAGGCTTAGATGTAGGTATTAGGCATAAATGCATCACCTCTTGTTCTTCAATTGAGAGCTGTTCAAGTTCACTCCTCAGAGCTATAATTTGCATTCCTTTGAAGCCAGGCCAAATCAGTTGCTGTTCTCTATGGTCTTGATCAAATCCCCATTTCTTTCTTGAGGCTGTGTCTCTTTTTAGACAAGTCTCAATGCACCATTTCCCAGCACAGTGTCACAACAACTCTAACATGGAATCATAACACACCAAGTGCTCTCACTGCAATGATTGCAGGGACTGCCACAAATGCATTGCACAGCAGCCTCCAATTTGGCAGCCATGGAGCCAATGCCACCCAGAAGGATTTTCTTCTTTCTGCCACTCTTCTGCTGCTCTTTCTATTGAGGTGATTCCTGATTGCTGGAATTCAAACCCAGCACTGATAGAAGTACAACATTCCTGCCCTCTAATGGCCCAGGTTCCTCCTTGGCCAGCAAGCAGATAATCCAAGGCCATGTGGTTCTGTAGAGTCCCCATTGGTGTTTGTTGGAGCTCACAGGATGTGCTGTTGGATATTTAATGGCATCATTTGCTGCTGCTTCTAATAATCAATTTAGCTCATTAATGTAAACTCCATAGAAGGAGGCAGCACACCCAGGGCACAGGCTGAACCAGAATCTTTGCCTTTCTGACACCAAAGGCACTCTTTGGGTGGCAAATGTTCTCTTGGCCCAAGCTCTTCCCTGGGCTTGTTGCTGAAGGAGCCTAAGCAGTGGCCCTGTGGCTGGGAGTGCTGTGACAGTGGCACTGACCAGCTCCAGCACTCCGAGTTCTAGTGACATTGGGAGTGATGGCAAAGCACAGAAATCCTTTCACATCGTGGCCTCTAACTACAACAGGGCTCAGTTTCTCCTGCAGGGAAATCTTCCTGAATCCTGTCCAATTGATAATTGCATTCCTTTGTTCCACAGCACAGTTTCCTTGAACTGTCCCTGCACTGACTCCAGTGTGAGTCAGAGCCCATTGACAGAGCTCAGCCCATCCTGTGGGGTGGGCCCTCCAAGGGAATCCCATTCCTCCCAACATCAGTTCCGAACACATCCAGCAATTATTAATTATATTTAGTATTTTGGCTGCTTTGATCTTTAGATCTCTTTCAGGAGAATTTTCATGTCTAATCCCTTGGTGAAAGTCTAGAGGTGCCTTTGGTGAACAAAGATTCTGGTTGACTCTCAAGGTACGACTTACAGACATCAGCAGTACTTTGGTGACACAGTAATTCATTCTTTCTCCTCAGTCTCATTCAGGATAGGAACAATAATTCTGCTGTCCATGGAGCTGGCACCTTTTCAGTTCCAGAATAATGCCCCCAAGGTCCTTTGCTGTTCAGCTTTACCACGGTGTCTGTGGCTAACAAGGCTTGGTGGGGTCCTTTCCCCTTTGGCTGCAGAGGTGGCGGGTCCCAGTCCCTGAGGGGCACCTGGCTCTGCCTTGGAATTGGTGTGGAAGTCCCTCAGTGTCACATCAGCCTGCCCATGGAGCCCCGTGGATCAGAGCATTTTCCAAAGGCACCGTGGGGGCAAACAGGGAGATTTGGTCTGGCAGGATCTGTAAAACAATATCCCATAACATCCACTCCTTCTGCCATAGAACACTTGGCTGCAGGGACACATTCCCATCGTTCCTGCCCAGCTTTCAGGATTCAGACAGTGCTGTCTTTCCTCAGAGCTGTTCCTTCACCTGGCTCGGGAGGGCCCTTTGGCCTCTGCACCCACACTTTGGCTGCATTATTAGGACTGCTGGATCCAAACCCTTTATCTCCACCAACAGTGGTGATTTGAGGTGCATCTCCTTTTTTCACAATTGTTTTTAAAACTGCAATATCAATAATTGTGCTACCCTACCATGGGGTTTGAATAATCAAATCTTGTTCACTGTTATTTAACAGGATTACTTTAACTTCTCCTTGATAATCTGCATCACTTCCTCCTCCCAAGACATGAACACTTTGCAAGGTCAAGCTCCAAGGGAGCAGTTGGCAAATCAAAGTGTCCTGGAGGAATCTGAATTCCTGTTCCAGTATTGATAACTCTCATTTGCTTCTGATTTATCCTAATTAATTCTAAGGCATCAAGGCCCAGCCCTGCAGCCTCTGGGGTGGCCCTGTCAGGGGCCATGGCACCCAGAACAATTTCCCAGCAAGTCCAAGTCTCCCTGTCCATGGCTGTATTTGCAAATTGGCTGCAGCCCTGCACACCCAGGGGTTTCCATTCCCCTACTGGGCCCCTTGTTAAGGGTGTGGAGCACATCTGGGAGATGGGCTCTCCATGGGGACTGGTTCCCTTCTCCTCATTTTTTCAACTGCTCTTTTAACAACCCCTTCATTCCTTTAACCAATCCTGCAGCTTGTGGGTAGTCTGGTCTATGGAAAGCCCAGCAGTCCTGATCACTTCATTTCTCACAGTAATGGACAAAGCATTCTGCATCTCAGTATCAGCAAACCCTGTAAAAACAGGCAATTCCATCCCTTCCCCCTTCCTGCATTGTACACAATCTCACAAGATTTACCACTGACTTTCGGGTCCTGGCCAGGCATTTTCTGTAGGGTATTTAGTGCTACATCCCTGAGCCGCCAAAGCTAACACGAGTATTGGCAGCATTATTTCACATTATTATAATTTTTAAATTTATATCCAAAAACTTATTGGACTCTATTTTATATATATATACATATATGTGTGTATCTATATATCATATTGCATTATTATTATTTCACTTGCACAAAGAAATTCAAACTCCAGATTGAAAACTTTTTCTGTCACTCCATGTGGAAACATTCCCACAACAATTGTTCCTTCTGTTGGTGCTGTTTCCAAGGTGCTGGTAACAAAATCCATCCTCATCCTCCCCAGCCCACAAGTCCTTTCCTTTTCCCATGTGCAGTTTCTGGATGCATTTGAAGACATGCAGCAGTTCAGCTTCTTTTCACCACATGCCCCATTGCTCACACGATGCTCCGACCTCAGCCCACTCCAGAGCCAGCCAACTCTAGGAAAGGCCTTCCCATCTGGGCATTCCTGACGGGGCTGATTCCTTACGTTTGGATTGAAAAAGTGACATTTGTTGTGATCTGGCCAGACTATGCCAATTCTGTTTTCCCCGTGGGCAGGGTCAGCACCAAAGACACAGACACCAACTGAAGGAACATCTGCTTTCATTCTCCTGTTTGCTTCCTCCCAAAGCCTGGCCAGGGCCCAAGGAGGAACCAAGGAGTTACTCTGACCACTCAGCCCCAAACAAGGCCAGATGTCGGATTTCATGGCCTTGTCCAGCTTCTAAATTCAGAAAGGTCAATCCATGTTTGACTAATGAGTGGATATATCTATCACAGCACTAATGACCGTGCATATTTCGGTAACGAGCAGATACAAAGATAACCTTTGGCTGGAAGGCTCATCCAGAGGCCACCTTTGGCTCAGGGCCTGCTGTTCAGGCCTCACTCAGGGTCTCTGGTCCAGGCCTTGGCACTTCAGGGACGTAGTTTAGTGGTGGGCTTGACACCGCTGGGTGAACAGCTGGACTGGATGAGCTCAGAGGTCTTTTCCAACAGAAAGGATTCAATGATTCCATGATTCCATCTGCTGCATTCAGTCAGGTCCATGTTGGCAGCATTAGGATGGCAAAGAAGTTTCCTCTTGCTCGGCTCCTGAGGCTCCAGCTCCTTCAGCCCCTGGAGCTGAGGTGCTCATGCTGAACGAGACGACTCGGAGAGAAGAATACAGTTCATCCAATTCCTTCTGGGACACTGAGAGGGGAGGGTGTGAAAACAGGAGCAGTGCTTGGTGTCATCTCCTCTCTGCCCTTCACGCCTTTCAGTGCTTTGAAACAGGCAGGAGCTTTCTCCAAGAGTGCAATGAAGCAGCTGTTCCTGCTGCCAGCTCTCCTTCTCTCCAGTCTCTGCACTTGACTGCTGTTGTCCCTCTTGCTGTGCTCTCTGTTCACCCGGGGCTCGGTTACCGCTGGGGTTTGCTGTCAGTGCCATTTGCTGCTGCTGCTGCTGCTGCCGTGGGGGTCACTTGTGCAGCCCTGGCCCAGGCTCAGGGATCAGATCCAGGCACTGCTGCTGCTCCCTCGGCATCAGCCACAATTTGCTTGTTGCTGTCAGTGCCAGCAGAAGCGGTCGCTGGAGCCGCGGGTGCTGAGCGTGCCCCAAGCCCCGGGGCCGGAGGGGTCCCTGGGCTGGGGGCTGGGAGGGAGCTGCCCCTTGTTCTCCCCGCCAGCCCCACGCAAAGCTGGGCCGGGCACAAAGTGGGCCAGCACAGCAAACAGGGAGCCTGCGAGTCTCTTGCAGCCCCGTGTGCTCAGAGTTTGGGCCTTGGAGCTTCAGGTGGACAAAGGCAGCTGCTTCTGGTCCCTCGTGTGTGTCCCCGTGTTCAGCAGCGCTGCTCCATCAGTCTGTGCCCAGCAACCGGGAAAAGCCTCAGCCCTGCAGGGCCAGGAGCTGCCGGGCTCTGCCTGAGCAGCTCAGCCAGCGAGAAGGGAGCTGCTCCACACGGGAACCAGGAGCAAAGGACACTCCTTTTTAAGAATATGTTATCTCTGTCAAAAAAACAAAAGAAAGAAAAAAAAAGAAAAAAAAAAGAAAAAAGTCATACATAAAATGTGAAAGATAAAATCAAACCCCAAGTTTTCAGTGGAATATCTTCTGTAACTCTGGATTAAGAGGGAACTGATCTTTTGAAAAAGACAACTCAGTTATTTACTCTGTAAACGTGCTGATGTCATTGATCCATCTTACAGACCTCAGCAGCCTTTCCTGAAAGACTTTGGGGTGTGTTTCCAAGATGGTTATTTTAAATTGTGGTTGAAGCAATAGGAAATTGCTTTGTGCCCTTCCAGCTCCAAGCACGACTGGGAATCTAAACTCTGCCAAACCCCAAATCCTTGAGAAGATTCCCTTCCTTCTCATCCTGTGAATGAGCTGCACATTCCCTTGGAAATTGTCAGGGGCTTCTTACGGATGGAAAGTCCCACTTACAGCTTTTTGCTCTGCTTTGGAAGTGCAGAAGGGCAATTCTTCATCCCTCAGCTCCAGACTGCACTGCCTTAGGAACACGGCCCACTCGCCAGGTTTGGCCCACTCGTGGCACTTCTAGAGGAGGGAGAAAGGGCAACTGCACAATTCCAGCCAAAAAAGAAGGAAGAGTGGGACAGACAAAACAGCCTGGGGACATACAGGTGGTCAGCTGGGACTGTGGAGAGTTTGGGTTCTTGCCAACTGCAATCTCCTGGCCTGCAGGAGAGTCTCCCTCACCTGCAGCAGCAGAAAGCTCAGTCGGTGTGCTCGGAACGGGCAAAGCTGTCAGAGCCATGTGAGGGCAGAGCGGGCCCAGCCGTGGCCGGGGCTGAGCCCAGCAGAGCCCTGGCTGAGCCCAGAGCAGCCTCAGCATCCACAGAGCCCAGCTGGGAGGAGAGAAACCAGAGAGCACCCGTCAGCTGAAGGCTCCTGTCCCCCCTGTCCCAAGTGGCCACGGTGCCCAGGCCATGCTGGCCATGCCCAGAGCTGGGCCCAAACGTCCCCATCACTGCTGCCCTTGGGAGCAGAGCAGGAGGGCAGGACATGTGCCCAGCCTGCAGCCAGCCACGGCAGATCCCCCTCCTCAGCAGCTGCCCAGAGCAGGATGCTCCTGTGCTCGCTGCCATCTCCCAAAAGCCCTTCTCCCACCCGTGCCAAGCACACGGGGACCCACCTCCCGCCATCCGCCGCCGGGAGAAAAGCTGCTCCCAAACCATGTCCTCAGCCTTCTCCAAGGGCACGTCCCATCCACGCCGCAGCTGCTCCCGAGCACTTCCCCATCCACACTGGACACCACCTAGAACGCTTCCTTTAGAAAAACAACAACAAATTATTGAAAACAGATTACAGACAAAAAAGGAAAACAAGAGGAAAGGTGAAAACTCTGATCTCTGTCAGGGCCTTGAGGAAGGCCCAAGCCCTACATGCACGGGAAAAACCCACCCACGGGTGAGGGAAGGCCACGCTTTCTCCCTTCCCCCTGCACTGCCCCCAAAACAACGGTGATCCCAAAGCAAACAAGGGGAGTGGAGCAGCCCAAGCCCTTCCTTGCCTGCAAAGCAAAGCAGCCCCACACAGGTTCTGCAGTCAAACCTCTGCTCCTGCCCTGGGGGTTTGTTTGTGTCGGGCTGGCTGCCCCAGCCCCAGCCCCAGTCCCGGGCACGGTGGGTGCTGGGGGCTGTTGGCAGGGCCAGGAGCCGACTCCCATTTCATACCCACCCCAGCACATCCCCCAGCCCTGCCAAAAAGCAGCTTGGCAGCCACTGAAAAATTCATTGCATCCAGCCCAGCAATGGGGGGAACCTTTGGTGCCCGGCCAGGCCGTGCAATGCCCAAACCTGGGAGCATCCCCCTGGCTGTGAACTCATCTGCAAATTCTGTCAGTGAACCAGGACAAGCACAACCAGCTTCAGTGGTGGCCACCAGTGCTGGGCAGAGCAGCTGAGCTCCAGCACAAGGGCTGCCTGTTCCCATCTGATCACCCCTGGCAGGGATACAGGCAGGACAAAAAGTCTGCGTTTCTTTGCCTCTGATTGCCAAGGCTTGTGTGGAGCTGTAACTTACCAGGGCCCTGGATCAAAGTGTGCCTGTGGCTCTCTCCCTTCTGCTATGGCTGATGAATATCCTGCAGCCAAGGATCACAGAACACGTCTTCTAATGAGGGCCTGTCCAAGGAGTTTATGGATAAACACCACCTGATAAGATCCTTGCAGTCTGGGGAGAGAAACCACAAACCGCCGGTCAGTTGGAGAAGGCTCCTGGCCACTATTCCCGTGCCCAGGCCATGCTGGATGTTTCAGAGCTGGGCCTAAACTTTCCCATCAGCTCTTGGTTTTGGAGGAGAGCAGGAGAGCAGCACATGTGCCCCCTCCTCAGCAGCTGCCAGAGCAGGATGCTGACGAGCCCGCTGCTGTCTCCCAACACTGGCATTCCCCCCGTGCCCCGAGATGAGGATCCACCTTGAGAGAGCCGTTGTGGCAGCGAGAGCTGGCCCCAGCTGATGTTCCGGCCCTTCCTGAAAGGGTGCTCCCCGCAGACCATCTGGTGCAGCAGGATGCCCAGGGACCAAATGGTTGCTGCCTCGCCGTGGTACCAGCCAAAGTGGGTCCATTCCGGGGGGCTGTAGGATGGTGTTCCTATGGAATCCAGATGGAGCTCAGCAGGGGGATGCTGCTGCTTCCAGAACCTCGCCCCAGCATCCCTGGGCATGCGGGGGCTGCACCAGTGGCACATGGGGTGACCCGCTGCCCTCTGGCCTGCACCTGGGACTTGTGTACAAACTTGGAGTTGAAAAGGAGCCACTGGTGTTCAAAGAGGGCAGCAGAAGCCCTGGGAGGACCCAACCATGACATGCCCAGAAAAAACCCACTCAGTGCTGGGGAAAACCATGCCTTCATCCTCCCTGCCTGCATTGCCCCAAAAAAGCCAAGGCAACCAAGGGGAGCAGAGCAGTCCAAGCCCTTTCTCGCCTGCTCACCAGACCGGCTGCTGCACAGGTTCTGGGCCCCCCCTCTCTGCTACCCCCACCCACGGGTGTTTTTGTCGGGCTGGCTGCCCCCACCCCAGCCCCAGCACCAGTCCTGGGCAGAGTGGCTGGAGAAGGCTGCCAGCAGGGCTGGAAGCTGGCCCCCTAGCCACCCCTGCTCAAATGCAACTGGGCTGAAGATTCAGTGCCATGACTGGCAGCAAAAGGGAGAAGCCCTGCTGCCACAGCCAGCTTGGGCTGGGAGATGTTGGGCCATGAGATGCCGGGAGCGGGACCCTACCCCTGTGTGGGCTCACCTGCAAAGTGAGTGTAGGCTGTGTCTTGCAGGTAGGTGCCACAGCCAAAGTCAATCAATTTGGCCTGGCCGCTGGCCAGGTCAACCAGGATGTTCTCTGGTTTGATGTCCCTGGGCAGGACCCCGCAGCTGGTGCAGTGCCACACGGCCTCCAGCACCTGGCGGAAGAGCTCCCGCGCCACCTCCTCGGCCAGGAACCGCCGTGCCCGAATGAAATGCTGGAGGTCCTGACACCGCTCCGGGCGCTCCAGCACCATCACGATGTCGTTGGGGAGCTCAAACCACTCCAGCAGCTGGACCACACCAGCAAAGCCAGTGGACACCCTGTCCAGCAGCACGATCTCCAGTGGTGCGCTGGTGCCGTCGGGCTGCGGGAGGAGCACGATGCCGTCAGTGGGGCTGAGGCCGTGCCAGGGCTCGGGAAGCCCTCACCCAGCCCGGGATGCTCTGCGCCCTCCGGCCCCACGCCCGCTCTCCCTCCAGGCGTCCCGGCGGCTGCCACCCTGCCGAGCCTCGGCTCATCCCCACCCGGCACGGCCCGGCTTCTGCCGCTGGCCACCCGCTCACTCACCAGCTCGCCCCAGTGCCGGATGCGGTTCCGTGGCACCCTTTTGACGGCCACCTGCAAGCCAAGGGGAGCAGCGGGCTGAGCTCGCCGCCCGCCCTGCCCAACCCCGTCCTCCTTCTCCTCTGCCCTCCTCCTCTTTCGCCCCCTCCTCCTGCGCCCCCTCCTCCTGCGCCCGCCGCCGGCGCCGCCACTCACCGGGGCGCCGTCCGAGAGCCGCGTGGCCGCGACGACTCTGCCGAAGCCGCCGCGCCCCAGCAGCGAACCCAGCCGGTAGCGCTCCTGCAGGGCCTCCTGCGCCCTCCCTGCGGGCGAGACGCGGCTGTCAGCGCTCGGTCCGGGGCCAGCGCCGGCCCCCGAGCGCCCCTCAACCGCCCCGGGCCGGGCATCCCCAGCCGTTCGCTCCTCGGAACGGGGCAGCGGCGGCTCGGGGCCGGCGGCCGCGCTGCCGAGCGGGGGAGCCCAGGCCGGGGAAGCCGCAGCGGAGGCGGCGGGAGCGGCCGCGCCGCGTGTGTCCTCCGCGGGCCCCGGGAGGAGCCGGGGCCGGGGCTGGGGCCGGGGCCGGGGCCGGGGCCGGGGCCGGGGCCGGGGTCGGGGCCGGGGTCGGGATCGGGGCTGGACCCCGCGTCGAGGCCGGGGCCGGGACAGGCGGAGCCGAAGGGCGGCGATGCTGCCCCAGCCCCAGGCACTGATGCCCGCCCAGCAGCGCCACCGCCAGCCCAGCGAGAGCCGGGCGGAGGCGAGACCGCGGCGGGACGGCCGGGGGCAGGGACGGGGCAGCCCCGCCCGGGGCCGGGGGCGGGCCGGGGGCATGGCCCGGCCAGGCAGGGGGAGAGGGAGACGGGGAAGGGCGGGATGGAGCACGAAAAGGAGAGAGGGAGGGGGTGCGGGACGCTGGGAGAGGGAGAAGAGGAAAAAGAGAAGGGAAGCAGAGGGTCTGAAGAGTCGCTGCTGTCGCTGCTGCCGCTGCTGCCGCTGCTGCCGCTGCCGCCGCTGCCGCCGCTGCTGCCGCTGCTGCCGCTTCTGCCGCTGCTGCCGCTGCTGCCGCTGAAGCGCCGGGAGCGTTTGTCCGCGTGTCCGTGTGTCCGTTCCCCGCGTGTCCGTTCTCCGTTCCCCCCGCGCGCCCCAGGGCCGAGCCCGCGCACCCCGGGGCCGCACGGGCCGCTGCGCTCCGGGGCCGAGCCGGAGTCACGGAGCATCTCTTCCTCCCGCAGCCACGCCATAAGCACCGTCTCGTTTTGCTTCGTCTTCACTCGATTGTAACTTTTCTTCCCGGCAATCTTGCCCCTTGCCCCTCGTGCTCGCCTGCCCCGGGCCCCATCCCGCCCGCTCACCCCGCGCTGCGGTCTCTTGCTCACAGGCAAACCCAGCGCTGTCCGCACTTTCCCCTGGAGCAGAGGAAATTGCTGAACGAGGAGCCAGGCAGCGGCAGGCAGAGGCAGCCCCGCGGGAGGGCTGGGCACAACGTGAGGAGGGAGAAATGCAGCCCCTGCGGGGCAGCGCTGCTCCCCGGCCGCTCGGGCTGGGCAGCGGCAGCGGCGGGGCCGTGCCCGGCCCGCTGCCCTCGTCCCCAGGGCTCTTCCTGTTTTCTTCTCCGGTTCCAGGTGAAATTCGGAGACTGCCGATAGGAGGATTAAAATCAAAGAACGAAACCACTGCTTTTTCCCAGTTTGGCTGCCAGTGCAATAGAGCAGCTCGGCTCTCAGCTGTCTGCCTCCTCCCTGCCAATGCAGCACTTTCAGCCTGCAGCAAAGGCCCTTTCCCTACAAACAAACTGCTGGCTGCTTTATTTCTCCTGCTGTTCATTGGCACAGCTAGAAAACCCAACTGCTTTGGATCCTGAGTCTGTCAGAACAGGTTCACTTTGCCGTGTGAAGCCAAGACACAGAGTCTTGACCCCTGCACCATGTCCTAGGAATGACTTTTGTTGCTGCTGGGATTGTCCCTGCTGAGGGGGAAGCACCATGGGAGCACATGCCCTGTCCCTAGAACCCATAGCCGACCAGTTCTTCCCTCAGGCTGAGCTTTCCAGCCGCGCCCTGAAGTCAATCAAGTGCTTTCCCAGAGCCTTCCATGGTTGTCCAACCACCCCTCAAGGTGTGGCTCACAGGGGCACAGAACCTTGTTCAAGGTCAGGAGAGCAGAAAAAATGACAAGAGATGCCCAATTCAGAGCTCTCTTTAAAAACCTGGAAAATCAAAATCAATTGAACCCTGAAGCCCAGCTGTGGGCCCTGGAATCTCAGATCCAAGGGAAAACCGGAAAGGCTTTTTACAAGGACTGACACTGAAGAGCTAACAAATGGATGTAAAAAATTACTTGGCTTTCTGAGAGGCTTCAATTTGTTTAGTTTTTTATCCTTGAACTGCTGAATTTGACTTTGTCTTTGCCTGCTCTTGCACTCAAGGAGCCTCATTTCACCAGGCAGGAAGGCAAAGCTCATTGGTGGCCCTGGCTGGTGCTGTCCATGCAGCATTTGCAGTATTTCCATCCCTGCCGTGGCCTCTCCCCTCAGGGTCCCCAGCAGAGCTGCTGCAGCAGCAGACGGAAGCTGCAGATGGAACTGCTGCCCAGCCCAGCCTGAGCTGCACAAGGATCCTGCTGACAGGAGCCCCAAGATTCCCTGCCAGGGGCCCTGCAAACACTTCCCCATCTGTTCTGTCTGCCCCATGCAGACACTGCCGGGAACATCCTGCCTCTGCCTTGGGGCAAGGCCAGGACCCCAAATTCACACTCAAAATGCCGGATTCTGGCCCCTTTCTGCATCTGCTGACATGGGGCTACAGCATTACCCAGAGAAACTCACTCGACTTCACACTCCAGCTTGCAAAGCCAGCCCTTGGACAGTGCCTTTCTAAGGACCACAAGGAAGAGGCCAAATTGGATTCATTTTCAACGGTTCCCCTTCATTCTCTGTGGTCGATTCTTCTGTTCTGTGCCTTGGAACACATCTTCAATGAGACTGCAAGTGATGCCTCTGAAGCCTGCAGGAAGAGAACAAAACCAAACCTGCCAAATTTCCGAATGAAAGCTGAAAGACATAATACATAGTAAATGTGTTTTTCTCTTCCAAACCTTTTTCAGGTAAACATAACATGTACAAGATATGGCCAATTCACACTGTCTGAGTTTCCTAAAAACGGGCAGGCAGGGGTTATTTTTTGAGGAGAGGTTAATTCCACTACCAAATTAACTAGCTGAAGATAAATTGAACTTAGCATTTCAAACCTGTCCATGGTGTCTGCACAGGGTCTTTGCTAGCTTCTTGTGGTCCCCGAGGAGCAACTGGAGAGCAAGAGCTGGCCCGGAGGAGGCAGGACCCGTGGGTGCAGTGGAGATGCAGCACTTGAGGACAGCTTTTTGGTGTGCTTGTTGGGAGTTTTTGAAGAACTGTGTTAAACCTCAGCTCCCTTGTGAGTTTCCCTTTTTGCCGGTGTGCTTCAGGTGCCCGGAGCACTGTGAGGGGGAGTGGGCCCAGGCTGGCCGAGAGCTGAGCCCCAGCAGAGCCCTGGCAGGGACCAGAGCAGCCTGAGCACCCCCAGAGCCCGGCTGGAAGGAGGCACTTGCAGCAGAGCCCTGGCAGCAGCCCGGCCCTGGGTGCCTCTGCCTGGGCCAGGACTCATCAGCCATGGCAGAGCCCAGCTGGGTGTGGCTGCTGCCGAGGGAACGGTGGCCGAGCTGTGGAATGCGCAGCCTGGGGGGATTGGCCATGCCGAGTGTCCGCAGGAGCAGAGCGGGGAGAACAGTGCAGTGCTGCTGGCTCCTCTGAGGATGCCTGCCCTTCTGCCAGTGCTCCTGTGGCTGCTGGGGCAGCTGGGAGAGCTGCAGCCCTGTGGGCAGAGGGGCAGAGAGCCGGGCTGCTCCACAGGCTCCTGCTCGTCCTTTAAATAACAGAGCAACCGAAAAATCTTAACAGTGGGTGAGCAGCTCCAGCTCAGAAACATGTTTGTGTTTGTAAGAATAGATTAGTACTGAATAAATAAATGAAACAGATTTCATTTGTAATTCAGATGTATTTCATCCTTTCCCAAGGGTTTGGTCCCCTTCCTGCAGGGTAATTTCCTTTACTCACCCACTTTCTATTGGTCAGGAGGAGTTAAGCTCACCAAAAAAGGCAACAGCTCCTGTTTCAAATGGAAGCAGCCACTGCTCCATGGACCCTGAAATGCCCCCAGGCCCGTGTGTGCATTTGAAGGGTGAGCGGGTGTTGGGGACAGAGATCTCACACTCCTCCTATGGCTGTGAGAAACCCAGAAGTGGCAAAGTATCATTGCAGGTCAACTCCTACTGAAAATCCATTCCCCCACACCCTCAAGATGGGCAGGCAGGGCTGGGCTCTGGCAGGGTTCAGTTTTGAGTGCCTTGTGCTCCCTGGCATGGAAGTGATGGTACGACCTCTGGTGCTGATTGATTGATTGATTGATTGGGGTATGGCTGCTGAAGGAGGAGGGGGAATCTCGGGAGCCAGGAAAGTCTCTTCTTCTCCTTTCTCTCTGCAGAGCCCCCTCTTCCAAGAGAAATGCCTGTGCTGGCTTTACCTGGGAGCCCTTCCCTCAGCCCCGTGTCTGAGCCACTGTGTGCTCAGAGGAGCCAATCCCGGAGGAGTCCCAATATCAGTCACCACACGGTCCCCACACAGCAGCAGAAAGCACTGCTTGGAGTGGGGCTGGTGATCTGTGAACCGTCCTGATTCCATCCACCCCACTCCTCTCAGACAGAGATACCAAAAGGGTCCCAGCCAACCCGCAGTGCTCTAGCAGATCCCAGGAGCACTCAGTGCTGCTGGATGACCTCGTTGGTGAGGATCCCTGGCTGGTGATGGAATGTGTGGATGGAGGCCCTTCACAGGAGGTTGTTTGAGACACGCGTGGGGCTGCAGGAGAGATGGCAGCTGTTGGTCAGGAGGGCAGGGACCCCGCTTGTGAGTCCTTTGGCTTGGACACCCTCACCCACAAGATGTGCAAGAAGTCACACAAGGCTTTGGCACTCTCAGCCTTCTTTTCCCTGAGTTCCTGGTTTCTGTAGATTTGCAGTAGAGAACCTTGCTTGCTTTTAGAACTAGAACAAAGATGCCAGATGGAACAAGCCTTGCTGGTTTTAGTCAGAAGCATCAGTGACCTAAGGTGATGTTTGCTTTGGTTTGGTCACACCTTTGTTCCTTCTCAGTGTTCAGGCTGGCCTGTGGGGTGTCCTGGTTTGCTGCATTTTCTGAGTTCCTCTTGGCTCCTTTGAGCAATGGGCTGTGCCCTGGGAGGATTCTTTGTGCTCCTTGGTGACACAGGAGAACCTTGCAGGCGGTTTTTGCGGGAGCTGCTGCTGTGATGTCACAGGAACGTTGCCACGTCCTCACGGTGTTCCCGTTGCTCTGGGGCACAGAGGCCTCAGTGTCAGAGCAGCTCTGGGCGCCTGCTCACTGCCAGAGGATCCTCCTGCCCGAGGCATTGTCAGCTGCCAGCCCAGCCCCTGACGGGTGTCCTTGTGTGCTTGCAGGGGGACAGTCTGCAGACGTGTGCAGCACAGCCAAAATCATCCAGCAAGTGGCTGCTGCACTTTGCACTCTGTACTCTGTGGCTTCTGATGGGTATTTTTTAACCCACCTGGCACGTAAGTGGAGGTTTTCCCCAGGTGCAGCATACGTGGCTTTGGGATTGCTTTGTGATTGATATTCTTCCTTTGGAAGGGAGTTGATTTTGAAACAACATTGCCTTTAAGATGCCATTTCTTTGTGAGAGTTCCTGTCAAGAGCTTCTTAAAAAAGGGGGGGACTGCAGCCAGCAGGGCGTGCACAGCATTTGCAATGTAGCCTGGGGAGTTCTGTTCCCCCAAGAGGAGAGTCTGTGGCAGTGGAGCTTGGACCTCCCTCTGTTTGCTGCTCCAGCCAAAAACTGGACACAGCCCAGTATTTTGTGCTGTTCTCTTGCTCGCTGTGTGAAAGGACTGTGGCTCCAGGAGCGATGTTGTGAAAGCAAAATGCTCTCTCCTGCCGTTGATTTGTTGTGTGGGATTTTCCACCACAGGCAGTTTTTCCTTACAGCGTCTGGTTCATGTTCCCTCTCCCGCTGCAGGTCACGTCACATGTGGATACTGAGAAGCTCCTCCTTTGCGGAGGGGGAAAGGAACCTTTGGTGTTCAGAGTTGTGGAGCAAGTTTTTAGCTTGGCCTGTTGCAGCCAAGGGAGCAAAGCCTTGGAGGCTGAAAGAAAGTTCCTGTCAGTGTCCTTGCAGCAGCAGAAGCAAAGGGATCCCGGACTGTTTTCTCCTGTTCTGTTGAAGAGCTTTGGAACACAGCAGAAACAAACCCTTTTCCCATACAGAATATGGCTTTTCAGCATCCTCCAAGCTGAGTGAGTGAATTTGGGTTGAACGAGTGGGGCCCTCTGGTGCCACTGCCACCCAGGAATTGACAGTGCATGGATGGCAAACCCTCCTCAGTGTGCAAAAGGTCCTGTGCATAAATGGGACCAAGAGCTTGATCCACTCCTGCCTCAAAAGCCAGCAGCTTTAGGGCCTCTTCAGGGAGCGGTGCCCAGACCCAAGAAGCTCTTTTCTTGCTTAAGTTGTATAAGGGGTGGGCTATGATGGAAAAATCAGGAGTGTGTCTCCTCCAAAACCCCAGTAATCCTAAAGCATGCTGGAGCTCCTTTGTGCTTCCAGGAATTTTCATGTGTGCCAGGCTAGCTGGTGTGTCAGGGGGAATGCCCAGAGCTCCTCCCCTGCACAATGTATTCTAAGCCCTGCATTTCCTTGCCATGCCTGACCCATCCCATCCCATCCCATCCCATCCCATCCCATCCCATCCCATCCCATCCCATCCCATCGCTTGCCCTGAGTTGCTGCACCTTCCTTGCTCTGCCTTGCCTTCCACTGCCTACCCCCACCTTACCTCACCTTGCAGACCCATCCCCTGCCTTGCCTATCCCTACCCCTCCCCTCCCCTGCCTTGCCTTCCCTTGCTCACCTCTCGCTTCTTTTCCCTTGCAGACGCTCCCTCTCTCTGCCCCCACTGACTTCCCTTGTCTTGCCCTCTCCTTGCTCTCCTTGCCTGCTCTCCCCATCCCTGGCCTGACCTTGCCTTTGTCTCCTTGCCTTGCCTGGCGCAACCCTACCTTGTCGTGCCTTGTACACACCTCCCTTGCCTTGCCTTGCCTACTCCTCCCTTGCCTTGACTTCTTTGCCTGGCCCTGCCTGCCCCTTGCTTACCTTTCCTTGCACTGCCTCCCCCTCCCCTGCTTTGCCTGCCCCTGCCTTGCCCTGCCTTGCCTTGCCTTGCCTTGCCTGCCCCTCCCTTCCTCCCGTGGGTAACTGTGAAAGTTGCATTGCCTTGTTCCTGGAGTTCCCAGTGGCATTGGTGAGTTGGGATGGTGAGGCAGCTGATGGGCTGTGTCCTGCTTCCAGATTTATCTCTGCTCTTGCTAAACTGCCTCTTTCCCTTGCTTGCCATCAAAGACATCTCCTTTTTCAGGGATGTGCCTTTCTCCTTCAGGCTGTGCAAATTCTAAGAACTGTTTGGCCTCAAAGGAATGTCTCTCCATTTGATTCTGTCTTCCTTTACAAGTCACCTGGGAACAAAACTCAGCTGTAGTCGTTTCCATGAGGTGATTTAGCTGTGCACATTGATCTCCATGCCACTGTTTTCTTCTTGGAGCTACCTTGTCCTTGACGAACTGTGGCTGGTTATGGAATACTGGATGGAGGCACTTTAGAGGATGTTGTGGCTGAAGGAGAGGTGGCAGCTGTCAGTCAGGAGGTGAGGGATCCCTCTGGTGCTTCCCATGTGTAAGAGTCTGGACGGAAATCCCTTGTCTGCCTCACGACCATTGACAGAAGCAGAGGCCGAAAAACCAGAGGCCCTAAGAGGGGAAAAGAACTTTTGTACAATGAAGTCCAGCCAGATCTTGGTGGGATGCCTGCCAGGTGCCCAGCTGTACTGCAGAGCTGTGCTGCTGAGCTGTGCTGCAGAGGCGTGTTGGTACATGCCCGTGGGAACCGCATCCTCCCGGCTACCGGGATGGAAAGAACCGAACTATATGTCCTGTACAGCTGCACCTGTACTCTAAAACATTGGGCCTTACTCCCCACCTGCTGGCTACTTGCCCCTCATCTCTGGAGGGATTGCCTCATCTCTTGGTTACCTGCCCCCCGCTTTCGAAAAGACTATCAAGAGACTCTCAAAAAATATCCCTACGAGATCTCCCTACGGACGAGACGAATCCATCGGATCTGGACAACGAGGATCTCGTCGTGCCGTGGTAGCTATGCCCCTCCTTTCCTCTCTCTCTCTCTTTCTTCTCTCTCTCTCTCCTCTATCGCATAACTGTGTTGTTGGCACTCAATAAAGTGCTTTGATTTTGGTTAAAGCAAAAATACTTGTCCCAGTTTTCTTTTGCACTCTGAGATTCAAAGTAACGAACCATCATGACCCCTGCTCCTACGAGCGGATCGTGACAAGCCCGGGCAGCACTGAACTCAGCAGGTGTGGCAGAGTCCCCGCCGAAGCAGCCCTGCCACCTCCCCGAGCCCTGGCAGCGCTGGTGCCCGGCTCCTGCCCCACAGACCTGTGCCCCGGGGGGGCTTCTCTGCCAGAGGGCAGCCAAAGCCACTGTGCATCGGGGGCTGTGCTCCATCCTACAGGGGCTGCTGGCACGAGCACCTGCAGCAACTGGTGCCAACACTTGGTATGTGTCAGGTGATGTTGCTCCTTCCTGCAATGATGTTTTTCATGGAAGGGATGAGCAGCAGCAGAGAAACACCAACAGCTCCTGAATTTCACAGCACAAAGAGACTCCACAGAGACACCGGCATGTTTCCTTGTGCTTTTCTGTCTTTCTTGCATTTTGGAACAAAACAGAATTGGCCCAGCCTCTGCTATTCCATACTCCAGGTGCTGTGTGGCTGCCTGTGGCAGCTCATGGCCAAACACAACTGAGCAGGGTGAAAGAGATGAGGGACTTGTCTTTCCAAACAAACTGTGGGTCTTGCCAGTAGATAAAACTAGCAGCGAGAGAGAAAAGAAAGAATGGGGAGGATTCCACTGGCTGGTGAATGGAATGAGGGAGATTTGTCTTTACAAACAAACTGCAGATCTGCTGATAAATAAAATGTTTTACTGGGAGATGAAAGAAACAGTGGGAAGAACCATCAATTCCATAAGGAATTCCACCAAGTGGCACAAGGAAAGGACAAAGCTGGGGGGGGGGTTACTGTGGCGGTGGTTCAAGCCCTCAAAAACCCCTTTTTTCCCTCCCCTTCTCCTAGGAGGCTCGGGAGGGTCACCCCTGGGGTGGAGTTTGTTGTAGTATGCCCCAGAAGGGGGCTGGGTCTCCCAGGGGTTGGCTGCCCTCTCCTCATTTGTCCTGCCACCTGCCCATCTCCTGTCCATCATCCTTGGTTTCTAGATTGTTCTTTGTTATTCAGTTGATGATTGGTTTGTACCCCTGCCTGTATTCCCTTCTCCTCCCCTTTCCCTTTCCGGTTGGTCCTTGTTCCCTTGTCCCTCCCTTGTTCCTCCCCCTAGCCTGTATGTGATTGGTTTGTGTTCCCCAATAAAAGTCTGGTGCTACCGGAGCTCCGGGTCTTTAGATCCCGGATGCCCAGAGTACTATCTACCTCAGATACAGTGTCTCTATTATTCTGGGGCTAAAGATCCCTCCCTAGATACTCCAGCTCATAGGACGGTGAGCCTGAGCCTGCACACCTCCGGCGCCTGAGGAGGCTGCGTGTCTCTCCCGTCTGTCCACCACCAGGTTAGGACATTCGGGGTCACTCGGGTAGCTGGAGGCAACCATGCTGGCATAGGCCAGGGACACTCGTCCGTTGCCGCCGCCAAGCGAATGCCCGGAACCCTGGCGGGCGGCTGCCCGGCCACTGGACGGGAGGCGACGACGGCAACAATTGGCGCCCGAACAGGGACCACTAGCGGTCAGCTAGTGGTCACTGAAGAGTGTCCTTGACCACGTGGCAAGTAGCGCCTTCGGAGCGGCCAACGCCCCTCGGAACGCAACTGGGTTCTACGAGTCTCGTTCTGAGGGGACACCGATTAACTCCTCGAGAGACCCAGAAGGGGCCACGGAAACCGCGATGGTAGTGTGGGGCCAGGGGCCACAGAAACCGCAAGTAGGTGCGGGGCACCCGAAAGGTTGAGGAGCATCGGTGGAGCTGGAGCCCAGGGCCCAGGAGTTTTTAAGTTGGCACCTGAGGAAGGAGACCGGTGTCAGGGACCCGGTGTGGAGGACCGCACAGACGGGTAAGTGCGGGGGAAATCCTAGGTGCCACCCTTTTTTGCTTTCTTTAGTTGCCGCCGTTTTCCTGGGTCCTGTGATTTAATGTGTGGGCTGACATGGGCAACAGGCTCAGTCACTCACACAGGGAGGTTTATATCCAAGTTAAAGACACCCTACATTCTAAACGGGGAAAATTTAAGAAAGGGATTTTAAAGAAATTTATTAAGTGGATTTTTGTTAACATTCCTTATGTTTCGGTCGAGGTAGTTATTACTTTAAGTTTTTGGGATGCAGTTTGGGAAAAGTTAATTACAGTTTTGCTTTCCGGGGATCAGGGTGTTTCGAAATTCTTTTCTTTACTTATTTTGATTTATGAAGTACTAACAGAAAGGGATAAAAGTTCGGGGTCCCCAGTTGAACCCACCCTTCCTAACCAATCCCCTTGCGACCCTATACCCTCTGTCCTTGGTGAAGAAGCTGCCGAGGTACCCTCCGTAAGCCACCGGCTCGGGGGAGAAATCCGGGGCGTCGAAGGCCCCGACCCCTGTAGCGACTCCACCAACCCTTTCCGCCCTGGGACTGGCCACCCCAGGACGGACTCTACCCTTGCCCTCATCCCTCGACCCACCATCCCGGTTGCGCCTGTTGCGCCATCCCCAAGTTTTATAGAAATAGAAAATGGCGGCGGCACCCAAAATGGTGCCGGCCGCGTGGCAGGGAGCACCACCCCTGAAAACCAACGTAAGGGTGTCCCTGCCTCCCCCTTCCTTCCCTCCCCTGACTCCACCTCTCTTGGGCGTCGCTCAGCGTCGGGCTCCTCCCAACTTGCGTCGATGGGCGTAACCGCGTCGGGCCCTCCCCCTACCACCGGGATACCCGCCCTGACCGCGGTTACCACCCCTTCGCGTGGTGCCTCTGCCCACTCCACCGGTGGCCCCTCCCCTCTTCCGGTTTCCCACGCCCCGCCTTCCGGTTCTAGCAACCTAGAACCCGGAAGCAGGGAGGCCAAGGCCTACCGGAGTCCAGGCAATCTAGAACCCGGAGGCCCAACCACGACAGCTCATGCCAAGGTGGGAAACCGGCCAGGCTACCTGGGTTCCCGACACCAGGAACCCGGAAGCCCGGAAGCCACGGCCTATGCCGTGCAAGGGGAATGGGAAGCCTGTCTTTTAGGTACCACCATAGTGGCCCATAACATCGGCTCACATCAAAGAGAGGTGGCATGGAAACGGAGGAAAAAAAAAAAAAGGTCCAGCAACAAGGAGAAAATGAAAAATCAAACTCAATTGATCAAAGAAACTCCAGCAGAACTTGAGGCACGCAGCCCAAGGGGTTGAGTCCTTCCCACGAAGCTAAGGCCGATCCACCCGGCGACCGCCACCACGACCGCGATAGTCTCTGATGCTGCACACCACCATACCTCGCCCATCTCTGAATCATTCCACCAGACGACAGCCTCCAGAGAGTTATGGACGATGGGTTCCCCCGTATTTTTACATATTGGGTTCTTTAAGTTATCTTTATTGTACTATGTCTTTTAATTTAGTCTAAAGCCTTTTTTATTCTCATTTATATGTATAACCAACTATGTATTACCCCTATTCTTCCCTTGTGTATTTCCCTTGACCCTTTTTCCTTTATCCCTTGTCCCACTCCCCAAGGGAATCCAGGGGAAAACCAGTCAGTTTTAAGTTTAGTAGATTTATCACCCTTTTTAAAGAATGTTTAGTAAATTTTGTTAATTATTGTATTAAGTCTTTTAGGTAGTTTGTTATTTTGAAATCTGTTTATCATTTTTATTGTTTTATATTTTCGCGGTTGTTTTAAGAGTTTTGTAGTTGCATTTGTAGATGCCATTCTCTTATGTTCACCTACCCTTCCCGCCCTTTATATAGTAAAAACGGGGGAGATGTGGCGGTGGTTCAAGCCCTCAAAAACCCCTTTTTTCCCTCCCCTTCTCCTAGGAGGCTCGGGAGGGTCACCCCTGGGGTGGAGGTTGTTGTAGTATGCCCCAGAAGGGGGCTGGGTCTCCCAGGGGTTGGCTGCCCTCTCCTCATTTGTCCTGCCACCTGCCCATCTCCTGTCCATCATCCTGGGTTTCTAGATTGTTCTTTGTTATTCAGTTGATGATTGGTTTGTACCCCTGCCTGTATTCCCTTCTCCTCCCCTTTCCCTTCCCAGTTGGTCCTTGTTCCCTTGTCCCTCCCTTGTTCCTCCCCCTAGCCTGTATGTGATTGGTTTGTGTTCCCCAATAAAAGTCTGGTGCTACCGGAGCTCCGGGTCTTTAGATCCCGGATGCCCAGAGTACTATCTACGTCAGATACATTGTCTCTATTATTCCGGGGCTAAAGATCCCTCCCTAGATACTCCAGCTCATAGGACGGTGAGCCTGAGCCTGCACACCTCCGGCGCCTGAGGAGGCTGCGTGTCTCTCCCGTCTGTCCACCACCAGGTTAGGACATTCGGGGTCACTCGGGTAGCTGGAGGCACCCATGCTGGCATAGGCCAGGGACACTCGTCCGTTGCCGCCGCCAAGCGAATGCCCGGAACCCTGGCGGGCGGCTGCCCGGCCACTGGACGGGAGGCGACGACGGCAACAGGTTACATATTAGAAGGGGGTCTTAGGTTTCAGGTGTTTTGGGGAAGTCTGTGCCTCTCCAATGCCTCAGCCAAGGGGCAAAGAGAGAGGGGCATGCAGTCGGGAAATAAGGAGAAAAGGGAGGCTGCTCCCTTCTCATTGAGGGGAAATGACCCATGGCCTCTCCCTTCATTCGAATAAAGTCACAGGACTCCTGTGTCTCCTTTTTGGACATAAACCTCTGGTGTTTGTGGATTAATTTTCCTCCCAAGTGGGTGGCTGGTTGGTGGGTTGGGTTGGGTTTTTTGGGGGGCGGGGTGGGTTTGTCAGATGCGCTCAGGGGTGGGAAGGTGCTGTGGGTGCCCGCAGCGGTGGCACAGCCCCGGCACGGGCAGGGCGGCCCTGGCCGGGCTGAGGGAGCCGGCAGCGGCTGCCCGAGGCCGCAGCGGTGGCGCAGGAGCCGCAGGGCCGCCGTGCAGGAGGAGCGGCCGCGCTGGGCTGGAGCCGAGCTGGGCACAGCGATGGCCTCGGGGCGCTGCCGAGAGAGCGCAGCGATTGCCGGGGCCGCGGCAGCGCCGGGCGGGCGCCTTCCCGGAGCCTTGCTGGGGGTGCCGGGCTGAGCTAAGAGCGCGGCTGCCTCGGGGCTCGGGGCGGCTGCGAGGGCTGTGCCGGGGGAGCGGGCGGGCAGCGGAGCGGGGCCCGGCGGGGCTTTGCCGGGGGCGGCCCCGGCTGCACGGGCAGCGGAGCGGGGCCTGGCGGGGCCTTGCCGGGGGTGGCCCCGGCTGGGCGGGCTGGGGCCGCTGCCGAGCGCCGCCGCCGTTCCCCGGGAGCCCCCGGGCAGAGCTCTGTGCTCGGGGCCGAGGCCCGGGCGGCCCGGGGAGCGCTCGGCGGCCCGTGGGCCCCCGGCACAGGGGGGTCCGTGTGGCCGGGCCGGCGCCGTGTCCCCAGCGGGCTCCGAGGGCAGCGGCGCGGCCCGGCCGTGGCCTTGCGAGGCCTGCGGGTGCTCGAGGGGCTGGGCTGAGCTGGGCTCCGAGGGGAAAGGCTGAGGGAGAGTGCTTTGGTAAAAACGGGTCCGTGAACAGACCTTGAGTAAAATAATATTGAAGATTTATTAGTAGAACAAGGGCAACAGCAGCACTGGGGGCATAGCATACCTGCTAGAGGCACGCTTGCCTTCATTTTACAATGGGTTAAATACTTTTAACTGATAGATATTCTTTAAGCTCAGAAGAAAATTCATATTTCAAACAACCCCTTCCCCCGGTCTCTGCCCCCCTTCTCGCCAGAATGTCACCTCTTGGCCTGTCTGACATTGTCCAGGCATCTTCGAGAGCTGTGAATTGGTCTTATCTTCTCTTGTTTCCCTTGAAATTCCTTTGCACTGCAAGTCATCAGCTCAAAAGACATTTATAGCTATATCTTTATGACTACATTTTCCAATACGTCGCAGTTATCTCGAAGTTGTAATTTTACTGCAAGCTTGTTTCTACTTAGCTATATTTTATCATAACACTATATTTTTAAGTACATGAAAAGCCAACATTTACCATTTTCTCTAAACCAGTTGTCAGGGCTCCTCCTGGATATGAGAGAGAGACAGAGAGAACAATTTGTCTCTGCCTGTGAAAAGTGGGGTGACCCATTCCTGGAAGCACAAGCATCTTTCCGTGAGTGGTGATCTGAGCTAAATGTCTGCGTTCATCAGTTGTTAATAGCAGAGGCAGGTTTGTGACAGCTCCACGTGTCCATCATGTATTCATTGTTAGTGTTCAGGAAGCCATCACTCTATTGCTCTGCTTTCAGGAGAATTAACCCTCCAATACTGAGTGTTTTATGCCACTTATATTCTTTCCTTCCTTTCTGATTAGAGCAAATGAGGAAAAGTAGCAGAAGAAATAGAAGAAATCCATCCCCGCTCCTCGCGTGGGCTGTGAGGGGCTCGGGGAACGGGGGAGGAGGAGGAGGGAGGGAGGAAGAGGCGGAGCGGCTGCAGGAAGCAGGAGGAGAAGAGGAGAGGAGGAAGCGGCGGCTCCAGCGCTCCCTGAAGTCGCAGCCCCCCCGGGACCAACGCCCCCATCCCGCAGGTGCCCGGGGAGGGGGAGCTCGGCCCAAATATCCCGGGGAGTCCCTGGGTTTGGGGTTTTTTGTGGGGGATGTTTGGAGCTTGCAGGGATCCAAAGCCAAGCTGCAGATGCCCCTCGGGATGACATCGGGGGGTCCCCGGGAGGTGTTTTTGGGGTTCCCGCTGGCAGTGCTGGCAGAGCCCCGGGCCGGGGGGATGCGGGTTCCCCCCGCAGTGGGAGTTGGGCTTTTCGGGCCGGGCCCTCTGAGCTCTGCTGGGGCCACGTGGGGACCGCGCAGGAGCGGCGGGGGTGGGGGGACACTGCTTTTGGGGACCCCTGGGAGAGCCGGGGCTTCCCTGAGTGGGACTCCAGAGAGAGGAGACCCCCCAGAAGGCCAAAGCGGGAACCCCGAGAGGGGGAGACACCTGGGATTGCTGGGACCCCGGCAATCGGGGGATGCTGGGGGCTGGAGGGGTAGGAGTGCCAGCACCTCATCAGGTGGTGTTTATGCATGGACCCCGCAGACAGGCCAGCCTTGGAAGACCTGTTCGAGCACTCTTGGCTGCAGGACCCTCATCTGGCCCAGGAGACAGCAGAGATCCATCCCTCTGCCCAGTAGGATCCAGGAGCCCAGCAAGTACCAGCTGCACGCGCCTCGTGGCACTGGAAGCAAACCCCAGAGCGTTTCCCTGCGGCCGCGGCACCGAGGAGAGAGCGCAGCCGAGGAGACGCTGCCGCTGCTCCTGGGCGAGTTGTGGAGAGAGCGGCTCAGTGCTCCCTGTCCTGTTGGAGCAGTCATGGCAGTGCGGTGAAGTTGCCAGGGACTGGAAAAGGGGAAATGTCCCCCTGCAGCTCAATGGCATCGTGATGGCCTGCAAGCCGAGGCACAGCTGGCGTGTTCCCCTGGAGCACGACGTGGAGCCGGAGAACACCATCCTGGAGCTGGCTGCCGCTGGGGCAAAGCCCATTGGCCTTGGTTGCGGCCCCTTCCTGCAGGACACGCTCGGCGCCGCGATGAAATCAAGATGAGGCCACAGTTGCTTTTTGGTGGCACAGGGGACAGATGTTGGGGAAGGGGAGCCGGCTCCTGGCCTTGCTGACAGCTTCTGCCAGCCAGCCTGAGCGGGGCTGGGGCGGGGGGAGCCAGCCTGACAAAAGCATCCATCCATGGGGATGGGGGGCTGTAGAGGGGCACAGGTGCCGAAGGCGTGCCCCAGCTGGTCTGTTTGGCAGGCCCTTGAGGAAGGGGTGGGCCTACAGGTAGGAAAGATGGGGAGTTTCCCCATCTGTGGAGAGGTTTAATTATTGCATGGAGTGGTCAGACCTTCCCCAGGCCCATGATGTGGCAATAACCTTGGACGCTTTTTCCTGTTTCCAGGTCTTGTTTTGAATTGACTTTCATGCAATTGTATTTTGTTCTTTCCAGGAAGATTGCACCCGGTGCCCAGATCGGATGGGGAAGTGCTGGCACCGTCCGTGGAGTGCGTCCAGTGCTGGAGGGCCACGGTCTGCGAGGACATCCCCTTCAAGAGAGACAAGGGCCTGGTGCAGGATCAGCTGCTCTCCTGGCAGCAGGTGTCCAGAGGTGGCTACAGAGCACGGGTGGCACAAGGGCTTCGGGCAGACGGCAGCGGGCACACTTGGAGAAACTATTGCAAAAGGAAATTGTCTCAACACCATGCTGGGTTTTCCTGGGATCACTAACAATTGCTGACTTTTAACAGATACAAAATACATACACAATGCACACACCTACAAACTGAACACTACACAACGAAAAGAAGCACCTTTATATTACCTCCTGTGGCATCTTGGAACCATGGTGTCTGGACCTCAGGCCCGTGGCAGGGAATTCTATAGATTGCTGTCAGAAAGGAATTCCTTGCAGGATGTTTTCGTGTTTTCGGTCCAGAGGAAGGGTACCAGGTTCACGTGTCCTGTCTGGGTGTGCCAAATACCAGTTGCCTTTTCCCTCAGTCTGGAAAAGAAACTCGAGATCATTTTAGCAAGGAGGTAATATAAAAGGGGATCTTTATTTTCATGGTCTTCAGGAGCAGTTATGGAAAGGTGTCCATAGAAGCCCACCCCCTCCAGGGGTGAGTACATATTTCTAGCTTTTAGGAAATCAGCAGAATTGATTAAAAGCACCAAGTAGGAGAAAAAGTGGTGATTCAAGTCCCCCCAGGTCCAGTCTCTCTTCTGGAGCCGCCCTGTCAGCACTGGCTCTACTTTGTTTCTGAAAATGAAGCTCAGAGTTGTTGTGGGCCTTGGTTCCCAGCAAGAACCGAGATAGGACAGGGCCTTGCACCCCCGGGGCTTGGAGCTCTGGAATTTGTTTTGCCTTTCTGCTTGGGGAAAGAGCATGGAAAAGCACTGGAAAAAGCAGCTCTGAATACAATAGGAACAGAGCTGCAAATATATGTGCAAAGAGTACAGAGAAAATAGAAAAGGAAACAGGCAGAGAGCAAACGGCATCACACTGACCACACCTTACAGACCACACCCACTGACCACACCCATTGACCACACCCACTGACCACACCTTACTGACCACACCCACTGACCACACCCATTGACCACACCCACTGACCACACCTTACAGACCACACCCACTGACCACACCCACTGACCACACCTTACAGACCACACCCACTGACCACACCCACTGACCACACCTTACTGACCACAGCCACTGACCACAGCCACTGACCACACCCACTGACCACACCTTACTGACGCAGCAACCTTACTGACACACACCCACTGACCACACCCACTGACCAACCCACTGACGGACCCCCTGACCACAGACCTTACGACCACATCCATGACGCACAACCAGTGACCAACACTCTGACGGCACACCTTACTAACACACCCACTTGACCACACCCACTGACACAAAGACCCTACTGGACCACACCTTACTAACCACACCCACTGACCACACCTTACTGACCACACCCACTGACCACACCCACTGACCACACCCACTGACCTCACCTTACTAACCACACTCCACTGACCACACCTTACTGACCACACCTTACTGACCACATCCACTGACCACACCCACTCACCACACCCACTCACCACACCCACTCACCACACCTTAATGACCATACACACTGACTACACCTAACTGACCACACTTTACTGACCACACTTTACTGACCATACCTTACTGACCAAACCCACTAACCCACTAACCACACCCTACTGACGATATCCACTGACCACACCCTACTGACCACACCTTACTGACCATACTCAATGACCACACCTTACTCACCACACACCACTGACTACACTTCACTTACCACACCCCCTGACCACACTTTATTGACCACACCTATCATACCACAGCCACGAACCACACCCAGCAACCACATTCACTGACCACATCCCACTGACCACAGCCACTGACCACACCTATCATACCACAGCCACAAACCACACCCAGCAACCACATTCACTGACCACACCCACTGACCACATCCGTTGACCACACACGCTGACCAGACCCACTGACAACACCCCACTCAAAACACCCTACTTACCACACCTACTGTTCACATCCATGGACACACCCTACCGACCACAGCCACTGACCACACCTACAGACCACACCCCTCTGGCCAAACACCACTAACCACATCTCACTGACCACGCGCACCTAATGACCACACCACACTGTCCACACCACTGACCACACTACACTGACAGCACCACACTGACCACATCACACTGACCACACCCACCCAGAGACCACACCACACTGACCACACCACTGACCACACCCCACTGAGCACCCCCTACTGAACATACTGTGATGACCAACACCACTGACCGCTACTGTGATGACCAACACCACTGACCGCTCCACTGACCAGCACTAATGACTGGGGAGGGCTGTGAGCTCTTGGCTCAAGAGCCCTCTGCACTCCCTTGCAGAAAAGCCTGAGGGCAAAGCGACTCAGAGATAAGAAACCTACCTCTGGGTCATGGTGACCAGCGAACCACCCCCAGCATGCCTTGCTCCTCCATGGCCATGCCTTGTACCCAGCTGGCTAACTGGTTCTTAGCCCACCCGCTGCCTTCCCCATAGAAAGACCCCTGTCCCAGCCTCAGGCAGGGAGCAGCCGTCCCTGGCTTCCCTTCACAGCAGCTTCTGGACAATAAAGCGACCCTGTGGAGCTGCCATATGGATCCCTTGAATCTCTGTCCCCAGGTCTGCCTCGGGCCATTTCACAAAGAGGTGAATCACAAGAGCTGAAATCACTTGCAGCCGTTCTCTGATGGGACACTTCCTCCAGGAAGGCTGCAACACACTGGGCCACCCCCGGTACCCTGAAAGCGACAGCCCAGATTGGGTTTTTGCTTGTTTTATTTTTCAGGTCCTCAGTCCTGTGTGGCACTCGCTAAGTGGGTGCAGCAGGGGCCGGTCCGCGGGGTGCTTGGACAAACACCAGCGGATCAGATGGTGGCACTCTGGGGAGAGAAGGCAGAAAGCGCCGGGCACTTGCAGAAGGCTCCTGCCCAGCTGCTCCCAGCGCCCGCAGGGCCCGGGCCGCGCTGTGTGTGCTCAGAGCTGCGCCGGCCTCCCGGCCCAGCCTGCCCTTTGCGGGAGAGCGGCACGGCAGGACACGGCCACCTCCTTCAGCCAAGCGTGCCACACCCAGCCCGTCACAGAGCACCTCCTGCGGCCAGCCCTTGAGCTCCATCCAGCCTGGCCTTGAGCACCGTCAGGGATGGGCCATGCACAGCTTCTCTGGGCAACCTGCTCCAGGAGAGTCTTTTTCTGCATACCTCATCTAAACCTCCTCTCTTTCCGTTTGGATCCCTTCTCCCAAGTGCTGTCCCTGCCTGCCCTTGTACAAAGTCCCTCTGCAGCTTGCTTGGAGGTTGCTGTCAGGTACTGGAAGGCCACAGTTGGCTCAAGCCTAAGCCTAAGGCTCTATTCCAGGCTGAACAAGGCCAGCTGTCTCAGCCTTTCCTTGCACGAGAGGTGCTCCAGCCCTGGGATCATCTCGGGGTCCCTCCTGGGCACCTGCTCCGGCGCGTCCATGTCCTTGCCATCCGTGCTGGGGAGCCCGGCAGAGGCGGACGCAGCACTGCAGGTGCGGTGTCAGCGGCGTGAAGGGGACACGGCCCTGCCAGCGGCTCCGGGAGCCAGCAATTGGCGATGGGCCGCCCGCTTGGCACAGAGCCGGGCCTTTCTGCCTGCCCTTCTCCCCGGGGGCGCCTTTCCCCGCCCGCCCGGCCGCTGGCTCGCTCGCTGCTTGGGGGAAATGCACCCTGTGCCGCCCCTCAGGGCCGCCCCTCAGGGCCGCTGCCCCGGGGGCTCCCTGCTGCCATCTCGAGGGCCCCAGGCCTCGGCCCTCACCGTGCTCAGCCCAAGGCCCTGCAAAAGCACATTGTAAAAACACACACACACAAAGTGCCCTAGGATTACAAGGTCAAGCCTTTGTCTCCAGTGTCAGTTTGCTTGAAGAGTCTGGAGGAGCTTATAAAATCACCATGAGAAAAGAGCATGAACAAGCTTTGCTTTGGCAGTACCTCAAGGCTTTGAGGGACAGGCTTTGTGGTGCATGCTCGCTCACAGGGACACACAGAAAGCGTTGAAATGGTAACAAGAGTCAAAAGCCCTTAGGAATTGGAAGGAAAACCTGAGGAAGTGGCAGCTGGCACCTCAGAAACATGAGGAGCAAAAGCCAATCTTCTACCCGAGCTGCCTGGACAGGGGCAATTCTTCCAATTGCATCAGCGTGGCCACGGCTAGAAAGGGCAGCGAGCAGATGAATTTAGCTTCTCCTGCCAGCCCCTGAAATGCCAGTTGGCATTTGTGTGCACAGGGGACTCTGCTCCAAACTCGCAACTTGCGCAGCTGCTCCTTGGGCGCTGCTTGCACGCGGGGAGGGTCCCTGGGGAGCAGACTGCAACACCCTTGGAATGCAGACACCGGCCCCTGGGTGCAGTGGTTCCAGTGCGCCTATTCGAGTTTCTGGCCAAATGCCAGCACACTTACTAAAATTCACCTGATGTTTGCTGTGAGATGAGGACTAGGAGTAGGCAAAGCAGCCTCAATCTTTATAAAGTATAAAGAAAGTTTATTAACAAACCTAAGACAAAGAAAAAAAATAAGAAAAACCAGAACCAACTCCTCAGACCACCCCTCCTTCCCCCACCTCTCCATTTCTTTCTCCCTGACAACACACAAAAGACAACACCTTGACCTCCAGTCAGTTTACCATCTCTGAAATAGTTCTTCTTTCAGTTCAATTAGGGAGAGAAGTCTCTCTTGTTTACACCATGGATTTTCTGTAGGAAGAAGTACAGTTTTTTTATGGCTTTTCAGCCTCACCATCAGCTGCCACCTGGAAGAAAGATCTGCTGAATGGTGGATCCCCTCCCACACCAGCAGCCTTCCCACAGCCACTATGGTGGGTCATGAACAGCCCATGGGGTACCTTTTTAAGGATGAACAGTTCAATTGCAGCAACAAAGAAAATCCCTTCTTCTGTGCTGAGCAGCACAGCCTCTCCTGACAACACAGGTTCTCTGGCATTCCCCCGGGACCAGGGCTCTGGGTCACAGCCTCTCCTCTCTCTCGGTTCAAGTTTCTCATCAGGCTGTACTTCTTTCAACACCTACTTGTCTTTACCCAGGTATTTCAGTTCACTGGCTGCAATTAGAACCTCACATCCCACCCTTGGACTATTTCTTCCTATATTACAGGGAATTTATTGGCTCAATCCCCAACCATGGTTCTCCAAAAGAGTTTTCAGCTTCCCTCTCAAAGCACTTCTCATGCTCCTCCCTCTAGGCATCCGTTCTGCTTTCCTCACTGACTGTAAAGTCTCTATGCTGTATTTGTGTAGATGTCCTCACTCGTTCCTCTCTCTGTGCAAGGAAGGATGGGTGTCTGCAAGTTCAGTCCAGGCATGGAGAGTTAATCTCTCTCTCTCCCCAGCAGTGTGAGGATCCCGTGCTCTCTGCCGGGCTGTTTGAAAAGGTCCGAGCTGGATGGCAGAAGCTCTCAGAGTCTCTGTGCCTGGCTCTGTGAAGCTGGCTCAGCCGGGTAGGGCCGGCCGGGCCCGGGGTGACAGGGCAGGGCCTGGCCCTGAGCTGGATGGAGTCCGGCCCGGTCCTTGCCTGGCCCGGAGCAGGGGCCTGGCCCTGTCTGGTGGAGCTGACCTGTCGGCTGAACTGCATCTGCCAAAAATTCCATCTGCTTCCTCCCCCACGCCCAGCTGCAGCTGCACGGCCGCCCTAAACCTCCCTTCCCTCTCCCTCCTTTGGAAGGACTGGGGGGGACAGCGCCTTCCCGGGGAGAGAAGCAGGGAGATGCTCCTCCCTACACTGCAGCAGGCACAAAGAGGAAGAGGCTCAGAGGCTCTCTGATTATAGATGGTTTTTCCTCGAAGGTGGATCAACTTTTGAATTGGTTTACCTCCATATCAATCCTTAAAACTCCCTGGTTATTGGCTCTCTCTCTCAGGAAGGAAGTTGTATCACCTCCTGCAGCATCGGTCACTTCCTAGATTGTGACCCCTCCTGACTAACCCAGGAGAGGGGAAAAATGGGGTAAAAATGGAGATTTTTGGGGTAACAAGGCCAGAATTAGGGGGTCCAGAATTTGGGGTCACCATGAGAATTTTAAGAGCATTTTAGGGATTTTATGGAGGTTTTTGGGGTCTGTCCCCTCCCACCACCACTGTCGATGTCCCCAGCCCAGGTGAGCCCCAAAATCAGGGTCCAAAATGGGGTAAAAAATGGAGATTTTGCAGTATGGGGGTGGAGTGTCCAGAATTTGGGGTCTCTAGGGACATTTTAGGGACATTTTGGGGATTTTTGGGTGCTGTTCCTGCCCAGCGTGGCCACGGATGTCCCCAGCCCAGGTGAGACCCAAAATTTGGGTCCAAAATTGGGAGAAATTGGAGATTTTAGGGTGTGGGTGGAGTGTCCAGAATCTGAGGTCACCATGAAGGATTTGGAGGAATTTTTGGTTTTTTGGGGGGCATTTTGGGGTTTTTGTGGCTGTCCCCTCCCAGCACCGCCGCTGCCGTCCCCAGCCCAGGTCAGCCCCAAAATCGGGGAAAAAATGGGGGGAAAATGGTGGGTTTGGGGTGTGGGTGCTGTGTCCTGAATTTGGGGTCACCATGAGGGATTTGGGGGCATTCTGGGGGCATTTTTTTGGGTTTTGGGGGGCTGTCCCTCCCCAGCGCTGCCATCGCTGTCCTCAGCCCAGGTGAGCCTCAAAATTGGGGTCCAAAACTGGGGTAAAATCAGAGATTTTGGCGTGGGGGGTGGGGTGTGCAGAATTTGGGGTCACCACGAGAATTTTGGGGTAATTTTGGGGAGTTTTAGGGAGGTTTGTGGGTGTTATCCTCACCCAAGGTCAGCCCCAAAATCGGGGTCTGAAATGGGGTAAAAATGGACACTTTTGGGGTAATGAGGCCAGAATTGATGTGTCCAGAATGTGGGGCCACCATGAGAGTTTTAGGGGTATTCTGAGGGCATTCTGGGGGTATTTAGGGAGGTTTTTGGGCACTGTCCCTGCCACAGGTCAGCTCCAAAACTGGGGTCCAAAACAGGGTAAAAAGAGAGATTTTGGGGTAATGAGGGAAGAATTGGGATGTCCACAATTTGGGTTCACCACGACGGATTTGGAACATTTTAGGGATGTTTTGGGGGTATTTTAGGGGGTTTAAGGGAGGTTTTTCACGGCTATCCCCAGCCCAGGTCAGCCCCAAAATCGAGGTCCAAAATGGGGTAAAAATTGAGATTGTTGGGATAACAGGGTCAGAATTAGGGCGTCAAGAGTTTGGGGTCACCACGAGGCATTTGGGGGGATTTGGGGAATTTTTAGGGAGGTTTTTGGGGGCATTTTGGGGGTTTAAGGGAGGTTTTTAGGGGCATTTTCAGGATTTCTCAGGAGGATTTTAGGCACTGTCCCCGCCCCAGGTCAGCCCCAAAATTAGGGTCGAAAACTGAGGAAAAATGGGGATTTCTGGAGTAATCAGGCAAGAATTAGGGTGCCCAGAATTTGGGGTCACCACGAGGGATTTGTGGGGATTATTGGGGGCATCTTGAGGGTTTTAGGGAGGTTTTTGTGGGCATTTTGGGGTTTTTAGGGAGGTTTTTCAGGGCTGTCCCCAACTCAGGTCAGCTCCAAAACTGAGGTCCAAAATGGGGTCGAAATGGAGAGTTTGGGGTAATGAGGCCAGAATTGGGGTGTCCAGAATTTAGGGTCACCATGAGGACATAGTGTGGAGGATTTTTGTGTTGTGGGAGAATTTGAGGGAGTGTTCTCTGTCTCTTTGCACTCTAAAAGCCAAGAAAGAATGATCTATCACCTCAAAACAACTAAATCCCACTAAAACCAATTAAGCCTTAAACCAAAATGGTTCAATTCCACCTCCAAAAATCCCAATCCAACCCAAAAATTACTCAATTCCAATCTTCTTCCCCTTCTTTACTCTCTCTGTCTTTAATCTCTTTTTACTCTGTCTTTATTCAGTCTTTATTCTATTCTCTCTTTACTTTCTCTCTTGACTCCCTCTCTTTACTCTCTCTTGATTCTTTCTTTACTCTCTTTATTATCTCTCTTTCCTCTTTTTATTCCTTCTTTACACTCTTTACTCTATTATCTCTTTCTCTCTTTACTCTCTCTTCATTCTCTCTTTACTCTTTCTTTATTATCTCTTTACTCTCTCTCTTACTCACTTCTCTATTCCCTGTTCTTTCTCTTTATTCTCTTTACTGTCTCTCTTTACTCTTTCTCTTTACTCTGCCTCTTTACCCTCTTTATTCTTTCTCTTTATTCTCTCTATTCTGTCTTTACTCTCTCTATTCTGTCTTTACTCTCTCTATTCTCTTTTTATTCTCTTTCCTCTCTCAATTCTCTCTTTACTCTCTCTCTTTACTCTTTTTATTCTCTCTATTCTCGCTTTACTCTATTCTCTTTCCTCTCTCTATTCTCTCTTTCCTCTATTATCTCTCTGTTCTCTCTCTATTCTCTCTCTCCTCTCTCTGTTCTCTCTTTCCTCTCTCTGTTCTCTCTTTTCTCTCTCTTTTCCTCTCTCTATTCTCTCTTTCCTCTCTCTTTACTCTTTTTATTCTCTCTATTCTCTCTCTATTCTCTTTCCTCTCTCTATTCTCTCTTTCCTCTATTATCTCTCTGTTCTCTCTCTATTCTCTCTCTCCTCTCTCTGTTCTCTCTTTCCTCTCTCTGTTCTCTCTTTCCTCTCTCTGTTCTCTCTTTCCTCTCTCCATTCTCTCTTTCCTCTCTCTGTTCTCTCTTTCCTCTATTATCTCCCTGTTTTCTCTCTATTCTCTCCTCTCTCTGTTCTCCCTTTCCTCTCTCTATTCTCTCCCTCTCTCTGTTCTCTCTTTCCTCTCTCTATTCTCTCTTCTCTATTCTCTCTATCCTCTTTTTCCTCTCTCTATTCTCTCTTTCCTCTCTCTATTCTCTCTTTCCTCTCTCTGTTCTCTCTTTCCTCTCTCTATTCTTTCTTTCCTCTCTCTGTTCTCTCTTTCCTCTCTCCATTCTCTCTTTCCTCTCTCTATTCTCTCTTTACTCTCTCTATTCTCTCTTTCTTCTCTCTATTCTCTCTTTCTCTATTCTCTCTTTCCTCTCTCTGTTCTCCCTTTCCTCTCTCTATTCTCTCTTTCCTCTCTCTGTTCTCTCTTTCCTCTCTCTATCCTCTCTTTACTCTCTCTATTCTCTCTTTCCTCTCTATCCTCTTTTTCCTCTCTCTATTCTCTCTTTCCTCTCTCTATTCTCTCTTTCCTCTCTCTGTTCTCTCTTTCCTCTCTCCATTCTCTCTTTCCTCTCTCTATTCTCTTTCCTCTCTGTTCTCTCTTTCCTCTCTCTATTCTCTCTTTACTCTCTGTTCTCTTTCATCTCTCTATTCTTTCTTTCCTCTCTCTGTTCTCTCTTTCCTCTCTCTGTTCTCTCTTTACTCTCTCTATTCTTTCTTTCCTCTCTCTGTTCTCTCTTTACTCTCTCTATCCCCTCTCTACTCTCTCTATTCTCTCCTTCCTCTCTCTGTTCTCTCTTTCCTCTCTCTGTTCTCTCTTTACTCTCTCTATCCCCCTCTACTCTATTCTCTCTTTCCTCTCTCTGTTCTCTCTTTCCTCTCTCTATTCTCTCTTTCCTCTCTCTGTTCTCTCTTTCCTCTCTCTGTTCTCTCTTTCCTCTCTCTGTTCTCTCTTTCCTCTCTCTATTCTCTCTTTCTCTCTCTGTTCTCTCTTTCCTCTCTCGCTCTCTCCCCGCAGCCGAGCGGGGCTGGCGGGAGCCGCGCTCCCCTCAGAGCCCCTGAGGGCGGCAGCAATGGCGGCGCCGCTCCCTCAGCGCCGCCCCGGCCCCGGCTCAAGGGCGGCGAGCCCTCGGCAGCGCCCTTGTGGCAGCAGGGCCCGAGCCCCGGCCCCGGCCTCTGGCCCCGTGGCGCCGCAGAGCCCAGGGGGACACGGGCAGGGCACTCGGCGCCATCGCCGCCAGCCCCGAAGCCCCTTTGGAAGCCGGCCCGGGGCTCGGCCCCGCTCCTCCAAGGCCCTGCTGGGCTCCAGCTGCTGCTCGCCGCTGCCTGCGGATCTTGTGCTCGGCCCGAGCGGCCTTTCTTTGCAGCCGGGCTGCTGAGGAGCGCTCGGCAAATGGCACTGCCAGCCCAGTGCTTCAAGGCATCGGCCCGCTGCTTCCTTTGTGCTCTGCCTCACGCCGCTCTTTGCTTGCGCTTTTAGAGCCGGCCTGGCAAGAGAAGCCCCCCAGGAGAGCGCAGCCTGCTCCAAGATCCCACATCCTGGCCCTGAGCAAGGCATGCAACAGCTCACACTGCTGAAAAGATGCCAGCTCTTCTCAGGCCACACACAAAACTGAAACTGTTTCACCTGCTCTTTGCTGGTGCATCTCTGTCTAAAAGAATTGCCTGAAATGTCAGCTGTCAAGAAAATGTCCTGCACGGATGTTTCCTGTGCTGGTGAGAGCCTTTGAAAGCCAGCCTTGTGCCTGCCCTCTCTGCTGCTGTAGTTCCATGGCCAGAGGTTGTTGTCTCTTCCCCTTGCCATGGGCAGGCCGGTGTTCAGCCATCTCCAGGACAGCAGGGCCCCACGCCACGTCCCTGTCACCTGGGAAGGCAAAATCCATCCCTGCAAATGTGCCCCCCTGCTCCTCCTTGCCAGGCATTTGGCCCTGGCAGTGGGGTTTGCTGCTGCTTGCTGCAGGAAAAAGGAGAGCCCTGAGACACTTGGGGCCAAATGGAACCAAGGAAACCCCAGTGACACCGTGGGGCCTGATGGAACCAAATATCCATTGTGACACAGCAGGGCCACCTGGAGCCAAGGAGTCCAAAGGTCTGAAACATTCCTTGCATGGCTCTGCCTTGGGGAAGGGAACCTCCTTGGAGGCACCTTGGGCTTGGCACACACTTGAGGAGGGTGTCTGTTTTCAGTGGGGAAACTTAGGAGCTGTAGATTGCTTAAAAAAAAAAAAAAGAAGGAAAAGCCCTCTTTGCCTGAGTTCAGCCAGCTCTCCGAGCAAAGCAGGTCCCAGGTGAGTGAGCAGAGACCTCCTGAGGAGAGACCCTGGATCAATATCAATCACTGAATGCTGCAATCACCTCTTCTCTAAAGAGAAAAATACACCCTTTAAAAGAGGAACGTGGATTTATTAGAAACTCTTTGGAATATTTCTCCATAACTATAGGAAACCTTCCTAATGAAGTGCACTGGAGCAGAGGGAAATCAAGGCAGAGCCATGGTTTGTCAGGACTGGCTTTGCCCTAATGAGCCCCGTGGTGCATTTGGAGCTGAGCCCTTGAACCTCAGGGCCTGAGAGGAGATTGCACAAACCTTTCCAGGAGTCAAAGTCAGAGGAAAAACCCAAATTGTCTCAAAGCATTAATGGGTCCCACTGAGGTCCATGCCCAGCACAGGCTCCTCATGGACTCCTTGGAGGAGAGAACTGGAGGCCAGGATTGCACAGAAACCTCTCAGAGACTCAGTGTGGGAAGGGAAATCCACAGAACCTTAAACACCTTGAGTATCTCAAAGCATTAATGACCCCACTGAGTGTTGGTACTGACAAAGCCTCTCAAGGGACCCATTAGAGCAGATAATTGGAGCCATGATTGCACAAAGCTCTCAGAGACTCCAAGACAAAAGCAAAAGCCCAAGTCCTTTCAAAAACCTGCAGTCCCTGGGAGCCCCCCAGGGCCATTCCTGACCAAGGCTCCCCAGGGACTCCTTCCAGCAGATCCTTGAGGCCACTGGGATGTGGGGGGATGCTGAGGGCAGGACAAGGGGGTGACAGTGGCCAGCCTTGCTGGGGCTGTGCCAGGAGGCCCCAGTGCCTCAGGACAAGGTGTCTCCTCACAGCCCTTGGTGGCACAGATGCTGCTGTGCCCCAGGGCACCAAGACTTGGCTTCTCTTTGTCCCCACCTGTCATCACTGCCTCCAATTTCCTGCTCTCACTGGGGCCTGGGGACACTTTCTCACCTGTGTCCCTCACTGGGACCCATTAAAGGTATCAGGAACTTTGGAGTTTGATTGTGACTTTGAATTCTTGAGAGGTTTCTTCAGGTCCCTCTGAGGGTCTGATGTTCAGGGCTCAGCAGAGAGCCCCAGAGGGTCATTCAAGTCCTTGTGCTGTGTCTGTGCTGCTGAGCTGGGCCGGGCTCCTGGCCCAGAGGCAGCTCCTGGCAAGGGCAGCGCTGCAGAGAGACAGCTCTGGCCAGGAGCAGCTCCTGTGCACAGCCCAGCAGGGCTGGGGCACTGCCTGCAGCCAGCCCGGGCACAGCACAGAGGCACCGAGGGCTTAAACTCAGCCTGGCCTGGGAAGGTGCTGAGAAGTGCCTGGGGGACAATCACTGCCAGCCCCTGACCCAGGAAGCCTCTGGCTGCAGGACAAGGCAGCTGCAGCTCCTGCAGGGATCTCCTAGAGCTGGAGCATCCCAATGTCTGCAGACTCTGTGAGTACAGCTCTCTGAGTATTTCTGGTGTAGGGGAGGGGAAATGCTCATGAAGCTCTGACCCACTGAGAGCTTCTGTTCCCTCCCAAAGCATTTCCAAGACAAGGATTTCTTTTATATTGAGGACATTTGCTGAGACTTTGTTTTCATTTCCTCAATATTAGATAATGGGGGAGAGGGAGAACAAATCATAAAGGTATCATTAATTTTAACAAGTCCCGGGGACATCTGAACTCTTAGTGACCAGGAGGTTCAGAGGAGATTCCTAATGTGCTTTCAGCCACTCCTGTGCCCATGGACAGCACCAGCATCACCTTTGCTGGAGCCCTGAGGCTCAGTCTGAGCTGTCCTTTCTGCAAGCTGCAACCAGAAGCTGTCCCCAGGCAGTGCCCTGCAAACAGGCAGGTTTCTGTAGGGCCAAGGAGAGTGCAGAGAGATTTGGGGCCTGTGAGTGCTGGCAGGGAGAGCTCAGGCCCAGGGAAACACCTCCAGGAGGAAAATCTCCAGGAAGCAGAGATAAGATCAGGCAATGAGAGAAAAGAAAACCCAGAAATGCTGTGGCAGGGAGAGTTTAGAGATCTCCATGGGATCCCCTCCAGTGCAGCCCCTCCCTCTGAACAATCCCCCTCCCTCCTCTCCCCCAGCCAAGCCTCTGCCCTCAGGGCCGGGGGGTCCAAGGTGTGAAGCCCCTCCTGTGCAGGCAGAGCTGCAGCAGAGCCGTGGGGCAGCTCTGCAGCCCCGGGCCCAGTTCCCTCTGCAGAGCCCAGGGCTGGGAGCAGCTGCCCGGCACTGGGGGGCTCTGGGAGGGGGCACAGCTGGCTCAGGGTGACGCTGTCCCCAGTGCCCGGCTCTGGGCAATGCTGTCAGTGCAGCCAGGGAAGGAGCTGGATCTCCCTTCATCCAGTGCCAACATTGGGACACTTGGAAGTCTCCCTGAGGTCTCCTTCCAAGCTGGGAGCTTCAATCCAGGATGCAAACCTGTCCTGGAGCATCTTTGTGTCATCTGAAAGACCCATGGGGAAAGGCAGAGGGGTTGTGACACTGAAAATGCTGTTGGGGTGGGGAAATGAGCACCGTGAGTCCTTGGCTACAAATGTGGAGCTGGGCTGTGCTGGATCCAGCTGCTCTCAGCAGTACCTGGCAGTTTTTAAGGGAAACATGGGCGGGTGATCACCCTGCACCTGAGAAAGGTTAAAGCCCAGAGAAACTCAGAACAGGTCAGAGTGACAGACCCTCTCCCCTCACTCCTCACTCACTGCTTTGCCTCACAGAACTTGCTCAGCTCTCCCTGAGGGCAGCAGAAATGCTGAGGGTTTGATATGCAAGAATACCAGGAGAGATATGGGGGAGCTTGAAAAGAAAACCCCAGAACTCTTGAACACAGAAGGGTGTGTGTGTGTTCCATGGGAGGGTGTGTGGGAAATGGCTTTGATTTTGGTTTCAGACCTCCTCTAACTCTTCACTGCCTTTTTCTCCATGACAGAACCCAATGGCCAGGGACAGCAAATGTCCAACAGCAGCTCCATCAGCCACTTCCTCCTGCTGGCATTGGCAGCCCCGCGGCAGCTGCAGCTCCTGCACTTCTGCCTCTTCCTGGGCATCTCCCTGGCTGCCCTCCTGGGCAACGGCCTCATCATCAGCGCCGTAGCCTGCGGCCACCACCTGCACACCCCCATGTTCTTCTTCCTGCTCACCCTGGCCCTCAGCGACCTGGGCTCCATCTGCACCACTGTCCCCAAAGCCATGCACAATTCCCTCTGGGGCACCAGGCACATCTCCTACTCAGGATGTGCTGCACAGCTATTTCTGTTTGTCTTTTTCATCTCAGCAGAGTTTTCTCTCCTGACCATCATGTGCTACGACCGCTACGTGTCCATCTGCAGACCCCTGCAGTACGGGACCCTCCTGGGCAGCAGAGCTTGTGCCCACATGGCAGCAGCTGCCGGGGCCAGTGCCTTTCTCTATTCACTGCTGCACACGGCCAATACATTTTCCCTGCCCCTGTGCCAGGGCAATGCCCTGGGCCAGTTCTTCTGTGAAATCCCACACATCCTCAGGCTTTCCTGCTCCAAATCCTACCTCAGGGAATTTGGGCTCATTGTGTTTTCCATCTGTTTAGGATTTGGTTGTTTTGTGTTCATTCTTTTCTCCTATGTGCAGATCTTGAGGGCTGTGCTGAGGATCCCCTCTGAGCAGGGCCGGCACAAAGCCTTTTCCACGTGCCTCCCTCACCTGGCCGTGCTCTCCCTGTTTATCAGCACTGGCTTTTTTGCCTACCTGAAGCCCCCTCCATCTCCTCCCCATCCCTGGATCTGTCGCTGTCAGTTCTGTACTCGGTGGTGCCTCCAGCCCTGAACCCCCTCATTTACAGCCTGAGGAAGCAGGAGCTCAAGGATGCCCTGAGGAAAGCAATGACTTTCAGAAGTTAAAGGATGATTTCAGAAGAAAGGATGATTTCAGAAGTTTAAATCTTTTGATTTTCTTCTGCACAGCATTCATGGTATAACACCTTACATGCCCAGCCTGCCTTCTAAAGCTTTTAATAGTGCTGGGAGTGGGGGGACAGGCTTTTCTACTTTTCCCTTTGTGATCATTTTCAGAAAGAAAATGCAGTCATCTTCCCATATTGAATTCACTGTTCCCCCCTTTAACTTGACTCACAGACTGTGTAAATGAGGAATCACGGCTCTCTGTGTGTTTAAATGAAGGAAATGTTCTTGCAGGGACTTATTTGTCAACAATCCTCCCTCTGTTAGCTGTCCTTCAGCTCAGGGGAGGTGCCTGTGTGCAGAGGTCGAGAGAAAAGGAGTCCCAGCCCAGCAGCAGTGCCAGGGAGCAGCAGCACTTGGTCTTTCAGAGCTGCACTTTTCCCACTTCCACCCTCTCCTTTATTGTCCTTGTCCTGAGTGCTCTGGCAGCTCAGTCACTGTCCTGCTGCGTGTCCGTGCTGTGACCACAGGCAGGGACAGGCCATGGGCACTGCTGGCACACAGCTGGGCTCCAGCACAGCAGCTCCATCAGCAAAGGGGATTTCCTTAGTGCAGAGCCCAAAGGCTGGGCTCTTTTTACTAAGTTAGTCTCCAGGAGAAGCCCAAGGAATGGATTTTGCAGGCTCACTGCTTTGCTTGTCTGTCCCTGGAGGCAGTGCCGTGAGAGCAGGGTCCCACTGTGGTGCTTCAGGGACTGAGGGCTGGGTCAGCTCTTCTGTGCTAGTGGTCAGTGGCCATGGAGATGACAAATGATCTCCAAGTGACCTGCCTGGGGCTCTGCAGCTGCTGATGGCTCTGGTGGCAGTGAGCACTTTTCTGTAGGGAATCAGAACCTGCCAGGAGAGCACAGAGGATCTGCAGGGACAGCCCGTGCCATGGAGGCAGCAGTGAATGGAGGCCTGGAGCAGAATCCTGCCTGGGGTGGGATCAGCCAGAGATAAAGGACCGAATGTGTGCTGTGAGCCAGGAGAGCTGTGCAGGCCCAGGGACACAGCAGGGACAGGGAAAGGAGTGTGGGCAGTGACTGCTGTGACCCCAGGGAAGTTGCCCAGGAGGATGCAGGGCAGCCCCAAGGCCACGTGGCAGGCCTGGAAGAAGGCAGGCACCTGTGAGCAGCCTCCATGGGCACAGCAGAGCCTGTGTGGGAGGGCTGAGTGCAGGCAGCAGCAGCAGCTGCCTCTGTCCCCCAGGCTGAGCAGCAGAGGCCAGCAGAGGCAGCCCAGGGCCGCGGGCAGCAGAGCCGCCGTGCTCTGCAGAGCAGCACCCCCAGCTCGGGGGCTGTGGGGAGCAGCCCAGGGGCTGCAGCAATGGCTGCTCAGGCCAGCACAGACGTGTTCCCCTGGCCAAGGCTCTGTGGGCAGCTGGCATGTGCCAGGAGCAGAGCAGGAGCCCGTGGCTGTGCACAGGAGCCCTGGCAAGAGGCTGCCCTGGCCCTGGGCCAGCAGGAGCTGCCTGAGGAGCCCCGGGGCCAACTCTGCTGCTGTGCTGGGCAGCGGGGCTGGCCCTGGGGCTGCACCAGCTGCCCGAGCTGAGCATCTCCTGAGCATTGCACACACACAGGGGCTGTCCCTGAGCTGCAGTGCCTCCAGTTCCTGCTGCAGGGCCACGCCTGACTCTGCTGCTCTGCAGGGGAAGGGAGAGGCTGCACTGGGCAGTGCCAGGGAGAGGAGAACAATGGACCCTTGCTTATACGAGTCCCCACAGTGTCACAATGCTCTCCACGGTTCCATGGAGCCCCACAGTGTCACAATGTGCCCTGGGTTCATGGGGCCCCACAGTGTCACAATGTCCCCTGGTTACACACAGTGTCACAATGTCCCCTTGGTTACACGGGGCCCCACAGTGTCACAATGTCCCCTGGTTACACGGGGCCCCACAGTGTCACAATGTCCCCTTGGTTCTGTGGGGCTGCAGTGTCAGTTCTGCGGGTGGGCACGCTCAGCACCAAAGACACAGACACCAACTGAAGGGATTGTGGGATTTTTATGATGCACAAGTGCAAAGAATTACAAAAGGATAAGCTCAACAAAGGACATAATCATTGGCAAAGAATGACAAAAGCAGCTCAGCAATGCACCCAATCATCACCACCAAAGACTGCCTGCAGTGATTTAGAAAGATCCAGCACCAGTTCCCCTCAGACTTTACCATCAGCCACATCCACACATCAGCTGGGGAAGCTGTCCCAGCCCAGGACTGCAGAGCCACTCCCGGACACTGGGAATTGCTGCAGGTGCCTCCAGCCACAGGTGAGGCTTCCACCCTGGCTGTGGAGAGGGCCCAGCTTTGATAGTGCTGAATGAACAAACTGACAGCACTTCTAGTGTGGCAACATCTGCTTTCATTCTCCTCTTTGCTTCCTCCCAAAGCCTGGCCAGGGCCCAAGGAGGAACCAAAGGAGTTGCCTTTGATCCTACAGCCCCAAACAAAGCCAGATGGGGCCTTGTCCAGCTTCTAAATACAGAAAGGTCAATCCATATTTCACCAATGCACAGATACAGAGTCCATATTGCTAATAATGATTCATTAATGAGCAGATACAAATACAACATTTGGTTGCAAGGTTCATCTAGAGGACAGCTTTGGCTCAGGGCTGCTGGTCAGGCCTCGGTACTTCCATCAGTGCTTTGACCTAGAGATGAATTCCAACCTTCACAACAAGTCTTTCAATAACAGAGGCTTAGATGTAGGTATTAGGCATAAATGCATCACCTCTTGTTCTTCAATTAAGAGCTGTTCAAGTTCACTCCTCAGAGCTATAATTTGCATTCCTTTGAAGCCAGGCCAAATCAGTTGCTGTTCTCTATGGTATTGATCAAATCCCCATTTCTTTCTTGAGGCTGTGTCTCTTTTTAGACAAGTCTCAATGCACCATTTCCCAGCACAGTGTCACAACAACTCTAACATGGAATCATAACACACCAAGTGCTCTCACTGCAATGATTGCAGGGACTGCCACAAATGCATTGCACAGCAGCCTCCAATTTGGCAGCCATGGAGCCAATGCCACCAAGAAGGATTTTCTTCTTTCTGCCACTCTTTCTTCTGCTGCTCTTTCTATCGAGGTGATTCCTGATTGCTGGAATTCAAACCCAGCACTGATAGAAGTACAACATTCCTGTCCTCTAATGGCCCAGGTTCCTCCTTGGCCAGCAAGCAGATAATCCAAGGCCATGTGGTTCTGTAGAGCCCCCACTGGTGTTTGTTGGAGCTCACAGGATGTGCTGTTGGATATTTAATGGCATCATTTGCTGCTGCTTCTAATAATCAATTTAGCTCATTAATGTAAACTCCATAGAAGGAGGCAGCACACCCAGGGCACAGGCTGAACCAGAATCTTTGCCTTTCTGACACCAAAGGCACTCTTTGGGTGGCAAATGTTCTCTTGGCCCCAGCTCTTCCCTGGGCTTGTTGCTGAAGGAGCCTAAGCAGTGGCCCTGTGGCTGGGAGTGCTGTGACAGTGGCACTGAGCAGCTCCAGCACTCCGAGTTCTAGTGACATTGGGAGTGATGGCAAAGCACAGAAACCCTCTCACATCGTGGCCTCTAACTACAGCAGGGCTCAGTTTCTCCTGCAGGGAAATCTTCCTGAATCCTGTCCAATTGATAATTGCATTCCTTTGTTCCACAGCACAGTTTCCTTGAACTGTCCCTGCACTGACTCCATTGTGAGTCAGAGCCCATTGACAGAGCTCAGCCCATCCTGTGGGGTGGGCCCTCCAAGGGAATCCCATTCCTCCCAACATCAGTTCAGAGCACATCCAGCAATTATTAATTATCTTTAGTATTTTGGCTGCTTTGATCTTTAAATTTTCAGGAGAATTTTCATGTCTAATCCCTTGGTGAAACTCTAGAGGTGCCTTTGGTGAACAAAGATTCTGGTTGACTCTCAAGGTACAACTTACAGACATCAGCAGTACTTTGGTGACACAGTAATTCATTCTTTCTCCTCAGTCTCATTCAGGGTAGGAACAATAATTCTGCTGTCCATGGAGCTGGCACCTTTTCAGTTCCAGAATAATGCCCCCAAGGTCCTTTGCTGTTCAGCTTTACCCACAGCGGTGTCTGTGGCTAACAAGGCTTGGTGGGGTCCTTTCCCCTTTGGCTGCAGAGGTGCCGGGTCCCAGTCCCTGAGGGGCACCTGGCTCTGCCTTGGAATTGGTGTGGAAGTCCCTCAGTGTCACATCAGCCTGCCCATGGAGCCCCCTGGATCAGAGCATTTTCCAAAGGCACCGTGGGGGCAAACAGGGAGATTTGGTCTGGCAGGATCTGTAAAACAATATCCCATAACATCCACTCCTTCTGCCATAGAACACTTGGCTGCAGGGACACATTCCCATCGTTCCTGCCCAGCTTTCAGGATTCAGACAGTGCTGTCTTTCCCCAGAGCTGTTCCTTCACCTGGCTCGGGAGGGCCCTTTGGCCTCTGCACCCACACTTTGGCTCCATTATTAGGACTGCTGGATCCAAACCCTTTATCTCCACCAACAGTGGTGATTTGAGGTGCATCTCCTTTTTTCACAATTGTTTTTAAAACTGCAATTTCAATAATTGTGCTACCCTGCCATGGGGTTGAATAATCAAATCTTGTTCACTATCATTTAACAGGATTACTTTAATTTCTCCTTGATAATCTGCATCACTTCCTCCTCCCATGACATGAACACTTTGCAAGGCCAAGCTCCAAGCGAGCAGTTGGCAAATCAAAGTGTCCTGGAGGAATCTGAATTCCTGTTCCAGTATTGATAACTCTCATTTGCTTCTGATTTATCCTAATTAATTCTAATGCATCAAGGCCCAGCCCTGCAGCCTCTGGGGTGGCCCTGTCAGGGGCCATGGCACCCAGAACAATTTCCCAGCAAGTCCAAGTCTCCCTGTCCATGGCTGTATTTGCAAATTGGCTGCAGCCCTGCACACCCAGGGGTTTCCATTCCCCCACTGGGCCCCTTGTTAAGGGTGTGGAGCACATCTGGGAGATGGGTTCTCCATGGGGACAGGTTCCCATCTCCTCATTTTTTCAACTGCTCTTTTAACAACCCCTTCATTCCTTTAACCAATCCTGCAGCTTGTGGGTAGTCTGGTCTATGGAAAGCCCAGCAGTCCTGATCACTTCATTTCTCACAGTAATGGACAAAGCATTCTGCATCTCAGTGTCAGCAAACCCTGTAAAAACAGGCAATTCCATCCCTTCCCCCTTCCTGCATTGTACACAATCTCACAAAATTTACCACTGACTTTCGGGTCCTGGCCAGGCATTTTCTGTAGGGTATTTAGTGCTACATCCCTGAGCCGCCAAAGCTAACACGAGTATTGGCAGCATTATTTCACATTATTATAATTTTTAAATTTATATCCAAAAACTTATTGGATTCTATTTTATATATACATACATATATGTGTGTATCTATATATCATATTGCATTATTATTATTTCACTTGCACAAAGAAATTGAAACTCCAGATTAAAAACCTCTTCTGTCACTCCATGTGGAAACATTCCCACAACAATTGTTCCTTCTGTTGGTGCTGTTTCCAAGGTGCTGGTAACAAAATCCATCCTCATCCTCCCCAGCCCACAAGTCCTTTCCTTTTCCCATGTGCAGTTTCTGGATGCATTTGAAGACATGCAGCAGTTCAGCTTCTTTTCACCAAATGCCCCATTGCTCACACGATGCTCCGACCTCAGCCCACTCCAGAGCCAGCCAACTCTAGGAAAGGCCTTCCCATCTGGGCATTCCTGACGGGGCTGATTCCTTACGTTTGGATTGAAAAAGTGACATTTGTTGTGATCTGGCCAGACTATGCCAATTCTGTTTTCCCAGTGGGCAGGGTCAGCACCAAAGACACAGACACCAACTGAAGGAACATCTGCTTTCATTCTCCTGTTTGCTTCCTCCCAAAGCCTGGCCAGGGCCCAAGGAGGAACCAAGGAGTTGACTGACCACTCAGCCCCAAACAAGGCCAGATGTCGGATTTCATGGCCTTGTCCAACTTCTAAATTCAGAAAGGTCAATCCATGTTTGACTAATGAGTGGATACATCTATCACAGCACTAATGACCGGGCATATTTCGGTTAACGAGCAGATACAAAGATAACCTTTGGCTGGAAGGCTCATCCAGAGGCCACCTTTGGCTCAGGGCCTGCTGTTCAGGCCTCACTCAGGGTCTCTTGTCCAGGCCTTGGCACTTCAGGGACGTAGTTTAGTGGTGGGCTTGACACCGCTGGGTGAACAGCTGGACTGGATGAGCTCAGAGGTCTTTTCCAACAGAAAGGATTCGATGATTCCATGATTCCATCTGCTGCATTCAGTCAGGTCCATGTTGGCAGCATTAGGATGGCAAAGAAGTTTCCTCTTGCTCGGCTCCTGTGGCCTGAGGCTCCAGCTCCTTCAGCCCCTGGAGCTGAGGTGCTCATGCTGAACGAGACGACTCGGAGAGAAGAATACAGTTCATCCAATTCCTTCTGGGACACTGAGAGGGGAGGGTGTGAAAACAGGAGCATTGCTTGGTGTCATCTCCTCTCTTGGTGTCATCTCCTCTCTGCCCTTCACGCCTTTCAGTGCTTTGAAACAGGCAGGAGCTTTCTCCAGAGTGCAATGAAGCAGCTGTTCCTGCTGCCAGCTCTCCTTCTCTCCAGTCTCTGCACTTGACTGCTGCTGTCCCTCTTGCTGTGCTCTCTGTTCACCCGGGGCTCGGTTACCGCTGGGTTTTGCTGTCAGTGCCATTTGCTGCTGCTGCTGCTGCCGTGGGGGTCACTTGTGCAGCCCTGGCCCAGGCTCAGGGATCAGATCCAGGCACTGCTGCTGCTCCCTCGGCATCAGCCACAATTTGCTTGTTGCTGTCAGTGCCAGCAGAAGCGGTCGCTGGAGCAGCGGGTGCTGAGCGTGCCCCAAGCCCCGGGGCCGGAGGGGTCCCTGGGCTGGGGGCTGGGAGGGAGCTGCCCCTTGTTCTCCCTGCCAGCCCCACGCAAAGCTGGGCCGGGCACAAAGTGGGCCAGCACAGCAAACAGGGAGCCTGCGAGTCTCTTGCAGCCCCGGGTGCTCAGAGTTTGGGCCTTGGAGCTTCAGGTGGACAAAGGCAGCTGCTTCTGGTCCCTCTTGTGTGTCCCCGTGTTCAGCAGCGCTGCTCCATCAGTCTGTGCCCAGCAACGGGGAAAAGCCTCAGCCCTGCAGGGCCAGGAGCTGCCGGGCTCTGCCTGAGCAGCTCAGCCAGCGAGAAGGGAGCTGCTCCACACGGGAACCAGGAGCAAAGGACACTCCTTTTTAAGAATATGTTATCTCTGTCAAAAAAACAAAAAAAAGAAAAAAGAAGAAAAAAAAAGAAAAACGTCATACATAAAATGTGAAAGATAAAATCAAACCCCAAGTTTTCAGTGGAATATCTTCTGTAACTTTGGATTAAGAGGGAACTGATCTTTTGAAAAAGACAACTCAGTTATTTACTCTGTAAACGTGCTGATGTCATTGATCCATCTTACAGACCTCAGCAGCCTTTCTTGAAAGACTTTGGGGTGTGTTTCCAAGATGGTTATTTTAAATTGTGGTTGAAGCAATAGGAAATTGCTTTGTGCCCTTCCAGCTCCAAGCACGACTGGGAATCTAAACTCTGCCAAACCCCAAATCCTTGAGAAGATGCCCTTCCTTCTCATCCTGTGAATGAGCTGCACATTCCCTTGGAAATTGTCAGGGGCTTCTTACGGATGGAAAGTCCCACGTACAGCTTTTTGCTCTGCTTTGGAAGTACAGAAGGGCAATTCTTCATCCCTCAGCTCCAGACTGCACTGCCTTAGGAACACGGCCCACTCGCCAGGTTTGGCCCACTCGTGGCACTTCTAGAGGAGGAAGAAAGGGCAACTGCACAATTCCAGCCAAAAAAGAAGGAAGAGTGGGACAGACAAAACAGCCTGGGGACATACAGGTGGTCAGCTGGGACTGTGGAGAGTTTGGGTTCTTGCCAACTGCAATCTCCTGGCCTGCAGGAGAGTCTCCCTCACCTGCAGCAGCAGAAAGCTCAGTCGGTGTGCTCGGAACGGGCTCGTCTGATGCAAGCTGTCAGAGCCATGTGAGGGCAGAGCGGGCCCAGCCGTGGCCGGGGCTGAGCCCAGCAGAGCCCTGGCTGAGCCCAGAGCAGCCTCAGCATCCACAGAGCCCAGCTGGGAGGAGAGAAACCAGAGAGCACCCGTCAGCTGAAGGCTCCTGTCCCCCTTGTCCCAAGTGGCCACGGTGCCCAGGCCATGCTGGCCATGCCCAGAGCTGGGCCCAAACGTCCCCATCACTGCTGCCCTTGGGAGCAGAGCAGGAGGGCAGGACATGTGCCCAGCCTGCAGCCAGCCACGGCAGATCCCCCTCCTCAGCAGCTGCCCAGAGCAGGATGCTCCTGTGCTCGCTGCCATCTCCCAAAAGCCCTTCTCCCACCCGTGCCAAGCACACGGGGACCCACCTCACGCCATCCGCCGCCGGGAGAAAAGCTGCTCCCAAACCATGTCCTCAGCCTTCTCCAAGGGCACGTCCCATCCACGCCGCAGCTGCTCCCGAGCACTTCCCCATCCACACTGGACACCACCTAGAACGCTTCCTTTAGAAAAACAAACAACAAATTATTGAAAACAGATTACAGACAAAAAAGGAAAACAAGAGGAAAGGTAAAAACTCTGATCTCTGTCAGGGCCTTGAGGAAGGCCCAAGCCCTACATGCAAGGGAAAAACCCACCCACGGGTGAGGGAAGGCCACGCTTTCTCCCTTCCCCCTGCACTGCCCCCCAAAACAACGGTGATCCCAAAGCAAACAAGGGCAGTGGAGCAGCCCAAGCCCTTCCTTGCCTGCAAAGCAAAGCAGCCCCACACAGGTTCTGCAGTCAAACCTCTGCTCCTGCCCTGGGGCTTTGTTTGTGTCGGGCTGGCTGCCCCAGCCCCAGCCCCAGCCCGGGGCACGGTGGGTGCTGGGGGCTGTTGGCAGGGCCAGGAGCCGACTCCCATTTCACACCCACCCCAGCACATCCCCCAGCCCTGCCAAAAAGCAGCTTGGCAGCCACTGAAAAATTCATTGCATCCAGCCCAGCAATGGGGGGAACCTTTGGTGCCCGGCCAGGCCGTGCAATGCCCAAATCTGGGAGCATCCCCCTGGCTGTAAACTCATCTGCAAATTCTGTCAGTGAACCAGGACAAGCACAACCAGCTTCAGTGGTGGCCACCAGTGCTGGGCAGAGCAGCTGAGCTCCAGCACAAGGGCTGCCTGTTCCCATCTGATCACCCCTGGCAGTGATCCAGGCAGGACAAAAAGTCTGCGTTTCTTTGCCTCTGATTGCCAAGGCTTGTGTGGAGCTGTAACTTACCAGGGCCCTGGATCAAAGTGTGCCTGTGGCTCTCTCCCTTCTGCTATGGCTGATGAATATCCTGCAGCCAAGGATCACAGAACACGTCTTCTAATGAGGGCCTGTCCAAGGAGTTCAGGGATAAACACCACCTGATAAGATCCTTGCAGTCTGGGGAGAGAAACCACAAACCGCCGGTCAGTTGGAGAAGGCTCCTGGCCACTATTCCCGTGCCCAGGCCATGCTGGATGTTTCAGAGCTGGGCCTAAACTTTCCCATCAGCTCTTTGTTTTGGAGGAGAGCAGGAGAGCAGCACATGTGCCCCCTCCTCAGCAGCTGCCAGAGCAGGATGCTGACGAGCCCGCTGCTGTCTCCCAACACTGGCATTCCCCCCGTGCCCAGAGATGAGGATCCACCTTGAGAGAGCCGTTGTGGCAGCGAGAGCTGGCCCCAGCTGATGTTCCGGCCCTTCCTGAAAGGGTGCTCCCCGCAGACCATCTGGTGCAGCAGGATGCCCAGGGACCAAATGGTTGCTGCCTCGCCGTGGTACCAGCCAAAGTGGGTCCATTCCGGGGGGCTGTAGGATGGTGTTCCTATGGAATCCAGATGGAGCTCAGCAGGGGGATGCTGCTGCTCCCAGAACCTCGCCCCAGCATCCCTGGGCATGCGGGGGCTGCACCAGTGGCACATGGGGTGACCCGCTGCCCTCTGGCCTGCACCTGGGACTTGTGTACAAACTTGGAGTTGAAAAGGAGCCACTGGTGTTTGAAGAGGGCAGCAGAAGCCCTGGGAGGACCCAAGCATGACATGCCCAGAAAAAACCCACTCAGTGCTGGGGAAACCATGCCTTCATCCTCCCTGCCTGCATTGCCCCAAAAAAGCCAAGGCAAACAAGGGGAGCAGAGCAGTCCAAGCCCTTTCTCGCCTGCTCACCAGAGCGGCTGCTGCACAGGTTCTGGGCCCCCCCTCTCTGCTACCCCCACCCACGGGTGTTTTTGTCGGGCTGGCTGCCCCCGCCCCAGCCCCAGCACCAGTCCTGGGCAGAGTGGCTGGAGAAGGCTGCCAGCAGGGCTGGAAGCTGGCCCCCTATCCACCCCTGCTCAAATGCAACTGGGCTGAAGATTCAGTGCCATGACTGGCAGCAAAAGGGAGAATCCCTGCTGCCACAGCCAGCTTGGGCTGGGAGATGTTGGGCCATGAGATGCCGGGAGCGGGACCCTACCCCTGTGTGGGCTCACCTGCAAAGTGAGTGTAGGCTGTGTCTTGCAGGTAGGTGCCACAGCCAAAGTCAATCAATTTGGCCTGGCCGCTGGCCAGGTCAACCAGGATGTTCTCTGGTTTGATGTCCCTGTGCAGGACCCCGCAGCTGGTGCAGTGCCACCCGGCCTCCAGCACCTGGCGGAAGAGCTCCCGCGCCACCTCCTCGGCCAGGAACCGCCGTGCCCGAATGAAATGCTGGAGGTCCTGACACCGCTCCGGGCGCTCCAGCACCATCACGATGTCGTTGGGGAGCTCAAACCACTCCAGCAGCTGGACCACACCAGCGAAGCCAGTGGACACCCTGTCCAGCAGCACGATCTCCAGTGGTGCGCTGGTGCCGTCGGGCTGCGGGAGGAGCACGATGCCGTCAGTGGGGCTGAGGCCGTGCCGGGGCTCGGGAAGCCCTCACCCAGCCCGGGATGCTCTGCGCCCTCCGCTGGCCCCACGCCCGCTCTCCCTGCAGGTGTCCCAGCGGCTGCCACCCTGCCGAGCCTCGGCTCATCCCCGCCCGGCACGGCCCGGCTTCTGCCGCTGGCCACCCGCTCACTCACCAGCTCGCCCCAGTGCCGGATGCGGTTCCGTGGCACCCTTTTGACGGCCACCTGCAAACCAAGGGGAGCAGCGGGCTGAGCTCGCCGCCCGCCCTGCCGAACGCCGTCCTCCTTCTCCTCCGCCCTCCTCCTCTTTCGCCCCCTCCTCCTGCGCCCCCTCCTCCTGCGCCCGCCGCCGGCCCCGCCACTCACCGGGGCACCGTCCGAGAGCCGCGTGGCCGCGAAGACTCTGCCGAAGCCGCCGCGCCCCAGCAGCGAACCCAGCCGGTAGCGCTCCTGCAGGGCCTCCTGCACCCTCCCTGCGGGCGAGACGCGGCTGTCAGCGCTCGGCCCGGGGCCAGCGCCGGCCCCCGAGCGCCCCTCAACCGCCCCGGGCCGGGCATCCCCAGCCGTGCGCTCCTCGGAACGGGGCAGCGGCGGCTCGGGGCCGGCGGCCGCGCTGCCGAGCGGGGGAGCCCGGGCCGGGGAAGCCGCAGCGGAGGCGGCGGGAGAGGCCGCGCCGCGTGTGTCCTCCGCGGGCCCCGGGAGGAGCCAGGGCCGGGGCCGGGGCCGGGGCCGGGGCTGGGGCCGGGGCTGGACCCCGCGTCGAGGTCGGGGCCGGGACAGGCGGAACCGAAGGGCGGCGATGCTGCCCCAGCCCCAGGCACTGATGCCCGCCCAGCAGCGCCACCGCCAGCACAGCGAGAGCCGGGCGGAGGCGAGACCGCGGCGGGACGGCCGGGGGCAGGGACGGGGCAGCCCCGCCCGGGGCCGGAGGCGGGCCGGGGGCATGGCCCGGCCAGGCAGGGGGAGAGGGAGACGGGGAAGGGCGGGATGGAGCACGAAAGGGAGAGAGGGAGAGGGTACGGGACACTGGGAGAGGGAGAAGAGGAACAAGAGAAGGGAAGCAGAGGGTCTGTAGAGTTGCTGCTGCCGCTGCTGCCACTGCTGCCGCTGCTGCCGCTGCTGCCGCTGCTGCCGCTGAAGCGCCGGGAGCGTTTGTCCGCGTGTCCGTGTGTCCGTTCCCCGCGTGTCCGTTCTCCGTTCCCCCCGCGCGCCCCAGGGCCGAGCCCGCGCACCCCGGGGCAGCACGGGCCGCTCCGCTCCGGGGCCGAGCCGGAGTCACGGAGCATCTCTTCCTCCCGCAGCCACGCCATAAGCACCGTCTCGTTTAGCTTCGCCTTCACTCCATTGTAACTTTTCTTCCCGGCAATCTTGCCCTTGCCCCTCGTGCTCGCCTGCCCCGGGCCCCATCCCGCCCGCTCGCCCCGCGCTGCGGTCTCTTGCTCCCAGGCAAACCCAGCGCTGTCCGCACTTTCCCCTGGAGCAGAGGAAAGTGCTGAACGAGGAGCCAGGCAGCGGCAGGCAGAGGCAGCCCCGCGGGCGGGCTGGGCACAACGTGAGGAGGGAGAAATGCAGCCCCTGCGGGGCAGCGCTGCTCCCCGGCCGCTCGGGCTGCCCAGCGGCAGCGGCGGGGCCGTGCCCGGCCCGCTGCCCTCGTCCCCAGGGCTCTTCCTGTTTTCTTCTCCGCTTCCAGGTGAAATTCGGAGACTGCCGATAGGTGGATTAAAATCAAAGAACGAAACCACTGCTTTTGCCCAGTTTGGCTGGCAGTGCAATAGAGCAGCTCAGCTCTCAGCTGTCTGCCTCCTCCCTGCCAATGCAGCACTTTCAGCCTGCAGCAAAGGCCCTTTCTACAAACAAACTGCTGGCTGCTTTATTTCTCCTGCTGTTCATTGGCACAGCTACAAAACCCAACTGCTTTGGATCCTGAGTCTGTCAGAACAGGTTCACTTTGCCGTGTGAAGCCAAGACACAGAGTCTTGACCCCTGCACCATGTCCTAGGAATGACCTTTGTTGCTGCTGGGATTGTCCCTGCTGAGGGGGAAGCACCATGGGAGCACATGCCCTGTCCCTAGAACCCATAGCCGCCCAGTTCTTCCCTCAGGCTGAGCTTTCCAGCCGCGCCCTGAAGTCAATCAAGTGCTTTCCCAGAGCCTTCCATGGCTGCCAACCACCCCTCCAGGTGTGGCTCACAGGGGCACAGAACCTTGTTCAAGGTCAGGAGAGCAGAAAAAATGACAAGGGATGCCCAATTCAGAGCTCTCTTTAAAAACCTGGAAAATCAAAATCAATTGAACCCTGAAGCCCAGCTGTGGGCCCTGGAATCTCAGATCCAAGGGAAAACCGGAAAGGCTTTTTACAAGGACTGACACTGAAGAGCTAACAAATGGATGTAAAAAATTACTTGGCTTTCTGAGAGGCTTCAATTTGTTTAGTTTTTTATCCTTGAACTGCTGAATTTGACTTTGTCTTTGCCTGCTCTTGCACTCAAGGAGCCTCATTTCACCAGGCAGGAAGGCAAAGCTCATTGGTGGCCCTGGCTGGTGCTGTCCATGCAGCATTTGCAGCATTTCCATCCCTGCCGTGGCCTCTCCCCTCAGGGTCCCCAGCAGAGCTGCTGCAGCAGCAGACGGAAGCTGCAGATGGAACTGCTGCCCAGCCTGAGCCTGAGCTGCACAAGGATCCTGCTGACAGGAGCCCCAAGATTCCCTGCCAGGGGCCCTGCAAACACTTCCCCATCTGTTCTGTCTGCCCCATGCAGACACTGCAGGGAACATCCTGCCTCTGCCTTGGGGCAAGGCCAGGACCCCCAATTCACACTCAAAATGCCGGATTCTGGCCCCTTTCTGCATCTGCTGACAGGGGGCTACAGCATTATCCAGAGAAACTCACTCGGCTTCACACTCCAGCTTGCAAAGCCAGCCCTTGGACAGTGCCTTTCTAAGGACCACAAGGAAGAGGCCAAATTGGATTCATTTTCAACGGTTCCCCTTCATTCTCTGTGGTCGATTCTTCTGTTCTGTGCCTTGGAACACATCTTCAATGAGACTGCAAGTGATGGCTCTGAAGCCTGCAGGAAGAGAACAAAACCAAACCTGCCAAAATTCCGAATGAAAGCTGAAAGACATAATACATAGTGAATGTGTTTTTCTCTTCCAAACCTTTTTCAGGTAAACATAACATGTACAAGATATGGCCAATTCACACTGACTGAGTTTCCTAAAAACGGGCAAGCAGGGGTTATTTTTTGAGGAGAGGTTAATTCTAGTACCAAATTAACTAGCTGAAGTTGAAGATAAATTGAACTTAGCATTTCAAACCTGTCCATGGTGCCTGCACAGGGTCTTTGCTGGCTTCTCGTGGTCCCCGAGGAGCAACTGGAGAGCAAGAGCTGGCCCGGAGGAGGCAGGACCCGTGGGTGCAGTGGAGATGCAGCACTTGAGGACAGCTTTTTGGGGTGCTTGTTGGGAGTTTTTGAAGAACTGTGTTAAACCTCAGCTCCCTTGCGAGTTTCCCTTTTTGCCGGTGTGCTTCAGGTGCCCCTTTTTGCCGAGGTGCCCGGAGCAATGTGAGGGGAAGTGGGCCCAGGCTGGCCGAGAGCTGAGCCCCAGCAGAGCCCTGGCAGAGGCCAGAGCAGCCTGAGCACCCCCAGAGCCCGGCTGGAAGGAGGCACTTGCAGCAGAGCCCTGGCAGCAGCCCGGCCCTGGGTGCCTCTGCCTGGGCCAGGACTCATCAGCCATGGCCGAGCCCAGCGGGGTGTGGCTGCTGCCGAGGGAATGGTGGCCGAGCTGTGGAATGCGCAGCCTGGGGGGATTGGCCATGCCGAGTGTCCGCAGGAGCAGAGCGGGGAGAACAGTGCAGTGCTGCTGGCTCCTCTGAGGATGCCTGCCCTTCTGCCAGTGCTCCTGTGGCTGCCGGGGCAGCTGGGAGAGCTGCAGCCCTGTGGGCAGAGGGGCAGAGAGCCGGGCTGCTCCACAGGCTCCTGCACGTCCTTTAAATAACAGAGCAACCGAAAAATCTTAACAGTGGGTGAGCAGCTCCAGCTCAGAAACATGGTTTTGTTTGTAAGAATAGATTAGTACTGAAGAAATAAATGAAACAGATTTCATTTGTAATTCAGATGTATTTCATCCTTTCCCAATGGTTTGGTTCCCTTCCTGCAGGGTAATTTCCTTTACTCAGCCACTTTCTAATAGTCAGGAGGAGTTAAGCTCACCAAAAAAGGCAACAGCTCCTGTTTCAAATGGAAGCAGCCACTGCTCCATGGACCCTGAAACGCCCCCAGGCCCGTGTGTGCATTTGAAGGGCGAGCGGGTGTTGGGGACAGAGATCTCACACTCCTCCTAAGGCTGTGAGAAACCCAGAAGTGGCAAAGTATCATTCCAGGTCAACTCCTACTGAAATTCCATTCCCCCACACCCTCCAAATGGGCAGGCAGGGCTGGGCTCTGGCAGGGTTCAGTTTTGAGTGCCTTGTGCTCCCTGGCATGGAAGTGATCGTATGAACTCTGGTGCTGATTGATTGATTGATTGATTGGGGTATGGCTGCTGAAGGAGGAGGGGGAATCTCGGGAGCCAGGAAAGTCTCTTCTCCTTTCTCTCTGCAGAGCCCCCTCTTCCAAGAGAAATGCCTGTGCTGGCTTTACATGGGAGCCCTTCCCTCAGCCCCGTGTCTGAGCCACTGTGTGCTCAGAGGAGCCAATCCCGGAGGAGTCCCAATATCAGTCACCACACCGTCCCCACACAGCAGCAGAAAGCACTGCTTGGAGTGGGGCTGGTGATCTGTGAACCGTCCTGATTCCATCCACCCCACTCCTCTCAGACAGAGATACCAAAAGGGTCCCAGCAAACCCGCAGTGCTCTAGCAGATCCCAGGAGCACTCAGTGCTGCTGGATGACCTCGTAGGTGAGGATCCCTGGCTGGTGATGGAATGTGTGGATGGAGGCCCTTCACAGGAGGTTGTTTGAGACACGCGTGGGGCTGCAGGAGAGATGGCAGCTGTCGATCAGGAGGGCAGGGACCCCGCTTGTGAGTCCTTTGGCTTGGACACCCTCACCCACAAGATGTGCAAGAAGTCACACAAGGCTTTGGCACTCTCAGCCTTCTTTTCCCCGAGTTCCTGGTTTCTGTAGATTCCCAGTAGAGAACCTTGCTTGCTTTTAGAACTAGAACACAGATGCCAGATGGAACAAGCCTTGCTGGTTTTAGTCAGAAGCATCAGTGACCTAAGGTGATGTTTGCTTTGGTTTGGTCACATCTTTGTTCCTTCTCAGTGTTCAGGCTGGCCTGTGGGGTGTCCTGGTTTGCTGCATTTTCTGTGTTCCTCTTGGCTCCTTTGAGCAATGGGCTGTGCCCTGGGAGGATTCTTTGTGCTCCTTGGTGACACAGGAGAACCTTGCAGGCGGTTTTTGCGGGAGCTGCTGCTGTGATGTCACAGGAACGTGGCCGCGTCCTCGCGGTGTTCCCGTTGCTGTGGGGCACAGAGGCCTCAGTGTCAGAGCAGCTCTGGGCGCCTGCTCACTGCCAGAGGATCCTCCTGCCCGAGGCATTGTCAGCTGCCAGCCCAGCCCCTGACGGGTGTCCTTGTGTCCTTGCAGGGGGACAGTCTGCAGACGTGTGCAGCAAGGCCAAAATCATCCAGCAAGTGGCTGCTGCACTTTGCACTCTGTACTCTGTGGCTTCTGATGGGTATTTTTTAACCCACCTGGCACGTAAGTGGAGGTTTTCCCCAGGTGCAGCATACGTGGCTTTGGGATTGCTTTGTGCTTGATATTCTTCCTTTGGAAGGGAGTTGATTTTGAAACAACATTGCCTTTAAGATGCCATTTCTTTGTGAGAGTTCCTGTCAAGAGCTTCTTAAGAAAGGGGGTGACTGCAGCCAGCAGGGCGTGCACAGCATTTGCAATGTAGCCTGGGGAGTTCTGTTCCCCCAAGAGGAGAGTCTGTGGCAGTGGAGCCTGGACCTCCCTCTGTTTGCTGCTCCAGCCAAAAACCGGACACAGCCCAGTATTTTGTGCTGTTCTCTTGCTCGCTGTGTGAAAGGACTGTGGCTCCAGGAGCGATGCTGTGAAAGCAAAATGCTCTCTCCTGGCGTTGATTTGTTGTGTGGGATTTTCCACCACAGGCAGTTTTTTTCCTTACAGCATCTGGTTCATGTTCCCTCTCCCGCTGCAGGTCACGTCACACGTGGATACTGAGAAGCTCCTCCCTTGCGGAGGGGAAAGGAACCTTTGGTGTTCAGAGTTGTGGAGCAAGTTTTGAGCTTGGCCTGTTGCAGCCAAGGGAGCAAAGCCTTGGAGGCTGAAAGAAAGTTCCTGTCAGTGTCCTTGCAGCAGCAGAAGCAAAGGGATCCCTGACTGTTTTCTCCTGTTCTGTTTAAGAGCTTTGGAACACAGCAGAAACAAACCCCTTTCCCATACAGAATATGGCTTTTCAGCATCCTTCAAGCTGAGTGAGTGAATTTGGGTTGGACGAGTGGGGCCCTCTGGTGCCACTGCCACCCAGGAATTGACAGGGCATGGATGGCAAACCCTCCTCAGTGTGCAAAAGGTCCTGTGCATAAATGGGACCAAGAGCTTGATCCATTCCTGCCTCAAAAGCCAGCAGCTTTAGGGCCTCTTCAGGGAGCGGTGCCCAGACCCAAGAAGCTCTTTTCTTGCTTAAGTTGTATAAGGGTTGGGCTATGATGGAAAAATCAGGAGTGTGTCTCCTCCAAAACCCCAGTAATCCTAAAGCATGCTGGAGCTCCTTTGTGCTTCAAGGAATTTTCATGTGTGCCAGGCTAGCTGGTGTGTCAGGGGGAATGCCCAGAGCTCCTCCCCTGCACCATGTATTCTAAGCCCTGCATTTCCTTGCCATGCCTGACCCATCCCATCCCATCCCATCCCATCCCATCCCATCCCATCCCATCACTTGCCCTGAGTTGCTGCACCTTCCTTGCTCTGCCTTGCCTTCCACTGCCTACCCCCACCTTACCTCGCCTTGCAGACCCATCCCCTGCCTTGCCTATCCCTGCCCCTCCCCTGCCTTGCCTTCCCTTGCTCACCTCTCGCTTCTTTTCCCTTGCAGACGCTCCCTCTCTCTGCCCCCACGGACTTCCCTTGTCTTGCCCTCTCCTTGCTCTCCTTGCCTGCTCTCCCCGTCCCTGGCCTGACCTTGCCTTTGTCTCCTTGCCTTGCCTGGCGTAACCCTGCCTTGTCGTGCCTTGTGCACACCTCCCTTGCCTTGCCTTGCCTCCTCCTGCCTTGCCTTGACTTCTTTGCCTGGCCCTGCCTGCCCCTTGCTTACCTTTCCTTGCACCGCCTCCCCCTCCCCTGGTTTGCCTGCCCCTGCCTTGCCTTGCCTTGCCTTGCCTTGCCTTGCCCTGCCTGCCCCTCCCTTCCTCCCGTGGGTAACTGTGAAAGTTGCATTGCCTTGTTCCTGGAGTTCCCGGTGGCATTGGTGAGTTGGGATGGTGAAGCAGCTGATGGGCTGTGTCCTGCTTCCAGATTTATCTCTGCTCTTGCTAAACTGCCTCTTTCCCTTGCTTGCCATCAGACATCTCCTTTCTCGGGGATGTGCCTTTCTCCTTCAGGCTGTGCAAATTCTAAGAACTGTTTGGCCTCAAAGGAATGTCTCTCCATTTGATTCTGTCTTCCTTTACAAGTCACCTGGGAACAAAACTCAACTGCAGTCGTTTCCATGAGGTGATTTAGCTGTGCACATTGATCTCCATGCCACTGTTTTCTTCTTGGAGCTACCTTGTCCTTGAGGAACTGTGGCTGGTTATGGAATACTGGACGGAGGCACTTCAGAGGATGTTGGGGCTGAAGGAGAGGTGGCAGCTGTCAGTCAGGAGGTGAGGGATCCCTCTGGTGCTTCCCATGCCCTGGACATGCTGGTCCTGGTAAGCAGGTGATAAGAACAAAAAAAAAACCCCTAATCTGTCTTCCCTTAGAAAGATGCTGCTCTGATGGTGTTGGACAGCAGCTCTTCCTCTTGGCTGCACCGTGTCCTGCCATTCCTCACCATTTCCTGAGACAGGAAATCTCTTGGAGCCATTCTCCTTTCTTTGTGGGATGAATTCAAGTCTTTAATTTTGACCCTCATATTTCTTTTTCCTCTATCAGAGCCTGCAGGCCCTGGATTTCCTTCATGCCACCAGGTCATCCACAGGGACATCAAAAGCTCCAGCATCCTTCTGGGCATGGATGGATCTGTCAGGTTGGCTGGGTGGTTTTGGTCAGGGCTGTATTGGGCCTGACTGGGGTAAAGCTCACAGCCCTTACAGTGCTGGGCTTTGCTTTGGTAGCTGGTGTTGATAACAGAGCAGGGTTTTGGCTACTGCCAAGCTGTGCTGTCCCTCTGACATTCCTTCCCCCACCCAAGGGGATGGGGGTGGGCAAGATCCTGGGAGGGGACACCAGCAGGCCAGCTGAGCCCAGTCAGCCAAAGGGATATTCCATACCATATGACATCAGCTCAGATATATAAGGGAAGGAAGAGAGGAGGAGGAGGAGGCACTCAGGACTCATCCATGTTTGCCTTCTTGAACAACCATTACGCATGCTGAAGCCCTGCTTCCCAGAAAGTGTCTGGACATTGCTGCTGATGGGAAGTAGAGATTGTTTTCCCCTCTGCTCTTGCGCATGCAACTCTTGGCTTGCTTGTTCTATTTTTCCCCACTGTAATAAAACTGCCTTATCTTACCCTGGTAGTCTTTTATTCAATATTATCCTCTCCCCTCTCCCAGTGGGAGAGGGAGTGATAGAGTGACTGACTGGGTACCTGGCACCTAGCCGGGGTCAAACCACGACAGTCTCTTTTGGCGCCTGAACGTGGGGCGAGATAAAGGCAGTTTTATATATATATACATATATTGCATGCTCTAGTAATTACCAATAGCAGCTCTCAAGTAGCAAGCTCCTGCGTGGCATATGGCCTTCGGCTGCCACACTGCTTATCTTTGTTTTGCTAAGTTCGGGAACATGTTGAAACAAACAATGACTGTGAATGAATATAACTCCTTCTCCCTGCCCAGGGTGAATTTGAGTATGGATGACCTTTTACAACAGGCTCCTGTGATTATTGCCAACCCTTACATAAGCTTCCTGATATTATTAATAATATTAGCCAACACTGTTGTTACCTTATGGAATTCATGGAAACTGTCATCTCCCTGGTACAGAAGGAAACGACCCTTGGGTGAGGAGCTGTTAAAATCTGCCCTGAGGTACCCAGTTCCTGGGTGGAAAGGTGTATGGAGGGATTTGGGCAGGCTCCTAGGGCGGTTATCACCTCCCGTTGCCAGGGAGTTTACTCCTGAAGAGGTAAATAACCCTAACAAACTGGCCCATCACTGACAGAGGGGTGCCTCGTTTACTCCCAGCAATGCCAGCAGCTTCTCGCCCTGTACTGGGGGCTGGCCTGGGCCTACCGGGCCTCTGTTCAATACTCTCAGAGGACTGTGGTTGAGACAGGAACCCAAACTGTGCCTGAGGACACTATAGCTGAGACAGGGACACAAACTACAGCTGTGGCTGAGGCAGGGATACAAACCATAACAACTATGTCTGAGATAGGAACCCAAACCACAGCAACTACAGTGATTGCCCCAGCAGTGCAAACAAAAAAATGGACAAGGCAAGTTTCAGGCCGATTAGTAAGAGAAGAAGAAGAAGAGGAAGAGGAAGAAGAGGTGGGGCTAGATCAAGAGGCAGGTCCCTCAGCAAAGGAATCGAAGGGAGTGAGGCAGATTAAACAGGAGACCGAAGTTACTCAGTCCCTGACCCCATCCGAACTTCGAGACTTGTGAAAGGGTTACAGCCGCCAGTCAGGTGAGAGGATCCCTGCATGGCTGCTGCGATGCTGGGATAACGGGGCCGATTGTCAGCAGTTAGAAGGTCATGAAGCCCAACAGCTGGGATCCCTTGCTAAGGATCGGGAAACTGAAAGAGGGCTTGCAAAGGAAGGAGCAATTTGTAGCTTCTGGAGATGGCTTTTCTCAAGTGTGAAGGCAAGATATCCTTTTAAGGAAGATCTTGTGAAATCCCCAGGGAAGTGGACCAATGTAGATGAAGGTATCCAGTACTTGAGAGAATTGGCAGTGCTGGGAATTGTCTATAGTGATCTAAAGGATGATCGAGTCAGCAAAGATCCAGAGGATGTCCCCTGTACACTCGCCATGTGGAGGAAGGTGGTTCAAGGCACCCCTGCATCATATTCCAGCAGCCTGGTGGCACTTTATTATCCACAAATGGATACACCAACTGTAGATGTGGCGTCCTCCTGGCTCCGAAATGTAGCAGAAACTCTGGGTACTCCCTCATCCCTGCAAGCCACCAGCCCAACTTCTAGGGGCAGCCCCAGAGATCGCTCCTCTCCAACTCCAGTCAGAGGGAAAAGAATCCCCAAGAACAGGCCACGTAACGAGCTCTGGTTCTTTCTGCGTGAGCATGGAGAGGACATGAGGAAATGGGATGGTGAACCCACCTCTAAGCTGAGTGCCCGGGTCCGTGACCTGAGGGGGAAGAGACCTGTTAAGAAGGGGCTGCCCAAGAAGACTGTCAGTGTAGTTACCACAGAGAGACCAGAAGACAATCAGCGATCTCCCAGATATAAGAAAATGAAAACCGTTTCCTACAATCCTGATGAGGGAACCTCTGATTTGGCATCACAAAGGTCAGACAGTGAATACTCTGACCAGGAACAAGAATAGAGGGTCCCTGCCTCCGGCCAGGAGGAGGAAAGGGATGACCGGGTATACTGGACGGTGTGGATTGGATGGCCTGGCACATCAGAGCCACAGAAGTACAAAGCTTTAGTGGACACCGGTGCACAGTGTACACTGATGCCATCGAGGCACAAGAGTGCAGAAGCCTTCTGGATCTCTGGAGTGACAGGGGGATGCCAGGAGTTGTCGGTAGTAAAAGCTGAGGTGAGCTTAACAGGGGACAGATGGCAAAGGCACCCCATTGTGACTGGCCCAGAGGCCCCTTGTATCCTTGGCATTGACTACCTCAGGAGAGGGTATTTTAAGGATCCAAAAGGATATCGATGGGCCTTTGGTGTAGCTGCAGTGAATACAGAGAAGATCAAACAGTTATCCACCCTGCCTGGCCTCTCGGAAGATCCCTTCATCGTAGGATTGCTGCAGGTGGAAGATCAGCAAGTACCGATTGCTACCAGGACAGTGCACCGGAGGCAGTATCGTACCAACCGAGACTCCGGGACTCCTATCCATGAACTAATTCATCGACTGGAGAGCCAAGGAGTTATCAGCAGGGCCTGCTCACCCTTCAACAGCCCCATATGGCCAGTGTGGAAGTCAAATGGGGAATGGCGGCTGACAGTGGAGTATCGGGGCCTGAATGAAGTCACAGCACCTCTAAGTGCTGCCGTACCAGACATGTTGGACCTCCAATATGAGCTAGAGTCAAAAGCAGCCAAATGGCATGCCACGACTGACATCGCTAATGCATTTTTCTCAGTCCCTCTGGCGGCAGAGGGCAGGCCACAATTTGCTTTCACTTGGAGGGGTGTCCAGTACGCCTGGAACCAACTGCCCCAGGGGTGGAGACACAGCCCCACCATCTGCCATGGCCTGATCCAGGCTGCCCTGGAACAGGGTGGAGCTCTGGAACACCTGCAATATATTGATGGTGTCATTGTGTGGGGCGATACAGCAGGAGAAGTTTTTGAGAAAGGGAAGAAAATAATCCAAATTCTTCAGAAAGCTGCTCTTGCTATAAAACAAAGGAAGGTGAAGGGACCTGCACAGGAGATCCAGTTCCTGGGAATAAAATGGCAGGATGGGTGCCGTCATGTGCCTACAGCGGTGGTCGACAAAATTGCCAATATGTGTCCAGCAGTTAATAAGAAGGAAACACAAGCTTTCCTGGGCCTTGTAGGGTTCTGGAGAATGCACATTCCAGGCTATAGTCAACTTGTGGGCCCCCTCTATCGAGTGACCCAGAAGAAGAAGGACTTTGAGTGGGGCCCTGAGCAGAAACAGGCCTTTGAGCAGATCAAACAGGAAACAGCTCGTGCCCTTGGGCCTGTTTGGACAGGACCAGATGTGCAAAATATACTCTACACTGCAGCCGGGGAGCAGGGCCTCACCTGGAGCCTCTGGCAGAGGACCGCAGGAGAAACCCGAGGTCAGCCATTAGGATTCGGGAGCTGGAGTTATCGAGGATCAGAAGCCCGCTATACTGCAACTGAAAAAGAGATATTAGCAGCTTACGAGGGTGTTGGAGTGGCCTCAGAAGTTGTTGGGACAGAAGCGTGTCTCCTCTTGGCTCCACGATTGCCCGTCCTACACTGGATGTTCGAAGGAAACATTCCCTCCATGCACTGGATGTTCAAAGGAAACATTCCCTCCACGCATCATGCAACCAGCACTACATGGAGTAAGGGGGTGGCCTTAATTGCACAAGGAGCCCCAATGGGAAAAGCCAATTTCCCAGGAATCCTAGAAGAGATTTTGAATTGGTCAGAAGCCAGAGATTTTGGAGCACTGTCTGAGAAGGTGACTCGTGCCCAAGAAGCGCCACCATATAACGAGTTACCAGAAAATGAAAGAAGAGGATATGTTTTATTTACTGATGGATCCTGAGTGATAAAGGCTGTCAGAGGTTGGAAAAGCTACTGTGTGGAATGCCACACACAAGTGGTGATGAGGGCTGCTGAAGGGGAAGGTGAATCAAGCCAGTTTGCAGAGGTGAAAGCCATCTCCCTAGACCATACTCTGTCTGGGATGGTGGCTAATGCCCTAAGGGGATGGCTGCAGCAGTGGAAGAAAAGCAACTGGCAGCGCAGGGGGAAACCCATCTGGGCTGCTGCATTGTGGCAGGACATTGCTGCACGGATGGAAAACAAGACTCTGAAAGTGCGTCGTGTAGATGCCCATGTGCCCAGAAGTCGTGTCACTGAGGAGCAAGAAAAAGGCAATAATGAACAGGGATGGTGTCAGTGCTCAACCATCAAGTTTACTGTTCCTCCTGTCCTGACCCCACATTCTGCTGGAATGGAGATCACCTGGAACGATGTGAAAGGACAGGAGATAGCAGTTAATGTTATAGGGATGGTTGAAGGATGTAGCTTAAATTGCATGTGTGAGTAGGAAAGGGTTCTAGTAATGAGAATATCTAGATTCTATGGGATCCGAGCAGGACGCAAATGGTATGGAATGAGGGGTGCAGATTGTATTGGGTCTGACTGGGGTAAAGCTCACAGCCCTTACAGTGCTGTGCTTTGCATTGGTAGCTGGTGTTGATAACAGAGCAGGGTTTTGGCACTGCCACGCAGTGTGTCTTAGGTTACAATGGTATGTATTCTATCACCATCTTCATGGGATGTTGGGGCCGGATGGGGCAGTGTTCCTGGCTCATCCCTGATGGCCCCAGGGCATGTCTTCCCATGGGCCAGCTCTTGGAGCCAGGTGGGGCACTTTGCTTTGCTCATTCCTAATGGCTGCAGTTAATGGCCATTGAGTCCCACTGATAAACTCCATCATCCCATTGTGAGATGCCCCGCCCAGGGGGAGGAACCAAGCATCCCTATCTGGATATAATCTGGAATTGGAAACACCACAAGGCAGCTTTTCCACTGCATTCCCAGAGGAAGATCAGACCCTTCTACACCACCACTGGACCTTCAGAGGAGAACTGCACCTTTCCACAGGATCACTGCTTCAACAGAACCACATCTATCACTCCCAGAGGACTGCAGCCACCATCTAATTGGACTGCTACCAACACCCTGACCGACAGGGTGTCAGGTTGTATTCGGACTCTGTCAGTGTTTTTGTACTATTGCATTTATTTTAATTTTTCTATTGAATTGTAGTCCTGACTTTGAGTCTCTCACTGATTTGCTTTCAAACTATCATATTTTTTGGCGCCCAGGGTGTGGCAGGGTCCTGAGGAAAGCCAGAATTACAATGTTGTGTTCTAGAGTCCACCTATTCACCGTGATACTCAATACACTTACATGGGTCCTGTACCTTGCTCTGTATATATTTCCACAGATGGAGAACTACCTGCCCGTAGTAATGCTCCTGTGCAGGACAGGGTATCGTATAAAAATTGCTTTAATGGTTTATAATGTCAATTGCATGATAACCTCTGAGGCAATGAACACCATTGGGAATATATACTCAATTTTGTTTGCTTGTCCTAGTCTGGGCTGCTACATCTGGGGCCTCCTCAACAATCGCACCCAGCCCCCAGGGGAAAGAGTAGAGAGTGGTTTCTTTCAGCCTTTTAGACCTGACACAACAGTTTTTGAAAGTATTGAGTTCCCTTTGGATGTCAAAGATGGTATAATCTTGTTGTCAGTTCTGTTTTCTCTCTATCACCTGCACCATGTACACCATGCTTAGGAACAGAACAATACTTGGTGTGGGACAGCATCTTCTCAAGGAGGAGGAGGAGAAGAAAAGCAGCAAAGCAAGAGGCACCATGTCTACACAAACTGCCATGGAGGAAAAAGAGACTGAAGGAACTGACAGCGTCTCCACACAAAACCATCACCGAGCCAGAACAGCCTAAGCCAGGAGCAGTTGCCCCTGTTGAGAAAAAGAAATCCAAGAGCAAATCAGCCCGCACAGTGACCGATGAGGAGGAGGCTGGACCTTCGCAGCAAGCAGAAGAGACGGAGGCAGAGATCATCACTCGCTCTTTATCCCTGGGTGAGCTGCGTGACCTACGGAGGGAGTTCACCCGCCAGACAAATGAATCCATCCTGACCTGGCTGCTTCGCATCTGGGACGCTGCAGCCAATGACACCATTCTGGATGGAAGTGAGGCCAGGCAACTTGGATCCCTGACCTGGGATGTGGTCATTGAGCAGGGCATTGGGAGAACCCAAGAAACTCTCAGCCTCTGGTGGCATCTGCTGGCAAGCGTAAGGGACAGATACCTTTGTAAAGAAGACCTCCAGGTGCACCAAGGAAAATGGAGCACAATGGAACAAGGTATCCGATGCCTGAGAGAATTGGCCGTGCTGGAGATCATTTTCTCAGAAGATGAGAGATTCCCTAAGAACCCAGATGATGTCCAATGCACGTCACAGATGTGGTTGAGATTCGCACAGCTTGGACCAGAGATATACTCCTGTTACCTAGCAACACTGCAATGGAGGGAAGGAGCGGACAAGGTGGGAGTACTGGTCAACAAACTAAGAATTTATGAGGACACTGTCACCACCCCGTTACGCACCCATGTCTCATCTGTGGAAACAAAGGTGGCTGAGCACGTCCAGAGCTTGGAAGAGAAACTCAGAAAGGAGCTGAAGCAAGAAATTCACCACATCTCGCCAGAACCAACAAGGGTCTCTGCTATTAAGAGCCAACATTCTCCAGCCAGAGAGAGAAGATACACTCCACAAGGTAACCTCTGTTTTTTCCTTCAGGAGCATGGAGAAGATATGAGGAAGTGGAATAGAAAACCCACCTCTTCCTTAGCAGCCCGAGTACATGAACTGAAAAGAGGAACAGCTACCACAAGGAGCCCACCTAGAGTCAACGCTGCTCCGGTCTCTTGTGGACAGAACTCTGGACAGTATAGAAATGATGATATGACCGATCCTCTAGAAGGGACCTCAAGGACATATTTACAGGAAGAGAGCAACATGTACCATGATCAGGAATAGAGGGGCCCTGCCTCTAGCCAGGTAGAGGAAAGGGACAACCGGATCTATTGGACTGTGTGGATCCGGTGGCCTGGCACGTCTGACCCACAAAGATACACGGCTTTGGTTGACACCGGCGTTCAATGTACCCTGATGCCATCAAGGTACGTGGGAACAGAATCTATTTCTATTTCTGGGGTGACAGGAGGATCCCAGCAGCTGACTGTATTGGAAGCTGAAGTGAGTTGAACTGGGAACGAGTGGCAGAAACACCCCATCGCGACCAGCCCAGAGGCCCCATGCATCCTGGGCATAGACTAACTTAGAAATGGGTATTTCAGAGACACAAAAGGACATCGTTGGGCTTTCGGGATAGCCGCAGTAGAAACAGAAGACATCTGACAGCTGCATACCTTGCCTGGTCTCTCAGATGACCCCTGTGCTGTGGGACTGCTGGAAGTTGAAGAACAGCAGGTACCAATCACCACAGCGACAGTGCACCGACGGCAGTACAACACAGACAGAGACTCTATGGTTCCCATCCACGAGATGATTCGTGAACTGGAGAGCCAAGGGGTGGTCAGCAAGGCTCATTCACCCTTTAACAGCCCTATATGGCCAGTGCGTAAGTCCAGTGGAGAATGGAGACTGACAGTGGATTATCGTGGCCTGAATGAGGTCACACCACCACTGAGTGCTGCTGTGCCAGACATGTTGGAACTTCAGTATGAACTGGAATCCAAGGCAGCAAAGTGGTACGCGACCATCGATATTGCCAATGCCTTTTTCTCCATTCCTCTGGCAGCAGAGTGCAGGCCTCAGTTTGCTTTCACCTGGAGGGGCGTGCAGTACACCTGGAACAGACTCCCCCAGGGCTGGAAGCACAGCCCCACCATCTGCCATGGACTGATCCAGGCTGCACTGGAAAAGGGTGAGGCTCCAGAACATCTGCAGTACATCGACGACATCATCTTATGGGGGAACACAGCAGAGGAAGTCTTTGAGAATGGAAAGAAGATCATCCAGATTCTCCTAAGAGCTGGTTTTGTCATCAAGCCAAGTAATGTTAAAAGACCTGCGCAAGAAATCCAGTTTTTAGGAGTCAAGTGGCAAGATGGACTGTTGGAGAATATCCTTCTCCAGCTGCACAGACATAAAGTGGGTGAGCAATCCAGGCCCCTTAGACGAAAGCTAGGCCTCTGCTCAAGGTTATTCTCAACTGTGGGAAAGAGAGACAGGAAAGCTGAAAACAAGCTGCAGGTGTCCAAAGATTAACTTGGCAGAAGAAACTGTTACTGTTGTTGCCTTCTGATATCAGCTTGGTGTTTTAATTAGAATAGAGAAAGCTCCTGTGGGAAACTTCTGTGGGGGAAAAACGTTTTGAGCACGGACAGCACTATAAAGAGTGTGCACTTTCTGACAATAAAGGAGCTTGATTTATCACTCACATTGAGTCGGCGTCTTGCTTCTCTCGCCACCGACAGTTCTGTTCCTAAGCATGGTGTACACGGTGCAGGTGATAGAGAGAAAAGAAAACAGAACTGACAACAAGATTATACCATCTTTGACATCCAAAGGGAACTCAATACTTTCAAAAACTCTTGTGTCAGGTCTGAAAGGCTGAAAGAAACCACTCTCTACTCTTTCCCCTGGGGGCTGGGTGCAATTGTTGAGGAGGCCCCAGATGTAGCAGCCCAGACTAGGACAAGCAAACAAAATTGAGTATATATTCCCAATGGTGTTCATTGCCTCAGAGGTTATCATGCAATAGTCATTATAAACCATTAAAGCAATTTTTATAGGATACCCCGGCCTGCACAGGAGCATTACTACGGGCAGGTAGTACCCTATCTGCAGAAATACATATAGAGCAAGGTACAGGACCCATGTAAGTGTATTGAGTATCATGGTGAACAGGTGGACTCTAGAACACAACATTGTAATTCTGGCTTTCCTCAGGACCCTGCCCTACACTGGGCGCCAAAAAATGTGATAATTTGAAAGCAAATCAGTGAGAGACTCAAAGTCAGAAGAAAAATTAAAATAAATGCAATAGTACAAAAGCACTGACAGAGTCAGAATACAACCTGACACCCTGTCGATCAGGGTGTTGGTAGCAGTCCAATGAGGTGGTGGCTGCAGTCCTCTGGGAGTGACAGATGTGGTTCTGTTGAATCAGTGATCCTGTGGAAAGGTGTAGTTCTCCTCTGAAGGTCCAGTGATGGTGTAGAAGGGTCTGATCTTCCTCTGGGAATGCAGTGGAAAAGCTGCCTTGTGGTGTTTCCAGTTCGAGATTATATCCAGATAGGGATGCTTGGTTCCTCCCCCTGGGCGGGGCATCTCACAATGGGATGATAGAGTTTATCAGTGGGACTCAATGGCCATTAACTGCAGCCATTAGGAATGAGCAAAGCAAAGTGCCCCACCTGGCTCCAAGAGCTGGCCCATGGGAAGACATGCCCTGGGGCCATCAGGGATGAGCCAGGAACACTGCCCCATCCGGCCCCAACATCCCGTGAAGATGGTGATAGAATACATACCATTGTAACCTAAGACACACTGCTTGGCAGTGCCAAAACCCTGCTCTGTTATCAACACCAGCTACCAATGCAAAGCACAGCACTGTAAGGGCTGTGAGCTTTACCCCAGTCACACCCAATACAATCTGCACCCCTCATTCCATACCATTTGCATCATGCTCGGATCCCATAGAATCTAGATATTCTCATTACTAGAACCCTTTCCTACTCACACATGCAATTTAAGCTACATCCTTCAACCATCCCTATAACATTAACTGCTATCTCCTGTCCTTTCACATCGTTCCAGGTGATCTCCATTCCAGCAGAATGTGGGGTCAGGACAGGAGGAACAGCAAACTTGATGGTTGAGCACTGACACCATCCCTGTTCATTATTGCCTTTTTCTTGCTCCTCAGTGACACTTCTGGGCACATGGGCATCTACACGACGCACTTTCAGAGTCTTGTTTTCCATCCGTGCAGCAATGTCCTGCCACAATGCAGCAGCCCAGATGGGTTTCCCCCTGCGCTGCCAGATGCTTTTCTTCCACTGCTGCAGCCATCCCCTTAGGGCATTAGCCACCATCCAGGAGTTGGTCTAGAGACAGAGTATGGGCCACTTTTCTCTCTCAGCAATCTCTAGGGCTAGGTGGATGGCTTTCACCTCTGCAAACTGGCTTGATTCACCTTTCCCTTCAGCGGCCTCAATGTCATCTTCTTTCATTTTCTGGTAACTCATTATATGGCAGCACTTCTTGGGCACGAGTCACCTTCTCAGACAGTGCTCCAAAATCTCTGGCTTCTGACCAATTCAAAATCTCTTCTAGGATTCCTGGGAAATTGGCTTTTCCCATTGGGGATCCTTGTGCAATTAAGGCCACTCCCTTACTCCATGTAGTGCTGGTCGCATGATGCGTGGAGGGAATGTTTCCTTCGAACATCCAGTGTAGGACGGGCAATCGTGGAGCCAAGAGGAGACACGCTTCTGTCCCAACAACGTCTGAGGCCACTCCAACACCCTCGTAAGCTGCTGATATCTCTTTTTCAGTTGGAGTATAGTGGGCTTCTGATCCTCGATAACTCCAGCTCCCGAATCCTAATGGCTGACCTCGGGTTTCTCCCGCGGTCCTCTGCCAAAGGCTCCAGGTGAGGCCCTGCTCCCCGGCTGCAGTGTAGAGTATATTTTGCACATCTGGTCCTGTCCAAACAGGCCCAAGGGCACGAGCTGTTTCCTGTTTGATCTGCTCAAAGGCCTGTTTCTGCTCAGGGCCCCACTTGAAGTCATTCTTCTTCCAGGTCACTCGATAGAGGGGGCTCACAAGTTGACTATAGCCTGGAATGTGCATTCTCCAGAACCCTACAAGGCCCAGGAAAGCTTGTGTTTCCTTCTTATTAACTGCTGGACACATATTGGCAATTTTGTCAACCACCTCTGCAGGCACATGACGGCGCCCATCCTGCCATTTTATTCCCAGTAACTGGATCTCCTGTGCAGGTCCCTTCACCTTCCTTTGTTTTATAGCAAGAGCAGCTTTCTGAAGAATTTGGATTATTTTCTTCCCTTTCTCAAAAACTTCTCCTGCTGTATCGCCCCACACAATGATACCATCAATATATTGCAGGTGTTCCGGAGCTCCACCCTGTTCCAGGGCAGCCTGGATCAGGCCATGGCAGATGGTGGGGCTGTGTCTCCACCCCTGGGGCAGTCGGTTCCAGGCGTACTGGACACCCCTCCAAGTGAAAGCAAATTGTGGCCTGCCCTCTGCCACCAGAGGGACTGAGAAAAATGCATTAGCGATGTCAATCGTGGCATGCCATTTGGCTGCTTTTGACTCTAGCTCATATTGGAGGTCCAACATGTCTGGTACGGCAGCACTTAGAGGTGCTGTGAATTCATTCAGGCCCCAATAGTCCACTGTCAGCTGCCATTCCCCATTTGGCTTCCACACTGGCCATATGGGGCTGTTGAAGGGTGAGCGGGTCCTGCTGATAACTCCTTGGCTCTCCAGTCGATGAATTAGTTCATGGATAGGAGTCCCGGAGTCCCGGTTGGTGCGATACTGCCTCCGGTGCACTGTCCTGGTAGCAATCGGTACTTGCTGATCTTCCACCTGCAGCAATCCTACGATGAAGGGATCTTCTGAGAGGCCAGGCAGGGTGGATAACTGTTTGATCTTCTCTGTATTCACTGCAGCTACACCAAAGGCCCATCGATATCCTTTTGGATCCTTAAAATACCCTCTCCTGAGGTAGTCAATGCCAAGGATGCAAGGGGCCTCTGGGCCAGTCACAATGGGGAGCCTTTGCCATCTGTCCCCTGTTAAGCTCACCTCAGCTTTTACTACCGACAACTCCTGGCATCCCCCTGTCACTCCAGAGATCCAGAAGGCTTCTGCACTCTTGTGCCTCGATGGCATCAGTGTACACTGTGCACCGGTGTCCACTAAAGCTTTGTACTTCTGTGGCTCTGATGAGCCAGGCCATCGAATCCACACCGTCCAGTATACCCGGTCATCCCTTTCCTCCTCCTGGCCGGAGGCAGGGACCCTCTATTCCTGTTCCTGGTCAGAGTATTCACTGTCTGACCTTTGTGATGCCAAATCAGAGGTTCCCTCATCAGGATTGTAGGAAACGGTTTTCATTTTCTTATATCTGGGAGATCGCTGATTGTCTTCTGGTCTCTCTGTGGTAACTACACTGACAGTCTTCTTGGGCAGCCCCTTCTTAACAGGTCTCTTCCCCCTCAGTTCACGGACCCGGGCGCTCAGCTTGGAGGTGGGTTCACCATCCCACTTCCTCATGTCCTCTCCATGCTCACGCAGAAAGAACCAGAGCTCGTTACGTGGCCTGTTCTTGGGGATTCTTTTCCCTCTGACTGGAGTTGGAGAGGAGCGATCTCTTGGGCTGCCCCTAAAAGTTGGGCTGGTGGCTTGCAGGGATGAGGGAGTACCCAGAGTTTCTGCTACATTTCGGAGCCAGGAGGACGCCACCTCTACAGTTGGTGTATCCATTTGTGGATAATAAAGTGCCACCAGGCTGCTGGAATATGATGCAGGGGTGCCTTGAACCACCTTCCTCCACATGGCGAGTGTACAGGGGACATCCTCTGGATCTTTGCTGACTCGATCATCCTTTAGATCACTATAGACAATTCCCAGCACTGCCAATTCTCTCAAGTACTGGATACCTTCATCTACATTGGTCCACTTCCCTGGGGATTTCACAAGATCTTCCTTAAAAGGATATCTTGCCTTCACACTTGAGAAAAGCCGTCTCCAGAAGCTACAAATTGCTCCTTCCTTTGCAAGCCCTCTTTCAGTTTCCCGATCCTTAGCAAGGGATCCCAGCTGTTGGGCTTCATGACCTTCTAACTGCTGACTTTTGGCCCCATTATCCCAGCATTGCAGCAGCCATGCAGGAATCCTCTCACCTGACTGGCAGCTGCAATCCTTTTGCAGGTCTCAAGTTTGGATGGGGTCAGGGACCGAGTAACTTCGGTTTCCTGTTTAACTTGCCTCACTCCCTTTGATTCCTTTGCTGAAGGACCTGCCTCTTGATCTGGCCCCACCTCTTCCTCTTCCTCTTCTTCTTCTTCTTCCCTTACTAATCGGCAGCTTGGGCCTGAAACTTGCCTTGTCCATTTTTTTGTTTGCACTGCTGGGGCAATCACTGTAGTTGCTGTGGTTTGGGTTCCTATCTCAGACATAGTTGTTGTGGTTTGTATCCGTGCCTCAGCCATAGTTGTAGTTTGTGTCCCTGTCTCAGCTATAGTGTCCTCAGACACAGTTTGGGTTACTGCCTCAACCACAGTCCTCTGAGAGTATTGAACAGAGGCCCGGTAGGCCCAGGCCAGCCCCCAGTACAGGGCGAGAAGCTGCTGGCATTGCTGGGAGTAAACGAGGCACCCCTCTGTCAGTGATGGGCCAGTTTGTTAGGGTTATTTACCTCTTCAGGAGTAAACTCCCTGGCAATGGGAGGTGATAACCGCCCTAGGAACCTGCCCAAATCCCTCCATACACCTTTCCACCCAGGAACTGGGTACCTCAGGGCAGATTTTAACAGCTCCTCACCCAAGGGTTCTTTCCTTCTGTACCAGGGAGATGACAATTTCCATGAATTCCATAAGGTAACTACGGTGTTGGCTAATATTATTAATAATATCAGGAAGCTTATATAAGGATTGGCAATGACCATGGGAATCCGCAGTAAAAGATCATCCATACTCAAATTCACCCCGGGCAGAGAGAAGGAGTTATATTCATTCACAGTCATTGTTTGTTTCAACGTGTTCCCAAACTTAGCAAAATAAAGATAAGCAGTGTGGCAGCCAAAGGCTGTGTGCCATGCAGGAGCTCATTACTTGAGAGCTGCTATTGATAATTACTAGAGCATGCAATACATATATATATGGATGTATATATATATATAAACTGCCTTTACCTCGCCCCACCTTTGGACACCAAAAGAGACTGACGTGGGTTGCCCCCGGCTGGGTGCCAGGTGCCCACCCAGTCGCTCTATCACTCCCTTTCCCACTGGGACATGGGAGAGAATAATATGGGAAAAAATCTAGTAGGGTGAGATAAGGCAGTTGATTACAGCAGGAAAATAAAGAGAACAAGCAGAGATCTGCGAGCACAAGAGCTAAAGGGAAAAACAATCAGTCTCTACTTCCCATCAGCAGCGATGTCCGGACACTTCCTGGGAAGCAGGGCTTCAGCACGCGGAGTGGTTCTTCCAGAAGGCAAACATGGACAACTCATGAATGCCCCCCCTTCCTCCTCTCTTCCTTCCCTTAGATATCTGAGCTGATGTCATATGGGATGGAATATCCCTTTGGCTGACTGGGCTCAGCTGGCCTGCTGGTGTCCCCTCCCAGGATCTTGCCCACCCCCATCCCCTTGGGTGGGGGAAGGAATGTCAGAGGGACAGCACAGCTTGGCAGTAGCCAAAACACTGCTCTGTTATCAACACCAGCTACCAAAGCAAAGCCCAGCACTGTAAGGGCTGTGAGCTTTACCCCAGTCAGACCCAATACAGCCCTGACCAAAACCACCCAGCCAACCTGGCAGATCTATCCATGCCCAGAAGGATGCTGGAGCTTTTGATGTCCCTGTGGATGACCTGGTGGCATGAAGGAAATCCAGGGCCTGCAGGCTCTGATAGAGGAAAAAGAAATATGAGGGTCACAATTAAAGACTTGAATCCATCACACAAAGAAAGGAGAATGGCTCCAAGAGATTTCCTGTCTCAGGAAATGGTGAGGAACGGCAGGACACGGTGCAGCCAAGAGGAAGAGCTGCTGTGCAACACCATCAGAGCAGCATCTTTCTAAGGGAAGACAGATTAGGGGGGGTTCATTTTGTTCTTGTCACCTGTTTACCAGGACCAGCATGTCCAGGGCATGGGAAGCACCAGAGGGATCCCTCACCTCCTGACTGACAGCTGCCACCTCTCCTTCAGCCACAACATCCTCTAAAGTGCCTCCGTCCAGTATTCCATAACCAGCCACAGTTCCTCAAGGACAAGGTAGCTCCAAGAAGAAAACAGTGGCATGGAGATCAATGTGCACAGCTAAATCACCTCATGGAAACGACTACAGTTGAGTTTTGTTCCCAGGTGACTTGTAAAGGAAGACAGAATCAAATGGAGAGACATTCCTTTGAGGCCAAACAGTTCTTAGAATTTGCACAGCCTGAAGGAGAAAGGCACATCCCCGAAAAAGGAGATGTCTTTGATGGCAAGCAAGGGAAAGAGGCAGTTTAGCAAGAGCAGAGATAAATCTGGAAGCAGGACACAGCCCATCAGCTGCCTCACCATCCCAACTCACCAATGCCACCGGGAACTCCAGGAACAAGGCAATGCAACTTTCACAGTTACCCACGGGAGGAAGGGAGGGGCAGGCAAGGCAAGGCAAAGGCAAGGCAAAGGCAAGGCAAGGCAAGGCAAGGCAGGGGCAGGCAAAGCAGGGGAGGGGGAGGCAGTGCAAGGAAAGGTAAGCAAGGGGCAGGCAGGGCCAGGCAAAGAAGTCAAGGCAAGGCAGGAGTAGGCAAGGCAAGGCAAGGGAGGTGTGCACAAGGCACGACAAGGCAGGGTTACGCCAGGCAAGGCAAGGAGACAAAGGCAAGGTCAGGCCAGGGACGGGGAGAGCAGGCAAGGAGAGCAAGGAGAGGGCAAGACAAGGGAAGTCAGTGGGGGCAGAGAGAGGGAGCGTCTGCAAGGGAAAAGAAGCGAGAGGTGAGCAAGGGAAGGCAACGCAGGGGAGGGGCAGGGATAGGCAAGGCAGGGGATGGGTCTGCAAGGCGAGGTAAGGTGGGGGTAGGCAGTGGAAGGCAAGGCAGAGCAAGGAAGGTGCAGCAACTCAGGGCAAGCGATGGGATGGGATGGGATGGGATGGGATGGGATGGGATGGGATGGGATGGGATGGGATGGGATGGGATGGGATGGGATCAGGCATGGCAAGGAAATGCAGGGCTTAGAATACATGGTGCAGGGGAGGAGCTCTGGGCATTCCCCCTGACACACCAGCTAGCCTGGCACACATGAAAATTCCTGGAAGCACAAAGGAGCTCCAGCATGCTTTAGGATTACTGGGGTTTTGGAGGAGACACACTCCTGATTTTTCCATCATAGCCCAACCCTTATACAACTTAAGCAAGAAAAGAGCTTCTTGGGTCTGGGCACCGCTCCCTGAAGAGGCCCTAAAGCTGCTGGCTTTTGAGGCAGGAGTGGATCAAGCTCTTGGTCCCATTTATGCACAGGACCTTTTGCACACTGAGGAGGGTTTGCCATCCATGCACTGTCAATTCCTGGGTGGCAGTGGCACCAGAGGGCCCCACTCGTCCAACCCAAATTCACTCACTCAGCTTGAAGGATGCTGAAAAGCCATATTCTGTATGGGAAAAGGGTTTGTTTCTGCTGTGTTCCAAAGCTCTTCAACAGAACAGGAGAAAACAGTCAGGGATCCCTTTGCTTCTGCTGCTGCAAGGACACTGACAGGAACTTTCTTTCAGCCTCCAAGGCTTTGCTCCCTTGGCTGCAACAGGCCAAGCTCAAAACTTGCTCCACAACTCTGAACACCAAAGGTTCCTTTCCCCCTCCACAAGGGAGGAGCTTCTCAGTATCCACGTGTGACGTGACCTGCAGCGGGAGAGGGAACATGAACCAGATGCTGTAAGGAAAAACTGCCTGTGGTGGAAAATCCCACACAACAAATCAACGCCAGGAGAGAGCATTTTGCTTTCACAGCATCGCTCCTGGAGCCACAGTCCTTTCACACAGCGAGCAAGAGAACAGCACAAAATACTGGGCTGTGTCCAGTTTTTGGCTGGAGCAGCAAACAGAGGGAGGTCCAGGCTCCACTGCCACAGACTCTCCTCTTGGGGGAACAGAACTCCCCAGGCTACATTGCAAATGCTGTGCACGCCCTGCTGGCTGCAGTCACCCCCTTTTTTAAGAAGCTCTTGACAGGAACTCTCACAAAGAAATGGCATCTTAAAGGCAATGTTGTTTCAAAATCAACTCCCTTCCAAAGGAAGAATATCAAGCACAAAGCAATCCCAAAGCCACGTATGCTGCACCTGGGGAAAACCTCCACTTCCGTGCCAGGTGGGTTAAAAAATACCCATCAGAAGCCACAGAGTACAGAGTGCAAAGTGCAGCAGCCACTTGCTGGATGATTTTGGCCGTGCTGCACACGTCTGCAGACTGTCCCCCTGCAAGGACACAAGGACACCCGTCAGGGGCTGGGCTGGCAGCTGACAATGCCTCGGGCAGGAGGATCCTCTGGCAGTGAGCAGGCGCCCAGAGCTGCTCTGACACTGAGGCCTCTGTGCCCCACAGCAACGGGAACACCGCGAGGACGCGGCAACGTTCCTGTGACATCACAGCAGCAGCTCCCGCAAAAACCGCCTGCAAGGTTCTCCTGTGTCACCAAGGAGCACAAAGAATCCTCCCAGGGCACAGCCCATTGCTCAAAGGAGCCAAGAGGAACTCAGAAAATGCAGCAAACCAGGACACCCCACAGGCCAGCCTGAACACTGAGAAGGAACAAAGATGTGACCAAACCAAAGCAAACATCACCTTAGGTCACTGATGCTTCTGACTAAAACCAGCAAGGCTTGTTCCATCTGGCATCTTTGTTCTAGTTCTAAAAGCAAGCAAGGTTCTCTACTGCAAATCTACAGAAACCAGGAACTCGGGGAAAAGAAGGCTGAGAGTGCCAAAGCCTTGTGTGACTTCTTGCACATCTTGTGGGTGAGGGTGTCCAAGCCAAAGGACTCACAAGCGGGGTCCCTGCCCTCCTGACCGACAGCTGCCATCTCTCCTGCAGCCCCACGCGTGTCTCAAACAACCTCCTGTGAAGGGCCTCCATCCACACATTCCATCACCAGCCAGGGATCCTCACCAACGAGGTCATCCAGCAGCACTGAGTGCTCCTGGGATCTGCTAGAGCACTGCGGGTTTGCTGGGACCCTTTTGGTATCTCTGTCTGAGAGGAGTGGGGTGGATGGAATCAGGACGGTTCACAGATCACCAGCCCCACTCCAAGCAGTGCTTTCTGCTGCTGTGTGGGGACCGTGTGGTGACTGATATTGGGACTCCTCCGGGAGTGGCTCCTCTGAGCACACAGTGGCTCAGACACGGGGCTGAGGGAAGGGCTCCCATGTAAAGCCAGCACAGGCATTTCTCTTGGAAGAGGGGGCTCTGCAGAGAGAAAGGAGAAGAAGAGACTTTCCTGGCTCCCGAGATTCCCCCTCCTCCTTCAGCAGCCATACCCCAATCAATCAATCAATCAATCAGCACCAGAGCTCGTACGATCACTTCCATGCCAGGGAGCACAAGGCCCTCAAAACTGAACCCTGCCAGAGCCCAGCCCTGCCTGCCCATTTTGAGGGTGTGGGGGATGGAATTTCAGTAGGAGTTGACCTGCAATGATACTTTGCCACTTCTGGGTTTCTCACAGCCTTAGGAGGAGTGTGAGATCTCTGTCCCCAACACCTGCTCGCCCTTCAAATGCACACACGTGCCTGGGGGCGTTTCAGGGTCCATGGAGCAGTGGCTGCTTCCATTTGAAACAGGAGCTGTTGCCTTTTTTGGTGAGCTTAACTCCTCCTAACCATTAGAAAGTGGGTGAGTAAAGGAAATTACCCTGCAGGAAGGGGACCAAACCCTTGGGAAAGGATGAAATACATCTGAATTACAAATGAAATCTGTTTCATTTATTTCTTCAGTACTAATCTATTCTTAGAAACAAAACCATGTTTCTGAGCTGGAGCTGCTCACCCACTGTTAAGATTTTTCGGTTGCTCTGTTATTTAAAGGACGTGCAGGAGCCTGTGGAGCAGCCCGGCTCTCTGCCCCTCTGCCCACAGGGCTGCAGCTCTCCCAGCTGCCCCAGCAGCCACAGGAGCACTGGCAGAAGGGCAGGCATCCTCAGAGGAGCCAGCAGCACTGCACTGTTCTCCCCGCTCTGCTCCTGCGGACACTCGGCATGGCCAATCCCCCCAGGCTGCGCATTCCACAGCTCGGCCACCATTCCCTCGGCAGCAGCCACACCCAGCTGGGCTCTGCCATGGCTGATGAGTCCTGGCCCAGGCAGAGGCACCCAGGGCCGGGCTGCTGCCAGGGCTCTGCTGCAAGTGTCTCCTTCCAGCCGGGCTCTGGGGGTGCTCAGGCTGCTCTGGCCTCTGCCAGGGCTCTGCTGGGGCTCAGCTCTCGGCCAGCCTGGGCCCACTCCCCCTCACATTGCTCCGGGCACCTGAAGCACACCGGCAAAAAGGGAAACTCGCAAGGGAGCTGAGGTTTAACACAGTTCTTCAAAAACTCCCAACAAGCACACCAAAAAGCTGTCCTCAAGTGCTGCATCTCCACTGCACCCACGGGTCCTGCCTCCTCCGGGCCAGCTCTTGCTCTCCAGTTGCTCCTCGGGGACCACGAGAAGCCAGCAAAGACCCTGTGCAGGCACCATGGACAGGTTTGAAATGCTAAGTTCAATTTATCTTCAACTTCAGCTAGTTAATTTGGTAGTGGAATTAACCGCTCCTCAAAAAATAACCCCTGCTTGCCCGTTTTTAGGAAACTCAGTCAGTGTGAATTGGCCATATCTTGTACATGTTATGTTTACCTGAAAAGGGTTTGGAAGAGAAAAACACATTCACTATGTATGATGTCTTTCAGCTTTCATTCGGAAATTTGGCAGGTTTGGTTTTGTTCTCTTCCTGCAGGCTTCAGAGCCATCACTTGCAGTCTCATTGAAGATGTGTTCCAAGGCACAGAACAGAAAAATCGACCACAGAGAATGAAGGGGAACCGTTGAAAATGAATCCAATTTGGCCTCTTCCTTGTGGTCCTTAGAAAGGCACTGTCCAAGGGCTGGCTTTGCAAGCTGGAGTGTGAAGTCGAGTGAGTTTCTCTGGATAATGCTGTAGCCCCCTGTCAGCAGATGCAGGAAGGGGCCAGAATCCGGCATTTTGAGTGTGAATTTGGGGTCCTGGCCTTGCCCCAAGGCAGAGGCAGGATGTTCCCTGCAGTGTCTGCATGGGGCAGACAGAACAGATGGGGAAGTGTTTGCAGGGCCCCTGGCAGGGAATCTTGGGGCTCCTGTCAGCAGGATCCTTGTGCAGCTCAGGCTGGGCTGGGCAGCAGTTCCATCTGCAGCTTCCGTCTGCTGCTGCAGCAGCTCTGCTGGGGACCCTGAGGGGAGAGGCCACGGCAGGGATGGAAATGCTGCAAATGCTGCATGGACAGCACCAGCCAGGGCCACCAATGAGCTTTGCCTTCCTGCCTGGTGAAATGAGGCTCCTTGAGTGCAAGAGCAGGCAAAGACAAAGTCAAATTCAGCAGTTCAAGGATAAAAAACTAAACAAATTGAAGCCTCTCAGAAAGCTAAGTAATTTGTTACATCCATTCGTTAGCTCTTCAGTGTCAGTCCTTGTAAAAAGCCGTTCCAGTTTTCCCTTGGATCTGAGATTCCAGGGCCCACAGCTGGGCTTCAGGGTTCAATTGATTTTGATTTTCCAGGTTTTTAAAGAGAGCTCTGAATTGGGCATCCCTTGTCATTTTTTCTGCTCTCCTGACCTTGAACAAGGTTCTGTGCCCCTGTGAGCCACACCTTGAGGGGTGGTTGGCAACCATGGAAGGCTCTGGGAAAGCACTTGATTGACTTCAGGGCGCGGCTGGAAAGCTCAGCCTGAGGGAAGAACTGGTCGGCTATGGGTTCTAGGGACAGGGCATGTGCTCCCATGGTGCTTCCCCCTCAGCAGGGACAATCCCAGCAGCAACAAAGGTCATTCCTAGGACATGGTGCAGGGGTCAAGACTCTGTGTCTTGGCTTCACACGGCAAAGTGAACCTGTTCTGACAGACTCAGGATCCAAAGCAGTTGGGTTTTCTAGCTGTGCCAATGAACAGCAGGAGAAATAAAGCAGCCAGCAGTTTGTTTGTAGAAAGGGCCTTTGCTGCAGGCTGAAAGTGCTGCATTGGTAGGGAGGAGGCAGACAGCTGAGAGCTGAGCTGCTCTATTGCACTGGCAGCCAAACTGGGCAAAAGCAGTGGTTTCATTCTTTGATTTTCATCCTCCTATCGGCAGTCTCCGAATTTCACCTGGAAGCGGAGAAGAAAACAGGAAGAGCCCTGGGGACGAGGGCAGCGGGCCGGGCACGGCCCCGCCGCTGCCGCTGGGCAGCCCGAGCGGCCGGGGAGCAGCGCTGCCCCGCAGGGGCTGCATTTCTCCCTCCTCACGTTGTGCCCAGCCCTCCCGCGGGGCTGCCTCTGCCTGCCGCTGCCTGGCTCCTCGTTCAGCACTTTCCTCTGCTCCAGGGGAAAGTGCGGACAGCGCTGGGTTTGCCTGTGAGCAAGAGACCGCAGCGCGGGGCGAGCGGGCGGGATGGGGCCCGGGGCAGGCGAGCACGAGGGGCAAGGGGCAAGATTGCCGGGAAGAAAAGTTACAATGGAGTGAAGGCGAAGCTAAACGAGACGGTGCTTATGGCGTGGCTGCGGGAGGAAGAGATGCTCCGTGACTCCGGCTCGGCCCCGGAGCGCAGCGGCCCGTGCTGCCCCGGGGTGCGCGGGCTCGGCCCTGGGGCGCGCGGGGGGAACGGAGAACGGACACGCGGGGAACGGACACACGGACACGGGGACAAACGCTCCCGGCGCTTCAGCGGCAGCAGCGGCAGCAGCGGCAGCAGCGGCAGCAGCGGCAGCAGCGACTCTTCAGACCCTCTGCTTCCCTTCTCTTGTTCCTCTTCTCCCTCTCCCAGCGTCCCGCACCTCCTCCCTCTCTCCCTTTCGTGCTCCATCCCGCCCTTCCCCGTCTCCCTCTCCCCCTGCCTGGCCGGGCCATGCCCCCGGCCCGCCCCCGGCCCCGGGCGGGGCTGCCCCGTCCCTGCCTTGGGCGTCCCGCCGTGGTCTCGCCTCCGCCCGGCTCTCGCTGTGCTGGCGGTGGCGCTGCTGGGCGGGCATCAGTGCCTGGGGCTGGGGCAGCATCGCCGCCCTTCGGCTCCGCCTGTCCCGGCCCCGGCCTCGACGCGGGGTCCAGCCCCGATCCCGACCCCGACCCCGACCCCGACCCCGCCCCGGCCCCGGCCCCGGCCCCGGCCCCGGCCCCGGCTCCTCCCGGGGCCCGCGGAGGACACACGCGGCGCGGCCGCTCCCGCCGCCTCCGCTGCGGCTTCCCCGGCCCGGGCTCCCCCGCTCGGCAGCGCGGCCGCCGGCCCCGAGCCGCCGCTGCCCCGTTCCAAGGAGCGAACGGCTGGGGATGCCCGGCCCGGGGCGGTTGAGGGGCGCTCGGGGGCCGGCGCTGGCCCCGGGCCGAGCGCTGACAGCCGCGTCTCGCCCGCAGGGAGGGCGCAGGAGGCCCTGCAGGAGCGCTACCGGCTGGGTTCGCTGCTGGGGCGCGGCGGCTTCGGCAGAGTCTTCGCGGCCACGCGGCTCTCGGACGGCGCCCCGGTGAGTGGCGGGGCCGGCGGCGGGCGCAGGAGGAGGGGGCGCAGGAGGAGGGGGCGAAAGAGGAGGAGGGCGGAGGAGAAGGAGGACGGCGTTCGGCAGGGCGGGCGGCGAGCTCAGCCCGCTGCTCCCCTTGGCTTGCAGGTGGCCGTCAAAAGGGTGCCACGGAACCGCATCCGGCACTGGGGCGAGCTGGTGAGTGAGCGGGTGGCCAGCGGCAGAAGCCGGGCCGTGCCGGGCGGGGATGAGCCGAGGCTCGGCAGGGTGGCAGCCGCCGGGACGCCTGCAGGGAGAGCGGGCGTGGGGCCAGCGGAGGGCGCAGAGCATCCCGGGCTGGGTGAGGGCTTCCCGAGCCCCGGCACGGCCTCAGCCCCACTGACGGCATCGTGCTCCTCCCGCAGCCCGACGGCACCAGCGCACCACTGGAGATCGTGCTGCTGGACAGGGTGTCCACTGGCTTCGCTGGTGTGGTCCAGCTGCTGGAGTGGTTTGAGCTCCCCAACGACATCGTGATGGTGCTGGAGCGCCCGGAGCGGTGTCAGGACCTCCAGCATTTCATTCGGGCACGGCGGTTCCTGGCCGAGGAGGTGGCGCGGGAGCTCTTCCGCCAGGTGCTGGAGGCCGTGTGGCACTGCACCAGCTGCGGGGTCCTGCACAGGGACATCAAACCAGAGAACATCCTGGTTGACCTGGCCAGCGGCCAGGCCAAATTGATTGACTTTGGCTGTGGCACCTACCTGCAAGACACAGCCTACACTCACTTTGCAGGTGAGCCCACACAGGGGTAGGGTCCCGCTCCCGGCATCTCATGGCCCAACATCTCCCAGCCCAAGCTGGCTGTGGCAGCAGGGATTCTCCCTTTTGCTGCCAGTCATGGCACTGAATCTTCAGCCCAGTTGCATTTGAGCAGGGGTGGCTAGGGGGCCAGCTTCCAGCCCTGCTGGCAGCCTTCTCCAGCCACTCTGCCCAGGACTGGTGCTGGGGCTGGGGCGGGGGCAGCCAGCCCGACAAAAACACCCGTGGGTGGGGGTAGCAGAGAGGGGGGGCCCAGAACCTGTGCAGCAGCCGCTCTGGTGAGCAGGCGAGAAAGGGCTTGGACTGCTCTGCTCCCCTTGTTTGCCTTGGCTTTTTTGGGGCAATGCAGGCAGGGAGGATGAAGGCATGGTTTTCCCCAGCACTGAGTGGGTTTTTTCTGGGCATGTCATGGTTGGGCCCTGCCAGGGCTTCTGCTGCCCTCTTCAAACACCAGTGGCTCCTTTTCAACTCCAAGTTTGTACACAAGTCCCAGGTGCTGGCCAGAGGGCAGCGGGTCACCCCATGTGCCACTGGTGCAGCCCCCGCATGCCCAGGGATGCTGGGGCGAGGTTCTGGGAGCAGCAGCATCCCCCTGCTGAGCTCCATCTGGATTCCATAGGAACACCATCCTACAGCCCCCCGGAATGGACCCACTTTGGCTGGTACCACGGCGAGGCAGCAACCATTTGGTCCCTGGGCATCCTGCTGCACCAGATGGTCTGCGGGGAGCACCCTTTCAGGAAGGGCCGGAACATCAGCTGGGGCCAGCTCTCGCTGCCACAACGGCTCTCTCAAGGTGGATCCTCATCTCTGGGCACGGGGGGAATGCCAGTGTTGGGAGACAGCAGCGGCTCGTGAGCATCCTGCTCTGGCAGCTGCTGAGGAGGGGGCACATGTGCTGCTCTCCTGCTCTCCTCCAAAACAAAGAGCTGATGGGAAAGTTTAGGCCCAGCTCTGAAACATCCAGCATGGCCTGGGCACGGGAATAGTGGCCAGGAGCCTTCTCCAACTGACCGGCGGTTTGTGGTTTCTCTCCCCAGACTGCAAGGATCTTATCAGGTGGTGTTTATCCCTGAACTCATTGGACAGGCCCTCATTAGAAGACGTGTTCTGTGATCCTTGGCTGCAGGATATTCATCAGCCATAGCAGAAGGGAGAGAGCCACAGGCACACTTTGATCCAGGGCCCTGGTAAGTTACAGCTCCACACAAGCCTTGGCAATCAGAGGCAAAGAAACGCAGACTTTTTGTCCTGCCTGTATCACTGCCAGGGGTGATCAGATGGGAACAGGCAGCCCTTGTGCTGGAGCTCAGCTGCTCTGCCCAGCACTGGTGGCCACCACTGAAGCTGGTTGTGCTTGTCCTGGTTCACTGACAGCTGGGGCCCTGGGCAGAGCCCTGACAGCCTGTTCTCATCCCCAGGGAAGAAGGAGCCCCTGGAGAAGCTGTATCGGGTGGGGCTGCTGCTGCTGCTAGAGACATGGAGGACACCATCAAGGGTGACAACCTCTTCCTTGACCTGGCCACTGGCAGCTGAAGATGATGGACTTTGATTCTGGCACCTTCTTCAAAGGCAGGCTCCACAGAGAATTTGCAGATGAGTTCACAGCCAGGGGGATGCTCCCAGATTTGGGCATTGCACGGCCTGGCCGGGCACCAAAGGTTCCCCCCATTGCTGGGCTGGATGCAATGAATTTTTCAGTGGCTGCCAAGCTGCTTTTTGGCAGGGCTGGGGGATGTGCTGTGGTGGGTGTGAAATGGGAGTCGGCTCCTGGCCCTGCCAACAGCCCCCAGCACCCACCGTGCCCCAGGCTGGGGCTGGGGCTGGGGCAGCCAGCCCGACACAAACAAAGCCCCAGGGCAGGAGCAGAGGTTTGACTGCAGAACCTGTGTGGGGCTGCTTTGCTTTGCAGGCAAGGAAGGGCTTGGGCTGCTCCACTCCCCTTGTTTGCTTTGGGATCACCGTTGTTTTGGGGGCAGTGCAGGGGGAAGGGAGAAAGCGTGGCCTTCCCTCACCCGTGGGTGGGTTTTTCCCATGCATGTAGGGCTTGGGCCTTCCTCAAGGCCCTGACAGAGATCAGAGTTTTTACCTTTCCTCTTGTTTTCCTTTTTTGTCTGTAATCTGTTTTCAATAATTTGTTGTTTGTTTTTCTAAAGGAAGCGTTCTAGGTGGTGTCCAGTGTGGATGGGGAAGTGCTCGGAGCAGCTGCGGCGTGGATGGGACGTGCCCTTGGAGAAGGCTGAGGAGATGGTTTGGGAGCAGCTTTTCTCCCGGCGGCGGATGGCGTGAGGTGGGTCCCCGTGTGCTTGGCACGGGTGGGAGAAGGGCTTTTGGGAGATGGCAGCGAGCACAGGAGCATCCTGCTCTGGGCAGCTGCTGAGGAGGGGGATCTGCCGTGGCTGGCTGCAGGCTGGGCACATGTCCTGCCCTCCTGCTCTGCTCCCAAGGGCAGCAGTGATGGGGACGTTTGGGCCCAGCTCTGGGCATGGCCAGCATGGCCTGGGCACCGTGGGCACTTGGGACAAGGGGGACAGGAGCCTTCAGCTGACGGGTGCTCTCTGGTTTCTCTCCTCCCAGCCGGGCTCTGTGGATGCTGAGGCTGCTCTGGGCTCAGCCAGGGCTCTGCTGGGCTCAGCCCCGGGCACGGCTGTGGCCAGCTCTGCCCTCACATGGCTCTGACAGCTTTGCATCAGACGAGCCCTTTCCGAGCACACCGACTGAGCTTTCTGCTGCTGCAGGTGAGGGAGACTCTCCTGCAGGCCAGGAGATTGCAGTTGGCAAGAACCCAAACTCTCCACAGTCCCAGCTGACCACCTGTATGTCCCCAGGCTGTTTTGTCTGTCCCACTCTTCCTTCTTTTTTGGCTGGAATTGTGCAGTTGCCCTTTCTTCCTCCTCTAGAAGTGCCACGAGTGGGCCAAACCTGGCGAGTGGGCCGTGTTCCTAAGGCAGTGCAGTCTGGAGCTGAGGGATGAAGAATTGCCCTTCTGCACTTCCAAAGCAGAGCAAAAAGCTGTAAGTGGGACTTTCCATCCCTAAGAAGCCCCTGACAATTTCCAAGGGAATGTGCAGCTCATTCACAGGATGAGAAGGAAGGGCATCTTCTCAAGGATTTGGGGTTTGGCAGAGTTTAGATTCCCAGTCGTGCTTGGAGCTGGAAGGGCACAAAGCAATTTCCTATTTCTTCAACCACAATTTAAAATAACCATCTTGGAAACACACCCCAAAGTCTTTCAAGAAAGGCTGCTGAGGTCTGTAAGATGGATCAATGACATCAGCACGTTTACAGAGTAAATAACTGAGTTGTCTTTTTCAAAAGATCAGTTCCCTCTTAATCCAAAGTTACAGAAGATATTCCACTGAAAACTTGGGGTTTGATTTTATCTTTCACATTTTATGTATGACTTTTTTCTTTTTTTTTCTTCTTTTTTCTTTTCTTTTTTTTTGGTTTTTTGACAGAGATAACATATTCTTAAAAAGGAGTGTCCTTTGCTCCTGGTTCCCCTGTGGAGCAGCTCCCTTCTGGCTGGCTGAGCTGCTCAGGCAGAGCCCGGCAGCTCCTGGCCCTGCAGGGCTGAGGCTTTTCCCCGTTGCTGGGCACAGACTGCTGGAGCAGCGCTGCTGAACACGGGGACACACAAGAGGGACCAGAAGCAGCTGCCTTTGTCCACCTGAAGCTCCAAGGCCCAAACTCTGAGCACACGGGGCTGCAAGAGACTCGCAGGCTCCCTGTTTGCTGTGCTGGCCCACTTTGTGCCCGGCCCAGCTGTGCGTGGGGCTGGCAGGGAGACCAAGGGGCAGCTCCCTCCCAGCCCCCAGCCCAGGGACCCCTCCGGCCCCGGGGCTTGGGGCACGCTCAGCACCCGCTGCTCCAGCGACCGCTTCTGCTGGCACTGACAGCAACAAGCAAATTGTGGCTGATGCCGCGGGAGCAGCAGCAGTGCCTGGATCTGATCCCTGAGCCTGGGCCAGGGCTGCACAAGTGACCCCCACGGCAGCAGCAGCAGCAGCAGCAAATGGCACTGACAGCAAAACCCAGCGGTAACCGAGCCCCGGGTATTAAAAATAATAAGTGTACCTCGTGGCTTCGCGGCCTCGTGGTCACCTGCTGGATGGTTGCCTCAGACGCCCGGGCGCCACCAGGGCTAAGGTTTCCCTGCCCACAGCGACGCTAATCCCAAGTGCTGAGGTTTCGGTGTTCGCAAGCGTGGGTTCTTGCTACCAGTAGCTGCGAAATCAAGGCAATAAGGAGCGGCAACTATGCTGGGCAACAGGAACGTTTATTGATCCTCGTCCCAAGCACAATGGCGCCAGACAGGGCTGTGCAGGGACGGATAAACAACTCAGGCAACCAATCACGGCAGAGCAAGGGGGAGGAGTTGGGGCGGGGAGAGGAATCCCAAATCAACCGGGAGTAAGGGAGGGAGGGAGAAAGGTTCAGGGACCAATCCGAGAAGCACCTGCACGGAGCTTTCCAGAAACAGGGGAGGATACAAAACTTGACCGACAACACAACTAACAAATTATCAAACAGAGGCGTAACCTAAACTAAATGGACTAAACCAAGGTCGGGATGGCTCCCGGGGGATTCTTTCCACGAGATGGTTTCACCCACCACCCTTCCTTCCGGGAGCCCGGGGCCGACGTTGCCATGACAACTGCAACATCTCCCCGTTTCTTGTTTTCTAAGAAAGAACGAGAAATCATAGAAACAAGGACATTTTTTAAACATGAAAACAAACAGAGCACAATTAAAATGATAACTAAAATCCAAACAAGGGTGGACAACAGTTCTGTAGCCCATGATGAAAGTCCTGTTTGTGCGAACATGGTCCGCAGCCAATCATTGCTTTCAACATGTAGATCTTGGAGCTGCTGCTGGATCCCCTGTATAGTGGCGTGGATGCTGCGCGAGTGGGATGAAAGATTGAAACAGCATAGACCTTCAAATTCCTCGCACCCGTGCCCATGGGCGAGGAGTAAGAAGTCTATAGCCGCCCTGTTCTGCAAGGTGGCTCGTCTGGTGGTGTCTCCGTCCTGAAGTAATTGGGCCAAAGCACGGGACGTCATGTTGGCGTGTTTGCCAAGCCAACATTCAAGATGACCTAATTCCCCCAGGGCCTTAGCTGCTGCTGCCCAGGGCACAAAGACAGAAGCAACCACCCTCTTTGAAAAGCTCCAATGATTAACTTCTGAATTGCAATTTTCATCCCAATGGTCAATTTCTCGTTTTTTACGTGCCGAATTGGTTTTTGTCCAATTGAGAATTTGCGTTTTGCCAGGGGCCAGGACGGTTACTTCGCCCAACGTGCAAGGCCCTCCTACCGGACGGGACGGTATCCCGGCCCACATGCGGTCCCCGCAGATAAGAAACACTCCTGTTGGTAGGCGGAGGGGACCACCAAGTGCTCTGGCTCTCGACGGTGTAGCAGGTGTGGTAATAGTACGTGCACACCACTTATCAAAAGTATAGATGGAACGTTTGTGAGGACTCACATTAGTTCTTTTAATGTCTCCAATTTGAGCCCGATAGGGCTCGTTCCCCGTCAGCGTGTATTGAAACTCCACGCAGAATTTGGCTTGTGCGGACCCCAGCAGTTCCAATTCTTGGGGTTCCACATCGAAATTTCTTTCGTCTACTGCATGTTTTAGAGTCTCAAGCCAGGCATCCCATGATTTTACAGAATTGGGCCTCAGACTTGCAAGAACAGGATCTTGTTCTTGCATAGGGATACCCACCAGACAGGTTGACAGGGGGTTCTCGGCAGCATCCGTATTCAAACAGAGATTGTCTTGTTTCAATGACTTGGCGAGCGTGACCCACACATTCTCCTTCGGTTGCGGAAGGATCCAGCCGGATGTCTCTGGCCAACGGTGAGTCATCGTCGCCAGCAGCCACAGGGACAGCAGAATTTTGGTCACACTTTCCAGCTCCATTACTTCTGTTATCAAGGTGTACTGAAACAGGAAGGTAAGTATAAACAACTCTTTCCCAGCAAAGTTGACTTCTACCAACCCTTCCCCTCTCAGAACATTCAACAAGGACAGGGTAAGGATAGAACATTCAGGTAAGTGTGGGGTGGGGAAAAGGGGAAAGGGGAGTAGGGCTGTGAAGGTTTTGAGCATTGTCGCTGGTGCTCTTAGCTGCTCATGGTTGGAACACAGTCTATGATGTTGCCTTCTTTCTTCTTCGCTTCCATGCGAAGCTGACGTTCTGGTTGTCCTGTGGGGTCTGTGGGTCACTCTGGAGGTATGGGCGGATTGCTCTTGCCGGGATCCACCTGGGACCTGCTGTTGTAGAAACACACCCATACCCTCTTCCCCATACAATCAGCTCGACTGGACCTTTAATCTGGCCATTTTCCGGATCCTTGAACAGCACAAGAGGTTTTTCTGCCAATTTCATCCTGGCCGAATTTGTGAAATGTCTAAAGACGGGGGGGGAAGGCTCCGAATCAGTACAATTTAGAAAATTTAAGGTAAACAACGCCTTACAGAGTCGCTCAATGGGCGTCTTTTCCTCTGTCCCTCCCCGCTGCTGCTGCTCAAGGATGCGTTTAATCTCCTGATGTTTTCTTTCAACTATAGCTTGGCCAGTTGGGGAATGGGGTATTCCGGTGGTATGGCTAACTCCCCATTCCTGTAAAAATTTTTTAAAACTAGCTGAAACATAACAAGGTCCATTATCAGTTTTTATAGACTTTGGCACTCCTAAAACAGAAAATGCCATTAGAAAATGTTTTTTAACGTCTCTTGCCTTTTCTCCGGTGTGAACCGACGCAAAGGTGGCACCAGAAAATGTGTCAGTTGATACATGAATATATTTAAGACGACCAAAAGGTGCATAATGGGTTATGTCTGCTTGCCATACCTCGTTAGAATGGAGACCTCGGGGATTGACCCCAGCGTTAAAGGCAGGAATCTGATGTTTCTGACAGGACGGACATGTTGCCACTATGGCCCTAGCCTGCTCCGAGGACAGGTTAAACATCCTACGGAGGGCAGGGGCATTTTGATGGTAGAATTGGTGGCTTAAACGTGCCTGTGCCACAACGTCAGGAACTGAACAATTGTGCACAGACATCGCTAATGCATCAGCTCTCTGATTACCTTCTGCGATGTAACCGGGTAGGTTGGTGTGTGACCTTGTGTGCATTACAAAGAAGGGATGCTTGCGGTGGGAAAGGAGCTGTAACAAAGATGCAAGCAACCCAAAAAGTCTTTGATGACTCACCTCTTTCAATAGAGAATGTTCAATCCTGGAAACAATCCCCGCTACATAGGCCGAATCTGTCACCAAATTTATCGGTTGCTCCTGGAACCGCTCGAATGCCCTAACAACGGCGGATAACTCAGCAATTTGAGGAGAACCCTCAACCACCAGAATTTCCTCTTCCCACTCGAGGGTCTCTGGATTTTCCCACGTCAGCACAGCCTTGTGGGAGGACCCAGAGCCGTCTGTGAAAATGGTTAGGGCATCAGGAATTGGAGTTTTACTTTGAACAAATTCTGGGGCCAAATGAAATTCCGAATTAAAAAGATGGTGTTTTAGCTTTTGGTGCCCAATTTGACCGGAGAAGTTTTCCAGAGCTAATTGGAGATGTTCACTCTCCTGGAAGACAGACTCAAATTGATCTCTCTTCCAGGGGGTTTGGATGCACGCAAAATCACAGCCAGCCAGGGTACGGAGACGCTGGCGAGCTTTGATTATAAGCTCGGCCACCAACTCTTGTGGCGTCGTGATTGTTTTGGATGGCGTATTAGGTAGGAATATCCACTCCACTATCAGGAGGGGATCCCTCACCTGCTCATCCCATTGAAATATTAACCCATGGTACTTCGGGTTCTTCCCTAGAATGCTGAAACGAAAGGGAAGAACCGGGTTAATCCTATGTGTCCGTTTTGTGTGTAGTGCTGTTAGTACTTTACCAACTGCCCCTCTCGCCTCCGTGGTGAATTGAATGGGTGCATCCAGGGCACGGCCTCCCCGTAGGAGTTGAAACAAAGGCTGCAAGTCGGTGTTCTTCAGTCCTAGGAAGGGTCGCAGCCAATTGATAGATCCACACAACTGATGCAACTCACAAAGCGTGGCAGGCTCTTCAGGAAGTTTCATCAGTTGAGGCTCAATGAAGGTGCTGGTAATACGTGACCCCAAGTAATTCCAAGGTGACGTGGACTGTATTTTCTTAGGATTCACCTTCATACCGACGTTCTCGATGGCCTGGAGAACTGCAGTCAGGGCTGGTTGTAGCTGTTCTTGCGAAGGTGCGCAGACGAGAATGTCGTCCATGTAGTGCAGGATACGGACAGCTGGAAATGCCTTTCGTACCGGAGAGAGGACCCCGGAGACGTACCATTGGCAAAGGGAGGGGGAATTTCTCATTCCCTGGGGGAGGACGAGCCAATGGTAGCGTCGCACAGGTTCCTCCTGATTGATTGCAGGCACTGTGAAGGCAAACCTGGGAGCATCTGCAGGATGCAGAGGAATACTAAAGAAACAGTCTTTAATGTCTATTATGGTGACGGGCCACCCCCTTGGCAACATTGCTGGTGATGGGAGTCCAGGCTGCAGGGGGCCCATCTCCTCTATCACCGCATTAATGGCACGAAGGTCGTGCAGTAGCCTGTAACTGTCAGATTTGGGCTTTTTTATTACAAATATCGGAGAGTTCCACGGGCTGTGGGATGGTGTAATGCGACCTAGTCTCAGCTGTTCGTTGACCAGTTTGTGGAGCGCGCTTAACTTATCACCTCGTAGGGGCCACTGCTCAATTCGGATGGGTTTATCAGAGAGCCACTTAATGGGTGGAACTTGTGGTCCAGCGCGCTTTGAGGTGGCCCCCACTAAAAATCCTGAGGCGGAGGAATCTCAATCCTCGCACCCCATTGGTCTAGCAGGTCTCTGCCCCACAGTGTAAAACCCGAGGAAACTATGAATGGCCTCACGGTCCCTACATGTCCATCGGGACCTTCGATAAGAATGTCCGATTTTGCCCTTTTAGCAGACACTGTTCCCCCGACTCCCTTTAGGGATTCGTTCAAGTCTTTGGTGCCCCAGTCAGATGGCCACTCTGTGTCAGCGATGATAGTAACATCAGATCCCGTATCTATCATTCCTGCCCTGGTGACAGAACTCTGGCCATTAATAAGCTTACAGTCAGTGAATGGTTTGTCTGTACCAACTACCTGGGTCCACCATACAAACGGAGTTCGTGTGTCCCTAGGGATGTTCTCGGGTAAAATCAGTGCTTGGCCTAGCCAAGTCCCTTTAGGCAAAAACCAGGGTGTGGTATTTAACATGATGGTGACACCGATAGGTTTTTTAGGTTGATAAAGTTTCACCTCCGGGATCACAAAAAGTCCTGGGGGACCTCTTATAGAATCTCCCACTATAAGTAATGTGCACGGGTGGTGTGGTGCATTTATCAGTTCCACAGCAACGTGGTGAGGTGTAGTGTCCGTGAGATGTAAAACGAACGAGCTCACCACATCCAGGCGATTGGAGTCACTCGGCGAGGGCTCTGCAGAGTGCCGCGTTGTCGAATGTGGACGCGCTAGCTGTTGAAATCTCGTGAGTCCTCTGTAGGTTGGTGAAGTCGATATCGTGGACTCTCCAGGTGCAGCGTTTAACTTATTTATTGCGGAGCGCGGCACTGACCCGCCCTCCCCTTCCCGGTTCCCGAGGAGTGGCAACAGGAACACGGCGTGGGTTGGGCTATCACGTTGTTTTGATGAGAGGCGGGACCTGCCGGTAACTCGGGATTCACAGAGTTAGTGCAGTTAAAATGTCCTTTGCGAGGGAGTCTACAGTCTTTGATAAAATGACCCAACTTCCCACAGTTATAACAACGTTTTTCAGCTGGCGCTGCTGTGACGCCATAGGAATGCGCGGGTTTGGGTTTTACTTTCGCCAAGTCAGGGGTCTCTGGCTTTGGCAGCCTCACTTGGGAGCAGCGCTCAGTAATAAGCTCGATGGTGGGCGGAGGCTCCCAAGGCATCAGCTCAATGACCCTACGGCACTCCTCATTAGAGTTTTCCCTAACAAGTTCTACTAGCATCTCCTTTTGCACGACTGGGTTGGCAACTGCACGCGCCACGGACTCCCGAAGTCTATTTACAAAGGTAACAAACCTCTCTTGGGGACCCTGCTTTATGGCGGTATAACCCTGAGCAGGGTCACCGTCAGCGGCTAAACTAAACAGCACCGATCGCGCTGCCCGCTGTATGTCTTTAAGGACTTCAGCCGGAATGTTTTTGGCTTGCTCCCCGGGTTCCGAAAACGCTCCCTCCCCACTAAGGTGTTCCATAGTGAGGGAGGCTTTGGCGGGGTCACCGCGATAGGCGGCAAGTAACTTTTGCAGCTCCCTGTGCCACCTGCTTTCCCAAACCCAGAAATCCGGTTCGATTAAAAGGCTCGACATCAGGAGTTTTAAATCGTGTGGCACCAACAACGATGCTTCAAACGTGGAGTTTATCAACCCCTTGAAATAGGGAGACGCGCGCCCAAACTCCTGACTCGCTTTGCAAATATCCTTAATTACTCCTTGCTGTATGGGTTCCCACCGCGCGGTGTTACGCTGCCGGTTGTACGTCACCGGTGCCGCAAAGGGCACGGCTACCGGCAACTGCGATGGCGGAGAGGCCCCGGTGGTATAGACCTCGGAGGCCCGGGTGGGATAGGCCTCACCCCTTCCCGCTTCCGGGGTAGGACCGTGGGAACCGGAAGGTAGACCGTGGGAAACCGGAACGGGTACAGCGTAGGTAAACAAGGGGGCGGGCACGCCAACGGGAGGGGCGGGGTTCCCGGCAGGGGCGGGTCTGGGCGGGATTGGAGGCGGGACTGGGGTGGGAGTTACAGGGTAAGGGGTGGGACGATCGAGGGGGCGGGGAACTTCGTGGGCGGGAGGAAGGAGGGGCCCCGACGCAGTGACATCATCGGCCGCAGGGGGTGTGACCGACGTGTAACTCGACGCGGGGGTGGGGGCTAGGGAGGAGGGGGCGGGGTAGAAGGGATTCACGTCACTCCGGTTCGCGCGCGCGCCAAAGTCCAAACCGCTGCCGCATTGCGGCAAAAGTCCCGATCCGCCATCTTGCAATGGCGCAGCAAAATTTCTCCCAACGCCATTTTGTGGCGTTCCCTTAAATTCAAAACTACTATAACTCGGAGGGGGAATCCGCGCAACGGGCGCAACTGGGGACGGCGAACTGGGGTAAATTGTGAGGAATGGGTCCACCCTGAGCTGGCCAGACTCAGGGTAGAAAGGGTTGGTGACTGCCGTGCTTCGGTGGAGACTTCCATCGTCTCCGATTTCAACCCGCTTGCTTTCGCGAGACGGGCGTACCGGCGCATGGTCAGCCACCGGGATAGAGGGGGGCGGAATGAGGGGTTCAGGAACACGATCAGGGGTAGGGGAACTAACGTCAACCGCACTCGAACCCTCCCCAAACTCATTAACTAAAACATTATAAATTAAAGTCTGCAACTCAAAAAACCGTTTAACTGAAAAATCTCCCCCTTCAAATCTATCGGTTAATTTTTCCCCGACGTCATCCCAAAACGAAAGCGTAAAAACCGACTTAGGATGAACGAAAGGAATGTTCCCAAGTACCCATTTCAAAAACTTTTTAAGTAACTTTTTATCAAAACTTTCCCCCGAATCAACCAAACGGTATTTTAAACTATAATACAAAAAACTTAGCTCCTTCTCCCTCTTGCTTTGATGGTTGCCCATCCTATAACAAGAGAGGTTAATTCCCCACTCTCTAAAATAAAGTAGAAAACGTGGCGGTTAACTCACCCGGAGGGACACTCGACCTCCGCGGCGACCTGCAGGGGTTTTTCAACGTCCGAGGCTTCTGCTCCTCGGGACGACCGCCAAAGTAAATCCACAAACGAGAGATGTGAGGTGCCTTGATGAGCTCGGTTTCACCTCGATGCCTCAGTCCGTCGAGGTCGAGGGAGTCGCCGGCTTTTCTACGAGTCCGTACCTCTACAAGAGGGTTCAGGACACGTAGCAAGGAGCGCTCCAACAGGGTCTTCTCGGTGTAAAGAGAGTCCTCTTCTGAAGCTACTTGCGTAGCAGCAGCGTTGGGCGCCACTTATTAAAAATAATAAGTGTACCTCGTGGCTTCGCGGCCTCGTGGTCACCTGCTGGATGGTTGCCTCAGCCACCCGGGCGCCACCAGGGCTAAGGTTTCCCTGCCCACAGCAGCGCTAATCCCAAGTGCTGAGGTTTCGGTGTTCGCAAGCGTGGGTTCTTGCTACCAGTAGCTGCGAAATCAAGACAATAAGGAGCGGCGACTATGCTGGGCAACAGGAACGTTTATTGATCCTCGTCCCAAGCACAATGGCGCCAGACAGGCTGTGCAGGGACGGATAAACAACTCAGGCAACCAATCACGGCAGAGCAAGGGGGAGGAGTTGGGGCGGGGAGAGGACTCACAAACCAACCGGGAGTAAGGGAGGGAGGGAGAAAGGTTCAGGGACCAATCCGAGAAGCACCTGCACGGAGCTTTCCAGAAACAGGGGAGGATACAAAACTTGACAGAGAACACAACTAACAAATTAACAAACAGAGGCGTAACCTAGACTAAATGGACTAAACCAAGGTCGGGATGGCTCCCGGGGGATTCTTTCCACGAGATGGTTTCACCCACCACCCTTCCTTCCGGGAGCCCGGGGCCAACGTTGCCATGACAACTGCAACAGTATCTTGCATTTCAGTGGGATTGCACCAGTAGAGGAAGAGGAGATTGTGGGCCAGCTGTTCCTCAGGGAAAGAAAACAAGCTTCAAATCAGGCACACTTAGCCTAGGCAGGTTGGTTGTTTAGGAGGGAGTTCTCTGAAATCAAACCAGAACAGAAGTGATCAACAGTAATGACCCACTGTCAGCCATTTCTTTCCTGAATCTACATCAACCAGGAGAAAAGTATATTCTTTATGCACCCTTTCTAAGCACAGACTGCTCCAGAACCAGAGATCTGAGTTTCCCACTTCCACCTACTCAGCGGTGGCTCTGGACAGGCTGGATGCTGGTTGGGTTACATAGCTTGCAAATCAGGAGTTTTGTGAAACTCTGAAAAGAGACTTGGAGAGTGTTTTGAAATCCTTGAATGAGCATAGCTTGGCCAGGGGTAGTTATCAGTCTTATTCATCTTGAAAATCCCTCTGTGTTTTCTGGTGAGGACAGAACTGGAGCAGTATCAATTCAACACATAACCTGGTAAGTCTCATGTGGAGGTTCACAAGAGTTAAACCAAGTAACAAGGGAGTGCAATTTCCCTGTCCTCACCCCCGTCCCTGTCTGAATCAGCTGCCTTGTGGTGACTGACTCGCCTTTCTCAGCTCAGAGAGAGACGATATTGCAGAGTACAGAAAACTGCTGATTTTAGAGTAAAAGCCATTCCAATTGCTTTATTACTCTTTGAACAAGCCAAATGTTTCTTGATATAGTTAATTTAGCCAGTTCTGAAACAGGGAATGTAGAAATAGGTGGCATTGACTTGAGACATTTATTTTTAGGTAATGCTTTTGGATCCCTTTCTCAGCATAAGAACTACTTTCATCTTCTTCAGAGACAGAGTTATAAATATCTTCCACTGAGATCCGGGGCCTCTGAGATGAGTGTGTAGCACTTCTCCCTGCTGTACATAGTAATCATATTTCCTTCCATCCCACTCTCTCACCCCTCTCACACAAAAAAGCCCCTCAGCTCATAAAATCCATTAGTTATGTTCCTGGGGAGTAAGAGGATGCTTGTGGAAAACTGCACGTTATGTGCTGTATCAATATGAAATAAAATATGTCCCACTTCTGCCTATGCCTAACCAGTCTTACACACTTCACAGTCCTGGATCTCAGGCCTGGTTCTTCTTTCTGCAATCAGTAACGTGTGTAAAGTGCTCCTGCCCTTGCTCTCCTCTGCTTATTGGTGCTTTCACATTGGAGTCCTTGCCCATGACCCTTCAGATATGACAATGCTTTATTTGTCTCCTGCCCTTGCTCTCCTCTGCTTATTGGTGCTTTCACATTGGAGTCCTTGTGTTCACAATGCTTTAAATGTGACAGAAAGGACAAGCAAGAAAGGACTGAAAGTCTGTCAATGGCAAATTTACTTGCTGCTCTCAAAATATGTGAGAGACCCCATGAAGATTTGTAACCCATTTTTCCCCAAGAGAAGGACCAAGGCTCACCTTTTGGTCGATTTTCTCTGGCAGGTACTGTTCCTTTAGGAAGCCTTGCTCAGGCAATCTAAGAGAAAAGTTACCGGAGAAAATAAATGGAGCAATAAATAAATAAGTTGGTGGGGGAATGCCTACCTGACAAAACCTGGAGATGCAGGTAGGGAAGTAGCATTTCCTATCTTAACTTTCAAGTGCATCAGCACATAAATTGTGCTTAGTTTCCCTGGTGGATAGAGCTATGGGTGCATTACAATCCATGGGCATGACTGGATAAGCAGTGTTATAAAACACTTGTAACCCAAAATAAGCACAGTGTGACCATGGGCAGAGAATATCAGAATGTACTTCAGGTTGTACAGTTTCAGCATCATTCATGATCTAGGAATGCTCAAAAGGAAACAAAAGCATTTTAGGCCATTTTGGAAATGTGTCCATTTTTAATTTCTTATGGTCATTATTGTGATGTTACTTCTTAATTAAAATTTAATTTTTTATCATTTGCTAGTGCTGGGGGTTAGGATTCTTCAAGGCATTTTCTTCCTGTTTGTTGTCATGGAAACAGCAAACGGACGTCCATGAAGAGACGTCCTTGGCAGACCCTTCAAATGGTCCTGGGGAAGGGGGACGGGGGAAGCAGCGTAGGTTTGGCAGTTTCTTAGCTGGGGGTGGTTCAGTCTTTGCCTGGCTTGGAGAGGAGATGTTTATGGTGTTTGGTGCTGGACTTCTCCTACCCAGGGGTTCAGTGCTGCTGTGAAGTGAGGCCGCTGCTTACAGTGAACTGTCACTGGACTGGGGCTCCCTCTGCTACACCCGCCCTCGCCAGGAGACATCCCCACCATCTGTGTGGGTGTTTCCAAGGGAAAACACTGGGTGCCCACCTCCTCTCTCTCTGGAGAGCTTCCAGCTCCTGGTGGACTGGAACCTCACCAGGGTGGCCATCGCCAGGGTACCACACCGGACACGTGAGAACAAGGGGAACTGAACGCACTTCCCCACATCTCCACCTTCTCTCTCTTCCCCCCATCCCCACCTTCTCTCTCTTCCCCGCATCCCCACCTTCTCCCTCCTCCCCACATCTCCACCTTCTCTCTCTTCCCCCCATCCCCACCTTCTCTCTCTTCCCCGCTTGATGGCAGGGAAAAGGCTGTTCCTGTGTTTCTGGATGGGTTTTGTTGTCGCTGCTGTTGTTCTTTATCAGTGTGTATATATATTCTAGTAAAGAACTGTTATTCCCTTCCCCATATCTTTGCCTGTAGGCTCAGTAATTTCAAGGTTATAATATACATTTGTCTACTTTGAAATTAAACCAAGAATTCTACATGGAGAAAAATATTTTAATGTGCCTTAAAATGCAAAAATTTAGATTAAAAATAAATTTAAAATTGGCCTTTCTTGATATAGTTTTTTTGTTAAAAGCACACTAGTGAACGTATTAACATCAGTGCTAAAAAACAGGTATCTAAATAAACATTTTTTTTTTTGTTAAAGCAATATTTTTTGTATTTTTGACTTTGTTCTATTGATTATATCAAAATATTAAGGATGTAGTATTTATGAAAAATTGTGCCTTTCCAGATTATAAACTTTGAATAAGGTAATTTGTATAGAAAAGAGAATGGGATAAATTTTGGGTTGAGGCATGTCCTGGTATCAATACAAGTAGTGAATTTATGTCAGATCCACTTTCTTTTAAACTTCATGGACAACCTGGAAGCATTCTCTGTAAAGGTTTAATGCAGTTCCTTTTCTTCCCCATGATCCAAAACAATGTCAATGTCACAATGTTCAGTACTCTTTTTTTTTTGAGACCACCTGCCTTTTAAAGATAAATTAACAAGTTAGCATTTTTGGACTGCTGATATGCTGTTGAATATGTGATGTACTGGAAAAATCCATACATTGATTATTGTATTTTGTATAGTTGGCAAGGCATTGAATTTAAGATAGCAAATAAATTAATACATCCCATTGCTTTCCCTCTTTCCCTTGCCTGTGGCTGCACATTACAAGAATGAAGTGAGGCAAAAACTGGAATTAAAAAAAACAAACATGTCTAAAGGAAAAACAAGGTAGTCAGCTATAATCCAAATTAAACCATTACCTGATAAAACCTGGAATATTATTATTACTAGGGTGTTGAGCTGGCCCTGCTTGAAAAGCACAAGAAGCCCTGCCTTTGGCTGAAAGGCCTTTGATTACTACACAGCAGTATCCACCCTCTAATTGAAACCAATGATCTCATACCCTCAGGGATCTGACATGGGGCATAAATTTGCCACAGCTGTAATTCATAAATTAGCATTGTTACTATACAGTGATAAGAGACCAGGGCCACTTGGCCTGCTCCCTCTCCTTTGAAAGTGTTCACGATGCACAGACAGGCTCGTTGTTTGATGCTAATGGATGATATCTCTTTCTGCTGACTGAAATATCCATTTTGGCACTGAAGTAAGTACTTCCCAATGCTCTTTCCAGGCTCAGGTTTTATTTCCTTGCTAATCTGAAGAACTACTCTTGAGTCAAGTCAGGCAGTCCAAGCAAATCCTCTCCTGCTGCTAAACCTCTGAGTCTATATTTAACAAAGAAATGAATTGAATCAATCAGACTAGGAACTAGAAGGAACCTGCTGGAGCCTAGTTGAGCCTCATGGGCTCCATGTATGCTGTAGGTGTATTACAAGACTGCTGGCCTGGGCTGGGGAGGCATTGAGTGATAGTTCACATCTGCTCCCCAGCTCCTTGTTTCCAGGAGGAAGGTCACCAGATGCTTTGTTTGCCTCTCTTGCACACTGTCTTCCAAATAACCCACCTGAGGCTCAAGAGGCTGATTGCTAAGTGTTGGCATTGCTGCACTGCAATCTCTGAAGCACTATGTAGTCACTGTTCCTGGTTTGTGCTCAGGCTTATCCTCAGATGGATGCATAGCTGCAGGGGGAAAAGTGGGGAGATGCTCCTCAGCCTGCAGCTCTGCCTGGGGCCAATCCAGAGCCCCATTCTCTGTGTGCTTCTACCAGGGTTGCTCCTTTTGTACCATCAAGAGGGAGGTCTCAGGCTCACTGGTATCATTAATATTTACTGTTTTAACTGAAGGGACAGGGCCTGTGCTTTCTAAAAATCAACTTGACCTCCAATGCCCTCTGGTGATAGGAGCTAATTAGATGTCACTGCTTTTACTGTATCCAGTTGCAAAGCACTTATTTTATTCCTATAAATATTTTAGGCAAATACTGAGATTTAGCACAAACCAAAACCACGAGTTTGAATAAAACCCTGCCCCCGTAATTGCTACGGCACTTCCTAGGTGCTGAAAAATAAGCACCCTCTAGACACAGCATAACTTAGGGAATCTCCAAAGCTTATTAGGTTAAGCCCTTAAATACTTTAGTCCTGATCCTTACTGCAGGGAAGTACAATTGTGTGTATGTGTGGCTGCATGGCTGCAGAAATACCTTGTGTCACCTTGCACGCCTAATCTGCCAGGATGGAAAAGCAGTGACCCCAAAAGACTTTAGGAAAACAGGCTGCTGAAATCACAACAACTTGCATGTGCTGGTGTGCAACTTCTGTCCTCTGCCTGTCAGGGCTCATGTGAGTGAAGGCACAAAGCAGCCAGGAAGCAAGAGGGAGGCCAGGGGGCAAGGTGTGTCACCTTAATTTGGTATTTGAAAGTCTGTCTGCCTCAGAAATGTGTGGACACTTCCCAAAACCAGACTCAATAGGAATGGAAACATGTGACTACCTATACATTAGCTCTTTTTTTTTGTAACCTGACTTTACTTTTGTACCACTGTGATATTAGGGAAGAAGGTAATAACACTGAAATGCACAGTAACTGGTTGGTGAAAAAATATTGAAAATAAGGAGGTCAGATGTTCATTTTATGAACCTAGTGGCTTTCTGAGTGTATCTTTTTTAATAGTTTCTTCTACTATTTGCAATCTCTGTTCTTCAAAAACAAACCTGTCGAAATAGCACATGCTTTAAGAACAAAATGCTCCAAGACTGCTGTCAGTGTGCTGCCATAGACCGAGAGCCTACAGCTTAGTTACTAACCCATGATAAAGACAGTCTGTAATTAAAACAACCAGCAGAGCTTTGATTACTGAGGGGGATGTAGGTCCTAGTACAATTTAACAAGGTACTTGGGCATGCAGCTCTGCAGCCCTTAGTTCCTGCCTCCAGCAGCAGTCTGTGCTGTACCTCTATAGCCTCTCTGCACCTGCAGCCAGCACAGACTGCTGTTCACTCTTGCCTTTCTGCAGCAGCAAACCAGCTGTGAGTGTCCTGTGAGACTGCAAAAACACGCCCAGGGCTGTCCTCCAGCCTCCTCCTTGTGGGACACTGGCAGTGAGTAGCTGCCAGTGAGGTAGCTGCTGGCTTTCTGCACCCTATAAGGAGATCAGGAGCTCCAGAAGTGACACCGACCTTCCTTGTTTATGTTACCAGAAGGTTCTGCCCAAGACAGGTGCATCAAAGAATGTTTTCCCTACGTGTATCAGAGCATGCTCAGAGGAAAGCATGGCCAGAGCAAGCTGGACATCAGGGTGTGCATAGACTTACCCCTCCTGCCTGGTCAGGATTTGCAATCTCCCATATTTGTGCAGTGGCCTTTCTAAAATAACTCTTACCTTCACCCCCTAGAACAGCTCCTTCCATGCCAACAGAGCCTTCTGCCTGCTCCAGGGGTTATCAAGCTGGTTGCTTTGCATTTTATACATGGAATAGCTTTTTCCTGTAGCCATGCATCTGTCTAAAAATACACTGGAGCTTCAGAAATAGAGACAAGAGCTAGGCATTTTATGAGCTTTTTGGAGGAAGGAGATGCATCTTAAAATTGAGCTGGGCATAAGCAAGGAGCATGATATAAAGCTGTGCAGATTACCTCACCCCTGTGCGATGGAAGTCAATCTTTTGGAAAAGATGGGTGCCTGTTTATTACAAGCAATTACCATTGGTCATAATCCTTTTAGGATATACATGGAGAATGACTCACTTCATTTGATGAGTTATACTGCCAGTTTTCCCTGAAGCAGTGGCCCAGCAGAATTGCTAAGGCTGGCCCTAAGCTTTCAAAATGAGAGGGCGTTAAGGCAGCATTTAGGTGAGCTCATGGCAGCAGGCAACTAATGGGTTGGGGCAGACCAAGGTAAAACTGGCAGCATGTAAAAGCTCAGCAGAGGTTTGGATCTCCCTCAGTGGGCATCTGCCCACATGTCAAGAGACTGAAAATAGTTCATGCCTCAAACATTGATATCAGGTTTTGCTCACTATAAAGAAGCTACAAGCAGAGAAGCCTGTCTGAAGACTGGGACTTTGGATTGAAACCAAACTGCTGATTAGATAAAGGCAAGCCCATTGTTCAGTCATCTCAGGCTGAGGAGAGGGTTTGCATTCACAAAAGGCCAAAGCCACCAGCTGCAGCCAAGTTTGGGGTGGGGGAAGAGCACAGCTCACAGAAGCCAGGTTTACATGGACTCCCCACCCCAACCGAGGAGGGAGGGAGGAGGTTTTGGGTGTGGCGTAACCTCTGGTCAGAGGCAATGAACGCCCATCCCCTGTAGCCCCTCTCCCAGCCCCACAGGGACTTTCACATGAGAGGCAGCTGAGGGGGGGTCACAATCCATCAAAGACCCCCCAAAGTGCTAAGCCTTGCTCTATGGGACTGCATCCAGAGTCTGCTGTGAGACTGCCCCTCACCCCAGGGGGACATGCCTGCACATTGCTGCCTGGCTCGAGGGTATATAAACCCAACAGATTCCAGGCTTTTTGGGGGGACTTTCACCACCAAGAAGAGCAGCTGGAGAGGATCAACAAACTGTCGTTGGGATCCACGGAGTGGTGATATTTTCCTTGTTCTGTCCCTGTTACTCTCTTTCTGTCCCCCCCACCTATCTCTCTCTCTCTCTCTCTTTCTTTCTTTCTTTCTCTCTCTCTCTCTTTCTCATATTTACCATCAAATAAAACAATTGTCCCTGGCATATGGTCTTGTTTGCACCTTAATTTGGGCACAGGAATTTCTAAGAACCTTAATAACTGGATCCTAACGTTTTACTAACTAGATCATAACACCACACCATCTTTCTGTGCTCTTTTGGTAGGTCAGCAGAAAAAGAAGCTGTGAGCTTCTAATATTCTAGCAACACTTCAAATTACATGGCTGAGGATCTCAATGCTTTTAATTTAGCTTCAAATTAGGTATGTGAATTGGATCCCACATCTTTACATCTACAGCACATGTGAGGTATGGAGAGAGAGAGAGAAAAATAGTTTTCCAGTCAGTGAGAAGCATGTCAAGATCAAGACTGTTCAGGCTTGCAGGAGGGTTAAGCATCAGCTTAACAGAAATACCTAGAAGTGATTTATTCTTGCACAAGCAGACATCAATGGCAGTTAAGCAGACCTGAATCAGGGCAAAATGTTATGGAAAGCATTGCCTGAAGTGCCTTGTAGCTGGCTCTCTAGGGGGTCTGTCACACAGCCTAGAATATATCCTTCATCAAAGGAGCATTTTGTCTGCCCTCAGGTCCAGTGATAGCACCAACCTGGCATTTCAGAGGAAGAAAGGATTTGTCATCTACATATTTAATTGAGAGTTAACCCAAATTTTGAGTTATTTTGAGCACTGTCTCTGTACAGGTGGATGTGTGGATGTCCTTGCTAACAAGTCAGGGGTACTCTAAGCAGAGGGCTTATTTTAATGTCTTTTCTTTGCATGTCTCTCTGTGCAAACTGCTCAGAATGCAGCCCTTCTGTCAGCACTGGATGTGTGCATATAAAGCATTTACTACTACATTGGCAGCAGCATCTGGAAGCATCACTATTAGGAGCAAAGTAGCGAGTGCTCTCAGCAGGTAGTGTATACAGCTGCTTCACAGCAGTGCCTTTCATTTTCTGCTGTTGCAGGGCATAACTGACCTAACATTAACTGTGGGTTTGCACAGTGTCAGGACAGCCCTGGCAATGTCAAAACGGGGCAGGGATACTGAATGGAAAAACTGGCAGGGAAAATTCTACCCAAGACAGATTGGTGTGAAGTAGTTGGCTCAAAGACCTTGGCTACCTCAAAATGGGAGCAATGAGAGGGCAAAAGCAGTTCCCATTTCCATATGACACCAAATAAATTGTTGAGGCATGTTTTCAACAGCAGCACAGAGAGTTTAAGCTATGACAATTCTACATGACTGGTGTGCTGGTGACTAGAACAAATGTAGCTTTTCACATGGGCTCTGTGAATACAGCTGCAACCAAGCACTGTGAGGAGTCACAGCACTGTGAGGATTCACAGCTGCAGCCAGAACCCCCACATGGCAGTGCCTGTGTATACATCAGACTTTCTTGTTCGTTTTAACATGGGTTTGTAGACCAACGATTAAAAGGAAACTTACATGTTCTTAGGTTCTTCTTGTACCACCATTTAAAATGCTAGCCATGCCTCTACAAATATCTGGAATAAATTATTTTCTTTCTGTTGAGGTCTGAATATACTGTGCATCAATTAATTGAAAGGATGTGGTTAAGAGTGAGTTTTGCACTATACTGGACCATGCTCTTCTTTTTCTTTTTTTAGCAAACCAGACTACTTTCTGTAAAGAGTGGTCCTTTTGAAGATCAATGAAAAGGGAGGGAAATAAGTAGACATAAATTGCTTAAGACTGCACACTTGGATGCTATGAAACTTAAAATTAAGTAGTGGCACAACTGAGTATACAACTTTTATCTATCATTAGCTATCTTTAAAAAGATAGGGTTGTGAAAATTTGATTTTCTGTAGGAATAGATGTTTGGGATGTTTCGTGCACACACTTATGGCATCTTAATTATATCACTAGAACATGCAACTACTGAGCATCAACATCTGCTTCTCAATAGAGACAGATTATTAAAAATCCCTGTGGTAGAGATAAGAGCTTTAAAAAGTAGTATCCAGATGCTTGTACACATGTACACATTAAGCATGTCAGTTATTCATCCTGTGTGACATCAGGTTGCCATTCTGCTCCTTGCTGCAGTATCTGTTGACAGATGGGATTCCTTACGTCCCAGAGCCTGAACCCCACTCCATGGCCATGCACATACACAGCCATTGTTTCCACACCACGGCCTTGCTGTGCCACTGCAAACTTGTCACCTAGGTCTCCAGAGGACAAGCACTGTTTGGTGAAGGTATTAACACAGCCTAGTCAGACAAGATTTTGTCCCCCCCATCAGATCTTGACTGAGTTTGCCTTTATACATTACGCATACATCCTCAGGAAAGACGAATCTTATTTCTCTCTCCTCTCTCTTTTTCTCCACTGCCCTCTCAAACACCTATGCATTGCCTTGTTTATTTTTACAGCTGGTCCATGCAGTGACAGGCCAAGGATGAGAGGACTCCCTGCACCTACAGCCTCATGGTCTCTGCATTGTGACACATCTTCCCAGAAACAGCAGGACATTCAGTGCAGGGAGAGAGTTTGTTGGTGCTGCAAGCGAATCACATGTGCTGGCATCTTCAAAGGAGCATCGGTCTCTCCATTCTTATTGGCTGGTCCCAGAAGTACAAATGGTTCCCAGAAATGATAATTGCCACCAGCTACTGAATCATGTTTTAATGGAAAGCTACAATTAACTCTGCACATCCCTCAGAGAGACCAGACTGCAAAACTGCAAGCAGACAGGAACTCATCTTGTTGTTAACAAGTGTCGAAGTTTCTAATTTGAGTTTAGTCACGCTTTTTACAGTAGGTAAGTCCAGCATTAATTGTGTGGATCACCTTGGCTTCCTCTCAGGCTGACACAAATGCTTACACAATTGAAATCAAAGCCTCTGAGTAGCACAGGGGGCTCACAGATTAACGAGGCGATAAAAAAATCACACAGCTCTGTGTTAGCACACACACACTAATGGAGGTTTTACAGTAAAACTTCTCATTTATCACAACTTCTGAAATGAGATTCTTCTAAGGGACAGATCTAGCAGACCTTTAGCTTTAAAAGTCCTCAGTCAGTGCTGAAAATCAATCTTCACTTTTAGATGGGCAAATAAACATTGGCAAGGGCATTGTAGAAACAAATGAACAGCAAGGTCCAAGAGTCTCTTTGGCCTTTTTCCTTTACCAAGGGATTCTTCTGAAGTGCTGGGATTAAACTCTAGCACATTGTTTCTGGAGCTGTTCCGCAGCCCTGTAAGCAACCCAGGCTTTGGCTGAGCAACAGCAGGTGCTGTGCAGAAAAAGAGCCACCCACAAAGCTGGAAGCTGGGAATAAAAACAGGCATATGCCTTATTCATCTCCTTTTAGCCCTCTGTTTTAAAAATGGCTCATGATGAGTTGAATTAGGGGTAGGTAGGTTTGCCTCTGAAAGATGTTTCACAGGAGTATCTTCGGCATTGTACCACCCTAGAAGGGCAGGTAAGTGGCTCCATCCCATCAGCAGGTATGTTCTCACATACACACACACACTCTCAAGATCCTCAGTTATGGTTGTGGGATTGAAGGAGCATGAAGGATAAATTTATGTGTCTCCAGTCACTGCTAAATAGCTGAGAGTTGAGGAAAATAAGAGAGTTGTAGTAGAAAGGAGGTTTTAAAACTTTTGTGTGATTTTTCCTACCAGGAAGAAGGCCCCAGAGAGGAAAATGAAGTAAGAGTTCTGACTGTCAAGTACTTTCCCATAACCATGTGTCAAAATCTGGTCTGCCATATGAGCTTTAAGCCAAGGTTGTGGGATGTGCATGGTTATTTCTTAAGTGCCAGACACTGACTTGGGTTGGTATAATATTTCCATATTTCCATATCTCTGCTATTTTTTTATAAGAAATCTCAGGGGACCCTTAAGGTAATGAAGGGTAAACTCATTCACTGATACGCTACCCAAAATCTTTGCAGACACCTGATTTTAAACTCAGTGATGTGTACAGTAACACAACCATCCTTCTAATCCCTAATCTCTCCAGCCACAAGTGGGACCAGAAGGACTCCAGCCAGCTTTCACTGCTCTACTGTCCAGAGACTTGCAAAGGGAAAGGCTGCAAGACTGCCCAGGCTTGCAAATGGCACATCACTGGAAACCTAATGCAATGTTATTTTGAGAGAGAAAATACCAAATATCAAGCCCCTACTCAGAGAAATTACATGAGAAACCACTATGTGGAGCCAGCCACCAATTATTTAGCATATGAGAAAACTGGATTCAAGCTAGTTGTTACTTGAATTTCAGATGACCGTGCTATCTCACTGGCTTTTGCTTTACCTTTCTCAGAAGTCTAGACATGATAAAATTTGCTGTAAATCAGATGCATAAAACCACTAGTGAACTTAGTAACGTGACACTGGGAAGACAGAAAGACACATCCTTTCCCTGTAATGGAGAGAGAAATCACCAGGGTTGCTATGCTTCCATCTACCTTATTCCTTATTTTATTCCCATCTAGTCTAAAGTCTTGTGGCCTATGAAAAGAGTCCTACAAGCTTCCCAGACTAAACAAGAGAACAGGGTGTAGCTCAAATGTCATTACTGACAACATGCTGTGGTTTGTGGAGTTCATCTGGCAGATGCAGAGCCTCTTTAGCCATTAGATTAAGACAGAATTTGATTTAGAAAACAGAATAGCTTCTAGGTAATGTCTATATTTAAAAGGCTGGGAAATATGATAAACTTCTTCAATCTCAGGCAAGGCAGGCAATTTCAAATGTTACGGAAGAGGACAGTAAGAAATGTATGTACCAAGCAAACCTTATCTGTTACACAAGACTTTCTCCACTGATCAACCATGAGCATTTATGGACTAAAAGTTCAAACTCTGCTTTGCACTGAAAACTTTTCTCACTGTTTACTCCATTACTTAATGTGAATGCTTCTCTGTGTTTCCAATACTCAGTTTAGGGGTTTGTCACAGGCAGGCAAATGACTGGGATATAGCAAGATGCAGGCACTTTTTTTGGGGAAAAAAAGCCCTCAAGGATAGAATTCAGGTTTTTGCAGCAACGTGAGATCCATCTTTTTTATTTCTCTACTATCTCTGAGGAAAAAGAAAACTGAAATACAGAAGAGAAAAATTCTGACACCCTCAGCAACCATCAAGCAGTATTGATTATTTGATGCAGGCAGCAAGAAGCCATAGGGAAAAGATGTGTATTGTTGGTACTAGGAACTGAATGCCATCTACTCAGGAGTGTCACTTTGTACGGAAAATCACACTATGAAAAGCCACTATCCACAAAGGAGACAAAGGAGTCCTGCAGCTTTACTCGAATAAAGGCAGAGAGTGCACCGGGGCACACGCCCGCGGGGTTTTCTCTCTCGAGATTTTGGAGGGCGCAGCCTCCTTTTATCCTGAACTCCCGGCCGCATGGTGCCCTCTTCCTTTCCCCTTTGGCTGAGGTACCAGGAAGGTACAGCCTTCCCAAACCACCTACCGCATATTTCCCTCTGAACCTGTCATTTTACCCCAAAGTTCAGAAACTCGGGCTTGTGCAGATCCACTTGTCTGGTTCAAGAGCTAAACTGTCTGGGCTCTGTAACAAACCTGCTGCCCAGTTAATAAAGACATTAAGCCCCATTTCAAAGACGTTAACATCCATACCTTCACCCATGGAATTTTTTGTAAAGGCATTAGCATACATCTTCCCTCTCAATTTAAACAGTCATGTCTTAACAGAGCACTCAATTGCAGAAGGAGGTCTTCTGTCCATACTGATGAGCAGCGAGGAAAAACAGGATGTGAATCTAGAAGAAACAGGAGGAACACCGGCTCTGCCCTGCAGTATATTGATCTGGATAGCACAAGCCTTAAGCACAGCTTGTGCATCTGAGAGCGACCAATTTGATTTTTATTTATGCCTCAACATACCTTATGCATGAGGTGAAAAATTCCTGCAGGGGCTGTACACGTGCTGTGAGCCCTGTCCCGGAGAGGCTTCGCCTGACAGCCAGGCAGGGCACAGGAACCTTCCACGAGCGGGCTCCCCCTTTGCCGGGGGGGCACATCCTCAGATGCCTGGGAAAAAATGCCCAGGAAATCGGGCTATGGGAGGAACCTTAGCACATACAAGCAGTGAGCTGTGACGCTCTGTGCGCCATTTTTTCGGGGTTTTTTTGGAGGCTTGTGCGCCCGCCCCCCACCTTTTTCTCCCTGCAGCCTTGCTTCTTCCCTGGCTGCCGCACCTCTGTCTGCCCTGCTTCGTCTCTGCCATGGCAGCCTAGTGCTCCGATGTTTCCCGACGGAGCAGACACTGCCTGCACCCCGACCATGACAACCTGCGGCTGCTCCTCGAGTTCACCCATAGCCACGGCAACCTGTTCCTCGCCAAAGGAAGAGACACGCAGCCTGCTGTTGTTTGGAAATCGCACCGAGCCGCCGCGGGACGCACGCAGACTCATCGCAGCACACGCTCCATGTGCCGAGCTGACCCCGACGGAGCGCCCCGGGCTACAGCGGGAACGATCTGTCCTGGGGGTGTTTCTTCTTCCGTCTCTCTTTTGCCCTCTTTGCTCCCTTTTCTGTCCCACTTCGGTAGGATCACTTACCTTTCGTTATCAATAAACGGTTCTCAGATATACTATTTGCTGCTTTTGAGCTTTATTTTCGTCCCAGAAATCTATCAAAAAGAATCCTCCCTGACTCCCCTTTTACAACGGGACGAGATAGCATCCTACGACATATGTACTACTTCCCATAGCATCCCTTCTCTGAATTTCTCTAAGCCTATTGATAGGCAATCAGCCACATAAATCCTTCAAGTTTCTGAGCTCCGGCTGCTCATACAATTCTGACCTGCAAAAGGCATTCACTGCACCTGGTGAAGTACCTCAAGTAGCCAGTAAGGCATGGAGGAGACAGGAGTCATAAATTATCTGCAGAGAGGCTCAGGCTTCATGAATAAACAACCCAACCTCCATTAACCCAGCTGTAAAGAAGTGTCTTGGAAATTGGACATTCAAAGTTGAAGCTGTGTCAGTCTATTGAAACATAGTCTAAGTGAAACATTCCCAAGGAAATAGTTCAGTGTTCATTCCAGATAACAGACAACTTGGACATGTTTGTCTGTTTCAGCCCTGGGTCTTCCAGGGTTTGATAACTTCCTGACTTACCCAGTCTCTAGGATTTTGAAAGCACAGGGTTTTTTGTGGCATTATTTGTGGTAGTTCTGATCCTCCTGCAGCAGAAAAACAGAGGAAACTTCTGTCCAGCTATCCAGTAAAACCCACCATCCCAAGGTGTTCATACTCAGACAGCCCTAAGGGCCTGATCATCCACAGCAGCCATGAATTTAGGAGCCTCCTATAAAAATTGGAGATAAATGGCTGCCTTTACATGTGCTGATGTTACAACTTTAATCCATAATAGCACATCCATAATGCTAGAGCCCCTCAGGAGACCCCCAAGCTGTTACAGCCCTGGCCAGAAATATCAACCATTCTGACAAAGGAGCAGTGATGACCAACTTCAGCAATGAGAATAAAACGACAGTGTTTTAAATGTAAATTTGATTAATAAATTATACTGCTTCTTTGTTAAAGAGATAAAAAAGTTTTCATGTGTTAGAGTAGCCATTTTTGTGTTACAAATGTCAGAGGGAACAGGTCAGGAATCACCAAAGAACAATCCACTCTGCCTTGATTTAAGCCTTCAAGAATGGTCCTTCCAGAAAACACTGCAGGTTAAATAAGCAACAGTATGGAGTGAAGAAAGGGGTATTCCTTATTTTAGCATTTCAAGTAGTTTTAGGAAGCAGTCATTCCCTTTTCTGTCTTAATAAAGTTTGTCCTACTTAGAGATGCCAAAAGCCATTTGCTATGAGGTGGCAGGACCTGAGCTCTGGCAGAATGGGCAGCTGAGCCTGGTGCACTGTGAGCCTGGGAGAGAGCTGGCCAGGCTCAGTGCTGAGGGGAGGGAAAAGGATCAGAAGAGTAAAGAGGGGGGGAAACTGTAAGGAAGGGGCAGAAAGGCAGATAACAGATATTATTTTGTTCTTTTGTTGATTTAAAACCAGTAAAATCTTCCAAAACCTCAGAGATACGAAATCTCTGGATCCTCTAATTGCTTTGAGCAAGCAGCTCCAACAGCCCTTTGGAAAATAGTCACACCTTGCCCAACCATCTCCTCTGCATGGGTGACAATGTCCTGGTGCTACCAGTCCCTGCATTAATTCTGTAACCTTAGGAGCACAGCTGGGATTCACTGTGATACTTTTTGTTGTTTTATTTAGAAATCTCATTAACTTATGTTTAAAAAGAATGCTCTTCCAAACTGAAACACAAAGGAAGCAAGAGAACAGAAATTGCATGTCCAATCTCACCGCATTATTCTGTGTGTTTTGCTGCTCTCTTTCATTATGAGCTTGTTGCCAAAGGATCCTTACCAAAGTCAGAGTAGTGCAGGGAGATTTAGGGTGATTTTTTTCCTCCCAGAGGTTGTCATTAAATAATAGGCAAGGCAAAGGATTGTGTAAACAATAATACCGTTAGACTTTTGGATGTGGAGTTAATGTTTAAGGAGAGCAAGCCAGCATCAGGCCCCTGCTTAGATGAAAATAAAAGAGGCAACCAGTCCTAGCAGCTGCAACCAATCCTAGTAGCTGGAAGAAGCTTGAACGATTCACACTGTGAGCCCCAACACGACTGCTTGCCTGTTTAGACAGTTAATAAAGCTGAACACCAGCCTAGAGGTGCCTCTGCAGTCTGCCAAGTCTAAACTGATGAGACCCCTAAACACTGCAGCCTACTAAGAGTTTGCTAGGGATTGCTCCCACGGTGGGCACATTGGCTGAACCAAACTCTTGGCAGCTGATGGCCACTTGTTTTCCACTCCACAAGGGGCACTGGGGAATAACTCAGCGGATGGCTGAGCTCTCCTGCAGCAGCCTGGCTTTGGATAATGGCTGGGCTTTTCCTAGTTTGATGTTAAACTTCCCCCCATTTCTTAACATGAAATTCTAAAATAGTGTGTTTACCATCACTTTCCTTTAGGGTTGCTCTGCTGTTCTTACAGCTGCATTTGAAGTTCATGCCAATTATACTTTGAACATGTGAGACGCTGTGTAATGCTAAGAACTCTTGACAGCAATCCAGCACTTGATATTTGCCAGACACTTCAATAGTTTCAGCCTGAGCCTCTTAGTTCCCCTGCTGCAGACAGGATAACGTGCCTAGTGTCATCACTGCTGCACAAATATGTTAATTAATGTGGGAGGAAGCTGGGTGCCATGGAGAGGGAAGCGCAGAAGCTCTCACCACTGTCACCCTTGTAAGCAGTGGAGGGTAGGAAATAAAATAAGCAAGGCCTGAGGCTGTATGTGGAATAATCAGGGCAGAAGGCAGCACTGTAGTCATAGAGCAAGGCATGGGCCCTCTGAAAGAAGAGTATGTGGTTATGCAGATACAGGCAGGAGAAGAACTTGTGCACAGAGTTGGGCACATTGCAGCTGGAGGGGGATTTCTCATATTTGGAGAACTTGTAACTTAAGCATTTTTACTGTGCAATTTTGGCCAAAAGGTGTGCTTTTAGTCTGAATGCTGCTGCCTCATCCCAATGAGTACTCACCCCACTACCATGTTTACAGGTCCTGTTGGTCTTCATTGTGTTTAAGTCACAACATGCCCTCTTCCTTGCTTTCTATTGTATTCCCTGAACTCTTGCTATCTTTCAGTAAAAGAGATATCTACTTCAGCTCCAGCCCCGTAGCCTCATCTCCTTTCTGACTGCTAGATATGTTAATACCTTAAGCACATCACCTTTAATAACTCCAACACTAAGTATGTGCTGCTTATGAATTTGTCTCCTCAGGGACTCACAATTACTCAGACAAAACAGGTACTTTGCATAGGTGTTCCTATTTACTCAGAATTTACTCTTTCCTTTTCAGAGGGTTGAGATTAGAACTGTTTTAAGTATGCAGGCTTTAAACCACAAATCTTCTCTCCTAAGCAGCAATACTGACTATTCTTGTGTTAACCACCTATGATACAGAGGCAAACCCTTCTGTTCTGCTGAAGTGTTCTGTAAAAATCAAATCCTCCCCAAAGCTCTCGAGATTAATAAGTTCTTATGTCAATTAGGTCAAATACTAACCTCATTATTCTAGCTCAAAGATTTCCAAACTCTCTTTCTGCAGACGGTAGTGGTTTCAGTTCACCTATTCAAGTTCCTGGCTAGATGCCAGCACACTTACCAAAATTTACCTGATTTTTGTTGTGAGATAAGGATTAGGAGTAGGCAAAGCAGGTTCAAACTTTAGGAATATAAGGAAAGTTTATTAATAAACCTAAGACAAAGGGAAAAACAAGAAAAACCAGAACAAAACCCTCAGACCACCCCTCTTCCCCCCACCTCTCCATTTCTTTCCCCCTGACAACAGACAAAAAGACAACACTTCGACTTGCAGTCAGTTTACCACCTCTGAAATAGTCTTTGTCTCAGTTCATTTAGGGGGAGAAGTCTCTTTTGCTTATACCATGGACTCTCTGTAAGAAAATACAGTTTTTTATGGGTTTCAGCCTCACAACCAGCAGCCACCCAGGAGGAAAAATCTGCTTGTTGTGGAAGATCCCTCTCCTCACACCAGTGGCCTTCCCACAGCTACTACAGGGGGGTCATGACAGTCCATGGGGTACCCTTTTAAGGCTGAACAGTACTATTGCAGCAGCAAAGAAAATCCCCTTCTTCTGTGTCTAGCAACATAGGTTCTCTGGGCAACATAAGTTCTCCAGCATCCCCAGGGTGAGGGATAGCTCACAGCCTTTTCTCTGTCTTTGTTCAAGCTTCTCATCAGGCTGTACTTACTTTAGCACCTACTCATCTCCACCCAGGTTCACTGGCTGCAGTTAGAACATCACATCCCCCCTTTGGACTGTATCTTCATATATTACAGAAAATTTATTAGCTTAGTCCCAACCATGGTTTCACAAAAGAGTTCTCAGCTTCACTATTGAAGCACTCCTCATGCTCCTCCCTATAGGTGTCTGCTCTGTTTCCTTCACTGACTTAAAGTCTCTATGCTGCATTTCTGTAGGTGTTCTCACTCATTACTTTCTCTGTGCAGGGAAGGATGGGTGTCTCGAAGTTTAGTCCAGTCATGGAGAGGGTTAATATCTCTCTCTCTCACACATGGTCTCTGCTGGGCTGTTGAAAAGTCCAAGTCGGATGGCGGAAACACTCAGAGTCTCAGTGCCCTTGCTCTGTGAAGCTGGCTCGGCCCAGTGGGGCTGGCCTGGCCGGGGGTGACAGAGCAGGGCCCGGCCCAAGTCAGATGGAGCCAGCCCGGTGCTGCCCACTGCAGCTGACATGTCTCTGAACTGTATCTGCCGAGAGTGCAGGCCGGGTCCTCCCCCACGCCCAGCTCCAGCTGCACGGCTGCTCCAAACCTCCCTTCTCCCCATCTCCCTCTGGGGGGGATGGAGGGAGGGAAGAAGGCCCAGTCTTACCTGAGAGAGAGCAGGGAGCTGCTTCTCTCTGAAGAGCAGCAAGGCCAAAGAGACAGAGGCTCAGAGGCCCTCTGATTATATATGATATTTTTTGCCTCAAAGGTGGATCAACTTTTAATTGGTTGGCATTTACATCCATACTCAAAACTACCTGATATTGGTTCTCTCTCTCTCCCAGGAAAGGAAGTTGTATTACTTACTGCAGCACAGGTCACTTCCAAGATTGACACCCCCCGAGGCCAACCCAGGACACAGACACATCTAATTATTTTGTTTTGTTAAGTTGTAGCTGTTCTGTTTCCCTGGTGGGGTGCTGTCCCTGCCTTCAGCAGCACTGCCTGGCAGCACGTGGCTGACTCAGTGGAGACTTACTGAGACCTTCAGGTGGGAAGGGACCACCGGAGGTCCCTACTACAGCAGGGGCAGCTCTGAGAGCAGGTCAGACTGCTTGGGACTTTAATGGGTTGGTCTTCAAATGCCCCCAAGGATGGAGACTGCAGAATCTCTTTGGACAATCTGCAGCACTGCTTGGCTGCTCCCACAGGGAGCAAATTTCTCCGTATGTCATATCTTATGTTTTCAGTCATATCCATTGTCTTTTGTCCTCCTTGTGGAGCCTGTTTTCATGCTGTAAGCGCTGGTGGGCTGCTGCTGGGTCCCCCTGATGCTGTCTCTTCTCTAGGCTGAAGTCTTTCCTTACAGAGCCCCAACTGTCTAGGTCACCTCCAGTAGGATGAAGACACCTCCTGTGCTCCCAAGACAGATGTCTGGAAGACCTAGAAACACTCTGCCTTTCCTTTAAGGTGATCCCTGCATATTGTCGAGCTATGGTGGAGAGGAAGGTCACTGCAGTAGACTGAGACATGGTGGTGACAAAGCACCATCCTTACATCCCCTGGGTAAGGGCTCCAAAATTGCACCATCTGCTTGGGGCTGTCGTCCTTCCTGCAACACTGAGGTCTAAGAGTGTGTTTTGTAAATTAAATCCTTCAGCACCATGAGGGGGAAGTCATGCTTATCCAACATGATTTCCTTCTACAACAGGGTAACCCACCTAGCCGATCTAGGAAAGCCAGTAGATGTAAAGCTTTTGATACAGTCTTTCCCAGTATCCTTCTGGACAAAATGTCCAGGACACAGCTAGATAACCACGTTATGTGATGGGTGAGCAATTGGCTTACAGGTTGAGCACAAAGGATTATAGGGAATGGGGTGACATCAGGTTGGTGTCCAGTCACTGGTAAGGCTCTGCAGGGCTCCATCCTTGGCCCTGTGCTCTTCAACATCTTCATTAATGACCTGCATGCAGGACTCAAAGGAATGCTAAGTAAGTTTTCTGATGACAGTAAATTGGGAGGAGTTGTCAACTCCCTTGAGGGCAGGAAAAGCCCTTCAGAGAGACCTCAACAAATCAGAGAGATGGGCAATCAGCAGTTGTAGGAAGTTTAACAAGTGAAGGGCCAGACTTCACACCTGGGATGGGGCAACCCTGGATGTACGGACAGGCTGGGGAATGAGAGGCTGGAGAGCAGCGCTGTGCAAAGGGACCTGGGGGTCCTGGTCCATGGAAAGCTGAATGTGAGTCAGCAGTGCCCTGGCAGCCAGGAGGGCCAACTGTGTCCTGGGGGGCATCAGGCACAGCATCACCAGCCAGGCAAGGGAGGGGATTGTCCCACTCTGCTCTGCACTGGGGCGGCCTCACCTCGAGTGCTGGGGGCTGCTTTGGGTGCCACAATATAAAAAAGACATGAAGCCATTAGAGAGTGTCCAAAGGAGGGCCACGAGGATGGTAGAGGGCCTTGAGGGAAGCTGTAGGAGGAGTGGCTGAGGTCACTTGGTCTGTCCAGCCTGGAGGAGACTGAGGGGAGACCTCAGTATGGTCTTCCACATCCTCAGGAAGGGAAGCAGAGGGGCAGGCACTGATCTCTTCACTCTCCTGACCAGTGACAGGACTGGAGGAAAAAACCTGAAGCTGTGTCAGGGGAGGTTTAGGTTGGGTATCAGGAATAGGTTCTTCACCCAGAGAGTGGCTGAGCAGGTTGAACAGGCTCCCCAGGGAAGTGTCACAGCACGAAGCCTGACAGAGTTCAAGAAGTGTTTGGACAGTGCTCTCAGGCACAGGGTGTGATTCTTGGGATGTCTTGTGCAGGGCCAGGAGTTGGACTCGATGATCCCAATGGATGTGTTCCAACTCCGCATATTCTGTGATTCTGTGGTAAGAGCAGCAGCTCAGCAGTCCCCGATGTGTGAAGGCAGAAGGGGTGTCCTGGCGCTGCCGGGGACCCTCAACGAGGCCGGCTTTGTGAGGTGAACTGCAGCAACGCCAGTCGGGGCCAGCGGGCCGACGGATGGACAGCACGGACTGCGCTGGAGGACCAGCGCCGAGAGCGGTGGCGTTGTCGTACCTCGGTGCCGTATGTGCGGACACACGGATCCAGCCCCAGGCCAAGGCTGGCCTCCCATGACCCCGAGGGGCGCCATTCCCCTGCGGGGCGGGGCCAGCCCCGGCGCGCTCGGACGCGCCCTCAGGGCGGGGCGAGGCCTCCCTCTCTCTCTCGGGAGCGTGCCGGGGGCGGGGCCTAGAGCGCGCGCCCGCCCGCTCGCGGTATCGCGGCTGCGCCTCGCCCGCGGCCGCCACCGCCGCTGCTGCTGCTGCTGCTGCCGCCGCCGCCGCCGCCACCGCCGCCATGGACAGCGATGAGGAGACGCTGGAGGACATCGTGGAAGGTGCGTGTCCCGCGGTTCGGGGAGCGGGGCCTGCCGGCGCCGGGCGCTGCTGCAGGAGCTATGGGGACGCGGGGCGGTGGCAGCGGCTGGAGCTGGGCGCCCGGGGTCGGGCGGCAGCGCATGACATCAGCAGGCTTATGCAACGGGCGGGCCGGGACCGCGCACGTGGCGGAGTTCGGCCGGCGGCGGGGCCGGGGGGAGCCGCGGCCGCGCTGGCGCCGGTACCGGGCGGGCTCTTTGGGTGCCTTCCGCCGCCGAGCGCTCCGGCCGCAGCGGGAGGCTCCGCACCCCGGACGCGGGGATGGCGGCTGCTCAGCTCTTATTGTCAAAAATAAGTCGTGACCGTGGTTTTCCGCCACTGCTGTGCCCCCGTGCGGGCAGTGGCCTGCAGCCCACACATTCCCTGGGCCGTGCGGCCGGTGCTCGGTCCTTCCCCCGGCGGCTGAGGGACGTGGGGATGCCCATCCTTGGGGAGAGCCCAGGGAGCCAGGGCTGCAGTCACATACGTGCAAATAAAGAAGGGAAAAGAAAGAGCTACTCCAGTAAGACTCCATATCCATGGACTGCAGGGCTGGAGCTATCCGTATGGGCGCGGGCTGGGCCGCCTTGTAGCTAATGTACACCCTCTGTGTGCAGTTCACCTCTCATGTGTGGGTAACTAGTCCTTGAAGAGCTCTAAACCCAGAGGCACATGTCCTCTGCAAGTGAATTGCCGGTGGATACCTAAGCAGGCAGGGACGCAGGTCCCCGGCACGCTGTCATCCCGTGAGGCGTCTGGGAGCAGGGAAACAAAGCATGGCATCTCCGTGATAAAGCACCCGCTCCCCAAAGGTTCCTCGCAGAGGGACCGTGGTCCTGCCGGGAATAGCAATCCAGGGTGTTCAGCTGCTGGGGCAGTGAGCAAGGAGCTGCCCGAGATGCGGGTAATGCCCGTGTTCGCAGTGAGCCGCGTGTCTCCTGTGGCAGAAAGATTAGGCCTCAAAGCGAGTTGCTCCGGAGAAGGTGTCCTGCACGGCAGCTTAGTCTGACAACAGATGTGAGCTGAGCAGCTGCTGCTCGGAGCTGGATTTACTGTCCAGGTGTGTGGTGTCAGGGCCAAACAGGAGCTGTGTTGTGTAGAACATGGGTGTGAGGGGAGCGAGGCTCTGCTGTGCCCTTACAGATATGGGTTTCCACTGCCTTTCCTCCTGACTCCTCAAATCTGTAGATCGCAGTTGTCTGGGAAAAGGAGTCAGTTTTCATCCTCGTATCACCGATAAAGTGTTCTGTATTCTGGATTTGTTTGGCATCTCCATGGGCTAAGGAAACAAAGTTTTTAAGCATCTTCTATTCCACAGTGTATACGAATGTGTGTGTTTTTCTGAGTGAGACAGAAGCAGTGTGCTCTTTGGGGGCGAATAGAATTTTGCACTTACCCACAGGAAGTTGGAAATATCATAGAAATCAGCACTTTTATTTTTGTAGGGGGGAGTTAGGTTTATTGTTGTTATCTCCCAGACATCCATCTGGCATCTTTGTGGCCAGAATTTTTTATTGATGATGCATGCTGTATGTCATCTGTTAAGTAATAGTGATACTGACAGTAAAGGGCTTTTATCTTTGATTTGTGTTTATCAGTGGTTTCGGTAAGTGACTCCATTGTGATCTAGGCCCTATTAGGGTAATTCCTTTTCTTGAAAAGTTCATTGTCTGAGCTTAAGAGGAAATCTTGGGAGACCCTTAATGAAACAACAAAAATGAGGTTTTACAATAATTTAAAAATTATGTTTAGACATTGTGGGTTTATTTTTTGCAAATGGAGGAGGGTGGTGAGAAACAAAAGTGGAACACACTGCTCCCCATGAAATAATGAGCATTTTTTCCATTGACTTAATCAGAAACAGAATTAGAGCCAAAGGCCTCAGCCATACAGAAAAAAAAAGTTGTATTTATGTTACGGAACTTGAAATTGCTTTTTTCCCCCTGTGTTGTTGACTAAGAGGGACTGTGTTTCTTGTTTTGTTGCAGTGGTGGGGGATGGTTTTATTTTTTTTTAATAAGGGGAAACTTCTAGCACATTAGAATGATTGGATTCTTTGTATTGTGGCTGAGATTAAGACCCTGTATAGAGGCCATTGGATCAAAGCTGACCATTTAAATCTCTGAGGTAGTCTGTATCCTACTGTGCAAAAGTCCTGACATGTGTTCTGTGTACAAGCATGGCAGCTTTTGTGTTGGGCTTTGCATTCCAGTAAAATCTTGACAAAGCTGAATAGTCACAGAGAACAAAGTTGCAAAGGCTTTTTTTGTTGTTGTTGCTTTTGGTATTTTTTTAAAATAGTATGATGTACCAATATTATCCGTGTATTTTTTAAATCCAAGTGTTTTATAAAAGTTTTGTCCCTGTAGTGATGGGGAAACTGGTACTGTGTTGTTTAGGCTTTGTTAACTTACACCAGTGTACTTGTCTATATTAATAAAATTTAATTTAAAAGACTTTTAATTAAAACTATAAATGTTGACATAGGTTTTGGTCTAAAAGAGGTGTCCACATCAGAAATGTTACAGACTTTTTAGTTAAATTGGTCATTAATTTATTGGTTAATAATATTTAACCATTAATAATAATTGGTTAAATTTAGCTAAAACTTGTCCTTTCTCCAAAAAGGGGTGTCCTGACAGAATGGGAGGGAAAAAAGTCTTTCTTCCCTTTGGAAAAACCAGCTTATGTTTAAAGAGTTCCTCTTCAAAGTAGTTAAAAGCCTTTCGTGATAGAGCTTTTTTCCTTCCACCTTTTGCTCTCTCTTTTTACTCTGTTATTTCTCTCACTTTGAACTGATAAGCAGATTGGTTTTACTAGCTTCTTAAACTTTTAACTCTTTTCAAACTAGTTTGGACTAGGGACTAGAAGTGAGAGCACAGTCATGTGCAGGTGCGAGAGAAACTTTGTGGAGCAAGGGAAGGGTGAGGGAGGGAATCCTGGCTCTTGGATGAGTTCAGATTCCTTGCTGTTACTTTCTCCTGTACACCTTTCTAGGTGCATTTCCATACTCAATGAAGTCTGTACAGCTTGTTCCCTCTCTGGCCACAGGACTTAAGGTCTGGTAGTACTGAAGTGCCTCTCATTGCCTGCATCAGCCTGGGCTGTAAATCAGTCCCCCTCACACTGAAGTTTGTTTCTGCCTTTCCATATGTGTGATGAACCTTTTCAGTTTAGGGCAAATTTGGTCAGGGAAGAGCTTGACCTAAAGCCTGAAGAAGTGGATGCATACCCTGTCTCTCATCTGTAATAGTCTGTATATGCATCACCAGGAGACTGGGGGAATCAGAGGTGATACTTTAGTTAGAAGCATGGAAGAACATAAATATTGGCTAGCTGTTATTTCTTTGACAGTCTCCATGCAAAATTTATACCTGGTAAAATGTCACTGTGGGAGCTGTAGCACCTGCCCGGGTGTGTCCCTGTGCTGAGAGGAGCCCTGCTGGACTCTGCAGCCAGAGCTCACACAGCTAAACCAGCCAATAACCATTGTTCAAAACACTTCTCTGTCATTTTCTTTTGGCTTTGAAGAGGCAGTTAGAGATGCAATAGGAGCCTTATTATGCTTTAACTGAGTAGAGTTGGCCATTTGTATTCAGTAAAACACAAACCATGCAGGTGAGGATCCAAGTGTGTTGTCTCTGCTTTCCCTCTGTGCAACAGCCGTAATAGGGAGAACTGAGATGTCTAAGGATGGGAACAGGATATAAAATGAACACATCAGAAAGGCATTTAAACGTTCAGAACAGCATTTAAAATATTAAATACCAAGTTGACTGACATATTGCAAGGGCACAGCATTATGGATATTACATACTTTTATTTCTTTAAATTCCTGTGAATACAGCTGTAGGGTGGCACACCCACATTCTCATAAGACATGTGTTTATCAAAAGAAAAAAATCGAACCTTTTTTTTTATCCTGTCCTCACCAATAAATAAATGTTTTAGATAAAGAGTTACTATACTTTTGAAGATGTATATTAATAAAAGTTAGAATAATATAAACCTTGTTTCTTTCAGAAACAAGTTTTGCTTATTACTCCCTTCTCTCTCCCATCTCTCATCCCTCTTCTGTTCTCTTTGTGTTTTATTTTTATTTTAAGCTGTTACACAAGTATAAACTTCAGTTGTACAGAATGTCTGATCACTGTTCCTAATAGCAATGATCTGAATTACTGTTTTGTATTAGAGAGCTGCTGCATTTCAAGCAGCTACATAATGAGAGCAGGTTTGAAATCTTGTATAATAATTAATGTGTTCTCTTGCTCTTTGTTTGGATCTTATTTCAGGGCATCTAGATGATGATGGGCTGCCACATGGATTCTGTACAGTAACCTATTCATCAACAGACCGATTTGAAGGAAATTTTGTGCATGGGGAAAAGAATGGCCGCGGCAAATTCTTCTTTTTTGATGGAAGGTACACTCTGATTTTTCTTCTGTATTCTTCCTTCTGCTTGTAGCAATGCAAAATTAACCTACACTGATTGTGTACTGCTGAGTTTCTGGATAAGGTTTCTCATTAAAAACTGTTGCTGAAAAGTTTGCTGCTGCTGTAGCCATTCCTGTGGTGGCTTTGTGTGTAATCAAGTGCCTGTAGTTGTTTCCTGGAGGGAGAATGCACTAGCACTGGGAAGTTATGAGCTGATTAGAAATGATAAGAAATGGGAGGTGGTCAAAACTAATTACAACCATGCTGACAATGACTTGGACATCAAAGTTCGTTACTTCAGGTAGACTTCTTTGCCTTGTAGAGCTACACAGAGAGTGCAGCTGGACCAGGAGCTCCCTGTGCCAGCCCTCACACACAGACGTAGGACCTTGACAGAGAGGCTTGCCTTCTGTTTTATCAAATTATTTATCAGTTAAAGGATTGAGTTAAATACAGGTTTGTTAGCAACTCTAGTTAATTATCTGCAAGTTGTTTGTGGTCTGATTTACTTTCAGAAAAGTTCCTATAATTTCCCTGCTTTTCATTGGGAATTGTGACAGTGAAATTGGGCTAATCTGTGCCTATGCTTTTTTTTTTTTCTCTGATCTTCATTATGAACACCTTGTAAGTCTTCCCCCCACCACCACTGCAGCATTCCTGTCTGCAGTTGCTCAGAACTTCCTCCAAGGGAGCAGCAGATGTATAAAATGACACGATTCTTCATGGTTTTGCAGCTGTCGGTGACACTATGAATAGCAGCTGTTAAACTGACAGTCGTGCTGGGTCTGCTCTCTTCCTGCTCAGCAAAATTCTGAGCAGGAGCAGAGGTATTGTGCTGTCTCAGTGAGTCAGCTCCTTGTCTGTACTTGCCTTTGCACTTGTTTCATACTGGGAATTGTGGGTTTTTTTAAATGAGAAAGATAATATATTTATTCAGTTATGTAGAAAGTGATTAGGCCTCCAAGCTTGGATGAAGAAAAATCCTCACTGTTGTTTGTAGTGGCTTTATTAAATCTAATTTGAGTAACTGAAAATCAGTACTGCCCAGCAGCTGAGTTCTCTAAAATAATTTTGGTTTAAGTTGTTAGACAGAGTCTCTATGGACACATGTACATAATGTTTCTGTTCTGGTGGATGATCTCAGCAGAGTAGTTGCTGATTTTATAGTCAGAGGAACTGACCCTCTATTTTCTCTGTAGGGCTGCTTCTCCATGAAATCCAGGGTACAGGCAGCATTTAGTGGGAAGAGTCAGGTTGCTGCTGAGCCTTTTCTGTACTGCTTAAGTGTTGCTAACTCTTCTCTTTTTCTTTTTTTTTCTATCTCAATTTTCATAACCCTTAAAAAACTGGACTAGCTCGCCACTGATGACTTTTGGAACTAGCAGAATGAAAATACACAAAAATAGTCTGCAATGTGGTTTTGGAAAATGGGATATTTTCATTAACTATTATATATTTTAATTTAGCTAAAGCAACCTTAACTGAGCAGTAACTAATTACTGAAGATGTCATTTATCTAGCTATGCCCAGCTAGCAAGACTAAGTTGCTTTCTGAGATTGATGGTTCAGGAATCATGACGTGTTGTAAGAATGACCTGGCATAAAACAGGACATGGTGTTTCCATTAACTGTGCCATGGGCAAGGCTGAGTGCTCATGAAGATGAGCAATAAATATCAGAAATGTCTCACAACAACTCTCCCTTTGCAGAATCCTGTGCAGTAAACTAGCTTTTTTCAGCACTCGTGGGTGTGTTTCCCTTGCAGGCTGCTGGGTAAAGGCTGACAGCTGTGCTGCTGTAGCTCTGTTATTGGGGAGCAGCTGAGTGCTGTCAAATATAGGACTGGCTGCAGTGTAAGCATTCTCATTTTTTGAGTGTTGGGGAACAGGACTGGCTGCCTGGCTGCCTTGTTTGGTCAAGGAAGCTTTTCCCTTTACTGGAATAGCTACCCCTTTCCTGTTGATTATTTAAGGGAATGGAAACCTGGAATGAAATATCAGTTGTTTTTTTCCTCCCCCTTCAAGAAAATGCAACAAAGCACAGCACATTATTTAAGAGAGAGAAGTTTCACCTCTGGCATACTCCCTGTTTTGGATTGTGGACTTGAACTTTCCTTGGTGCCAGTGCTTCTGGAGTGTACTTTGCAGAACACTTTGCAGTACAAAGGCAGGCGTGAGAGCCGTGCTTGGCACAGAGCTGCAGCTGCCCTTCCTCCTTAATTGGAAACTCCTGTAAACTGACATCTCCCAGAACATAGTAGAAAACTATTATTTTTAGGGAAAAAGTTTTCAGTGTTCCCATATAGAGAGAGCAAGAGATGAATGGATCAGTCTCTATTGATATTAACTTAATCCCTGGAAGGATATTGGAGTAAGTATTTTCCCTCCCCAGTTCATATCACTAGTTTATTTTTAGATAAGTAGTATCTTCAATCCCTCCTAGGCATAGTGGATAATGGAAAGACAGTATATCTGATAAATCTTAAATTTGGTAGAATTTATGTTGTCTGAGAAGCAAACTAGAGAAATACAGGCTACTTCAGGGTTTGTATGTTAAAGCATTTGCTTATGGAAGACACAGAACCTATTTATTCATCTTTGTGCTGGTTAAGTCTTAGTTGCAATTATTGTGTCTGGCTGCAGACACTATACTTTGAGACCTTAAAAAGGGTGAAGTGGGGAGCAGGGTGGAAATAACTTGAACTGTGAACAGCGTAAAAGTTTCAGAGAACCTGACTTTATAGGTGAACTTGAAGGATGTAGACTTCTTTCTTTAGATACCATCCTTTTGATTTTGTTAGATGAGATGGATCTTTTGGTCACTCTTTGGAGCTTAGTACAAAGAGAGAAAACATAAAGTTTGAGTTAGACAGTAAAAGAAAATACATTCTTTGCAGGGTGAAGCACTGTTGTAATTTAGCAATGTTTTAATTTCAACTACTGTAATTAAAGATAACAAGATTTTTGGTGGTTTTCATTACATAAACTGAGGGTCGCTGCTTCTTTTAAAGAGTAATCCTACATGTGCACTCTGGGTGTGTTGTCACTACAATGGAATTCAAATCTAGTGATCTGTGATAAATTAGAGGGGAAAGTGGCATTATTTATAGTTAAGTAAGGGCACTGGTTTCTGGTAGTTCCCTCATCCTTCCCTGTGCTATAGTGCAGTAGCTCTCTGTGCAGTTCTGTAGCAACCTGGATCAAGAAATCCATTTGACTGAAAAGTAAAATAGTTTTCCTGCCCCTTCTTGTTTTGCATCTGGTGAGCACTGAGGCTTTTACTGTAATGTATTTTCCCTTGGAAACCTCATCCAGCTTGCGAAAGTTATGTAAAAACAGAGCATGAAGCTTTAGAAATGAGAAAGTGAATTCTGAAAAAGCATTCCTTCCACGACTCTTGCAAATCTATGTTGTAAAACATGTAGAGTCATCTGCTCACAAACACTGTTTGGGATTATACCTTAGATGTCTGCATCTGAAAAAGAATTATGCAGTGAAAATATATATATGCTGACAGCTGGCTGTAAGCTAAGGGTGCTGAAGTAAAAGCTAAACAAGTTGTGTTCCCTTACACTAATTCTAACAGGAGAAAGAAATATCTGAATAGACCTTCTTTTATGGTGATAGTAAAGGGTTTGCAAGACAAAACCAAAACGAAATGTTTCTTTGTTTAAACCCAAGTGCAGCACTAGTTCTGTTTGACAGGCTGTGTTTGATTTTAAGAGAAATACATGAAGAAGGACTGCTTTTAGCAGGGCCTGTACAAATGGCTGCTAAGTGTATTGCTGGAGAGCTGATGCTGAACTAGTGGCAGGTTGCAGTTCATGCCCTGTCGTAGTTCATGTGTACATGTCGTAGTTCATGAGACCAATTTCATCTCTCCAGAGGCATGTCAGTGAAGGTCCACACGTAGCAGATAGAAAATCCTAATGTGGGAGTGGCCTGCTTGAGCAAGAATTTCTTCTTTAATCAGAGGTGTCCATTTGCTGACTATTCCAAACTACAGAAGATGCCAAGCATGTGTTTGAGATGAGTGGTGCTGTGTCCATGCAGCACACCCTGATGAAAGGGTGCTGCAAGTTGTTTTCTGCCTTTGGAGCTCTGTAGAAACAAGCTCCTGGTTTTCACCTTGGCATTCCAGTGTGTTGAGGCTTTGGGTTCACCCCTGAGAGGCAAACAGTTTTCCACTGCTGTTTTCTTTCTCTCTTCACCAGCACCCTGGAGGGATACTACGTTGATGACGCCCTGCAAGGCCAGGCAATCTACACCTACGAGGATGGAGTGGTCCTTCATGGCACCTACGTGGATGGAGAGCTGAATGGCCCAGCCCAGGAGTATGACAGTGATGGGCGGCTGATATTCAAAGGGCAGTATAAAGACAACATCCGACATGGAGTCTGTTGGATTTATTACCTGGTAAACCTGATCGCCTGCTCTCCTTACTGTAATGTACCATTCTTTTCTCCCCAGCTGAAACAAATACCCACCAAAAATCAGCGCACACAGATCTAGGCAGAAGATCTGTGCATTCTGATTTTGGATAATCCAACACAAAGTTAAAAGTTTTTGGTGTTGAATGTTTGCCCAGTAGGTGAGATTCAGTGAGGCTGCAAGATGCCCTCCACCATTTTCATCTTCCAGGAAATCCAGCCCCTTGGAAGTGTCTTTATATGTAATTTGTATGTAATACAAAAACAGGGTGTCTAATAATTTATGCATTATCTCTTTGGGAAGGCTGGACTGATGATTTTATCACCTTGTAGTGCTGGCTGCAGGTGAGGAGCATGGAAGCCATGCCAGTTATTGCAACTGGCTGCTCTTATTAAAGTAGGAGGAGAGACTTTGTCTCCGTTTCTGCCCGGTGTGTTGTGAAGTCTTGCTTTGCCCAGCACATCAGATGTAACTGGTGTGAGAGCTGTGCCTCTGTGTGGAGTTGTGGACAAGTGATTTGCTAATTAAGCAAGCCAGTATTTTATCTTTTTGAATTTTGATGTTCTTTTACAACCAGGCTAGTTAAGGCAATGACTGTTTTACAGTTTTTAGGGAGCTTTTTATGCAATTAAAAGAATATATAATTCCTATTAAGCCTTACACAGCAGAGTTAAACCTTTAGTCTTATCTTGTGCCAAGAAGGGGGTAATGTCTACATGTAATTAAGCTGCTGGTCAAAACCCAGTCTAATTCTGTACAAACTTTGTTATGTTATATGTTACATGTTCATGTTATATGGTACAAACTTTAGTTGCACATTGATTTCTAAATGGCTGTTCATTTTATTTACTGGCTTTCCCTTTACCATTAAGCATGTATTAGCATCAGCAAATGCTTGGCGTATGCTGCCAGAAGTTTTTCAGCTCTAGTGTATAAAATAAACACAGCTGACCCTTCATTTCAGGTATCTCCTGCTTCATCTTCCAGCTGACCGTGTTGCTGTACCTTTTGGAAATGTGGATAATTAGAGATTATTTATCATTATCATCTTGCCAGACTAAAGGATGCATGGTGTTCCAAAAAACTCCTTTCCATGGAACCAACTGTTTCCTCATGACTGTGCAGGATGCTATGTGCACAATTTTTTTCCCAGACTTAAGGTTCACTGTTCCCTGTTACAGCATGCTTGAAACTTTTATCCTTGGAGTTGAACAAAACGGTGTCACTTTGGAATAGAGCCTGTGCAAAGTGGTCTTGATATAAATCAGTTTGTTTCCACAACACATCTGTTGATCTTGCTCCAGGGTGTTATTTGGAGATGCTTCCTTGTCTTTTTTGAAATAAATACCTGAAGTGGTGTCTAGGTTTGAAAGACAGGTGTCTGCCAAGGAAGGAGCCTCCCTTGGAATGAAAAATATGACCGCTTTCCCTCCGAATTATTATAACTTTGAAATTAAGTTGCTTTCAGGCAAAGATATGGGAAAAGGAGTAGCAGTTCTTTACTAGAATGTATCTCTATGTGTATAACAAGGTGAACAGCGCCCAGCCAGGCCAAGCCAGCAGCGCAGCGCCAGCCTTGTCTCGGCTCCAGGCCCTTTCCCCTCGGTGCAGTTCCGCTCTCAGCCGCCAGGGGCGCTGTTGGCTCCCGGCCGGGCAGGGCGGGTGCGGTGATTCCCCCGCGCCTGCAGGGGGCGCTGTGCCGCCAGCTCAGCCGCCTCTCTCCCCACACGGCAATGGCGGGCGGGCTAGATGGCGAACATGGGCTGCAGCAGGAACCTTCTGAGCAGTTATGAGCAGCATAATGAGCAGATGCTGGCCTAGTAAAAGACAGCAGGAATGAGCAGATGCTGGACTAGTACAAGAACTGTATCAGAAACTCCACGGCTGTAGCAAGAGCTGTGGAAGAGGGGTTAGGGTGTGTCCCGCTAGGCAGGGGATATGGGGCTGCAGTGGAGTGAAAAAACACTGAGAAAGGGCAGTGAAAAAACTCTGAGCTGGGCAGTGGCTGCCCAGCTCCCAAACACTGCTTGCGGGGGGGGTTCTGCCCCACTGGATGCAGTCCACAGGCTTATTTTGCCCTACTTTTGTTATGTCTGGTCCAGATTCTGGTTGGAAAACAAAATGTCCTTGTAGTTGGTACTCTGCTTGGAGTTAGACAAAAGAATATTTTGGGAATATGTTTAGAAGGTTAGCATATTGTTCCTAAATGTAGGAGAAAAGGATAGGAAAAGTACTAGAAGCTACAGCCGTGCATTTGCAATCTACAAAGCTACAAATATATGAAAAATATAAAAAGCTAGAAATCTTAGGCATCAAGGATAGTAAAGTATAACTAAATGCTTTGCTTTTTCTTTCTTGCCTGTGCTCTCAGGATGGCGGCAGCCTTGTGGGAGAAGTGAATGAAGAAGGGGAGATGACTGGAGAGAAAGTAGCCTATGTGTATCCTGATGGAAAGACTGCATATTTTGGAAGGTTCATAGATGGAGAAATGATAGAAGCAAAACTGGCAACACTGACAGCTGTTGAGGATGGGAAACCTCAGTTTGAAGTAGTACCAGGCAGTAAGTTCAGCTAACACAGACTTGTATTCCTGCTACAAGCCCTTTGCTGCAGACAGCTTGGTTCCTGTGATAGTCCCCACTGGAGACTGGCTGTGATGACACAGGCTGTTAGTGAGAGCCCCCTTCTCCAAGCCACAGAGTTGGGCAGCAAGGAAAGTGGTCTTTGTCCTGGGAACAGATGGGAAGTGCCCCCTACGTGGTCCTGCCCAATGGCATTTCATAGCCCTTCTCTCACTCCTGTGCTCATGGGCACAGTCCTGGTTGTCACACACCCTGCTGCCCTCTGTGCCAGCTGGGAAACCTGCTCCGTTCACCCTGATAGCTACAGGCACAACTACAGTTAGTGAAATAACTGTTGGGGAGAGGGAGGCCCTGATTTGGTTGTAGCTCTGTCAGCTGGGTTTGTGCAAGTCAATGTTTGCAGTGTGAATGTTCTGGCACCTGCGTTGCTGGGCTGAGATGGGAATTAGTGAACCGGATCCAGTTGTTGTGTAATGGTCTGATTCTCTGATTCACCAGTGCCCCTCAGTGTGTCTGGTCCTGCTGACAGAAAGTGCCTGTGAAGTGCATAGGAGCAGGGTGGTGCCTTCTCCAGTGGCTTGAAACTGTAGTTCCGGAGTGGGTTTGTTGTTCTGAGATGGTGTATGTGATATTTTGGAGGAGTGTGGGTTAAGCTGCAGGGACTGCGTGGGGCATTTGTTGCTCTGCCAGAAAAAATTGTCTCACTTGTTATGAAATAGGCACATAAAGCTCAGTGAAAGGTATGGACAAGTAAATGCACGTGAGTTCATTTTTTAAATCGCTCAGTTATGATAGCAAGTCAAAATTTAACTTAAAACTTACTTTCTAAGAGCACAGTTGTGCTTTGTAAATAGAATGAAGTTACACTCAGGAGGGAGCTGCCTTCAACCAGAACAGATCCTGGACACCAGGGCAGAGGCCTTTTATCAAACTTTGTAGTGTTCTGTTCTGTGGGGCTTTTTTCCCCTCTTATTTCCACCTTCTTAGCCTATCTCCAGGATAGTCCTCTGGCATTTGGGAGAGGGATGTAAGGATATAATTAGAGCTATACCCCTGAGTTGCTTATTAATGGCAAGAAATGAAGGACTGTAGCAAGGGTGCTTTCTGATTACTGAATGTTATCTTCTGGCTGAAGTCTCTTCAGGGTTTAGACTAGAAAATATTTCATATTTGAAGTAGTCAAGTTTTGGGGTGTTTTTTGGGGTTTTTTTTTTAATGAGCTATTGAATACATCCTTTTAAATTTTGCTTTACTTTTAAATTATATTTAGAGACACTAGGAGGGTCAGTTTTGAAAGACTCTTCAGTCCTCCTCTACAAGTTGGTAATTTGAAGAACATATGTATCACCTTTTTGTGCTAGTATTGTTACTCTGGAATGCTGAGGGGAAAAATAATCAAGAAGCAGTATCTCACTTAAGGCTTTTTACAGGTGCAGTTCTGTTTAATACCTTTTTTTAGAAGTGTAACATTTATTTTTTGCAGCCATTAAAATTTAATTTTTGAATGTCTAGATTAAGTTAAGGATTGCATTCTCTCAGTACTGCCAGTTTAGTTTATATCCTTCATTGATTTCTGATTTTTTTAGGCCCAGTATACAGTTTTGACAAATCTACTTCATCCTGCATTTCTACAAATGCCCTTCTTCCTGATCCCTATGAATCAGAGAGGTAAGTTTTTTCTTCTTCTCCCCATATTTCTTTACTGTTACATGTTTAGGGCCTAATTTTGCAAATGTTTTCTCATCTAAAACTTTAAAGATGTGTAAGGGTTTGTAAAATGGAAGCCCTGCTCTGTATGTACCTCAACCATAGGCCCTTTCTGATACTCTGAAATCCTTAAATAAGTGATTAGTAAAACACTTGCTTTAATTTGTATCGAGCGCTTGAAGATGTGGCACTTCACCTTGAGAACTCTTGCTCCTCAGTGCGTGTACATACCAGTAACCCCAGCTTGGTGGGGACTTCTGGTGTGTTATTGTGGGTGTTCCTGAATTGAAGCCATCGTGGAGTAACAGTAGATTGGCACTTTAAAAAATATAGAAGTTTTCCAAGTCAGCCAAAACTTCCCACCAAATCTCAGTTTTGACAAAATAGGGAGAACATATGGAAGAGGGGAAGGGAAGGAGTTCCATATACAGGTTTATAATAATAATAATAATAATTTGGTTTTGTTGTTGTTACTGTTATTAGTTTTATTGTTATACTGAAGTATTAGGCTTTATCCCAGTAGTGTTGTACTCATTGAAAATTAGAACCGCAGCCAGTTGCTAATTCCCTGCCCTGTTCCTCTTGTAGGGTGTATGTGGATGTCTCTCTCATTTCCAGTGCTGGAGAAGGATTGTTTTCAAAAATAGCAGCAGAAGCCAGTACAGTGATGTCCTTCTATAACGGAGTGCGAATTACACACCAGGAGGTAAAGAAAAGAAGAAAGTCGGTCTGAATTTTCATTGCTCCTTGTGGAATTTTCTTTTCATAGTAGGATCCTACACCCACCACTTTCCCGCCCTTGGTTTAACATGATGTAATTTAATTGAAAGAAAGTGCATGCTCACCTATGTATAGATTAAAAAAAGTATAGGTTGTTTTTTTTTAGTGACTTACACCCATGAAAAGCTTTATTTCCATATATTTTGAATGTTGGCTTTCAAACTGCTGGCAAAGTTGACCGCTCCACGCGGACATTGGATTTTTGCCTTGCAAACTAGGTAGACAGCAGAGACTGGGCCCTCAATGGAAATACAATATCCCTGGATGATGAGACAGTCATAGACGTGCCAGAGCCCTACAACCACGCTGCCAAGTACTGTGCCTCGCTGGGGCATAAGGCCAACCATTCCTTCACTCCGAACTGCACCTATGAGCCGTAAGTACAGCCCTGTGCTTTGGGGTAGAAGCTGCAGCCTGACTGTCTGGGCTCACATGGGGTCCCTGGGCAGCTGAGTGAGGAGTGGTGGTGGGCTGGGAGTAGAGTTGAGGGACTGAAAGAGTTTCTGCTCACCTAGGCTGAGTTGGAAATGGGCTGGCATTATGGGTGCTTGATGTCTATTGGGACTTACACCATCTTGAAGTTTGCAACTTGTTAGTTTTATCATGAACTTCAAGTTGCTTCTTGATTGAAAAATGCATAATCATAGCTCTCTAAATCCTAGCTTGGCTAGAATTGCACTGTATTTGCTGAACTACCGATGCTTTGATAATTTATTATTTTTGCTCATGTTCTTTAATCTTGATGAGGTTGACTCAAGTCTGCTAATTCGATATCAGATTATGCAACGTTGCTCTGAAGTGAGTGAATTCTGAAACTGTAAAAGGGGCTGGCAGAGTATGTGAATTAACAGCCAAGCCTAGCAAAGGTGTTTTTCTCCTAGGTTTGTTCATCCTCGTTTCGGGCCCATCAAGTGTATCCGTACCATCAGGGCTGTGGAGAAGGATGAGGAATTGACAGTGGCTTATGGATACGATCACAACCCTGTGGGGCAGAATGGGCCAGAAGCACCAGAATGGTACCAGCTGGAACTGAAAGCTTTCCAGGCTGCCCAGCAAAAGTGACGTGGGAGCGCCTTCTCCATTCAGCAAACTGAAACAGAAACTTGGATCTATGCACTACCTTTATACTGAAAACTGGACAACCAGGGATTGTTCATGCTGTTCCATCATAACTTTGCATTCTGTGTTAAGAGATAGGTTTCTTGGATACTAACTAGGTTTGACTGTGTTACTCATAGCAGATTTAAAAATTAGCTAGCGTTGCACCAGTCTTATCTGAAGAAATTATTTAATATTCTATACAAGATGTGGTATTCTTTGGTAGCTTCTGCTTTTGCACCATATGCAAAGATGCCAAAAGATTAGAAAGAAACTAAAATGGATATATCATTCACTTTTAGTCGGCAGACGTAGTGTTGCTCTCTATCTGCCTAGGCATTACTGTGCAACTGCATTTTGCATATATGCCACTTGTGATGATAACAGTAATATTTTGATATTCTCTAATAGTAGCATAATTTTGCCTTTTTAAACCTTTGATCTGAATCTTGCAATAGAGCAGTTTATTTATTAGCATATAGGAGGCTGGGTTTTAACTCCCCTTTTCCTCTTGTCTGAACGTTGTTCTTTCTACAAATCCTCTTTTGCAGGAGAAAATCCTTTCTAACTAGTGGAAAGGCTTGTGTGTGTATGTGAGAGTGCTGTGTGTTGGTCTCTGTGGCTCTCTAAATAGTATAGCAACATGTCTAAACCTAATATTTATCTAGCCTGTATGGCTGGCTTATTTTATTTAATTTATTATTATGACATGCAAATGAAGCTGTTCTTTGCATGGAGATTTTGTGAAAAGGAGGAAACAGATTTGCTGTTGAAAGACTTCCAGAAGTACATGTTCTGGAAGGCAAGTACATTACTTGCATCAGTGTCCATGAGTTGGTTTGTGTATTTTACCAGTTCAAGTGGCCAGTTCTCAAGGCAAAAGATTCTTGGATCTCCCATGGATTGTCTGAAAGGAGGTGCATGTATTTGGGGGCAGACTGTACTCCTTGGTGAAGGAGAGCTGTATCTTTTCTATGTGTTCACTTGACAGAACAACACAGCCTTATAGCCATCTTTTAGTAGTTCTGGCTTAAGACACAGTGAATTAATATAATATGAGTTATCAAAATAAGATTTAAGAAAAAAATAAAAGATACTGAAAGATTGTTTTTGAAAGACAGACAATGAATGTAAAACATCACTCGATGCTCATATTTAGAAACAGCAGTCAATCCTTAGCTTTGTTGCAGCCAACAGTGGGGGCTTGTAAATATTCATCTGCAGGGGTATATTCTGGGGTTTTTCAGGTGTAGGGAAATTGTTGTGTGGTTTTTCAGATACTGTACTGGTCCTGCCTAATGCTGTATAAGAGACAAATAATGTATTGTCTTGGTCTGGATACTGGAGCCTTTCTGGGACTCTGATGTTCTCTTTTGGGTTTAGCAGTTTAGGAGAAACTCAAATGCATTTGCAACACTTCCTTTACATGTTTGTAGTTTTAAAAGTTTGTACATATGTAACATAAACGATTTGGGAACCAGACCTACCTTTCTAATGCAGCACATTTTGGTTCTTGCTTGAACTGTTGGAGGTGTCTGGCTGTCTGGGGAGCTGGGCAGGGAGAATGTGTTTGGTACCTGCAGGTAGAAGGATGAGGCTGCTGTTATGTGCAGTCTGAGAATCCTTGCTTTGGTACCTGAGGAAAGTTAGGAATTACTCATAAGTACCTGGGACTCTAACCTGGGGCTCTGTTTTTAGTCCCTGTGGCTGCTCACAAACATTTTCTGTCACCTCCATCGTTTCAGTTTGCACAGAAGCTACTCTGTGCATATGCTGGGGTGGGGAACAGGGAGGCTCAGGGTATTGTGACACTGTTTCATCAGTGATCTGCACATGAGCTGTGACACCTCCCACCTCCTCATGCTGGACACTCAGGTCACAGCTCCACAGCTCCTCCATGGCAGAGGTGACAGCCCAGGGACTCACCTGATGTGCAAAGACACAACTGACCTCACAGGTGAGGGAGAGTTGGCGAAAGTCTGTCAGCTGCTAAGCTTCAGTAAATGATTTTCAAAAAGAAATATGCTTGATTTCATCTTTCCCTACCTGCCCATGGGTCATTACTTTAGGTCATCAGCCACTTGCAGGAAAGCCTCTGGTAGGGAGCTCTTATGTGAGTCCTGGGGATTATTGTGCCAGGATCATGAAGTTTGCAAAGTTGAGCCTTGAGTTTAGGTGCAGGAAAGAGCAGAGGGAAGATGTGACTGAACCCTGCTGGGAACTCCTTCCGCTATCTTGATAACCTGCTTTGGACTGCTGGCCTGTCTGTGTTCACTGGGGAATTGTATTTAAAATGTTCTGATCTCTAGAGCTCCTTTGCCTTCATTTTTGATCAGTCTCCGATTCCTCTGCTATCTCCTCTTTGTGTGGAGTTGCTTATTTTTTAATAGATTTGTCAGTCTTCATATTGCCTGATTTTGAGATAAATAGAATATAGGTGCTCTTTGTGCATCAGGCTTGAAGATTGTATCCTAAAATAGGGAAATTCTAGGAAAAAAGGCACTGAGGTATCCTGTGTCTTCTCAAAAAATTTGGTGAGAGTCAAGCAGATTCTTTTGTATGTGTGTGTAGCCTGGTAGGTAGCATGCCACAGCTGTGGCTGTTGTCTCTGTTACCTCTGCTGTCTTCAGCTCTGTAAAATCTGTTGGTCCTTCTATAGCTCCCTTCATCAGTGACCAACCTTCTATAAAAGTTGTGATTATGGAGCTGCTTTGGCTTGATTCAGGACCAAGCCTTTTAACTTTTCGTTGTTTTCTCTCTCTTCCTGGTCTGTTAGAGTGGAGATGGCTGGGATGACTGTTGCCACTGGGTGGTGGAAGAGCTCAGTGTGTCCTTCAGAGGTGTGTGCTGGCAGCCCCTGATTAAACACAGGTTAGTTACAGATCTCCAAACAATGCCTTAACTTGGTCAGTGTGTTGCAGCTCAGTTTCTGGGGCTCACTAGAGAGCAAGACCAGCTTCACAAAGCTCCTCATTGGTAGTGTGATGACATCCATAGACACAAGACCCACACCCAACCAGAGTTTTCATTTGGGGCAGAGGAAGCATTACCTTGCACAGCAATCTCAAGTCTGTAGGATGCAACTGACTACTGGTGAATATGCAATAAGTAAAGAAGTTCTACTTCTTAGAGTCTGGCCAAAGACTTTTCCTGTTGGCATAGAAGCTGAGAGGAGAGCTGATGCCTGTCAGCTGAGCCTGAGTAAGCGGCTGGCTCTCAGGATACCTGTTGTGACTAAAGAATAGCATAGGAAAACCTGGAATTGCTGCATTTTTCAGGTACAGATCAGTTCCAAACATCTGCTTTTGGTGTGCAGTGCTGCCTGTGGCTTCTCTGTGATGGCAGGGTTACTTGAGCTCCTTTATGAGAAGCCAGTATCACCCTGTATTAGAGGCTGCTGATGGTCTCTTTAAAAAAAAAATAAAATCTGAAGTGCATCTTCCTGCAATGGCAGCACAGAGTTTTGTCACCAAGAATACAGAAGCTTCAGTTTTCTGAAGAATTGGCTACTGTTGGAGATGGGAGCCAGAAAAGTTGCAGCTGAGAGCTGCCTGCTGCTGGGGTCACTCCTCTGGATGAAAAGGGAAAGGGCTTAGGCCATGGAGGGGTTGCCTGAAGTTTAGTCTTGTGCTATAATTTTACTTTTGGGGATCCTGGTTTTCTTTTAACAAACCTGAAAAGGCTTTTTTTTCTTTTTTTTCTTTTTTTTAATAGTAATGTAAAAAACTTACCCTACATAAATACCTATAAATCTTGACTGCTGAAAAAGGAAATACATGGAAATGTCTTTTCAGCAGTGAGAGCTGTGAGAGCTTTTTGTCTTTTGCCATGGTTGCCATGATACCTGCTAGGATGCCTGTGGTTTTAATCAGGTGAAGCTCGTGGGAAGGTTTTGGCAGCTTTGGGAGGCCATGCGGTGAGGCTGCATGTTTTTGGAGCAGCTAGGCAGGCTTCTCCTTGGCACAGCCTTTCTGGATGTGAAAGTGTTGCACACAGATGGCAGCGGGTTCTTTCCTGGGGGTCTTGTGGCATGTTGCTAGAAGCAACATGCTACAAGAAGCAAGAGTTCTGTTGAGGATTTCTCACGCTCTGCCAGGCACTGGAGGAGCAGAGTAGCCAACATATCCCATCTGGTAAGAGAAACTCGGAAATTATGGAAATTGCCACTTTTCTGTTTCCTTCCCAGCTGTCTGCCCTTGCCCTCCAGTCAAACCAGTGCTCACCACCTGGGTTGTGCCAGGGGTGCAGCAGTGTTGCTTCTGTTCCAGAGATCTCTGATTTGTGTCCTTTCACTCCATTTGATGGTCTTTAGGAAAACGCTGCTGCTGCGATGAGGTAACATTACACAGAGCCAAGTTATCTGCTGCTTTGTTCCCCTGTGGCCCAGCAGAATTGCTGGAGCTGTGGGTGCCTGAGGACTCCACCTCCAAGCACTTAAAAAAACCATATTGCTTTGGAAACAGTATTACTGAAGTGTCTCCTTACATGCTGGGGTGCTGCCTGTTCCACTGCACTGCCGTGTGCCGAGAGCATCCAAGTGAGGAAAGCAGGCGTGGGAGCAGCTTCATCTGCGGGTGGAAACGGGCTTCACCTGCAGTGAACTTGTTCCTTTTGCTTCATGTAATGGAAACATGAGAACTGTATTTTTGGACAAAGAATTTCTAAGCAGTCTTATAAGGGATTTTTTATTTTAAAGAAAAAAAAAAAGGTGCAAGATTGAGTGTGTGTTTACTTGCCCCAGATCAAAGGTTTTGAACATTAAGATCACTCTTCTCTTGAATGGACCCTCCTCTGTCTTCAGGCAGTGGAACTTCCTGCCCTTTTTACCATTTTACTGTAACTTTTTTTCCCCTAGGAGAAATATCTGTACAAAAATTTCAAGCAATTAAATGTTCAAGCCATAAAATCATGACTGTGGGAAGACCTGCTTCACAAGTTTTAACATTTGTATGTAAAATGATGTTTGTATGAAATATTTTCATGGTAGAATGAATATTTAAACAAAAAAGTTCCAGTAAGATCTCAACCAGATTTAAAGGGATTTCTATTTGTAAGATGCAAGTGTATCACTTACTGTGAATACCAGTAAGTAGATATTTATTTTTTTTTTAAGGGGAGATGCAACAAATGATCCTTACAATTACATATGGTCGTTTCTGCTATTTGGGGAAGTATTTATGCAGCATTACATGCAGCTGCCATAAATAATTGCAATAGCAAGACTAGTCACATTTTCAAGATGTACCTCTCAGCTTGTCTCTTCATGATATCGTACAAACAACCCATCCCTCCTTTCTGCAGATTCCCTTCTAGAAAACTTCCTGCTGCAGCTGTAACAAATTTAACTCTGAGCTGAGATCCAGACTAAAATTGTGTATTACTTAACAGTTTCTGCTGGGCCTTCTGCTATTTTAATACTCTTTAGCCCATAATTACTGGGTGTCTGTTTTGAAGAACTAAGTGCTAAAGAATAATCTTTGGGGTAAGCTTATACATGTGTTAACAGTTAACCCCGGAGTATTTAACTTGTGTACAGTACTTGATAGGTGTTCTATGACATTTGTACTCGAACTATGAGCCTTATTGAACATCTGTAAGTTTATTCATGACTTTTAAAAAACTGATAACTCTAAGAAAGATGTTTACATGAATGATGATTGCCCTTCCTTTGATGTTATGAATGAAGTTTTTATAGTGTGTTTGGGCGTATGTGCAAGGAAGCAAGAAAAGTGTTTCTGGGGAAAAACAGACTTGACAAACATTTGTAATAAGTGAATTTTAAAGATTGCTTTAATTGCGCTATGAAGGCAATGCAAAAATAAAATATTCAACAGAAAATCATTGTCTCTCCTTGTTATTTGTGTGTCACAGTTTTGGGCATCCTCTGACCTCTCCCCTTTCCTTGTATCCTATGTGACCACAGTTTTTGCTGATGCACAGGAGCAGGATTTCACACAGTTAACACATGTCTAGGCCATGTTATGTAAATAGTGAATGAACACCTGACACCACTTGGTTTTTTTCTGGCACCTCCACTGTTTTTCTTACTCCTTTTTTTCAATGCACTAACATGGGCTTCAGTTGTGTTGTGGTATGGAAGAACACCCTGCCCAAAGTGTCAGTAACTATTGTTTTAAAGTGTAGTACATTTTCCTCTGAAGCAGTGGGAAGGTGCAGCAGGGTGCCTTCCAGGCAGGTAACCTCTTCCTGTGTCTCCTGATTCTATGTGCACATCCTGCTGGGTGAGTGGTGAGGGGAGCAGTGCTTTCAGTGACTGCCCTGCCCTCCTCTCTGTGATCACAATAGCTGAGGTGACTGAGCCTCTCCTGCCTGTGCTGGGTGTAGGTGTGCAAAGACTCTTCCCATCCCTTTCTGCAAGGATGCAGGAGTGACATTGCTGCTTGAAACTGTACAGTCTTAACAGGCTAGAAGGATGGGTGTGCTTGGTGTGTATTTGCAAGCTGTGTGGAAGATGACACTGGGACTGTAGATGCTGCCATGTGCTGGCTTCACCCAGCCTGGCTGTGTTCAGTCCTGCCCTGGTGAAATAACACAGTACACTGTGGAGGTGCAGTGGGTTTACTTAAAGAAATTACACCTGACCCGTGAGCTGATTTCTTAAAAATGCTTCAGGGATAGGCAGGTTTTAGTGGTGTGCTTGTTAGGATTTGGCTGGAGGTGCTTGGAGGGATGTTAGAATCATCGAATCATTAAGGTTGGAAGAGATACTCGAGGTCATCCAGTCCAGCCATCCACCTTGCAACTACCAATGTAACCCCTAAACCACATCACCTACATGCCTCTGGAACACCTCCAGGGATCATGACTCCACTACCTCCCTGGGAAACCTAGTCCGACACCTGACCCCTCCTAACAGTGAATATTTGTTCTAATATCTAATCTGACTCTGCCCTGTCTCAGTTTAAGACCATTTCCTCTGGTCTTCTCACTGCAGACATGGCAGGAGAGACTGATCCCCGCCTCACTATGGCCTCCTTTGAGGGAGTTGTACAGAGTGATGAGATTCCCCCAAGCCTCCTCTTGAGACTAAACAACCCCAGCTCCCTCAAACATAAGACATGTTTTCTGCACCTTTCGTGAGCCTTATTGCCCTTTTCTGGACATAATCCAGCACCTCAAAATCCTTTTTAAAGTGTGCAGCCCAGAACTGAACATGGCACTTGAGGCGTGGCCTCACCAGTGCCAAGTAACGGGGATGATCACTTCCCTAGTCCTGCTGTCTGTCCCAGATACAGGCCAGGATGCCCTTGGCCTATTCACCTACCTGGGAACACGCTGGATCAACGGCACCCCCAAGATCTTTTCCGTCAAACAGCACAGGTTCTTTTGCTCTTTTCAACAGAGAGCGGGCACCCATGTGCCAGGGGAATCTTTGCCTGTCAAGCTAAACGAACTGATCACACAAATCATTAACAGTAGGGATGGAGTTTCATGGAATCTTACAATCACAACGTGGTTTAGATTGGAAGAGGTCATCTTGTTCCGCTCCTCCACCACAGGCAGGAATACCTTCCGCTAGACCAGGTTACTCAAAACCCCATCCAGCCTGGTCTTGAACACTTCCAGGGCAGTGGCATCCAACAAGACCTCTGAGAAACGTGTGCCGCTTTCCCAGCTCGCAGTATTGCTCACGTATGTCGTGTGAAGCAGCACTTACAGCCGCGGGGGGGAAAAAGAGGAAAAAGGCGCGATTGCTGTGGAAAGAGGTGGGTGGAGTGCCCGGTCCCGGGCAGCCCGAGGGTGCCCGGGGCGGAGCGGCCGCTCCCGGCTGCAGGCGAGGCGGGAGGGGGCGGGCGGGGTAAGCGTGTCCCTGCGTCGGTCCCGGCACGGCACAGGGCCTCCCGGCCTCGCCGGCTTCTTTTGGCATAGGCTCGGAACTCCCTTCCCCGTACGCGGAGCAGGAGCTCTCCCGACGCTGCCCAGGGAGTGCCGGCCGGGCCGGTGCCGCTGCAGGTGAGGGCGCAGCGGACGCGGCCCTTCCCGGCCAGCGGGATCGGAACGGAACAAGGGGACTCGGGAGGACACGGGAGGACACGGGAGGACACGGGAGACGGGGCTGGAGCCGCTCCTGGAGAGGGCGTGCGGTGACCGGCAGCAGCCACGGCAGTATCGGGGCTCGGCGCTGGCTGCCCGAAGGGAGCAGCGACGCCTTCCTGGAGAGGCGCGGAGCTTCACTTCCAAACGGGACAGAACCTGGGCACCCCCTGCGCCTCTGTGGGCAGCAGAAAGCCCGAAGGGAGAAGGCCAGCGTTGGGGTCTGAGGTGACGGTGACGCATTCCACTCCAGAAAGGTCGGGAATGGTGTCGCAGTCACCTGCCAGGCAGCAGCCCCAGGGATTTCCCAAAGGGCCGCTTGTGCCCGTTCGCTGAGGAGCGAGCTCTGTACTCCTGATGCCGGCCCTGCGCACCAGCCGATGCCACAGAGTGCTGATGATCCTGTCCCTTCTCTCTCTCCTGCCTAGGAAGAGCCATTCTCCCGACCCTGGAAGGGCTTTATGTGAGAATCAGAGCAGAATGGATCGGTATCGATATTTCATCTTTAACCAGAGGAACATGGTCGTGCTGGGGATGTTCCAGATAGCCTTCAGCACCGTCTGTGTTACCAGTGGGTTCATAGATGCCTTTTTCAGAACAGAATCTCAGCTGGGCAAAACCAGAGCTCCACTTTGGGCTGGCATGGTAAACTTGTACTATATTTTCTATGCTTTGTTTTGCAGTGTTTTTTTTCCTCACTGCTACCTACTAGGTCTCATATTGGGGGTGGGAGGGAAGCCAGGATTTCTTGCCAGCTCTTCCCTTGCTTTATGCTTTGAAATCAGTTAATAAAAGTTTCCTTATCATGATGTAGGCAGAAGAGTGCAAGCAGAGTTTCCTCTGAAGGAACTAAATTAAATACATTTCTGCTGGATAATGTAGAAAACGGGGCATAGTGACAATTGACAGGGGTGTTTTTTTGCAGAAGCGTAGTGAGCACAGAGAAGCCTCCAAGAATTAGGAGGGAAACACTTCATCCTCTGGTCAGGTAGATGAACATCTGGGTGATGATCTCTGTTCCTCAGCACAGTGCCCCTGATTTTGGCACTGCAGTGAGGAGTGGGCAGGAGGTGCCCCTGCTCCCTGGCATTCAGCACCCAGATTTACCCTGCTGAGCCATGCTGCAGGGAAATTGCACTGAAGAGCTCCCTCCAGTGCAGAGGCTGCCTATCTCCTTTCATTAGTGTCTTTCTTTCCTCTACAAGGTGCATATGGACTTGGGAAAGCAATGTGCATTTTTAGCACCTTAGATCAGACTTATTGAATCGGTTTCATTATTTTGCCCGACCCATAAAGCTGTGCAGGTAGCTTGCAGCTGTGCAAGGCTGTGCAGGTAGCAAGTGGACAAGGTGCATGTCACCCATGTCCTGCCCCCAGGAGATGCTACAGAGGAACACAGAAGAAATGAGCAGTTCTCTTCCCATTTCTGATGCAGCAGTTACTCTGATCCAAGCCTTGAAAACAAGGGCTTTTCATTGCTCTGTAGCAGTTTATCTTCCAAATCTGATACTGATCTTCCAGCTGCCAACTCCTTTTGTGCTCCACAGGTGATGGGAGTCCCAGGCGTCCTGGCTTTGTTCTCCTCACAGAGGAAGAATCCAATTCTTGTAAGCTAGAGGGGCAGATGGGTGTTTGTGTGTGTGGGGCAGGGGCAAAATATTGGGGCAATCAAAAACAGTTTGAGGAGGGAATGAGCTGACTGGTCCTCCTGCAGGATTAAGAGCTTATTTCATTGAGTTATCTTCACAAAAGCTGCTGTGTTCATAAGCAAGAGGAGGATGCAGTGTTACCTTGCTTTCTGCTGCAGCAGACAGGCAGTGGGCCAAATAAAAAGCAAAAATCTATGTAAACATTTCATTTCAACGCTTTTCTTTTGGTGGTCCTTCATGTTGTTAAGCACTGTGTATACTAAAATATGAAATGAGTTAAGAGATTTGCATTTCCTAGGCAGGTTTCTCCAGCCATGGAAACTCCAAGAGAGGATATTGTATGTAAATAAGAGATCTCTAAGGCAAAGTCTTTAGGTAGCACCTCTGATTAATACTCAGGACTCAGCTGTAGCTCAGAAACTCTATATTATGAAAGCCTCTACTGCTCTGTGTTTGGCTTCCAAGTGACTGTTGCTGCTGGGGACATTGTAGTGTTACAGTAGGTCAAAGGTTACCTGTAATGCTTTTATTTGCCAAAGGACAGCTTTGATTCCTGCTCCCTTTATTTTTATCACTAAAATTCTCTGTCTGTCTAGGTGAATGTACTGATAGTAGCTTCCATAATCTCTTGTGTTGCCATCCTCATTGTAATAGTTTATAGCTCCTTCACACTGAGCTATGGGGAAGAGGAGGAGCTGAGTTCTGCTCCAGTCCACGTTATCCATACTGTAAGTACTGATATCATGATTATTACTGGGGAACATGACACCTTTAATCTGCAAACAGTACCAGGTGTGGCTTGCAAACAGGACCAGACTTCTAGGAGGGGTGATAGGTCAGGCTGTCTGCTTTTACTTCTGAGTGCAAAGGGTTGGGGTGGGCTAAGCCATGAAAAAATCCTGGTGCTGCTCAGGGAACAGTGCTGAGAGTGTCCCTGGCCGGGTTTGAGTCAGTGATTGCAAGGCTCGAATCTTTCCAGCAGGCACCTCAGGTTGCAGCAGTTACAGGTCAGCTGGTTAAACCTGGTGTTATTTCAAGTGTATCCTCCACAGTAAAGCTGAAGAGAAGGAATGAAGCCCTTTTGTATCTCCAGTCTACAAGCAATGGCTTGCTGTGGGGGTGGAAGCATTCCAGGCAGATGAAGCTGATCATTAGTTCATTGCAGGACAAATCAAAATGTCAGGCTGCTATAAGCTGAAGTGCAGCAAGATGATGCTTCTCATATTCAGTGTGAAGAAGAGCAGCCATTCCTTGGGTTTTTACTCATTGTTAAAGCTATTTCCAAACCCAATGCCATTGCATAGCATCTCACATTTAATCAGCAGCCTTATTTCACTGCTTTCTCTGTTTGAGGTTCACGCTTGGTTTGTTTTTCAGACCACAGAAAAACCTTAAATAACACTGACTTCGAATCAATCTCCTGTCACAGCATTCTTGCAGTCATTAGGTTATTTTTTGATGGAGAGTGTCACTTTTTGAATGTGGTTTTACAGTCTCCTTTTCTGTTTGCAGAGGTTCACACTCAATAAAGTTGTCAAGGGTGCTAACATAGCCATGCTGGCTGCATCCATCTGCAGTGCCTTTTGTGTGCTGGCCATGGCTTACTTGGGATGCCGGAGTCTTCCACGCTGCTCCTGCTATGACAGTGTAACTGGGATGGTGAGTGAAGAGCCCAGGGCACAAGTTTATTTCTACTGAGTGTGGGTGGGAGGGGAGGAAACTGGGGAGGAGGTGTGTTTTTCTCCTATAAACCTAGTCTCAGCTCCTACCTCAGTTATGCAGGGCTAATTCTACAAAACTAAGTGGGATATTGTTTTATGTTTCTTATATGTTTTCCTTTTACTATCTCCCTCTTATTTACAGTCTCATGTAAGATCTAAGATAAGTTATGTCTATTTTCCAATCCTTTTGTGCTGAAGCTACTGTGGCCCCATTTGCCATGAATTTCTACTGTCCTCAAAAACTTCTCCTCTCATCTTTAAGCCAACAGTTGCTTCTGGTGCAGCATTACAAAGATTTGCTGGTACTTAGGTGCTGGAACTTCAAATCCAGTAATAGAAGTATCTCCTGTGCTATGTGTGAAGTGTAGGTGCTGACACATATCATTTACTTTTCATTCATAAGGACTCTTCCTCAAGTGGCACAGAGTGTCTCTGCTAAGTGAGCTCAGTAAATAAATAAATACCAACTACTTCCTACTAGAGCAATTCTGATGCTGTGTTCTTAAGCATGGACATCCAACCATTTGGTTTGATAAGGAATTACTGGGTGCAGGCCATGAGGCAGCTGTTCCTGACTAAAGACACCGAGTGGGCAATGTGAGGCTGCTTTAAATTTTCAAACTAAAACTTGTTAGGCAGAGTGGACTGTGCAGACTTTTAAAATAAGTTCAGGTATATCTTCTGGAACAAATTTCCAGGTGAGGTATTTGATGTTACTGTTTTTTTCATAGGAATGGTTGCAACCTACTGAGGACCAAAATCAGGCTGTGGAAATGCTTTGTTCTGTACAAAGTGAGTAACTCTTTTGCCTCTGCATATCTGGATGTTCAGCAGGGATGAGGAAGGAACATTCTGAATACGGTTTACATCCCAGGCCAAAATCCTGATAACCAAAAGGAACTCAGGATTTTGTGCAAACACCTATACCAGGTTTAATGGTTTTCTCTTTCTTTTCTCACACAGGCCCTAGGGGGAGAATTTTTAACTTCACGGATCGGTTTCCAGCCCAAGACGTAGATGCAGAAGAAGACACATCCAAACCTCCACCATATATCAGAATGACCTGAAAAAACTGGCCAAACATTTTGTTCAAATGTGGCAAGAGACATGCAATAAGTTCTTAACCTTTAAAGATGGTTATGCACTTTCCCTTGGCCTTTTGAACAGCACACACAGAGCAAACTACTGACTGCCCAACACTGAGCAGCGATCACAGTGCAGAGGGAAAGATCTGCAGGTGATTTTGAACTTTCAGACTTTGTATAGTGAAAATACCTCATTGCCTCTGGAAAGTGAGAGCATTTTTTCCTCCGGCTTTTGTACTGAAATCATGTCTTATTTCACTAGAATTCATCATGCAATTTGTGTAGCAGTGCTAGCCTTAGACATTTAAATATTAAATACAATTTCCTATCTTAATTTCTCCCTCTTATTGCATGAATTATTTGGATGATAATGAAGGACACAATCCTTGAACTTCAGAGTGTTTTCCTTTTCTTCTTGGTAGGAATGGGGGTCAAGTAAAGTGTTTTATATGAAACCTTCATAACTCCATTGAGGTACCTCTGTCAAAATGTGGCTTCTGTGTGGTGTGTATGTGTCAGTGCAATTAGTTTTAGTGCTGAAGTGTAGCTATAGAGTGTGGCAGGAGCTGGAGCTGCAGTAGCTCCTCCTATGAAGTAACTTAAAGACCCTGAGTTCAGTTCAAGTTCTCCTATTTCTACTTTGTAGATTGAAAATTTAAAAGAAATCCTTATTTTAGGGCCCATTCTGCTAGAATTCATTGCAGATCTAGACCAAGGTGTTTTGTTGTATTTTCTCTAGGGGACCTCTTGGTCCTCTAGACCAAGGAGCTACAGCTTCCAGTCAGGTTCTGTCATTTCCTGAGGTACATATGTACTTTATGTTTCACTTTTAGGTCAATGTCAAATGTTTATTTTGCTTGCAGACATTGAGCAGGAAGTGGTAGATGACTTATCCCATGATACAGATTAACAGAGCATTTGAACAGGGCCTGGAAAATAAGCTCCCATCTTGAGAAGGTGGGCAGTAGGATAAGTCATGCCCACCATGAGGCATGTAACTCCAGGAATGATCTCATATAAAACTTACCTAACTGCAGCAAGTAAGGTGCCTTTCATGGTCCCAAGAGAAGAGTTGTTCTTGATTTATTTTTTTCTGTAAAGACTCAAGTCCTATTTCATAATACTGGCAAAGGGGCTTCAATACCTAAATGGCTTCGAAGAGGGCAGGTTTAGATTAGATATTGGGAAGAAATTCTTTGCTGTGAGGGGGATGGCACACTGGCACAGATTGTCCAGAGAAAGCTGTGTATGCCCCATCACTGAAAGCTCAAAGACCAGGTTGGATGGGGCTCTGAGCAACTTCAGATGTCCCTGCCTGTGGCAAGGGGGTCAGGATGATCTTTAAGGTCACTTCCAAACCATCCTATGATTCTGTGATCCTATGATTTTGTTGTAATCTTGAACAGAGAAATACTCTGAGCCACATATTCAGGAAATCCCAGTGAACTCTGGCACCTGTTTGTGTGTAACGTGCTTGTCAAGTGTCTCTGTTACTGACTTTAACCATTAAAATTATTAATGTCTGGGAACATCTCAGATCAAGACAGCAGCCCTAAACACCAGGCTCATTCCACAGCCCTTGTCAGCTCACATGCTGCTTCCTCCACTGTCCAGCTTCAGCCAGGGAAGCTGGCCCCATCCTTGGGTGCTTGGGCCAGCAGCGTAACTTGGGCGTGCAGGTCCTACTCTGGCAACTGGAGGCTTAACTACGTGCCACTGTAGCCAAATTCTTCCTGACCTTGGCTCTAAATACCTTCATTACCTTGCCTGCAGAGCCACAGAATGGTTGAGGTTGGAAGGGACCTCTGGGGATCACCTAGCCCAACCCCCTCCTATGCCAACCAAAACACAGCTGGTGTCTTGTTCTTTTGTAAGTATCAATGTTTGAATTGCTTTAATACAGTAATTCAAATGTTGTGATTCCAAACGGGATGCTGTGCTTTTTGCTCTGAAATAGTGCCTGTCAGCAGGCATCAAAGCACCGAGTGTGACTGCTCTCCCTGTACTCAGATGCTCCTGGCACAACTCCACACCATCTGCAATGAAATGCTGGGGAGCTTCTTCTTGATAAGCACAAACTGCTGTTCTTGTACATTAAAAGAAAGTCAGACTCCCTCAGAGGGTGTTGGGCTCACTGAAAGCAGCGTGGCTCTGGTTAGTCTAAAACAGATTTTGCATTGCTAAAATGCACTGCTCAGCCTCTGCATCATTTCTGGGTGGGAGTTATGGACCCATCCAGAAGGACTTTTCCATAACCAGTTGTTGCAGTGTGACATACTGAGCATAATCCAGCAGCATTTGACTGCTGGTTGAACAGGGCAATTTGCTTTTCCTGTGAGCATGCAGAGCAATACATCACCAGTCCTTGTTCAAATGCTGTGCTGTTTCCATCAGCTCAGGCAGATAATTTGTGGGATGAGGGTGGCAGTGCCACCACAGCTGCTGCAGGTCAGATCCTCCTGGCACAGCTCTGGGGCACAATCCAAGTACCCAGCCCAGCTTTGAAAGCCTTTGATCAGTGGCATTTAGTGACAGGCTTGGCAGGTACTCCTTTGGCTGTGAAACAGCCTTAGCAGCAGTCTGTGTAAAAGAGAAGTATGCTCTATGCTACTTCTGCATAAAAATATATGCAATTGATTCATCAGCAGCTATAAGATGGCTTATTTCTTACACAGTCCTTCCACTGGTGCAACTATTGCAGATCATCCAGAGACACATGATTTCAACAGTTCTTTCCACAAAAGTGGGGGTTTCCAGAAAAATGACAGCTGCAGAACGGAAATTGGATTACCAGTTTAATGTTACTCCTCTTTGGTTAGTGTTGCAGAAAATATATTCCCGACTGCAGTTTCCAGTGCTGGATTTAGCAGCCCATTCCACATGCGAGGTACAGTATCTCCTCAGAGCCTGCCTGCATCTCCAGGGATATTCCATGGCTTGTGTCACCCCCAGCTTTCAGTGGTGGAAGTCAGGTGGAGTTATGGACCCATTATGGACCCCAAGCGTTTTGTGCTCACCTTGTGTCAGCATTGCTTGCATGAAGCCAAAGACAAGGCATTTACATAAAAAAACTTCTTTACCTCAGATAGGCTGAGACAAACATTACTTGATTGCCTGATGCACGGAACAAGGCACACAAAATCCCCAGGTGGATAAAAGCAAAGCCTGCCAGCCTCTCCATTAGCAGGAGCCAGAGTTAATCACCCAGTGTAATCAGAAGGTTAATCAGGGAAGCTGATTCTGGAAGTTAATGTTCAACTAAGGGCAAAGAATTTTTTGAAGTCATTTCCTCAACAGAAGGGGCAGGAGGTGTGGAGGAGGAGGGAAAGAGGAGGGATCTTCATCATGGTGAGGATCAGAGAACCCTTTCAGTCACTTCTTTGACAACAAGCCTGTTTGAGATTTTAAAAATATATATTTTTTTATATATTTATATTTATTTATATCTGAATTTTTATTTTTCATAGATATATGTTTGGTGTGGTTCCTCCCCTGTGCTGTTGGTGCTCGCGGTCAGGGCAATCTTTGCTGGGCACAAATGTCTTTCCCCTCTGCTGGCAAAAGGCAGTGAGAAAACAGGGGATACAAAGTCACAGCTCTGTATCTCCATAGCCCACCCTGTTCTAGCATGAAGTAGTTGGAAATTGAAGTAAAGCTTCATTATAGGTAGGAGAATTAGCCTAAATATTTTGAGTGGGGAATATACAGGTCTTGCTTATTAAACATGCTGCTGACTGCTAGGGAAAGGCAGGCTACAGAAGAGAGCCTTAAAAGAGTGGGAAAGAGTAGGAGTAGTACTAATGAATCAAAATACAGATATGTTCTGAAAATAGGAAGTGGTATTTGGCTGCAGCTGAGAGGAGGAATATTCCCTTTTTTGTTTTTTGGTTTTTTTCTTTCTTATAGTTAGAAATAATATAATATAAGAAGCACAACACCTAATATAAGGAGCACGACATGGATTTTTTTGAGTCAGACTGTGTGATTTCTTGTTTCCTAGGATCACAGAACCACAGACTTCTTTAGGTTGGAAAGGACCTTTAAGATCATTGAGTCCAACCATTGATCCTTATAGGTCCCTTCCAAACTGAGAAATGATTCCATGATTCTCCAGCACTAACAGTGTGTAAGTAAGGGGAAAAGTCGCTGAGCTTACCTCTAAGTTGAGGAGGGAAGCCCATCAAAGCAAACAGCACTTCCCAGCCTTTCCTAGCAGCTTCTCCATATAAACAGAAACTGCTCTGTCCTGCACCCCTTCAGGTCAGTCTAACCCAAGCACATTATCAAACTGCACAGTTTCACTTGCACTTTCTGAGCTGCTGCAGTAATGTCTCTTCTCTTTCTTTTTCTTTCTTTTCTTTTCTTTCCCCCTGGCAGTTACAGCTTCAGAGTTACAGAAACGTGTGTTCTCTTTCATTGACTTGGCATTTATGTCATCTTAATTTAAAATTACTTTGTTTCACAGTTCATGTTTCATCCTGTGGCTTCTGTCCACTACATGTTTTTAAGTACACTCATCACTTTCTTCTTTAGTCAATATTAGTTCCTGTATATGTTATGTTTATGGTGGAAAAGTTCATGGAAATATTGCTGAGCCCTTGCCCCCCACCCAATTAACCATAAGACTGATTCAGGATGACAGATGGTGTTTCCAAATTCTTTGCTCTAAGCATTATCTTATAGCAGTTGCTTCTGTGTTTCTTATTTTGTCTGATGCAGGCAGCCTCCCAACCCTGACTGACCCAAGGTTTTGCTTCATCCAACAGTTCTTCACCTATAAATCCTGAGAGCTGAAGCTTTAAAGCAGATGCTAGAGCTGGAATCCCACCAGTGTCATGTACCACCTATCAAAAAGACTTGGAATTCCACGCAGCACTCCCCCAAGTGTTGCATTATGATGCAAAAGTGTGCATGCCTATGGTGATCAAAAATACATATATGTGAATATACATGTTTTCTGGCCATCATTATATATATATACAGAGAATATATCTTAGGTATCTTTATTTACAATCTACTATCATCATGCATATAAATGAAATATACCTATTTAATGACAGATTCAAGTATTGAAATCAACTCTTTCAGATGCAATTTGACAAAAGCACTGTGAGCCTTGGAAGCCAAAGACAAAGGCTGCCAGTATTTGTGCTTTTTAACAGCAGCATCACAGTGACTCAGGTATTAGCTTGGAATTGAAGTTAGCACTTCAAGGTAGTCATGAGGATGCACAGGAACCTGAAAACTCCTCTGATCAACATATTTTTTTTTAATCTACAGCTGAATCTTTGGTTGCTGAAGCCAGAAGCCCTTCACTATCTCTAATTTATGTGTGTGTTAAAGACACCTCCAAGTAAACAGAAAAGCTGTTTCATGTATTTTAGGGTCAGTTTAGTCTTTTCCTCTTTGTCTGCCCTTCCTTAACTGAAGCAAGGACCGAGGGACAGAGGACTATGAAGGACAAGGACACCTCAAAGCCCCCTGGGCATTTCAAGTGTTTTCCTGTACAGGAGTGGGTGTGAAGGATGTGGGGATGACCAGGCTTTGGAGAGGATAAATGGTTTGCAAACGCAGTTTCTGCTTTGTGACTCCTGATGTAGAGGCCCATGTGATGTTTTTGGTAGTAAATCACTAAGTATTTTCAGAAAGAGGGAGTTTAGCATATTGCCTCACACCAGTCTTTTTTCTGCCTATGACCTTTCCAAAGGGGCAGAGTAAACAGTAAAAAATAATAATAGAAAAGGAAGTATTGGGCTAAGATCAGGGTCTTATGACTCTTAGTTTTCATGTGCTCAGAGCTTCATCCAGCCTGGCCTTTAACACTTCCAGGGATGGTGCTCTGGGCAACCTGTGCCAGTGCCTCACTATGCTCAGAGGGAAGAACTTCTTCCTAGTAAGAGCAGCATATTTGTTAAATGCAGGCCAGGGAGAGGGCTATGCTGTGGAGTTTTTTTAATGATCACTGGTATTGCTGGGGAATTTGTTTTCCATTAATTTCAAATGATAGCTAATCATTTGAACAAGGATTCAATCACTTGTGATTCACATTAAGCAGCGGTGATTCAGCAAGGCAGAAAACAAAACACGTCAGTAACATCCCCCCAGGGATTGTGCACCCTCACAGAATGTCCCTGGATGACCAGTAGCTCTTACTTACCCTCCTTTGAGCTCTGGAAATGGCTTCCAGAACTACAAGGACGTGCTTCAGTTTTGCAGGTCGGAGGCTGTGCAGAGCCCAGCACATCCCTGGAAACCAGCAGCCATTCTTCCTCTCTCAATGCCTCTTCACAGCTCTTACTGATGACAATATTCAGCTGGATAAATGAGGCCTCCTTTGGGCACCCAGCATCAACAGAGGAAGGAGAAAAAAAATCCCTCATCCTCAGAGACATCCTCAGAACAGTGTGATTTTTTTGTGAGTCCTACCATAACGACAACTTCTAATGTTATTTATGACTTTAGATTTAAGATTACGTGTTGATGTTGAGTTGATTTGCACAGAAAAAACAGACTGCCATTTAAAAGTAACATTACTATTACTTTTAAATAACATATGGCTCTACATTTATCTGGGAATTGCAATGTTAAGCAACATCAGTCAATGACCTCAAAAGGAGGTAGGACTCTGGAAAAAAAAAGAGTATTAGAATTATACATTCTGGTGGAAGTGAAAATACTCACAGAGGGGACAAGAAATATGACTTTCAACAAATTTATAACAGTTAAAAGAGGTTTTATTTCTGATCAAGATGAGACTAGAAGAGCAATGGAGAAGACTCCTTTAGGGTCTTGACTTACATCCAAGGGTCAGTAATCACTATTTTTATAACTGTTCTGTCACTTCTCATCCTTCTGGAGTCTGAAGTAAATCCTGAACATGCCTCTGAATCATCAGGTGGGTGCTTCAGATGCCTCAAAACCACTCAAAAGCACTGAGAGTAGTCCAAGTATTGTGACAGTCTTCTCTGTAAAAATTGTCACCCACACAGACAGAAACTAGAAACTCCTTTAACGCCCTCATAGCTTTTTTTTTAACCATATGGAACTATATTCTCATTCCTATTATAATTATTGAAAACAAGTGATAACAGTTTGTGGCAAAGCCAGTTTATTAGGTTTCTGGGACTATGCCTTGCCTGCCCCAAACACATACAAAAGATCCCAACTTTACAGTCTGGTAAAGCGAAAATACACATACAAAGTTATTCAGTACTCTGACATCCATTCTGTGGGCAAACATCACCACTGAAAGCCAGGGAGCAACACTGAATCCTGATTACTGACCACACTGCCTTCATGGCAGAACCATTGAAACATGCTTTGTGCTGAACATGGAATTACACACTTGAACACCATTTCCATACAACTGTCATGACATGAGGGCCCTTTTTACAAGTTGTGATAAATAAAACTTAACAGATGTGCAAGTGTTTCAGACCAAATTTAACAGTAACACGGCAGCTACATTATTTTCTTACCTCAACCCCCAACCTGACTGGCTGACTTTAAAATTCTTAATTCTGGGATGTTTTTTATTTAAAAAAAAAAAAACAACCCAAAAAAACCAACCAAAAACCCAAACCACCACCAACAACCCCAAAACTTGCCGACATATTCAGTATACAAATAATTAAGAAGGATCCTCTTCTCAGAAAAAGGGTTAAGGACATGAGTGAAAAACAAACTGTCCAACAGGACTGTAAACCATATTTATTTACCACAGTATAAACATCAATTTAAGATCAATCCTTTTCTTAAAGAAATCATTAAGGACACTAGTGTTAAAAAGGTGATTGTTTCTGAAATGAATTTTAGTAAATTCCAGTCACGTAAGGTTCAGAGTGAATACAAAAGCTCCCTTTTACAAATGTTTCCTATGCAAAGATACTGTCACAATTGAAGCAGCTTTATACAGGAAAAAGTATTACCTTTTGTTTATAGATTCTTTTTAAACATCTTAATCATATCAGATCAAATTAAATGCTCTTTCTAAATCTAGAAAAAACTCAATGCATTTTTTCAGTATAAGTTGCAATGAAATTACATCCTAAGAATTTTAACAGTTTACACAGTAACAGTTATCTTGTTTTAGTAATTTGTTTCTAATGTGATCATTAGTGTGGCAGCTTCTGAACTAGCCCTTCCATTTGGTTTCCAATAAGAAACACACGCCATACATTGCCAATAAAAAATGTCTTCATTTATACTTCAAAAATTAAGTAATAAAACACTGTTTGATGTGGCACATGAAGTCATAGATTGCATTCTATGGCCTACATTTCAGTTTATGCAACTATGTGCAACTTAGCACCATTTTTATTAGGAAACTTGACATTATTATGAAACTTGATCTTCAGATAGAACAGAAAAAAAGCAGTTGCAACCATGAGAACAAGGTTCAAGAGGAGGAATTTCCCTCATCTAACCCCTACTAGCTCACGTTAGTAATGCCAAGGATGCCCTACATACAGTCACAGCATTACACATGCAGGTTTTAGCTCAAGAACCGGTAACAGATGATGTACTTGCTAGGTTTACTCCGTATTTCAAGATCCAACTTAGTTTGTGTCTGGAAAAATATTTTAAGAATGTACCATATTCCTAAGCATTCCCTTTCCTGAAATACGCTATCAAGTTGGCTTTTCAAGATATCTGAGAAGCACTCACGATCTCTAAAGCCCCACAAACCCTGATCTTTGAAAAACCAGTATGCTTTTGCCAAATTCACCCAACCTTTTCCTTACTCAACTGTTTTTACTTACCCTGAGACACTCAACTCAAATACAGCACCTTTAGAAATATATCATTTAAATTTTAGTAAGATCAGAGAACTTACGGACAGATAGAGCCACAATTTTACCCCAAATCCTGTGCTACAGTACTTTCTACAACATGGGTTAACAGAACATAGTTTTGTATCACATGCTAATTATGAAAAAATAATGAAGTTTTAAGTATCAAATAATTGTCCAGAGGTAGGGAGAAGTTAGTCAATTCTCTTACCACTGCCATGAAGAAACAGACCAAGCTCACACTGGAACAGGCCAAAATGTAGCAATTTAAACCGACACTGGCAGCCCAAACTTTGACAGACTTGGTTTTGTTTTTATCATAAAAAGGTACCTGCTTTCTAATTTGCTAGTAGCCACCTAATATTCCTTCATATGCCAAAAATCTCCCCACTTGCTGACCCAAAACCCCAGTTCCCTGGTTGTCACAACAGACTCTTTCTCCTACATTATTCCAATGCAAGTAGCAACCAAAAGTATTAGTAAACTGGTCTACTATTTATAATCTTACCACAAGTGATGAGAACAACCTCAGGCAGCAAGAGCTCAAGTAGAATTGCTTTGTCAAAACTTGACAAAGTGAGTATGTTCCCATATATTTATAGTGAAACTTTAGTAATTCAGAAAGTACAATTACAAAGTGCAAGAGCATGAGATGGTCACATCTACACCAGGAAAAATTATAAAAAAAAACCACATTAAAGTGCCAAAGAGATTTGCTATAATTGCTACCAAAACCTGGAACTTTGCCAAGATCATAATTCTGAAGCACTTGCAAACAAGACAAGGTGATAGCCAGTGACAATGTGACCTAACACCAGCATGTGACAGGTTTTGGTTCAGGTTTTAGATGTATTTCATCATGATCTGGGGGTTGACTAAGCATTAATGGCTTGTGACTTTTAAGCTTGTGAGCCAGTGTCATGAATATGGCCTCCACATGGTCATTGTCATTGGGGTTCTTGGCAGAGGTTTCAAACAATGGCATGCTATGAGTGTCAGCAAACTTCTGGGCCAGGTCCGTGGGCACCTGAATAGCACTTCTCAGGTCACACTTATTTCCAACCAGAATCCGTGGTATATCATTGGCAAGGAGGTGCTGTTTGCATTCCTCTATCCAGGATGGCAGGCTGTGGAAGCTGGCAATATTTGTCATATCATACACAAACACCACAGCATGTACATTCCTGTAGTAGTGCTGCACCATGCTCTTCCTGAAGCGCTCCTGGCCTGCAGTATCCCATAGCTGTATCTGAAAACAGAAACAGAAGGAGGAAAAAATGTTTTATTACTCATCTTGGAAAATAACACAAATTACCTGTACTAAGGAGAGTTACATGATCACAGAAATCTGCTCTTCTGAATTAATCATATTGACAAGTTTGTGCTGAAGAAAACCACTGCATTCACACAATTTCAGAGGCTTTGGCTTTCAAAGCTGCTCACAAGTGAGACCAGGAGGAATGATGACGCAGCTTGAGAGAAAATACAAGTTTCTGAAACTTTATTGAGCCTGTATTATTAAAGATTTTTATAACAACAAATCCTGAAGTCTTAGCAATAGCACTTTCATTTGAAAATGAATTACATGTTACTTCCCAATACAACTGTCAGCTGACATGATTTTTGTTGTTGCCAAAAATAACCTCATCTTCCCCAAAATTTTGTTGTTAGCATGACATTAACTGCCATGTAAAAGCAGGAAGAAATCAAACCATGCTTGATTTCAACATCACTAACAAAAACAGGACAAAGAAATCTTTGCAGTGTGTTGGAATCAAACCCTCCTGTGATGAACATCTAACTTATGCTTATTTAGTGCTTAAACTGGGACCATACAATGGTTTGTAGTATCAAGGCATGAATAAAAGGAAAAAATTTTAAAAAACCAACTAAACCCACAAACCTCCTGATAGCTTAACATGTGACTATCATTTCCAGGTACACACCATTCTGTCTAAACCAGACTGAACATAGGTGCTAGAAGCTTAGAACAGAAAGACATTCAGAAGAACTGAAATGCTTTCAAATTTCTGGGGTTCAGATTGAAACAAAATAAAATAAAACAAAACAAGCTTTGTAGCACCAGCAGATGTAAGCAACAACTAACAGAAATTTTAAACACATTAATCATTCTGTGCAATGGAAGCCTGGAGTCCTCAGACATGCAGAGAATGCTACAGAATTGTGCATGGTGATGTTTACACAAACTTGCTCTTCAGTAGATAAGGACCTGCAACACACAGCAGTCATAGCCCCTTCACCAACACCACCGCATCACTACAGTGTCAGAAATAAAACTGGTGTGTGGCTCTATTACACACCTTAGTGATAATGAAACACTGGAAAGACATTTGATTTCCTGGGAAAAAGCTGAGTCCTAGCTTCCTGCCTGTCTTGTACGGCTGATCCCTAAAGGCTGAGGCAGTTTGATCAGTACTTTGGCTTTTGAGCAGAAAATTTTTCCTCCCTGAGAATGAAAGTTTTCCTTAAGACTCAGAACTCAAGGAATACTAAATGCTCTGTAGACAATGAAGATAAATTTGAAATGTAATCTGTTCTCATAAAAGTTGCAGCCACTACGTAACTGTTGAAATTGTTCTCCCATTACCATAGCTCTGCATTCCTTTGATCCAAATGTTTCAGAAAAACTTCTTTAGAAATTGCAAATATCTTGAAAGTTGTCTTGTTTAGCACTTTAACCAGTGACCTTTTGTATTAGAAAAAAAGGAAGCCCAAGTGCAAGGGAAATCTGAGAGCAAGAAGATGCATCACTGATAGAGAGGACTACAGTATCACATAAAATTGTTTTGAAAGCCACAACAGTGGAGAAACTGAATAGAAGCAGATGTAGAGTCTTGATAACAGTGACTGACAATAAGGACTTTTTCTTTAAGCACAGGGTTTATCAGGTTGGAAATTATTAAAATAGATGACAATCCAGATCCACGAGTCAATCACACGATGTTATGAATCAGTCATGTGACAGAGTGAAGAAAAAAGAGTTAGAGATGTTTCAGATGGTGTGACTTTTTCTGCAATATTATGTTCAACCCTGGTCATCCATCCTCAAAAAAAACCCTCAGACTAGAGCAGGTGGGAATGGCAGCTACTGGTTGCATCAGGGGAATTGAGAATTTGCATGAGAACATCAGAACAGCTTGGCTTATGTAGCCTAGTCCAGTTTTCTGCAGCTGCAGCTTCTGATCCACACCCTTCGAAAGACCTGAGTGCAGCTTCTAAAAGGGTCATTAAGATTGTCAGGAAAAGCAAGGCAAATTGCCCTGATCCCATGAAATGGTAGTCAGTTCCAATCTGTCTCATTTTAGAGTAAACCCCTGCCTTTTTGCCAACAGTATTACACTCTACCCACAACTGACAGCATCTCCATAAGTCTACACAATTGGACTGAAACAGACACCTAAGTTTGGGTAAGATTCAGTCACACAGGTGAGACATACTTCTAGTTCTGTGCACTTATATAACATTATGAAGTCAGGAGACTCATAGAAAACGTTCATGAATTTGAGAAATTAGAGAAAAAAGAAGCACAGACTGAAGCAATCCTACGTATAGATAATATTATGTTAAGGAATCACTATAGATAAATCTTGGAAAATGCCATATCAAATTAATTTAAGAAGGGAGTTATTTTTCACAGGTAGCTGTGAGCTTACAATTCCCTCCCCAACTTATTCACAGAGCAGAAATTGGTCATGCCTCAGTCAAGCAGAGATCTGCAAGTTCATTGCCAGCCTTGGGTAAAGATGGGGAAATTAAATTAAAGATTTACATAATTTGCAAGTGTAGCTTAAACTACAGTTCTTCCTAAACTTCACTTACATGCAGCATTCAAGCTTGAAGGGCATTATCAACGCAGCCATTTGCACTGAGAGGTAAATCCTTTCCCAATGTTGAAAACCACACACTTTAGAAGTTTCTTTTTTTGTCCTCATTCAAGGGGGACTTGAGGAAAAGGTTGCATTTCTACCTCTCATCCCAAATATTTTCTCTTTTGAAAAACAACACTGAAAATGTTCACGTTAATGGGTGTGCACTGATAAAGTAAAATTAAGATTACTATTTCATTGTTAGACCAGTAACACCCTTCTTCAGGGGACCAGAGTTTTTATAACAGCCCATTAAATTAAGGAGTTTAAGTGTTTGGTTTAACAGCATAATTCAGCTAATAAAACTGTACAGAATCACTTGGTCACATTCCCTAGGAAGGAAAAATGGCATAAAAAATATTAAATACACTGACTCAGCTATCACACCCCACCTTCTGATTCTGTTCTGTGGATCCAGAAAGGCTCTTTTGTAAACAAGGACTCACTTTGTATGTGTGGTTTATAACACTCTGGTGAAAACCTAACTGGCCTCGCTGCTATGTCTACTTTAAAAAGACACGGGGAAAAAGTCTGGAATAGCTCAAAGGTACAGAACATGACGTTCAGACTTTCCTCTTTGCATTTCATTTGCATTTTGCTCTTTTAATGTAGGTCAGTGAAGACTAATATAACTGTTTTCTTCCATTTTCAATGCTTAGATCAATTGAGGAAAAGGAAAATTTAGAAGGCAGCAAATCCATTTGTTAGAAGTTTTAATTTACTCATCACATTTAGGCATCAGTGTTTGATATGAAGCTGTCAGCCCACCGCACAAGGAATATATTTGTTCCTATGTCTTGGAATTCTACACAATTGCTGTGTGGGAGAGCCTCAGGGAGAAGAACTGTGCTTGTGTTCCTGCCAATGACACAGCACTTTTCCAGCTGTGAAGGAAACACTTACTGCTGTAGCAGCACAAGAAAGAACCATCCAGCTGGCTGGGGGAAGGGAGAAAAGAGAAGACACTGCTTTATAACCTCCAATGTAAGAGGAAAAATTCCCTTCAGGGCACAGCAAGGACTACAATAACCCAGTTCATCAGAGCTCCTCTCTCCTAGTTCAACTGGCATTGCTGGAGCTGAATGCTACGCGTGAGAAAGGTGAACAGGAGTGAGAGAAGTTGCCAAAACCACCCAAAATTGGTTCAAACTTGACAACATTCCCATTAAGAACTACAGTCCTGGCCATTATCAGATAAAAATTATTCCTTTAATGCTGAAACAGAACTTGCACAAAACAAAGTGTCTCGGAAGAGCCTCCTTCACTTATCCACCTTCCTCAACCAGAGCTGGTTTAATTTACAGGTAATATTCTCAAGAACGCAGCGAAACAATCTACAAAAACATAAAGAACAGAATGGCACAATAACCTATGTGAAGCATCTCAGAGCTGTGCATTATGATATATTCTTCTTCACTTCTCTCCAACAAAGGCCAGGCATCACTCAGAGGTGGTGAAAAAGCTGGTCAATAAGATGGTGCTGACAGGACAATATTCCTCGGGAGCTCTCTCCTCTGCCATGGACAGCAACAGACAAAGGAGTACAAAATTTCAGCTGTCAGAGAAGTTCTAATCAGTGATTTTACAAAAAAAAATATAGCAAAGACTCCTATTCACCTTTCTTTATTAGCTGAAAATGGATGTAAGAATCCCACTAGAGCAGGAAAGCAAACTGTCTCTCCTATTCTTATATATCCTCCACAATTTCTTTAATCAGTAAATAAGCAAGGAAAAACTAAAGCTTCCAGCTACGTAGCTGTAAGCTGTAATTATAATGCCTGATGATGATAAATGCCCAAGTACAAGCTCAAGACTACCATTAGCTTCCTTTTTCTGCACAATGGAGCTTTCCTCATAGAAATAACTGTAATACAGAAGCAGATGGGGATTCTGTTTAAAACCATGTTAGTAAACAAACTGCATTTGTGAAGCTGTTACAAAGTATTCTTCAAATGACTGATGATGATCATCACACAGCAAACTTAACAGAATCCTAAAAACTGGAAGTTGAAACACATTGCTCAATCCTGAACAATATTCAATTTCCTAATATTTTTAAAGCCAAATGATCATAGCTCTGTGGTGCTGAAGGTTAAATAACTGTGATGTCCAATGAACAAAGATGCAGAATTTCTCGGAGGCAACACGTTGCTGATGACAGGCACAAGTAAGACTAAACTACTGCCAAGATATCTATATGTAAGTCCATTGAAAGGAGATAAATTACTGATTAACACTTGACAAAAGACACAAGAAGATTTGGCCTACGGTGGGAACTGGTTCACCATCACAGAAACTTACACCGTGACTACCTTTCCAACAGGAGCAAGGCCAAGCAGTGGGACAGGTTCAGGGCAGACACAGCCGCGGCTGCTGGCGACCCGACCCCGCCGAACAGAACTTCAGGGGTAGGGCGGTGACAGAAGGCCCGGACACCCCTGCGCCCTAGGGGCGCGGCCCGGCTCATTCCGCTCTCGCTGGCTGGAGCGCTGTGCCAGGCGCTGCCCCTCCGCCCGCCGCCCCCTCAGCCCGGGCCGGGCCCCAAGGTACCTTGATGCGCTCGCCGTCGATGGTGACGGCCCGCTCGCGAAAGTCCACGCCGATGGTGGCCTCGGTGCGCTGAGGAAAGCGGCCGGCGCAGAAGCGGTAGGTGAGGCACGTCTTGCCCACGTTGGAGTCCCCGATGACGATGATCTTGAAGATGCGCGAGCGGGCGGGGGGCAGCGCGCCGGGCAGCGCCCCGGAGCCCGTCAGGCTCAGCTCCAGCGAGGACTCGACATCTGCGGCCGCCATCGCGGCCCCGGCAGCGCCGCGCAGCCACCGCGGCCGCAGCGCCCGCCCGCAGCACGCCACGCGTCACCGCCACATCGCGAGAGCGCGGCCGCCAATCCCCGCGGGCGGGGCCTGCGCGCGCCAGCGCCCGCGCCTCCGCGGCCGGCAGGGGGCGCTGTGCCCCGCGCTCTGAGGGGCGCTGAGGGGAGCGGAACCCGCTGGAATCAACGGGAGCCGGGAACGGCCGGGAACAGCCGGACCCGCACCGGAATCCCGCACCCATATGTGGAATATGTAAGACTTGTCTTAAGAATGTTTGTTCTCTGATGTTCGATCTTTGTCTGCTTTTCAGCCTAATCAATGGGAAGGGAGGCAATCCATGAAACAGAGAGCTGCCAGCGAGCTCTAAGTGATGGTCAGGTGTTCCAAAAACAAATGGTTTGTTGGTAGAAGTACCTTGTTAAGGTTTGGGGCTGGACAGGCTTCGATGTTGTCAAATGCAGGGGAGGTTAAGGAAGCTCGGGAAGAAGGCTGTACACTGTGGGCACAGCGGCTGTCCCAAAGTGCACACAAAGAATGCAGAATTTAGGGCCACAAGGACATCTGGCAGAACTGCCAAGACAAGGCAGAAACAAATGAAGACAACTCAGTGACTGTGCTGGAATCGGCTCCAGCTGGGTAATGGGTAATTCTGGCAGGGGCACATCCCGACCAACCCACACAGCACCGACCCAAAAACCTACCAGCCCCAAAGGAGAAAGAGACTGAGCACGGGATTAATTAGCATGAGAAGAGAGAATACTGATTAATAAGAGAATCAAGTGGCTTGTAAGTGATGAACACTAATCCCTTTGTTTGCTAAAATGCATAAATAGTAAAAAGCTCTGAGAGTGGGGCACTTGCTCTGTTGAATATCATGGAGCACCTGGTTTGTGCAATCTGAAATAGATAATGTCTCCCTTGAGTAATTATCGGCTTGTTGGACATGAGGTAACAAATCCAGTTTTTGCAGACATCATGGGAAGCGTCCACAGGGAGTTGCATTTGTGAGATGTTTGCACTGATGGCAAATACTTGAAATCAAGAGACCCGGAGTCAGAAGGGGAAGACCGAGAGCACGAGGGCCGGTTTGTGATTGTGGGGAAGGTTTTCTGCGATGATGTTATGACTCATCCTGTGGTGTGTGGTGTGTGGTGTGTGGTGTGTGGTGTGATGCTGCAGCCCAGACTTCCCTCTCAGTTGTGTCAATGCTGTACAGCCCCAGCTCCCTCTTCATAAGAGAGGTGCTCCAGTCCCTTAAGAACTTCATAGTCCTCTGCTGGACCTGCTCCAGGAGCTCCATGTCTTTGTTGTCCTGAGGAGGCCAGAATTGGACAGAGCACTCCAGATGCGGCTCACCAGGACTAAGTAGAAGGGAAGGATCACCTCCCATGACCTGCTGGCAAAGCTCTGGGAAGTGCTGTGCTCCAGCCTGACTGTACCCTGCTGCCATTTACAGTCAATAAGCAAGTGACACCTGGCAGGAAAGGACACTTGAATCAGAAGGGGCTGATGTATCTCTCAAGAAGGGAAGTATGGCATTGCCTTAACAATCTGTTAACTCACCAGGGGCATCAACATGGGTGAGAGGTAAGATAGAGACACCAAATTTAAGCAGTGTTCACCAGCAAAAATTTTTAAGGAGTTTAACCCCTACACTGAAAAGCAAATGTAGATTACAGTAGTTGAGAGAACTATTACCCTAACAGGGGCTTTGCAAACTGATAACTGAGCCAGAACTCCTAAGGTTTAGATCAGATACCTAATAATAGCCTTTGAGAGTCCTCCTCTTCACACTGCTACACGTGCCTCTGACTACTTGGGGTTTTTGCCTGCACAAATAATAAATGATCCTGGGATCCTACAGAGCAGCTGCCATGTGGTTGAAGGACAGTGCTTTGAGCAACCCATTATTACTCATGCAAAAACAGCGTAGACTAAATTCAAAAAGCACTAAAATATCCTGAGCTCAGGTCAACTTCAGCTACAGTGCCTATCTTAGTTTTTGTCCCTCCCTTGGACCAATCCCTAAGACTGCAGAGATGTTCCTCCACCCTGTAGTCCTCTTCTGAGACAGGATGATTCCATTTATGTGTTCAAATAATTCATTCTGTCCAAGAAGAGGAGTAATTTTATTAAAGGGAGATTAAAGGGCGGGGGGAGGAGGTTGTGCCACCCTCAGGTTCCTACTGTCCCCTGCACAGAATTGGTCTTTCTTGCACCTAGAATGTAAAAGGTGTTTGGCTAAGGAGAGGAAGCACAAGCAAGCCCATCTCTATAGCCCAATGATCAAAGAAGTAGAGAAATGTAAATTCCAGTGAGCGGGTACTCTGATTTGGGCTCTGTCTAGCGTGCTAAAAGGTGAGTTTAAACAGCTGTTCATAGCGTCTGCCAGCAGCCCATTTAACTGATTTTGATCTGAGTTATACCAAGAGGGCCAAAGTGAATCAGAATTAGGTCTGAGCTCTTCAACAGCTCTTAACTTCTTTCATTTCAACACCCAGGACTTTAAATGGCAGAATCAACACACCACCTAGTGGCTGAGGGCATTCCTAGTCATTAGTACTGCTAATTTTAGATGGACACCCCCAACACCTAGGCAGTGAATTTGCCTCAAGATGCTGCCATCAGCCACCATAGTTCCTGCTTTGTTAGCCCTGAGACAGACAGAACCTCCTTCATGGCGAGCACAGCTGGCCCCTGAAACAATGGACTTAGAGTAAATAACCTAATTTAAACCTGACAGTTTAAATTTTGTCTCAGATGTGGATGCTTTTATGTGAGCTATTGCAGTGTGGTACTGGAAATTCCATCACTTCTGCTACACTTGAAGGAATAAAGATGTTGATTAGATCTTTACATTTCATCCAGAACAGTCTATTTCTGGATATTCCTTTTCCTTTCTAATATATTTGGAAACCAGCAAATACAATTGAATTTATTTATCAGAATAAACTAAAAATGCTTCTTGCTATAAAAGCATTTGAAAAAGCTTCTGGTTTTCTTCTTTTGCAAGGACAAGTACTTTTAATGCGCTCTTCAGATGTGCTCAGTGAATGAACATACATGAGCCTAAATTCACAGCTATTTTTATTTAGCAGATGTAAATTTTTTTAAGAAAGGGGATTCTGAAAATAGTTGCAAGTCTCTGGACTTGCTTAGCATTTCAAGGATAGTTATTTCTGTTGTCTCCTGAAGGAATGTTTTAACGCGTTAGTCCCATGAAAATGCAGAGTGTTCAATATCTAAAAATTATGTCTATTTGTCATCAAAACTGCAGGAAAAACAAAAACCTTCCAACAACATTTTTAATGTTCGAGAATCAAGGCATTACTTTATTCTGGCCAGGATGTTGTTCTGGCCAGGATGTACCACAGAAATCATCTCATTCACACATAGCCCGGGTGTGCAGAGAGAATCAAGAATCCTTCTGATGCCTGGAGAAGGCTGACCTAGAACAGAAGCTAAACAGAGTTAAAAGAATAAAGTAGGTATTTATTAAAAAGGCCTTTACAGGGCAATGGAAGAGTCTCACAGAGTCTACACCCAAAGATGGACAACCAACATGTGTTTTTTGGGCACATATAAGCTCGGTCCATCTGCATATCAGAAGCTCACTGTCCGATTACAGCTTCAGGTAGTGGAGTTCCATCCCCAGTTTGTCTCGCTTCTTCTCTCACTGCTGTCCATGGTTGTTTTTTGGGGGCTTTGGACAAACAGGGTGTCCTTGAAACACAGGTCTAGATAAATTGTTTTGTCTGAATAAAACGGTAGAACAGTAGCTGACAGTTTGGAGTTTTAGAGTTACATATTAAAGCAGTACTTATCTGGAAAATAATAAAAGCTAAAACTTAAGGCGTCAATTCCATGACATATACTTTTGAAGGATTTTCCCCCAAATTTTATACAGTCAAAACTAATAGAGATACACTGTTTCAAAGTTCATTGGTCCAGGTTTGAGCAACCCCCAGTATTCAGTTTCCCATTGGATCCAAATCCCCTTGCCTCATGTTAATTAGATCTTTGTTCTTCGATTTCTTATCAGTCTTTTCCAGACCACATGTCTCTAACTCTGCCAGAGGTGGCATGTGAGGGTAGATGCTCAGAGATGGCCGCTGATGTTCCATTGATGTTCCGCTGATGGCTTTTTATCTTTCCAGGTATCTATGGGCTACTCCCAGTTTGTTGGTATGTTATGCCCATCTCCTTAGAGTGATGCTACATCTCTTCAAAAAATTGAAGAAAATTCTTTCCCCCAAGGCAAAGTTAAGTCAAGCCTACTAGAGACACAAATAAAAATTTAAAAGTTTTATTGTTTCCAACATTTACAGACCCTGTTGAAATCACAAAGTCAAATGTCTCATTTATCTTTGCATTGAAATGAAGTTTTGACACAGCTGCTTTACTGCCAATTACCAGAATGTGCCTTTCATATTCACTTCCATGCCCTTGTTCTTGTCAAAACCATAAACCAAAAAGTTTTCTGAAAATTAAAAGCAATAAAATCTCCCATTTTTAGTTTGTGCTTGGTTGTTTTCCTCATTGCATGCCTGGAATGAGCCTTGAGCCTGTCTGCGTAGCTGATGTGACAACTCAGTAACTTCTGCGTCAAGAGCTTGGCACAGAAACCTGGGCTCTTCACACATCCCAGTCCTGTAGCAGCACTGCCTGCACATCCTGGCTCCAGTGCTGGGCATGCCCTCTGCCCTGCTGGGATGGCTCATCCAAGGGGAATCAGAAAAAACAGGGAACATCTTGACAGCAGAGCTGCTGACAGCCAGTAAGCAGCAACATCTGTGTTAAACCAAGAACTGTGTCCCTGCTTTCTCTGTCCCTGTTGTTGTTCATGCAGTGCTTAAGGGTGTCTGCATGTCCCAAAGGGTCATCACATGCCACGAGGCTTCTGTATTTAGCTGTGTGCACCAATGCCCCAATAAATCATCCCCAGGCAGCAAACAAACGCAGTTGTACTGTGATTTGCCTGCGTGTTGATACCTTGACTCACAACTTTAATGTAAGGATATATTATGCCTTTTATTTTCTGGTAACCGGCTCTTCTTCCAATAGTTTAATCTCAGGGTGTGATTTTCTTTCTCATTTCTGCAAGAATAAGCTTCCCTCCTTTCCCCAGGCTCACTCTTGTAATGCAGGGCATAGTCCTACTGTGATTTCAACTAAAACATTGATTACATGCTGCCATGGTTTCACCCCAGCCAGCCACCAAGTCCCACAGAACTGCTTGATCACTCTCCCTCCAAAAGGGTCGGGGAGAGAATCAGAACGGTAAAATCATGTGGGGCTGAGATAAAGGCAGTTTAATAGGGAAAGCAAAAGCCACACACACAAGCAAAGCAAAACAAGGTATGAATTCTCTGCCTTCCCATGGTGTGGTAGGTTTGAAATAGCTTGATTAAGGGAAAAAAACCATCAGGCAGGAAAGTAATTCTCGCTGTAGAGATCATTACAGCTTCCTCCGTGCCTGGCAAAATCAATCGTTGACTGGTTTTAAGAACTGATAACCAATTAACCAATTAAGAGAAGCTAGAACCGCCTCTATGAACACCATATTTAAGAAAGGAGAAACCGCGAAGTTCTCTCTTACTTCCTGCTTTCTGCAAAAGAGTGGAAGCCCTCGCTCCCCCTTCCCGGTAAGGCCTGGCTGCCGGGATGGAGGGAGGGGAAGCTCGGGCCGGGCCAGCTCCCGTTCCAGCCGCAAGCCACCGAGCATCTTGGCGGGGGCTATCTCAGCACCGGGAGACACCACGCGGCCCAGACCAGAGGAGGATCTGCAGTCCGCGCAAGAAGCGGCCCCGCAGCTGGAACTGAGAGCGGCTGGGGCCGAAGAGCAGCCATGCGTTCAGAAGGGCCTCTGCCATCCCAGCCCAGCCAGCAAGAGACTTTGCGTGCCTGTCTGCTTCTCATCTGCCGTATTGCAGACAAAAGGACAGAAAACAGCGACCAGCACGGCTGGTGCAGTGCCGGAAAAAGATCACATGACGAGCAGCAAGAGGCAGAGCACGCAATTCCCTGATGCAGGGCTTGAGCAAAATTAACACTTTCAGCGCGGAAACATTCCACTTGAGAACAAAATGAATCTGTGAACGCCAATCTTCTCCTGAGTCAGAGAAAAGGAAAGATGAAGACGTGAAAAAAAAATATGCAGACACCAAGCTCGGTAGATAAAGAAGAGCCTAAGCCCAGAAGGAAGAAGGGGAAGAGATGCTCTAGCCTCAAAACTGACATTCTTTTGCCAAACTGTGATGCTGGGCTATAATACACCAGACTGACTTCCCTATGATTCATAAAGCGCACGGGGGGATGCAGAGTTCATCCGCCACTCAGAACTGGAGAATATAGATGTTGAAAAAAACTGTGATCTGACTTGAACAAAGATAGAAGAAAAGTTTTGCTTTCAGAGATAGAAGAAGAGAACCTTTGCTTCTATGCTAGAACAGCTCATCCTTAAAATTGCATCCCATAAGCCAGTAACCCACGGAGGTAGTTGTAGGAAAACTACCAAAATGTGAGCGGGCCTTCACGATTGCAGATTTCCAGGCGGGCTGCTATTTGTGAAAATTAAGACCACAAGAAACTGTTTCGTGTGGCATGGCAGGAGAAACTCCTCTCCCTAAATGAACTGAAGAAGAATTTAATTTTAGAAATTATAAACTGACTCAAAGTCCCAACCTTTACGTAGTTGGTAGGAAAGACAGAAAGACTGGGGGGAGAAAAGTACTCTAAAGGTTTATTTAGTTCTTATCATTCTTCTTTTAATTCTGTTAATAACGTTTCCTTTATACTCTTTAAAGCTTTGAATCTGCTTTGCCCTTTCTCCTAATCCTTATCTCACAGAGGAAAATGAGTAAATAATTTTAGTGGGTGCACTGGCATTTGGCCAGCACTCAACGCACTACACATGGGCAGGCAGGTGTTCAGCCATCTCCAGGAGAGCAGGGCCCCAGCACACGTAACTTGGTGTCCTGGTTTGACACTGGCCCAATGCCAGGCACCCATGAGAGTTGCTCTCCCTCCCTCCCTCCCCTGCCACAGCTGGGCAGAGGAGAGGGAAAAAAAAATAACAAAGAGTTGATGAGTTGAGATAGGGACCAGGAGAAACACTCCAAGGGCAAAACAGGTTCAACTTAAGGCTGCAAAGTGAATTTCTTACTAACAGAGTCAGAGGAGGATAATGAGAAGTAAAATAAGCCCTTAAAGGACCGTTTCTCCCCAACCCCTCCGTCCTTCCCACCAACAGTGCAGGGGGAGACAGGACGCAGGGGGTTTTGGTCAGTTCATCACTGAGATTTTTCTTCCACTGCTCTGGGAGAAGAGTCCTTCCCCTGTGAGACTGTGGGGTCCCCCCCACAGGAGACAGTTCTCTGGTGTGGGTCCACTCTCAAAAGCAGCAGTGCTACTACACCTGCTGCAAGGTGAGTCCCTCCCACAGGCAGACTGTCTTCCCAAAACTGCTGCAACACAGGTCTCTCTTTCCACAGGGTGCAGCCCTCCAAGGACAGGCTGCTCCAGCCTGGAAGCAAGGGCCTTCTCTCTCCATCGGGTCTCCCACTGGATCACAGCCTCCTCCAGGCATCCACCCGCTCCAGCATGGGCACCTCCCCCAGGGGCTGTGGGTGGATCTCTGCATTCCCCGTGGATCCCCATGGGCTGCAGGGGCACAGCTGCTCCACCATGGTCCTCACCACGGCCTGCAGAGGAATCTCAGCTCTGGCACCTGGAGCATCTGCTCCCCTCCTTCTCCACTGAGCTTGGTGTCAGTTGCCAGTTGTTTCCCTCACATGTTCTCACCTCCTCCTCTGACTAGGAGAAAAAACTATGACTTTGTTTTAATTTTCTTCTTAAATGTGTCAGCACAGAGGTGTTACCAACCTCTCTCATTGGCCCAGCTTTGGCCAAACTGCATGTCCATCTTCAAAGCCTTCAGAGACTGGCTCTGCTGGATATGGTGGAAGCTTCTAGGACCTTTACACAGGAGCCATCTTTGTGGCCTCCCTGCTACCAAAAACCAGGCTGTGCAAAACCAATACACTTGGGAAGACAAACACCATCACTCCAAACGTGCCCCCTTTCATCCTTCCCTTTCACTTTATCCACTGAGCATGATGTCACATGGTCTGGAAGATCCCTTTGGTCACTTGGGGTCACCTGTCCGGGTTGTGTTCCCTCCCACCCTCCCAGGGACCCTCAGCTTCCTCACCAGCGTGGCAGCACAAAAAGCAGAAAAGGTCTTGGCTCTGTGCAAGTCCTCTGTGTAAGCTCAGCAATAAAAAAACATCTCTGTATTATCAACCCATTGTTCAGCACAAATCCGAAACAGCCCCATAGCAGCCACTGGTACTGCACCCAGGACACCTCCTCTGAAAGAACATCAGTCTTCAAGGTGTCAGCCACAAATACCTGCTTTTTGAAAGGGTGCAGGTGAGAGAATGTTCAAAAGGAAATACTATGATGTATTTGTGCTATTGAAAATACTATGATCTCACCAGGAGGAACAGTTTATAATGTATGTGGAAAAGGAAAAAAAACAACCCCAAAACAGATGGGGCCCATGCATCTGATAGTATAGATAGGTATGAAATAAAAGCTCTGTTTTCTTGGTGGTTTGCTAAGATGTCCTTTCGGATATCAGATTTATACACTTTTTTACTGTATTCAGAGTATAATCCTTATAAATAAGGATAAACACTGCTTGTTTATTACTTAAATCAGTGGCTTCAGTCTTTTATCTCTTCTTAACATTTGGCAACAGCCAGTGCCTGCAACCTGGCACTGAACTCAGTTTGCCTTCCCAGCTTCAGCCTAGCTACAGCACAAGGCTTTTCCTCCATTTAAGTAAATTTAGGTCACCATACATTTTTCACATAGCTTGTATGCAATTTGTGTACCTGTCAATACTTTAGAAAAGGCAGGGAGGTTTCAGTGCCTGCAGGATCCTGCAATATTAAACAGAACATAAAGGACATGGTGAAAAGATGCTCATCAGGGGACAAAACAAGAATTCAAAAGTACAAACAAGTTCACTCTGCAATAAAGCAAAGATTGGGGTTTTTCTCCCAGCTCAGTTACATTTCACTAAGATATTTGACTGATACTGCAAGTGAAGTGAGATGTAGAGTTGTGAACATTTGATGATTCCAGTGAGGAAAAGAAATACTTGAAATGCATGATGTAAACAGTTGGAAGCCAACATTTTCCTGAAAATCTATAAAAATTCTTGCAGATTATAAAGACAACTGTAAGAAAAAATAGCAAATAATTAATAAAAGCAGCTTAATCAGTTATACAGAGCGTCTCGTTTAAAGCTTCATATTTTTGCAATAAAATCATACAAAAAACATGCAGGGGAACAAAACTGTTCCTACTTTCAGGGACATCTCTGTGGTCCTCTTAGAAGAACGGGGCCATGGCGCTCGGTTTTGGGAAGTTCAGGAGAGAATACCAGACACTGAAAGAGCCCCCACAAACCCACCACTTGCACTTACCATGGAAATGCCAGTCTTGCTAGACGACCCACTCAACAGCTACATCATTGCTCCCTATTTTCTTTGCTCTAAGTAAAGAGCATTTACACATCCTTTGGGTTCACTCCCTGAAGGCAAATTGGGAATTAAGGGCACTATGCATGCACTCCTGCATTTTGAGGGACAGAGGGGCTACTGCATGTGGGGCCTTCAGAACAGACTCCAGAAGCAATGACAAGGTAGGAAGATCTTTTATACCTGATGGAGTGGAGGGGTACTGATGGAAAGCCAAAACTGAGAGATTTGTGCAGATAAAATAATGCCTAAGCTTCCAGGCTACCTTGGCTCCTTATAAATCTGTGTTTCAAATCATGAGCTGTTCCCAGAAATGGAAGGGGGCAGTTTCAAATTATGAAAAGTTCAAGGCAGGCAGTTTCCCAGCACAAATGCCCCTTCCCTCCCACAGAAGAACCATGAAGTTATGAGGACATGGATAAGGAAGGGATGCTATTTTTTAGGGGTCGTGGTTTCCAGTGGGGCACAGTCTGTGCAAAGGTGCCCTTCCTGCAACAAGCTCCCCTTTCCCATCCAAAGGGGTGAAGTTGAGGATATTGCTGCCATCACTTCAGTATCACACCCACCTTCCCTGCAGGCATCCACAACACAGACCCTGCAAGTGCTGCAGCCCTGGTGCTTCCTACAGACAGGGTTAATCAGAGCTATTCATTACACACAGTCCTTAACAAACATTTTATTCCAGGTAATCTGAAATGCCAGGAGCCCAACACACTATAGGTTCCTATATTGCTGTATCAGCAGTCTGCTTGGCTACTTTTACTACAATTTGTCAGCATTACCATATTATTTTGCATGCTAATTGATTAAAATCACAAGATGCTCTGGGACACTGCACCAGGAAAACTTTGGGATCAGGAGGGTTTATCAGTGGGGAAGAGAAGCCTTATTTTATTTAATCCCCAAAAATTGTACCCAAGGAAAAGAGCAAATGCTTCTTCACTCAGCTTGCCTGTGAACACCCATTTATCCAAATCCCCATACTGGCTCTTTGTAGCCTGGAAGAGCAAAGGATGGTTTTCTTGTTGCACATACTGTTAGTTTCTGGGCTAGAGCAGACAGCTTCCTGCCAAGGTGGTTCTTTTCCAGCCTGACCCCAAAGGGAGTCACAGCTTCTTCCTACTGACATTTTCTTCCTTTTTTGAGACCTGCACCCCCATTAACAGCTCATCAGCTTGGAAGGAGACAAGGGGAATTAAGGGAACTGGCCAAGGGATCCTTTCTTTCAAAGCTGGTGGGCCATCCAAGGAGGACGCTGAACCCTACAAGGAAACACTAGTACTCATTTACAAACAGAACTCAGCATTTTTATTCTTTGATTGACTTCCTGCTAGTTTTGATATTTGCTACCACCAGAGAAGAGCGTAAAAACACAGTACAACATTGTTAACCAGTTAGGAAGGCTGGAAGGGAAAGCAAATCCCAGTACAATTGCAAGTAACTTGGTGGAGTTTATAATTAAGATTTTTTTGAACAGATCAGCAATGAAGCAATAAATATGCTGCTGCACTGAACCAACAACAGGATTTAATCACTAAGTTTGTGGTTTATTGCATTACAGTTTAAAACTAAATGTTATCCATCATCATACATTCACCGACCAGGTAAATGACACTTTTTCGTATGTTTTATGCTAAATGGCTAAAATTATGCAGTGGCCAAACTAGACTAGGACTAGTAGAGGTAGATATTGAATTGGCATTGCCAGGCAGAAATATTTTGTGAAAGTACTTCTTTGTCTTTCATTATGAATAGTGAGCAGGTTTAACACTTTTAATTACAACAAACATCTTAGGAAGCTATTCTAAGATACTTTGGGTTTTTCAGCAATATTTCTCTTGCAATATTACAAACTCTTTGATACGATCTCTTGTAAAGTGGACAATTTTTGTCCTCCCAGTTTTCTGCCACAATTCGCATGAAGACTAACGTACAAAGCTAGAATCTTTGTGAACATACTACTGGTTTTGCTTGTACCACTCCAGAAGTAATACACATTTACAGCTTCCTTGGCATGGGAAGACCGCATTTATAGTATTTACAGCTTCAGTCATCTTTCTAGCCATAAAAAAGCTATTTTGTATTTAATCTAAAATGGAATTTCTATTATGCCGCCTCCTTGTAACTCACTTCAGTCTCCTTTTGGCGAGCTGTTCTTATCAGCTGCTCCTTGCCATTCCCACTGCTGGCTGTATGCTGCTGGAAAGTGTCTCTGCCCAACACAGTCATTAAAATTAGTGTTTGTAGATTGCAGCTTTCATTTCCAGGAAACAGAATCATGACGGCATGGCCAGAGGTTTTGTAAAAGCATACACCCTTTGCTCCTCACCTCATCCCAGAACAGTTGATCACTGGAAGGCTCCTGGAAGCAAGAGCCTTTCCCCAAGCTCAGCAACCACTTTCCCCCAACTGAAACTTCATCTTTCATCAATGAGCTTATAGACGGCTCAAATCGATTACTGATACAACTAATTACACTACATTTGCACCATTTTCCTTCACAGGACCCCAAAGCACTGTGTTATCACGAGTATAACTCTTGACTTCCACACAGTTCAAGCTATTTTACATGACACTTAGGTAAAAATGGCAAAATTCCTTAGGGGAAAAGATTTCAAAGCTAGCTAGGTACTCTGTACAGAACACTTCGAAAAACAGTTAAAGCAATCACAAAAATGGAAAAATAAAATTGTTGTCTGGGTCTATTGAGCTGGATTATGGTATCAAGTGGTTTTGTTTGCATTAATAGTATGTGTTCAAAGCAGAACTGTGGCAACAGCATGTGAGTGCTGCAAGAACGATGGCACCATTGCTCCAATCTCCAAAGGCATCACATTAGACAGAGACCTTAAGTTTTCTTATTTATCTTGCTCACGTGATATTGAATTGTATCTGCACCTCTGGCTCCTCAGGCCTGATCTCCTCCTGACCCCATGGGTGTTTTCTTTCAGGGAAAACACAATTCAATCTGTGAGTTGTTGCACCAACTTCCAGGGTCTAGTTATGACTGCAGCACCTCCAGACCTGGCAAATCCAAATGCTAAAGGAAGATTTAACAGGCTTACCATGAACACCTCATCTAGCCCTAGAGCTCCCTGGGAAACTTGGAATTTGCTCACCGTGCTAGGGGAAAACCTAGGTGACACATTTCCCTCTGTGTTCCCGCTGACACAGCACACATCAGGACAAGCCTCCCCACTATGAACATGCAAATATTAAGACCTCTACCCAAAAAAAGAAAAACTGTTGAGTATAGAAGCTTTTAAGGCATTTAATATGCAAAGAAATGAGTTACTGAATAGGGAATTTTGAGGCTATTTTACTTGCTTGTTCACACATGTGCCCGCATGCTCTTGTCTCCACATGGAGGAAGCAAGTACCTCACCCACCATCATAGGGAAAAACACAACTTTCAGTTCCCTACAATTTAAGCCCATGTCTGACTCTGGCATTGCTTCATGCAATGTGCACCACTCTTCTCTTATCTAGGCAAAAGTTATTGTCTGAACTTTTACTGTCCCCAGGAAAGATACCCGTACCATATGGCTCCACACCGATAGTGAAATCCTCCTTCTTCAGTGAACATCATGAAGAATCAAACCAAATTGTGTCGTGCCAACGCTCTAGGTCACTGACCGCAACTGCAATCCCTGCTCACCTGCTTTGGCAGCCAAGCACCGGTGATTACAATTTTGGATCTCAGCACACAAAAGGTTTCCACTGCAGCACAGCACTCTGTGCTACCACTGCACAAGACTCATTGCACTGGATTTCAACTTAATTTCCAGCTCTTAGAAGCTCTTCCTCAGACGTCAGCCTTGCATCTAAGAGGACGGATGTGAAGATGAATGAATAACAATTTCTTTGCCAATTAAAGAACCTCCATCTTCAGGCAAACTCTTGGCTTAGTTTCCTGTCCTGGGCTTGTAGTCTTCTGGAAGGGGATGAGTAACTTCTTTAATCCAAAACCATCTTCTCTGAAGCACTGTGGATGCCTTTCAGCAAGGTTATAAAATGTCTTTAGGAAAATTACAATAGATGTGAAGGTGACTTCCAGAAGGACAACTGAAGCATCCTTTTCCCCATCTGCACAATTAGATAACATGTAACTTCCAGTTTTACTTCATCCATTTCAATGTAAAACAGGCAGTGAAAAAGTAAATAATCCCATTTATAGGCAGCATCAAAACCCCCCAGTATTCGGGGAAAAAAAGAATTTGCTTGGTGCAACTCACAATCTGTTATGAGTGAACGCTCATCTGCCTCCAGATTAAGCATCAGCAACCAAGAAATGGGCAGCAGTACTCAAGAGGCAAGGCCAAAAGCTCGCAGCTTGTTTGGGCAAGACTGAACCATCTCCAGGAGTTGCAGAAGATATGCAGTCCAAGTATCTCAGGCTGCAGAAACAACTGAGATCAAGACATCAATACCAGAGTCAGTTGAAGGCTCTGCAGGTATTCTAGTCCCTAAAAGCCCAGCAGGTTAAATACACAAATACAGAAACACACACTTCTGACAGGAACTATACTGCAAACATACACAAGGACAGGCTAACCATGAAAAGGAAGTGGAGCTGAAGACAGAATAAACAAAAGCCTGTTGTTCTGACAGTTAGAAAACTACAAACCCCAGTAAGTCTTCCGGGATTTCTTAACTGTACATGTCAATCACTGAATTCCATTATGTGGAAGAAGAAGGCTGTGTATCCACACAACAGATACTCTGTAACTGAACTCCTGCAGCAAAGAAGGCACTGACTTTGTAAGCTGTAGTTTATTTCTGTTCTGTTTTATATGATGAGCCTACAAAAGGAAACATTTGAGTACTTATCTGTATTATTAACACAGTAGACTTGTAGACTGAAGCTTGACATGGAAAACAAAATTCAATCTAACACTGGTGGAACTTAAAGACCAAGTAGCAAAGCATTGTGTTATAGGACTTCCCAGACATTCAGTATTTACATACAATGCATTTGCACTTTATACTCAATGACCACCCCATCAGCAGTGACACTGTTAGCATGACTGGACAGCACAGTAAGCCAACCCTGAGCTGCACTCCAGCAAACCCATTAATTGTCGAAGTACATCAACATAGATTGGTTTAAATATTCACACAGCTGTTTTTCAAAACGTTTTATTGCATTATATTTGGTACCTTATGTTTGACAAAGGAAATTACATCTGTAACTGCAGGAATAAGAAGCTGGTCTGTTATTGAAAAAAAATCTTGGGCCCCTTAAAAGTTACAAAGTCTTGGGCTTGCCTGAAACAACTGAGCAAGAAATATATTCTTAGAAATGTAGGGCTTCAAGTATTACAAACCTGTGACACTGTGGAAAAGTTCCAGAGGTATCTAAACTGCAGCACTTTTTTTTTTCTGCATAACATGAACAAGGCCTGCTGAGGTTTTAATCTATTAGTCTCTTGATCAGTCAAAATGGTAGTCAGGAGTTTTCCTCTTTGCAACTTCAAGCCATAGTATGTTCTCATTTTGTTTTCACTCTATGTGAAAAATGCATGCGATCTTTCTAATTGGTGCCACATCACAGTGCATAATTTTATTTAGTTCTTGCATTACAGTTTTAAAGAGTCTGGCCAACCAATGCCGATAGGTTCATCTCAAGAACAGCAATGTTACTTCTCCCCTCCCTACCCCAAGTTTAATTCCAAGAGAGACCGTTTTTAACTGGTTCCTTCAGGTAAAAACTGTGGTGCAAGAACACCAAACTGATCGTGTACAGTGAATTTCAGAGACACAACAAGCTTATTGAACACACTATGTTTCTTAATTCTGGTTGATATCCGTATGTCCAAGCACCCCAACATAACAAGGATGTTGCAGGTTTCTCTGTATATTCTGATTCACATTGCATACTTCCTATGGACACAATCATCCCCTGTATCAAAATCAGTCAGATGCTAAAGCCCCATCAAACTCTTTGTGCTCAGTGAAATAATCCAGTGCTAAAACAGCAGTTTTGCTGTCTGAGATAACAGTAATCTCACAAGACAAATTTAAAGTTAATATTTCTGCCACACACCTGCTCTGAGGGCTACACACCTCCAGGTCTCATATAAATTAGTTTAAAAACATGGGTGGGTAGGTAAGGAGAAGGGTTGTTTATTTTTTTCCTTTTTTCAATTTTAGCAGCTTTTAATTTTTAAGAAACCGAACAACCTGTAACCAGTAATATGTTAGATATTTTATATATATACTTTGTCAGCAGGATAAAAAAAAAAGTAAAACTATTTGAAGGCAACGGGTTTTTTTTCCTTCTGTTCTTTGTGTAAGTTAGAACAATTCAGCAGGTGCGTGACAAAAATATTATACACCAGATATGGTCCAACGTCATTTTTTTCCAATAAAGTTGTTCATATTTCATTGGCCAGTTCTTCAGGTTCTGCAGAGCTATCTCCATTAACTGTGATCTTCATATCCTCTTCATATCCAGGGGGCATGAATGCCAAAGCATAAGGGAAAAGCTTATGACAATTTGCTCTGTAAGTTTCAGATGCTTCTTTACAGTCTCCAAGGCTACCATCACATAAAGCTTCTAATACCTCCATACAAGTCTAATTGAAGAGAAAAATAAAGAAGTGTTATGGTTTTTTTAAATGTTCAGCTGAATACTCACAAACCAATGCTACAAAGAAAAACTTCTATTGTTTACAAATAGCAGTTTTGCTAAGAATAATCTCACAAGACAAATTTAAAATAGTATTTCTGCCAGAAACCTGCTCCAAGGGCCACACACCTCCTTTCAACATCAAATGACATTTTAACTAAACACAGTATGAATTACCAGTGTAGTCTGATTTGAAATAATGCAGTTTAAAAAGGGATCTAAAACACAGCTAGAAATCTGTGACTGTAAAATGAAATACTAATTTGTCATTTGTTTCTTATTTTCCTAAAAAAATGTTATTCTTGCTAGTTGGCAACCAAGAACCCCACCATTCTTGGGACACACTGACCATTTCAGCAATACGTAACACACATTTCAACCAAATCAAATTACTCTGATATTATCACATTTTTCAGATACACGCAGTTTCCTGCCCATTTTTGTTAATGATTTAGAAGAGGTAAATTTCGTGTGGATTTTTTTTCAGCTTGCATTCCAAACACAAGAAACCAACCTAGTGAGCTCCACTAAAGCCTGGCAGCCTTTAACACCCACCCATGGCTGTGTGGAGGCATTAGCATAGCCAGGCAGTCTTTTCCTGCTCCTCTGATATTTAGTACAGTTTTTATTTCTTCTGTGTACTGGGATTAACTGCCCTGTCCTCCTGCTGTACAGTGATGGAGTTCTCCTCAATGACCCCTTTTCATCACATTTGCTCTTTGTAACACTGGCATCCACCAAAAGTCAAATATATCTGGTTTTATGCCTGCAGTGTGCTCTGAGATACTTGGTCTTTACTACAATGAAATATAATAAATTTGATCTCTTTGCACATAAAAATACCTTTCAACAAACACCTAGACTCCTTCAGATTCTCCATTTTTGAGGCACTTTTAATTTCCCATCTAGAAGATCACTGAAGTCCAACTCTTCTGTAATGTTGGCACAAAAATGTTTAAATTCAACATTTTCAGTTTTATCACAATGCAGTACACAGGACTTTTACATGCTGCTGAGTTGGTAAAAGCTTCTTCTAGTCTTACCAAGTTTGCACCTCTAGAACAACCAAGCATTTTTGGTTACACTTAATCTTTCCCCAGTCCAATTTCCAGAATCCCACTCACAGGCAGAAATCAGCAAAGAGAAGGCAAATTAATTTTTGTTTTCAAAATCTACTGATAATCTAGATTAAGGTCTTTGAGACCACTCAAACAGCAAGAAAACCCAAACCCAAAAACCAACACCCAAACAAGACAACATTATGAAAAATGCTAAATACGTACTTAGAATATAAAAACCATGAGTTTGCATCCCACACCACAACAGCTAGACTAGAGAAAGGATCTGAATCTTTAACATCCTAACAAGGTCTATACATCATGGCAGATTGTCCTTTATTGTCTCTTTTTCTCCCCTGTTTGGTCCAAAAATTCTCATATGAACTTAAAATCCTTCACAATTAAAGTTCTATTGAACCCACTGTATTTTCTAAGAGATGATTTTTTGAAAACTCCAATTTTTGTCCACAAAAGAATAATTTTAAAGTAACATTCGCCAAATTTACTTGCAATAGATTTAGAAAATTGAGTGCACTGAGACTACTGTAAATTGAGTCAGAACCGACAAGCCTTCTCAGATGAAGGTGGGGGAATGGGGAAAGGGGCACAGAGGCAGTGTCATAGGGAGATTATTCCATGACCACCAGAATGGAGCAAAGACTCAAAGTTTGGTGAGCTTTTCAGTAAACTACTGTCCTGGGTTTGCCCAGGAAGAGTCAGTCTCAGAAGTACCTATGCTACTGGAAGTAGTACAGCTGCTTTCCTGGGAGACAGAACCAATAAACAGCCAGCTTTGAGTATTCACAGATATGCAAACCAATTAAAAGTAGTTCAGCCTTCAGCCAAAAATCATATATAAACAAAGGACAGCTGAGAAAAGGCCCTTTTTCTGTGCTGTTGCTGCCAGAGAAGCAGGTTCCTAGTAAGACTGTGCCTTGCTCACCACTGCTTAGAGGGAGTGGGGGTAAGGGGGTTTGGAGCTGCAGCTGAGCCCTTTGGGGTTCAGACACAGCTGGGTTGTTAATTCCAGCCACAGCCAGGCTGGGCTGAGCCCTTGCTCTCCCCCCCTCAGCTCAGACACTGAAATGCTGCACTCGAACAGCGCAGGCAGAGACCACGTGAGTATCGCAAGGCCCAGGAGAGAGAGAGATTAAGCCCTCTCACATGAAACCTGCCAACACCCATCCTCCCCTGCACAGGGAGAAAAGAGTGAGGACACCTACAGAAACACAGCACAGAGCCTCTAAAGTCAATGAAGGAAGCAGAATTGATGCCCAAAGAGGGAGGAGATGAGGAGTGCCCCAACTCTGAGGCTGAAACTTGTCTTGTGAGACTATGGTGATGGATTAAGCTAATTCCTTGTAATATACTGAAGTAATGGGCAAGGTGATGGTCTAACTGCAGCCAGTGAACCAAGGCACTTGTGTAGAGATAAGTATATACTGAAGTAATTGCAGCCTGATGAGAAGTTTGAGCAGAAATAAAGAAAAAGCTGTGGTCCATTCCCTCATGCCAGGGATGGTGGAGGAGAACTTGTATTGCCAGTTAACAGAAGGGGATTTATTTGCTGCTACAGTAGAACAGTTCATCTTTGAGAGTATGCCCCATAAATCCCGACAGGCCACCGTAGTAGCTGTGGCAAGGCTACAAGCTTGGGAAGGATTTCCACAGTACAGATTTCTTCCTCCCAGGCAGCTGCTTGTTGTGAGGCTGAAAAACCATGGGAGAACTGTATTTCTTACGGAAAAAATTCCATAGAGATCAAAAGAACACTTCTCTCCCTAAGTGAACTGAGAAAAGACTATTTTAGAAGTGGTAAACTGACTGGAAGTTCAAAGTGTTGTCTTTCTGTGTTGTCAGTGGTAAAGAGATAGAGAGGTGGGGGGGAGGAGAGATGTTATGAGTTTTGTTCTCGTTTTTTTTCCCTTTTTAAGTTTCCCTTTCAAGTTTATATTCTTTAAAGTTTGAGCCTGCTTTGACTACTCTTAATCCTTATCTCACAGCAAAATTGAATAAATTCTAGTAAGTGTGCTGGCATTTGGTCAGAAACTCAGACGGGCAAACTCAAACCACTACAACTGCACACTAAGGCAAAACTGTGCGTATGCAGCTTTTATTAAACCTACACTAATTCCCACAGCTTGCAGAAAGTTGACTCTGGAGACCCTTCCTAGAGTCTGCACTACTCCTTTTCTTGTGAACAGCTGCCTGTGTGGCAGCCAAAGCTCAGACAAACTACTACCTTTTCTTTTGCCTAGTGAATTCTCTCAAGTTTATTAAGTTTTCCCTTTACCTGTGCCAATAATATGGTTTCCACTGCTGCTGTTTCCATATTATCACAAAACTAAATTCATTTAAATGTGCAAAAAGGATATTAAATATTTCAGTTCAGATGAACGTGACACCCCTTTCTCTCACAACTGAACTTCTTTACCATAAGGCACAGCAATTATTTCAGCTTCCTCTTTACCTCCAAAATTTGCTTAAAGCTTCCACAGATAAGACAGAAGTTGTCTACAATATATAAATAAGTTACCTGAAGGTTTCTGTTAATAAGGGATTCATCCAGGGCCATTGCCAGTTCCACTGCCCTTTTTTGACTGGAAGGATCTAAATAGTACATCATTTTGGCAGCTACAGGAGGAAAAATAAGACTCATTACCCAGTGAAAACCATCCTATATACAAACATAAAATAGAGATAATATGAGGAAGAGGGGGGACTGAACTTTCCAGCAGTAGTTCCAAATGGAACCAACTTGGAGCATAAAGCTTGACACCTAAGCAGGTGGAAAGGAAGCTCCAAATAAAGCATTAAAACAAACGTTCAGCATGCATTAGAAACAACAGGCAGAGATCCCAACATTTGCGTTTCAGCAGCACAAAGAAAATTAAAGAAAATCACAGACAACCTGGCAATCATGTTGTCAGATTAGCACAAATAGAGAAGAAAAGCACTCCAGAGTGAAGGAGTGATTGTTACATCACTGGGGCTGATACTGAGATACCACTGCCAGAAAAGCACAGAAAATGCAGAAGTAGGACAGAACAAGGAGAAAGGCAAAATACCTGATAACCTATGTGGCAGTGAATCATAGTTCCTTTTAAGGAAAGCTTCATTGAAGTTCTTTGGATTAGTTGCTCCAAAAAGCCGATTCATTTCTTGGTTTAACACTGTTCTAACAGCATCAGGCAGATCCTTACTTTCAGATACTGTTGGAAAGAAGAAGTTGAGGTGAGCACAGGTCAACACAATAAAATATGATTTATGTATTTATTTTCGTATTTTTCGTGCTTACATTATTAATATAACTGGAAAGTATCTCAAAGGAAGATGCATGAAATTTGAAAAGGTAAATACTGGATGTGGTTGGAAGAAGCTTAACTGTGGCAGTTAACTGTTTCCTGATGCTCAGAAAAAGCCAAAGCTTGTTTACATTCATACATTCTCCCCCATACTAATTAAAACCTATTAGGCTCAAAGATTAATGTCATACAAGTCTGTTCTTAAATGTGTCTGCTCTGTAGCCCCCATCAGAAAGGGTGACCTTTGGGGCAGGAGACGGGAGAGAATTCTGTCAACTTCTACCAAGAAGGACAGAATTCTAAGCCAGCTCCTTGCATGCTGACAGAGGCTGTCAGCAGAAAAGCCACATTCCTCACCCCACAGTTTCCATTTCTTCACTGCCTCTCTCTTTCAGGCTTCACATACTGCTCAGAGTCTTAAAAATTCTTAGCAATACCAGAATGACTCCTAAATCCAGATGCAGTTATAATAACAGTGCTTAATTTTAGCACGAATCAGTTGTTTAAGAAGCTTTCTAATACATGCATTAAGTATTTAGAATTAATTGTGCTAAAAATCAATGACTGCAGGTTTGGCATCACCTGGCAGTCTGCATAGATGGAGCCCTACCAAACAGATACATACCACTGCTGAAGAGATGAATCATACACTCATGAAGCCAAGGATGACTAGAATCAATAGCAAAGGCTCTCTTCACAGACTGAAGCATCAGAAGGAACTTCTCTGGAAAAAAAAAAGTATTGACATATGTTCAATATGTGGTAGGAACTCACTGCATTATGTTACAAGAGTATTTAGTGTTTGAAATTAGAATGATCAGAAGAATTTACAGCTGAGTGTACTGCAAAAGCTGTTTTTAGTATCATGCATCTATTTAACCAGTGAATTAAGTGGATAATCACCAAATATTCAAACTTTGGTTTTTACAGACTGCTCATTGCTGGGGTGTTGGTTCAGTTCTGTGTCATGACAGGGATGGGCTCCTCACACCTCATCAATAATTGCTGCTTAAGTTCCAATATCCACCTTTATGATTCACAAACTGCTTGCTTTCATTAAGTGTTCTCACCTACCTTTTCGAAAATAAATCTCAAAGGCAAAAAGATGAGTCTCTATTTTGTTCTTCACTAAATTCTTCAGGGGTGTTAAAAATTTAATGGCTTCTTCCAAAGGTGTTTCAACCTACAGATTCAAGAAGTGACACACAACTAAGTCAAAGTTCAAACCTAATAACTACAACAAAAATCATCTATTGCTGAGTCACATTACAGTTACTCTCCTAAGGCAGTGTGTAAGAATGCTTAGAACCTCTTTTGTTACAAATTTTGCACTTTCACTCAATGTCTAAACAGACTAAAAAGTCCAAAATATTTGCCTTCTGATGGCTACAAATCATGTTTTGCTATAGAGACACAAATTCTTTCCTTCCAGTAGTGAACACAACTGGAGCTAAACCTGCACTGAAAAGGGCAGTGTGGCTGTCCACACGAACCTATGCACATGGGCCCGAGATGATGGTAAATGACTGATGAACACCCATGACATTCTGCTCATGTGAGCTTCAGACAGGTTCTTGAAAGCTGACAGGTCATGGTGATAGTTTCAGTAAAAATACCAACAGCAAGCTGGAAGTAATTAGGTATTGAAAAAGGTCTCCTGATCTTAGCTAGTGTAATCCAGTAAATGGACAGCTTTCACACAAATTAATTCTGTGCAAGGGTTCTTTACAGATGTATCTTGCACAGAGAGGTTTGGCATTACTCAAACAAGAACTGTCTGTTGTCCTTCATTTTTCTGAATGAACAGAAACTACTCTCTAAGAAGTAAACACAAATTTTGTTGTGTGCCAGTAACAATTCAGCAGTGTTGAAGTGGAACACTTTGTTGCAAGTAACTTGAGTTGAAGACTGCAATGGACACCTTCCTGCTAAACATATCTACAGCACCTGCCACAAAAACACTCACTTCACTTCTATGTGCTGCTGATTTTACATACACACTGTGCACATGAACTATTTGGAATCTATACAACCCCATTTCAAAGCTATGCCTTTAGTGCCAAAACTACACACCCAAACAAGTCCAGGGGCAGCTGTTTCAGGAAAACTATTTGCAAGTGATCAGCTATGTCAAAAACGGTCTTTTGGCACCAACTGTGTTTGGAAGTGTCTATATCACAATTGTGATACTGAATTTGGAATTATATTATATTGACATCTGTATATTAAAGACATAACTGTATTTGCCAAAGGAACACATTATACAGCTGCAACTATTCCTTATAATCTTGGGGACTTGCTAGATTTTTCAAGGCTCTCCCATGACATCACTCTACTACAGAACTCAATTTCAACACATGCTGTTGCATTTCCTTCTTGGCTAGTACTGCAATTAGTTCTGCTTCTTGCAACCAGTGAACTAAACAATGGAAATACCAACAATATCCTTAATAACTAGTCAAGTTTAAGTCATTTGTTTCCTGGCTACAGAGTGAAGTTCACTAACTCAACTTTCAAATACCCCCTCAAGAGCAAATACAACTCATTTCAGTATGAACAGTATGAATACAGATCCAGAATAATGGATCTATAAAGACCTGCAATCTATACCACTATTGCTATAACTTAATTTTCCCAGTCTCTATAATTTTCTTATATTTTCCCTCACATTTTTTGAGTGTTTTCCTGCTCCTTACAGGTATAACTTCTCCTAAAAGAAGAGTCTTCTGGGTCACCTCCCTTTTATATCTCTTTGTAGTTTTTAATCCAGGATCTCTAAATCCATCTCAGTCTAGTCTACTATTTACTACTACAGCTTTTTATTCCCATTTTCCCCCCATTCAAAACATATGCAGACAAATCCTGTTAAAGCATTCAGTCCTTCCATGTCTCCTCTTTCGCAGGCTGACTATGCAAACAAAAGAATATCAGGGGGCATAAAAGAGTGAATGATAATCACCTCACAGGATAGAAAGACTTCCACAAGACCAACTAGAAATACAATATAATCAACAAGTTAGTGCAGTAGACACATGAACATAATTCCACATGTAGCAAATGTTTATGACTTCAATTACTGCCTTTGAGAACTAGGCACAAAAGCTGTGATTTCCACACTACTGACACTGTATCTAACAAGACTAGCCCTGGTTTTTAATTACTTTTAAAATGCTGCCTGTAAAGAGGTGCCACACCAAAAAATAAACAGGTTATTTGAATGGCTTTTAATTTTTATGTGTGCTCACTGCAACCTTTCTAGAAATTTCTAAGACTTTAGTATTACATTGGTAAGCACCTTTGCCAGTTTCTCAGGGATAAGTTCCTCTTTCGGTCCTCCAATTTCTTCATCATCATCATCTTTCTTCTTTTTCTGATTCCTCTGTTGTTTCTCTTTCTCAGCATTTTTCTTCTCCTCCTCCAGTTGTGCTTTCTTCTGGGCTCTTCTCTGCTTATTTCGTAGCTTCTTTAGCTCCTTGTCAGACATATTTGCTGTACACACACAAAGGACAAAACCACACAACACTGATGTCTAATATGAACAGCATCAAGCAGTTGTCAGACAGTATCACCCTTTTTAAACTGTATCTCCTAACGAGCAATGCTGTAATTACCTTTTTAAAAGCTTATTGACTACGGATAGATTATTTTGTAGTCTATGCTGATGCTTCATAATTCAAAAATTCCTTAGTGGAATCAGGGGACAGAAATTAGAGTAACAGTATAAAGAGATGAAAAATACCAAAACTTGACAAATTCCTCTTAAAGGATTCTCTCTTGAAGGATCCTCGATTCATACCAAATGAGGTGCCCCAAGCCATAACTGCTTAAGCTGCTCTCAAATCAGAGATGGGGGAAAAACTAAATAGATGACTTAAACGTGATATTTACACCAGAAGCAAGAGATGATGAAATTTAAGTTGCTATCTAGTGATATTTCTGCACACTGATAAAATGCTCAGAAAGAGCTACTACCAAGCACCTCTGCTTCAATCTGCTATTCCATGGACCAGCCACCATGAGAATTCATGTCTTTGCAGTCATTCCATAACACAAACATTTGTACTTAAGAGTCACAACTCCCACTACAAACCCATCATTGTTTTATAGTAACCACAATAAAAGCATACATTAGTTTAACTTCCAGCAGAACATCCACTCTACCGTGCAGTCCAAGCTGCAATTTGCCTACTTTGAGTTGTGTAGAACTCTGGTTCCACTACCACAGTTGACAGCTATAACTAAAGCTATACCTTAAAATACCCACTAATTAGTGAAACTGCATAATGAATAAATCCTGAGGGTTGAATACCTGTATCAGCCTCATGTTCTTTATTTTCATCTGTTAAGGGATTATCATGAAGTTTCAAATAGATCTCTATGGCAATCCGTGCTGCTTTGAAGTAGAAGGGATGTTGTCGGAGCACATCTTCTAGTTTTAACAAGTCCACGTAAGACCTAAGGGTGATCTTCCTCATACAGTAAGTATGGAAGTCAAACTGATCGTCCGTGATTTCTACAAAATGCTATCACAATGTAACATAACGTTATTGAGCAAGTATTAACAATGAGATACTAATCTGGACTTTCAAAATAATAACTTAGTAAAAGCCTACGGTTTGACAAATACAACCTAACTGTTACAAACGTTAAAAAAACCCTCCAAAAATAAAGTCATGGTGAAAAGGACAGAAGGCATCTTTAGCTCAGTACCAAAACACCAATTTTACAGTTCCTTAAAAGTACCTCTGAGAATTTGCAGTTTAACAGACAAAGGTCTTACATTCATTGTATTAAAACATAATTTGAGGAGATTTTCTTCTATGAACTGCTCTAGTTTTTTTTTCATTCAAAACTATCATTTTAACTTCTACTAAAAAGTATGGCAATGAATTCCAAACTTTAATCAGTCTTGATGTTACAAAGTACTTTCTTCTGTTCAAGTTCTGCTTTCCACATCATCTAATGTCCCTTTGTTTTTGTTTAAGAAGCAATGAAAAGTCATTCCCCTCTTGAACTTCTCCACATACTTATGATCTCATGTAACTTTATCCTAAACTCAGCTTTGTTTGTCAAAGCCCAGGCTAGAAGAGTAAGCACAACAAGCCAATTGCAGTCTCTTCCTTTGGAAGTTACCCCACAGCAGGTGTTTTATGAGCACATTTTTAAAAAGGAGTGACACTCAGATGTCAACAGCATGACACAAGATTTAAGTAACCAAAGCAAATTACTACTTCTTGAGTTTTAATTCCTCAGGTGTCCTTTTGACTGCTGCTTCACAGCAGCACAGAAGTTTTTGCAACATTATCTGTAATGGTTTCAGGATTCCTGAGCAGCAATAATTATTGCAAGACCTTTTACTACTTAGCATAAGCAGAGAATTTGTCACTGACTATACTACTGAACATTGCATTTCATGGGCCACTTAATCATTTAGTACTGAGACAGCACAGGTGTTGTCCTTGCAACATTCAGTCCATTTCTGTTATCATTTATTGATGAAATAATGAAGAATCTAGAGAGACACCTTAGTAATCTCCATGATAAACTCCTTTCCTTGCAAAAGTTGATTATTTGCTCCTACTCTGTTTCCCCGGCTATTAAATCCATGAGATCAACTTCCCTACTCCTTCTGAGACAGTTTAGATCCTTTATGGTGAAGTATGAGATAAAAAGTGCTTCTGAAAACCAGAACGCATTTTATCAACTAGACTGTCCCTGCCACATAACTGGCACCTCTGAAAGATTTAAGAAGCACTGCTTTTTCTTACAAAAGCTTTGTTGATGGTTTCTGAATTCAACATATTTGCTTATCTTATTGTTGAACTTTACTACACCTTCAATCAATTAATCCAATAAATCAATTAAACATAGTGACTTAAATCCTTAGAAATATTTTTTTGGGTGGCCTAAGTTATCACTTCATTTGTTGACCTCTTCTGGTACCCAAGACAATTTACAAGACTAATAGTTTCTTACACAAAAGAATCTTACACTGATTGACTTAAAGGATTTGTGCAAACAAAACATGGTTCTGGCAAATCACATAATGGTGTGGGCTGGAAGGGACCTTAAAGGTCATCTATTTCCAACCCTCTGCCATAGGCATGGACACCTTTCACCAGACCAGGTTACTTTGATAATTTTACATCACTTTTTTCAAATCAGAGAGTATTCCAGGGCTGAGCCCTCCCTGCAGAAGAGCAGCAGTGGTGATATTCACAAAGAGGCACAGCTTCCTACTAAGTTCTGCTCTTTCAGCACTTCTTTTACACCCTCTGTTGTCTGGTCTTTTTTCTAGACTTTAGTGTGTTTTAAAAAAACCAAACCCATACCTGCTTCTTTTTAAAGTTGTGAATCCAAATTTTGTTATTTACCTCACTATGGATATCTGCATTTTATGTGCAAGTACTCCCCCTTTTAAGCAAAATTTCTACTTTAAGAAGTCTTTATTTTTGCAATAGCTTCTTTTAAACGGTAGCTTTTTTTAAAGGAGAAGATAGTTAATATTTTTGGTAATTTTTTTAAGCTTTATTATGTACCTCTTTTATTAAGTGCCTTAGTAGTAACTGACACCTATCTTTTACTTCAAGGATGGCCTTGTCAGCTCATCTGCTTATTTCTGGACTTAAAAGCACACATACTCTCACTTTGTACCTAAATACCCATTTCTTATGTACACTGCCAGAACTAAGATTATTTTTGACAGTTTTCTGCTCTCATCTGGATATTCAAGTAACATTATAAAATCTTTTCATAATACACAGTTTACAATGGCACTTTTAGGAGGAACTGTAGCTACATAAACTTGCCAGTAACCAACATGAAATCTCTCCTGAAGCTACATGAAATGCACCCTTACTGCTCACAAAAGCAACATATCAATCAGCACAGTAAACTTAAACCAGTGTTTTCCAAGCTAAGCAGTTGAGCTGAATACGTACTCTCTCAATTTCATGGCATTTCTTAAGTGCTTCTCCAAATTTGTTCATTGCTTTGTAGGCTTGTGCACATTCTGTCTGAAACCACATGCACTGCATTTCATTCAGGTTCTCCACTGCTGAGGTTCCTTCCTAAAAACAGAAACAGCATTATACAAAAAAATAAATCTCATTGGATTCATCAGCTGCTAGTTCTTTCATCTTGTCCTAATTAAAAGCACAAATAAAGAAAATGAATGTTAAATCTCAGAACTGGAGTCTTGAAAGTTGGAAATGCCACATTTAAGACTGACTAGCTTTGTTCATTAATTAGAACAAATATAAAAATCTTTGTTACATCTATTGGAAGAGTCAGAAAGACACAACGAAGAGCCAGGCAGTGACCATTTCACTGTGACGGTTTCTCATCTTTAGGTTAGGAGAGACCTTCATTCATTGTTTTTAATACTGTGTGCACACAAATAACACATTGCAGCATGGAAAAAAGTGGCAGGAAAGTTCTAGCCCATGGCAAGACACTGACACCTGCAGAAAATACTGCAAGATTTTTTTTCCCTCAACTAAAACTGTCACCTGCATCTTCCAGAGAACTGCTGATTGAGCTAAGCATCCTCACAGTAGTAGCAGTAGATGATGATTTCTAATGCAATCAGTACTACAGAAGAGTACCAAGGGAAAAGGAATACTGTTAACTTTGACACCTTCTGGTTCAGAAAAGGAGATTACAGTTGTCTTTCAAATCTGATATTTATATATATTTGCACAGATCCATAGAACTTAGCAATGAAAGAGAAAGGCAGTGTTCAAAACAGCCTGATTTACACAACTAAAAATGAGGAAAAAGTGTCAGTTCTATTTTTATTATGATTTATCTAGGACTCCTCTAATTATTGTTTTTTAATTAAGAAGCCTGTATTTGAGCACTAGACATAAGATCAAATGGAGTTAAATAAGATTTTAAAGAGCAGCATAATCACATTATATTTTTCAAGTTCAGTTTTGGGTAATTGGTATGCTTCTTTTTTAACCTCATCTAGAGCTGCTTAAGGTTTGAGGGAGGTCAAATTAACCTAAATTCATAGTGAGTTTGCATCAAAACTCTCACATAAAGCTACTGAGCACATGTAAAACAGAACTTCCCCTCCCCTCATGTCTGCCTGCACAGTCTTCATTTCACAAGATCCTTCAGATTTCCTTTATAAACACTGTTCTCCCCCTTCTCTCCATTCAACCTACCTTACACTCCAGGGTTCTCCTGCTCTTAAAGAGAGGAGAAAATGGGACAAACAAACAGAAAAGGCTTTACTTTTGCAGGTAGACCCCAACAGCTTGCTGCCTGTCTTCCATACACAGCACACAAATGACACTGCCAGTATTCGAAACTATCACTTGACAAACAGTCTGGACAGACTTCATTGAGCTATTCTGACTTTCAGTTAATGAAAGAATAATACCAAAGAAGTACATTTTTAATAGTAACTAACCTGTTTGACCATCAAACCTATCAAAATGGGGTTACTGCAGGGACAAAAAGTGATACATGAAATTATGCAATTTTCATAACACAATGTTTTTTTCCAGATAACTGGTCATGTGCAAGTACATGGAAAAATAAAAGAGGTGTACCATGCAGCTTTCCTTCATCACTGATAAACAAGGACTTGGGGATGAAAATTTGTTCACACAAAGGCTCTCAGCTGTTAGCCACACAAGAATTATGTTCCAAGAGACATCTGAATTCTCTAAATTACTACCATTAGAACAGAGAAACATGGACAACTTTACCATATTTTTCAAGTATCCTACAGAATCAACATTAAACCCAAAGATTATTGTGCAAAAATTATTTTCTCACAAGTTCTCTCTAAAACAGGAGGCATGCTGTATTTTTCCTGCCTGGCAAAAATAACCAAATCCAAGCTTTATAGAGTTTTCACTTATTACTATGGAATCATGCTTATCTAAGATTAATTCAAACCCTGCTATGGACTACCATAACTGAATCAAGCAACCATAGTTGCTCTGAAACAGAACTTAAATAGGATAGCAAAGCTGAGTGCAAAGTTAAAAACAAGAAGTTATTCCACAAGGGATTAGGCCCACAATATTCCAAAGACCTCTAGTTAAGTGCAACAAACCCGTGTAAACTTAGAACACATTTCTTCTGCTTCTTTAATGGAGTTTGCTTTCAACATGTATTTTGCACATTTGGAGTTTATAAATCTGTCTGCTGTGTCCAAAGCCTGAGCCTCATCCATCCATCTTGCAGCTTCTTTAATGTTTCCAGCATGCTAAAGAGATAGAAATTTAAGTCAGATTCAGTAATTATAAAACACACACGTTTTATCTACTCACTGTTTGATACAAGTAGTTTTTTTTACTTTTTTTTAATAAATAGCTTTCTTCAAAAGCAGCAGATCTTTAAAGAAAAAAAAGCAGTTAAATACCTTTCCTCATTATGGAATTAATGGTCTTTTAGCACTGAATGTTTTTCCTGAAAATGCTTAAAGAACCACTTTGGATAATCCCATTCTGACACAATATCATAGTGCACTTGAGAAATTGTTTTAAGCAGCTAAAAAAACGGGGTAAGAACAGATGAAAGACAATCTAATTTATCAGTGTGATTTTAAATTCACATTTTTCTGTACATTTGTCCTTTATTGAATTAAAAACCTTCACTGCAGCTTTTTCAGATGCAGCACAAAACCCTACCTCAAGTGGCTGAACAATACCCTTCTCTAGAAACTCACTAAAATTCCTAACAAATTAATAACCTTTGGTCACTAAGAATACAGCCAAACTTACCTTATAGATTTTTGCCTTCACCAGGAAAAGTTCTATCAAAGTGGGAGTACTTTCTATAGCAGCATTTATATATTCTAGAGCCAGGGATGGCAGCCCAATTTTATCATAATGTTGAGCCAAATAATACTGGACCCAGAGTAAAGTGGTTGGAGGCTCTTCTTTACCATCATCTGCCAGGAGTAAAACGGAGAGAGGTTTTTTGTTCAGTTTATTACTAAAACAACATACCAGAAGCAATATGCTATAAACACAGCCACTGAAGTTAATTCTGCCTCTCTATCGGACCTAGGAGAGCTTCCAAACAGGCTCCAGGTATGTACATGAGTTTCTAAGTCTATGTAACACCTAAGCATGAACTGCTCCCTTCTCCTTCTGTGGTTTTAAGGTCAAAGGGAGTTGCACTCTGTACCAAGTATTTGTTTAGGGCAGTCAGATATGCAAAACCTCCAAGAACACAAAACCTAATCCCCACCAAAAGCTCCAAAACTACACCTCTCTGTGAAGACTGAACTACCAATATATATTGTCTTTTGTTTGACATTTCTGTATTTAAAGGTCTGACACAGCTTTCAAACTTCAGTTTCTTGAACAGTAATAAAGCCAAGTCTTGAAAATAGCATACTTGAACTCAAAACTGTGAAGATATTACTAAATTCATTGATCCAGGAAAAAATTTAGAACAGGCGACTGTATTTTGAATACAGACTTTACATTTGACAGCTATGGTTCAGTTCTGCGTTAGGGGAAAAACAGAAAAAACCCACATCACCTCTGTTTCTTCTCTCCCTAATTCCCCATCTCTGAATGGACACATAATGCTTACACCAGGCACTATTTCCATGAAGCACAACAGTCTCAGCACTCACCATTTGGGTTAAATAATCTGCAGCTTCTTAGAGAGGTTTCATAACCTATCACGAGCTCTTCTATGATTGCCACCTACACATGCAAGACAAGACACAGAAAAAATTAAACTGTGGGCCAGACAGTATTTTATTTCAACTTGAGCTACTTGGTGTTACCCAAACTAGTAATTTTGGTAAAAAAATTCTACAATATTCTGAATTACATGACATTTGAGAATGTACTCGGTCTCACTCTATTTTTAACAAATTAAGACCAGGCCTCCCTTGGTGAACACTTACACAATAGAATTCCTAAATCTTAAGTTTTCTACATTTACCAACTTGGCACATGTATGCACTTCATTTTTCTCCCAGCTGTATCAGGCCATCTAAAGTAGTGCTGATGGAGTGAAAACTGAAGAAAATGGTTTCCCTTATCTCTTCAATACATCACAGGTATGAGGTAGAACATGTAAAAAACTGGTTAGAACACTTACCTTCTCCTTGTCTTTATACAATGACCTCAAAGTATTGAAGACTGGTGGGCAACCTTTGCTGAAATTCATCCTTAAAAACTTGTCCAGACATTCCTTAAACTTTTCACCTTGAGAGGAAAAAGACCTGTTGATTTTGTTTTACCAGACATTACTCATCAATTGCAGATTGTTTATACTGTTAAATCAGAATCTAAGAAACACAAGTGTTGATCACTACCTGCTCAGCAAAAATGCACTTACCAGACAAAAAATTTAATGGCAATCTTCTTGGAACTAGTCCCCTTGGGTATTTAGTCCAGGCCTCTTCATAGATCTTTAGTCTCTCCATCATATTAGCTAGAAGAGAATTTTATGGTTTACTTTTCCCTTCCTTTCTGGCAAGAAGGAAAAGGGGGGCAAGAAAAGGGATTTATACCTGACTAAAAAAAAGAATAATATAAAGCAACTAATGGCTATATGCTTCCTAAAGAACAGGATTTCCTCCTTATTCTTATTAAAACTAATGTATTGAATGGCTCCAAGGTATTCAGTATCTGTTAATTCCTCTCTCAGCAGTACAATACTAACTGCTTATCTCTCATCTTAAAAAGAACTCCTGCCTTAGCATTGCTGTCTAAAACCTTCAAAGAAGACCATTCAGTTGTATTAGCTGCAACATAAGATTAAGATAACAGAGACAGTAAAGGAAAAATTAGAAATTAAAACTATTGTCCAAAAAATAATTATATTCTTTCAGCCACACACAAAGACTATTACATTTTTTTGATTCTGTGATTTTAGATAAGACAAGGTAACAACAATGCAAGAAATATTTCTAGTCTTTCTTAAGAAACTCCAACATTATGACAGTATGTACACACTATGACTAATAATCAAAATTTAAATAGGGACTTTCTAAATAATAGTTTTACTACTGAAACCAATATAAGCTTTTCATACACATATTAATTTCAAATATGCAGAAAAATCTTATTTACTACAAGATATCAAATCATTACCCGGCTTAAGTGCCTTTTCTAAGCCTTTGTAGTAAGCCCAGTTTTCAGGATTTCTTTCTTGCAGTCCTTTGTAGACTTCAACTGCTTCTTCAAGTCTGCCAAGCTGAAGCAGGAGCTCTCCTGTGTGAAAAACGAGAAGTTTTAAATTAAGGTAACAAGATACTAAAGATGTAACATTTATCACTCTACACTGAAAGACTGGATAATCCTTAACTCCATGCAGGTTCCAATTTCTTAGAAAAAGTAAGTATTACGTATAGCATTACAAACTAGTTGAAAGATATGTGTTTAATTTGACAGTAGCTGCAATTATAGTAAGATTTTACCACTCAGCCCATAATTCCTGAAACTTACTTGAAAATTTAATGCAAAATGCTCGTGGTTTGGTTTTTTCTCACTGAAGTGACTGGTTACTTTAAGTGCAGTTTTTACTGTACAAGGAAATTAAAAGCAGAACATGGTATTTGATGTATACAGCATCTTGAAAACCAAACTGAAATTGCAGAGCTGCAAGTAACAGAATGGTTCTTCAGTCTGGTATTTCATGAAACTAACTTCAGTGTTTTGACTCAAGCCATTGATTTGATGAATGAATTCTCAAGATTCTGCAAACAAGTTTCCTTTTAATGATACTTCAGTTCAAATTAAAACTGATAAAGTAAAGATTAGATATAACAATTGTATAAACATCTTTGCTAATGCTGGAACTGCAACAGGAGTCAATTTCCCATTTCACAATGGGAAACTATTTACAAAGCTTTGCTATTGGCAAATGTTAGGCATGAACAGATGACACCCCAGAGGTGAACAGTGTCACCTTCAGGATTTTCTTACCCAGTTTCAAGAGGAAAATGCAAATTTACCTTTCTTCTTCCCTATGTCACACAACTGACATGCAATTTTGTCAAGAGATGCTGCTTTCCAGTTAGAATAACTTGAGGACTACACACAGAATCTAATGTCCAGGAAAACATCAATAGTTCACTCACTGAGAATGACAGAATTGGGAAAATAAACCTTAAATTCTTTCTCTGAGATGAAAGTTAATTTTTCTTCTAACAGCAGCAAATGCTAATACAATTTTCAGTGTTTGTCAGTTGTACTTCATCCACAACGGCTTTTGCATGTGTGCTTAGAATTTGTACACATTCATTTATTACCAGGCTCTTCTGGAGAATACACAGCAGCCAAGCCAGACCAAACATCACAATGGGAGCTGTGCCCAAAAAAATTAATCACTTGTACCCTGTTGAAAGTACACAGACTGAGAAGAGCATTTCCATCCTTTTGTCTGGTAACTTGCTAGGAGGGTTTGTGGTTTGGTCTGGGGCTTATTTTTGATGAAGTCCTATTTGAAAAACCTATTTCTCTACTAACCTTGGACCTTCAAACACTTAGTATGTCACATAGTATGTCAACACAGAATATAAAGTATGTCAAAAGACCTTTCAGATGAACAATAAAGTCACAAAAAAACCACTCCCATCCCCGAAAGTCCCACTACTATGTTTCAAAAATGATCTGTGATAGTGTAGTCTCTATATCCATTTCCTTTTATATGCAAACTAAGTCAGGTATTCAGCTACCATGGAGAGTCATCTGCAATCAATTTCCTTGAGGAAGCACCACACCTCCCATAATACTGTCACTCCTGAATTCCTAGGTTCATTTTGCAAGACTGTGAGATTACTATTAGCAGAAATGGGGAGCTAGCTACAACATCTACATGAACAAATTAGAGTAAAAGGATTTCTTTTCTTTATTTAAAGCTATCATTTAAATAGATATCAGTGTGGGCCAAAACAAGCAGTACCTTCAATAGACTGGCAGTTTCACAGAAAGACTGTACAAGCATCAAGCAGAAGAGGAACAAAGCATGCTTTAAGGAAGTGCACTGTTAATAGAGCTGTTAGAATGAACGTGTATCACTCTGCAATTCCATCTGGAATATAAGCTACACTATTGTATTGATCTGTTATAGTATTATACACCAGATTTATAATAATACAACAGAAGCCTACGCTGGGTTGCCTCGCTAAAGAGCCTATTTCTATCCACTGCAAGGATGACTGAGTACATTTAGAAGCCTTCTGCTGTGCCAAAGATGATTCTTCCCTTTCAGCATGTGGTATCCTTGTCAGGGCCACTATCAAAGCTGAAACACACTACTCAGACAGAACTTCAGGACATCAATTTAGGATCTCCTGTCCAAAATGCCTGTTAGCTTAACTTTCAGAACAGCATGTCTGTACACCACTGATGTCTTACCAACCTGGAACAAGAGCATGACAGGGACTGAATAAGCTGCAAGACAAGCAGTCCTTTATAACAGCAAAATTAAATTAATTAAGCTAAAAACAAATCAAAGTTTCAAAAGATGGGAAAAGCTGACAGTATGGACATCCCATTGGATGCTATGTGTTTAAATGTATCTTCAGAACGTGAGTGATTACCTTTAGTTTCTTCAACAGCCAGTTTATCACAGATCTGCTTTTCATAGGTACAAAGATGCTCCAAGGCTTCTTTATACAGCCCTGCTTCCCGAAGGACTTGATTTTGATAGAGCAGCAGCTCACTGTACTCGTAATCCACTTTGTCAGGTGATGTCTGCATAGGAAAGCCAGACACAGGACATAGTTCAGCCTTCTAATTCTAAAATTTGGGATCAAATTTATTTGACTAAAGAAACTGCATGAAGTTTTCTCATCATGAAAGGAATGTTTTATTTTTGGCTTAAGCAGCACTCCATATAGGAATTTCACATTCTCCTCTTACCTGCTGTGTCTTCCTAAATTCCTCTAAAATTTTTGCTGCCATTTCATAGTCTTCCAGGAGATGGTAAGCAATGGCATAACCAATCCATGAAGCACGCTGTGCAGGCCGGAGCTGAAGCAACTGGTATCTTGTTTCCTGTAAAAAAGTAGCTGCTAATTTTCCCAACTTTTCTCTGATACTCTGTAGAATCCATTAGGCAATATTCTGTCTTCAATATTCTAGTATTTAAGGAAGTCACTGTGAAATAGTTTTCTATATGCATTTTAGTAACCAGAGAAAGAATAAACTCTGAACTATAATGGTGTTCACTGACTAAAAAAATAAGCCTTCACAAAATAACATGTCCAACCAAATCCTGATGAGTCAGACGAATTTTGTTGATGTATGACACACATACTTTTCCTGTCTAACCACTTATGAACAGAACATAATTAAGGAGACTTGGTTTGAGTTGCAGAAACATTTACTGGTGTTTCAAATTAACCTTGAAAGTACATATGTATTTAAATAATTAGAAGTGTTCTTAGGCAACACAGGTCACGCAAACACATCCCTATTCTTTAGCAAGAGGATAATTACAGCTGGAAAATGCAACAGATTTGCTTGGTATCATGCAGTTTGTATCAGGAAAATGCTATTGCGTGTTTTGTTATAGACTCCTGAAAGGCATTTTCAAGTAACTTAAAATAAAGGAAAAAAGTTACTTCCTATTGAAAAAGCCTAAACCATCAGAAGTAGGGATTAACAAAGAACTGTAACTAGCTACAGCTGTTTTAATAGAATGATGATTGCTCAAAACATTTTCAAGTAGGAAAGGCTGAAATTTAAAGCAAAGAAAAAAATCCAACCAAAACACAATCTTATTCCTTGTTTTGAGAGTAAATTCACATTCTTCAGGAACCAGCATATGATCAGCCATGATTTAGTGACTTCTAAGAATCTTAATATTTAATCCTTAATGCATTCTGTAATCATGTGTTACTTGTATGTTTAGAGATTACAAAATTCATATTCATATTTATCCAGAGGCCAAGAAAACAGAAATTTGCAAGCACATTTTGCAAATAAGCATTTTTGCACCAAGTTTTAGCTATCTTGTCTCAGGAAGAGTGGAACCAAATTTCTAAATTACTAATATGAAAAAATAAGTGATTAAGAATTGTCCTGACTCAGGAGTAAGTTCTCTGAGGACCTGTGCTAGCTGATGGTTCCACACAACTCTGAGCGCAGAACTTGCTCTTGCGTATACCAATGTTACCCTAATTTGGAAAGGAGATAATACATGAAGAGACCAACTAATGGGTTTTAAACAGCACAACTTTAGAGGTGCAAGGAAAACCTAAAAAGATGAAAATCTGACAAAAAAATGCAGCTGTCACTGCCCAAGTTGGCCAGGAACCGAAATATGATGTTTCATGCAGCACACACTGCTTGTTTTATTATTGCCCACTGGCAAGAGAAAATGGGGGGCCACAGATGTAAAGGTGGAGGGATATATAGTACAAAATTACTAAAAAATACAAACTCCTTTGCCTGAATAAAAGTCACGTTCTGAATTACACTGCCTCTTACCTACAGGAATCCTTTCAAGGAAAGAACAAGACTGGGGAATTTCTACAGCTGGGTTATAAAGCATCAAAAGAAAAAAAATAAGGTAAGCAATTCTGCATGGAGCTGAAAACGCATCATTTAATTTGCCATTAAATCTGTGTATTTTATAGAAATTGCTCAACAGCACATCTGCTTTTACTTTCATGAAGTGAAAGAGTGGCATATAGTTTTAGCACCCTGGACCTAACTATTTTTTTTAAGTGTCATTAATCAATTTGCCACCTTTGCTGCAGTTCCTAGATGATGATTAAATGCAGTATGCATACTTACCCTGTAACCTTCAAGATCCCTCATTTGAATCTGTAGCAGAGAAAGATCTCTCAAGATTTGAAGATTGTCTTTGTCCCATTTCAGTGCATTTCTATAGCATTTGATAGCTTCATCATATTTCTTGTCTGACCTCTGAAGAAGGCCATAGACATGCCAACCTGGAAAACTCTATTAAGGCTTCTGCTGAATTTGAGCAGGGACAGATGAGCTCCAACATGGCAGTGAGAGAACAGCTGGCAACAAGATCTCAAGCTGTTTTATAAATGGACAGGAACATTACAATTCTTTTTGCCCAAACTCTGCCAATTATATGTATACAGTCTACATAATACCCTGTAAACTTTACTTTTCACATACTGAGGTAGGAAATAAAGTAACAAGATCTCTGAAAACAATACTATTGGGCTTACTTGAACACAATTTTAGACAACTGAAGTGCTCATACTTCCTGCACTCTAAGTCTTTAACAATGTAACAGCAACTACTCACGCTTCCAAAGCAAATCACATGCTTAAATTCTCATGAGTTTACAGTTGCAGATTAATGATAAAAAATACACAATGCATGCCAGAATAACGTGAGCTAACTGTGACTGCAAGGACCGCAAAGCCTCTGCCCTTTGGATAGCTCAGACGAAGTATTTATTGGAAACTGAAAATTCTGAACTTCCAGTTTGAAGTTTAAACCGGTTTTTATTGCTACTCTGTAGATCAAGTAGTTGCAGAAACCAACCTTTTCAGTTCACCAGCAAAAGCCCTATTTCAAAAAGGATACAGACATGACTCTTCAAGTCATTCCTCAGGCCTCTGCGCACAAGTTCATAAGCTTCCTCTTTCTTCCCTAGACAGTTCAATGTTAGTCCTTTCATTGCCAAGGTTTCTAAAAAAGAAAAAATGTAAGATTAAGTAAGTCTCAGTTATTAATTTTCATGGGTTTTAAGCTCCATATAGCAACCCTAAACATAGTATAAATGCAAATTTAGATTGAGTTCTCACCATCAAGACTTCACAATCTTTTCTCACATGGAAAACTACTGTCAGATTATTCACTTAAGTATATCGTACACAGCAATAAACCTTTTGTATTACTTCCATCAAAATATGAAGCAATGTTTTATTTTAAACCCCTCTGCTTTACAAGCATTTGGAGATTTTTTTAACTACTCAAGTATTTATTCTCAACTCTGATATTTCTACACATCCACCCATACCAAACTAGTTGCAAAAAACCCACAAAGCATTTCTGAACAGTGCAAAGAGACTTTCAACTCAATATTAAGAGCTGACTAAAAATACAGCAAAGGAATAAACACTTTTTTCTTCTTTTAAAGTAAGACTATGCCTTCAGAAAAGCTGCAGCCCACAGAGCCGACAGAGTACTGAACAATATTCAATATTCCTTCCTTTTGTTTTTCACTTTTACAAGAGTGAATATCAATTTCTGAGGAAAAGTTATTTAAGTAATGCATGCTTGTATTAGGAAACTTGCACCATAAATCTCAGACTTGAAGGATAAAGAATGGGAAGCTATGACTACTGGTAAGATCAGTCTTTAAAATGACAAATCTTACCAACAGTAAATACTTAATATGCAGGTTTCTGGATGTTCTTACTGCTTTATGGGCAAAAGGTTAGCAGTGAAGTGGTATAAAACATTAAATAATTGCTCTACTGTAAAGTACAGGGAAGAAGAGACCACATGCCATTTGAGAACTTACCTCCATGTTCTGCAAACTTGGGATTGGAAAGGATCTGTTTACAGAACTTCAGCCCATTTCTATACTGCTTATGTTCGTAACACCTCTGTTGAAGAACAAAATAAGCTTATTAAAAAAATGTAGAGTGGAAGTATTTATGCACCCCTGAAATTAAGCATCAGTGCAGCTACGGATTTTAGAAAATGTACTAATATTTTAATGAACCCTGTTTATTGAGCTTCCTGTGTTTAAAAAAATCTTTTCATTGCCAGAAAAAAGAATATTTTAGCAACACCATGAGTTTAAATTCATAACTGAAGACATATTATCATACAGCAGATTCTCAGGTAAGACACCATAGGAAGCTTAAGTGTCTAAAGAGATTCAACTCTCCTTTAACATAAAAGCAAACCTTACATTGGTAAGAACTGAACCCACTTTGGCCAATTATCCTGGATAGCAGCCCCACAAGACAACCTCCAACAACCATACAAGCTGGAAAGACATAAATAATTGGAACTCGTTTAAAACTACCTCTGAAAGCAACCTCTTACGATGTTTGATTACCACATATATCTCATACATCCAAACTTTCAAAACTAGTATATTACCTTGCCATACTGGAAATTTAAACATTCCTCTATGGTTTTCTTAGTCCAACTTTTTTGTTTGAGCCTCATTCATTATGCAAGATGACTATAACGCACAACAGCACACAGCATGAACTTTTAAAACCAGTTTTAGTATTTTATTTATGTAAATATACTTCTTGTGCTCATCTTTAAATATAAGCCAAAAGAAATAACAATATAAACACCAATTCATACATTTTAGGTCACTTCAGTAAATTCTAGGAACCTCTTACATTTAATTTTATTATGATGAAATGAACATTTATGAGCTCAAGAGTACAGGAGCGCACACTGATTGAGCACCGACCCAAATCCTATTAACCCTGCTATTAATTACAAAGTCATTCATAACAGGACCTCACTGACTCTGGTTGATCCATTCTGGTGGCAGGACAGCTGACAGGGGTGTAAAAATTGGGTACAGCTGAGAGCTTTCAAATCCTTCTAAATATGTTGTTGCTCAGGCTCCATCTTTCCTCACACTGCTCCAAAGTAATTATCCAAGAGCATTCATAAACACATATGGACACCATGTGTCCTCAAAGCACTCTCATCAAAAATATTTAGAAGAGGCAGACCCAACAGGTCTTCCTATCAAGCAGAAGGTTCTAAAAATAAAACTTTAAAAAGTTATATGAATGTTAGGGGAAATGCTTAAAAAAGAAAATGGCATATTTACAACTTCCGTGTTTTATGCTGCTTTTCACAATGAAAGATGCTGTTTAGTGTCTGGTTTTCTCTTGGAAATACCAACAATAAACTTCAAAGGTGTAAACAAATGGTAAAACACTAAGTGCATGTATTATTTTCTAGTATTAAAGTCATACAGCTGAAATAATGTGACTGAAGACCAAGATTCCTCACAAACCACCTATCTTGCTCCCCCTACACTGTCACCACCCTTAGGAGAAAGAGAATTCCTTGCATTGAAAAGGAAGTTATTCAGAGAGAGCAAGCAAGATGTACTCAAAGAGGAACAGATCAACAAAAGAATTAGAATGGTTTCAACTTCAAAGACCATCTAGTTCCACCCACCCCATCCTCATGGGCAGAAACACCTTTCACTACACCACGTTGTTCAAAGCCCCATCCAACCCTGACTTTTTGAACACTTCCAAAAGACAACTCCCTCTGTCACCAAGGACAGGAAAAGTCAGCACTGCAAGCACGTAGCAAAAGAACATTTTAAGGGTTAGGTAAGAGGAAATCTGTACAGGCAACTACTTTTTTTTCTATTAAACTTGACTGTGTATTACTTACACGTTCCAGTCATTATCAGCTTTCAAACAGCTGGCTGAGTCACTATAATCAGCCTCTAGTCAGAACTGACACACTTTTTTTTAAATTGAAACCATCAGTCATAAAGGTTACCAGTCAGGCCTCCTCCCTGAAAAGTAGAGCTGCCATTTGCCCCCACCCAGGTAAGTTGTGAAAGCAGCAGAACCTGTAACAGAAGTGCTGCAGCCACAGGAACTGAAGAATGTGTCTGCAGTGTAACCAAGGCACTGTCACAAACAGATGGGATACTCTGGGGTTTTGCAGTCTGGCTTTGAGTACAGCTGCTCAGATGCTGGCTATGAATGTGAAATCTTATCACTAAATGGTTCTATTTAACATACGCTAAGAACCAGGCTCTCACCTTGAAGTTTACGCAAAGTCATATATCCCAAGATGGGATATGTGCTAGACACAGGAAATATTTGCACATAAAATTTTCTAGGGTGTACAGGACTTAAAATGCAAGGTAGTTTGGAACAGAGTAAACTCACTGAGGATTGTAACAAAATTTTTCCTTTAGGCTTCACGGAGGAAAGTTTTACAAGTTTATATCCACTACATCTACAGAAAGGTTCTCATAACCCAGAAACTACTTGGATAGGGCCAACAAATTATCAGCAATCAATCTGGATATACTTTTATCTTCAGAATACAGCTCTGTATATAGACATAGCCGTACATATTCCCCAGTGAAGCATCAAAGGTCTCCTTTGACAGCCTATTTCTAGATCAAGACAAGTTGGAATGATTTCCTGTATACAGCTTCTCCAAGCTTTCCAGTTAATACTTTAAAGCTTATTTCATTCTGTTAGCACAAATATTTCAAATTGTGCTATCCTATGAGTTTCCTTATTCTGTGTACGTCTTCTCTGTACGCACAGTATGTTTTGACAGTGGAAGGAAGGGAACAAATGAAACTGAGGTCACATTTAGTTCTTCAGAAAAGAAGAGACTGTTTCCTCATAGTGGGTCCAACAGCACCATTGAGATTCCCCTGCCTGAAGCTGTGCACGTACTTAACTCATTCTCCAGAGAGATTATGGGCTAACAAGCTTAAATTAAGGTGTGAATGAGACAGAAGGAAATCAGGATAGAAGCATGTGCAAGCATAGCTGGTACAAACCACGGTGAACCTATAGTTTCAAGGAACAGACAATTCAAACAAGCATCTTCTAATAAAAAGGAGACAGAAAATATATACACAACCTGGGAAAGAAGATCCTTAAGCAAGTAAGTTTCTGACTAAGAGAAGAAAAAAGAACCAGCAATTTAATTTTTTTTTAAAAATCACAAAGCAGGAACGGTGACATGTCAAGTATTCTTGGGACAAAAAGATACAGGCTTTCTGGAAACAGGAATTTTATTCGTCTGGGTAGCTTGTTTCCTCCCAGATGAATAACTTGTAGCAGTCATACCCAGAGGTCCAACCCTTACATTGGGACAGCTGTTCTGCAGAAGTAACATATTTATCTGTTCCAGAGATGGCTAGAAGAGAACAGCTGCCTGCACTAAGCTAAATTCCTGCACATATAAACTTCAAAGCCAGCAGTGAGAGCATGCTTGTGATGCTTGACAGACAAGCACTGCAGCTACAACTTGTGACATCATGCAATGAGAAAACATAAAAGCTAAACTTTAAAAGAGTAAGGTTAAGGCTAACGCTTCAGAAGAACAGAATCTCACTCTACATCAGTACTGGATCTATTACACATTTCCTGCCCTTCAAAGTTTTTAGTTTAATAAGTTACCAGATCTTTTAAGATATCTAACAAGCTTTTCTATACATGCTGTGGCCAGAAATACAACCTATTCCAAACACACCAAGACTCTTTTTATACCCCTTAACTAATTTTCTATATTTATAGCAAGGAAATAACATCTGCTTCAATACAATTCTACAAAGAATTAATAAGATGAGGCAGGCAAAGTATGATTCCTTCAAAATCATGCAAGACTATAGGAGGTAAGTGACAACTTGCATTTGCATTGCTTCCCCCACCACCAAGTACTTACTCAATGGATCGGAATGCACGGCAATTACTAGACATACTGACACTGAAATTCTAAGGAATGGAGATGGCCCATATTCTCTACAATGCCAAGTCTGAGGTGGAAGGAGGGCTTGTATTCTGCTGTTCTCTAGATTGTATAAAGGCATTTGTGCAGACTCAGTCTCTGGCCAGCAGATGCCTTACACATGCACATGGCTCACTGTGTCAAATGTGAATAAATTCCTCCACATTTCCTCTTTGGTGGTTGCCATGAAGAAAGGTGAAAAAAACCCCACTATTTACAGACTACCTAAATCTAGGCATAACTCATGGCTACACAGAGTTTGTTCCCCCCTTGCCCCAGCTTTCCAGTTTTGAATCTTGCCCCACCTACTCTCTAAATCCTGTTGCCAAACCTACAGGTAGTGAACACTGACATGGATTCTTGAACAAGGTAACCACAAGGCTGTTATACAAGGGCCGTGCTACTGATTACAGTAGCAGAGATGACTTTTATCCAAACTTAATGCACTGCTGTTTTCTTTATGTACTGTATAAACAAATACATTGTCACAAGTGCATCTTAGAGATTGTGTATTTTTGGAATGTACACAAGTAGGCTCTCTGCTACAGCGTTAGTTTAACACAATCTGACTTTTAGTGGGGGCAGAGGAAGCCACAGAAAAAAAAAAATGCTCCTCAAAACTTCTCCCATGTCCAGCAGATCCAATCCCCAAAGGCTCTGACAACTGACATACTGGCTGGCCCAATGAGACAAGTTAGCAATGCCTCCGTGATGACATGTTTAAGACGGAAAAAAGGTGCGCCATTCCTCTTCCTTCTTCTACTTGGAGGGGTGGTGGAGGGGCCCACCATTCCCCTTCCTGGCACAGCCGCTGGGGCTATGCTACCAGGGGCTATCCTGGAGCCGCCAGAGCCCCGCGGCCGAGACCCTGAGGCCAGAGCCGGGAGCGCTCATGTGGCCGAGATCGGTGCAGCCAGGGCAGCGCCACACAGCCGCTGCTATTTTGCCGTGGCTCGCAATGAACTTTATTTGCGTAGCCGCTCTCAGCCAGCCATGGTGCGGACAGAAGGGCAGAAGCGGCGGCAGCTTTTCCTTTCTGGTGCCCCGCATGAGGAGAGGCGCTGAGCGGAGCCGGCGGGCACCGTGTGATCAGCAGCGAGAGGCACGGCGAGCCATTCCCCGGTGCAGAGCCTGGACGGGATCAACCTTTCAGCGCTGTGAAACTCTATACAAACTTTTCAATTGATAGAACTTGAGAATAAACGAACCTACGGACAGCAATTCTCTCCCGAGTCAGAGAAAAGGTGAAAACACGTGAGGAAAACAACATGGCAACACTTAGGTTGGTGCAAAAGAGGGAGGGGGAAGAGGAGGTGCTCTGGACCTAAGAGCTGAGATTCTTCTGCAAGCTATGGTGAGGACTATAATAGAACAAATTTTTTCCCTGTAATTCCTGAAGTGCATGGGAGGATGCAGAATTTACCTGCAGCGCGTGAGAAAAAAGGTGCTCACACTGGAGCGTGTGGATGCTGAAAAGCTGGGATCTGGTGAGAGGCTTGAACAGAGAGAGAGAACCCTTGCTGCTACAGATAGAGGAAGACCCTTGCTTTTATACTAGAACAGCTCATCCTAAAAAGACTGTACCCCATAAACCAAATGGCCCACGAAGAAACACTTGTGGGAAGACTGCTTTGCCCATGTGAGTAACTCACATTGCAGCACGCTCAGGCAGAACTGCTACTCGTGAGAAGTAGAATCACATTGCAAAAGTTCACAGAAAACTGTCTCCCGTGGGAAGGACCTCATAACAAAAGGGACTCCTCTCCCTAAGCAAGCTGAAGAAAGATCATTTAGAAGTGACAAACAGACTAAAAACCCCAAGTTTTGTTTCCCTGTGCTTTTTTTTGGGGAAAAAAAGAAGGGCTGGGGGAGGGAGGTGTTCTAAAGGTTTCTTTTAGTTCTCATTATCCTCTTTTAAGTCTGTTAATAATTTTTTCTTTATACCTTTTTAAGTCTGTTTTGCCCTTAAAAATATTTCTTCTCAATCCTTACCTCAACTCATTAACTCCTTTTTAATTTTTAATTGTTTTTCCCCCCTCCTCTGCTCAACCATAGTAGAAGAGAATGAGTGAATGATTTTTCGTGGGTGCACTGGCATTTGGCCAGCATCAAACCCACGACAGCTACCTATAAGCAGACAGCATATTCTACCTCTCAAGTAACTCTTCCCTCTTAAACCAGAGGTTTTAATGGTCCAATACATGTGTTTCCAACTAAAACTAAAGGATAATAGTAAAGTGCAGCATTTTGACATGCAGCTATGTCCCTCAGGATCAAATACACAGCAGACTGGACTCTGCCATTTATATATGAAATATTTTGCACATGACATCCAGGAATGCAAATCTTCTTTTATCACAAAGCAGTCTTCACATCCTGCAAGCATTTAATAATTGAGGTAAATAATTTAATAGCCATCCAGACTTAAATGTGCTACTTACAAGACATTTTATAATAACTACCCTGCAGACTGAAGTGCGTTGAACGTTCAGGATCAATAGTTAACATCAGCTCAACAGCTCTAGCTCAGCGTAACATCAGGAGTTACCATCAGCCTGACTAGAAGCTTCACAGTGAATCTACACTGTCACCAAGTACCACTCAACCTACACAAAGAATCACCTCAATCACAACACAAAGTAGAAAACCCCCTTTCAAGCAGGGACACTTGAGAAAATACATAGGTACAACCTAGATGTTTTGAGAGTGTTTTAAAACTAATTTGCAGCAGTAAAACAAAACAGAAAGTCTCATAGGAGTCTATCCAGTCTGGATGTTGCAGCTGATTAAACAGGTGAGAAGCAGACCCAAAAGTGTTCCATGAGCAAGATGAAGACAGTCACAGGAGACCAACATAAAGGAGAAACTGTCTTTTGTCTTCTCACCTGGAAGCACGCAAGACTAGAGGTTTTTCTTCAAGATTAATTACCAAATCAAAGAATGTACCATCTACTCCCCAAGCTCACAAGTGGGAGCACTGGGGCATTATTGACTGCTTTCTTTTTACTCTTACTTGAATCAGCACAACTGGCTATGAGAAAGAGCGGTGTGAGAATAAAATCCATACAGCAGAACCAAGTGGGTGGGATGGGATCACATGACAAATTGTTATGCCCTTTGAAATTGAACAGGAACCAAAAATAGTGTGCAATTTCCATTAAAGAGACAGAATTTTACAAAAAAACCAGTCTGAAGAACTTTTAACTGTTTTCTCTTCTAAAACCCTGTGTTTTACCAGGTCACACTTTTTACTCCAACCTAACACCCCACATCTGCAAATTAACTCAAGTAAAATTAATGCAAGCTACCTAATGCCCCAATACTTAAAAACAACCAATGCACACCAACCACACAAAAAGCCCCACCAAAACCCCCACAGGAAATCACTTCTCACCCTCAAGTAATGCTGTAAAGCAAGCATCCTAATTTAGTCAGTGCTGTCTGCTAGACAGACTAGATGAAGAATATTATTTTCTTCACCAAATGAGTGCCAAAATTGGGATTAAGCCCCAAAAGACAGCAGAGCTGCAAACTGAACTTCTCTCTCCCTCAGCAAGTGACATAGCCAGTGTCATCATCAGAGGAAATATATTGCAGACTATTCCCTCTCATATACAAGAGTTACCAGGACAGATGAGCGCAGAGAATGTTTTACTTATATCTTCAAGTCCCCAGGAAGAAGTACAATGAAGAAGGAGCTGCTCAGCCAAAACAATTCACAGATTTGACACTCTGCCATCCCTTTCCCTAAGGTTTTGAGGCTTGAGCAGATCCATGGTGGACAAGGAGTTGGACTAGATGACCTTTAAAGGTCCCTTCCAACCCAAATTATTCTATGATTCTACAACAAACCCTTTCAACTACAGCAGTGTGCTCTTAGGGGATCCCACAGTTTCTCCCAGTGGCAGTCACGGATATACACTTGGGCCATCCCATGGCAATTCTGATGCTCTGTTGAGACCTCTGGCAGCAGGAAGCATTGGAATCCTTGGCCTTTGCAGTACCTAAGGCGTGCACTTACAGTGCAGGATATGCACGTCTGCCACTCTGATCCCATCTATTTCTTCCAGCATGGTTCAGATGCGCCACTGACAAGATAGTAAATTCAGGTGCTGGGCAGCTCAAGGCTGTTTTCCAGCACACTTCCTCTCTCTACAGGTAGACTAGATCAGGTCAAGTCACTAAGGTGCACTAATTCAAGCTAAACGTAGTAAAGAAGATTCTGAAAGCTGGACGCATTAGGAGCTACTACTCACCATGAATTAGTGAGTCTGTTTAGCACTAACCGTATCAAACAGCTCAGCAGCTCCAGGCAAAAGATACTCCACCACACCAATTCCATGTCATGACAAACACAAGATGTATAAACCCAAGGACTGAAGAAACCACACAATTCTTACAGCTGTGTTAATGCTGAAAAATTCTGGAGTAAACTTGCATAATTTTCTGCTGTCTAAATGAAACCAACTATCCTCTTTCACTGCTCTGAAGTGTTAATTAATTGAACTGTTCTGTGTAACGAACAGCTTCAGCAATTGCCTGGTTCCAGGGATTAAGAAATCCTCCTCTGCACAGTATGCCTTACCTTTTGGAAGTCACTGATACCCTGCTTGGTAGAATACAGCGAGAGGAACAGAAAAAGTTGACATTCAAATTAGTCAGGAAGAATGTAAGAAATATGCATACCTTTTCATTTAATACTAAGGCAGAAAAAAAAAAATCTATGCTATGTCTATGCTTTTGAATTGGTCTCATTCCCTTACTTAACAAAATTCAGCTGGAAACAGGGGCTGACAAATAGTCAACTACAGCTCTTCTAGAAGACTAGAAATCCTCACTTACTGAAGACAGATTTGCTGAAAAAAACCATTATTCAACATCAGTTCTGCTGGCCTGTACTTGCTAATGTTAATCTCTTCTTGAGGAGAATTACCATGAAATTGGCCCTGTCGACCAAAATAAGCTGACTTCTGTTCGTGACCCTGGAACCCCTACATTCAGGCTTCACCCCAGAACTCATCAAGAAACTGACTGTACCTCACAAGAGATCCAGTATACATAAGATATGTTTGGTCTTTAATGATCATCTGAAACAACTAATTGTATCAATTCAAATTCCAAGATCTGACATAAAAATGTCTAAAGGAGCCTCAGTTGTTCTGGACTTAGACCTGAGCTGAAGTGTCCGTGTACCTTGCAAAATAACCCAAGATGCATGGTGAGGCTACTGGCACTTTCTACCCATGTATTACACCTAGAGTACTCCTCACCCTTAGCACTGAGGTAAGCAAGATGAGGTCTGGTAGCACTGAGCATTGAGAAATAGTCAAATGGGTCATTAAGATAAGAAAGGTTGTTCTTCAACATTATGAGGTTTGCTAACTCGATTCTGTGGTATCACATAAGCAAACAAATCCCTGTAACAAGCCTCACTGACCTCACTTTTAAGGGTGGCAATGAATAATTGTTAATTTTCTCTAAATTCCCTATAAGCAAATGTGTAATTCCTTATGCCCACTCCTGTTGCATTGACAGGGCTGTTGCAGACAAGAGATTTGAACCGAGACATTCAGAAAAAGTGCAATCAACAAAATCTCATTAAGAAAACCTTTCAAAAATTAACACAGCTTCATCAAATTCTAACCAAAATAAAGGGTAGTAGCCCATAAATGGAATTAACTCCCTTGCCCCAATCAAAACAATGTTGGGCTCAATTAGGAGTATCTATAGCCAAAACAATTTAAGATTGGCTATAATCTTACAACTGAGGATGTTTCTTTTGATGAGTCTTATTTTCATCAGCAAAACAGGTAAAATTACATTGCCCCTCAGAAATTTACAGCAGTGAATCATGTTTCTACAATTTCTGACAGCCCCAGTGACAAAAAATGGCCTAATTTGGTGAACAGTCTTTAGTAACAGCTGTATTGCTCAAGTGAATCCTCAATGGCATCCTAAAGTCTCAAACAGTAATTAATTTCTTTAGCAGCTTTGAAAAATAGGATCAGTGATTCTGCTAAAAGCAGCAGGTCTATCCTGCACTTTCATGCCAATGTTTCTACCAAGGTATCATTTCTCTTCCTACTACTACTGACCAAGCAGGGTATTCCTCTTGGCAAAGAAAAACCAAGTGATTGACATCTCACCAGACAAGCTCTTGAAAGAGCCTTGTTAGCAATTCCACATTTTAACTGAGACACAGTACATGGTAAAATTCCAGTGGTGTGCATACTTGATTACTGTACAGCCATGCAAATGCAACAATGATTGCAAACAAACTGTGCTAATTTACTTGGTTACTGACAGAAGTGAAATTCTGGAAATCAAGTCTTTAATCTTGAATTAAGATGACTTAAGATGCGAGTTCCAAGTGTGTCACCTCAGCAATCTTACAGTCAGCACCTGAATTTCTATGGACAGAACATTATTTTTAAAGGATTCATGCTGATGAAAGTATTAGTAAAGGAGAAGCACTGGTCTGTCTAGTTTCAAAGTGGAGGGACAGGGAGCAGATTCTGGAATGAAGAAACAGGAAGATGGCCCAGCAGGAGGGACTTGGCATATTTACAGCAGAGGCTTTGAAGAGAGGTTGTTCAACAGGCTCTTTTTTTTTTTTTTTTTTTAATGTATACCTGTAACACAAATGTTACCAACCTGCCCAGCTTTGCATAGCAAAGGGCAATAATTACCTTTCAGACTTTGGTTTTTTTGTTTGCTTAGTAGTAAACATCCTGCATGATTATTCATCCTGCATTTCATTCAGGAAGTTCCTACCTATATCACTTAGTAGAACACTTGTCAAGAGTCAGCATGGAAAGGAAGACCACCAGCTCAAAGCCAGTGCCCTCAAGCACTGCAATGTTAAGGTAGAAATGACCACGTGAAGGTGAAATGTCCCTGTCCTGCAGCAGACACCCTGGTCACTGGAATGCCCCACTGGAGCACACGGGTTCTGGCCACGCCCAGTCAAGCCTGCACAGCAGCTAGGAAACGGACTGAGATGGAAGATGAATAGCCTTCATCTGTCAAAATGGCCATGGCTAATCCCCAGTCCTGAACAGGCAAACTCTGATCTTCACACAATGCAATATACACCAGTTCAGATCAGTAAGGCATCTTCTTCCTCAGTACACTACTTCTACAGCACAAAATAGAGCTGTGAGTCAGTGAAACTGTTTAAACAAGGCCTGAATACGCTTACACACCTGCATTGCTTGTTTACAACATAAAATACAACTATGTTTCACTTTTTAAATACTTGGACTTTTTTTCCTCTTTGCTCATTAAAGGCTAAGTTCACTACCCACGGTGAAAAATACTTGCACCACCTTAGTCTGCCAGAACTCCAAGAACTTCATCCTCTGACGTTTCAAGGGACTGAAAAAAGCTCTTCCACAAAATATATGGCACCTCTAACAGCTTTGTATTTAATTTTTCTCCAATACCTTTTCAACAAATATATTTAACTTCTACATCCTAAGAAAACTTAACTGAATATTATCTTAGGGATTTGTGAAATAAAACTGAACATCATTGATTAACTGTACCTGGCCAGATACAACAGATGAATAATTTGACAAAATGCCAGGAATGTTCATCAGTTATATTGAATTAAAAATAAGTCAATCTTACTTCCTACAACTACTGGTTCTATAGTTAATAATAAGGGGGGGAGGAAATGGAGTGAACTACTTTTTCCATTACTTCATAGTGCATCCAGCCTTCTGTGTACCAAAACGCCAACTTCCCCATTACTGTGCTGTATTTACTATTCTACCCTTTTCCCTGCCTCCACCTGAATTCTTCTACAGTAATTTCTGGACTGCCTAGAAATTATGTGTATTCAAAAGTATCATAAGGACTCAATTATTTTAGATATTCAAATGCTGAGATCCACTTCTGCTCTAAATTCTTCAGAATCTCTGAGCAGTGAAGGTGTACTTGTAGACCTAACAGCAAACAGTTAAAACTATAAAAATCATATGAGCTAGACACGTTCTTTAAATGGAAGTGCAAGTTTAAGGAGAACGGTGATTGCTAATCCTGTGGGTGTTTTTTCTATTCAAGCTAATCATGCAGATCTCTTTCCTGCTGTACTACAGGAACTCTGAATTGTAAAATGCCTTTGAAATGGAAGAATGTTTCTATCAGAACCTCCATGTGCCTGTAAAGTGACTAGAAGAGGTTAGTCTAGTTACAGTGTGTTGGAACACACAAAGGCAATGTGTAAACACTTCTGAACTCAGAATTTGTCAGGTAAGTGGAAATGCTGGCTTGTGAGCAAACCCATACACGTGAGAAAGGTACTGACCACGCAGGATGTTTACTACTAAACAAACAAAAAAACCAAACTCTGAAAGCTGATCATTGCCCTTTGCTATGCAAAGCTGGGCAGGTTGGTAACATTTGTGTTACAGGTACACATCTTACAAAAAAAAAAAAAGAAATGGGGCCTCAGGAATTGAAAATACACACAAAACAGATTGAAAAAAAACCCCAATTTTATGCTTCACTTGCAAAAATACAAGGCAGTTATCTATTTAGCTTCTGTGTTTATTATCTCCATGAAAATCAGAATGGGAATGGGTTTATACTTCTGTTAACAGCCTGTGTACCAACAGTTACGTATCTGTAGGGTATTGCATCCTTTCAATAACACTTGGACCAGTTCCCAAAGCATCTGTTGAAAAAATCTCATCCAGGCATGCTGAACAGGACACGTGGCCTGACTGGGCCAGGAGACAGCATGGGTTGACCCAGGATCACCTCATTCGTGGCCAGGGGCTCAAAGCTGCACAGGCAGACCTCAGCTCCTCCTGCTGCTGTTCAGCCTCCCACAGGACACTACAAGAGGCAGCAGAGGATGAAATGCTACAGTCTCCAGAAAGGATTTTGTAGAATGAGGAGAGGCTGCAGGATGAGAGAGGTGTGAAGAGAGGAGTGAAGGCACAGGAGAAGGGAAGTAACTTTTCTTAGGGCCTGCACTTAGAACTTCCTAAAAGATGTCTCACTAATTCAAGTTAAACATGTAACCAAAACTTCAAAAAGTAGGGTCATTATCCATAACAAGGCAGACAAGTAGCTCATTAGCATAATTTTCAGTGTGATGAAAATCAGCTTCGAGCCTTTTCTGTTCACCAGGTACTATAAAGACACCTTGTCACAGGGCAGTCTTGAATACCAGACTACACATCTGTCTCACAGGCTCATCCCTGTGATCACAACACAGATCACAATCACACAAATTTTAGCCTATACATATACCTCAAACTCCTCGATTTCTATTAGAGATTTTCAGTTTAAAAAAAAAAAAAAAAAGTGTACAGGAATTTGCTTTCACTGGGGCACACCTTTTCTAATCTGAATCGAGTTATGAACTAAAGGGTGCTGAGCCAGCACTTTCTCCAAAGACACTCTTATTCCTCGTTTGTTCCTGCCCTCCACACAAACACTCAGACACATCCAAGCAAAAGGAAAAATTTAAAAAAAAAAAGGAAAGAAACAAAAAACCAACTAAACCCACTCAGATTTAAACACACACAAGCTCCTTGATTCAGTCTGCCCTGTAATCACACAAACCACCCTCAATGCAAAGGAGGATGGATCACTGAGCAGCAAGGCTAGGTCCTTCCCAGCCTGTAACACATCAAAAACTACATACTCAGTACAAGATCGTGCCAACTCCAAAGCATGAGTGAATCTTTCAAATCAGAAATCAGATTTATAGTTCACCATGCTTACATTTTAACCCTAACTGGAACTGCATGTCTCATGGTCACACGCCTGTTCATTGAGCTTTCTAGTTCTACACATTCCTTTTTCATAAAATATTTGGGAAACAGAAGTGACAGAAGACTGTACACATCCCTCCCACTTAAATGGCAGAAGTTTACAGAACCTTAGGAGTGCTGTTGCTCCAACAGGACAACAGTACTCATCTTCTGATCTTTCAAATGACTCAAAATAGTAGTGTGAGTCTCTTTGAAAAACGACATGAGATTTTTAGACAAAACTGACTTCTTCTGAGAGAAAACAGCTTGATCTAGGCACAGAATCTTCTCAATAAATCCACTGAAGTTGCTCACTAACAAACTTGAGATATTTCCAATTCAATCCAAGTCCTTAGAAACACAGTGCTCCTGCAACACTGCACGAAAGCTGAAACAAGTTCCTTCAGATGTAGCTGAATTGGGCACACTTGGTTGGTCTTTGGACTGTAGGACATCTTAGTCTCATTCTGAAAACCAGACTTATTGCCTAAATTCCACTGAATGGTCTCTCATATACATGCCAGCTGCCACCCAGCAAAATCGATTGACAAATTTCCACAGGAGCTGGCTGCAAGTTAAACTTCGGGAAGACTCAAAACCTTCATCCTTCTCCACTTCCTCCTTTGAAAGCCATCTTCCCACCGACCAACAAACATGGTTACTGTCTACAGCAAAAATCTGAGTTATAAAAGGAAAATAAAATAATAAAGCGAAGCCGGGGGGGGTGGGGTAGTTCGGCAGGACGACGGCTGCAACAGCGAGCGATGAATGAAGCGACCGCGGGGTATTTCCCGGAGCCAGGGCTGCCTCACCGCGGCCAGCGCCGGGACCCGGCGGGGAGCGGGGAGACGCGGCGGCCCCCGGCGCTGCCCCAGCCGGCCGGGACGGGCTGCGGGTGCCAGACGGCGCTGGGGCCGGCCTGCCCCGGCCCTGAGGAGCCGAGGCCGGGCCGGCGGCGCTCCGCTCCCCGCCGGCTCGAGGTACGAGCCAGGGCCTCCTCAGCCCGCTCCCGCAGCCGAGCCCGGGCCTCCCGCCCCGCCACTCACCAGGATGCGCTTGAAGAGCGCGTTCTCCTTGGGCGGCAGGCTCACTGACGGCATCCTCCCCGCCGCCGGCTCCGGCGCCGCCGAGGGGCTCCGAGGAGGAGAGTGAGTGGGCGGGCGGGCGGGCTACGTCCCGTCCCCGCCGCTCGGCCGCCACGGCCGTGAGCCTCCCCGCTGGAGTAGAGCCGCTCCCGCCGCCCGCGCCGCCGCGGGCCCGGCCCTGCCCGGCCCTTCCCGGCCGCTCCCGGCCCTTCCCGGCCCCTCCGGCCGCCGCGCGCGCCGGGCTCCCCGCGCCAGCCCCGGGCGCGCTCACGTGGTCCCGAGCGGCCGCCGAGCCGCCGCCAAAATGGCACCGCGGCGCTTCCCCAGCCGGGTCACGGCACCCGCGCGCATGCGCCGCGGCCCCGCGCCGGCCCCGCCCCGCCAGCCGTGTGGGCCCCGCTGCGGAGCCGGGGCCGTCGCGGGACGGGTCCGGCGCGGCGGGGGCACTGCTCGGAGCCGGCGGCGGGCGGGGACGGGCGGGGGGCCATGGGGTTGCGCAGGGTTCGCCGCGGCTCGCGCGGCGGAGCTCGCCCGCCCGGGCGCCGGGGCACGGGCGGGGCGGGGCGGGGCGGGGCGGGTGGGGTGGTCCCACCCCCGCGGGCGGAGCCGGGCCCGGTCGACAAGATGGCGGCGGGCCTGAGGGTGGTCAGGCGCTGGAGGCTGGCGGCTGCTGCACCTGGCCTTGGTGAGCGGCGGCGGCGGCGGCGGTGGGGCGAGAGCCCGCTCGGGGCAGGCAGCTGGGCTCTGCCCTGACCAGGCCCGGCCCATTGACCTATGGCTGCGGGAGCTCTGCTGCCTGTGCAGGCGGCGGCGGCGTCCCTGCGAGCCAGTCCGCGTCTGGGATTAGAGGAAGCTTCGGTGGCAGCTTCTCTCCTTTTTCTGTTTTTAGTTGAGGTCCATTAGTTATTTTTAAATCTTTTATCTATCTCTTTTGAGTTGGTGTTGCTTCCAGGCCGGGGGTAGGGCTCACCATGTCTCGCCGCGATGGTGGTGCCGGCCCTGCCCAGGAAAGCCGTGCCCGGAGCGCGCTCGGTTAGCGGGGGATGGCAGGCGGGGAAGGCCTGGGACTGGGATCCCAGAGAGTGGGAGGCGTCCTTCTAGAGCAGAAGATGCGGGAGGGGATGGTTACTGTGGCTGGGGAAGGGGCAAAAAGCGCTGCTTTTGAGTTGGCAGCGCACTGTCCCCTCTCTCGCGGGTCAGGGAGCGTGTGCTGCGGTACGAACGGGATCGGCTATAACCATGTTATAGAGACCGCTTCATCATTGCATCCTGTTGGGGTTTGTGTTGCGGCTTGGTTTTTTTTTCCCCTGATTGCATGAATTTCAGTAAGTACTTGGTAGTCTAAACCTGAGGAATGTTAATGCATTTGTAATCTTGTGCCTTTTTAGCTTTTACTCGTTCTGCATCTGTTGTGAAAAAAGCGGATAATGCCCAACCAAACTGGCTGGGAGTTGGCTTGGCGTTTAGCACCAGTGCTGCCTTGTGGGCTTTTGTAAGTGTTTTCATTTGGTTTTGTTGAACTTAACTATTCCTTAAAAATTACAATGGTGATATGAATGTAGTGACTGCAGCCTACTGAGTTTAATGGGGTAATGGGTGGTCATAGCAGGCGTCAAGATTGAAGCACGATTACGTTCATTACTTATATTTTTGCAGCTTTATAGTGTGCCCTTACTTTATGAAATGATCAACTTCTTAAGCTTCTTCCTCTTGCAAACTTAAAGCAGCCACAACAGTTAATTCTTCAGGCCTGTTGGATTAATGCTTTGGCATTATTTTCCCCATGATCTTTCCAAAAAGAAAGAAAACCTAGAGATGTGCCCCATATAATGTTTTTATGAGTCTATGAATGCATTTTCTTCTTACTTTTCAGCTGGTTAAGGTGGTTTTAGCTGATTTCAATAGATTAAGACCCCTTTTCCCTGAGCAAAGTGCAGATCTAAGATGTTCTCTGTTTCAGAGAATTCACAGACATTATGTTGTTAAAGCAAGCAGGCTGTAGTAGCTCTCAGGAAGAACTGCAGGGGATAAGCAGCACTGCCCATGGTGACAGTGTTTTCAGGAAAACCTTTGGAGTTTTCCCCATTTTTGGGGGTGGTGAATTAATTGGCAGTGGGAGCCCCACCCATCTGGTCAGGAGAAAATGTTTGTCCTATGAGGCATTGTTTCCCCAGCTTTTTCAGTTGATAATTTACATATGTTGTGTTCTGGATGGTCCCAGTTACATACTGATAACAGGTATCTTATGTTTGTGGAGCTCTTTGTTGTCTGGATCCAGCTGTGAATTGTATAGCTGTTTATAATATACTGCTGTTTTGTAGCTTATCAAGCAGCATAATGAAGATGTAATGGAATATGAAAGAAGAAAACACGGAGGACATAAGTGTACAGGATGTTCATAGTAAGTGTGCACGTACAAATGCTTTTGACTTAGCTGAACACAAATTCTGAAGATCTTTGACATCTCTTAGGAGTCAAGATACTGAACTGACATAAATTCTTTTTTTCCTCAGTACTTTGCATTTTGGCTTTTGCTATTCTTTTAACTCATTCCCAGCTTTAAAATGATAAAGTGGCTGATGTGTATTTTCATATATTCACTTGTGTGCGTATTCCCTCTCAGCTTTCTATCTTGAACATGCAAACTCTTAGAAAATAACACAGCTCTTACAGTCTGTGCAATAAATAAAGATTGTAAATTGAATACCTTATAAATGGCTCAGGTGGCAAAGAAATGAGTGACTGAAGATAGCTTATCTTTTCATCTTGTTTTTTATTTCAACATGTATACAGTGGGGTATGTTTTTTCTCAGTTTCACTTATATATTACACATAAAATGATGTAAAGTCAATGCCTGTATGTGTGCCCTATAAGGCAAAGTAAATGTGGTCGTTGTCCCTTTTCAGTACAAAAAAAATAATTTGTGTTTCTGCCAGCTAAGAAGTCTTTGGGGATTATGGCCACAGAGCAATTAATATGCCACATGAAAAGATTCCTTATACAAGAGAAAAAACTTGTATTGCTGTGGTTATTTTTCCCCATAAACATTCCACTCCAGATAAAAATGCAGGATGTTATGAGATGTTTCTAACCACTTTCATCACATCTATTTTTCCTATTGCTAAGAATTTTTTCTCTTCTTTCTTAGGCTGATGACATGCTCACAAAGAGGTAACGTGATGACCAGTTGTCCTACAAATAAATGAGCACAGAAGAAGTAAAAAGTTATCTAATTACTTGTATGTTCATACATTTCATGTGCATAATTAAAAATAAATTATAAAGTCTAGAAGAAACCTGAAACTACTTTCTATGCCCTTAATACTTCATTCTGCTGGTCTTGAAGTTGTTTTGTGTAGCATTTCCATTTCACAGTTTATCAGGCTTATTTTCAAAACTGTCTTTGTTATTCTGGAAGGTGTATTACAAAATTAGACATCAGTTCAGATGAAGTTCAGTAAACATTCTAGAAGTGTATTCTTGCTGTGCCATCATTTTCACTGCTAAATTTAAAAAATAAGCAAATATTGGAATAGGATCTGTACAAATGCTAAAATGTGCATTTTCCTGTGAGCATTTTGGGAACTGGCCGTGCCTGAAAGGTGCCCACAGTGGTGAGACTGCACAGCCCATGCCAGTCTTGGGTGTGAGCACTTCTGCCCTCTCGTCGTGCATCAAGGTCAGTCAAGGACAAAGGCTGGAGAAATGGCATCATGGCAGTCGGCAGAATATGGTGTTAGATAATCATTGAGGGGACCACGATACAGAGGAAGGAGAGGAAACTTAGAGGCAACTGCCTAACATTGTAGGTGGGACAAGGATAGCTGCACGGGTTTGACCTGGAGACGCCCATGACTGTGACAGTCGACATGATCCCAGAGCAGCGATTCACTTCGAGTGTTTCACTGCCAGCACCGAACGCCTTTGGCGTGGTGCTTAACCCGAGTGCCCTTCGCCATGAATCTAGTTGATTTCTCCATTTTTTTTCTCTTAGAGAAATTCCCTAAGTAAAACAGTAGTTCGTCCCTATTTTCCCTCATTTTGGAAAATGCCCCCTGTTATTCCGGGTCTGTTGTTGCAGTCAGTACCGAACGCCGTTTACTTGCCATGGGGCAGGTCGGGGTCGGCAGCGCCCGGCTGTGCGCAGTGTGCTGCAGAAAGCCGCATCCTCCTCCCTTTGCAGCTGCGGCTCTGCTCTCCTCGCCGCCACCGCGCCGTCCCCGGGGCGCTCCCGGCAGGGAGCGGTGTCCAGGTGCGCGGGGCGGGGCTGCGGCTCGGCCCGCCCCCGCGGCTCCCGGGGTGGGACCGGTGCCCGGCGCCGCATCCCCGCGACGACGAGTAGCCGAGAGTCGGCTGCGTTCTGTTCCGCGCTGCCGCCGGCTCCGCCGCCCTCTCCGCCGCCACCATGTCCCTCTGCAGAGCCGCCTCGCAGGCGCTGGCCTCCCGCCTGAGCAGGGCTCCCGCCGCCGCCAGCCGCCTCAAGCAGCGTGGTACGCGGGGCCGCCGCGGAACCGGCCCGGGGCCGGTAGAGGTCACCGGGACGGCGTGAGGGGGCGCGGGCCGGGTGGCGGTGGAGGGGACGCGCGAAGGACGCAGGCGGGGACGACGTGGGGCCGGGACAGGTGCGGCGGGGGCGGGCGGGAGCTGGGCACAGCTGCTCGGTCATCCTGGGCTCCGGACACTGGCTGCTTCAGACCTCCGCCGCGACCCGCCGGGGAGCCAAGCCGGCCCGGGACCCCCTACCCCCGCCCCATGGCAAAACGGCGGCCGCTGCTGCCTGCCTTTCCATATAAAATAGCGGGGTACATATCCCCCGGTAGAGCAGCCGGAGCGGCGGTGCCTCCGCAGGGCTGCCGGCCCCGGGAGGGAACGGGAGCAGACTCGGTGTGCCACAGCCATGGCTTTTGGCGCATCAGAGGTTGTGTAACCGGTGACAAAAAAATCTACCAGCCGTGTTAGGCGATGGCAGCTTGCTGACCACTGTCCTGCTATAGCTAGCAGCCCGGGGGGAGAGGGTTAAGGACATACTGCTGCTGAACGAAAATATAAATGTACGCAAATTCATTAGGATGCCCGGCTGTGGAAGAGGAGTCTGAGAAGTGTGTCATGAGACAGATGATGCTAAACCTAATCTGGCACACGATGGCAATGTTTTGAGATTGCGATTATTTTTGCAGCTGTCAATTGTAATGCTCAGAGCCATTTTATTTTTCATGAACGCTTTTTCAATGAGACATTTCTCATATAGGATCAAGTCACAAAATTCAGCAGAAAGCTTTGTTGACCAAGAGAATTAGGTGTGTTTTTCATGGGTCTCTTTTTGAGATGTACAGATGAATCCAAGATTGTAGTAAGAATCAGTTTATAACAGATAAATGGGTAGCACTGCTGTTAGAGTCAATATGTACCCAATCAGGTGTAAAAATTGTGTAATCCTACCTCTCTGCCCTGTTGGCCAATTCATGAGGTTAAGGGTATGTATCAAAGTGTCAGCAGTCTGAAAGAACATGAGTTCAAATTAAAAAGCTTTTTTAAAAATTCCCTGTTATTAACCTGGAGAGAATTCATGACTTCTGCTGATCATAAGGAATAAGGACAGATTAATTACTTTACCTACCTTAGTCAGGAACTTTTTTACATTCCTTTTTTTTTAACATTCCTTAGTCTATATAGATTATATCCAGTCTATATCCAGTACTTGGAAGCTGAGGGCAGACAATGTAGTTCACAGAGGAACTCACCTCTTAGGAAGAGCTCAGCCATGGACTTTGTTCATTTGAGCACCACACCCTGTGTTACTCAGTCATAGGATACATCAATAAGCTGTACCTCTATAACCTTTTTGAATTATCCTTTCCCATACAGAGTTCAGATTCCATCATTCTTTTTTGTGATCATATTTTAGCAGCACTTTACATCAATTTACCTAATGGTTTTTGTAGCGCCTCCTCGCCAGATGTCATCTGGGAGTGTTCCTGGCTCTTCTGGAGACAGCATGATGATCTACCTCCTTACTGGTGTTGCTGCTTTTGGTGGTTTATTTTATGTAAGTGTTTGGGGATGGAGCTGTTTGTGCTTTCTGAGCTGGCATGGTATAATTTGTGTGTTCTGGGTTAAAGAGTATGGTCAAGATGCAAACTGTCAATGAATGTAGATATTGTAGAATATAGCTAAGTGCAGCCTAACTTAGAAATCAGCTTAAGAGAATTCAGTGAAGCTGAAAGCCTACTGCTTGTCTGTTTTACTGTTACTTTCGTAAGCAGTGCTGGATCTTTCTTAGTGGAAAACATATTTAAAATTATGTGGAATGAATGTGTCCAAAGAGCACCTGCCTCTAACCCCTTGCCTTGTCTTGTCAACCACAAACATTAGGAATATCTCAGAGTGGGCGTGGCAGATGTGAAATAAGCGGTCTGAAGCTGCAAGGGAAAGATATGAACCTTGCTAAATTGGGCATAAAAAAAGAAGATAAGAGCATTATTTACTTCAAGAAAGCATGTTAAAGTTTTGTAAGCATCTGCTTTTGTTAAGTTTTTTAGTAATCATTCTCTTCCCTGCTTCTAAATCTATCTGATTCTGTGCTTCACATCCCTAAATCCTCCATTTTATAGCTTCCTTCTACCCCTCTCCCCCAAGATCTGAAATAGTGACTAGCACCCCCCAGAGAGGTACATATTTCCCTGTCCCACAAAGTAACCCTCTTGAATGGTAAGTAGCTATTTGTTCAAATATCAAAATATCACAGTATGATTGCATTTCTGGATGAATAACGTATTCTCTTGCTGTCACATTTTTATCACATTACAAAAATAATAATGTAATTATCTTTTAAAACTCTGCTTTCAATTACTGAAACACAGCAGCGCTTCAAAAGCTGCATGGTATATAGTATTTGCTTTCTAACAATGGAGAAATATGAAATATATAACTATATTAGTATAGCAGATTGTTAATTTTTTTAAAACCTTGCTTAGGATAAATTTTATATGCATTTTAAGATAGGCAGTAGCACTTGCTTAAAATCCCTTCTCTCCCTCTCCCTTCTTTGTGTTTGGTAAATTTGTAGGGATGTAGCAGTAAGTTTAGGTATAATTCCCTTTCAGGCCTACAGACTAGTCAGTTCATCTCGCAGCAAGTTTATTGAACATACAAATATTCTTCGTGAGAGAGCCGAGAAGCGGTCAAGGAAGGGTGAGTTGAGCTCTTCTCTCTAGGTCCCTGAGTACATGAGGCTCTGGAACAGATTTCTGGATTGTCTAATTAGGCTTTAGCACTGTCCAAGTCCTCGTCTGAGCTGTGTGAATGGGAGTGAAGACAAAGGTGGTTGTGCAGTGTTGTTCTGTTACAAAGCTGCCACTACACAAATTTTGGTAATGGCCTTAATGTTCAGGCAGTGAATCTGGTCTTTGATCCACCTGTGGAGTCTCTTTGGATGGAAAGAGTTGATGTGTGAATACTATTAATTGTATAATGGGTATTTGATTTACTGGAAGCTTAATGAAACCTGACTGAATACATAATGCTGTCAAAATCAGTTTTGTTCTTTTGTTTTTGGTGAGGGGGAGAAGATGATATCTTTTTCTCAGTCAACAGGTTAGCTTCAGGCCGCATGCCATCAGGAAAAACACAGTTCAACAGGGGGAAAACACATTTAAAAATATTCTAACTTGGACCAATTTTTTGTCCTACAACTTTGATTTTGGCTTTTCTAATTTGGGGTTAAATGAAACACAGGCATTACCTAAATGTATGGCAAATCCTTACTTAGCTCTTCATGCTTAAATAATTAGACCTTGTTAGTTCAAATACTTGTAATGGAATGTTGTCCCTGTCTACATCAATTAGTGTTATAGCATTAATGTAAAAGGTAGAACTTTGGCAAGCTTGGCCTTGCTAGGAAAAGCAATTAGGAAAATTTCTTCAGGATCTCTATATATTTTTATTTGGTTGCTATTTAAGAAATAAATAAAGTATGGAAGCCAGAGCACTTGAAGCTCTTCCTTATATTTTTTTAATGTTGACATCTAGGGAATTGATTTAATATATTTGCGTGCACACAAATAAAAGATTTGAATGAAGTATCTTGAGTTTAAGTTTTGTTTTCAGTGTGAGAACATGATTTAAATTGTCTGCCTCTATAATTATTTCTTTAGAAGTTATTACCCTTGAACTTCTACAACACATACTTCAGTTTCAGAACTTTAAAATTACAGATCTTAAGATTTAAAGTAGTAGAATACCTTAATTTCCTAAAAAGAAAGCAGCTGAATACAGTATAGTTTTAAAACTCAATTGTTTAAATAAATGCTGAGAATTCAGACACAATTTGCAATCCTTCCTTGTCCCTAAAATAAAAAATGTAACCAGGACCAAATGTAACCAGGATCTTCTCTCCCAGGGACCAGGTCTCCTGCTGTTCAGGGCAGAAGTGAGGATTACCCTTATTATATTCTAACTGCCATAGTTAGGAGAACAGGGAAGCCTTAAGCAAACTTCCCAAGTATTCCCAGCGATGTCAGTGTATTCCCTCTTTTGTCTTATGGTGCACTTCTGCAAGGTACTGAGTTTTGGCCCTGGCCTACCCTCATGTTGGAGTGAAATACCTGCAGTACTGAGTGCTCAGCAACTGATCTTGGGTACTCTTCAGACATCCCATCATCTGCTGCTTTGGGCTGCTTAATAAGTCACATAAATATCACAACCAGTGGCAGATGATTGCTGCCTCCCTTTTGATAGATAGGAAGAAGTCCAAAATGTTTCTAAGGCCATTCAGTGAATACACTTGAAACTTGTTTCCTATATTATTTTCAATATTTGAATTCTGAATAAATGCTCTACCCAGAGTTTTTAGTTGGACTTCTGAGTAGCTAATTCCAATTCACAGTACAAAATCACCATTGAATCAGCTCCTTTTAAAAATCCTTCTTCATTCCCAGCTGTGTACACCCAAAAGAACAGAACATTAAGAACAAGCATCAGTTCTGTTCTTACTTTTCCTACAGAATCCTCTGTGTGCATTCTCAAAAGAGTTAACACCTCTCTTCCTCCCCTTTTTCTCCCGTTCACTGCATAGTTGTATTTTTGTGTTTATCTTGTCACAGAGTGTTAGCATAGTATTGTTTTTCCCAGAAGTGCCATTGCAGTTTCTTTCCCTGTGCATTCTATAGAGTCAGTCCTTACACTTTTTCACAGTAAGCATTGCTGATAAGAGCAGTTAAAAATTCAGTTCTCAAAGTATTCTGATATTTTTTTAGGGGCACATAAAATCAAGCTTAAAATAAGCTCTAACACAGAGCTGGTAATCATATGAAGTGGTGGATAAAAAAGCAGCATGCCAAGCAGCACATTCATAGCATATTTGCTGCCTATGGTAAAAGAACTTTCTAGGTGGAAGAACTTAATACTGCACAGCAGCTGATCAGAGACTCTTTTGATAGGATTTTTGTGGTTTCTCATGTGGGGGAAAATTCTCCCCTTATACCTGAACCCAAAATGTTTCTTACAGAGAACTGTGCATAGAGAACAAGTCTGTCAAAACAAGAGAAATTATCATTCTAGGGTCCTTTGTTTATTAGAGGGTTGAAATTATATTTAATGATATATTAATTAATGATAACAGACATTTAGTAAGAGATCTGATAGCAAATTTCCTGTGGCTCTTTTTAACTGAAAGCTACTCTCAAATTAGGGAGGGATTTTAAAAGCCTCTGGAAGAAGCCTGACTCAAAGTAGCAGTAGAAACTCTGGGACATCATTTGAGATGTAAAATGATGTTTGGCTTGCAGGATGTTCTACTTGCTTATTTAGCGAATACTGAGTTTTGTCTTCCATTTGTTGTTTGTGTCCTTTAAGCTTGTTCCTGATTTCCTTCTTTTTTAGCTATGACTTTTCTTTTTAACTAGTTGCAAGCTGATTCAATCTTTCTAATCTATACTCTGCTTTTACACTTTCCAGACTAAAACACAAGGGAAATGTCTTTCCAAACCTGAGGAAGTTAAATACAAAGGACAGTCGTTCACCATTGAGTACATTGCAGCCTACCTTGGGATGACTTTATACCTTCTATTGTAAAACTCCATTCGTGTGAGACTTTAAAAGAACTACCTGTGTTTGCAAGGCCAAACCATATTGAGCTTATTACTGAATCTGCTTTGTAGAAGGCAGTTCTGAGATGGAGAAACTGGCTGTTCTGAATTAATGCACTCTATATTTGACTGTCCAATAAAGTGTACTGAATGCTGAGCTTGGCTGTTAGCCTGTTCTTTGTGTAATGAATTTAGGGTTTTTTTTTAAAACAGTGTTTTCTTAAAGGGACATGATCAGGCTGCATAATGCAGAGTTTTGATTTTTGCTGAGCAATGAATGGACTCGTCTTGAAACCTGAACACAAAATGATAGGCTTGCACTGTCATAAGAAGACCAAGAAATAAAATTGATCTGTTTAGTTTTTAAACAGATACAAAAGAATCAAACAAACTCTGATCATGTCTCTTTAAGCTCTTTTGTTTCAATTCTCACGTAGTTTACACTGTATTACAAACTCTATTTCCAGTTCTATTTTTTCACATGGTGAGTTGGTTCTAGTGGTGAACTTGTGATGAACAGTTGGTGTATAACTTTTCCTTTGTGCACTTGATGTTAGTGCATGTTTGCATGGTGGTTGTGCATCTTTGTTGCTTTGTGCTGTTAGTTTTTCATGACTTCTCTCAGCTGAATTTGAAGTGATGCATGACTGGGAAACACTGTTTTTCAGGTTCTAAGGAGTCTGACCCACAGTGGTGTAAACAAGTCTTTAAAACAGAGTTGTGAGTTGTAAAAAGAAAATAGTCATCATAAGTGGTCATATCTCTAAGTGAGCTCTGACCACTTAAAATTATCAAGTTATTTTCTTACTTATATAAGGCCAAATGTCTTATTCCCCATGTGGTCATTCCACAGAGTCATGCTCCCTCTGGCACCTGGGTGTGTACCATCACTGGCCCTTTTAGCAGAGTGATTTGAAGCAACACTTGGCTAGGTTTTTTGTTATCCTTCCCTGCACCCCCAACACTTGTGTTAAGTCACAGTTTCTTATGACACTGAAACATGTTATGAAACTCAGTAATTAAGAATATGGTTTCCTTATCTTGTAAACATCGTTTTATGATGCCACATTAGACAATATGGGGGATTAATTATAGATCCTTCTTTTTTTGTTTATTCTGATCCCAAGTCTTAGCTTCCCACTTTAAATTTAAATGAGGATGATGGTAAAAAATAGTTGGTGAAATTTCTGTTGCATGCATGCATTTTACTCTCTTTATTGTATTGAATAAATCCTTAGAAGGTGATGGAGAAGAGATGGATGAAGTCACTGAAGCAGAGGCGGCCACAGAAGAGGCTGATGCAGCAGCTGCTGCTGAACCTGCAGCACAAGATGAGAGTGCTGGACCCACAGCACAGGATGAGTGTTCTGGGATATGCCCAGAAACTAGAGGGGAGAATGACTTACTGGCTCCAGAAGTATCCCATGGCATGGAGGAAGCAAAGCAGGAAGCTGCTGCTAATTCAGAAGCTGCTGCTAATTTGGAACTTGCTCCTAATTCAGAAGCTGCTGGAGTTCAAGGTTAACTTATGAATGTGGGTTTTGAGTGTGTGTGTTGTGGGTTCTAAAGTTCTGCCTCTTACAGAACATTAAGAATGAGCATTAGTGTTCCTAATGGAGTTTGTCCTGCAGCGAAAACTAATTCAGGCAATAACTTGACATATCATGAGCATAAGGTAATTAAGTTTATTAAATCAGTGTCTTTGAAAGCATCCTGCCTCTGGCACCAGAGTTACTGTCTAAAACAAGTAGAGTCAAATGTTTGTTTTACTACCCCATCCTATTTCTTAAGATATTAAGTTGAGCATATAATGTGATCAATTAAACAGATGTTTCAGTGATCTAGTTCTCAAGGGTTTGTTAAGGAATCTGAACACTTTAGTTCACTGGCCATTCCAAATATATTCACACGGAATAATTACATCTGTTCTGTCGATTTAACTTCAGCAGGATCTTGCATAGCAAAAAAATGCTGTCATGGTCTCAATTTGAAGGATATATTAAGCTAAATTTTCACAACAATAGAACATCAAATTGATGTTAAAAACTGAAACTGGTAAGTGAGAAAACTTAGAATTTTGAGCTGTCAGAGTGTTTGAAATACTTTGGTTTATTGTGCTTTGTAAAAAATTGCAAAAATACAAATGCAAAACTATCCATAAAATGCACAAGATACCGGATTATAATTTAATTTGTCAGATTTGTAAGGGTTTTTTTAAAATTTTTTTTTACCACTAATCTTGAGAGGATATGTCTAAAACACAGATCAAATGGAGATTAAGAGTATTTTGACCGCTAATCTATGAGTGTTTATCATAGTACCGTAAAAGGTGTTAGCAGATTTAGAATTATTTTCACTTTTTCCCTTTGTGACTCCAGTGAGGAATGGATGCATCTTGATTGCCTTTTTAACAAATAAACTTGGAAATAGTGCAGCACTTCTAATTGTTGAGTTTTATGAAAGGTCTAGGTATGAATGTGATTTTAATTCAAATGGGAATAGCTCCTGTGCTTGTCTCTAAAACAATCTATTACAAGAAACATTTTAAAACAATACTTAGTCTGATCTGCTGTAATATAGTTTACAGAAAGTAGAAGTACCTTGGTAGTGATTATTACTCCTTACATATATAAATATTTTTAAGGTAGTAGTTAAAATATCTAGAGCTCTAAAAATTTTCATTTCTATGGAATATTTAGACCACTTTGTTTAGAAAGAAAGTAGCCTGGTGTATGTTCAGTTTGGTGAATTAGAGCCATTAAGAGATATTTTTTAAAATGTCTTGCAGCATTTCTTCCTCTACAGAGCAATTGCAAAATTTCTGTTTCATTTCATAAGCACTTGCTTGTATCTGGAAGTGGTTGTGTATTCCTTTCACAATGCTCATCTAGGAATAACTGTTAATTGTTGGATAAGGTAGGATCTTCTGTATGGTAAATATTTCTGCCATTTTATTGAAGAGGATCTTACCTGAGAAAGAGACGCTAGGCTCTTCCCTGAGATACATGGTGTATAAATAGATTAGGTATTAGGAAGAAATTCTTTCCTGTGAGGGTGGTGAGGCACTGGAACAGTTTCTCAGAGCAGCTGTGGATGCCCTGTTCCTGGAAGTGTTCAAGGCCAGGTTGCATGGGGCTCTGAACAGCCTGGTCTAGTGGAAGCTGTCCCTGCCTATGGGAGGGGGTTGGAACAAGATGGTCTTTAAGGTCCCTTCCAACCCAAATCATTCTATGATGATTGTGTGATTAAGTCTGAAGATCTCATTCTGGACATGTTGGCATCATGTACTTAGCAATCACTATTTAATAATAAGAAAAATGGCTTGTAACTGTTACTTCCTGCTGGTGTTATTTAGAAGTGGAGGAGCTATTTGAAAATTACTGATTTCAAAGAGATTTCTAAGATCTATTATCTCTGGCAACATACTTACTGAGGAAAACAGCACTAAAACAAGTCTTCTGTTATGCTGAAAGTTGTAAGGGGGTCTGAGGGTCATCCCAGGTGCCCTCTACCAAACCTTGCTGCAGTGGTTGTTCTTGGCTGGGTGGTAAAGCTAGCAGAAACAAAACTTTGTGATGTAAAGTTGTCAAGAAACTGAAGCAAGGGAGTGTTCTCCTTGCCTGACCTCTTGGGTGTTCCTGGGATGTTACAACTTGCTCCTGAGCATAGCTGTCCCATGCCACTAGTCGCCAGTGCAGACTGCTATGAACAACTGCTGGTGACAGGTGTGCACAGGGTGGTGACCCCTGGGGACCCTGCCGTGGTTCACATGAGGTTACACTCAGTGTAACCCGAGTCCTGGCCTGGGAGGCTGGACAGGCTCCTGCTCAAGGTCACTTTAGCACTCCCTGTTCCCCCGTCCTGCTCTCCTCATCCTGATCCTGCCTGCAGAAGAACAGCATGGCCCCCAGAGCAGTTCTTCCCAGGAGTTCCTGACCACGGGAAGGAAGGTCACCAGCAGCACATGGTCTGACACACAGGCCTAAACCAGTATCCCTTTCCTCTAAGCTATGGAAAAACTAGTTTCCATTGGCATCATGCTCACAAGAAGATGGGGCTTTGTTTCAAAAGTACTCTGCTCTCTCTGTACCACTTTGTTTCGTGTCTACTTGCAGCCAACTGTTACTGTATTTAAAAAAAATTCTAATTAAAAAAAATATTTCTAAGTGAAATCCTTCTGGATATAGCTTTCGGTTTTGGATTTAACCATCTTTATTATTCGTGTTATCTCCATTTAGAAGAAAAAATAGCATAGCTTCACTTTTACTGAGGTAGAGAAGGATTTTTCGTTCAGAACATTGGAAAAAAGTATGTATTTAAGTGGCTTTTAGTAGTTTTCTTGGCAACTTGGTGATACTTCTGCAGATGAAGGTGCAAGTATTTTTATTGTTACCAGTGAACCTCTGCTTTTTCAAATACCACTGTTTCTTTTAATCTGTAAGGCTTTCTCTAATGTTTGGAAGTGCAAGCTGTGAAGGGATGCTTGTCCCCAGCTCCTGTGTACAGATAATATAAATGTGTGATTATACATGGGTGTGCAAAAATCCCCCCACCCAAACCAAAACAGATACCAAACAAACAAACAAAAAAACCAACACAGCCTTGGAGGTGGATGCTTAATACTTAATCTGGGTAATTTCCATGTCAGACAGTTAAGAATTGCACCTGCCTGGAATATTCTCCTTGCCTCAATTTAAGCAATTTACAATCCACTGCTGGTATCTGGAATTCTGTGAAATACTATTACCAAAATAAGTACTGAACTATGTTACTCTGTTCCCAAGGTTTTAGCTTCCTCTAAATTCTAATGTTCTCTACCTTTTTATTGCTTGAGCTGTCACTCTTGGTTACTGCCCGAGTGCTGGTTAAATTCCTGTTGTCCTCCTTCTAAGTGTCCTCTGTGTCTCAGACCATAAATTTTTTCTTCACACAAACCAAATACTGTAAAAATCATAGATTGGCAAACTGCTATTTGGATTAGGCAAGGTTGTTGCATCTGTGAATTCTAGGGTTTGAGTTGCCACCATAAACTTTTCTCCAACTCTGGTATTAAGGCTTGAGATTTTGGCATTATCAACTCAAATAACAGAAGCAATTAGCCCCAAACTGAGCTTTTCTGGACTTCTTCCTCACTTCTCTAGCATAGGTTATTTTCTAATCTTGAAAGTATTGAAGGGCACGGTCTCTTCTCTGTTTATTTCCAAGGCCGTTTGAGTGAGTGACTGGGTTTGGGGAGGATTAGTGTGTGAATGTGCCAGTGTTTTCCATGCTGAGCTTCAAACGCACTACAATGCCAGTTGTCTGCAGCCTAGAGAAACAAATGGAGACTGCTCTGGACAGGAGTTGCTGCTTTTGGGATAGGACTTTTGCTGACCCCATCATACAGCGATGCCAAGCAGACAAAAGCACCCGATATAATCAGTGCACATTGGCTTGGCTTGGTAAGTTATCAAATTCTGGGTGTGCTGACACTGTGAGTACTTTGGAAATTACTGAAGAGTCCTCAGAGTGATTTGAAATTGCTCATACTTATTCAGAGGCTTTCAGAATGATGTTGCTCAGTAGAACAGACACATCCTTCTAGGCATCTGTTTGTGTGAGATGGAGGAACGAGGATTTTTTTCTATTTATTGATTATGATAGACTGATCTAGTTAAATTAGGCCCTAAGAAGTTGAATTATGTAAATATTATCCTACGGGAGAAGTACCTGTGTCTGGAACTTCTGTTGAGTATTTCTCTTTCACATTTATCACTTTCTTTTATCTGTCTCTTGGACTGCTGCACTTATCTCTCTCTGATCACCATACACTGGCCACTACTCTCTTCTTCTTCCTCCTGTTTTTCCTTCATAAAACTGAGTTTTAGATGAGTTATCATAGCATAACTGGAAAATCTGTGTTGGAACAAAGTGAACAATATTTAGAAAAACAGTTCTGTAAAAGTTGTGAGCATCTGAAGACCCCAGTTGGTACATGGAGAGACTGTTCAGTTTTGATCAGCTTAGCCAAAAAGAGAATTTTACAGCATGCACTGGGCTGGGGAGGAAGATTTTGGTAGGATGGAAAAATCCCTAGAAGTTCCCAGGTAAGAGTGCAAACAAGTAAGTGAGAGAGAACTGCCTAAAAGTTCTCTGTCTTCCTATTTGTCTTTTCTAGAACAAGGGGGCAAGTAGCCTCTGAAAAAAATACTAAAACTGGTAGAAAGACATACAATGAATAATAATGTCTAAATGAATGTCAATGTCTCCTATTAAGGAGAAAATAGACCTACTGCTTTTACTAGTATTAATAGTTCATTGTCAAGACTTAAAAAGAACCCTAAAATAACGGTATATATTTAAATTAGAAAGCAACAACTCGCTTTGGACAACAAAATCTGTTAGCATTTAATTTACTGTAAGTAGTATTACCTGTGTTTGAAGATTTCCTGTAAACACAACCACAGGAATACTGTTAGTCTCCTACTTCAGAGAAAAGATGGCAACAGGCACCTCTTGCTCTTTTCCTGCGGTGGCAGTTCAAACCAGAATGGGAATGATGGGGATTTTGATGTTAATTTTTGGGCAATGTTTCTTATAGCAGAGAAAAATATTCTTTTCAAACAACAACTTTTCTCCTTTAAAAACTGTGAAAGTGGATAAAACTTGGTGCATTACTTTGTATGAGGAATGTTAAAGAAAATGCCTTAATTAGAAGTTTTTTCAGAACTCCTGAAGGATTTAATACATCAAATTATTAGGGTGTTTTCATACACACCATTTATATTAACTTGTGTTAGTTTTCCTTGTGATCCATTCCAGCCAGTAACTAAAAACTGTTCTATGTTTAAAACAAACAATGCGAGTTGCTTCTCATTGCTGCAATTCCATGCTACAGAACATAAAACAATATTCTTGAAATTTTATGAGGTGTTACAAGCTATTCTGGATTAATGTGACATGCACTGTTATGCTTTTATTTTTATTACAGGCATCTCTGAATCTTTTTTTAATCATTGATTGTAGAATAAACTCTCTTCAAGGGAGCCTTCTGGTCATTAGTATGAACTAATGAGGCTTTTCTTGGGAACTAGTGACCTACATCAGGCACAAACAACCTGTGATGTGCTCGGCTGATTGAACATGTTTTTCTTTATGGAGTGATGAAAATTTTTCTTCTTAATAATGTGCTTCATAATGCCATGGTTTAGGCTCTCAGCTGGACCTCATGGATTTTTATCTGGATTGCTTGTAGATGGCTTGCAAAAAGGAAAAGATGTCATACTTGTATAGTGGCAGGTTTATTAGAAGTCCCAGCTTTCCTTTGTTCATCAGTTTCCCAAGGACCTTGGGCTCCAAGCCTTTGGTTTGTGTTCATCCTTTGGAATAGCTGGAATGCCAGAGGGACTAAACTCCTGATGCTCAGGGGCTCTGATGAGGGAGGGCTGAGGTAGAGGCTGCCTTCATGTTGTGTCCGAGCAACAGCATCATCAGGCCAGGGCAGTTCCACAAACAATTCATCAGTTGCCAGCCACTAGTTCTTATCCTGCGCATTCAAGGGAATGATCAGACTGAAAAATAATCAGTGCTTTTCTAAGTAAATGTTATTTCCTCGACTCTGTTTAGAACTAAGAGGTTTATTTTTTCCTGTGTGGAGCTCAAGTGCTGATTTCACAGTGTTGTAGAGAGGCACTAGTGGTCAACCACCCAGTACTTTTTTTTAAGCCCAATGTTTAGGTGTTAGGTGTTTTTCTTTTCCAAGCAGTAAGTTGGGTAACTTGCTCTAGCTGACTGGAATCCTAAATGTTCACTGAATAAAATGCCGGAGAGGAGAGAGAGATGATTTCAGGTGGTCCTGAGTGACATTCCTGGTGATGGGATTTTCCTGGTGGGTATCTGCAAGCCCTGCATGCTGAGCTCCCTGGATCCTTCTGGCCAATGGCACCTGAAGCACTTGGTCACATTACAGGGACAGCTGCACAGCTTTGCCTGTTTTGTCCCAAACTGCCTCAGGGATTATTATTTCCCCCATTCCTATGGATGTGGTTTGAGGCCCCATGAACAGAGGGAGGAGGTGTGGAACCCAAGCCAGCCATGCCTGGGGTGAGATGTGGCTTCTGGTGAAAGCACGGAAGGGAACCTTAGTTGTTATCACCACCTCAAGATTCGGAAAAATTTCCCTTTCTATTTTCCCTAAGGCTGATGAAACCAAAATATGTGAAGTTGCTCTTAAAGGGGATCATGGTTTCTTGCTGCTACTGCTGTCTTCTCCCCTAGATTAGAACTGAGTGAGCCAAGTACCCCTTCTTGTGCTCTATTTAGCAGATTTTCTCAAATGCGTTTTTGAATTACTTTTAAAACGTGACAGAATTTGACTTTTTAAAAGTAAATTCTACTCCACTGCCAGTTTTCCATTAGCAGGTCTTTAAACTATGAAAAGGAACTGGGAATATTTCACTCTGCTTATCTTAACATTTCGAGAGATATCCTGAGACCCTCAATGGACCTGACTAAGGAAGCTTTCTGTAGGCAAAAAGCATCACATTCTAATGTAAGATGGTCCCTGAAAGATTGTTTCTAATTTTACAATTAAATTTTACTTCCCCCCTCCTCCCCCCTTTGGAATTAGTGTGTGACATTGGTTATGTTATAGGCAACTTGAAATATCAAAGCCTTGTTTTGTACTCCAGCTTTGGTTCGCGTGCTCCAGCTGGATTCCATTTGTGTGTGTTGGCTAACTTGTATTATTTTAGCTTTATAAAACCAAATTCTTCTGCAAAGAATTTTTAAAGTAATTGAACCTGGTGTTTGGCATTACAGATACCAGTCTCATCTTGAATACCTAGAGAAAAAAATCATCATATGAAGAATATTGCTTTAAGTGAAATGCTTCACTCAGAAAAGTGTATTTTTAAATATCTGCAGGATACCAGTGCCTGTTTAAATATTTTGTTGTTGTTTCTAAGTGCTTCACTCAGAAAAGTGTATTTTTAAATATCTGCAGGATACCAGTGCCTGTTTAAATATTTTGTTGTTGTTTCTAACTGGAAAGATCACTTTTTAATGAATCAAAGAATTAGGATTAGAATCAAAATATGTTAGTTTTAAATGTATTGGTAAGGAAATGCAAAACTGAGGGAAGAAATGCTCAGGCTGTACTCCTGAGAAGGCTGGGATTATCTTGTATGGTCTTGTTATAAAACTTCTGTCCTGTGGTAAGGAATCCCCACCTCTACCCAAGCACGGAAAAGACTGAATATAGCTTTCATTTTAAAATGTGGAACAGTTGTCTTCTTCATCCCTATTGTAAGTAAGAAAAACATACTTATAAAATCACTTAAAAATACAAGGTAGAAGTTTAAAATCCAGTAAAAAATTATTAGGTTAAAAAATATAATGTACAAATTAGTTTATATCTCTTCCACCTCCTTGCTTCAAAGTCATACTATAGCATGTTTTCTACCAGGTGGTAGGACATGACTGCCAGTGTGAGCTGGTCAAATTTTGCACTAGAGCTTTACATCCCAGACAAAAATCCAAGCTGATTCTGCATAAAAACTGCCCCAGGAAAGTTGGAAAACTTGTTTTAAAAGCTTAAAGGCTTTGGGGAAGAGGCTATGCAAGCAGGAGGATCTGGGTTCTGGAAGTCAGTGCACTTGCACGGGTTTTCCTTTATTATTGGGAGGAGAAACTCAATCTGGGCATGTTATTTTTTATTATCAGCTGCAGCAAAGATGAGTCAGTCACAAAGGGCACACAAGTCCCTGCTTATCACGCCTCCCTGTTCTGCTGAGGGAATGCTGAGCTCACAGATATTCACACAATTCAAACTGACCATCATGCGCATGCACAATCACCCTGAATTTGGACTCTCTTCTCTTCTACTGTAAGTGCACAGAAGTGTATACTTCTGCACTCACTCTCAGAGCTGCAACTTCAGCACTTGTAAAAACTGTCTTCAAAGACTGCAGGAATTTCTACTTTACACAGGAAGCAGTTTTTGGTGGTTTTTTTTTCACTGAAATGATAGGGATAGTTTCCTGAAAAGTATATTTCTAGGTGAAATGTTGGATATTGTGCTAACAAGCTACTGGAGCTTCCTAAATCCGCATCCTTATTAAAAAAAAAAAAAAAGCAAATAACTAAATGCAAGCTTTTGAAACAAAACCACAATTTTCTTTTGTCTGTAAAATCAATTTCCTTTCCTGTATTTATTCTACTCAAGCCAGATGTATTTCCACAACAGAAATTGTTTGGTATTGCATTGGGTGCATGTGTAATGCTGCCCAGTCATGTTCTGTTCCTGCAAGTGCCATTTGGGAGGATACATTTCTTCTCCAGATGGTTATCTCCTAAAGCAGAGGAGCTAAGGACTGCCTGGGAGTGCCTGCAGTTAACATGGGCAGGAGCAGGAGGTATTTTGGTTGGGATTCCCTGTTACACATCAGCAATGGATATTGCACAGATTTTATATGCTGATGGTTGGGTAGTGGATGTATGTTGTGGCTCTAACTAACCTTGAGGATGCTTGCCCTCAAACTCCCTGATATGTCCAAATATTCTGAGTGCTTTGGCAACAGCTGTTGATGCAGTATGCAAAAGCCCTTGCCCACAGCTAGTAAATGTGATTAGTTTGATTCCTCTGAGGCTTGAAGTTCTTTTATATTGTCTTTTGTTGCAATCACAGGAAAGTTAAGCTCCTAATTCTGAACTATGAGTGCTGTGGTATATATAAATGCCTGGCAAAACTGAAGAAAGCTGTAGCCAGCGATACTGGGATGCAGCTAGTTATCCCAGGAGAAAAATGAAGTTGAGAAATAACCAATGAAAAACCTTAAAAAAATAATATCAGATTTTCAGGAAAAAAAAAAGGTAATAATATACACAGAGGTTGAGATTTTTGCTGCCCATATAATACCTTGTATGAAACTGTGAAGTATAACTTCTGTATACTGTAGAGTAATATTCTGTATATTCTGTAGAGTGATATATCCAACTAGGATGGGGGGGGAGCACAACACACCAAATGAAGCAGGAAAATAAGGAAGCCATTTAACTTCAGTGCTTTTGATGAAGGATACGTGTGTATGGGGGGAAGTTTCCCCCAGAGAATTAAGAAAGAGCCCAATGAACCCCACTTTTGTGGATATGGAGGGAAACCAAATCATTTTTGGCAGGCTTTAAATTGTATGGGTCAGGATGGAATTATCACTTGTCTGAGATCCATTTGGCAGGAATACTGCAAGTGGGTGTTTGGGAAAGATGTTAAGGAGCTGGAGAGGTATTGTTCTGTAAGAATAATAAAGCAGCTGGGCATTCAGTGGAAAGCATAGTATTAAATACCACGTGTCCTCATTGCAGAGAAGCAGTTGCACAATTCAGATTATTTTGTTCAGTTACAGCCTATAGAAATTGTAAGAAATCTGGCATAAATAGAAAAAATGAGTCATAATCACCACTGCATGAAGAAATGCAGGTACTTCAGGTTTTCAAACTGATCATCATTCAGGAAACAACACAGAACCAGTGAAGATTCTGTAACTCCTCTAAAATTATTTTGAAAAAATAAAGAAGCATAGTATTTTAGTATTTGAACTAACAAAAGTTAGGAGAGATTTCAGATACATTCATGAATTGCTGCAGAATTCATGACAGGCTATTAACAACTTTGCAATAATTGAACAGACAGAAAATCCTTCATCCAAGGATTATGGAAAATGAGTCACCATTGTACCAGGCAGAGATTAAAATATCTTGTATGAAACAGGGTGTTACTGCAGGATTTTACACAGAACAACTGCAAGAGATTAAACTGGATTGAAAAAAATATGAAATGCATGCAGATTTAAAAAAAGAAAAAAGAAAAAAAAGACAGGGTATGAATAGTACTGGGGTTAAATTTAACATCCAGGGAAACATAAAGGAGAAGTGCCTAAACTTTGTAACGCTTTGTGCTACCGGCTGATTGGCAGGGGAGGATGTAAGGAACTCTGGGCAGTATGTCTGATGTTCCTCACGCAGAAGGACCCACATGACAGCCCCAAGTCTGAGACAGGTAGGGGTCTCATCCTCAGCTTGCCAGGGCATCATTCATCTGGCTTCGCCCTGGGATCGAAGCAATTCCCTTGGACAGAGAAAAATGTGTTGGTCTTGTGGATGGAATACAGAGCGTTTGTTCCAAGATGTGTCCAAACCACCAAAAACTAAGCCAAGATTTGTTCTGGTGTCAAATTAATGCTCAGGGTAGCCATCAGGAGGTTGTACACTGTTTCCTCATCTGATGATGCCCAAAGCACCGGAAGACAACTTGCAATATGACAAAGAACCAATGCCAAGATGATCTTCATTGGCCAGTCTGAGACTTTGCTGGATCTAAGGCCTGAAGGATAATGATCTAGTGCAAGCTGCCATTGCTGGTGATGCCATGAGCACGTGCACTGGGACCACCAGCTACTGCCACGTTTCTCTTCTCCAAAAGAGCTGTGGCATCAGGAAAGGTGCTCCTACGGAACCCCAGCCACATGTGCTCAAAGAAGGGATGGGAAAGCCACTTGAGTACAAGTACCAGCTGGAAATTTGTGCCCTAAACAAGGGCAATTTTGTATATAACACCCATTCTACAGACACAGGTTTTCAAAATGCTATGCCTGCCACAAGGCCTTTCGCATTTTAGGGAGTGACAGCTACTCCACAGAGACATGGATGAACACCTTGGGAGGAATCCATATGTTTTTGCATTAGATTGCCTTTCTGATAGCCATAAAGAATAATTCAGACCAGAGAGAATTTTTTCAGTACAAGTGGTTAATATTTGGTTTCAAGGCAGGTATTCATGTAGATGACAAATAAACACAATTCCCATCCAAAGGAAACAAGGTTTTGTTAAAAAGAAGAAACGACCATGTTCCTCCTTCCAGCCACCTACTGACCTACTCTTCTTAGTGCAAAAGAAATTACAACACTCACAAGGAAAAAAAAAAGATTAAGTACTATCAGCCATAGAAAGAATTTTTGGTAATATAAGCTGAATGTTTCATGTTACAAACTGAAACCCAGCAGCTTGATACCCTAGTGAATATATGGCAATACATCAAGTATTGCTTGCTATAAAATATCTAAAGTTCCAAATTTCAAATGTATTATTTCAATTGCATGGATCTTCCCTATAAAGGCAAAGGTGCCAAGCATTTCTTTTTCTGTTGCTTCTTCAAAATACAGAAAGCATTCTGAAAAGTAAAGTGAAATAACTGATGTTTAGAACATGCTGTATTTAACTAGCTGCAAGGTGATATTTGGGGAAAGGTATGGGATGCTAGCTCTATGAAACTCCTGTTTGCTGCATTTATTGAACTCCTAAAGGAGCTGTTTACTTAGCTGTGTTTAATAGACATGTAGGATGAAACAAGAAAGAGACAAACCTCCTACTGAGCAGTTAGAGTGTGATGATGGAGACGTCTGACAGGAAGGTTAGAAGAACAGGGTAAGAGAGAATTTACTCAAGTAAAATTTAACATGCAACTGCTGGGTGATGTGTTCAATCTTCCTGCAGAGTGCATCTGTATAAAGACTGCCTATTACTAAATATTACCTATTACAGGCTTTTTATAGAGACAGATTGCTTTATGCTTAAAGGAGTATTGAAAAACAGCTAGTTGGCAATCATGGAATTGCAACCTGAATCTTCAGCCTGATGCTAGAGTATTTTTACATTAAAACTACCCATATCTTTCCAAGGTTATGTGGAGTGTAGATGTAATGTCATATGAATTTGACAGAAATCAGAAAACAAAGCTACAGTATCTGCAAGAGACAATATACACATTAGAGAATATTTGCCTATGTCTAAACACATAAAAATAGCTCTATTGTGTAAGTTTCTGCCCCATGGTTGGAAAGAGGCAGACTTTCTCTGGAATTACATTTGCTAAGTTTTATTTGCATTGTAAAATTTAGTCATCTGATAGATTCTGCTGTCTTCAGCTACTTCAAGCATATATGTTGGGCAGGTACTTCATGCTTTGTGAGCCTTGATTGCTTACCCTCATTTATGATGGTGAATGGAAAGACTAAACAATTATCTTTCTAATTTCATCCACAGAAACTGTAAGTGAAGTCTTGGATGCTCCAGCTTCGTCTGCCCACGAGGAAAAGTTAGACAGTGATAAGGAAGGAGTAGCCTCAGCAGCTCAGGAGATTTCTGACATAGACTCCAAGGGCCAGGATGCTGATGCAGAAGGTACAAGAGTCCAGCTGGGTCTGAAATGTTTGTCTGTAAAGTGCTGGTGGCTGTGTGCACTGAACCAGGTGCAAGAGCACGCAAAACTCAAGGGATGCAGTGTGGCTGCCCATGATTTTTGGCATCACAGTGTTAGCAGAAGATCTTATTTTGAAATTATGTGCTGTGCAGTAGAAGTAGGTTGCTAAATTCAATCATGGCAATGTGGTGAGCTCAGTGCCCTGCTCTGTAAGTGGCTGGATGTGAACTTCATTAAGAACAAGAAATTCTCCTTGTGCTGCATATAACACATTTTTTCTACATCTGACTTAATCTGAAAGACAGAATTGTCTTAAATTGCATTGGTGTACAGAAAAATATAGAGCATATGGTATGAATAAAGCTTGCAGTGCTTTGATGGAACTATAAACAATCTCGTATTGCTATTGAAGTTAAATTATGTAATTGAATGCAAAGAAAAATGTGTGTTGTAATCATCACTGTGGAGAATTTAAGCAGGAGCTTAGAAGTTTGTCCTCTAAACTCTTTTAAAATTAGAATTTAAAAGCTACAAAGAAAAATGTCTGCATACCTAATACAGCTTTGTAAATGCTATCCCTTTAGTCCAAGGATCCTTTGGACCAAGGGAAGCAACTTCCTTGACTATTTGTCATTGAATAAGTGATTTCCAGTGTTTCTCACTGCTGTTTTGTCTCCATTTGCAGTTTCTGAGGAGGAGAAGACAACTGAAGAAGCTGCTAAAGAGCCCTAAAGGTACACAGTACAGTTGCAGCATGTGGTTTTCTGCTCTTCACCTATCCTTTTTTCTCAGTTATTGGCAATTGCAGCATGTGGTAAGTGCACATGCACTGGTATAATGAATTTGTATTTCTGCTCTCAAAAAAAAAAACTTTATTGAAGTATTTCTTAGTCTTTTGGAACCACTGCTGGCATCTTTTAGAGGCTAGGGAGCAAATCCTATATCAACTGTCACGCTGTGTATTTATTTATAGCTTTATCTTAGTCCCATGCAAACTGGATAAAGATCTGAGAGCTGTAGCTTTCTCCCAAGCCAAAAATGTTCTTAGGATATTTGGTTTAAATTATATATGGTGACTGGACTTCTGTATTATTGTTCTATACAACAAAGCAACAGCCCTCTGGACTGTTTTATTTTAAATACTTTTTTTCATTATTAGTCTCTCTGCACTTTCAATTTGTACTAATGAAAAATACTGAATATCATATTATTTTTATTTTGCTAGTGTCTTTCTCAGTTGGCTTTATTTTTTTATTGTCAGAAAAGTTGCAAGCATGTGTCTCTCAAGGTTTTTATTTTTGCTCAAATTGAAAGCTAAGGGTACCTGAGGGTACCACATTAGAAAACCAAGTAACCAAGAAATTCTCTCTGCTCTGGAACACATAAATGCTGTGGTATGGAGAAGGCAATTGAGTTAGGAATCTTTTTTTTTCCCTTGTAAACATCTGACAACCCTACAAATTGTTGCATTGCTATTCCAGATGTTGATTTATACAACAAATACCCTCTACAGTCGACTTCATTAATGAAGGCAGAGACTGTAATTGAAAAGGGTAGGGGTGGCAGGGAAGGCAAGCTGTAGAAAACATCTTTGATGGAACAAATTGAAAATAGATGAAAAAACAGATTAATCTCCTACCAGTGTACAGGTCCACTCAATTCTGCTTAAACTGCTTGGAATCTTTTTGACAAAAAAATTACTTTTTATGAGTATAGCAGCACAAGTTTACAAAAGGGCCTCTTACTGAGTTTCAATTTGATCTTGTTGGCAGGGGAGAAAAGATTTATAAAGTATTTTACTACTTGGTGCTGGAAGATTACTGGCTGTCATTTGACCAGTTTACAAGTCTAGAACCACACTGCATCCCCAGTCAGGAAAGAATCCTTTCTTCCGTTTGTTTTTTTGGTGTTTTGATTGTAAACACTTTGGAGTATGAAGCTTAACTCTGACTTTGCATTAAAACACATACTTTTTAAGGAATTCAAGGCAAAGAAAATGAAATTAAAAGAACATTGATGTGAGAATCAAATCAGTATCTAGTTAACTTTTTTTAAAAAATACTGATTATTTGGTGAAGGGATAGAGGAAGTAGTAATGGATTAAATCCTTGGATAAAGCCCTAAGTTGATGCTCAGAGTATGCCTGAGTAAAGATGTTCAGCCAATTCTACTGAGTGTGGCTATTGAGCCCAAAGTGACACTGCTACGGAACTACTTGCATCAGTAATCTCAGCAAAAACAATTGGTTTACCTTGTGCTTAAGGTTAAGCAAGTAACTATCTGTAGAAGTAAATCCAGCATGCAGGGGAATTCACTTATGCCTGAGCAATGTGGATGAAGATGAGGGATTCCTTGAAACTGGGCTTTGGTGATGGCAACAGAGCAAGTTTCCAGAAGCCATCAGATAAGCATGATTTACACATCAGTGCTGTGTATGCTCTGTAATTTGCTTAACTGGTGACCTGCAGTCAAATTTACAGCGTGCTTTGAATGTTTGCAAAGAAAAAGACCCTGAAGTGTGTCTGTAGCTAAACATCATTTATTGTTATTTCCTCTAAATCAGACTGTTTTTTTCTTTTTCCCAGTAAGCAGTGTGGAAGCCTTTGGAAAGTTTAATGCAAATATTTGTGGCAATCAACCAGCTGATTCCTGTGTGAAACCTCATACTCTTCCTTGGAGACATAAAAGAAACCGTGCAGTTTGTCCTACCACATACTGGTCATTAGGGCCAGTATTCAGTGCTGCAAGAGATGATTTACATTGCCTAGAGAGACACTTCTGTGACTAACATCTCTGCTCTAGAAAGTAGCATCCAGTCAAGCCACTCACTGTGTCCTAAATATATGTGCTAAGAGAAACAGTAGACGTCACTAAACCACGCCAGATGAACTCCTTCTATGTCTTTGTTGTCTTGATATGTACATTGATTTCTTACTTTTGGTCCAAACTGTTGTGCATAGTTATACTTTTGTAACATTCCATACTAAAATGTAAGCAAAAGGTTTTAAAATCAAGTCAAAATATTATAAAAGTACCTGTTAGCATTTTTAAATTGGATCACAAGGAAAATAACAACCTGCTTGCTCCTGAGTTTGGATTTTGATTGTAAGCACAGGACATCTGGCTGTACATCATCTAACTTTCCCCCTGCATAAACATTTCAGATGCTACCATTCCTTGCACAATAACATCCAGGAGTAAACATTTTAAGGCTCCTGCTTTGGGAAGAAAACCTGTTTGCAAGTAGTAGCAATAGGTACTTTATAGCATGACAATCAAAATAGCACTGCTTGGTGTTGTCATTGTGAATCAAAGTGGTGGCTGCTGCCTTGGGTCTGCTGGGCTCTGCTCCTCCCAAATCTTACTCAGCTTGCTGTGATCTTTCTGTGTTGCTCTGTCTTGGCAGCGGCATGTGGTGGTAGTGTAACAACACTAGGTATAAACCTTCTAACTAGTACAAATCATAAGCCTTTTAGGCCATGGCAAAGCCTGTCTCCTAGCAGACAGAGAGCAAAATCCCTGTGAAAGGCTATGCAACAGGTGTTCAAATGGACAAATATTCTTAGGGACTAAGAAAGAACTGAATAGCTAGATAACCTTGTTTACTCAGTATTAGCTTCATAAAAAATATATTTATTATGAATGACAGGTTTGTATGGCGCTGTGCTCCCAACCCTCCATTGTGCTACATGCATGAGCGTGCATCTAAGACCAAATACTGAGACCCCATTGCAGCCATCACAGAATGGCCATGATTCTAAACCAGAACCAAATAAGGTATATTATGTACTATTTATATAGAAATTGTGTTCCATAAGGTGTGTCTGACTCTTTTCTCTTCCAGCAGAAGTTTGGAAAATGTTGACAGGGAAACAACAGCATTATGACATTCCTACCCTCGGCACATGCTCCTTCCCCCATCATAAAGCAAATTGTAATAGTGCTCCAACAAAAGTATAGCCTGTTGTTCCTGGACCTGCTTAGGAATAACTGGAATAATGCAGAGGCAAAAGCAGGCTCCTGAGCTTCAAGAAGACAAACCACAGCCTTCTGCTTAAAGGATAAAGCCTCTGTGATTAAAAGCTATTTTTGTAGACGAAGCTACTAGAATAAAAATCTTAGACTGATATTTTGTTGGATAAGAGTCTATCTTTATTTATCTGGTGAATTAAACATGCTGTGATGGATATATGTATTTAAATGTTCTATTTCTTCATTTTCACTAATTTCTAAGTAAAAGAATTTATTTTAGCTGCATCTAACAGGGTCTCTGAAACTGTAGGCTTTTCTGAATGGCTATCTCTGGAACTGCTCTGGTACATGGCAAAATATGTTAGCCCTCTGCAACAGCTGCCTGAATGATTGAATCACAAACCATGGTGAGCTTTCCAAAGCTTTTCATCCTTCCTATTTCAAAAAAATGTGAGAGTCCCAAATTAACCTGTACATGTGCTTTGTGTCAGAGTCGCCCTTTTTTTTTGCTTTTGGTTTAGTATTTTTTAATTAAAAAAAAAACAACCAAAAAAACTACTCTTGAAAGCCAGATGAATTAGGAATATATTACAAACTCTAGCTGTGATGATGTAGCACAGCATGGTCTGCTTCAGCACTTGGTTCTCTTAGAGTAACAACAGCAATATTTTGCAATTTGCAGAGGTCTGGCCATTGTTGATTCAGTCTTGCTAATATGGAGTCTGAGTATTACATAAATTAATATTTTTCTGTCCTTCACTTTCAAAAAAGTGAATTTTTGACTTGCTACACAAAGGCTGTGATGAACCATGGAAAATGTTGATGGACTGATGAAATGGATCATTAAGGAGAACAAGGCCACAGCAGAGAACCGATATAATGCAAGACTAAAGGAGATGGGAGGAAAGGTTTGGTCTTGAGAATATACTTCACAGGCCAGAGCAAAGCTTGATATTCCAGAATTTGTCCAAACTGTACATTGCTCCTTCGCTGTCAGCAACTATCTGTGAAAATAGCTGGCAAGGATTTTCACCTCCCTCTAGTGCTGGTTACTCCCTCTAGTTCACCTCTCTGAAGGGTGACAACCTGTTGCTGCGGGCAGCTATTCACAAAGCTGAAAATTCTGGAGACAACGAAGTCCATCTAACAATTTCAGGTTTACTCTTTGCCTGTGTTCATGCAGATATAGAATTTCAATTTTGTTTTAATTTGCTTCTTCAAAATATAAGACAATTACTAAAACACACTGCAAGGTGGTATTCAGCACTTGGAAAATCCAAGAATGAAATAGTTTCATCAAGATTTCTTATGTCCGTGCAACAAGCTTTGATGAAGTGATACTACCTTCTTTATCTGTTTTCCTGGTAAAGAAAAAAACCACAAAAAACCCAAAACAAAGACAAAAACCCAATGAATTACAACCCAGCCAAGAATGTGCTGTGATTTTTTTTCCTCACCTGTTGTGCTCTCCCTCCCTCAGCTAGCCACCCCAACTTCTACTTTACCAGGCAGGTGGGAGGAACACGAAGTTCCTACCAGCTGAGTGATGAATGAAGAGATCAGTAGCTAAAGTAAGTTTCTTGTAGTGCTTGGCAGCAGATAAGCAAATATATGATGCAGCTCTGTGGCACTTTTGTGGCTTCAATCAGCTACTGTAGGTGCTGTTTGCTCCCTGTGGGTGGTTAGGAAAGACTGAGAGGAGAGCTGAAAGGACAGAGGCACATAGAGGGTGAGGGAAGACAAAGAGGGACAGAGGGAATTTCATGTAAAAGGACACAGGAGCTCACTTTGTGTGCTGCCCATAGGTTGGCACATTTCCACGGAGTGCCATCCCTGTTGTGACACAGACAATTCTGCTCTTAGGAAAGGTCTTCCTTGGTTGTGTGCTTTTCTTTCTTGCCCTGCTCACCTGCTGCAGAAGATGGAAGCTGTGCAGGATGATGGAAGTTATTTCCATTTCCAAGCAACAGGCATCAAGCATCGCCATGGGTAACTGGATTCTCCTACATTCTTGGCATTACTCCTTTATTTGGGATGCTGCAGGAGATTTTGCCTCCTCCAAGTTTACTGGAGGGGGAAGAGGGCTAAAACTGTAGGTTTCTAAGCTGGAGTTATTCCTGCTACTTGCTTGAACTACAGGTAATTAAACAGTGTGTTCAAACAGTGTGATTTGCTTGTGGTTTATTGAGACAAACCAATTTAATTTTTATTTATGCCTCAATGCAGGTTATAAACCCGTTTTCTGACAGGGGGTGAAAACTTACTGTAGGGGTTGTACACATGCGGGGAGCCTTAACACCTGCCACATGCCGGAGGCAGTCAGGACATGTGGGGAAGGAGGAAACGGCCGACATTACAGGCCCTAAAGAGGCAAACCCTTTAGGAAAGGGTGGGAAGCGCAATCTCTGAGGGGATTTCGCCTGACAGCCACTCAGGGCACAGAAAGCTTCCACGAGAGGGCTGCAAGCAAGAGACCGACCGACATAACCCACATAACACACTCCCCACAAACACCCCCACATACACCTCACACATACACCTCACACACACATTCCCCTCACACGCACATTCCCCTCACACGCACATTCCCCTCACACGCACTCCCCTCACACATTCCCACACCCCCCGGCGGTGGGGCAGACCTCCGCATACCCGGAAAAAAATGCCCAGGAAATCGGGCTATGGGAGGAGTCTTAGCACGTAGAAGCATTTACCTGCACCACAATTTCTCCCCCCATTTTTTTAGGTTTCTTGGAGGGAGCGGGGGGCTCGCCCGGAGGTTCAACTCGCTGTCCCCCCCCCTCCCCGCCCCGGCTTTTTCCCCCTGCTGGCCTGCTTCTTCCTTGCCTGTCTTTCCTGTCCGCACCCCTCGAGGCAGCCCGTCGCCACGACAACCTGCTTGGCAGCCGCTCGCACCCAGCCCGCGGCCACGGCTGGCGCCGCTTCTCCCGCGCTGCCGAGGAGGCGGCCCGCAGCCTCGCTCGCCGGCAGAGCAGGCACGCAGCCCGCCGCCGCTTGGAAGCCGCGCCTGGTCACTCACAAGAGCCGCGCAGACTCATGGCAGCCTGCAGCACACACGCTCCACCTGCCGAGCACACGCCGGCGGGGCGTCCCGGGCTACAGCGGTAACGCTCTGTCCTTGTCTTCTATTTCTCTCTCCGTCTCTCTTTTCCCCTCTCTACTCCCTTTTTCTATCCCCTTTCGGTAGGAACACTCACCTTTCTTTATCAATAAACAGTTCTCAGATATAATATTGCCGCGTTTGCGCTTTATTTCGTCCAAGAAATCTTACCAAAAAAGAATGGTCCCCGACTCCCCTTACAGCAGGACGGGACATTTCTCTACTTGCAGGTGTTCTCCACTTCCTCTCGATATTTTACCCGACTCAAATGATGGCTTTAGCAAGCTCTGAAAGACAGATTTGGATTAATGCTCAACAGCTCGTGCATAACAAACGGGAAACTTCTGAGCAATAGAAAACTCTTCTTTGTATTGTCGGTTAATTATTTGTATAAGTTTCATGTGCAGATCCAGTCTCTTAATTACGTAAAAATCTTACTTCTCCGGTGATAAATAGTTTTCCTTATTTAAAAACTTTCATGACTTAGAGATCTTTAAAAAAATATATTCATGAGACCTGCCTGTGCCCTAGGAAAAGTGTTACACGTTGTAATTGCTGTTTCATCTCAGGAAGTTCAGCTGCCTGTGCGTTTTCTTCTCAGCTCAGCATTGACTCTGGTATGCAAACCAATTAAAGAGGGAAATATAGAGAAGTGGAAGAGGAGAGACAGTAATATGTATCAAGATCATATTTCCTCTATCTCTGTAATATAATTAAATTACTGAGGCCCATGGAGGTTCATTCATCATCCTCCCCATAATGTGATTTTTTTTTTCTGGCTTCCTTCTTCCTGCTGAGTAGTTAGTGGCAAATGTTATTCTCCAGTGAGAGCTAATTGGGCATAATTAACCACTGGGCAACATACACTCACATCATCAAGCAGAAGAGGGCAGTAAATCAAAAGCAGTAAGACTACTAAAACCTGGGACAGAGAAAGAATCCCTCATCCTGAAAACCCAGAGCTGAACAATACAGGAAGAAATTAATAATGTATGCTTTTTTCTCACTCGAGAAAATTGGCTTGTTTTTTTTGTTTTTTGTTTGTTTGTTTATTGGGGGTTTGGTTGGTTTTGGTTTTGTGGGTTTTTTGGAGTTTTTTTGTTTTATTTGTGGTTTGTAGAGAATATAAATCTTACAAATACATTTTATTCCACTGTTTTAGTAAGTGACTAATTTCCAATGCAACGTATTCGGTGCTGAGGCTCTTAAGAAGTGAGAGGAGCCAAACCTGGAGTAACTGTTCAAGGCTTGACAGTTCTTGCCTATGGAAACACCATAAGGCTGGACGTGAATGTCTTTGTTACCATTTAAATTATTAATGAAGTTCTATGAAATCAAAATCGCTTCAGTCTCACCCCTCTTCAATTACTACAAGTACTGGCAGCAGCAGGAAGTTACACCAAGTATTTCATTCTACTTATGAACAAAAAGAAAAGGACTTTCAAGTGTCTGAAGTTGTTCCTTTATGAGAAACCCTTAATGGCTTGATTTCTACCCCACTCCCTTTCTGCAGGTCTCTTCCCAGAGTCTTGTGTTCTATGCCAGTTCTGAGATACCCTCACTGGCCACTGTCAATGTGAATTGCAGAGCTTTGCTGTTCCTAAATGAAAAGTAGTTTTCAATGCTGAAATATTGTGCTATGGAAACCAAAAATGTCTTTGAGGACAGTAATTTTTTATTTTTTCTTTAAACCAAAACAAGTAAAACAAACTGGTTAGTCTCTGTATGAAATTCCTTCTTGTAAACCACCACAATTTCCAAAGGGTTTCCCCTGTATAAGAAGGGGGCATTCTGTTTTGTGCTACCTCTAAATTAAGAAAATCAACACGCCATGTACATCCCATGTATTTTCTGAGTGAAAATGAGGTAAAGTCCTCTTTCACACTGATTCTAACATTTTCTTTCTAAAATATTGCAACTGCTGTATTTTAAAGTCTAACATACAGCAACAAACCACTTTGTTCTTTATTTCTATTTAATTCTTTCTTTTTTAAAAGCAAGATAAATTTATTCAAGAATTAAATCCAGCCTGAAACAGGCTTGTTTTGGCATTGCATTTTCCCCTGGTTGAATCACGTAACTCCCATGTAGTTAATAGTGTTTCAACCCCTGCTGAGGATCAGAAGGTTCTCAATCTTACCTACTTTAAAAGCAAAGTTGCATTGTAACTTTAAGAAAAGGGAGGTATGTGTTCGGGTTTTTTGGTTTGAGGTGTTGTTTTATTTAATTCTAACCTGTATGTTATTAAGGGAAAATGATAAATGAAATGAAATTAATTCAGAAAAGATTAGGCTTAAACGTGCAATTTAAAGGCCTTTACAGTAAAATATAAGCTGCTTTAGGAGTCTACACTATGAATAAAATCGGGGGGTAGATAGGAAGTTTAAGTAAATGTGAGTTAAGTTGACACTAGTCATGTGTCTTCATAGCACAGAAACCTTGCAGTAAGTCTGAAACTTTGCCTTAATTCTGTTGGATCTGGAATTCTTCACAGATGGAACTTTTATTTATCTGGAATTTATCTTTGGCAACAGAAATATGTGAATCAACAGATTTACAGATCTCTAATTAGGTCTTATATCCCTGCAAACATAACTCCAAAAGCTGGCTGGAACTAGATGATTGATCTTTAATGTCCCTTCCAACCCAAACCATTCCACGATCCCATGACTTGGGGAAACATCTGTCCCTCTGTCATGTATGAAGTGTATATCCAGTGGCCCTTTCTGGAGTCAGCATTTGCAGTGTTGCCTGGGACTGGTACTAAAGACCTGTTCCAGTTATCAGTAGTGTATCAAAACAGCCACCATTTGGGACTTTTCCACCAGCAAGAATCTTGGAGCTCTCAGCTCACAATGTAATACCTCTTCTTTTCCTGCGAGGGCTTGGTAGGGTCTTAGACATCATCTTTTTTTTTTATAAAAGTAAGACCACTCAAATGTTTGAGTTGTGCTAGTGAAGTGACCACTTTTGTGATAAATACATGCAGCAAAATAAATATCAGTTCCAAGGAGCCCATCCAGGATTTTTTTCCTGCTGGCACAGACAGCTTCAGCAATGTGCAAAGCAACAGCAGTATGTCCTGTGGCATCCAAACAGAGACAACCTAAGAGGTCTGCAGAGGCCAAGTGGCAGGAAAATGAACATCAGCTTTACAGACGGGACCACTTAAAGTCTGTTTCCAGAGCACCCCTAAGTGATGGCCATGTCACCTCATGAAGGAGCTACTGAGATGTGCGAAGCAGCTTTGGCTTTTGTTCAGCTGACAATGGGTCCATGTTTTAATGAAGCTGTCTGCTCTTTTCCATGAAAAAGATCAAGGCAAGAGGTTTTCTGATTTTTCTGAGTTTTAACTTTGGTCCATGGGAAGAAGGAAAAAACCCCCATTCAAACCCCAAAAAGTGAGCACATCAAGTCAGGACTAATTGGGCACTAAACATGAAGCTGACTGTACTTACATCTGCCAGGCTGCAAAAAAACTCTCATTGAGGGCAAAAATTCCCATCCAGCTGGACATGTTTCCAGTCTAAAACAAGGCAATTTTTGCCAGGAAGTCTTTTAATCTTTTCCTCCCAATACCCCACCCTTGTCTTGCCTTGCTCTTTTCTTCCATTTATTTTATAATTGTCATCTGCTGTCTTCCATCATCCATTATTAATGAGATTTTAACTTTACATCTTTGTTATATTTTTGGTACAATTTACATGCTAGACTATTAAAATAATTATTTTCTAATGTGCAAACACTGAATACTATAATTTCTAGCAGCAACATAGATGTCAGCTATATTGTTATAATTTATAACATTTTTCCCCATATAAGTCTTGTTTTTAAAGGCAAAAAAAGACCCAGAAGTGATACCTTTTACCTTTTAAAGAGCAGACAACTGAAAATTTATTTGTTAATATAAATTAGCAGCAAAATCTGTAACTGACAACATCCAAGTGTATGCCTTATTACATGTCTGGCAGGCTTAGTGTGTGATTAAAGTTCAGTTTTGCTATGGTGTGTGCTTTACTACAAAGACACAGCTCATTTAAATTTACACCTCAGTAGTGACCACTTACATAAGGGGCTGCTGGTGGCACCATCTATTATTGGTAATGCCTGACATGTTTTTGGAAAGAAAGAATCACCAATGTTTCTGTGCTTCAGGGCACAAGACTGATATTTTTAGGGCTTACCTTTATTATCAGGGAGATGTTTGTGCCATCCCTGAGTAAAATAACTGCCCATGTTCTTTATCCTGGAAAACTCAAATTGTATGTGACCTGTCAAAGTCAGTCAGATTCCAGAACCTAAAGACCCCTGAAAGATTTTATTTCCTTAGGAAAGGAAGTTGATGCCCTGAAAATGCAGAGGGAGGAACTATTCAGTTCAAGTGTATAAGGAAGAGGAGGCAGAGCTGTAGAGCAGTGGGTGGTAACATGCACAAGGCAGAAGGTGAAGACTGGAAATCAGAGTCGGTGAAGCAGAAGATGCACAGAGTGCCAAAGGAGCAGTAGATGTGGATGGTCAGATGAAAATTGAGATGTAGCAGAGGTACTTTTGCACGCAGATGGAGGCGAGGAGCAGATGTGTGTGACTGAACTGCCTGTCACAGGGGCTGGGCTGCTGTCAGAAGGGAGATGCTTCAATCAGACCCTTGCAAAGTACAGGCGCAGGGGGCCCAAATCAGTCTGAACATAACCTTTCTAGAGCTTCTTATAGCAAGTGGCTTTGCATTGCAGAAGATCTTGCAATGTAGGGGTTTCTTTCTGTCTGTAATGAAAATGTAATGCGTCCTCTTCAGCTAAAGCTCTTCTGTTCGCATCTGTGAAATGCCAAGAAGGGCATGCATAATGGTTGAAGCCCAACGCTTGTAAAGGAGAAAACCAGTTCTGTTCAAAACTTCAGACGAGGCTAGATCAAGACAGTCTCGATGCATACTTCCTCGTGAGCAGAGTCTGACAGTGCACCTCGTGCTGCCAAGGGAACAACTAAAACTGGATTAGAATGTGGCTGGTTTCAAACCCCTGCGCTCTGTGAGGCGGCTGCGCCGGGGCACAACCGGGGGCCGGCATTTCAGCCCTGCCTTGACAGGACACTGCTTGGGATTGGTCCTGCACGCCCGAGGCTCCGCAGCTGGCCGGACACACGGGACAGTTCCCTCTCCTGCGCACGGCAGCAGAGCAGTTGCCGGGACAGCACGACGCCCGCGGGATCGGAGCGAGCCGTAGGTGCAGGCACCTGTTCCGACACGGCGGACGGGCAGCGACACCCCGGTGCGTTCTTCCCCTCAGCCTCGCTGCCTGCGTCCTGAACACAGACTGCTCTCGGCTCGGGACCCGGCGGCCGGGAGCAGGGAAGGACGAGGGGGACGCTCCTTTATGGGGACGCTCCTTTATGGGGACGCTCCGGGCCCTCTCGAGCCCCGCAGAGCGCCCCGGCTCGGGGAAGCCCCGCGCAGGCGCGGAGCGGCCGCGCATGCCCGCAGCGCCCCCGCGCGCCCGGCGGCGGCGGCGGCGGCGGGGTAAGGGGGGGGGCCCGGCCGGGCCGGGCCGGGCAGGTCGCGCGCTGCGCCCCCGCCCCTCCCGCACGGGGCGGCCCCGGCCCGGCCCGGCCCGGCCCCGGCTCTGGCTCTGCCCGAGCGGCGCCGCCGCTTCCTGCTCCCGGCCCGGGAGGGCGACAGACGCGGCCTCCGGGCGCACGGGCACGGTAAGGGCGCGGTGTCGGCTCCTGCCGCCGCCGCGGCGGGCGGGCGGTGGCAGGCGACAGCTGCCCTGCGAAGGGGCCGCGGGGCCGTCTCGGCTCGGGGGCGGCCGCCGGGTTGTGTGGGATGGTCTCGAGGTGGCGGGGCCGGGGGTCGCTCCGGCGGCACCTCCCACTCACGGCCCTCCGCAGCTGCACTTTCGGTTTCGCGCGGGGCGCGGCTGAGGAGCCGGGGCTGCTCCGCTCCCCCAGCCCCGCTCGCCGCGGGGTCCGCGCCCGCCGGAGGGGGCGGCGGGCGGTGCCTGGCGCTGTCAGTGTAAACAGCCCGAGGCAGCGCGGCCTCCCGGGCCGGGCCGGGCCGGGCCGGGCTGCGCTGCGAGCGGGGCGGCGGCGGAGCGGGGAGGCGGCTGGGGCAGCGCCAAGGGGCAGCGCCTTGTTTACACAGGGCGTCGGGAGAACATGGCAGACCGGGCGTGCTGGACACTCGCTGTCATGCGTGATCGCTCCTCCCGTGCCGCGTCCCTGGGATCGCTGTGCACCCTGCGCCGCTTGCACCACGGATAAACAGCAGAAGTCTGGCGTATTTTTCATTATACCGTGACCGTAAAACGTTGTGCTGAGTGAGCCCAGTTCGTGTTTATCTGTTACCTTTCTGGATGTGTTCCCTCTTGCCTCTCCTCACTTTAATAATTTAGTTTTTCATTCTGCCTGCTCCTTCCTTATGGCTGGTCACTGTTATCTTTCTTTAGTCATTTAACTTCTTTAGCAAAGAGAGCACAACCTTACTTTAGCTTTAAAAGCAGGTTCTGGGTCTAATCCTTACTACTTTTTCTTCTCCTTTCACTCCGTCTCTTATAGTGGATCAGTTGCTTTCAGAAAGGTGCTGGGAAAAGGTTGGTTCTTTTGTGTGGTGCCATCAGTGACAGACTCTTTATCTCTCGGATTTCAGCAGTATCTGGTTCAGAAGGTGCCTAAACTCTAGACTGTTACACACATCTTTATGTTCAATAGACTTACAAGCCATTCAGGGGCTTTACCTTCAAAAAGCTGTCTAACCTAAATCATACAAGTTTTTGACCTCTAGAATATCTTGTCAAAGCTAATTATGGAATTTTTGCACACCGCTTCCTTTTAGGGTGTGTGTGTTGGGGGTTTGTTTTTTAAACCTACATCCTCACCATTTAATTTAATCGTCTCTGCTGCTTTATTATGTAAAATGATGGATAATTCCTCCCTACTCTGGCTTGTGGGGGAGTGGAAATGATTGTTAAGGACCAACAATCAATTCACTGGAAAGAGAGGTACAAATTAATGGTGAGTATGTTAGACTTCTGTCAGGGGGAAGAGGAGGTTTCAGAGTATCTTTAAATAGAGGGCAGTGGGAAGAGAGCCTGCTAATAGGATGAGATGCAGGAAGGTCCAGAAGAAGCCTACTGAAGCCACAAAGCTTTTTGCAGAACGTTAATAGTTTCTAAGTGATTATAAGCTTACATGTTTTGGGACTCATCAGCTTTAGCTATTGAGATTTCAGAGCAAACTTTGGATGTTCAGATTATCAAATGAAATATGTAAGGAAGGAGGTTTTCTAGTTGTTTACTGGATTTGATGCATCATTAATTTGATCCAGTGTAATAGTTTCTGTGTATTCAGCAACAAAAGTATTGCTTTTTTGAATGAAAACTAGCAAAGTGTGGTGTGGCTGGGGCTACTTTGCCCATTTCTTATTTTGATTTGTATTTTATAAATTTTAGTGCTTGGTGTAAATTGTAAGGTACTGTGAACTGCATGGGTTACTTGTTCCCCTGACCTTGTGGATGCAAAGATTTACTTTGTATCTCAAATTTGATATAACTCCCGCAACAAACTTTAGCAACAAGTTTTAGGGGTTTTTTTCTGCTCAGACCGCTTTTTCAGAAACTTAATTTTTCAGTTCTTAGACTTGTTGAATTTTAGAAAAAGAAAGCTAATTTGCCATTTCTTCTGCACATGCCAGTGTGAATCAGATAGCCAGAGCTGTAAATATGGTCTGGGAAAACTTCTTTAAAAAGATTTTTCAGTTGACATGAAATGTTTTAGAGAGTGTGCTATGGTTTATATGTATCAGAGTGATAGTAACATTTACTGCTGTATTTGAGGTTCTGCCTGTGAAAGAACACCTTAATGCCCTTAGGAAGCCTTGTTCCTGTTAATGGGATTCTGCAGTGATCTGGGCCAGTGTATTTCTGCACATACAACTAACTTCATTTTCAAGCCAACTTTCTTTTTTTTTTTGATTAAACCAAAAAAAGGCTGTTTTGAAAAAAAAAAGCTGTGTGTGATTCTACTGCTAGCTGGAGTCCTTCACTTGAAGTTGCATCTGTGTAGGTATCCACATAAATCTCTCCTCAGTATTTAGGATGACAGCTGAATAAAAGGGGGGACATTGTTCCAAGTACTCTTGTGGTGGTTCTGAGTGCTGAGGGAGCAGTTGCCTCTGGTCCCTGCTGCCCAGACTTCTGTGTGTTTGTCTTGTTTTCGTGTATGGGCATCTTTTTTCAAGTATTATGTTTTGTTGTTTTTTTTTTTTTTTGCTAGTTTCTTTTATAGTTAAAGTGAAAGTGTGCTAAAACTATTTGCAGACTTATATTTAGAGTTTTGGTTTGAAATCAGTCCTAAATAACTTCAGTTGAAGTCTGGCCTAGAAGAGGTCTGCCATCCAGTGAAAGTTATAAAAAATTTGACTCTTTGTTGTATGTTTTGTAGTGGTAAATAGTAAGTTTTTGCTGTTGAGGCAAAGTATTCAAGATTCAGAATTTTTAGTTTGGTTGGGGTTTTGGTTTTTATTATTTGGCGACTTATGCAGACTTATTTCTGTTTTCCCATGAGATATGTATAAAAATAACAGATGATGCAGCAACAATGTTTTTGTGGTTGTAAGGGTTTTCCCAAATGTTTCAGAACTAGTTTTTCTCTGAATTTTCCATTACCAGGAAGAACAGGAGTGGATGTCAGAACTGGAAGTGTTAAATTTTTTTTTCTCCTCTGATGTTATTCTGTATTTTGCTCTATTGTAAGCATCTGCCCAGAGAGGAATTAAATTTGTAGTGTGCATTTTTTTGGTTTTATTTTTAATCTTTCTGCAGGTTGCTCTGTAATTCAAAACTAGTTGTACTTTGAACCAGCTTCTGTGCTGGCTATTTGTATCACTGGGGACAGCCTGGTCTCTTACAAACCTGAATCATCTCTTACTTTAAGAGTGTGAGTCTAATTGTCTTTTGGCCTTTTTGGCTCATTTAGTCTTGGGAAATGTGAATTTCTGAGCTGATTCCTGGAAGTGGCCAGGCAGCCTTTCCTTTTACAGGAATCAAATGAGTTGGGGCTTGCTAGAGAGAGGATGGGAAATAGATTCAGTGTCCTAGTGGAATTTGAAGGAGAAGCAAAAGGTCTTCCATAGAGAGATACTACTTAGGGAAAGGGAAGAAGGGAAATGCTGGTTCTTGGGAAAGGGCTGTGTCTGTGGGAATTGTAGGTGTGTGGGTGTGTTTGAGTGTCTGCTTCAACTTAGAACTTCTAAACCAGACTGAACTGAAACTCTTTTACCTTCTCACTTGCTGATGAGTGGACTCATTGTTTTCTCTGCCCTGGCAGTTTTGAAAACATTGCTGACTGAATGTCAGTATGAAGTTCAAATCCTATTATATAGACTTTGGGTTCCTTGCTGGACTATTCCATGTATTCAGCCTGAAGATACCATTCTTTAAATGAATGGTGAGATTTAGCATCTCACACATTCTTCTGTGTACTTTCTTTCCCCTGTAAGGTCCTTACTAGGATTTCTGCCCCAACTGGAAAATGAGGATTATCATTTAAGTTCCTGCATCACCTTAATTTCATTTCTATAGGAAATTGGTGATTCATGTGGAGATAGATCAGCATAGAAGTAATCTAAACCTTTTGTAACCTAGGAGACAGAAATAACAGTTTTGAGAGAACCTGATCTTGTAAATAGTATTGAGTGTTTTCAGTTGCTGCAATTTGGCAGTTACTTGGTCACCTGTGTGGGATTATAGTATGTAAAATATAAATATATAGTAGATGTGGTCCAGTAAATTATTGTTTATTTGCATTTATGTTTATTATTATCGGTTGTTTGTTTACATTAATATTCTGCATGAGAATGAAATTAGTAACGTGCTTAAGCAGAGGTGCCATGTGAAGCACTCTATGTTCTTATGTAGCTACAAGTCTGAGTTGCAGGAATAATGTTGATGTTTGAAACAGGTTGGAATGTCTGTGTTTCCAAATTAAAATGTAATTTAATTTCTTTGGACTTCTATTTTGGGTTATGATTCATTGGCAATATTTCTATTGTGTATATAAATGGAAAACTGTAGAAGAAGAAAGAAACTTCTGCATTAACACAGATTTTTAAATTTTTTTCTTCTGCTTGATTATTTTAGTGTATTCATAAACAGTTGTTTTTGTGCTTTCCATATGTTTGAACTTAAAAACTTTTGGAATAATTGATCGGTAAGGAGTAGGCTTTTTGTTCTAAAAATCTGGAGGGTGACAGGTGCATATGGCTCCAGGGGATGCCTGTTAAAGGCTTTCCAGCCTGAGTCTTCTTTGGGGAGCAGAGGAGGTCTTAGTTTTCTTTTTCATCAAAATGTGTTGCTAGCTTTACAAATGAAACAATGGAAAATAAAGTAATAACTCTGGGGGGTTTTTTGTACTGTTACAAATGAAGTATAGTTAGGTATGAGTCATGCTTTGTCGTGTAAAGTGGACTGCCTATGTGAGCAAAAAAGGCCTTAAGTTATTTTCTAAACTGCATATATATTTTTTTCTTTTGAAATGTATCTTGTGCTTATTCTTTCCTTAGTTTGCAGCTGGCTGGGGAGATCAGCATTTGCAGTTTTTGTTAGTGTAACCTTGCTTGTAGGAAGCCCAGTTACTCTGCATGAATCCAAACAAGCTTTTCTCTAAATGTGCAAGATTGGGTTAGTTTAAGCTGGCTTCCTGCTATTGAAAAGCAGGCTCATTGAGTTTGCCCATTGGAGTATTGATTACAATTTTTTTTCTTTAATGCGTATTAGATGATCCTGTTTTCTTGCAGACCTCAGTGATTGTTGTAGCCTTCTAATGGATGGGTTTTATTAAAAATGTTGTGCCAAATTCTGACTTTTGTTATAAAGCACTGATCTCAGTATTTGCTGATGCCCTATTTTGATGTAAAGATGCCCTATTTTGATGTAAAGATACAGAATGCAAGAGATTTCATAAACATCGGAAGACTTTTGAGTATAAATTATGCAAATAACTTAAAATTATTTTGTGTTTCAGCAACTTCTGCCTAGCTGTTTAAGAGCAGTGGATTATGAATGCAAGCTTTTGATATCCTGAGGTTATCAGTATTACTGTCTTCGAGAGAGAGAACGGTTCTCAAAGAATCTTCGGGGGATGCACCATGACATCAGTAGTGATTGACACTGGAGGCCCTGTCCTGGAGTTTGACAGCAATGGAATAAAAAATCAAGAGGTTAGAAAAGTAAATAGCACTTTTTTGCTATCAAACTTTGAAACCTTTTACCTTAATTTGAAAGAAAAATTCACTGTAAACTTGCTGTGAAAACAAATGAAATTGATCTGAGATTGTTGTGTAAGGAGGAAGAGTGCAACCATTTTTCAGGTATCTTTTAGTAGAAAATTTTATCACAGCAGTGGAAGCAGGAAGTTTTGAAGTCTGCAGTACAACTGTAGACTGGGTTTACAAAATTATATTCTATACTAAGCTTTCTGTAAAGATCTCAGACGTGTCTTGAAGAATAGAACAAGTTGAGCAGAACAATACATGGACCTCTTTTAAAGTTAGCCAGCACAGCATATTTTATTGTATTTTGCATTCTTATCAACAAATAAGAAATATATTCTACTCTTCTGTAGCTTTTAGTAAAGAGAATCTGTCAGAGTTCTACTTCTGCAGCAGAATAACTCATTATATATGCTTTTACAGACATTTTTATCCTTAAATAAATAGAGATGAGCATATAGGCTTTAAAGTAGTCAGTTCTTCTGTAGTAACTGATGCACTTAACCCAAGACGTGTGTTTGTAAGACACGGGGGTCAGGTGTAGGTATCTTGCAGTGCAAAGTCAAAGCCTTTGTTACATTTCATCAAGCAGAGGGAGGAGAAACACTTCCCACAGCTGCATGTCTTCATTAGAAAGTGTGCTCTTTTCTGATATCTTAAAGCTGTCTGGTGCTTTAAATTTTAAGTCCTTAAACCCAGGAAAATACCTTTGAGATTCAGAAGGCCCCCTCTGATGAATGATAGCTATCTTTTATTCTTGTAATATCTTGCTTTGGAAGAAAATTTCCATTAAAAATAATTAAAATTATTATCATTATTCCAGAAAGAATGTAAGAATGTAAGAGGAAAATACTAACGTAGAGTTCAATAGTGCAGTATTTAGAGTATTTTTTTTCTTTTCTTTTTTTTCCCTTTCTGTAGGAAAATGAGCCAGTCTCTGAATTCCCAGCAGTGATTGTGGAGCCAGTTCCTAGTGCCAGACTAGAACAGGGTTATGCTGCTCAGGTCCTGGTTTATGATGATGAGACTTACCTGATGCAAGATGTAGCAGAGGAACAAGAAATTGAGACTGAAACTGTGGAAACAGGTAGACTTACTTAATTTTTTTTCTTCCATGAGGTTTTTGTACTTTTAGAAATTCCCAAGGAATGCGATGCTGTGTTTAGCCATGGGATGGAGGTCTTGCCCTGGGTTCACATCTCTTTCCTCTAAGCTTAGTTTTGCTTAGGCTTCACTGGTGACAGGATTACCTTGGCAGGTAAAAATGTGACATTACATTCAGGTGTGTCCTCCCTCATGAGCAGGCAGATCTTCGTTTATGTCTTTGCTACGTACTTATGCAAAGAATTTGCTAGACAACTAAACTTGGAGTTTTTAAAAATCAGCTGAGCCAGGAAGCTGGTTAGAATTCACTTTTACACTCTGTGTGTGTCACACAACAGCAGGGCAGCTGGAAATAGGGGCTGCGTGGCTCTGTTTACCCCATCTTTCAACTCTTGCCCCTTCTTGTCCGGCCCTTCCTATCCTGCCTTTTTGGTGCAAGAGTTGTTGTATTGCTGGTTTGGTTGCAGGAGTGGGTGGCTACGGGGAATGGAGTTGGGTTGTCCCTTTATGGGCAAAAAGCCTACTAGATTGAAATTAACTCATCTGTCTATAAAATAACGAGTTAGGAATGAAGAAAGGAGTGGAGCTTTGCTGTGGAAGCTGAACTGTTTAGTGATAAGCACAAATCCTTCTGTACGCCTTCTCTCCAAAGAACACTCTCAGGAGGTTTGCATTTTCTGAGGGGCACCAAAGTATGTTTAAAATGTCCACAGAAACAAAAGCTGTGCTGCTATAGCAGCCTAGTTACATGTGACTGTTGGGCTGTGATTCCTGTCCTTCCCTCTTGCTCTCGTGTTGCTTCTCATACTTCTCTGTGCTAATTTTGCAAGAAGAAAAATAGCAAGGAGACCCTCAACTGCTCTGTATTTTTGTTGAGTTAAATTTCTGCTGGATTAGCAGAGTTTTGGGGTAGGGAGAATGTAGAACTGCAACCAAAAGGCAGGTCCTCTTGGGCGCTCCATACTTCGCTGGTGAGACTCACTTGACATGGGTAGTACATTCTCCTGTCCTGGGACTGCCTAATTTAGAACTGGAGTTAAGTTCATGATGTCAAGAAAGCAAAACAAAGGTGAGAGACTCTGTCTCAGCTGCTTTACTTGGCATCCCATTAAGTCTATATGCATTCCCATCAGATTTGGTGAGTTTCAGTGCAGATTTCTCAGTAAACAGTGGATGCAATTGCTCATACATCCTTCTCAATTTGGATGTTATCTTGTAGCACTGCAGCTACAATCACAGGCATGGTGAACTAATGATTCAGGTTTTGGGACAATACTTACAATTCCGGTTTACTGAAATGTGTTTTGAAAGAAATAAGCTAATTGGAAGTTTAGCAAACTAATGTAAAGAGAAGATATGAAATAATGTATTTCTTAAACTTAATTTTGGCTATGGTAATAAAACTTCTGCGATTAAGGTGAGAAATGAGGGTGTTCTTCCCAAACTGAGTTTTGCAACTTAAGTTTATATTTGAAAACCTTTAAGAGCTTACACTTTGAAGGTTTTTGTATTCAGAAGTTGTTTTTTAAACATTAAATATGCCATTTCTTGTAAGATTTTTGTAGGTTAATGGCTTAATTAATGGCTAACATAAGAGTTCTTTTAGGATAAAGAGCTGCTGCAAATGAACTCTTTATGTTTTTAAGCATAATTTTATGGCCATAATAAACTGGGGGAAATTACAATTAAAAACTTGTAGCTTTTTTATAGGAATAGTTTTATGTAAGCTGCTGTTCAAAGAAAGGGATGTGGGTGCTTCCAAGCCTTGATATTTAAAAGTACATCTTAAAATTTGTAAGGCAGTTGATATGGTAATTTGGTGTCTGTGGCTGGAGATGGTAAGAGATGTGTCTTGACTGCATGTAATTTGTTGATGTTTTCTGTGTTGGTTTTATTTTAATTTCACAGTTTGACGTTAATATGTTATTAAAAATTTAGTATGGTAAGATAATGATATATTAAAATCAGTTCAAATATTTATTTGATTTAGTAGTTTTGATCTAAGAATTAATGGGCAGTGAAAAGTCAATAAACGGTGGAGGAGAAATGAAAATTAATGAAGATTTTAAAAACTATGAATGTACACCGATTCCTACAGTCCATCTTTCAAGTATTATTTGTACAGTGTATACACTATTAATCCAGTGTGGTTTTCATGGTGTAATTATACATGACAATGAGTAGTGGTCCTTGCACAGAACTTGAGTCCAGTGTTGGTGAAAGGAGAACAGCTTGGTTTAGGCTGTTCTGAGGGAGGCAGGCTTGTGGGGTGTATGTTGTGACCGACATATTTTAGCACAGCAGTCTTTCTGAATTATTTCTCATACAGAGAGGTAAGATGGGTGGAGAAAAAGTATGAAAGCCCCAAGAAACATTCATTTTGGTAATGCACCATTATCAGCGATGAATTGCAAGACAGTGAATCTGAGTGTGCTGTTTTTGAATTTTAATTTTGTAGTAGAGATACTGGGCTGTGGGTAGGTAGCAGTTTAATGTAGGAGAGAGGCGGTAACAGGTGCCGTGGTAATTGTTAGTGAGAAAGCAGGCTGAGGCAGTAAACAAGGTACTATGTTTAAAGAGCATTTTAAGATGTTATTTTTTTTAAGTACATACCTTTATTAGGCTAATGATTGCAATTTAGAGAGGTGCAACAGTTTGATTTCTGTATATTTTAGAAGAAAAATCTATTATTGCTAAAGTAGTTTCAATAGAGTCTGCTTCATAAGCTACAGAATTAATTGCTACAAAAATTTTCATGTTATTCAATAAATGTATCGTTGTTGCACCAAGAATGAGTAGACTTAAAACCTTCTGTAGTTCTAGGTTCTACAGACAGCAAGATAAATACTCAAACCCATCTTAAAAGATCCTTGGCAGTACTTGAAAAGGATCCCTTTTCCCATAGTACACCCCACTTTGTCAGTACCTTTCCTGTTGGCCATGGACCTGATTTTTTTCCCTTTCTTGTGACAGTTCATTGGCAATTCCAATGACTACTGATTTATATAGTTTATAGCATTACAACACACATTTGAAGAGCCTCAGGCTACTTTGCAGTTAATCTAAAGCTTCATAATTTAGTAAAATGTAGCACTATTCTAGCCTCCAGAGATAGGGATCGGTACCCTGTGTGAAAAATGTTGTAGGGAAGCTGCTGTGGGAAAATTTATTTAGGGCACTGAAGAGATGATGTGTGCTGTGCACTGAATGGTTCTACTTGTGGTTTGCTGTTCTATTAATGGATTTGAGACTGTGTGGACTATAAGGACAGTTCATGCTGAGCCAAGGGCAGAGTCAGGATCAACAATGTTGTTTTTAATTTAAAAACTTCTCACATTTATGAAACCACAATTCAAATAAAATATACTATTTGATCATTATAAATACTCATGCATTTTTAGTTAATTCTAATGGAGTATGTGGGTTTGTGCCTATCAGACTCCTTCCCACTAATCTATCTTGATTCATTAATCAAGGATCATTATTTATAATTAATCCTTTAACTGTAAAATTAATCCATTAACTACAAAAGTAAAACCCAAGTGTCTTTCAGCAAGCAAGAAAGACGTAGTGGTTCATGTTAGGTTTTTATTCCAGAAAAAAATGCCTATTTGCTTGGAATAGAAAAATGAGTTTTCTAGAAAAAACAAAGTATAGAAATTTGGGTCATTTCAGGTGACCTTATGACATTCTTTATGGGAGTAGTGAATGCCTTTTGTAATGATTGGAAGTGGAAATAAAATCTTTAGATTGACATAGTATTTAAATTCCTTTTCCTTTTTCTTTGATATTCTTGGGAGTGGTACCTTTAGATTATTGAGGATTGAATTACAGCCTTAAAATTTTGTTTACTGCAACAGTGAAAGTGTTTGTATCATAAAAGACACATCCTTCTTAACAAGTTTTTAATAATACTCAAATTTTATTTGGTTTCACCTCCTGCACAGCTTTTTGTCCTAAAAGTAATTAGCCCTTCAGTTTTAGGATTTATTCAGCAAAATGTTTATACTTTACATAATAGCAGAAGCTGCTTTCTTTAAAGAAGTAGTCAGTCTGAAGTTAACAATTGCTACAGTTCTGTTTATTTTGTCACCACAGAGAACCTGTAATGTGGATATAATGAAGTAGTCTAATTTTGGAATTTACCATAGAAGCAGTACAGTAGGTAACACAGTCATTCTCTGCAGATCTTAGACATGGAGGATGCCTACTCTTTTAGTTAACAAAGACATGAGTATTTAAGCACTGCCACTGTAGACCTTGATTCAATTGTTTTAGTAAATCTAACATCTTGTATGAATAGTATTTTTCCTCTTTTTTTTTTTTTATTAGACATCAAAGTATCAAGTACAAGTTTAGGATGTATTGTCACATCTTTAAGATTAAAGAGGAAACAACACTACTATTTTCAAGAAGCTGAAGTATCATTCAATTTGTGAACTGTCACCAGATTTTTTAATTTCATGTCCTATTAGAAATCCTTCCTGTGGTAAAAGTTGAAAGTCTGTTTTGATTCTAAAACTGTTATTGCCACAGGGAACTGGAAGATCTGTATGAAAAAAATGTGGATCTGAAAATGACTCCTTCTAGGATGGAAAAATATTGGACTGCAAAGACCAGGAAGTTCAGTTGAAACTATCATGTAAATTGATAGCCATTCTTAAGGAGGGAGGATTTTGAATCAACAGGGAGTTTAGGCTTAACTCTGCCCCAATTAAAACAAATGGATAAATACATACTTTAAGGGAAATCATCTTCTTCAGAGGAAATTTCAGATTACTGGTTACACAGTTATCACCATGGGAATCAGCTTTGCATCTCTAGGTCCAGTCTTTAGTTACTGCTGGTTCTTCTTTCTGTCTTTATATGTCTTCCCTTATTATAATTAAAACTGCTTCCTTCTAATGTCTCTTATGGAAATTAGAGCCTGTGAACTCTGTGGTTTCTCAGAGAAATTTTCATCAGTTAAATATCCTCTACTAAGAACTCGTTATTAGATCTACTTAGAATCTTACCTTTGCAATTATGGGATGTGTGTGTAAGGGATAGACAAAACAGTGTGTTTCATGCTGGCCAGACACTATTTGGTTAAACTGCCTCTTAGGAAAAATGAGTTAACACAAGCATCTGGTGTACTTTTTGTTAGTGCTGACATACCCTATTGACTCAACTTCATTTCCTTACACTGACAGCTCGGTGAGACCTTCACACATGCAAAGAGACCTTTTGCTTTAGAGGACAGTGCTGACTACAAAAAAAAAGAGTTTGGACATTCCAACAACTTGATTAAACTCTCATCTTAAGTTGGTGCTGTCCTCAAAGAGCTAAGATGAAGCCTATTAGCTAGATAAAAACAAGATAAAACTTTGCTTGCTCTACTGCAAGAATTAGATGCCCCCTACGCATTAATGGGTTAAGACTTTGCCCTTCAAATGTCAACTAATTTTATTTTTCACACCATGCTGCTACTGCTGCTGTGTCCATGTGAATCCTTATTTTGCCAAGAAATCTATTGCACTTTCGATAGTTAAATGTTGATGACAGTGAGGCAAAACTATTCCCCTCCTATTGCACGTGCTGTTGTTTAGTGCTTGGAGCAGTTATGCCAAGGGTATATACATCTCTTTTCAGTAACATTCTTAGTTCAGAAACAAAATGCAACTGCAACTTCGATTTTATGTCATGTTTGTTGGTGTTCCTTTTTCTGAGGAATTAAGGAAAAGAGCTCTACTACAACTGCTCCATGGAGGATAGTATTTTAATGTAACAGTAACAGCCTGATTGTGGTGTCCAGTTCTTTTTAGATTTCTGGTTTCTGCCTTGCAGCATTCAGTGCTCCATTCATACCAAAAGCATGCTGCAAAACTATTTTATAATAAAGCCTAAATTAACTACACATTTCAGGTGTAATTCTTATTTTCTGAGGCTGATGTGAGGCTAATTCAATGATTTGCTAGTGTGGGGCAGTATGGGTTGGACTTCAGATGGATTCTCTTCTGAAGTCCCAACTCCAATTGCAACTGGGAGTGAGAATTTGTAGGATGTTACTGTGAAGATTCAGCCACAGCATTTTACTAATGTGAGCTGAAAGATTTGGGGGTTTTTACCTTGAAATTAGAATGCAGTGGGGCATCCAGACACATTGCAGTATTAGTGCACAAGAGTTAGTGGTGCTTACTGATCAAAAATATAGTGACAAACTATTGAAAGTAATGATTTTTAAAGGTGATCTGCATATTTAAAGGGATATTATAGTTGACAGCAAAATGTAGGATGAAAATAAAGCCATATGTGTTTAAGCAGGACATTTAGTCCTTAAAAACATTCAGTGGGCTTATAGAATAGATGTTTGTTGTTATCAGAAAAGCCATAAGGACTTCAAAATTATACATCTGGGACAGGAAAATTGCTCAAGTGTGGCATATCTTATATGCCAGCCTATTACCAGTCTCAAATACTGTTAATTTTGTAAAATCATAGAGAGTGCTATGCAAATACCTGGCTTATCATTGTCTAATAGACTGCCCTGGAAAGAAAGAATTTCCTTATAAAGCAGGGAAGTGTAAATACAGTTTGTGGATTGGTGGTTTGGTTGGTGTTTTTTCAAGACAGCTGAGTTTTCTTACTCTTGCATGCACAAGTAATAATGCTGGAGTGTAGACACTTGCTATTTTGATTAACTCCTTTTCAGTTTGTCAAAGGCAGTGTCAAATCCTGAGAATACATTTGTTTTTTCTGTTTGGAATCATTAATTGCTGTATTAATAGTGACATCAGGATCCTGAGTCCACTCAAAGGTGCAGATTTTGACAGACACTTGATGGCTTTGGTGTTGTTAGATTTCATATGATGTAGTCAAGAAGATAAGCTTGGCATAGTCATGGACCCCTTTCCTCAATATTTCCCTGTTTTCTTCCAGCGACGCTTTGTGGTTATTTTGCCATTTGGGCATTTTCTACTGCAGAATTCACAGTGGATGGTAATGATTATGTTGATTTACTGATAAAACAGACGCCTGCATTTTCTTGTATGTTTTCTGGCATTTAACTGTTAAAAATGCTTCTTTGTCTTGTTATCTTTGCAATGCAGTAATAGCTATCAACAGTTTGATGGCCTACTGTTGAAGACAGCAGCTACTTCTGTAATTGATAAGATGGGAATTTCTTTAGGATCCTGGGCAAAACTGACCTTTCTGTAACTTTAAAATTTGTAAATGATTTGGATGCTTGGGGCAGGGCATGCCTGGACTTCTGAAATTATTTGCAGCTTTTTGAAGTGATTGGCATTTCAGGATTGTTACCCTGTTACCATTTGCAATATCTCGTGTAGACTGCAAATACTACCCTCAGACAGATTGCCATCTACCCTCCACTTACTTAAATTAAGTCAAACAAATCACCTCTGTAAGAATAAGCAAGTGGTTTATGATAATTACCTTTTCCCAGGGAAGCTTTGTCTTACTGGAATACAACTGGAATCCTCTGTGGCTAAAAGTAATTAAATGCACACAGTTTTTTCTTTCTGGTTAATATATTTCCTGTCAGTGGAGGGAAAAGGTGCCATTGAAAGGCTGTACTTTTAGCATTTCAAGCTACAATGCTTGTGAAGGAGTTTTCCAAGAGAAACTAGTCTGTTATCAAAGAATGTTTTCATCATATTTGTGAGAGTTGTAGGAAACACAGTTTTGCATAGGAGACTATGGGAGTGGAGAATGACAAATCCTCTGTAAGCAGTCCTCTTAGTTTTAAGGACTGTTTAGGGAGATGCTTAAGATAATTGATGATTCTGTTCAAATCCAAGTCTGCAAATCTGATGAAACCCACCAGTTTTTCATATTTTGAGTTTACATCTGCTATCTTGGCTGTAATTAGTCACATCCAGCTGCTTTTTTTAGTTGTCCTTCATTTTTTCAAAAGAACCAGGATGAGGTTTAACTCTTGTGTATTGAAGAGAAGAAGTGATACATTTCCTTAAACGTGAACAAAGTTATCCATGTCCCTTAACCAGAAAGCATGAGGTGATAGATGTTTTACTCCTGTGTTTATACAAGTATGGAGATACATTTTAGTTGTCTTGAAATTACTTAAGGCATATGACAAACAGTAATGTAGTTAGTAGCAGCATAATTTTGAATGGTTGATTTCCAGCTTAATAAACATTTTGACTGGGTTTTTTTTCCTGGCAGTTGGTAAATGTAGTATGTAAGTCTAGCTGTCTGTCTTGACAGCTGAATTTGTGGGTTAAAAAATTACAATAAAGTTTAATCTCTGTATACTAACAGAAAAACAAACAAACAAACAAAAAATCCCCTCAACAATAAACTAGGTTAAATGAACATGTCTGACAAAGACTGATGCTGGTTGGGGATCTGTTCCTCTACTTTTTTTTTTTTTTACTTTTTCATGCTAGAGAAATAAAAGTACATCTGCAATTTCTTGTTGCCCTGTTCCATTACAGTAAGCATTTCTTGCTTTGGGCCACCCACTGAGTAGGTTTTGTAGCCCTCTTTGTTAGTCTAAAAAGGAGGCTTTAAAGAGATTAAAAAGTTAAATGCACATTTACTTTTTTCCAGTTGACTGTCTTTTTTCCCTGAAATAATAAGATCTTTTTAGCATTACAAATTAGTTAGCATTCATAAAATACTAGAAATCATATAATTTAAACACATGAAACTGCAGGACTCCTGGAGGAAGTTGGATTCCTCCTTAAAGACTACACTTATATAGATAAGGTATGCACAAGTCACTTCATAGATTTGTTGTGGCTTTTTGCATATTAATCTTCAAAGTGCACAGGCTCAGATTCTTTTCAGCTGATTGGAATCCCTTGGGCATCCAGTGATACTCTCTCTGGGTATGATCAGAGAGAGGGAAGAATCAGAACACTTGTGTGCAGCTGTTCAAGTCCATTTCATGTGAACGGGCAAACATTGTGCTACGTCTGTGTTTGCAGTAGTAAAGAAATGCTACTTAGGAAACTGATATTAAACCAAGAACTTCATGTTTAATACTTTTTTTTTTTTCATTTTGAACCTATGGGGTTTGTCAAAAGTTACACAATGCCAATTACTTGCATGCACTTATTCAAGGAGTCCACACGTCTCAGGCAAAACTTTATTGGGTATGAGTCAAACACTTCAGTTTGTGACTGAAAGCTGCAGTCAGTAAATAATCCTCACTGAATTACACAGCAATCAAAGAAGGAAAAAACTATGAGTGCACCTTTTCCAAAGCATGGTAGTGTGAACTCCTCCTTGATATGGATGTAGATCTTCAAAGGCATTTAGTATCTCAGTACAGCTTTTGATCTGGATCTAAACAGACAAACCTTTTATCTGCATTTTATTGCTTGAAGTGTTGGCAAATTATAATTTTTAACAACAGGAGGTACACAGGACAAAGTGACAGGACTTACATGGTTATTGCAGTACTCTGTATGTAAGCTGAAGCTGTGGTGTTGCTAAACTACACCATGTAAGGCTTCCATTTCAATCTGAGAATGTTCTAATGAAGGACTATTAAATTTTGTTGCACATTTAAGTGTGTGCCTATCTAAAATGCCTTTTCTTGTCCTTGGGCTTGTCTCCACTAGGAAAATTTCTGCTGGAGAATACACCAGAGTCCCCTAGTGGAAATATGCTGATGAAAGGAATTCTTGTTGGTACTGCTGTTCCACCTCTCTGAATAACAAAAGCTGACAGAACACTCTGCTGTTGGCAAAGCTGGATCTGCATGAGAGGTTTTTGCCCTCACAGCTGGCTAGTTGCCTTTTTTGTCCATGCTTCTGGCTGGAAGGATCTTGGCTGGCAAAATTTTAGCACAGACCTACCCTTAGATATCATGGTCTGAACGTGACAGTGAATTATGTTGCTTGCAGGTCTTGCTCTTTATCTAATGAGTTGCTGAACAACTTCAATTTTGTACATCAAGTAATAGATGACTGCTGTCTACAAAATGCCTGATTTTTATTTGTATATTATAAGTATTATGTATAAATACAGTCATGAAAATTTATTCCTAAAACATCCTGAGAGTTGTAGTGGAGGAGTAGGATTTGTCAAGAGTTTGAAGCACTGAGTTTAGCAGCTGGAGGTGATTTTGTGATTTAGCTGCATACTATTTTGTGATTTTGGTGCTGGGGAAAATTGCTTCTAAATTGTTCCTTCTGATCTAGGTCCTAACGACTGCTGAAACTTGAGAGGGAAAGAGATTGTGTATTGTCAGATTGCAAGCCCTTCACCTTTTTTTAATGGAGCTTTGAAGCTGTTGTGTTTAAGGACGTCTCTGTAGGCAGCAGGTGTTTGCTGGATCCTTGGCTTAACAATGTAGGCCTACTCAGGTGTGTGTGGTGTTAGTGAAGGAATTCCTGTGTGTTATTTCCATGCACAGCTATGTGTAAGACGTACTTGGCTGTTCTTGGTGCAGCTGCTCTGTGCATGCAGCTCTGAAGTTTTACCCTGAGAGTAATCAGCACATGGACTGGGGTGGGCAGGGTGGAGAGTGTGTTTTCCTGGCTGGTGCCTCTGTCCAGGGGCCTGGCAGGTAATGCTGTGGTGTTCTTCAAGGGGGAGAGGATGCAACCCTAAAAAGTGGTGGTAGTGGTTTGGGGGTTTTTAATTAAGAGAGCAATTAAACTTTTTTTTCATCCCACAAGTCTTTTGAGGGAGTAGTTGATGAAGGATGGATGGGGCCTCTGGCTAACCGGAATCAGCACCGTTACTCTAACGGAGATGAGGTGGATTGCAGGCACGCAGGACCAAGCTTTTCTGGCAAATTGTTACTAACACAGATGCCCCAGGGACTTGTCAAGGAGAAATCTTGTTAACGCGTCAGTGGTCGCCTCGGTGAGGGCTGTCCGGCTTATCGCGGTACGCGCTCTGTCCCGGTCAGAAAGTGTCACCGGGGCACGGAGGTGCGGGTGGCCGAGGCTGCGGCGAGATGGAGCGGAAGGCGTTCGGGCCATTGCGGGGGCGGCCGGGCTGCGCCGCGTCCTTGCCCTCGGGCGCCTCTGGGGCGGTGCGGGGAGGCGCAGCCTGCGCCGCGAGGCGGCTGCCGGGGGCCGGCGGCTCCCCCCGCCGCGGGCGGCCCCGCGCTGCGGCGGCAGCCGGCGCGGCACTTCCTGTCTGGGGCGGGCAGCGGAAGGACCGCGCGCGCCGCCCCGCAGGAAGCGCTCCCGCCGCCGCGCGCCGTGGCGGTGACCGCTCCGCCCGCTGGCGGGAGCGCGCTTCGCCGCTGGCCCCCGCGCGCGCCCGCCCGTCAATGTGAAGCCGCTCCGGCAGCGTAAACATGGCGGCGTCCGTGCATGAGGGGCCCACGAACCAGCTCGACCTCCTCATTCGGGCCGGTGAGCTGCGCCGCGCCGGGCCGACGCGGGGCGAGAGCAGGGTCGGGGCGGGAGGAAAGACGCGGCGCGCGGCGCGCTCCGGCGGCGGGCGGGAGGCAATGGAGGGCAATCAGGAAGTGATCACCTTGGTAGCGGCCGGCCCGCGGCACTTGCCTCCCGGCGCGGGCGGCACCGCTGCGGCCGCCGCGCCGGGAGTTGCGGCGGGGCGCGCAGAGGAGTTTAGTGAGGTTTTGGAGGCTGGGGCGAGAACCAGGAAGTGCGCGAGGCTGTTGTCCTCCCACCTTCCCCCGCGCTCTCCTCGCTCCGAGCGCCGCCGCCACGCTGTCTGAGCGGGCAGGCCGAGCGCCGCCGCGCACCGCACGCAGGGCCGTGGCCCGGCCTCCTCGGGCACCGCACCCCCGCGCGTGTCCTCCGCTATTCTCCCGCCGGCCCCCGTGCCCTTTTAAACCCTGCTCTGGCGGCGGGGCGGGAGGAGGCGCCGCCGGCAGGGCCGCGGCCCCACGTGTGCGACGCGGGGGGGCGGTGGCGCCCCCTCCCCCACGCGCGCCGCGTAGCGGAAGCGGCGCGTTCCCCGGGGCCTCGCGCGGGGGAGGGCCCGCCGTCGCTGGCGGGTGGGGGGCGCTGGCCGCCAATGGGCGCGCGGCGGGCGCGGGAGAGGCGGCGCGGCTCCGGAGGCGCGCGCGGCACCGGAGGGAAGCCGACTGTAAACACGGAAGTGGCCGCGCCGCCGCCGCACGTGGTCGCACCTGCCTGCGGGCGCCCCTGGCGGGCGGGGGAGGGCGGGCGGCCCGAGCCGAGCCTACCCTCCGGGCAGCCCCGCGGCCACGGCGGGAATTCCCTTCCCTGCCGCCGGCCCGTGCAGGTGCCGCACTTTCTCTGGCCGCTCCTCCGCATCGTCAGAACTTGTAGCCCCCGGGCATAGCCGCTGCTGGGACATATGGGCCGTTTACCCGATCTGTAGCACTTCTTCGGAATTGTTTTCGGGATTGCGTTCACAGTCCTGCATGGTTTGGCCTCTTTCCGTTTTGTTAAATCTGTCTGGCAGTAGGATACTCCAGTGAAACCAGGAATTGTCTTAAAGTGCGGTAAAGCCCTGGAGAACGAGCAAGTTTACAAACTGACCCAAACCTCAAATGTAGTGTCAAGCATTCGGTTCTCCACCGCAGTTGTAACAGATCTGATTTTATTTTTGCCTTTACAACATGGAGCTCAACTTCTAAAAGTAGTCCTTGGAACCATAAACAGTACAGTGTAGGGCATTATAGGTAATGAATTGTGCAGTAGCTGCACATGAATTTACAGAGAGAGTCAAACTTAATACTGGCTTTGCATTGACATTGCAGTGGGGTTTTACAGGCCTACAGGCAGATGCTCTGTCGTTTACCAGTGTCTTAAGATACTCTTTTGAAAAGGGCCAAGTCACAGATGTTCATCATTGTATATTTTATTTAATGTGGGAAAATACCCAGGGTTTTTTGGAGGGGGGTGGCCCAAATCCCAGACATGCAAAAATACCCCATTAGGAAGCAGTGAAGAACTGTTCTGCTGCATACCGGAAGGGGAGTAGGTCCTAAGCCTTTGGACACTTGGGTCTACCAGTAGCTTCACTTTGCCAGCAGAACACATCTCCGATGTCTGCAGGTCTCACTGCTGCAGATTTCAGTGAGTTGTTTTTTTACTTTTGATCGTCCATTAATAGAGAACATTTAAGTAGTTGATCATTGTGTAAACACCTTCTTAAGTCATTGTAACTAGATTGCTTGAGAACCAGTCCTTAGATAAATAATGAATGACCTTTGCATTGCTCTTTCTGATGTCCTTTGTCATACTGGTCCCATTATAATGCCCAACCAACTTGATTACTTTTTATTCCAGATTTGCATTGCAGTGAGTGATACCTACGCATGTCTAGTATTCCCGTCATCATACTATCAAGATACCATATCTGTTTACTTAGTTTTGTATGTAGATAATATCACATGGATTTAAGTGAGGAATTCTTTATCCTAAGGGATTATAATAATTATATGTTGCCTTTTCCCTTGGCTGCTGGTTCCAGTGTTGACAAAACTTCAGTGCTTGATAACTTCAGGAAGTAAGATGGATCAAAATTGTTACTGCTTAATGTTATCTTAATTGCCAGTTGTCAGAGCAACTCCTAAATGATTTTACAAAGGTATGTTTTGGCTTTGTAGCTAATATTTCTGTCAATATTGGGCTGATAACATATGGCTCACAGTGGAACAAGTGTTTCAAGATGGTTGCTCTCATCTTTGTTATTGATTTGCATTTATGCAGTGTGTTAGGCAGCATCCTTAAGTTGTGTGCAGTCTTGAACAGAGGCAGGCTTAGGAAAATACTGAAAAATCCAAGGAATTGTTTTTCAGTTTCTGAATAAATGTCCACCATAAAACAAGCAGTAAGCTGAGAGTGCTTTCTTTTCCAGTCAAGTTTTGAGTACAGAAAGATTTCTGGGTATTACCTATAGAGTCAATTCAACTGCTTTTAATTAAGCTGTGGCTTAAGCACTGTTACTAACTTCCACTGCTGTTTTTAAATGCTGAAATAGAACGAGCATGTGAACGCCAGTAAACTTTAATGAGGTTTGTTAGTGTATGTGTAGTCACTCGTTACTGAATTCCATGCTTGGAATTGTGAATTCTTCATTAAAATGTTGCTTTGGTTGCCTGATAGTATTAAAGGGTAAGCTATTGCAGGTGCTACAGTTAAGCGTTGGCCTTGTAAATGCAGACATTGATAGAACTTCAGGTTGAAAGGGGGGCTGTGTTGCAGTGCAACATAGTACCATTTTGAAAATTTCAGTCTTTTTTTTGGGTCTCATAAATTGCTTTCATTAATTCTGTTAGTCTTACGTTAAAACAGGGGACATTGTTACCAAATGATATGTTGCCACTGTTTTTTTCTGTAAAGCTAAAATACAGCCCTATCAGACTGGGGTTGGTATTTTGTAACAGCTGTTGAGAACCTTGAATAATCTACTGCACACACTATTTGGGTAGAAAGTAGAGCTAGAAGACATTAGGCCAACAGTGAAGGTAGACAGCGACTAGCCTAGTTATCTATTTGCACTTTAGATTTGAAATTGTTTTCTAAGAGAATTTTTTTCTGTAAATAGATAAAAAATTTTAAATGAAATATTTTCAAATTAAGTGCCAAGGACTCAGATTCTTTCATAAAAGCAGTAAGATGAGATTTGGTTTAAAAGAGTGGAAGATGAGTGGTGGTGTTAGGTCTGATCTGTTCTAGATCAGTAAATGGCAGTTCTCATGTTACTCAGTTACCAAAGTGGGGAAAGTTTACTTCCATCTGCATAAACTACTTTGCTTCATTTGGGCAAGTGACAGTCCTTCCTGAAATGATTGTATAATATAACAGACCTACACCTTATGTTGTTTACTCAAACAGTACAGTCTATTTTAGCTTTGGGGTCTTGCATATAGTTGATAGCATAAATATAATAGAAATAGAATTGGGCATTTTTGTAGAAATGGGTGACACACTTCAGTCTTTGATTAGAAATGTTTCTGCACATTGTGATACTTGTGTATCAAAGTCTTGGAAAGTTGTCTTTTTTTTAAATTGTGGAATATTACTCCTTTGGTTTTCTTTCCCCCCCAATCTTTTTTGTGAGAAATATTACCAAGTGTTGTGATACAGGTGTAATTTAGTTGATGACACTTGATCTAGTAATCTGCAAGAAGAGCTGCCTGTTTTTTCTTGTCCCATCACCTCTCTAAGAGAACCTGTTCCCCCACTTCATCTTTTATGATATTTTATTTAGCTGTATTTTTTGGTATCACATCTTCTATCTGAGCACTCTGACATGCTGTCTTCTGTTAGACGTTTTCTAGCATGTCAGAATGATATTTTACATAAATTTGTGTTGAGATACAAATTTTTACTTTTTCTTTCCATTGTGTTGGTGCAGTAACATTGCCTGTGAGCAAATGTAAACCCCTGATACTCACTGGGTAGACAAATGCCTCTGAGGCTAAAACCCATACTGGTTAAAGGAGAATTAGCTAGCTGGGAAGACTTGAAACTTGGTAATAGAACGGAATTCAGTAAGTGTTTTAATAGCTGTTCTTTTGGCAGTGGTAGGTTAGTTTGTTAGCTGTCATGATAGACAGACAGCATGTGTTGTTCCAGCCAAAGCCAGAAGTGTTACTATTTTTTGCTTGATATTTTTTAGGTGACAGTTTTAGTGGAGTCCCAAGTAGATCACATTGGAAAAGCATTTGTGAAGTGTGTATTTTGAAACGTCAGAGGCTTTTGTGGAGTAGATAGTGCTGTTTTTCTTGGAAATGGAAGGATTGCTTACAGGGGAGGTTGAGTGGCTCCTTTGCTCTGCTGTTATGGTTTTGCACTCTTAGTCCCTAATGCTGATTGTATTTCCTTTCCCTCCACTGTGGTCCTTCAGCAGAATGCTCTAGTACTGGGAAAGTACATAGATGGCTTTCTGCTATCTTTCTTGCCTTCTCTGCTAAGTACCTCTTAGTTGTGGTGCAGCATCTAAACTGTTCTCTGTAGGAAGAATTTCTATACTTCTAAGCATTTAGGAGTAGTGAATTCAGTATCCTCTTGAAACTTTTCAACTAAGTTTGAATTCCTTTACAGAAGTCCTTTATATACTGAACCTAATGACACAGAAGCAGCTATCTGGTTGGAGAAGCTTTGCTGACATGCTTTGAATCTTATTGCATGCATTAGAATAGTAACATATTAAATACTGATTTGGACTTTCTAATTTCAGTAGTGTTGTAGAATTTATGTATTTTTAATGACTATCTGAGTATTGTTCCTGTATTCTTATAATCAGTGAAAATTTTTATCAGGTAGATGAGGGAAACTTAGTCATCAAATTCTGTGCAACTGAAAATGTTATTTAGAAGAGAAATGTTTAGGCAGAGGGTTTCCTGCAGGGCCACTCTGTACAGTGCAGGTGGTCAGCCTCAGTCTGTGGATACCCCCAAACAGCTGCTTGGGAAGGAAACACTTGGCGGGGCATGGGGAGCATCCAGGGTTTGCAGCTGGGGAAAGGGCTCATGGTGCAAAATCCGTGCTGGTTGCCACTGGTTATCCAAGGAACAGAGTGCACAGTAAAGACGCTTTCCTCATTTTCCTGTGCCCTTAGGTAGGCTTTTATTGTTTGCAGCCTGGGGTGAAGCAGTGTTGGAATGTCAGCTTTAACAAGCACATACTGTTGCAAAAGATAAAGCCCTCTAAATAGTGTCCCAGGCCATAGCTAATAGGCTGTGGTGGGAATCCCATCAGCCAGCCAGCAGGTGGGCAGCAGACTGGTTCAGCAAGAACTTTTGGTCACTGATAGTTTTGCATTTGTGCATCTTCTACAATTCATCTGCTTTCAGGTTCTGGTTGATAGGTTTAATCTGCTGGTTAGTAGGTTTTTCAAGTTTTTAATCCCTGCATTTTTAAAAAAACTGCAGTATGCTGGAAGGCTTTTACTCCCCTGTGAGCCTGCAGGGAATCTGTGTGAGTCTGGTGTTTCCTTAAGTCCGAAGCAACTCTGGCATTATTTTCCCCTGCTTTTCCCTAAACAAACCTCGAGTTATTTCTCAGATGTTTTCAGTAGCTACATAGATGCCTTGAAGTTTTTGTAAAGAATTATTCCCAAATCCTCTTTAGCTCCGTGATACTGGAGATAGGTGACTCTGCTTAGGCTAAAGATAGATCTCCTGGCTGCTGGCTGCTTGCTGGAGTTGTTCAGCTTAGAGCAGATGGCCATAAATGGAAAGAGCAACTGAAGAGAGCCAGCTACCTTGGCCAGAGTATGGATAATGGGCAACAGGTGTTTCTGCAGTCACCGCTTTTCAAAACCTTTACACGAGTGAGGAATACGGAGGTAGCTGGGAATAGAAATGTAGTTTTACGTGGTACGTTGGGAGTTTTTTAGTGTTGCTGTCGTGTCCAAGGTGCTGTGATCTGCACTGTATCAAACTTAACTGTACTCTATTGAAGTTGCGTTATTTTTGATTAATTAGTTTTCCTAAACTTTCAGAACTTGAAAAAGGAGCTACTTTTACCTTCTTCCCTTAGTTTTTGCGTAAAGCACACCCTTTATACTCTTTGTTGTCCTATGTGGATTTTTTTAACATCCAAACTGCTAAAACAAACTCTCAGTTATTTTAAATGTCAGAAATCAAAACAGGATACGTGTTTTGGAAACTAATCTTGTATTTACATACATATATATGTATACACATAGTCATATATATGTATATATTTATCCAACAGACTGAAAATTTGAACAGAAGTGACCTTTAGATTTTAACGTGATAGTAGTTGGAGATGGTACTACTTTTCTGTTCTGCTGCATTAATTTGTAATCATCCTCCTCATAATCTGTTTTTTTCTGGTTAATTTGAAGGCAGAAGACAGATCTCAGTCTCTTTCTGTAAGGTCTTGAGCACCTCATGGATGAGGAGCTTGCTTGTGAACTGGAAATCTAATCTAGGAAGGGACTGTGTCAGTTCTGCTTGTCCTGTGTCTTCCCTAAATATTTCTGTTGACCGGAAGGTATCAAAGGTGTGAAGACATCTGATAATCTCTGGTTTTTCATGTTAAAGATGGAGAAGTACAGTTGTACAGGGATACATATGGACTTCTATAAGTAATTTGTTCTCATAATTTTTTTTGTATCCTTCTGCAGTGGAAGCATCAGTTCATGGCAGTAATGTGCACTGCACAGATAAGACAATTGAAGCTGCAGAGGCCTTGCTTCATATGGAGTCTCCTACCTGCCTGAGAGATGCCAGGAGTCCTGGTATGTCAGCCACAATCTCTGCTCTGGGAGCCATTTCTCCTTCTACTAATCAGTAAAATAAGCAAAGTGGGAAACCTATTTCTGTGGAGAGCTGTATGCTCTTTAAAACTTTTGCCTGTGTTTTTAAAAACTACTGGTTTGTTTAAAAACTACTGATTTGTTTGAGTTTCCAGTGTTCCACCTTGCAACAAGTATACTTATGGATTAGATCATTTATCTGAGAGGGGTTGTTGGGAGGAGATAGCTGAGCAATGACAGATTCAAAATTAATTTTTCCCCCTAAACATCACGGAACACTTCTTCACTGTGCAGGTGACAGAGCTCTGGCACAGATTGACCAGAGAGGCCATGGAGACTCCATCTTCGGAGATATTAAAAAGTACAGGACCCTGGGCAACCAGTTCTAGGTGGCCCAGCTTGAGCAAGGAGTTGGACCAGGTCCCCTTCTAATCCCAGCCATTCTGGGTTCTGTGAATCTGACATTTTAAATTGCTAAAATAAAGAGTTATCTTAAGGGAAAAGTATTTCTATTCATCTTTCTATTTTAGAAAGGATACCCGAAAACAATGTGATGCAAAGTGTTACCAGTCTAAAAACCAAATCTTAATGTTGATGATTACTTTTAACTGATGTCCCTTCTGAAGTTACTTAATATATATTGGATGAAAAATAGTCAAACTGAAATGCAAAAGGTACAAAATAGGAAATGGATATGAGAGTAATGATCAAAGATGAAGCTCTTAATTTGTTTAAATTGAAGTTGAGTTTAGTTCTGAAGAATATTGGTGTGGTACTTGTTTCTGCTTAAACCTGCTGACAAGTGGGCATATTTTGGGGAGTAGGATTGATTTTCAAAGTGCCAGGATTTTGGAGCAGAAACCTGCTACACCATTGCATTTGCTTTGTTTAAAATAATTTTATATAAGATACATTAAAATAATCAGATAAAAACTTCATCAGATATTCTTTTTTTCTTCTCTTGTAGTGGAAGTTTTTGTCCCTCCTTGTGTGTCCACCCCAGAATTTATCCATGCAGCCATGAGGCCTGATGTGATCACAGAAACTGTGGTGGAAGTATCAACAGAGGAATCTGAACAAATGGATGTGTCTCCTGTTCCAACTTCCCCTGATATCCATGAACCAATGAAAAAGAAAAAGGGTACATATGGCTTTTTGTAGGAACAATCTCAAAATTTTACTTTTGTTGTCCACTGCCGTGGATGGTGCAGTTGATACAGGGGAGGATGGATTGGATGGTCTGATCTCTTTGTTCATACAAACACATTGATGGGAGTCTGAAATGTGAGTTCTTAGAAAAATGGGTCTGCATCAGGAGAAAAGAGGGAGCAAGAGAATGGGCTTTGATAAGTCATAAAGGAAGATGGTTTCTGTGTATTTTAACACAGAGTGGAGGAAGGATAGAGTATTCAAAGAGGACTTTTGTGGTGGGTAACCACTGGTGTCTGAAATATGGATATATTTGGAGAGATGGTAGACTTGGGGTTCATGCAGTGAAGCAACAGGGTAAATACTAACTTAAAAAACATAAATCAGTTTACAAAATCATTTTAAGATCATCTTTGTGCAATTTTTGTCTTTTTGGTCTAATTGGCATTTCTTGGAGGAGAAACAATTCAGAACAGTGTTTGATTTCTAAGCATTTTGCTATCAAATGAGAGGCTGGCACCTGGTAAGGTTGCTCTCTTTGGTCTAGCAGTTTTATTAGAGTTCACAAAACTTTGGGAATATCGATTTAATAGAGTTTCCAGACATTCTGAGATAGAATATTTACTTGTAATTTAGAGGGAAACAAATGTAATGTACAAAAATGATTGTACATTAATTGTAAAATGATACAAATCCAAGATCTGTGAGTCTTAGATTTAATAAAAATGCACATTAACTTGTCTGCAATTGAGTTAAACCTGCCTATGAAGTAAGCAACCAAATGATAATTACACTGGATGTGCAGTAGTAATCTAAGAATCTTAAGTTTATCCATACTTGTAACAAGGAAATAGCAGGGGAAAAACACACAAACTGCTTTTTTCAGCAAAGACAAACTATAAAATTATGCCCTGTATATGATTAATACTTCTTTTTCCCCATGTTTTATGTGCAGCTGGCCGTAAACCCAAGACCCAGCAATCAGCTTTATCTGATGGGTCTCCAGATCTAGGTATAAAGAAGAAACCTAGAGAAGGAAAAGGTATATTTTTCCATTCATTGAGTCTTTAAAAATAAGCAGTGTATGTGCATGGTATTTATCACAGGAAATGTACAGATCTTTAAAAATGTGATGGATGAGATTTTACTGACTATTAGAGTTTTATTCCATGTCTTCAAATTTGTTTGTATAAGATCTAGCACAGGGATGTATGCTCTAGGAGTCACCCAGTACCCTCCACAGTTAATGGGCTTTCTCATTTTTTGCTTTACTTTGTGGTTATTGACTTGTGATGTCTTTAGTGTTGTGTATCAACTTAGTGCTACACATACAATTTATTAAGCTACTGCTGTAAGACTTGCTTTCAAGTAGAGGCAACACATGAGCATTTAGAAAGGTGATGCTTGGAAATACGATTTCTTAGTTAATTTACAAACTTCAGTGGGAATATATTCCTTGACTAATAGGTTGAGTTTGTTTAAGGGGAAAAACAAATAATGATGTGTTTCTGTATTGGGTGGGTGGAGAATTATGTGCAGGAGGGTTCTACTTTCCTAATGCTTGTGATAAATAAAGGTTCCTTTCTTGGACTCCAAGCCCCTGCAGTTCTTTCAGCAAGAAGACAGATTGGGACATTTGCCCACACGTTCTCTTTGAGGTGGTGGCTTTTCCCCTGGCTACAGGTGAAAAATCTGGATCTCTTCTCCACTTAGTGCACTGAAAGTTGTTTGGAGGTGTTGCTACAGCTGGGAGTAACAAAGTTTAGTGACTTGGAGTAGCAATGTGCTAGCTGAAAGGGTGTGCAGTGGTCAACTCCACTATTATTTTGACATTTGTTTGAAAGCAAGGTCTCTGCTGTTTACATAATTCCTTATCTGGCTACAGCTCCTGAACCATGATGTTTGTCAGTAGGGCAAGGAAGAATGGGACTGACTTCATGGAGATGTTTGCTTATGGAAAGCAGCGCAAACACTAATTAAACTTCCCTGCAGTGCCCACAGTTGCTTTAGATTTGGTGTAGCAGTGGACTTCAGTGGAGATGACATACTTTGTATCTGCTATATTTAAAAATTCATCTTGTTTAATTTTTTTTGTAGTCTTCCTGAATCCTTATCTTTCTTCCTATTTCTGATTTTAGTATTACAGCTTTCTGTTATCTTTTGTCCCAGGTCCTAGTGTCCTGCACAAATAATTTGAAAAAGGAGGTCTGTGTTTCTCTCTGTTCTCATTTTTGTGCTGGTGAATTCAGCTCTATAGCTTCTTGTTTTATAAAGTACTGCTTTTTATGGTACTGCTTTGTGGTTTTTGGGATATTTTTTAGCTTTCTTTTAAATTTATTTTATTTCTATGGCCCTTCCTAATGACCTACATATGTCTCTTGTTCTCATGAAGTATCTCATTTCATATTTTATACTACAACTGGAACAAATTAATTTTTTTCTCGATGTCTTGCAAAATATTTTAACTGGATTTAATTTTTGTTACTTATTTTAAAAAAACACTTGTAGAGGTAGGCTATTTTATATGCAGCATGTTTTTGGAAAACGAGGAATTATTCTACAGTTCAGTACTATCAGTTAAGTCATGGAGAAGGAGAGATGATTGTGCATATTTGGAAAGGGATCCTTGTTGGCATTCCTTCCTTTGTGCATTCTGGTACTTTCTGGTGCAAAGTGAGGCTGCTGTAAATCTGATTTAATTGTGTCCTACAGTTTATTTATTCTCTTGAAGTTCCTGTTTGCTTTCTAATCCTGAAGCCCGCTTATATTTTTGCAAAAACTCTGTTGCAGACCTACAGCATTTTGTGGTCAACCCAAAAATTCTCTTTCTGAGGAGCTAAGGAATAAAACCCCAGGGATTAATTCCCTAAAATTGAGGATGATTTGAAGATTCTTGAGTTCTCTTGTTGACTCTTTCCTCATATAGGTCTTATTCAAATGTCTCTGAAATCTAGTTGGATTTGGTAGCTCTTGAGTCAGTACTTGCTGTTGCTTGGGGCACATTGTAAAGTACAGTTTTTCTATATGAGGTGCTTTTCCAGATCTTTTTTACCCTTTGAGGTTTTCAAAGATAGCTGACTTCTCAAAATCTGCAACAGTGGTCTTTAATCTGCCTTAGTTTATTTTAATTATCTTTGCATGGCATAACAAGTGCTATGCTAGGCCATTAAATCTCAGGAATTAATGACCTTTTTTCACACACAGGCAAAAATATAATTTGGTCGATGTCCTTGGAAGTAAAGAATTGTTGTTAATGTTCTGAGGTTATTATTCTTGGGGATCTGTCTTAGTTCTCCCTTCTCAGAAACCTAAGGAGTCTTTTCCAGCTGTACAAATGGGAATATGATCTGCTTTTTTTCTTTGGGCTCTCTTCCCCTCTTCCTAGATGCACATGGTCTGGTCATAGTACAGACAGACCCTGTATTACGTTCTGTGGCACCCTGATAGTGGCTGTCATGAATCCCTTCCTGGGGCTTCTCCAGTGAAGATGGTACACCTCTTGAATACCTGACAAGTGCATTAAATTCTTCAGCCTGACTTCATTTTATATCCCCCTAATTACAGAAAGGTACATGGGATTTCTGCCCTGTCAATATTTGCTTTCAGGGAGCTGGACTGGCTTTGCACCTCGAAGGGTGTTGGTCACTCCGCAGAATACATTTGGGAAGGGTCAGAACATGGGGCTGATACCAGTTAGTGTGAGAGCCCCAGATCCTGGACAAATTTAACCACAGTTCAGATGGTTTGTTGCTGCAGGATGTATGCCTTTTAAAAATTGCTTATTTAAATCCTCCTGTTCTGCAGTGTCATAAAATATACTGGCATTTTCATGCCCTGTTTAATCAAATATGAGAAGAAAATTCTGAACACTCGTCCTGCTGAATAGATAGGTACTGACTTGGAACACCCTCCTATACTTCTTTTCAAGAACTGAGAATGGGTGTACAGAACAGGCTCCTGTGCTGTATAGCAGATCACTTGGATTAGCTCCTTTGAGAACGTAAATATTTCTGGAAACTTCACTAAACTTAACAGAATGAATGAATATGTGCAGGTTACATCCTCTGTGTAACGTTGCCTGTAACACAGGTCATGCAGACTTATGTAAATATGGAGAGCTTTGTTATCTTTAAAAGTGGTTTTCTAACACATAAACGCTTTCTGATTATAGGAAATACAACGTACTTATGGGAGTTCCTTTTGGACCTTCTTCAGGACAAAAATACATGTCCTCGATATATTAAATGGACTCAGAGAGAGAAAGGCATCTTTAAACTTGTGGATTCAAAAGCTGTCTCCAAACTCTGGGGAAAACACAAAAACAAACCTGACATGAACTATGAGACTATGGGAAGAGCTCTGAGGTAAAAACTCTTAGATCCTTAAGTTATCTACTGCAATTTAAAATCTGATTCTTAATTTTGCCCATAGAAATATAACTGTTCTGAAGTTTTAAAAACTTTGCCCTCTTGCAGATTTAGCCTTCAGTCTTGCAGTCCCTGTAACTTTTTATGTTACCAGCAAATTTGCAATTTTAATTCCTGAAGTATGTATTTGAAAGGTAAGATTTTTTTCAGGTAGATCCTTCAGATCCTGTGCCAGTGTGTTCTAACAGCTTCTTTCCATTCCTCCTTACATTGTGATTTTACTGTGATTACTTCAGGTTTTCTTGTTAGCAGAGAATGAGGTTTTCTTTAAAATCTGTCACTATGTTGCTTACTACTTAATTGTACTTTCCTTGCAGATACTACTATCAAAGAGGAATCCTGGCAAAAGTTGAGGGACAGAGGCTTGTATATCAGTTTAAGGAGATGCCAAAAAATATCGTTGTCATAGATGATGACAAAAGTGAGTCCTGCAATGAAGATTTGTCAATGCCTACAGATGAAAAGTCCCTGGAAAGAGTGTCTTTATCTGCAGAAAACCTTTTAAAAGCAGCGACATCTGCACGTGGCGGAAAAAATTCCTCTCAGTTAAGCTGTAGCAGAGCAGAAAAAGCAATCACCAGAGTTGTGAATATTGCCTCACCAGCTCATGACACATCCTCATCTCGTCCTTCTACTACCACTGCTACTGTCCCAGCAACAACAACTCCCAGGTTTGTGTTAATGGGGCTGTTAATTTCCAACGTCCTATTGCTAGATGTGCAAAAGGTGTTGGGTTGGGTTCTTTGCGTGCTGGTTTGGCTTTTTCATTTTTTTGTTATTGTTTGGTTTGGGTTTTTTTAAGAACCAATTAAAAACTTGTCTCTCTTTGAATTGTCTGTCCTTGTTTGTTATCATCTATAATGGTGCCCTGTGTTTTGGCCTAAACACACACGTTTATTTTGTAGGACTGTTCGTGTGGCAATGCAAGTGCCCGTTGTCATGACCTCTCTGGGACAGAAAATCTCAACTGTGGCAGTGCAATCAGTAAATGCAGGGTCACCGTTAGTAACCAACACAAGTCCAACCACAGCAACAACTCCAAAGGTAGTAATCCAGACAATCCCTACTGTGATGCCAACGTCTGCTGAAAATGGAGACAAAATCACAATGCAGCCCACCAAAATCATCACGATCCCTGCCACGCAACTCACACAGTGTCAGCTGCAAACAAAAACAGGCCTGTCTGGGTCAGGAAGTTTCAACATTGTGGGAGCCCCATTGGCTGTTAGAGCACTAACCCCAGTGTCCATAGCTCATGGCACACCAGTAATGAGACTGTCGGTGCCTGCTCAGCAGGCCTCTGGCCAGACTCCTCCCAGGGTCATTAGTGCAGTTCTCAAAGGTCCAGAAGTTAAATCAGACACAGCAGCTTCGAAACAGGAATGTGAAGTGAAAACACTGCAGCTGGTAAAGGAGGAGAAGCCGGCGGATGGAAACAAGACTGTGACCCACGTAGTAGTAGTTAGTACACCCTCAGCTGTTGCCCTTCCTGTTACAATGAAAACAGAAGGAATCATCACATGTGAGAAATGAAGAATAGGTTTCTTCCAGCATGGACTTCTAACTGTTACGGTTTTGAATATACTGACATAACTGGGGGAGGGATGTGGATGCCACCACCAAGTCATAAAGGAGAGTTTTGGAATGTTAATAAACATGTTGAAGACTTACTGGAAAAAAAATTTTTTCCCGTGTTTCAGTGGGAATTAAACCACACTGATATGCTGATAAAAACTGTCTCTTCCAGTTGGGAAACAGCTGAACTTACGGAGAAGGAAAGAGAGAGGGACTGAAAAGGGACCAAACAATTTCACTATGCTACCGGTTACCAAGTTACACTAAGACCTGAAACACTAAGAAAGAGCTGTGTGAGAGGTTTGCCTTGGTTTTTAGTTTTCAGGGGGAGACGAAAGTCTCATTGATACACAAATGGCAAATTTGGTGCATTTTATGTGCATACCAGCGATTACTACTGTGTGCCCACAGTACTCAACTGGTGCTATGTGAAAAACTATGCTACTAGGTATTGTAGGAAGTGAAACAAAGGAGATTAAAGAGCTTCTAAAAGAAGACAGAGGCCTAGAGGGATTTTTGTATCATACAGCTTAAGCAGATTCAAATTGAAAGCCTTAGACTGATTTTCAGTTACCTTTCTTGAAATAAGCTAATGGCTTGTTTGTGTAAAACTTTTTTATTAAAACAAATTTTTTAAAAACCTTGTACCTAGCACAGTATTGTTATAGAATGACATGTAACATATTTTGTATGGTAGTTAAAAGTCTGTCTAAATTTCTTAATCGTGGACAAAGTAGCAGCAGGTTTTCTGCCTTCTGCTGTACCATGCCTGCGTCTCTCACTTAGCCTTGACATCTGTGCATACATTTCAGTTTCAGCTCTACTCTCATTTCAAAGGTCACGCCCAGCATGAGCTTTTGTCAGGTAGTTCTAAACCTGTAAATTTTTTTAGTTGAAGTTAAGAGGGAAGTACCAGTGTTCAGAACGAACTATAATAGTTTGTATATTCAACATTTGAAGTATATTCTATTTTGTTGTACTCTTGTTTCAAAGTGTATTCAAGTAGGTTTTACTGAAATACAGAAAGAAAATTTAATGGTGTTTGGTCTGCTTTTTATTTTTTCCTTCTTCCTTTCTGCTAACCTGTTAACCTTCTTTGAAATCTTCCAGGCATTCATCCTAATATAGATTATACAGTGTGAAATTTTGGGACCCCTCACTGCTTTAAATGGCTGACCCACTCTCTCACTCAGTAGTTAAATACCTGTGAAGCTTGCTGTGGCTGGTGAGGTAACTTCTGACAGGGGCCTAGTTCTTACTTTTTCCTTATGAAAAGGTGAGTATACACATGAGCTCTGTGAACTACCTAACTAGCTACACCAGGTATTTGCTCCATAATTCCAGTCCATGTGTATGGCTTGAAATGTAGCTTACCCTGGTTTCATGGGCACCACGCTGGCACATCAGGCTGTGGGTAGTCAGGTGGACCCTCAGTTCCTGGTGATACGCCCTGAAAAGTCTTCAAGGCAGGAACTTGGATAATCTTGAAATCATTGAAGTGTAAATGATCATCCAAGTACTTCATGCCTGGAGGAGCAATTTTAACAGCTGTCTGGAACTGAGGTTTTCTGTAATGCTGAATACTTACATGCTGAGAACCAGGTTACTTGTAGAGTCCTAGCAGCAAGGCCCATCCTTCCCTTCCATTGGTAAGAAAAGTGGAAATAGCTCCACACAGCCAGGCCAGCATGTGGGAGACTATGAAAGGCTTCTGGAGAAATGATTCTTTTTCATCCTCTTAAGATGGAAAGTGGAGTTTAGGAACAAATTTAAGCAGAAGCAGATAAAAAATTATGTATAAGGCAGCAATCCCTTCCACTTGCAGCAATCCAAAGAATCAAAGGTTCTTACACATGAACTGTGTTTCTGGGATGGGGTAGAGGACAAGGAAATGGAGAGAGGACTTTTTTTTCTAAGAGGTAGGAAAAGGAAGTAGGGGAAACTGGGCAATCACTCTTAATTTGACAGTCTGAGAGGCACTAATGTTCTGGGTAAAGGGAAATGGAGCAGTGTAAAGAGAGGCAGGTGGAATAAATCTGAGCCAAAAGACAAGAAGAGAGAAACAAGTGTTTCTAAACCTACATTTTTAAGTCCAATCTGTAAGAAAGCCTGTTCGAAAAGGCTGTTACTTGATTGTATCTGAAAGAGATGCTGTATCTCAGAGCATGAAATATCTATGTCAAGTATTTGTAATTAAGACCTTTCCAACACCTAATTTAGATACACTGGAAGTCAAATGGGGACAAACTATCTTCCTGGAATTAGATAAGGATCTCCAGCTGATGACCTTCTCTAAATGCCAAGACTACATTATGTAATGGCAAAAACTAGAGGAATGAAGGTGCACATCTCCACTACTGGTGGAACAGTCAGCTCGTGGCCAGCTCTGAGACACTGCCAGTGCTGCCTCTTGCTGCCGAACTGCTGGTGGTCCTTTGGCTCTCTCCCCTGGCCACCAGTGAGTGGCACATGGTACTGACTGCCAGAGGATATGTACCAGGAGCTCATGAAGTGATGTGAGAGTCTCAGTCTGTGTGAGGATGTGCTGTAACTGAAACGGAAAGGGGACTTGACCTGATTCTGTAGTATGTTTTTACTGGTGGATGAGGGAGCTTTGGTCAGGTTTGTAACATCTGAAACAGATGAAAGGAACATTAGAATATTTAAATAGTTAATATATGACTATACTCCGAGGCTTTTGCAATCCCATTGAAAAATCTGTTGTTTTGTATGTGTGTGAAAGTGGGACTCCCTTTTACATCTCTTCTACTCACGTAGAAGAGTCCAGGCTTTACTCATCCTTGGCAAGCAGTAACTCTGAGATGTGTGGGTAGAATGAAACTTGTGTGAACTGAGTATGCTTTATACACAAGGCATTGAGACATACACAGTCATGGTATCACTGATTTTGCAGATAAATACAACTATTTTTATTTTTCAAATCCACTGTTTTAAGTTATAGAATGGAAAGGGTGATGCTGTGTAATCCACAGGGAGAAAAAAAACTTAACTGTGAGCTGCAACTCAGAATAAATGTCTGAGTATCAAAAATAAGAAAAGTTGAAAGGGGAATCCCATTCCAGAGACAGCTGTTTTTGTTAACTCTCTCTTGCACATCTTTCCCAGTGAAGGGTTCTGGGCCTTGACACAACTCAAGTTGTCTGGGTAAAGTGTGCTGAAAGGAAGGCTGAGCTCTTGGGATCCTCTCCTAATTGATTTCATCAACTTTAGGGCTTTGGAGAGTTACATCTGAGGTGATCAGGAATGAGTGAGCCAGGGGCAGAAAATAGAGAGGTGCCTGAAGCCTCGAGTTCTCACTCAGCACGACATGCGCAGCAGGGATCTCAGCTGCATGTGAAGATTGTTACTGCCAGGACAAGCTAAGTGCAATTCTGCCTTGTATAGACAGTCAAATAGCAGGTTACTAAGCTTATTAAGAAGATCTAAATGACATTATGTATTTGGAAACTGATTGTTCTCCAGGAGAGACAGTGTTTTAATAAGCTTGCAACAGCTTCTGCCTTTCAGCAAATGAAACAAGTGGGTCAGTTCTTCCTGGAGCTTGCTTGAGAATGAGGGAAAAGTGTCACTGCTAAAGCTAAGGCAGCCTTTATTCAAGATGAAAGCAAGGGATCTGTGGAGACTTTTTTTAGCCTTGGTGTGCTTATAAGGCATACAGCCATAAGAAGAGCTTGGAGGACATTTTTACTGTAAGAGTCATACTGCTACACAGGAAAAAAAATCCTTTCTGCTTCTTCTGAAAAATATTTACTGTACTGATATTTATAGCTGGCAAAAGTATTTCAGTGCCTCTTGCTGCATAGAACAAAGCAAGAGCAATAATCCATTTGTTTTCCAAAAGAGTCAGTCTGCAAAATAAATTACGGCATGTACTGGAATAAAAGGGTTGAAGCTGCCTGGGAACTTACCAGTAAGTTTTTGCAGTCTGTCTGTCTACCTTTTATTAAAATACAGCAGAAAGGGTTCACCTTTGGGCTGTAGCAGGGAATTTCTGAGTAGCACAGTATTAAGAATTGCCTTGAGATGGGAAGGTGCCCAGCCTTTTCAGTTATTCCACCCCCCCTTGCCTTCAAAATTACCCTTTAAGGAGATGAAGCAGTGAACATCTACTGTAACATGTCCAGGATGAAAGAAGAATCCCAGCCCTTTCCACTTCAGGAGAGGTTCTGCAGTGATGGCAGTATCATACAAATCATGCTCCTTCTCAACAGTTTGGTTTCTTGTGTAGAAGAATTAGTGTTGCAAGCAAGGGTATGAATTAAAATGTCTTAAGAATCATACAAATACCAAATACTCTACTGTGAGAGTGGTAGAGGGAATTCTGCAGCTGTGATAGTTCAGTTGTTGCTGGTAAAGAGCCTCCCATAATCGGGCCTGTGGCTCTTGCTCTGGCAGTGGGAAAGGTGCCACACTGATGGACACCTTAACTGGCCTGAGGAAAATGGAGCTGCTTACACAAAAGTGAAATGGAATCACGGGCTTTTTGGTGGGAGTGGTGGGGGTTTTGGTTATGGTTTAGTTTGTTTTTAAATACAGACCTGATCTTTGCTCTCAAGTCAGAGCTTTCTACCACAAGTGTAGTTTCTTCCAGAAACTGCCAAAAGGAGTCTGGATGGAAACTCCAGCTTCTGGTGTGACTTTGTGGTAGATGAGCAAGGATTTGACTTATTAAAGGTACCATTTTAGAGGTCCACACTGTGGTCAATTTTAGAAGTGTTTAGCTGCAGATGACTACAGATAACAATTAATGGGCACTTGTATTATTGCTCTTCCTTGCATTTGAGGGAAGGTCCTAAGAGAAAATAATCCTGAAGGAGAAGCACTGCATCTCACCTCTTCTGTGCAACTGAGGGCAGCCAGCACCATAAAAAGGAAGCTGTCAGTGTCTAGTTGGTATTAAACATGGAAGCAACGCTCAAAGGTCTGTCTTTTTGTGGGGCATTGACAGTGTTGCATCTCTTGACCAAAACCTCCCTCAAAAGCGCCACCCTTCTGGCTTCCAGGGACACAATTTGCTCTTTCTGAAATTCCAGCCAAAAGAGGTGCTGGCATGTTGCATGTGCCCTGTGAGAGTATTCACCAAGGCCACTGTCTCCTTGGTTGTAAAATCCTTTCTGTCTGGGGAAAGTCAAATACAGATAAATCCCAGGCAGGTTAAAGGAGCCCCTGCTTGGAAGCAGACCATTGCCCTCATCCTGCAAGGGCCAGGAATATGTGCAGAGCATGTTACAACTGTGCAACAGCACTTCATTTGTTTGCCTGATGAGGAGTGCGTTTGTGTGGGAATTTGGGACTTCCAGTCACCAGACTCCGCATTTCCCTTCCCAGCAATGCAAGTAATTTATGGGCTGTGTAAAGCTCACACCTGTGGCGTTTCTTCTCTTCAAATGAGGTTTTAGAAGAAAGTGGCAGATGCAGCTGCATCTTTTGAGGGGCCAGCCTTCCCAGGCACACTTAGCAGTCCTCAAGGAGGAATTCTTGCACCTAGCTAGGACTAGGTTTGTAGCTCCATACGACTGTTGGAAAAGGGGAATATTTTCAGGAATACAGCGTAGGTTTCCTCTCTAACTAGAAGAGTGAGCAACTTAACAGCTAAGGGTAACTCCCTTCCCTTCAGACTTGTGAAATTTGGACATTCCAAGTTGGAGAAAGAGTGTGTGCTGTGAAGGCAAAGCAGCCATGACACCTTGAGATTAGGGTTAGGGGAAAAGAGGTCTGGAGGGGGAAGCATCAGCACCAACCTGAAGCTCAGACTGGTTGAGACAGGTCACCTCCTTGGCAACAGGAACTTGGGACAGGGAAGTGAGAAAGACAGCAGCAGGGATATTACCTTTTTTCTGTAGTGTTTTATTAATAAACACCTGGAACATTTAAGAGTTACTATACACCCTACTTCACATAGAAATAGTGCTTTATTTGCCCTGCCATATCTTCCTCAACTATCTAAATGTCAGCCCAACTCCAGCTGTTGCCCCTCTTCCCACCTCTCTTCCTATATAATAATGGCATGTTTACAATCCATATCTGCAATTCCTATGTCACCAGTGAGCATCACAGGAGTACCAACACACCTCTGTTGTAGCCCAGATGCTTTGCCAGAGTTTCCCTGGGTCACAGGAAGAGGCTCCTGAACACTGTCGCTGAACGATTTCCAATCAGATGCAGGATCACCAACCTCTCTCAATAAATAAATTTTATCTTATAACAGGTTCCAGTGTAGCTTTAGATTCTGAAGATAAATAAAAGAAAATCTTTCAACATTAAGATTGGCCCTTTACTGAAATAGCTACATTGACAAGACTACAAATTTAAACCATTTAGAAAAGTAATATTCAAAGCAGAAGAAGAAGTAAGTCCCTGGTTAGCTGTGTCCTCCAGAGGGAAGCACAGAAGAGACGAAGGTACAGTCACTGTACAACCTACAGGCTGTGTGTGTGTGACAGACACATGCACATTGTTCTGGAAAAGTGAGGGTATTACTCTAGGTCATAGTCAGCCTCTGTTTCCTCACCCACTCTTACTGGAGGGGGCCTTCCTCACACTTCTAATGAATTTGTCATCTCAGGTCATGGAAAAATGACAAGACCACGCTACTATGAGCTTTGCTTTTTGTCTAAACTGCATTAAACTTCCTTCATATTGCAACAAAAAAAGATTTAAGATAATCTCACTGGGTAGTCGAACCTCACTCCCTTTGGTACTTGCAGAAGCTTAACATGAAATAAAGTTAGCATGCCGTCAGGGCAAATTGTTTTACAAACACAAGTGTTTTGATTTAAATACTAAAGCCTCCACATTCATTAGAGGATTAAATCCTTGAAACAGGGGGATAAAGCTCATTTGCCTTCCAGTTTTCAAACCCTGACATGGCAAGAAGACCATGACGAGAACACTGGCTTCTTTCTTCCTCCCTTGAAGGCTGCACATTAATGAGGGCTGAACAGCAAGTGTAACTCCAAACAAGTGCCTGAAATAATGGCTAGTATTTCCTCATCTTTCAATAGCATCTAGCTTCAAAGGTTTTCTCTAAAATAAAGACTGGTGAGTTCAGACACTGCAATACCAGGTGGCATTCCAAGCCATTACAGCAGTCTGTCAGGGTCCTGATTAAAACTAAAGTCACACACGAGGGACAGGTGATCGGAAGGGTAATTGAATGAGGGCAGCCTGTTGGGCCCAATCTGCTCTTCAGTCAGCAAGCCCAGGGCTGAGTTCACATTCAAGGCGTGCTGGGAATACCAGATATAATCCAGCGTGTGCCGGCACTCTCCAGAGGGCCGGATCTTCCAGGTGGTGTAGGGGGGCTCCGTCTGTCCATCGGGGCTCAGCAGCTTGTATGCACTGTTTAAATTGAGGCTAGAGTTCGAAAACTCCCTATAGACCTCCTCGGTTGGCTCCGCATTGAAGTCTCCGCAGACAATCAGGGGGATCTTTGCTCCTTGGGTGATGCTCTTCAGGTTCTGGAGGAGGTCACAGCCCTGAGCGGAGCGGAACCTCTCCCAGCCCGTGCGGGCTTTCAGGTGGGTGACGGCGATGCAGAAGAGCCTCCCGGTTTCGTGGCACTTCAGCGTCTGAGCGATGGCCACCTGGTTGGTCTTCAGCTTCATGGCCGTCAGGCGGATGTTGGCGCTGTCGATGAGCTCAAAGCGCTCCTTGAGGAAGAACATGGCGCAGCCATCCGGCCCGTTGTTATGCTCCACGTCCAGGCACGGCGACCACGGCTTCGGGAAGAACGTGCACTGGTAGCCCAGGCGGCTGAGGAGCGGCTCGAAGGTGTCAAAGTAGTGGTCGACTTCCTGAAGGCACAAGATGTCAGGCTTGTATGCAAGGATTTCCTCTAGGATGAGGCACTTCCTCTCCTCCCATTTCAGAGCTTCCATGGGGCACTGAACAAAGTTGTCTTTCCCTTCCCCGAGAGCTGGAATTTGCAGGGAGGGGGGACAAAAAACCCAAAAGTTACTGATAGCTGGAACAGCCTGTCATCCTCCAGGTTTTATCAGTTTACATGCAGGTCACGGGTTTTTCAGGAGTAGCTGGTAAGGGTACCAGATTTGCTAATGGGTGTGAGAATCCCTTCTCAAGTCACTGGAGTCACTCCAAAAAAATTAAGCTCCTTTTACAGCTACAAGATATATTAAAGACTTTCTCTCCCTTTACCCACTATAAAAGGGCAAGTACTTCCATATGTGGCTGCTGCAGCTTAAGCCAAAATAAAATGAAGTGGATTAAAAGTGACTTAACTGCAGAAGGTTAAGGAAGTCCCTCTGAGGGAAATCTCCCACCCCAAAAGATTTTAAAATGAGGCTGTTGCACAAGTCAACTTACAACCTTGATTCAAAGCTACCAGTTAAAATTATTTTTAAGCATTAAGAATTTGCATAGCAGATCTGAATTTCTGGATAGTTCGCTAATAAGCTAATCAGAAACTGAAGAGAAACTTTACAAATAAAACTTAGGAAAAGGCTAAGTCTTCTCTGGGGTTAACAACAATCTAAAACTGATGGGTCACAGCTTTTAGAATACACTGTGTTCAGTCAGGACAGGAATTTAGGGCTACCTTTGGCATTAGAGTTGCAAGGAGAGACCTCTTTTCCCTTTCCTATGGGAGAGAAAGAAAGCCACTATTTCAAATGCTCAAAATATTCCCTCAGTCAGTTGTATCTCACGTAGTTCACGCCTCTCCCTTTGCTCTGCCAGAGTTTTCATTGATGCATTTGTCTCAAGGTCATACAAGCATCTCCTACCTTGGGCAAGGATGTTCCACTGCATGACCCGGATGGGGCGGTGGTTACTGGGAGTGTTTTTCTTCAGGTTCACAAAGTTCCTCCGAAACCGGGGCGGTCGCTTCTGCAGAACAATCTGACATTCCTCCAGCAAATCCTTGGGGTCTATAGGATCTAGCTGTGCTGAGTCCAGCTGCTCCAGGCAGTCCTGGTGCTGGGATACGGCACCGCTGCTCAGCGTCTTGGCAAGCACACTGTAGAGCCGACTGGTGCTGTTTCCCATGGAACACACTGCAAGGGAAAAACTGGCGTTAGAGATGGTCCACCACAACTCATCACTTGGGTACCTTGTTGCAATGCCAGCCATTGGTGGTTTGTGCAGGAGCCTGTTCCTGAGTCTGAGACAAAATAAGAAGGATGCAGAGATAGGGTTAGTCCTGTCCAGTCTCATGTTCTGCCTGTCATCAGGGGCTGCAGCCTGCAAACAGCCTGGTTTAAGACATCATGCTGCTGTGTTCTAAGGCAATAAAGAAGTCTTTCAACCAGAATAGCAGGACTAAGATTAAGACTCTGCACATGCTGTAGAAAACACAATAGAGCATACTTTTTCGCTGTTCACAGAGGAGAGAGCCCAGCAGGTGGACAAATGCTGCCTGCTCCCTATTTCATGTGCAGCATTTGCTTCTGATGAAGATGGCACTCTGTATGGCCCAGTACCCTGTGTTCATCTGGGATGCCTCCAGGCTGCAGACTCCAGCCTGCAGGACAGCCAGCAGGGTGACTCATTCCCTCAGGTTAATATTTAATAGGAATTTCTGATCACAGTTCCATTTATCCCCAAAGCAGTAATGTTGTCATGAGCGTGACGCAGCCAGATGCTTCTGCTGGCTTAGAACTCAGGATGTGGAGAGGAGAAGGCAGTGTCTCCCAGCTCCACAACACTACATTCATTCCCCTCACCCTTCATCCTTTCTCCCTTTATCTCCTTGCTCTTTTGTGCTGCGCCCCAGCTCGGCAGTTTCCAGCACTCCCTGCAGTCCTCCCTGGGCCCCAGCCACCTCCTGTTCCTTTGGCCATCTTACCCACACGACCTGCACACAAGCTGCTCTCCCCAGCTCTCCCTGCTAATGCAGCTGGCCCTCACCCAGCCCTGTGTCTCCTACAGGGAGGTTCCCCCATCCCACACAAGGTCACAGCTGCCACAGGATGGAGACGTACACGTGTACACCCTGCCCTGTTTTGCCCTCTGGCTTAAGCACAATTTGTGGTGTTTCTACACTGTGTGTGTAAGAGCTCTCCAACCCTGTCTCAGGGAGAGGGCTTTGCTCCTTCAAACACAGGCAGGAAGGGCAGTGCTTGCACCACAGCAACTTGCGTAAGAGGCAACGCTGACTGAGTTTTGTTGTTGTCTCAATTTATTTCCTTTGAATGCCTTCTGCAAAGGGAATCTTAAGCAAGAGAACTTCAGTGCTGCACTCCTGCTGGCCCACAGTGGTTTTTAAGTACATTTGTACATTTGAGTTACTTAAAAGAGGAAGAGGATGAAATCGCTATCTCGTGCTCACATCCTGCGGCAGATTTGGGGTGCTACCCAACACACCTGCATGTTCACACTGAACTACAGCACTACAAATTGTAAGAGCTGGTGAGAGATGCACAATAATGACAGGCTAAGGGGCAGGCAGGAAGATGGACACCCTTACAGTTCAAGAAACATACTCAGGAGGAAAAGAAAGACTCTGCGGTATAAGCCTCATGTCCTTGCATTTAGGAAAATGGAAACTTTTGAAAGACACTAAAAACTACTTGTTTTAACGTGTGTTTTGTACGTGTAAGCCCATGGAACAGTTCTAAGAAAGTTGTGAAATGGGAATTTAGATTAGATACAGGATGTTTCTCCTCATCTCTGTCCTTACAGTTAAAGTACTAGGAGTTCCTCAAACTGAGATGTGATCTTGAGCACACACATGAAAGTCTTTCCAGGGAAGCTATGTGTAGTGTTTCAGTATCTGCAGTCTTTCTCAGTTTACAGTTCTCAAGAAGTCAAGTACTGCTGAAGTAGAAGAAATGGCATTTAATAGTGAGGGAAAACACAAAATCCCTAAGCAGGACCCTGACACAGCTGTGAGGGGAGAGGGAGCAGGAATGAAACCACACTCTGTGCTGGATACAGAAGGGTGCAGTTTACACACAACAAGAGCTGCCAGGCAGCCATGTAGAAACCCTAAGAAATCAACAGAGCTTTTAATAGAAGCTCCACAGGGAGCCACTCACCTATTTTTAGGATAGGTACAACCCACAGCTAACTGCTGCAACTGGAGATAAGCACACAGTGTTTTCTGATGCATTAGGGGTGCTGTCAGCAGCTGAGTACAACCCATGCCATGGATGAACATGGCTCATGTGGGGCTCTCCAAAGGAATACTGGGAAATAATTACCCTCCAAGAAGCCATTAGCAAGCTCTTAGGCTGCCTGTGGCTTGATCTGAGTCAGAGGGATGATATTGAAAGGGACAAGGTAGGTGTAACACAGCTGGAGTCAAAGGTCTGTTAGCAAAGCCCTGAGCAGCTTACAGCTGTCACAGCAGGATCAAGGCTAACTTCAGCCTCCACCTGCCAAGCTGCAAACAAAGCCAGAGTATTGTCTAAATCTCATCATCCCCGGGATCAAGGGCTATCCAGCTCTTTATGGGGCATAAAGCATAGCCAAACCTGTACTATGGCCTGAACTGATCTGACAGCTTTTAAAGTCAGCCATGTCCCAGGAAGGAAAAAGAGCTTCAGTCTTCTTTAGTGGATCCAGAGAAGATTGTGTGAAAGAGGGTCTGGACCATAAATTAAGCACTTTCAGTCCTGGTATAGGTGGCTTGAAAGTTCTTGGCTGAAGGAGGGGGCTCCTTGGGAAGATTCCAGCTTAAGAAGACTGCTGATCTGCACAAGTCCTTTGTACCCCAAGTGCTGAAATCACAACAGCACAGACTAAGGCATTCTGCAGAACAGGGGCCAGACCAACAACCTGAACATGAAAACTACAAACACAAAATCCACTCTGTTATTTCTGCAATGCTGAATCACGTCCACAGCAGTCCAGCTGTAGAATACACGTACAAGGTCACCACTCTGAAAATCTTACAGTGCAAGTTAAGTGACCTGTAACTTGCTGGGATAATGTGTGCTGCCAGTGCTGTGACAGGCAGAGGAACAAGCAGCCTCCTGAGCTTGCACTGAAGCAGTGGGTAGCGAACATGAAAGTGATTCTCTTGGTGTGATGCAACAGGGAACATCAACCCAGCAATTACTACTCAAGGTGCTTAAAATCAAAAAGTTCCTTCCTCTCAGCAAGGGTGGTACCTCTGCATAGTAAGTGCAAGGGAAGAATTCAAACTGTGAATTAAATGTAAGAACAGGGTGTAAAGCTGGAAGGTTTCTTGCATCACCCAGCACAGAAGACATGAACTTCTAGGATCTCAGGCAACGAGCCATCAGAGGCTTTACTTTAAGGACTTTGCTTCAGAGACGAGGGCTGCAGAAGGTTCACCTTACCCTGACCTTTTGGGTAAGGTGAACAACATTCTCATTTCCCTTCCTTTCAGTCATACCTCCCAGCACCACTTTCACCCAGAAGCCCTACCTTGTTTACCACAGGGCTTTCCCTGGCAGGTGAATGGCTTCACACACCTGCAGTCTGGAGCTGCATCAGCTTCCACAGCCCCAGAGGCTGGCAGCAGCTAGAGATGCCCGCCCTGGAACCCCAGTTCTAGGAACAACTTGACAGGTGCCATCCCCACGTGACAAAATCTATGTTACAAGGTATCGTACTACATGTACAACCTTGCCTGGGACAGCAGTGAGAGTTCACCAGAGTACGGCAGAAGCTGCCTGTTCTCAACAGGCAACACCAGAATGAGAGAAGCCCAAATCCTGCCTCCAGTAATATAGAGAATCAGTACTTGGCACAAGCTCTGGAAACCTTTATCTTCGTGAGTGCATTACTAATCATGAGCTCGAGTGTGCCAGCTCTCAGAAGCATACGCTCCTCTTCCCTGTAGTGCCATGAATCTTCAAACCCACCATATGGCATCCCAGCCTACCTTCAACAGGAGGAATGGAAGCAACCCCGCCCCAGCCTGGCTTTTACACCCCTCCTGCAACAGCAGCAACAGGGAATGAACTCACTTCACCCCAACCCCAGCTGAAGGCAGTAGGGAAAAGTGGATCTCCTGTGTACCAGGTATGTAATACAGCCTCAAACATACTGCCCAGAGAATCTGTGGCTGCTCTATCACTGGAAGTGTCCAAGCCCAGCCTGGATAGGGTTTTAAGCAACCTGGTCTAGTGAGAGGTGCCTGTTGAGGGAGGGCTGGAACAAGATGACCTTTAAGGTCTCTTCCAACCCAAACCATTCAATGATAAAGAGTTGGGCTTATCACCTCTCCCACCAGCAACAGTCTGGACCGATGGTGACTGCTGCCCCAGCTTTCAGCACAATTGCTCCGGGTGAGCATTCTGAGCCTTGGCCAGAGTCAACAGAGGTGGCTTAAGGCTGGATGCAACTGCAGGGGTGCGGTGGGTGTATCCCTGCCCTGATCCGGGTCCAGCCACGGTCAGAGTGCAGGGAGTGGGGCACATGCAGTAGATGGTATCTGCACAGGCACACAAGGGCACCTGGGCTCCTTCCAAGGCTCATGTGAGGAATGAAGGGGTGTAATCACCTAAAGGTACAGGCAAGTAGGGACCTGATGGCTGCTGCTGCCTGCCAGACGGTAACCTGGGCTGCTCCCACACACGGTCTTGAGTGAAAAGACCTCACTGTGAGTCAAGCTCATCCTTTCCTACACTAATTGCAACGCTGAAGAGGGCAGCTCAGCTATCCGAGAGCACACTCCTGACAGCGGCATGCGGACACTGACCCTCCAGCTGACCACACAGCTCACCCCACCGACACCTGGGTTTACCCCAAGCACCCAGCCTACGTGTGGGTGCAGAGGACGCCCTCTCCCTCAGAAGGAGGGCATGGAGCCAGAAACCCCTGGAGCTCCAGCGGGCTGTCCGGCAGCGCCCGTCGCGATCTGCGGGATGCTGCCCGCTCACACCGGCTGGGCGAACGCCACGGCCGCCGCCTTAGAGCCCGAGGGCCGGTCCAGTCCCGGAGAGGTGGCTGGGAAGGGACAAGGAACACGCTGATGTGGGAAGGACACTCCAAACCCCGCTCCGACAGCAGCAGCCCGGCACCAGCCTCCCAGTGACCGGGGCCGCCCGCCTGTGACCCCGCGGGTTCCGGGGCAGCCACGCACCCCTCTCGGTCAGTACCCACCTGTGCGGGGCAGCGTCCCCGGGGCGGGCGGGCCGCCCGCTGCTGCCCGCGGGGCGGCGGGGCCGGGGGGCGGCGGCTGCGAGCGAGGCCGCGGCAGCGGCAGGCGGGAGGCCGAGGCGGCGGTGGGAGCGCAGCAGAGGGCGGGAAGCGCCGAGCAGAGGCAGCGCACGGAGCTCTGGTACATGCTCCCAGCGGCACGGAGCGGGACCGGCGGGGATCGGGCGGCACCGGGAGAGGCCAGCGGCACAGCGGCTCCTGCGCCCGCCCCGCGGCCGCGCTTATAGAGGCGGCGGCGCCCCGTGCGGCGCGGACATCGGGCACTACCACCCGCACCCGAGGGGGAGAGACAAGGTACAAACAAACTGCCCCGGCACCGCCGCCCGCACACCGAGCCCGCCCGCGGGTACCGGCGGGGCAGCGCTTCCCGCGGCCGTCCTGCGGCTCCCGCTGCCGCTGGCGGAGGACGCTGCTGTAGGAAGAACTCTCTCCGTGGCCGCTCCCGCCTCCCCTACCCCGCCGTGCAGTGGTGTGGCCCGGAGGCGGTTTCCCGCCGGTGATGTCAGCAAGGGGCGCCCTCTGCTCCCATGGACGTCAGGGCACGGTGCCCGCCCCGCCCCGCCCAGCCGGGAGCAGCGGGGCTCGGAGCCCGGGGCGGGCCGAAGGCGGCTGCACAGGTCTGTGCACCACCAGGGAGAGGCACTGGGGCCGCTGCATGCCCCTCACTGCGCCCGCCACGTCCCAGGAGCGCGTGGAGAGAGGGACGCTCCCCCAGCGCAGCATCCCGCACCTGGGTGCCGTCCACCCTGGGAGCCCGCGGGGCTGGAGGGAAGGCAGTGCAGCAGCCCCCGGTAAGGGGGGTCTGGGCCCCAAAGCAGGCAGCTGGGGGCGCCTCTGTTGGGTGCTTCTGTTTCTTGTTCTCCCCGCTTCCTGTGTCGTGTGTCAGGCCAGAGGGGCCGAGTACAGCCCGAAATTCCTGTGCTGGAATTAGGGCAGTGCCCGCAGTTTGTCTGAACAGGCTTCCTTCTGAAATACTTGATTTTTCATGTGTTTGATATACTGCCGAGGGGGCCTGGGAGAGACAGATCCTTCTGTGGGGGATGCTGCTGCAGGAACTACGACAAGCTAGCAGCATGGCATTAGACCTGGGTCTGCTTAAACACCCCTGGCACATCCCTCTTTTTCTCAGGCTTTCCCTTGCCGGGAAGATGGCATTAGGGCACAGCAGTTGGTCCCTGTGTTCCCTGTGTTTTGGTGTTCCAGTGCCTGCTGTCAAGGATTTTTTTCTCCAGCTTGCTGCCTGCTGGGCTTAGGGTGGTTATAGCCATCCTCTGGAGACAAGAGAGAATAGTAGAATCATTTAGGTGGGAAAAGACCTCCAGGATCATCAGGGTGGAAGTTTTTGTTTGGGTGCTGGGGGCATCTTTCTCTTAGTGGGCTCCCAAGCCCCAGCAGCCCACTGCACCAACCATACAACAGGATGGGGGACACCCAGGAAAAGGGGCATTGGGGAGGCTAAGGTTGCTTCTAGTCCTGTCACATTAATCAGATGGAACCAACAACCCACCTCTGCCACTGCCTGACAGTTCAAGAACTGATGATTATGAATGAATATGGTGATCCTCAAAAGTATGGTGCAAGCATCAAAAAAGACCATTCCAGAGCAACCTCAGAAGAGTTGTCTCAGCTCAGCAGCATCACAGGCTGGGCTCCACTGCTGAGCAGAAGTCAGGTTTTGGAGAGGATCTTACCTCTGTTCTTTGTGCTGTCAGGATGAATTACCTGCAGGCTGCTTGTGTGGGTGACATGTGACCTCGTTCTAAGCTGCAAGTGAAGGGGATTTCACAACCTCCCTGAGCTCTCAGAAAACTCCCGTCTGCTTTGGTTTTGGGCACATATGTAGGCATGCTTCTGGTACAGGGGAAAGGGAGTTCTCATCTCTCCAGGGACTAAATTGGCCTCCAGGGCTGGAAGCAAATGCTAGGTGCCATCAGAAAGATGGAACTCGTCTTTTCCACTGGCACATCATAAGATCTCTGACTTTGTAGGTGCCTGTCTTTCCTAAGCATAACAGCTGATCCTGCTTTCCTCAGTGCAAGAAGTGCATCTTGGCTTGGGCAATATTGGTTCATCCCTGTCCTTGTTCTAGCAGTCTTGTAATCTTGCAGACTATTTTTCATGGGCCTGGTCCTTATTTTCCCCTATAAAAAATAAACATGCTTCTTTCACATCATGTCTTCTAAATCTCTATTTTTATTGCTCTCTCCTCAAGCCTCTCCTTGACCCAGTTCTTCCCTGCTCTCCTGCATATAGCCCACCACAAATTTGCTCGTCTTTCTTTGTGTTACTTTCCATTCCAGACACATTTGTCATTGTCAGGTTGTTCTTCACCACAGTTTTCATAGTGCAAGGAACTTTACTTCCCCTTCGAAGGCAGGTGCATTGTTTGTCTTTCTTTCATCACCTGGTACCACTCTTCTTGCTTGGATTTTGGAAGGCACTTGTTAGAGGTTCAGAGAAAAGTTGGGAGAATATCTAGAGTCCTCTGGGATGATGGAGTTAACTTCTCTTTCTGCCCATCCTCTACTTGCTTTGCTTCCTTTTTCAGACTTTTCTGTCTCATTTCTAGAACTGAGTTTGATCCCTTGTGCCATTTTGATGCTTTCACCCTCTTGGCTCTGACTGATTTCATCCCAGTTTCATGCCTGGAAGCTCGTGCTAATTCTGTTATTCTCATCTGTAATTGTATCTATGTGTCTTTGTTCCTCATTTCCTTTTTGTTTATCAAAGCATAGACGGTGGTTGTCTCACAAGCCCTTTGCCGATGGTGTTTTTCTCTCAGTGGTGCTTTTCTCCTCAAAAAGACCTCTATAGAACAGCTGCAGTTTCAAAGGTGGGTCCTAGATCTTGGTGCTTAAACTTACACCTGGCTGCGTGTAGGCTCATCTAGCCCTCCCTAAGCAAATTACTCTAATGTAAATGCTTTTAAACAAACTAAAAACCCCGAGAAAGATAATTAAACAGCAGGTAGGTAATTAGCTTTCTCAGTTTTGTTATTAACTTTTGTTTGTCATTAACTTTTTCAGTTTTGTTTTCTGTAAAATGAAGTGGCCTGGCCTCAGCAGAGAATGCTGGGAACATGGGGGAGAAGCAGCTGAACAGCCTGGGAGGGAAAAGGCTGGAGCCTAGATTTCTCTGCTTTCAAGCACGTGGACCATTCCTTGAAGATTTCTCAGCTCTGATTCATTCCTTTCCACTTGAAATACGAATAGAAGAGACAGAGGCTTGACTGCCATGCAAGACTGGGAGCCCTGGTTCCTTGCTGGGCTCTGCACCTGACTGGGCTTGTCTGCTCTCAAGTCTGGGCACCCTTGTCAGAAGGGCAAACTTGTGACTAAGAGTTTATTTCTATGCTTGTTGTGCATGAACCTCTGTAACCAGCTTCCCCCCCCATTTTCAGAAGACCAGACACTTCTGGAAGGAAAGAGTGGTTGGTGATCCAAGGAATCCATGAGCTGTCCCAATGGCCTGATGGGATTTGGCAAAGAAAATCCCTGACCTTCTTTGGTGGTACCTATCCCCTCGGTGGTGGCCAAGGGGGTAGGTAGCCTGGGTTTGGCTGCTGACAGATTAGAGACTTGTTGACAGGGAAGCTGCTGGCTTTGTGTCCTGCTCAGGAGATGAGGCAGCTGGGCCCATCTCTGAGCTCCAAGTCCTCAGCTCCTGTTAGGCATTTGCTGGCATTCAGATGCATCTTATCTTGATGGTTCTCTGTTCTGCCCTCCTGCCCCATGGAAAAACCCTTGGGTTTTCCCCAGAGCTGGCTGCTCATCCTCCTCACCTCCTGTTCCAGCAGATTTCTTGGAGCTGCTCACCACCTAGTGAGCTTAGCAGTCCTTAAGTAACTAATGAACGGCAGTGCAATATGTTTGTTATTAATTTCATTTTTCTGGTGACTCAAGTAGTTGGGTTTAGGCCAAACCACAATCTAATCTTCATGTGATGTCCAAGGACGAAGGAAAGGTTTCCTGCTTCCTGTACTGAATGTGCTTTTCTCTGCTCTTTTGAGTGTTGGCTTTCCTTAGCTGTGTGTGCCCATGCTTGCATGACAGTAACAAAGGCATTTGGGAAAGAAGAAGTCCCTGATGATGCATGAAGCTGTTTTTCACACACACTCTGTTCCCAGGATTGGGAAGAGTGGTGATTTAGCTCCAAAATGTGAATCATTGTTTGCTTGGCATTGCTTAGGGTGACTCAAAAGCCCTATTAGCCTTCTATGGAAAATAAAACCCTTCCAAAAATACACAAAAGATATGATTAATTTTAGGTGCATGTGCCTTAGTGAAAAGAGAAGTTTCTTCAGGAATTGATCTCAGCTATCCCATGTGCATCTGACTAATGTTTCCACAAGCCAGGAACAGTGAGCAAATGGAGAGAAGAGGTCCAGGTCAAAGGGTGCATAGGCTGTGAGAAATGCTTTTTTCTTAGTTGTTTGACCTGATCTTACCCTGGAAATGCTGGTCTTTCCAACACCCTGCCCAGACTGTTAATCCTTTTCCAATGCTGTGGAAATCTCAGGACCAGCAGGCTGTTACTTACTAAAAAATACAGCTTTGACTGAAGTTTTTCCAGCATCTAATAAAAGCAATGATTTCCTCAAACTTCCCTTCCTTGGGATTAGTAATGATCTGAGGATAATGATCCTTCCACGTCCTTAGTCACTTCCTCCCAGCTGGTCATCACTGTGTCAGGAAAACTGCTGCTCTCACTGCCAACATTTTCAGCTTGGAAAAGCATGCTCTGAAGCTGCCATCTCTGGGGAGATGGACAGCAATCCCTGGAGTGTCACAGTGGATTAACAGGAGAAAGCCTGGGGCAGTTTGGTTCTGCACAGCACAGACGGCTGTGAGCATGGTGGGTTTGAACTTCTGTGCACACAGATCCCAACACCTGATTTCTCCCTTGAGCAATACCACCGCCTGAAGTGCTGGATGCTTTCCTGGGGGATGCCTTGTGCCCCCCAGTGTGGGATTGAGCAGAGGCATGGACTTCACACAAGATGACAACATGCAAAGACCTTTATTGCGTAGTGAAAATCCCTTAAATACCATCACGCAAACAGGAGATATCATCACATAGACAGGAAGTGGTTCACTACAGTGTTCCCCAATCACCTGGGCTATTCTACAGTTTTTACCTTTTATGGCAGCAGGAAGAAGTGCCTTATAAGGTCACAAACCATAATCCTCACTCCTCATAGGTCTAACAGTCCACAAATGCACAATTCTCTCCTAGCCCATCCCTGGTGACCTGGATGAAGTTTCATGGGTCCCAGGTTCCCTCCAGGCCTAGGAAAGAAGCTCATTCTGGCCTTCAAGGCTTGCTCCTCTTGTCACACACATCGTGTAACCCGACACCCCAGGATGCCCTTTTCACCTGTCATGTCCTTCACCTCCTCACAATCAACCTGCTGCTGGGCTTCCTCCCTCCCTGGGCAGCAGGCTGGGAGTGCTGCCTGCTCTCCTCTCCCTGCCTCACCTTGCTTTTGGCTACCTGGGAAGAAGCTGTGAGCCAGGACTAGCGGCAGACATGGGGATCATGGTAGGTTTGAGAGAGGCTGCCCTGAAACAAGTTCACCTGAGGTGAAGTAGGGCAGAGATTTAGGTGTTTAAAACAGGCAGCATTGCCATGGATAGCTGAGGTTGCTTTCCAAAGCACTCAGCTCTCATTTGTCAAGCATTTCAGTCACTAAACCATTTCACAAAGTGGAGCTTTGCCACTTGAACCCAGTATCTGCCTTACTAAGAAATAAGTAGCAGTGAATCTGGATAGCAGATGGTAAAGAGTTCCAGGCAGTTAAGGAAGAGGGAATGTTAGCGACATTTCTGACATTTTGTTAAAGAAACATGCATGTAACTTCATCTCAGATATGAATATGCACTACAATGGGGATGATGAAATAGAGTACTTTGTATTTAGAAACAGGTGTCTGTCTAAGAGGTGTCTGGCTGTGGAATCAGAATTTCCAAGACTTCTACATGAGGCAGCCAGACTTTGTCTTGACTTGTTCAGTACCTCTCTGAATCTCCTTTCTGATATTTCATAATTTTTAAAGTATTTATTTATACTCCAAGGACCTGCTATATGCCTTTTTTGGGCAAAGCCATTTTATTTTCCTTTTATGTATGTTAGTGACTTTGAAGGGAACCAGTGAATGGCTGATCTTGGAGCCACTTGTGCTGCAATGCTGAGCAAGAGGAGGATCATTCATTTCCATTCATTTAGCACATTTAGCAAACACTTACATTCAGCCATTACTCTGCCTTTTGAGAGACAGGAATGGAGACATTTTCCATTTAGGATGTTGTTGTGACACGGTTGTAGTATTTGAGCAGCTGTCAGATGATTTTCAGGGCTCCTTAGAAATGTCAGGCCTGGCAGGGCTACCGTTTCCTGACCTGCTGGAAAGACCTGGAACACTTTGTGATGCACGAGTGGTTCACCTGCCTCTGCTCAGAGCCTGAGGCAAACGGGAGGCTGGTGGAGTGAGCACCATTGAAAAGCCTGAGATGTGCACTGTCTTTCCAGAGCCCAAATCAGTGGAGGTGCTGGCCCTGTGGAGCTGCTGGTGGTGATGCATTTCCTGGCACACAGGCATGTAGAGGCTGCAGGAGTGGATCTGGGGCTGCCCAGTAGCAGCATTCATTGTCACTGGTCCTCCCTGGTGCCCATTCAGAGGTGATCTGCAAGTGCTGCTCTCTGACACATGCTCCAAGGGGCTGAAGATCCATCCTCCTTCCTATAGACTGCTTTGGGATATCTTAGGCTAAGATAAGGACAGTCTTCTTGACATAAGCATAATTTTTCCTACATTGCTACTGTCTGGGCTCCTGTTGGAAAGCAAAGTGATGGAGAACTGTGGTCTGAGGTAGGCATGCCAATGACCCTTGGCTGGGCACTGCAATCCTTATGTAAAATGATGCTGGTTTTCATCTTTGGAAATAAATGCAACTTCTATTTTTCATGCTCTGTTACCCTGGTTTCACGGTACCTTGGTGTCTCAGTAAAGAAACCTGCCAGTCATCACTTTCCAGGCAATAAATTTGTAATTGAAGAGGAGCTGGCACGGTGGAGCTGGCAGCCAAGCCCAGGACTGGACTTTCCCCAGGGGTGTGCTCAGTGGAGGCACACTGGTTGGGCTGCCTGGAGGCAGGGCTGCAGGTATCTCCCACCTCCTGGTGGCCCTCCAGCCCTGGCCAGCACCCAGCTGTGTCTGCGTCACTGGCCCTGCTGCTTGTGCAAGTGCCCCCGCACTGCTGTGACCCACAGTGGCTTCTGGAACCAGGCTGGCAGGGCTCTGGGAGGCTTTGCCCCCTACCCCACCTGGACCCTGGCTTTCCCCAGTGGCTTTGCTCAGCTCTGACCAGCCTCAGCTGGGGTTTGGAAGCCCAAAATGCAGACTGGGAAGCTCTTGGTGCTGCTGGAGACACAAAATTGGAAACTCCCTTTTGGGCATCTGGTGGAGTGTTGGGTTTCTGTGCGATCTGCAGCCACCCTGACCTCAGGGCACCAGGCTGCAAGTGGCTGAGCAGCCCCTGACCCCTCTGCCCTGGTCCAGACAGTGAGTTTGCAAAGCTCGAGGTTTTGCTAACTCCCAGCCATGAAGACAAGGGTTGGGAGCTGGTGCCTGGCTGGGCTGTGTCCTCTCCCCAGCTGTGTGCCAGAGGGGCTGCTTTGCTGAGGTAATGCAAACAAGTCATGGCAAAGGCCACCTGGGCTGTGCCTAGGTTTATCACCCTGCAAAAATGATCTGCTTATTCAGTAGCAAATTCCTCTGTGAATTCCCTGCTTGCACTGCATCAAACATGGATTTAATTATGAATAGATTTTTGTCCTTCCAGGGCAGTTTTAGGAGATGTGGAAAGGTTCTCTTCCCTCCATGGAACCCTGGAGTTTGGGTGAATCTGCTGTTTTCCTCAGAGAACAGCTGTACTTTCTGCCTTTATTGTGTTCTAGTTTCAACTCCATCCTAGGGATATCAGGGGTTTGATGAGGGTCTCCCTAACAGCCTTTCAGCAGCTCCAAGTCCAGAAGACAGTTTGCAGAGAAAGTCCAATCAGGTCCTGATCCCTGCAGGGTGAAAGCACAGCTCTGCTTGGCACAGCATGCTTCCTTCTTCAGAGGGCTGTCAGGGCTGTCTGAATCACTTCACTGCCATGTGTCAGTCTCCCCCAACTTCTCTTCAGCCTGTTTTGGTGCTTTACCACCCTGGGCTTCACTGTGTCACCAGAGCTCAGACCTGGCCTTTGGAGCATGTGCCACCTCCATCTCCTGCTCCTGGGTGTATGGCACAGAGCAGGCAGCCCTTGGCTGGCTCTGTCTGATGCCAGAGAAGTGCTCTGAGGCAGCATGGTCTGAAGAAATACTGGTTTTATTATCTCTTGGCTGTTTGGTGAGTTGCCCAGGACCCTTCTGAGATCCTGCTGAATTTGTTTAAATGATACTTCATCCTTGGCCCCTTGACATAAAGTAGGGATGCACTCAGTGACTGACAAGGTGAGGACAGTGAAAGAGTCATGCAATAGATCCATGAATGTGAGTGACATTTAAAAACCTCCAAAGAAACTTCTGGGGTAGTTTCAGGATTTCTGTCTGTTGGATGAACAAGGGGCAGTTTTTAATAACTCGTCCTTCGGAAGGGAGCACAGAGTGCCCTATGAAAGACCCTTCATCTCAGGAAATGAGCACCTTGTTCAACACTAAATCCATTTCCCCTCCACTGAGCTGAGTTCAGGTCAGCAGAAAATTCCTCCTGAGATGGACAACAAGCCCTGGGCACTAAAATTCATGGTAGGAGGACTGTCCAGGCAACCCAGAGGAAGCCCAGTGACCTAGTACAGCAGCAAGGCAGCACAGAGCAAACCTGTGAAACAAAAAACATGCTTGCAAATGCAGTGAAGCTGAGTGGTTGATCATTAGCAGCTCCAGTGAGGCTTGAATGTGTGTCCTGGAGGGAAAGGCTGTTTTGCAATCCGTTACCTAACTCAGCATCCCTCCTGTGGTGCCATTCAAGATCCAAAGTCTAGCAAAGTAAAGGTCTGATTTTCACTCCAACTCGGGGCTTTTAGGGCATTGTCAGTGAGCAGCACCCTGGGTGTCAAGATATAGAAATCCTGGAAGCACTTATTCTTTATACAGTGCAGGGCAGACATATGCAAGAAGAGATACTCACCACAATGACTGAAAGCCTGTCTGGCTGCTGGTGGTAGCCGAGTTCACATTATCACCAAACCTTCTGTAGTTGCTATACTGACTTCTCTTGTAAATGTAGGAAATTGCCATTTGGTTGTCCTCATGAAACAGCATGGTTGTACCACTCTCAGTTGTGATGGCCTCTCACTTCTTTAAGGAAACTTTACCTCCTATGCTGTCACCTTCATTTAAATGGCTGAGAGTCAGTATGAAGACCAACTCCATTTCCAGATTCTGAGACGTTGTGGTTTAGGAATGGTATTCCCCAATTTAATGTTCCCACAGACACACTCCAGACCACGTGCTGCTTGCTCACTTTCTTCCTGCTCCACCTGCAGTGAAATGGAGAGGAGAATTGAAGGCACAAAAAGCTAAAGATCACAGGTTGAGATAAAAACAATTTACTAGAAACAGCAATGGAATAAGAAAATTAAGAGTAACAACAAGACACTAATAACAGAGTGTAAAAGATAGGCAAACTATTTATATGTGATTGCTCACCACACAATTTAGTGTTCCCCCTGAAACACCCCAGACCACAAACTGCTCACTCCCTTCCTGTTCCCTCTGCAGTTGGATGGAGAGAAGAACTGGAGGCCCAAAAAGTTGAAATAAGAACAATTTGCTAGAAAAAGCAAAGAAATGGGAAAAACAGTGACAACAATACTAATAGCAGAGTGTGCAGATTGGTGCATAATTAACATGTGACTGCTCACCACATGGAATCCAGGGTGATGTGACCATGCACCACCGAAGAAACAGCACTTCTCTATGTCCATGGTGTCAGGTGGCATCAAATAATTCCAGGGCTATGCCCTTCCTGGCTGCTGCAAAGATTAACCCTGAGACAAGCAGGATAGATGAAATGCCACTGTGTCTCCAGCTGAGGTGTCAAGCAAAGGGCAGAGCTGGCCCTGGTTACAAAAACTCTGCAAATATTTATTCCCTCAGCTAGAAAACAGTGGGATTTGACAGAAAAATAAACACAGCATTGACCTGTTTTAAAGGAAAAAACCTCACAAACTCATGTGGCCTGATGTTTTCACGTCATGGGTAGGTTTTGTAGCTTTCAGCATGAACTCTGCATCACTTTAATTGAATGGTGTGCAGCCTGAGCTGGCTCAGTGAGCACAGCACAGCTGGGCTGGCTCCACAGCTCCACGTGTAGGTGAATGGCAAAGCAGGGGCTTTTCCAAAACACATGGATTAGTGAGTACTGTGTCTTTTCCAGCACATCATCTCCAAATCCTTTAGTGACTGCCACTGAGATAGATGGTGAACTTTGCAGCATCTTATCTTTGATTAAAGAAAAGAGTTATATATTTATAAGAATCCAATATGAAATGATGGTTATGGGCAATGGCACATTTTATTTGCAATGCCACATGTTTATTGTCTGCAGCATCAGAGCTGCGTGCTGCAGGGCTTCAGTCTGAGGATGTGGCAATGCCCTGCTGAAGCTGCTTGCAGGGAGAGGTGACAATTCCTTGGCTGTGGGTGGTGGAGCTTTGGGGGGTCTGGGTGATGGGGTGGGGGGTGCTGGGACCTCACAGCTGGTTATGTTTTCAAATGGCACTTGCTGCAGTTTCTATTATATGTGTTTTCCAGTTACTGTCCAGCTGTCAGGTAGCTCTGAGACAAAGCTTGTGGTTGCCTCCATTGAGTGCAGGGATCCTGGGCTCACCCTGGAAGTTGGTGGGAAAGCTGGGGCTGCCAGCAAGCACTTGGACACAGTGGCAGCTGCAGAGGTACTTGTCGCAGGTGTAATAAGGACAAGATACACCATTACCTCCCTCCACACATTGGTGGGCTTCAGCTGGCACTTGGCAGCCCCTCCAGCACTCTGAAACACCCCATGAGCCCAACCTTGCTTCCAATTTAAATTTTTAAAATCTCAGCTGAGTGCAATGTGAGCCTCCCATTTTTGTTGCTAGGTGAATAAACGCGTTTCTGCTGGGTAGGAGTTCAGCCTTGTTTGTGAGTGACCCTTGGTGATCTCCCTGCCAGCATTTTCCAGTCTGCATCTCTGCTCTCTCAGGTGCAGCTCTGTATCCACACAAGTTCAGGTTTCCTGCATTAGATGTCCTTGTCTTTACAGAGAATTTAATACATTGACAGAACAGATGATTTAACGGGAGGGGATAGGAGGTTATTTCAAAGGGTGTGTAAGGGACTGAAAATCATATTTTCAATTATGTCCAAAATAAGATTTCTCTGTAATGTTTGCAAGAGGAATTCAGTGCTGCCTGAGAAAATGAGGTCCCTGAGAGCCTTTTCCAAGGAAGGCACAGGGGTCTAGTGGCCATCTCTTCGTCTGTCCTTGCCTATGCAAGGTGCAGGTGGTGGGATTGACTCTGTTTTCATCTTTCTTTTGGGGCACAGACCAAAAGCAAGAACAAATAAAAAAAGGTCCACTGATGGACACAAAGGAACAATTTTTACCGAGTTTCTGGAGTTTCTTAAAAAAAAAAAATCTCAGTGTTGAGGAGAGTTTTAATTAACCTTGGCTTGTCCTGCACATAAATAGGTGTGAGGGCTGAGAGACACTTAAGAGGAGGAGAAAAAAGGTCCATCTTTCATGTACCTCTTGTGGTACATGAGAAAAGCTTGCAAATGGCCTTCTGTCTTTGTAAAATCAGAAACACCACAGGTATGAAGGCTGCTCTTTGCTGTACTTCCCTTGAGGCAAGAGAAATGTGTCATTTCTCAAAGAAGCAGCTGAAGTGTGCAGAGACAGCTCTTGTCCTTGTCTCTGGGATTTAGGGAAGGGGTGAGAAAAACAAACAAAACACCTCTTAATTCTCCAGCACATTCAGTCACAACTTCTGGGCTGAAGTAGTGACTAAAATGTTGCAATGTGAATGGAAATCCAGGTTGTTCGCTGTGCTGACAAGGTGCCTGCTGTCCAAGAACAGCAGAAGCTATGAAAAATGCTTTGAGGTCCTCTGGAGATGCCATGGGTGAGCACCTTACAGAAACATCTTAATTACACACTAATGAATGCCAGAGTGGCAGACAAGGGAAGGACAGTGTATTGTACATTTATCCTAGGTACAAGCTGACAGCTGATTTGTGAGTACCTTCTTTCCTCTAGTGATTTTTATTTTGGTTTTGGAGTGTTTAATAGTTTGAATGTTGTCATTTCCTATTTCTGTAGGTATGTCTATATGATGGCAATTTTTTTTCTATGTTTGTTTAGGTCATTCATTTCAGAGTGTGGAAATGGGAAGAAAGTGGTTGTAAGCACAACATTCTCTCATGTTCTAGCCACCTCCATTTTCTTTATTTGAACATTGACTTGGTCATTCAGGGTGCCTGGTTTCAGTCGTGCTCCCCAAATCTGAATGTATTAATGAACACATTAACAAAGGTGGTTAATCACCTTGCAGCATGGTGTTCCCAGCTCTGCTCCTGAAGGACACTGGGCAGTCCGTGCATTAGGAACGTGCTGTGAATGCCTCATGAAGCTGTCGGAGCTGTGCTGGCTTTCTCCAAATACGCCATGAGATGGCAGCAAAAGCTTTTGAGAGAATTTTGTACCTCAAATTGTTCGTTGTTTAGGGATTCTTGTAAGAGAACTTGATCATAAATCCCACGCCAATTGATGGGTTCATAATGCATCCTGCGGAGTATATGCTGTAGAGTTCCCTGAAGTGTAAGGTTTCTTTTTCAGTAGAGAAGGCCCTTTCCCCACTTGGTTGTATTTCTTCTTTTCACATCTAACATATTCCCATTGTTTAGTGTTATTTGAAAGAAATGGACAAGCAAAGCCTTTAGTTTGGGTTGCAAGGGACCTTAAAGATCATCTCATTCTAACCCTCCCTGCTATGGGCAGGGATACCTTTCACTAGCACCAGGTTGCTCTAAGCCCCATCCAACCTGGCCTTGATCACTGCCAGGGATGGGGCATCTGCAGCTTCTCTGAACAACCTGTTCCATTGTCTCACAACCACCACAGTGAGGAATTTGTTCCTAGTATCTCAACTAAACCTACTCTATTTCAGTTGAAAGCCATCCCCCCTTAAACAGTGCCAGTATAGGGGGTTATTCCTTGCCAAAAAATGAGCATTACCTTTGTCAAAAATGTATTTATGCTCCACAGAGAGAGTGACCAGATGTAAGAAACCATTTTTGCAGAGATCTGTGTAGTTATGGGAAAATAGTTAAGGAGGAAATTGAAACTTGGTTTTGCCTTTTTTTTTTTTTTGTCATCAGCTATACCTATCAGCTAGGAATATGGAATTAAAAAACTTGTGGGAAGAGAAACAGCAGTTATTTTCAGCCACGTGGTGACATTATATGCACCCTTGATGATAATGTGATATGGAAAGAATGGCAGCTATTCATGAAGGTGAGGAAAAACAGACTTATGTCTGCCACCCCCTCCCACTCTTCATCCTGTTCTTATAATGGGTATTACTTTTAAAACTTTCCTCTTAGCAACAGTAATGAAAAGTAGGTTAAAAGCCATTAGCAAAAATGCTTCCTTACCATCTTACAGGAAAATGTTTTTAAAGACAATGTTGTACATGACTTGCTTGAAAACAACCTTTCCAAAAGAATTGCTTATAACTGCAGAGCTACAGTGCAGGAGGCAATTTCAAATTGGTTCTGTGACATGCTGGTGATGAAGCTGATGAGGGACTATGTTGCAAAGGCAGTTGCCATTTCATTCATGCTGATTGAAAACTGGGATGCCAATCCAAACCTATCTTCTTTCAGTTTAAAGTCAAAACCCTGTTGCTACATGCCCTTGTAAAAAGTCCATTGAAAAAGTCTTCACATACAATGTCTTTGAACACAAAAAAATTTGAATGTATTTAGTCCCTGGAATTTTACAAATAATTTATTAGAAACGAGCAAGTAATTATTAGAGGCTTCCTTTATTTTTTTTGCTGCTAGCATTGGGCAAGCTCATCCGTGGGAGTCTGAGTCCTGCAAATTCTCACTGAGGCTGCTCAGTCTGCAGTTTGGGGGCAGCAGCAGCAGATGAAATCCCTGCTCCTGTTTTCCACCTTCTGCTGTGTGGCAGAGCTGCTTTTTGCCATTGCAGAGCAAAATGGATTCAGGAAGATGTAAAACTGTTTGGTTGGGCTTTTTTCTCCTCTGGGAGTTTTCATCTGAATCTGTACCCAGCTGCCTTTCATCACAGAGTTGTGGCAAATATTAATGCCATGCTTGGATGTATCATCTAGAGGGGAAGGGCACACGAGGGAGTGGAAGATTTCTGTTGGTTTGAATATTGCAACATCAGAGTGCCTAAGACCATAAGGTTGTATGCAAATTTCCTGGATCCTAAAGGCTCTGTCTTCCAGTCTGATCAGTTCTCTGTCCTCTTTTCTTAAAAGTCTGTAAGTATTTGCTTGGTTTCTCTGTAATCCCAAGGATGCCAGCTCCCTTCACTGTGCAGAATCAAGGCTTGCACCTTTGGGCATGGGCTCGAAGTACATCCTTGGGCAAAGCTAAAGTGTACAGCTGTGGTGCAGAGATATGCACAAAAACCAACATCATTATTTACACTGTAAATTCTCAGTTCCCTTTGTGTTATTTCCAGCGTTCCCAACATGTTTTTCTGGCTCCCCTTGTAAAATAAAAATATAACATGGCACTAATAGAGAACTCCTTCCATGAGTGGCATAGAGTTTCATTGAAGTATTCTTTTCTTATTTTCATTTTAAACCTAAACCCAAGCAAACAACATTTCTGTGACACAGTAAGGGAGCTGGTATGAGAGAATTTGTCTTCAGAGACTGCAGTGCATTCTCAGCTCTATCATCCTGAGGCATTTTGTCCTCTGTGAAAACTGTTTTTATAATTCACCCATCCACTCCTTGACTTTTATATTGTTGTAGGGCCCGATCCTGTAGTGAGAGATGGGGCAGAAGGATTAGTTTATGAACAGATTCAGATTTGAGCTTGGAGTGGGAATTATAAACCTAATCAGACATGCATCTATAGCTGTTGGATGGAGTCTCTTCCTATTATTCCCCTCACCTTCTTTATGTCTTCATAAATTGACATTGAATTCTGCCTTACACATTTGTTACACAGGCCTGCAAAAATATCTCTGTTTTTCCTCTGAAGATTTGCATTTACAGGGAAGAAAACTACCTCACAGCTGAAACAACATATATTTTAAACATTCTCCTTTCATGTGCATCCCAGTTAAAATGCCATCAAAAGGGCAGTTGGATAATCTCTTGTAGAAAGAATAATGCCTTTCCTTTTCCAGTTCCCAGCAGATTCTTGATGTTTTACCTCCGATACACCTCTCCTCAGTCTTGGGCAATGTTCCTGTAATTAATGAATACCTTTAGCCTGTGTCTGCAACTGAAAGTCTGCAGAACTTCTCTTGCCTCCAGAAATGTTCAGAAATGTTTTATGGTATGATATATAGAAGGTGGTGTGATTCCTACCTGCAGAAGCAAAGGTAACAGTCATGGGAACCCATACACAAGGCAAGTAAAAGCAGGCTGGGATGGGGAGATGGGATTGACAGGGAGATTATGAGACACAAGCTTGCATCTTGAGAATTGTTCATTTTACACTTAATTCTTCTCTTAATGTTCATGTCATGCCTTATTTTTGCCATAGCTGTGCATGAAAACAGAGGCATAAACAAAACCTTCTCTGTGCTAAGACTGGTCTGGACTACTGAAGGCAGACCAAGCCTGTGTACATCCCTCCCCTCGAGTTCACACCTCTGAGACACAACCATCAAAACTGCCTCAGAGAGAGTGAGGGCAAGTGCATTACAGATTATAAGGTGGTGAGGTGACCATGAGTGGGATGAGTAAATATTGATGACAGATTCATTGCTTCTTATGTCTATACAGACAAGATAAGCCCAATAAAAGTAATAGGCAGCTCTGGACTTGTTACCATGGTAAAATATTACAAAAATATTACAGACTTCTTAAGTCTGGAGAAATGAAAAAGGCCATGGCTTTTTCTTAACAGAACCATGAAGTTTTTATTTATTTTTTATTCCTTTTTAGGCTCTCTTGGACCTTCTCTCTCTTCAACCTGTTTCAATGGTTGAAAATAGGACTTGACCCCTTCCAGAAAAAGTTTGGCCATGCTTTTTTGCATGCCAAAAGCCCTGTCATATAAACTCTCACCCTGGGATAGTAGGTTATGAAATCTTTCTGCTTTTCTTCTCCTGTCTAACCTGGAAAGCATTAGTGTTAATTAGGCTACTGTGAGGATTAGGAAATTATATTTTGTAAGTTGATTAATGCCTGGAAAAGTGGCATCCAAGGATACTGCAGCCTGTTCCCTCCCTGCCAAGCCACTGAATCCTGTACCTTTTCCCAAATGCCCTGGCTCTGAGAAACAAATGCATCTTATGCTGCTTGCTCAAGTTTTAGTTTTGGAAAGTAAGAAACTCCTTATTATGCTCACCATCAGCAGTTCTCTTTCTTATAGCTTTATATAAGCTTCATGGGAAAATGTCTAAAAAATTAAGGTCACTTACTTTATTAGTTTCTTAATAGCCCTTCCTTCTCCTTTCTTGACAAGAGAGGCCACGGAAAAGCTGCAGTGGTACCTGCTTGATTTTTGTTGTATGTTTAATTTTCCTGATAATGTCCCCAAAATCACTGTAATTGGTGTGATGGGAGTTCACTGGGATTAAATGGTCAGGACGTTTTGGAGTTGTGTATTTAGTTGTGTGGAGAAAATGAGTTCTGAACATGCAAACAACTGCACTCCTTGCATATCATCACAGCTTTAAGATTAAAGAGGAAACAAAACTACTGTTTTCAAGAAGTTGAAAGACACAGTGACAATTTTTGGTCACAAATGATTATGGGATACCTTATCATTATGAACCATCCCCAAGACACCTGCCTACCACTTTCTTCCCTGACCTTGCATTGCCTAAAAATTCTGGGCCTTCTCTTGCCAACCATTCCCTCTCCTTGACTTTTCATTCCTACCCCACCCTGAATGCCATTCCAGTTCCTCCCTTGCCTTGCCTTGCCTTGCCTTGCCTTGATTTCCCTTCCTGTGTCTTGCTTTCCATTGCCTTTCATACCCATCCCGCAACTTCATCTGCTTAGCCCTTTCTTCCCTGGCCTTGCCTTGCATACAACTGGATCTTCTCTTGCCCACCATTCCCTTGCCTTGCCATTCCTACCCAATCCTGAATTTCTTTGCCATTCCTCTTTCTCCCTTGCCTTGCCTGCTCTTCCCATGACTCTCATTGCCTTCCCTATCTTTGACTTGCATTGCTTTGCAAATCCACCCTTTGACATGCCTTCTCTGCATCGCCCTTCATAGCCATCCCCTGCCTTGACCTGCCTACTCCTTTCTTCCTTGGCCTTGCCATGCCTTGTCTTCCTCTCCTGTGACTTGCCTTGCCTTGCCTTTCCTGTGCCTCCCTTGCTTTGCCTTGCCGTACTGACCTTTCTGTGCTATTGCCTGCCCTTGCCTACTCGTCCCTTGCTTTGCATTGCCTCGAAGACCCATTCCCTCTCTTGACTTGGCTGCTCCTTTCCCGCAGCCCTCCCGGCTCCATGGTGGCCACGGGCCTTGCCCAGAGCCAGACGCCGCTGGCAGCTTTCCCCCTTTGGCCACGCACAATTCCCTGCCCCTCCGCGGCACCGGCGGCACCCGGGCTGCTGCCTGAGCCCTGGGCAGCGCCAGCCTCTTCCCGGGCACCTCTGCAGGCCTTTGTGCCCACAAGGATGGCAGCAGCCCCTGCCCCCGTGCTGGGCATGCGGCACGAAGCTCTGGGCAAGGCCGCTCAGCCCTTCTGAGCCCGGGGGCCACAGCTGCCCTCAGGCTGCGAGCCACAGCAGCAGCAGCAGCAGCAGCAGCTGCGAACTCCCGCAGGGGCCTCCCGAGCCTCCTTTGCTCCGGGCTGAACACGCCCAGCTCCCGCAGCTGCTCCTCGGCAGCCCTGGCCTCCAGAGCCTGCCCCAGCCCCAGTGCCCAGCTCTGGGCACGGCCCAGCCTCGCAGTGTGCTCCCAAAGCTGAGCCCAGCATTGCAGGGGCTCCCAAAGCTGAGCCCAGCATTGCAGGGGCTCCCAAAGCTGAGCCCAGCATTGCAGGGGCTCCCTCAGCAGCGCTGAGTGCAGGGCATTGCTCCAGGCCACCAAATCATGGAATACTCTGAGCTGGAAGGGATCAAGGGGGATGGATCCTAAAGAACATCCAAAACGTCTTACAGTGATGTTCAAGTGCTGGGAGCAGCAGAAGAAAGGAAGACATTTCTGATATCAGAGCATCAAAGCACATAAATTAGTAAAAGTAACTGAAAAAGTTGTTTGGGATGGAGCACCCCAATTTATTTCCATATTCCTTTACAGCATTTCACAACTTGGCTTTCCGTGGTTGGTTTATGGTATTTTCCACTTTCCTTTTCCTGACCAGGAATCAAAATGTTCACTTAAAAAGAAGACCCAGATGTACCCGCCACTGGCCATGAGGAAGCCCATCAGTGATGGCAGTCATGCCTCTGAGATAAAATATTATATAGGGGGGAAAAGCATGGCCCAGATTGCAGGCAGAGCAGAGACCACGGTGCCAAGAGGGAGGCTCAGGGAAATTGCCCATGGGGATGGATATGAGAAGGGCAAGAAGCAGGAGCGTGGCATCAGCAGCAATCGCTCCCAGCAGCACAGTGAGCCAAGGCAGCCTCCTCACAAGAGCCAAGTGGCCACAGCTCCTCAGGACACTCATCTGCCAAGCCAACACAACAGCCACAATCGTCCTGTGCACACCAAGGAGCCCTTTTATTGAAGTACTGCAAGGCCAGGTGGAAATACCCCTTAATTCCCCTTGGAACTCCAGCATTAAGCATGGGAAAATGAGACACAGGAGCTCATGTCCTTTAAAAAACCTGTACAATTAAAGAGGATGAAGCAGAAAATTTTGTAATTAAGCAAAAGAAATGTGAAGTTGAAGGTGTGGTTTTATTTGCATGAGTGCAGAAGCTGCTATTGAGTGTCGGGGTTAGGTGGGACAGAGGCTGGCAATGGGTACGGAGTCCCTGCTCGGGGCCTTTCTCCCATTCCGTCCCTGAGGGCTCCCTCAGCGGCTCCTTCTCAGCTGCTGCGCAGGGCACGGCGGCTCGGTGGCGCGGGGCTGTGCTGGCCCCCGCGGCCCTTGGGCACAGCCCGTGTGCTGCTGTAGGGCACTGCTGGCTTGCCGCAGTGCAGCGGGGCTGTGGGCGGGCTCCAGCAGCGTTCCGTGCCCTCTGACCCCCCGTGGCAGCCGGACACCGCCCCGGTCGTGCCCGGGCCGCTCCGTTGGCACCGGGGCCCTGGCAACGGCAGAAGCGGCCCTGGAGCAGCTGCCGGGCTGCAGCAGCACAGAGCGCAGCGCAGCTGCCATCGGGGAGCACTGCTGCCCACAGAGCGTGTTCGCAGCGCCTCTGCTGCCATTGCGGAGGCATTGGTGGCCCGCAAGGCCGGCTTGTGCCAGGTATTCTGCCCTTGGCTGCCAGGGGGCAAACGGGCCGGCCACGGATGCCTCTGCTGCCTTGCAGCGCTGGGCACCCACAGGAACAGCTTCAAATGCAGGCTCTGGCTCCTGCCTCTGCAAGGGACAGCACTTTGCTGGCAAAGAGTCACTAAGCAGGGAAATTGCCTGGAAGCCTCGTTCCTGCAATTCTGTAGGATTCTTACTCTGCAGTCTGGAGTGGGACAGATGAATGTCAAGGGGAGAGGGCAAGGTTGCAGGAGGGCTTGCTGCTGACTCCACTTTAATCCTAAGTGTGTCTGAGGAGCAGGAGAGGCAGGCAATCCCTGGCACAGGAGGGTGACATGGCAAGCACAGAGGCCCCTTGGCTGTGCCCCAGGTGCTGCCCAAAGGTGCCAGCACCGAGAAGGAGAGGCTGGAGGGGACAGGCAGCAGATGTGTGGCACGGGTACCTCTGGGCTTTTGCTGGGCAGTGCCTGCAGCAGCTGCTCCAGCTGGGGCCTGGGATTGCCCCATTGGGTGTGGGAGCAGCTGCCAGGGGCCGCTCTTGCAGTTGAACTGTCGCAGCCAGAGACTGCAGGGGGAGGTGGCAAAGCCCTGTGGAAAAGCCCACATCCCAAAGTGAAGCCAAAGCTGTTGATTTATCATTTTTCCAGTGTTAGGAATCAAGGCCATTATAATTACAATGCCCTCGTAGATCTATTTGTATATCCTCTGTATATAAGTACAATTGCCACCAGAATATTTGAATCATTCAAGGGCAGCTTGGACAGGCCTTTGAGCAACCTGGTCTAGTGAAGAGTGTCCCTGCCCATGGCAGAGGGGTGGAACTTTTAAACCGGAGGTGTCTTTTCAGAACTCTTTCCCCCTCCTTTTGTGTTCTTCCCCTTTCCACAAATGCTGCCATTCATGTCAGGCCCATTTGGTTGTCCAAAGGCAGGGCTCTAAGGGCACATTGATTCTGAAAAGGGAACCAAAGATGCTGGAGCATGTAGCAGTGGCCTGGTTTGTCATGCTCTTGGCCAAACCTGGAGTTAAGAGCTGACCTGAAATGCAGCTTCAGCAGAGGGGGAAGGGGAAAATGGATCTCTTTGGTTCTCCCATTCTCAGCTCTGTGTAATCCCCATGTTTGCATGGTTTCTGTTGAGGAGCAGTGCAATGACTCCCAGTCAGGCACTCCAGGCTCTGAGTGTAGCAAGTCCCTGGAGATGCTGAGCCCTGCTTTAGGCCTGATCTCGTCCAGATGGTGAATATCTGTTTGTTCTCTTCCAGAGAAGCTGACTCAGTCTGAGGCTTCAAAATGGAGCCCACGGACAACCAGACCAGCAACAATAGGTGGGAATTAATTCAATGTAATCTTGGCTTCCCAGGTGCTGTGATGAATGTTGAGATGTTTCAGAGAAGAACTCCCTCCTCCAATGCAAGAATGAGAATCCCTGAGTGGGAGAAGTAAAGTCAGGATTGTCCTGTCAGTGAGGGTGGCTTCAGAGCACGGTGGTATTTCAGAGCTTGTGTTACAGACCCAGGCCTGGATGATGTCGTGGGTCAGGGCAGGTTCTCTGCTGAACTTTCTGAAGCCAATCTCTTCATACTGGAGCCGGTGCATTCCCTGCTGCAGTTTGAGATTCTTTGGGCCTAGGAATATTTTCCTGTTTCAGCCTGTAGTGAAGCACAAGTTGTGGGTTTTTTTGGGTGAGGGCAATTTGTTCAAATTTTAATGTTCTGGAACATGTTTGAAGATGGTGAGGACTGAGCTGATGTTTCAGGGCAGACATTCAGTTTCATCCACCTCTATGAACAGTTGGGGTGTCTGGGTTTTCCTGGTGACACATCAAGTGCAGATCAGCTGCAGCAAGTACAGCACTGTTTTTACTCTCCAATACTGAGCTGTTTTCCCCTGGAGATGGAGGGGCTGGGACTGTGGAGTGTCCCTGCTCCAAGGCTCCCAGGTGCTGGGTGTGTTGGTGCAGAGCCTGGAGGTGCAGTTGCCAAAGCTTCCCAAGTTCCCTGACCTGAAGGGAACTGTGCTGGGTTCTGACTGGCAGCAGAGCTCAGGTTTGCAAAGGCTTGGAAGAGCATCTTGACAAACACCTTCAATGGCCAGGTCAGAGATGGGCAGCAGTGATGTCTCCAGGCGTGTGGAGACTGGGAGAGCTACAGGCTTATCTTAAAAATATGGGCATCTGGGTAGACAGCAGCCTCTTCTACTGTGAATTAGGAATGCCATCTACTGAAGAAACCAGATTTATTGTAAATAACAGCTGCTCAGTATGAGATGGGGCAGCTGTGTCTCTGCTCTAGGGATGATTAAACTTTCAGGAGCTGATTATTGGTGTGGGATGGAGAAAGTGTCACTGCTGGGGCAGACAAGGCTCTCCCCTTGCAGCCTGGGGCACTTGGGGAAGTTGGATGGGCAAAGAAGGATCTAGGAATTGTGTATATAGAGTGAACTGTGCAGTAGAGTAGGAACAGATACCTGCATTCACTCTGCCTGCATGCTTTTCTTCCCCAATGTCCATAAATATCAGAGGCAGAGTTTCCCTCATTTTGCAGCAGTCTTTCACAGAGCAGGGACAGTTTAAAGGATCAGGTTTTCCATGATGGGACACAGCTTTATTGGTGTTAGGATGTGGGGCTGGTGGGGTTGAGTACATGCATATATGGCTGAGGAGGAAAAGGGGCATTTTTGCCTGATGTATTCTGAATGTCTGAGCAATGTCCTTTCTAATGACATTGATGGGGTTGCTTTAAATGCAGCTGCAGGACAAAGTTGAATGTTTGAAAGTGGCAACAGCCTCAAGACAGAGGGTTCTCTTTTCCTCAGCAGTAGCAATCCCTGAGAAGGATGCGTGCTGTCCCTTGTGTGTCTCATTGCTCTGGGGCACACCAGCCATAGGACAGAACTGATGTGTCCACTGTCCCCATGCTGTGGATTGCAACATGGCTTTGCTGCTGGCCATGTGCCCTTGTGGGAAAGCCCCAGTTTGTGCAGGGAGTATAAAGAGGGCTTCAGGTGTTAACTCTCCTTCCTGTGTCTCTTTCTGAAAGCTGGAACACCAACAGAGACTTGCTCCGCCTTCGGGAGCAAGAGAGGCGGAGGAGGCTGGTGGCTCCAGAGGAGAAATATCCACTCTCGGAGAAGACTCCCCTCTTTGCCAGACCCTACAAGGTAATGGCAGTGGGGTGCAGGCTGGAAGGAGAGGAGGAAGGAGGCTTGGGGTGGGAGAGGAGAGCTGTGTCTGCTGCATGGGCTGTAGCAGACTTGAGCCTGATCCCTGCAAACACAGCACCTTCCCATCTGCTCCACTGAGCTTGCCGAACTTGCCTTGTGGGGATGCATGGTGATTGCATGAAGATCCTGAGCAATGCCTCTTGCTGAGCTGGATCTCTTGCCTGGGATGTTTCTGACATTTGCCCTGCTCTGTTCTTCTGTGTCAGACGGATAAAGAAGATGAGCTGTCGAGGCGCATTAAGAACGTGCTGGGCGATGGGGACTCCAAGGTGTTCCTGAGGCACGAGTCCCCTCTGAATCCCACATGGATTCCAAGAGAGCCCAAATCCAAGGCACAGGCCCACAATCAAAGGCCTGCCTCCAGGCAGACAAACTCATATGAGGACATGAAGAGAGATTTTGCATTGGAATCACCAGACCTCACACATAACCCTGAGCAGAACTATCATGACAGGGATGAAGGTCTCTCAAATCAGAGGTCAGAAGCCAAAGCTTCACCCTCCAAAATCCTTCCTGGGCCTGTCAAGGTGAGTGTAATTGTTGGGATACTCTGTTGTTGTCAGTCCCTCAAGGCCAAGGGAGCAGCACACGGGCCCTGCCTGGCTCATGGCTCAGCCTCTCCAGAGCTCAAAGGACCTTGGTTCACAGGGGCTTTTTGGGCTTTTGCCAGGCTCATCCTTCAGCACTGGGATATTCCTATGGAATGTAGGAGCCCACAGTGCTGAGCCACAGCAGCTGGGCCAGGAGATCCATGGGATGCTTTTCAAAGTGTGTTTGGCCTTTGGAAGGAGCAGGAAGAGCAGGAGGCTGCAGTCAGCCTTTCCTGGAAAAGGGTGTTGATCAGCTTCAGAGGGCTGGAGGCAATATCTTGTGGGAAATGAGAGGAAGCTGAGAGAAGTAAAGCAGTGCAGGGCCTTGCCTTCTGCAGGAGCCATTCTTCAGTATCAAGTGCCAGAAAGAGAAAGCTCCATTCTGGGTCTCCAAGTCTTGGAAGTGCAGAGTGCTGCAATCAGCCCTCAGGCCAGCAGCAATGGGCAGTGTTTGTCCTTGCTGCTTGGAAGCCCAGTTAGGGAGCATCAGTGTGAAGGAAGGAGCAGGGATGCTGCATCTTCCTTGGAGTGGGTGGTGAGGGAGGGCAAGGAGGGAGTGCTGAGAAGCAGCGTTTCTGAGAGAGGGGTGGAGTCCCTGCTGGCTTCTGCCATCAGCTGGGGGTGGACTCAGCTCTCTGGGGGAGCCCAAAGGCAGCTGCTCTCCAAAGTGTGTCTCTGGGCAGCCCTGCAGAACATCCATTTGTGCAAATTTGGCTGCTAAATCCATCACTTTGCCAAGCAATGGGAGAGTGAGAAATGGTAGCTGGGGATTTGCAAATCCAGCAGGGGCAAGAACAGGTTGGGTAATATCAGTCAGAATTTGCATAAACTGTGTTGCATCTTCCCAGATGTGTCAGAAGTATTGTTAAGACTGCTGTGGACTTCAGAACAATTCTATTGTCTCATTTTATTTGGGTGAATGAGAAATAGTGCTCCTTCTCTAGGAGTGGCTTAGAAGAATTGGGAACTACTATTGCTAATTTTTTTTTCTTTTTATCTAAGGGAGCTTTTAGGACAGCTCCTTTAAATGCAGAGGGAGCCTGTGCCTTTGAAGGCAAAACTTAGATGGTTCAAAGCACAATTCCATAAAGGGAGAAGACTGCACAAACATACTTAATATATACTAGTAATAAAATAATAATAATAATAATAATAATAACAACAATAATAATAATAGTAATGGCAAGCAGTAGCGGTAGTAGTAGTGGTAGTTGTTGTTGTAGTAGTAGTAGTATATGTTTAAGAATAGAAACAATGTTCCCTGACTGCCAGGTTCCAAAAGGAACCCAGACATTTTTCCCAGAGGAAGAGGAGGTTACTGTGGGGATTTCAGCTGGTTTTCTACCTGGCCTCCCTTCAGATGGGCCTTTTCATCCTTACTTGCATTTTAGTATTAATGGACTTGCGTTACATTTCTAGAGCTGTTGGTGAGCAAATGTTTGTTGAGTGCATGCTTGTTTGCTATCCATGAGTAAAATCCCCAAAGAAACTCACACTGCTTCCCTCTTTCTTGTTTCAGCCAATAATGCACATTTATGGGCAGTCCATTGCAGGAATATTGAAGGTAGGTGCCCTTCAATACCAGATCTCCATGGGGCAGCCTGTACAAATCCTTGAGGAGCTGCATCCCTCTGACTTCTGTGCAGGGTGAAACTCCCTGTGTGTCCATCAGCAAAACTCCTGAGAGCTGCTTCTCCCCCTCTCTTTGCAGGAAATGAGCAGCCCCCTGTCACCTCTCCTGCCACCTCTTCAGTCACCTCCTGGAGCTGAGACTTCCAAATTTCCATTGCTGGCAACGCAGGTAACCCAGCCCATTTTTGGCAGGGCTTCTGATAAATGACAAGAGATCTTTCTGTGGAGCAGAAGTTCAGTGTTGGCAGAAGGACCCTGCCTGGAGGCCAGCTTGAGTTCCCTGCTCATAAACAGTGTTGGGAGTTGGAAGCTGAACACAAACTGCACCTTGTGTGGGGTTAATTATAGCTGGGGGCTTGTGGGTTTTTTTCTCTTCAGTACAAGAAGGAGTCTGATTTTATTTGTGTGAATGACAAATATTGCTCTTTCATGAGAACTGGCTTAGAAGAATTGGGAACCGTTATTTCTGGGTTTTTTTAAACTAATGATTCTTTATGCACGACTCTTAAATGCAGAGGCAGCCTGTGCCTTTGCAGGCAAGGCTTAGCTGCATCCACAGCAACTTAGGGAAAGTGCAGTTCCATAAAGGGAGCTGACTGCAGGAACATAACTTATTAAAAAATAATGATAATAAGGATAATTATGATGATGAGGATGAAAATAATAAGAAAAAAAGTAGTATCAGGAGTAGTAGCAGTAGTTTAGAAAAGGAAACAGTGTTCCCTGACTGCCAGTTTCCAAAGAGAAGACAGACAGCTTGAAGGAGGAGGAGGAGTTGACAGTGGTGGCTTCAGCTCTCTCTGTGCCTGGTCTCCGTTGTTACCTCCCATTTGGATGGGCCTTTTAATCTTTACTCTCATTTTATTATTAGCACAATTGCAAGATATTTATAGAACTCTTGGGAAGCAAAGGCCTGCTGAGTACCTGCCAATTACTAGAAAACAGAAACAAACTCTTTCTGTTTCCCTCCTTCTTTATTTAGAAAAAGAAGCCCATGGATGTGCCATCAGTTGAGGAAATTTTGAGGGTAAGTGCTTTTAAATAGATCTCTGTGTTTGCTCACGTTTTTCATATATGAAGGAAATTGGTGGGGACAAAATACATCCTGAGAGCTGCTTCTCTGCCTCTCTTTCCAGGAAATGAGCAGCTCACTGCCACCTCTCCTGTTACCTCTTCAGATGCCAGCTAGAGCAGAGACTTCCAAACTTTCATTGGCAACAAAGGTAACCCAGCCCATTTTTCCCAGGGCTTCTGATAAATTACGAGAGATTTTCTGCTTAGCAGAAGTCCAGCTCATCTGTTTGGCAGTTCTTAGAATGTTTTAAAAGCATTTATTCAAAAATCCACATGGCCCTAATGTGTCATTGACGCAGTTTTGGTGTCAGCAGATGTAGTGTTAAGCTACATGCTGAGCTACTTTGCATTTTGTCCTTTGATTCTAGGAATCCCAGCCTGATGGATGTGCAGCACAGAAGCAGAGTAAGTAGAAAGGCAAAGAAAATCCAGTTCTTTGTGTGCTGACAGGTAATTTTGTGTGTTCTGTGTGGCAGAGACCCTCAAGTGTTTGCACTGCTTAAGCAGTGTGATTTCCTCTGCTTTGCTGAACAGGGCTGAATTTAGGAGTGGCTTAAGGAACTGTAACCAATCCTTACCTGGAACTCAAGGCAGCAGTTCAGCAGAGCACCAGCAGTATTTAGTTAGGATTCTCCCATCTGGAGTGAGGGACAAGCTTGATGGCAAAGCCCCCCTGGAAGAAAGGGACTCTCTGCTCTGGTGCTCAGAGACCACAGGGTAAAACACATGACAGGTGAGGCAAATAAACACAACCTTTTCATTTCTGCTTTCCAGAGCAGGCCGGTGCAGCTTCAGAAACATTGCTGAGTTCTCAGCCAAGAACACTGTAAGTAAGCAGACTCTGTTCCCATCTCTGCTGGGCAGTTACTTAAAAGAACCTGGAATGCATGGAGATTTGGGTTATCAGTCTGATTTTTCCCAGAAAACTTCAAGGCAGGGAATTTTCACCAACAGAAAAATTATTCTTTCATGATGGACTCATGGAATGGTTTAGGTTGGAAGAGACCTTGAAGATCATCAAGTCCTATTGTTACCCTAGCAATGCCAAGTGCACTAAACCATGTCATGATTACAAAGACTGTGTTTAAAACCAAAACAAAACAAAAGCGAGGAAAAAAACCCAAGTCTTAATGAACCAGAATGAAGTTTTTGTTTTCTTTTAATATGTGTTGCTTAATGTCTTGTCACACTTTGTGCTCTTCAACCTACTACTAATGGATTTGGCTGACATAAATGATAAGGGATATCAGGTGGATCTGGTCATTGTTGATCAGATATGATATGGTGGTATGGTTTGGAAGCCTGGGAGGACTAGTAAAGCTGCAGCTACAGACCCTGTGTAAATCTGGCAGTGGAAATTGAAAGTAATCTCCTGTGCCCAAGGGAAACTTTTCTAAGAAGTGTTGTAAAGATTTTGTTTTTATTTAAAAGAGACACAAATAAATGTAACATTTCACATGGACTTTCTAAAAACCTCTGTTTGTCTGCTAATAATGGAGCTAGGTGCAGAGTGGGGTGAAGATGAAATTTCTGTAGCCTATTGGGATTGTGTCTGTTTGTCTGACTGGGTGTGAGATGAAGGTTTGAGTATTCCCAAGGGTTTTTTATTCTGGTGCTTAATTTTTGGAGTATGGCCATATATTCCTCTGGCCTTCTCCCCTCTGCTCTCAGTGCACAAGCACGGGTTTCAGTTTCAGGTTAGAATGCTGCCATGTCAGTGGAATCAGTAAGTAACCTTCCCCCTGCTGCTGTCTAATTCTGTCTCCTGGTGGCCTTGCAGAGCTCTCCAGTCCCAGCACAAGAGGGTGGCACCAGCACAGCCCAGCAGCTCGGAGTCAGGGAGCACCAGGGACTGCCACAGCTCCTCAGCCTGTGCCAGAGAGAGCAGCTCCAGTGGCAGTGAGGAGGACAACCTTCCAAGGCTGCTGGACCTCCTAGCACGTGAGGTGAATAGAAAGATCATGGAGAGGTTGCTTCCACAGCCCCTTGCCCACTGCAGTGTGGGTGTCTTAGGAAGGAAGCAGATGTTCTACTTCTCCTCTGTTACCAAATCCTCCTGGTTTGTCATGAAAACTCTGACTTGTACGACCCCTCTCACTCCAGTCAAGGCTTAGGTATTTGCCACTGACTGTTTTCTGGTTTTTCTTCAGCACAGATCCACCCATGGTGCTCAAGGAGCAAGTCAGTGCATGTGGCCTGTTTGTTTAGAGTCAGTTCTTCACAGGCCAAAGCCCAGACTTTACGACCTCTGGGCAAGAGTCCCTGGGCTCTGGTGAGCTGTGCTAGGCCAGAAAGAGCCAGAAAAGGCACCAGTCTTGAATCCTTCTTTTCTCTTTTTGTTGGCAGCCTGAGCCATCAGCTTCTAAAAAGTGGCACCTTGACAATTGGCTGGCCCAGACAAAGCAAGAAGCAGAGCCAGGAGAGGGTCCCAGGAAAATTGTCCATGGGAATGGAGGTGAGGAGGGTGAGGAGCAGGAGAGGGACATCAGCAGCAATTCCTGCCAGCAGCGCTACAAGGTGACGGAGTCTCCTCACAAGAGCTGTGGCCAAGTGGCCAAGACTTCCCAGAAAATCTGTCATGAAGTGGCCAAGGATTCCCAGAAGAGCTCTGGCAAAGTGGCCAAGACATCTCAGAAGAACTCTGGTGTAGGTGCCAGGGATTCTCACAAGACCTCTGGCCAAGTTGACAAGACTTCTGAAAAAAGCTGTGGACAAGTAGCCAAGGACCCTGAGAAGAGCTCTGGCCAAGTGGCCACGGATTCCCAGAAGAGCTCTGGCCAGGTCACAAAGGATTTTTACAGGAGGCTTGGCCAGTTATTAAAGGATTTTCAGAAGAGGTCTGGACAAGTAGCCAAGGACCCTGAGAAGAGCTCTGGTCAGGTGATCAAGAATTTTCAAAAGAGCTCTGGCCAAGTGGCCAAGGAATTTCAGAAGAGCTCTGGCCAAGTGGCCAAGGAATTTCAGAAGAGCTTTGGCCAAGTGGACAAGGCTCCTCAGGAAGACCATGTTAAAACCACACACAGCTCTCTGAAGCCTCCTGTGCACACCAAGGAGGCCTCACCCAGGAAGACTCTGGGTATCAAAAGGCACGGCCAGCCCCTGGTGCACAAGGAATCCAAGAGAGTCCGGAAGGTGGAGAGTGAGCCTGGTCCTTTGGAGGTCACAGACCAGTGTTCCAAGGATCAGATGGAAAACAGGAAAACAGAGAAGCCAAAAGCCACCAAGAGGAAAGACCTGAAGCTGGCACTTCAGGAGCCCTCTGAGAAGAGAAAGAACAAGGGCTCCCACCAGGCCAACACCAGAGGCTTTTTGGACCCCAAGCTCCCGGGAGATGCCCAGGAATGTGATGCTCTCATCCTCAGTGGCCACAGGACTGGGGATTTGCAGAAGGAGAAAGTGCCCTTGCCTGCTGGAGAGAAGAAGTTGTTCTCACCTGCAAGGAAGCCAGACTTGAAGAGGAAAGCTGTGAAGAGTCCTGAGGAGTCCCCTGGAAAGAAGCAGGTGAGAGGGGCAGGGGGAGGTGGGTTTGGACAATGACCAAGGTGGTGTTTGAAAAACCCATGTGGAGTTCCCACTTCATAGGTTGGCAGTAGAGCCACGATCCTTCTCCTCTAAAGGTAGTTCCAGTGTGTTATTTTTTCTGTTTTCAACCAGAATCTATCAAACTGAGTTGTATTGGCCTGTACTTTCTGTGAACTTTCAAGACTTGAGTGAATTTTTTCCCTTTATTCTTTCTTCCTGTTAGAGGGAAGACAAGGGGGATACTCCCAGGAAGAAAAAGGAATGAGAAAAAGCCAAGAAAATAATTTCAGCTTTCAGCAAAGAAAGGCTCCAATAAACTGAAGTGAGTATGCAGTGGTGGGATGTCAGAAAGAATTGTAAATGCCAGTCTTTGTTCAGAAGGGTAAGAGGAAGAACTGTGACTCCTGTCCTGACACTGGAGAGTTTGCTCCTAACATCGTGTGCCTTCTGCAACTTCAACTGCTGCAGATTGGCCTCTACATGCTGGGGGCACCCAGTGCAGAAAGCAGCTCTGTAGGTGTGGGTGGGTAAGGGTAGGGAGCCTTTCCCTGCTGCCATCCTCTGAAAGCACAGAGGCCTTGGGGCTGATGTTTGCCTGGGGGAAGGGATGTTGCAATTGCAGTAGGAATGGAAGAGCTTTAATTGTGGAGCTCCTTCCTCCCTTTTCCTCAGGGAAAATGAGCAGCTGTCTTAGTCACGTGCTGGCTGTTGGAGTGGGAAGGCTAGGAGGTGTTTTTGGGCAGAGAGGGCTCTGGATCAGGTTGGGGATGGTGCTGTGCTCTGTGTCCAAGCATCCTCTGTGCAGCATCAGCTGTGCCAAGGCAGAGCAGCTGCAGAGCACGTGTGCAGTGAGTAGGGACCAAAGCAGGGGGAAAGTGGGTGCTGAAAGAGGGGAGAGGAGTGTGCCATGCACAGCAGAGTCAGGCAAGAAGTGCAGCCTCACACCTGAGCCTTTCTCTGCGTTTGACTTCATTTCCTCCTCTGCTGATGCTGCAGTGCATGAGCTGGGATTCACTGCTTGGTGTGTTCTTGGGAACTTTGAAAAGCTGAGTAGAAATGGTGGAAATGAGCAGTGGTGAAACAAGGCTGAGAGCTATTTGGTGCTGCTGCTTGCTGCCAGAGTTCCCTGGCCATCCTGATTTCAGATGATGAGAAATGTGCCAGGGCACTCTTGTTATTGAATGTGAAAATCTCTGCCATTTAGAAGTCTGTCTCACTTGAAGCCTCTCAGCTTTGGAAGTGTTGTCTAGTTGAGACACTGGCAAGAATTGGTACAGGATGTAGCCAAGTTGTTGAGAAATCCCTACATTACTTGTACATCATATTCATGAATTTGCTTCTCTTGTCCAGAGCATCAGAAGCTTCATTCCAAAGGGAGAGGAGAAATGTGGTGCTGCCACCACAGCCGGCCATGACTGCTGCACAACGTGCACCAAACTCAACCATGACAAACCAAAAGAGAGCCAGAAGTGAGACTGAGGAGCTGGAGCTGCCTGCCATGGGTAAGCCTGCCAGGATCCTTTGTTTGCCAAGAGGAGGAGAGTGGAGAAAGATGATAAGGAACTATCCCAGGGCATCAGCATCGGGATCCAGGAGAGCTGGCAGGAGATTTCCTACAACCCTCGCGTGCTGTGGGATTCTCTTCAGAAACATCCTCTCAGATAAGTGACCATTTCTGATGGTAGGCCACTGCAAATACAAGATGGGTGTAAAAAGGAGGGGGTTTGTAAAAGGAATGGGTGATTTGCTTAAAAACAAGAAACAGCAGACCTGTGGGTGTGGCTGCAACCTGGGCCTAAGCTTTTACAGCTTGGTGATGAACTTGTTTATAACTCTTGCAGCTTTGCATTTTCTGGGTATAAAATTGGATTGTATTGGCTGTTTATTAAAATGTGGCTGTTTACTGAGGGCTCAGGGTGTGGGGTATAGGATGTTGGGGGTGCAGGGGTGTGTTTCAGGTCAGACTGTTCACACTGTATTTGCTGCCTTCTAACATCTTGTTTTTTTCTGATCATTTTCCTGCTTCCAGCCCTCACCTCCAGCCTCTCTGAGCCATTAGGGAAGGAATCCTGCTGCTGAATTTCTTTGTCCTTGGGCAAAGTTTAATGGTACAAAGCACTGTGAGCTGCCAGGTGAGAAGCCAAAGTTCCATTTCCATTACTGGAGGGATTGCTGGGGACAAAGGCAGGAGGGGGAGAGCTTGGAGCATAGACTATGCCTGGGACAAATGAGCATTTTCTCTGGAAATTCAGGAAAGCCAGGCTTTGGAATTGCCTTAGGCATCTCTCTCTGACCACCTTTCTCTTTGTGGCTTTTCAGGGATCTGCAGGGGATGAGAAGAAGCTTTTCCCAGTGACTTCTTTATCAAATGAAGACAAGACAAGCCCTGAAGTTTGAGCAGTAAGTGTTTGTTTTACAGCCCTGCCTGTGGTTTCTGCAGACACCAGGCAGGGGTGGCCCTGCAGCCACCCTGATCTTCTGCTTCCTCATGAGCACTTCCCTTGGGAGCAAAAAGAGAGGGAGAGCTGGGGCAGACATGTCCTGTCAGGGCAGCACCTGCTGAGTAGCTTGGATACAACAGAGCAGCACTTGAAGTTCTGAGTCCTTGCTGGGCCTGTGACCAGTATTGGCCAAGAGAAATTCCTAGAGTTGCTGCAACTTTTTTTCTATTGTACAGTTTAGTCATTACAGATGTTGTGTTGTGCTGTGGTGCAAGCAGTGGGGAATACTCAGAAGCTGGAACCTGCCATCCCAAAGGGGCCTTTGTCATTTTCCATAAACACAAAGATTTTTGTGAGCCCCTCTGGACAAAGGGATGCATTGCCATGATCTGCTGGCAAACTTGGAAAAGAGAGTAAGCAGGATGTGCCTGGCTGAAGGGCTGGGAGGCTGTAAAAATCCTCTGTCTAAAGAGGCAGCTGCTGAAAGTCAAAAGGCTTTACAAGCCCTCTTGGAGTAAAGTGACTGCAGTCATTGACTGTCCTCTGCCAGATGTGCCTGTTGCATGAATCCAACCAAATGTTTTCTCTCTCCCTCCCTTTGTTCCAGAGATTTCTGCTGAACAGAGCCAAATGACCAAGTGACCAAGAGCTGGCCTGACCTCACGCACTGAATGGGAAAGAATTCTCAGTGACTGAGACTGGAATCCAGTGTGCTTTAACTGGGTGTCCAGTGTGTAAATAGTTCCAAGTTTTCTGTCCTTCTGAAGCCTCAGAAACAGTTTTGTGTTGTTTATGTTCTTACTGTTAAATGCAAAGCACCTGCATTTTGTTTTTGTTTTAAATACAGTTGTAAGTTTGTTTTGGTTACCTGTGGGAAACTTTGTGGTTTTTGAGGGTAATGCTTTTGTGCCTTGCAAGAGGAGAGATGGAGGGTGGTACCTGCCTTTAAAATGACCAAGTGCAAAGAATTCTCTGAATGGCCCCATGTGCTGATGGTCTATAAACGTGTCTATTATGAATAACCAACAGGATAATAATCACTTCTATTGCTGACAAGGAAATCAACACTCCAACTGTGTCACTGAGGGTCTTCCTCAGTTTCAGCCTTGCCAGACCCTGGTTTGGGAGGCTAAATGACACCCAAGGTGTGGTTGGAAACAGCTGTGCCTGTCTCCTGTGCTGGAGGGATGAGACTTACAGGGAGCATTCCTTCTTGGGCTGTTTTTTGGCATTTGGGTGTTTGGGAGTGGAAAGCTGCACCGCGTGCCTGGGATTGCTTGGACATTGTTGTGAGTCTGAGAGCTTCCAGGCAGAGGAATCTCTTCTGCTTAAGGAGGGATTAAGTGGCTGAATGTGGAACATAAGGCACTTTTGCATTTGGATATTTTCCTGCAAGCAGTGGTGGTCTCAGTGAGTGTCCAAGAGCAGAATTTGGTACCAAAGTAGGGTGTCCTTCCTGTGGGAGGACTCGGGCTCCCTCTCAGCCACACTCCAGGATGGGCCCAGTGCCTTAGAAACCTCTCAGGGGAACACAAAAGGGAATAATTAGCTGTTTGCAAGCACTTTTCCCTTGCCAGAGTAACAGTGGAGGCAGCATCCATAGCATGGGCGTGTTCAGTTCACACCCTTCTCTACCCAAAGATTTCCTGAAAATTAATCTTGCACTATGGCTCAAGGAGTTCTTTTTTCAGAGAAGTCATGCTTCTCTGAAAAAAAACACCACCACCCTCCAAGTTCTGCAGTCACCTTTCAGTTGACTTTGATGGGCTTTGGATCAATGTTATTTATACTTGATATTTAGAGTCAAGTTCAAAGAACTGTTAAAAAGTTTGATTGGCACAAGTAGTTTTATTGTGCCTCAAACACAGCTGAGCAACTTCCTCACTGTATATTCCCCTGTATTACCCCACAATTGACTGTATTTCAATATGAGAGCAAGTTATTGTTAATGGTCATAAGATGGTCAATAAAACATGGATGCTTGATATCAGAGAGTGATTCTGGAATCTTCATTTATCACCACGCTAGTGCAGTGTGTTCAGCTGACACCCTCGTCCCCCTGAAGATTTCCTGTAGTGTGAGAGCAGCATCCTGCCATCCTCACATCCAACAGTGTGCCTGCCTCAGCCCTCTGCTGCTCTGTCACATCCCTTCCCCTATCTGTGACAGACCTGGGCGAGTGTGGAGACAAGGATGGTATCCCAATATAAGTGTGCTTACAAGAAAGAATGATCTCCCTTTTCCACATAATTCCATGATGTAGGAACAGGTCTGCACATGTTTAGCAGTACCCCCTTTGTAAAATACCTGTGTTGTGGGTTTGAGGCTCAAGAAAATGAACAGTAAATAAATACCAGCACAATGTCTGCATTTCCAAAAGGAGTTCCTGTAGAAAGGGCTCCTGCAACATGAATGCCTGGAGTCATTCTGGCCCTGCAGGACCACTGGGATCATGGCTGGGTCCTCCTGCACCTTCAAGGCACTGGCCTTTTATGTTCACTTTATTAAAAGCCTCAGTGCATTTCAGGAATAAGCTGCCCTAAAGAGTGGAGGCAATGTCCATGTTCCCCCTCCCCATTTTACCTATCAGACTTTGCCTACTCCTCCTCCCTGGAGTTGTCCCTGCCCATAGCAGGAGGGTTGGAACTAAACCATCTTTAAGGTCCCTTCCAACCCAAGCCATTCTGTGATTCTGTGAAAGAATAGGAAATTTTTAAAAATCCATTGTATTTCAACCTCAAGCCAGGTCAGGGGCCTGCAAAGAGTTAGGAAAGATACTAGTATTTTCACTTGGGCCTATCCTAGGACATGGAAAAGATGACAGAATTGGTCTGTTTTACCTGGTCATTCTGTCTGCCACCTCTGACCTTCCATCAGTGAGCAAAACTTTAATTAATGGCAGTAACTGACCTTCTGCTCCAAACCAGTGACCAGTGGGTATGAATCAGCAGCACAGACATGCAGAGGGGTGACTCCTACCCTGATGCCAAGGGGCTGCAGATGGCAGTGCCCTGCTCTGACTTCAGCAGGGCTGTGCTGGCTGTTCTTGTGGCCATGGGCTTTACAGAGCTGTGCCTGGATTTGCAATTTCTCCCAGACCCTGAGTTAGGTGTGCTGATTTGGACTGTCCTATTTCTTTTCTTCCTTGGAAAATGCATGCAGGGGAGGATAATGTCCAAGCAATCCTTGGCCCGTGTTAAGTCTTGCCTGTCAAGCAAATGTTTCTGGTTGGCCTTGCTGCCACTCCCAGGAACAGTGAGAGCTGCACAATTGCCTGCTTGGAGTAGAGTTGCATTAAAATGCCACAAAGTGGCAGCAACACCAACCTGACAGACTGAGCCAGTGAGCAATTACAAATACAAGTTTCATATCCAGGCTGGCTGTGCTTTATTTGCTACCAGTTCCAGTAGAGAAAACATGCAAAGCCTTAGAAAACAAATACAGATGTGGTAAAAGCAGCCAGCAGAAAAATTGAAGCAGAGCATCTGGAACAGAGTACTTGGGTTTGCAAAACTCTGCACTGCAGTGATGCTGAAAATAGTTCCAAGAACAGTTTCAGCCTAAATGAGGACAGAAAGGCCCATTTGAGTGTGGGAGCAATTTAGAGTTAAGAATCTCCCAGGCATTTGTTCTAATTAAGCCTGAATGGGCTAATTGGCTGAACTTTCATCGCCTGTTGACAACTTGTTTGTGAAATGAATCTCGGTGTCATTTGATGTGGGAGCCACACAGGGTTCCCATCACAGGGGATCATGCTGATTGTCCTGCAGCTGTCCCAGCAGGCACAGCAAACAAGGTGCATGCAGCTGCTTCTGGTTCCCATCCTGGTTCGGGGCAGTTAGGTCGGGCTGGAGCTGAGAACCGTGCAGTCAGTGTTGCATCCTGAGCACCTTGATTTTATCTTTGATAAACCTTTATTTTCCCCGGGTTGGTGGGGCCTGACCCCATTCCTCAGTGATTGCTGTTTGTAGATTTTTTTGCCTCCTGATATGTGTTTCATGCAGCTTGTTTTCAACTCCTACAAGAGATGGAAACACTCCACAAAATGTTGCAAGTGGTGGTAAGGACACAGAACTGAGGTCCTGCAGCCAGGACACAGGAAGGCACCCTGATTTTAAGTAACTGCACACAGAAGTTCATGGCAGCCAAATGACCTCATAGAATCCAGTGCCTCAATAGCCTTAGGAGTGCTGGATTGCCTGCATCACTACTGCTCGCCCTTTAATGCAGTGAGAAAGGGGCTGCTAACTCACGTGGTGGTTTCAGAATCTCCTGTCAGCCCTGCTGTTAATTACCTTCCCACTTCTCTGTGAGAGTCTTACCAGATCACAGGCAAGAGTTTCCCTGGTTTTGATGAATTGTTCCTGATATGTTCAGTCTGCCCTATGGGCACAGTATGTTAACCCTACAAGGGTTATGAACACTGATACTGCAGTAACTGCCCCCAAATCCACTGCATCTGAACGATCCTGGAGACAGGCAGGGGATCCCTCCTGCCTGGGATCACTGTTGCCTCCTGCTGCTTCTCCCGTGCAGGATCCCGAGGCCCTGGTTGATGCTCGTTGGTTGTATTGAAAAAAACATGCTGTGAGCAAAGCTCTCTGCCAGGTCAGACCTGGTTTTCTACAGGGCTGCATCCCCCTCCGCAGGCAGGCATTTCCAGTGTTTTTCCCAGCTGGTGTTCAAACAGGAGGGAAGCCTGCAGTCTTTCTGATAGGAGTGCACTCATGTGTTTGGTTTCTAAAATATGCATCATATGCTTTGCCTTCTAAAATTTTCTGTTCTTAGCCGAGGATTTTAGCACGGTGTCAAACCCAAAGAGTTTTGCTGCCAGCATGGCTCTATTAGGAGTGAGATTCCATTGGGAAAGACGAGTATTAAAAAGTACTTGAAGCTGTGAAAGTACAACCAAATGGACCACAATCCCCTCTGAACGTAAATAAATAAAGTGTGGGGGGTAGGGCCTCCTACCACTGGCAGTCTGCTCTGTCCCTCAGCATGGAGTGGGGGGGATATTCCTTTGTCATCACTGTCCCCTTCCCAGGACAGGTGTTAAATCACAACACCTTTATGTGCAGGTAGGTCACTGCAGTTTGTCATCACAGTAGTCCTGTATTTTTATTTCTTTTTACACTTTGTCATCATTAGCACATTTCCAGCAACAGCACTTCTAAAACCAGTTCTGTACAAAATATATTTAGCTGTGGTGCCATCCAAGATTAACAATGTGGGATACACTGTTCTGGGAACAGGGTTGCTCCTTGTAAACCTGCTGTGCAGTTTTCTTGCCAGTCCTTAGGGATACGCCTCCAGAGGCGTGAACATGAGTGTTGGGGCAAGGGTGTGCATTGAAAACAAATGAGATTCCCGTTTTAGGATCCTGTTCACAGCTAGTACCGTGTGACTTCCAACTCTTCCCACGCAGCAGAGAATCCCACAGCTTTTGCTGTAACCTGATTTCCCTGTTGAACACTTCCCCCTTTGGTGCCTGGCAGGTGCTGTGGTCAGTGTGGTCCAGGCGTGTGAGCCACCCACAGGCTGCACCCATGGGTGTCACACTTTCCCACCAAGAGAAGAAATGGATCAGCTGGCAACCGGCACTGTCAGGCCACCTGGTTTCACAGTCAGGGTCACCTGGTAGAAAACCTGGGAGTTCTTGTTAGCCAGGATATCCATAGAAAGCAGCATTTGGTCCCAGAGAGGGAATCTTCATTCCTCCTTTCCACCCCTCAGAGTCAGGTCAAGAGCCAGGAGGGTGACCACATCCTTGCCAGGAGGGCAGCGGGGTGGAGCAGCCTGTGGCTGTAGTGCAGGATTCTCTCTGCTAACACAAGCTTCCTGTTGAGAAATATACACTGCAGAAACCAAAAAATACTCAATGCTGTAATGTTTCCCAGCACCAGACATAAAACAAACTACATGCCTTGAAGTACAAATGTCTTATTGCAATGTTTCATTATTTACAGTACCGTTCACTTTGTCCCTGGGTGCTACTGAAGTGCAAAGCCATTTCGGGCAGGAAAGCCAAATGATGGTAACCAGCAGGAAAACACGACTGCGCCTCACTCCCGCTGTCCTGCCTCTTCCTGCTCTTGAACACAGAGAAGCTTGCTGCTCTCCCTGGGCATTTGAACAACCTGGTAATTGTGAAACTTTGGTCACCAAGGATTGTCAGTTGTTGGTCTGTTCGAGGTGATGCAGGAACAGGAATCTGCAGTCTTTCCAGCAGGATTTTACTTGGGATTCAGGGTTTGTAATGGTGTAACAAGACATCTTTGTATGCAGGGCATATGTCACGTTGCTGTCTCAGTTTTCGATGGAAGTACTGGTTTATGCCCAGTTGTCTTTCCTGCTGACTCTCTTTGGTTCATTGAAGATTTCAAGGTTATTTATCTGCTCCCTTAAAAGAGCCAGTACCTTGAGAATGTTACCAGAGTTGCTACTGGGTACTGAAATCCGTCATGTTTTCTAGAGTTGCACTTAAAACATTTTACAGAATACCACAAATTTTATTATGCATTTCCATTTTAAATAAAAATGGCGATTCAAACACCACTGAAGCCTACATTTTCACACACTATCATTTCAAAATAGGACAAATTACACTGGTTACTTCAGGAAGGACCTCTCAACAGAACCTCTCCTTTGGAGCGGGGAGTAGTAACTACAAATTTTATTGCAGACTAGAGAATTCCAATATTCCAGTGGCTAAACTCAGGTCAAGAATCCTCCCAGCTTTCCAACAAGTTTGTTTGCTTGAGAAAGTAGTTTGAAAGACAGTTTTCAGACAGAATCCTTGCAATTTCTGCTGCTGCCAGCATTCCCTTGAGAGGTGAGCAGTGAGCTTCTCTGCTTCAGTTATCTCAGTGTGCATCAGGGATGTTGTTACTTTCTAAAACTTGAGACATCTTCTGTTACAAAGCTCTTGTACAGTTGGGAAACATTTAAGACTTCATTCCAGAAAATAAATTATATGAAATGGCACTTGAGCCTGCCAGAGAACATGTAGCAGGGCTGTTGGGGGAAGCTCAGCAGCAGTAGCTGCTGCTGCTCTCCTCACCACATGCCTGATTTACAGTCCAATACTGAGTCCTTGCAACAGCTGCCTCAAATGATTCTGAAATTACAGCTTCTCAAAAATGGGATGATTGCAGTTCTTGGCAGGTTTGTTCCTGTGAGTCATGCTTTTATTCCATGTTTTCACAGGCTTTTCTGTGTCACTATTGATAGGAAGCCATCAGAAGCTTTACAGTTGCAGAAGAAACCATTTTCACAAAGAAAATGCATTGGATTTATTCCTTAACCTTCCATACAAAACACAGTGTTTAGAAGCTCCGCGGTGCCGCCCTAGCAGCATTCCTTTGGAATCTGGAGGAGGTGGCAGTGCTCACATGCAGTCCACAACGTTGCTGGATCCTTGGCCCACATCCCGGATCTGGCTGCTGAGACAGGAGCACACGGCCACGCCCGCCCCTGCCCTGCAGTGGGACACTGAGCCCACGAGCTCCCACCTACGGGAGAAAAGAAAAATAAGCTCCTGCCCTTTCTGAGCAACCTCAAAGTATGTTCTGTCCCTGAAATTCTGTTACACTGCCTAGCTGTTCACTCTGCACAGAAATGCACCTCATTTAGTGCAAAATCAGACTGAAACGAGCAGGAGAATGTAGATTGTTCCTGAATGAAACGGCAAGGACAAGGGATAGAGAGAAGCAGAGGGGGAGGAGCTTCAATATTTACAAGACTGCCCTAGTGGTATAAGCAGCAGTCCTGCATTGATAGTCATGGATATGATGCAATTATTACCAGGAAGCAACAGCTAGACTCCTCCTGCACACTGCTTCTATGCTGCTGTGTTTTCATGCAGGCAGACTTCCTTGTCTTACTAGGACAAACAAAACATTTGGAATTACCTGTTCACTATGGGATCAAATGCTTCCACTGTATTCAGGTACACGTTGCCATTATGACCTCCAACTGCAAAAATTTTTCCCATGAGTGTCGCAATGCCAACACCTCCCCTCGGAGTTGTGAGCTCTGCCACATATTCCCATTTGTTACAGCGGGGGTCGAACCGCTCCACCGAGCTCAGGGGCGAGTTGTCATCAAAGCCACCTGCAAGCAACCATCACAGGGTCAGCTTTTGGCACTTCTGCTGCAGGGGATATCCAAGACTGGCATTCTCAGCATTCATGGGGTCCTGTACAGCTTTCTCTTTACCAGAACTTTACAAGCTCCTAAAAGTTAATCCAGCAGCTCTTCCTCCTCTAACTGCACAAGCATCACCCAGAGCAAGAGTTTTCTTCTACTCAAGTTGCAAGGATTCTAGTTTTATTATTTTTCTCCCTGAATTCATCATACTAATGGATGAAGCAGCTTCCCATTTGGAAGAGCAAGAAACCTAACACCAGCAAAAGGATGGTCTCAAACTTATTTCACTTTCCATAAAACACACTCTAGACCTGTTCTCAAATTACAGCACTGGCAAACATGTGAGTAGGGAAAAAATTTTTCACGTAAAACTCAGTGATGCATTCCCCTTGCTGGGGAAGCTGTCGGAGGAGCATTTTGTTCGAAACCTATTTAACCACTTATGATAACACACAAGTCAGACACAAGTCAGAGTTTTTCATCTATCACTATGGCACACCTACCTGGCATCTTCCTCTCCCAGGAAAGCAAGTAAATACAAGGTACCACACAAAACAAGAAGCTGTGGAGTAAGTGCAAAGAAAGCTACTATTGTCTACACTCAGAACACAACTAGACTGCTTTGAAAGTGTGTGAACTGAAGAATTTTTTCCTAAAAGGAAACTCAAGAGTAGTGAGTCTTGAGAGGATTTTCTAATACAGACATATTGTCCTGAACATATCAGCCCTCCTGAATTGTGGGTTAGGAGCTGCTTTTCATTTCCTTGCTAACGTACCTTTGTTTAAGCATGCCCTGGTTGTGCTTGCATTCTCCTCCTGCTCAAGAACACCAAGTACAGGTCAGCTCTATCTGTTCCCGGTTTCTCTAGCAACAACAGCCTCTTCCAAAAGACAGCACTTGGCAGCAGCAGCAGCAGCAGCAGCAACACTACAAAATGTCACATCCCTACTCACCCACAACATACAAGCAGCCGTGGAGCTCGCTGACACCGTTCCCAGCCCTTCGCTGGCCCATCTCTTTCACTTCTATCCACTTATCCAAGTGGGGATCATATTTCTCCACACTGGAAAGAGATGCTACACCATCATTCCCACCCACGGCGTAAACGTGGTTCTGGAAAACAGTTGTACAAAGATTATTTGTGATGTAGTTGCCTTTACTCAGCTTTTTGTAAGCAGTGTTAAAATGAATGGAAAATGTGGTATATCCATTTCCATTTAAGAATTCCAACAACAGATTCAATTGCCTAACATAAATGCCATCTCTTTCATTGAAAGAAGTGCAACAGTTTTGTAGTACCACAGCTGTTTTTCACAGCATAGGGGGATTAAAGTACAGAATGCATTTGGTACCTTTAGACTCAGTGACCATGACAAACCAGACTGCTGAGTGAGACAGGAAGCACTATCCATATTATTAGAAGGGTACTCCTCCTAGTATCTCAAATACTGCTGAAACAGCTCAATTTGCTGTGAGTATTATCCTAAAATATCCTCACTTTTTGCACAGGATTTTGATGACCAGAAGTGCTCAGACTCACCATCTGCATTTTGTTTCAGACCTTGTGTTCTGCCTTGTGGAAGCAGCTTTGCAAAGCAGCTGGGCTGCACAGCTGGCCCCAGCCCAGGAGGAGGCAGTAACTCACCATGAGGGCCACGGAGCCGACGCCTCCGCGGGGAGTGTTCATGGAGGCCACGGTGCTCCAGCGATCCGAGTCGATGTCGTAGCGCTCCACGTCGCTGAAGCACGTGTTGTCATCCAGGCCCCCGATGGCGTAAATGGGCCCACCCAGGGACGCCAGGGCGATGCCTCTCCTAGGGAACAACAGCAGCAACACCTCAGTGCAAGTCTTTAACCACAGGGAGCCACCCAGCAAGTGCCATGCTACATGAGTGGCACCTGTTTCAAACTAGGGGGAAAAGAGTAATGGAAAATTTATGGTAAATCATGTCGCTGGCCCTCTGCACACCTGTGTCCTTTTGACTGAAGGGCAACTCCTCTGCTCACATACGTGGATATATGACAACGTCTCAGATATGATTTCTCTATTTTATTGAATCTGATGATGAACCAAAACCTGCTGCTTTTAACTTTGTTGGTATGGCTGGCTGCTGCTGCTTGAGAACGACTGAGGATGCTACTAATATCAAACCTGTGCTGGATATTAAATAGCTAAACTCTAGCAAGATTCAACTGCAATTTCTTCCATTCTGGTGTTTTTTTATTAAGTGTTAAAATGGTTGTCAGATTTGTTTCTACTAAACCTACCAATATGAGAGAACAATCAGTACTATAAAATTAAAAGTCTAGAATGTGAGCATTAAGTTTCTGCTTTAACTACCAAGAGAGGTGATTTACCACATCACTGACAATATTCTTGTCTATTACAGAGGGCAGGTTCAGAGATACGGAGGCAGGAGCAAGGGAGGCACAATCCTTCTACAGAACAAACATTGTGGTAATATTCTGGCCTTATCTTAAATTGCTTCAGTAAAAAACACAGACAACACTTAATGGTGGCAGTTCTTTTCTCCACTAAGTACTCCAAGACCTCTGTGAATCGGAGGAGTGGAGCTGGGAGGTAGCCAAGGCACAGCAGCCCTTTCATTTACCCAGGAACTGAGTAATAAATGTCACAGAAATCTAGGGCTGATTGTTGCTGAGATTATGCCCTCGGGTAGTGGCAGAAGGGAGGAAGTAGAGCAAGCCACTTCCAGCAGTCTGGGTCTTCTACTTTAATTAGGTCACAGCTACAAAAAACTTTAGGATTTAAGCCATACTTAATATTTCACCCCTACTTGTGCATGATGCTTTGAAAAACAACAAAAAACAGAGTGCAGAATTAGGGACATTGATTTAATTAACAGTGGAAATAAAAAATTACATATCTGTGAGTCCAGTAACTCCTTAAAGAAATCTTTAAATGTCAAGGCAAAAAAAATCCTCAATCTGACTTTCAGGTTGAATGCTTCGGGCCTTTTGGGTGAAAAACATAGGCAGCAATTTGTTTCCTGATGTAGTATTTCCCTTTTTTTATTTTCACTATGAAGTATTTCATTTTTCATATTATGCTAGCAGTTATTTTGCTCATTCTTAACAAGAGCAAAAAAACCCACAGAACCAGTTAATCAGTTCCAAGTTGTTTACTGGGCACAGCAGAAAGGCCCTAGATACCAGGATGCAAACATAGCTGGAGTAGAAGAAGTCCCTGCTGCAGAAGCCAGCTCCTCCAAAAAAAAGAACAAAAGGGTAATACATTTATAGCATAAAGCTCCAAAATAGGGGAAAAAAATCCTAGAAATAGAACAGCAGTTTGAAAACCCCCAAAAAAGGCAGGAAAGACAGGATATTTCTCAGCATCAGCAAGAAATGGCACATCACAGACTAGGATTTGGAGCGTGGGACACGCCTACCTCTTTGTGTTCATTGATGCCTTCATCATCCACTTGTTTGTGAGAGGATCAAATACTTCCATGCTTCCTAAGTGTTCATTTCCATCATGCCCACCTACTGCGTAGACTTTACCTGCACACACAGACATCTTTTGATACAGAGATTGCTTGGCAATGTTTCAGATTTCATTTATATAATATCCCTGCCTATGTGGAGACAAAGAGGCAAAATAAAGGTTAAAGTTTTTAAATGTTTTTAATATCAGAGTTTTATATGCTGTACTCAACCAGGAATCTGTTCTAGTGTGAACTTCTACACAAAGCTTGAGATTATGTAGACAAAAAATCTTCCCAAAATTTAAGTACTGCAGGTCAAATCAATTTGGACATATGTACCAGTCTGTCCAGATCTTCCATGCAAAAAAATTATCTCTGCTCTGCTGTAGCAACAGAGGGGCTGCCATGTACCAGGGAAAGCTGCATTATTGATGCTAAGCTGCTCTGGACTGCACAGACCTGTTTTCAGAAGATGGAGACCCAAAAAATAAAGCTAGGTCTGCTCTGGGAAGATTTATGGTCTTAGTAACTTTCCAGTATGGATTTAAGTAGGAAGGGAACCAGTATGAGTACTAGCAAATTCTGGGTGACTGTTGTGTCACAGATTATAAATGGATTTAAAAAAAGTAAATCACCTATTTAAGGCAAGAGGCTACATACAGCTCAGTTGGGCTGGGAGGAATCTTTAAAGGTCATCTAGTCCAGCCCCTCTGCAATGAGCAGTGACATTTTCATTTTCAGGTTGCTTAGAGCACCACCTAGTCTGACCTTGAACACTCCCAGAGATGGGATGTTTATCACCTCTCTGGGCAACCTGTTCCAGGTTTTCACCAACCTCGCTGTAAAAAACTTCTGCTTGATATCTAGTCTAAATCTACCCTCTTTTAGTTTAAAACCATTACCTCTTGACCTATTACAATAGGCCCTACTAAAAAGCCTGTACTCATCTTTCTAGTAAGCTCCCTTTAAGTACAGAAAGGCCACAATAAGGTCTCCATGGAGCCTTCCCTTCCCAAGACTGAACTCCATCTGTTCCCAGTAATGTCTTTTCCATAAGCACAGTCTCAGACTGGCTCAAACACTCCTTCAAGGGGGAGATGCTTTACTAAACTGAAGACTGTCCAACAATTAAGCAATTAGTTTAGCTCTTGTACAGCTAGTAAAAGTACCGATTCAGCAAAAGGAGCACACAAGTGCCTTTTGCCTGGGGTTGCTTGAATAGGGTTACTGACCTCCCACAGAGATCACGCCCACGTGCCTCCTCCTGCTGTTCATTTCAGGGCCGAAGAACCAGCTGTTCTTACTGATGGAGTAGCACTCGATGCTGCGGAAGGGGTCGCCTGATCCACCTCTGCCACCGACACAGAACAGCACACCTGGGGAACACAAAACAGGTTTCCAGAGAGCTAGCAGGAGGATGGGGAGAAACAGCTGCATAGCAGAGCAAACTGAAAATCACGTAGTTTGGGGGAAGTTGTATTTCACTTCAAGGAGCACAGTCATTGCCCTTCATAACTCGATACTGGATTTTGACCTTTGCTTGACATGCTGCTATGGCAATCAGCTATCTATGCTCTTGTAAAAACAATGCATATTTTAAATATGCTTTCTGTGATTTGGCTTAAGGAGATAAATCCAATGTTTGTTAAATATAACAATGAAAAGCTTATGATTTGCAGTCTGACATTCATCACACACTTTTGGTGTAGGTTAGTCAAAGACTTTAAAAGTTACCTCAGCCTTCTAACACCAAAAGATAACTGTCCACATTTTCAGTACAGCTTTGAACAGATTGCCTGGTCATAACATACTTAAAAACTCTGGCTTTAATACAGATAGAGCCAATCAGGATAAATCATTAATGCTTTAAAGAAAGAAAATGACTGCTAAAGTTCTGCTAGGAAAACGCAGCACATTACCTAAACACCAGAGAGGTACATAATGGCTTTCCCAATGTTGCATTAAGTCACGAACAACTCTCAGTATCAAGCTATACCTGCTTGATATCAAGATATCAAGACACCTGCACAGATGTGCTGCCTTTTCTCCACACCACTCCCTAGTGGGTAACCAGACACACATTTAATTACCAGCAGTCTGCTTCCTTGGTGTTGTGCGAATGGAGTACTCAAAGTCAGGCACTGCCCTGCTGCTCAGGTGAAGGTGGTAGTTCCTTGCTTCATCCAGCAAATCCCTACATTTTAGATTCTGCTTGACAATCTCTTCCTTTGCCACAACACCCATAAGGAAACAAATGGGCAAGAGAGGCAGCCGTACCTGACACAGAAATGAACACAGTTGGAGAGAGTGGCCGAAGTGCTGAGTGTCACCATGCAGTGCTGCACATGTGCCGGCCGGCAGCTCCGGAGCCAGCCGCAGCCCCGCGCTCCTCCAGAGAGACAGCAGCTCTCAGAGCTGCTCCGGACAACAGCCATGTGAACGCTTCTTTTTAGAGATAATGCTTGCTATAACCATTTGCATTTCAGCCACAGTGGAGGACTGCCCCTTGGCCCAGGCTGTGCTGAGGGAGGAGATGAGCTGCTGCCCGTGCTGCACCTGCATGTGCCTGGCGTGATGCAGGCAGCACCTGTGGCTTTACCAGGGCTTTATCAGGCTAGTCTGCTGTTGGGTGTGAATCTTCAGCTCACTGCTATGCCAGTGTAAGAGGTAGAATGGTTCATTTTCTTTGGGTGGCAAGTCAAAAAGGAAAGACTTAGTCACCATGAACTAAGTGTCTATGAAGGAGGTCTTGCTGGTGCAGTAACACCTTTCTCTAAGGCAGACTTGACAGACTTCAAGCTTAAAAAAGAGTAATAAATGTTGAGAGCTAATTGTTTCCTTCTCTAAATCCTTCCTGCCATTCATTTCAGCAAACTTTTCATTCTTCTTTGTAAGACAAACACTGCAGAATTCGAAGTACAATCAGAGGAAAAGGTGGGACAGATGTTAGTGGGGGGAACTGAAGCAAATCTCCACCTGACTTCCTAAGGTTTGGAGTCAACGCTGTCACGCAGCTCTCAGCTGGCTCAACAGCAATAGTGAAGCAGTCCAGCAGCTCCAGTGCTTCTCAGAGCAGCAGGATGGGGCTGTTACAGCACTGACAAGCATCCCTGTCTTGAAACAAGCATGTGTCTCTACCTGTTCTTCCTCACATTCTTGCTTTCGGTCCCACTTCTTCCTTTATTTGGGCCCAGCTTATTTGAGGCTGCTTTGAAGCATCACTGTAGCTCTGCTGACAGGCTCCTAAGGGTAGTGATGTGGTAAGAACTCCAGGCTGACAGATTCAGAACCTCATTATAACAGTGAAACCCACAAGGCTGATTATGACATGGATAATCACTGTCTAGAAGCCCAGGCATGTTTTCCGCTAGCAGTAATGTCCAAGTCAAATGATGACTCCATATGCTTCCACATATACAGGAAGGGGTTTACTATTTCTCTGCTTGAATCTAGACTCTGGTTCCATCAACAGAATAAAACTGTTACTCTCATCTGCTAGCACAACTGGGCAATAAACACAATTAAAAAAACATCTCTAATTATACTGCCTGTAAGATTAAATATAGTGTAATTAAGAAGGGATTCTTGTACCAAAAACTCATGCTAATCTAGATGAAACTGAGGGTTTTTGGAAGACAGTTAATAAACCATTGTGATATTTTCCTAAGAAATGTGAAAAATGATTCAGGAAGACAATGACAGAGGCATCTTAGTGGACCTCTCCTTACTCACATAATGCCAATATTATCAATTCAGCCAAATGCAAAATAATAAAGTTGGAGTTCAGTGACAACTAAAACTGCACAGCCAATCCGATCTGCTAAGACACATGGAATGATTTGCAGCACATGGCATGCAAATCCATCCCAGTACAGGCTCTCCACACCTGTCTCAAACACTGTATTTTAAACCCCTGTACCCTGCACACATGGAGCTCGGGTAAGTGAAGTACCTAACGCTTTGACAGGAGGAAGTCCGATAAGTGTTCAAGTAAGTCCAGCTGAATGACCTTTTGATACCTGTATGTGTTTCAGAAGCAGTGAGCTTGCATCAAATCTAGACAAACTGCCAACTCCTTTTGGCTCCTACAGTGGTAGTCTAATGAACATTAAAAACTCCATTGTGTTTCATAGCCTACTAGGGCTAACACATCTTGGGTCTTTTGTTAATGAAATGTATGAAATATTCTAGAAGTAGCACAACTTGATGTGACACATCTCTGTCAGTTTCCTTTCCTATCCAGGCAAGAAAACTCAACAGCTTTGCCTCCTTTCTTAAGTACAAATGTGTAACAGCAAGGGCAGCAAGCATGTCAGGCTGCAGGAGTGGCAAGCCAAGTGAAGTGATGGCTTTATAGTCTCTCTGTTTTGTGTCAGTATGAAACATTTCTGCTCAAGCATAGATGTAGCTTTTTGTGAGTTCCCCACCTCCCAGCCATGAGCATGAAGTGAGTACTCTTCACTCTACAGAAACAGGAGAATGTGCCTTCTCCCTGATATTTAAGGAATCTAACTTGCTTCCACTTTCAACTCCCAACCATGAATACTGGATAAGGCAGCAAGAGCTACCAACGTTCTTCACCTTGAGATCTACCCAGGTACAAAGAGCTGATTACACAACCAAACCAGTGACAAGACAGGAGCCTTGCTCTGCCCTACCTGCGCAAGGATCTCATCCAGCCACGTAGCGTGATGCTGTGGATTGGCCAGCAGCCACTTGATAGCAGCATTGTAAACTTGCTTTTCGTTCTCAATATTCAAGTCACTGGAGGACAGGAGTTTATGTAGGTGCTGTGGGGACACACTCACGAAGTCCTCACACTCCATCACTTCCGTGAAATGTTCACAAGCGAACTGATCAGCCATGTCCATCAGGTCGATGCGGTTGTGGCTCTCGGCGAACGCCCTGACTGCCAGGCAGTTGGAGGGGTGGAAGTGCAGCTTCATGTATTCACAGCAGGCCTTTGCCACCAGTTCCACCTGCAGGATGCAGGCGGCGTACAGGAGCGGCTGTACGTTATCCACCGTCAGCGTGAGCCGCGAGGAGTACGCGAACTTCACCAGGTCCTCGATGGCATCGCCGTCAAAGTCCCTGATCTCGATCAGCTTCTGCTTGGCTTCAGCCATTTCTGACAGAAACATAGCTCGGAAGTACGGGATAACGCAGGCTAGCACCAGTTTGTGGCAGGAGATTAGCTTTGAACCAACCTGAAAGAGAAAAGAACAAAAAAAAACCCCAATGTTTTACTGGAATGTCAGTTCTGGCTGTGAAAGCAGGAACAGTGAAGCTGAAATAAGAATTCTGGACTCCATGTGTTTTGTTTGTATTTGGTCCACACAAATTAACCCCATTTGTCCTGTACTTCTGACATCACATCCATGTATCCCAAGGAATTCTCAGTTGTATCTTGGCCATCAGAGTAGAGCAAAGCTGTAACACAAGGAAGCAACAGCACTGATGCACTGAACCCGCCTTTCTTCAAAAGCCTTATGAAGCATCCTTAGAAATATTCTAGATGCATCTTGGAGACAGGAAGAGACTGCTAGACACTTGCTTTGTATGTACTCAGAGACTTTAAGGGGAGGAAATTAGAAAGGGACATTTTTAGACTACTTAATTTAGACTTCTGGACTTTTACTACTGTTGAGGAATTGATCTATATAGAAGCTAATTAATGTAAAAACATAGGAATAACAGCTATTTCAGAGGTTATTAAAAGTTACCACTACAATATTTTTAGACTGTTTATTCACAAAAGACAGTGTATTCCCGATAAAGAGAACGTATGTCTCAAAATTCTGATCAGATAATGTAAAATAAGCTTTTCATGTACAAAATTTTAGAATTCTAGTACATTAAACAAGGATTTAAGTATTGAAGGTAAATGAACAATCCACTGCTTATCTGTATTCCAGGACTGCTTTCTTACAACCTTTGTCACTCTGCACTAACATAAAGAGATGGCTGACATAAGCAACCAGTTACCCTGATGAACTCAAATTATATGTTCATTTTCAGATGAAGGTGTTACAGAGTGCTGTTGTGCAATTAAAAATATAAAAAGGTACTAAATTATAAAGGATATTCTGGATCTTTTGTAGCTCTGATTCAATACACAATTGCTCCACCTTTTTAAAGAGTATGATCAACAGAAGTGTAACCTACCTGGTGAGCAGCAAGTTGAGTACAGAAAGCAAACACACAAGCAAGAGTAAGCAGATTTAAAAAGTGAAAAAGATGGATGGTTCAGTGTGATTACTTCAGATCACCTCAGAAGGAACAATTCAGACCTACCAAATGAACAAAAAGGAAACCAACAGGAGAAAAGCAGATGGTACTCATCTGCCACTCTCCGCCTTCTAACAGCCTTCCAAGACTGTTCATATGACAGCAGCAGGAGAGTAGGTGAAATCCCAGAATTTAACTCTTTGGAGCACAGGGAGTCGCCCTGTGTGCTCCCACAGCTTATCACTGTTACAGCACCAGCACTCCAACTAACTACAGTAATGATACAAAAAGATGCTACACCAGTGCTCTGCTATACCAGGGAAAGTACCCAGGCCATTCTTACCTTCAGACACCTTTATTCTGCCCATCATCCCACTCTCTAATTAAACCTTTCTTTTGAATTAAGTGGCTTTACTGTGTTACCCAAATCTGCTTAATTTTAAATCACAGAATGGTTTGGGTTGGAAGGGACCTTAAAGATCATCTCATTCTGCCCCATGTTCGCCTGGCCAGGGACACCTTCCACCAGTTATCTAGTATGCTCTTGGTATTTTGAAATCAGAGTTCCCCTCCACTATCATTAACTATCGTATTTTAAGAGCCAGCAGTTAAATCAATAATTGGTCTGACGACAGCAGTGCCAGAATTGCTCACTATCACAGGTCATACACAAAAGCAGAAAGTTCCATACAGATCTGATTATTCCTAAAACATGAGTGAGGCCTGAGCATTACAGGAAGAAAAACCAAGCCCCTTTGAAAATTCTAATTCAAATACATAGTTACCGGTTACTTGAAAATCCCTGGTTTAGGAAATCATACAACAGAATGTCCATGGGTTGCTCTAGCCTTTGCTGGGAGCCAAGCCATGTAATCTAAAATTCTTAAATTAACAAAGTAGCTCCAGACAGATCATACAAATGAACATTGATATAAGCCTAACTTAGGGAAGTTAAACTGCAGCCCTAGTAAAGTGTTTTTTCCAAGGCAAGTTTCCCTAGCAGGAGTATGCATTTAACTATATTTATAAAATAAGACTTTCTGCCTTTTTTTTTCAAGGGTAGGTGGAAAGGAAGGAAGGTAAGAATGAGGTTAACAAGAAAAGGGATGAGGAGGGTTGGTAACACCAGGGACACACACCTGTCAAGGATTTTCCCTGTTCATAGCTAACGAAGTGGCAGGCTAACAACTTCTGCTAAAGGCATCTGTCATTTGTTCTTGGTTTAGGAACTGTGCTTCATCACTACTCCTTAAATAACTATCTTGCACTAGTACGTTGTTTAGCTAAGCAATACTTAATATTCAGAGATTCTGGCACCCACTTCTATGCATGCTAGATACAAATTTATTGTGATCAGGATAGAAATAATATACAGCTGAGTTATAAATAATGCATTAAAGCAATGCTATGCAAGAATCATACAATTTGCTACCTCCCTCTCCTCCTTTACTCTGATCAGCTGCAGAACACAATTGCCAGAGGTTTTTTTTCTTTCTTTCTTTGAAGAATGCTGGAAATTAGATGTGTTTCAGAAATCCTGTTTTCTGAGAAGAACCTAGCAAAACAACACAAAATGGAGAAATGTAGGTAAAATTTGGGATGAAAGTATATTGAGAACAAAGAGGCTACAAGGAGCTGGAATAGCACAGTAATTACTGACCAACTGTGGGAAATTGCTTAGAAGGCAAGTTGGATGAGGTCAAAGTCACGTACTTCCTCACTCAGATCGTCAATACCTTGTGTTTGAATTTCAGCTATAAACTTCCTAAATAAGGAAAGAAACACAAGCATCTCTAGAGATGCCTCAGATCCAAGAGGTATTCTGTGGCTTCCATATCCCTGCCAATATTCACAGCTACCTCCCAACACACTAATTTGCAGCTTAATCTTCAGACTGCTACATGCAATGTGACAAGCATCACCTTCAGCGTAACATCACAGAGCTCTCCAGCTTCAAAGAAGTGAAGAAGAGAGCTGTGAAAATCCTTCCAAGCCTCATTTGCCTCAAACACGAAGACATCCTCATCCCCATCACTGTTGGAAGGCCGAGTTTGTTGCTGCTGCTGTCGCCTTTTTCCCTTTACCAGATGTTGTTTTGTCTGCTCAGGGAGCATGGATTCTGAAGCCATTGGCTGTTTCTTCTCTCACTGCATCAATCTTCAAAAGCTCCTGCCAAGATAAAAGCCAGCCCATCAGGAGTTAGGTCCTAAGATTCAGTTCTGTTCATCTTCCTGTTTAAAAACACAAACAAAAAAAGAAAATGGGACATTAGGTAATGCTAGTACATAACACTTTGATTACATTATAATACTAACTATGATCTTACTTGGGGAAGGTAAGAGGAGAAGGGACAAAAAAAAGACCCACAGCTCATTAGGATATTTTGGCTCTCAAATTAATCCTCCATGACTGGTACTCATGTTTAACAAGCCCTTCAAAGAAGCACTGAGATCTGAAGCTGACACAGTTTCAGACACAATCTCCTGAGGTTATAAAAATTAACATGGACAAACAGGAGGGAAAAGGCTGAAGCTGAAATGCTGTACAGGGATGTTGAAAGGCATCATGTGTTATTCATTCACATGATAATGTAGGTAAGATATAGCATCTCTAGCCCACACTTGTAGGGAACTCATGCTTATTTCGGTCTTTGACTGACACTTTCCTTTCACCACTCCCTGGTTACTCACAGCTAACCATTGCTACAGCGAGTAAAAATGCTGCTTTCAGACAGAACTGCCACTGACTGCTAGATGAGAGTTCACAGCTCCCAAGTCATAAGGTTTTCCCATCTGACACACAGGCTACATTTATCTTCCTGCTTTAACTGCAGCCGCACACATACTTTCCTCATCTATTCTGTGTCTCAAGGTTAAAAGGCTGATGGTGTACATTTTACCTATTCTGGGTAAGCCATTGTAAACTCCAGCATAACATCCATGAGTCTTAAGGAAAAATCAGTGCTGTTGGAGTGAATTTTTTATGCTATAAATGAACTAAGCAATAATACAAAAGCCAAACATAACTGATTTTAAGCAATGTTTTTCACCCGTATCTCATGCTCATAGCAAATAAAGGTCTTGGAGATGCTCTGAGCTGCTGCTTGTAAGAAAAGAAGTTGAGTGCATACTTGGATTTATATATTTGATACGTACTAAGTATGTATGTACCAAATACCTCAGTCATACAAATCTTTTTAGACACCTATCCCCAAATCCTCCACTGGTCTTAATTACAGCATCTCACAGTTTGAGTCTTCAAACAAATCATCATCTGCTACGGAAAGTACCAGCTGTAAGTCACGTTTCATTTGCAGAAAATATTAGCTTGGGCTTATCTTTAGCCATAAGCCTTTGCTGTTCTCAGTTTTTAAATGAGAAAGAAATGAATTTTAGGAGCACTTGAATCAAGATACTAAGTTCTGAAAATCTGAAGATCACTCCAAATTCATGAAGGTCAGTATATTTCAACTCCACAAACTAAGAGAAGAGCCATTTACAGATTTACTCCCAAATCAACAGTAATTCAACAAGAACATCCAGCTACTTGGGGTTAGTCCTGGGTGAATGCCACACACACAGAGTATTTCCTCTCTAGAACAAAACACTGCCATGGCCATTCAGAACTTCAATAACATGCTCCCTTTTTCATCTTGCCAATTAAGTCTTCCAGCCTCCATACAGTCTAATATTTTGACAACACCAAGAGCATAAGTGACCATCCCAGCAAGTTACTGACTCTAAGGAAACTAAAGGATGTGCCTCATTCATAACATCATCTATCACCCCTTGTAAACAGCTGCTTGACACGTTCCATGAGGAAGTAGCTGTCTGAATAAAAAAAGAAACAAACAAATCCCACATGTTCACAGCTCACCATCATTTGCTGAGAGCCAGTCAGCAATTTTTTTGTTCAAGTTAAATATTTAGAAATATTGATGATGTTTGCTATTCTCAAGAGTGCAGCTGTTCCAGACCCTGAAGTCTGTGTCCTAGTTGTTACTCAAACTCATAAAAGCAAGAAGGAATGGGAGGTCAGAGCACAAACACACTATCTTACAGCTGCCGTAATTCAGATAACAGTAACACCTGAAAGTGACATGAATTTGATTCAGACATTCTAGCTAAATCCTAAACTGCACTGAAGTGTAAGATTTCTCAAGTCACAGAGAGTACTTATGTTCAGTAGAGACAAAATGCCTCCATTTTGAAGCAAAAAGAAACTGAAGACAATAGGCAGTGGCAGGACATGAATAACATTGCTCTCTTTTCCCCCATTATGAAATGAAATCCCAGGAATCCTGGCTGACAAGCCAATCTAGACATTGGAATACATGGCCTCCTTCCCCTTTGGAGCACCTTGGGAGATGGTGTCCCACAAAGCAGGGATCATCCTTATTCTTTCTCTGATGCATGGGAGGAAGAGACTTCAGTCATACAAAACAAAAAATTCACAATTCCCACTATAACCAAACCAGGCAGTGTTCAGATAAGAGGTATTATGATACCTGTAAATCCAATGCTCCCTATGATCAGTGGTACTGAAGCTGGAAAAAAGATGGCAGAAGTGCAGGAGAAATCAAGATACAGATGAAGTTTCCCCAGGTATCCTGCATATAATTTCAGTTACCTACCCCAAAGATGAACTAAAATCACATCATGATCTGTGCAGAGAAGAGCGGTCAGCCTCCCTCAGAAAACAAAAAGGCCTTTTAATTGAAGGAGACAAGAAATTTGCCTTTGTACGTGTGGCTGTGTAAAACTAACTTGTCTAACACACAGCATGGTGAGTCTCTGTGGGTAATGAAATGCTCTCACTGCTGCCCACAAGATCGCAGCAGAGGCAGCAACAAGATCTTCTCCAGTTTAATCCAGCTAACAGAGCAATTTGAGTTGTTGTCTTGTGCTGTGCTAAGAAAACTTGAACGTTTGGAAAAAGGACAGCTGGCAGAGCTAAGGAAGACACAGAGGGAGAGAAATGGGAAGGGCAGGAGGCAGCTGCAGTGCAAACTGCAGACAAGCAGCAGCTCTGGCAGGGACTTTGCCAGCAGCTGTTTCACTGCTCAGTCTGGTTACAGTTGCATTACCCAGAAGGGACATGGGGGGGAAAAAAACCGATAGACAAAATAGTGTAGAAAATCCTCAGTTCTCTCCCATTCTCCATTTACCAATTCTACCAAAGATGATGTGGAAACTTTATACAAAACTGTTCAGATGCCCACGCTAACTAGGTCAAATCAGACAAAGCTGGAAAACATGGGAACGTTCAAATTACAGACTGTATTACAAACCTAAGCCAACTGCACTTTTCAGCAGAAAGCTATTCAACAGAAAGAAAAAAAAAGTCAGAAACCACCCATCTAACTGGTTTAGCTTGTTTAGAACCACCAGGATTGCTTTTGTAGAAACACATAGAAAACTTTCTTAGACAACACTAATACACAATTTCTAAATCCTTTCAGCATTTCCAAGGTTCTTGGCAGCAAAAAGTGATGTTATTGTTTTGTGTTACTTGTCACACAGGTAGCTCAGCAACAGTGAAATGGGTACAACTGGCACCATCTCTCATCTGTTTGTATAATCAAAACCCCATCAGTGCTTGTAGACACAAGCAGTGAATGAGGACTGCTCTTCTTTGGAGAAATGCAACAGAAAAATGCTTTGTAGAGCATGAAAAGCAAAGTCAGATAAAATTTCATTGTGGAAATAATTCTTCCTGACAGTCCCTTCATGTTGTTTTGAGATAGCTTCTTCCCAGCTCCCTTTGAGTCAATGTTCAGTGAAGCTGAACTGAGGTTTAATCCCAGTTTCCATCAGAAAGGTCACCTGTCTCTTGGGATTTATAGAATAACAGGTTGGCAATTTTGTTCAATTTTGCAAAATAAAAAACCAAACAAAAATGTAATATGCCATGGTTTTTTTGTTCTTGATTAACTTTTGCTTCAGAACAATGAGCAAAATCCCTCAGAAGTCCCAAAAGAGCAAAGTAGGACTCTGTTTGCAGATACAGGGGTAACTAAGGCGTGGTTTATTTATGCAAAGTAACCTTGGGAAGACCCCAAAAGTAGAACACAAAATAAAAACCACTGAAAACCAGTGCAATGGGAGCACAGTGAAGGGCTGATGGATAGATACAAAAATTTAACTAGCCTACTACATTCACAAGAACACAGAACAGTCCCTTACCAAAGAGAGGCACTATTGTCTTCTCTGATAGACCATATTAAAAATAACAATAGTTTAATAGTCTCCACAGCAGCATTTAGTCCAGTCATTCCCGGGAAGTATTAACAGGGAGTAAAATTTTTTCTACGTCATTTGGCAGCTTCCTTTATCCTGGACATGTAAATCAAGGCATGGTACCCATCAGAGCATTTCAGAACTGTAGCCAAACAATGCTTCCCAAGGAGTCCCTTCCTCACAGGACTCTCTGCCTTAGCTGCCAACCACCATCACATTCTCTCACTTGGAGCTGAGATTCACAAGGCAAACAGCTCAAACCATAAATCAGTATCACCTTCCTTCTGTCCCAGAGCTGCAAGGCTCCTTCAAAATCTGAAATCAGGAGGTGGCAGAGGTAATACAAGACAAAAGGCTTCACAACCCAAGATGCTACAACCATTGCAGAAAATTATTGTTACAACATCTGTTTGGTGAAACCTGCTGGGGAAAAACTAAGGCACTTGGCCAATGTGGCACTGTGCTGCCTTACATCAAATTACTTGCAGTCATGACAGGGTTAGTGTGGCCACACTGGCTACATGTGCCTTAACAAATAAATGGCCAGCTAGAAAACTGGATGCCAGGCTACTGACATCCCACTAACAATTAATAAAATATATGAGGTCATGAGCGTGCTGCACAGAAACCCCAGGCACAACCTTGGCATGTAACAACGCAGTCACACTTCTTTCACAGCACACGAGTTTGCACAGAGATTACAGGGGACTCAGCCCAAACTGACTCAAAAACTTCACACCACATCGCTTGAAGGTGGCTGAGCCTTTTGCAGCTTAACCTCCATTTCCAGCAAAGAGATACATGACACGTCTGGTGTGGTTTTAGTTTGACAACACTTGATGAGCTATTTTATTTGTTGTGGTACTTCTCCGTAATGTGATTTGTTTCTTAATTATCCTTGCAGAAGCGTTTGCAACCAGCACAGAAATCATAGAAAGCCGGGTATCTCTGACTTTTGTTAATTTACAAGTGTAGGATATGTAGGAATGACTTAGGCAAAGGAAGAAACGCAGATCTACTTCCCAGCGGCCAGTAAGCAATTGCCTTAAGTGGAGATGGGAAAGGGGGAACCTATCAAAGGACGAAGGAAAGCCAAGCAGGCAGTTTCAAGAGCTGGGGGAGCTGTGACATCTTAAATTCTCGTTTATTTGCGAGGGAAGGAGAGGCTAGGGACTCCTGAGGCTCTCCGCAGTAGCAACGGGCAATTTCTTGCTGGTTTTCTTTTACACAAATATTTGTTTTGGGGTAAGCTAAGCGACTATTCGTTATCCTTTACAAGATGCCGATAGTGAGGTGACTACGGCACTGCCTTGGGCTGTGGTCTCACACAAAGGCGTGGAATCAGTAAATTTTTAATTAACATTTATCCCCTTCTCGAACGGTGTGGTTGCCGGGGCTCTCTCTGTGGGTGCCCCCGCAGCACAAGCCCCCCGATTCCGAGCCGGGGCGCGGCGCCGCCTCTGCGCTCTGTGAGCACAGCCCAGCCCCGGTAACCATTGGCACCACTGACACCACCTTCGTTCCCCTCAACCCGCGCTCGGTCCGCCGATCCACGCGGCGAGGAGGGAGCCGGGCCCGCCCCGCGGCCCTCCCGGGAGCGGCTCCGGGCCGTCCCGCCCTGCCGAGGATGCCCCGGGGGTCGGAGCCCACGGCGGTGCTGCCAGAGGGGGGAAGCCCGCGGCACCGAGCCCTCTCCCGGCACACCTGAGCGGAACCTGAGGGCAGGGGACGCCTTATATAAGGGGGGGGGGGGGGTGCCGCCATGGCGGTTCGAACGCGGTGCGAGGGCGCGGAACGGCGGGGGAAGGGAGCGGGGTGGGGTGCAGCCCTCCGGCTGCGGGGGAAAGGGAGGCGTGAGGTGAGAGCTGGGGTGCGCCCCGCGGTGCTCGCCCGGTGCCCGCCCCGTGCCCGCCGCGCTCACCTGCGCTGCCGCTGCCGCTGTCGCTGCCGCCGCGGCGGGTCCGGCGGAGCGCCCGCCGCCCGCCAGGGGGCGCGCGGCGCGCATGCGCAGAGTCCGGGGGCGCGGCGGGAGCCCGGCGGCGCTTCCCGCGCTCCCGCCCCCTCAGATTCCCGCGGGGACACGGTTCTGTGTGGAAAATAGAGCTTCCAGGTTCTTGGCGCGTCAAAGGGCTGGCCTTCAGTGGGAAGCAGAAGCAGGCAGAGCAACTCCTGGGAAATGCCATCACCCTGTCCCAGTTAGTGCAATCTCCGCCTGAATAATCCTCCTCCTCCTTGAGGGGAAGCCGTGTGGGGAGCGGCTGAGGTCACTTGGTCGGTTCAGCCTGGAGCAGAGGAGACTGAGGAGAGACCTCATTGCAGTCACAGCTTCCTCGTGAGGGGAAGAGGAGGGGCAGGCGCTGATCTTTTCACTCTCCTGACCAGTGACGGGAGCCGACGGAACGGCCTGAAGCTGTGTCAGGGGAGGTTTAGGTTGGATATCAGGAAAAGGTTCTTCCCCCAGAGGATTCTTGGGCACTGGAACAGGCTCCCCAGGGCAGTGGTCTCAGCGCCAAGCCCGACAGAGTTCAAGCAGCATTTGGACAGTGCTCTCAGGCACATGGTGTGACTCTTGGGGCTGTCCTCTGCAGGACCAGGAGCTGTACTCGATGATCCTTGTGGGTCCTTTCCAAACCAGCATGTTCTGTGATTCTTTGATTCTGCAATACAGATCAAAGTGATCTTCCTTCGTATTTTGGGGGAACTGCTCTCCATGAGTTCAGAGAGAGAGGAAAGGCTGTACTAGCTCCTTCCTCTCCACCTGTCCAGCAGCTCTGGTCTCTACAGTGTATATCTTTTATATATACATATCTCACACAGAGAGATACATACAGCCCCTCCAGTGCTGGAATACATTGCCCCAATACACAATTTCCCCCTGGTTTGGTTCAGTCTCTTTATTACTAGTACCCTTCTCTGCCTGTGGAATTACAAGTGTAAGTCTTGCTCCTATCTGAAGCTTGACTTCAGAACTTGAAAAGAATTGGCCAGGAAAGTTTTGCAGGCTGTTAGAACCAAAGAAAGACCTTAAGAAAGAAATAGATGCCCTGAGGAATATGGAATCTTCCTTGCACAAAAGCAAGCACACGTTTGCCAAGTGAAAATGCCCTCCACCTTCAGCCCCACATATAAAGAGCCCAGTAGATTTCCCAGTTCCATAGTGCAGAGCTGAAAGCTGGACTCACACTGGATGCCAAGTTCACCTCTACAGATGTGCGTAATAATTCTAGGATTTCCTTTTTTCCTGAACCCAACACAATTCTGCTGAAAAGCAGGAAGGTATTTTATAAATTCATGCTTATCTGAAAATGAGTGCCTGGGGGTTTGCAGTTCCACACAGAGTACACATATACTGGGTTTTTTTAGGAGGAGATAAACATATATTTAGGAATCTTCACAGGCAAAAATGTCCAGCTAAATAACACTGCTATTTGAGGTGGCCTGTTTGAGAAAGAGTTAGAACACTGTCCATGAAAATATGGAGATCATTGTTATTATCTCAAATATATCTGTTTGATGGGTTTGGGTTGTTATTCCACACCCCTGTGCCATTTATTCCATAGAGGTCAGAGGTGATGAAAATTCAGTGGCAAACAGCTGATTTGATTATATGACATACTTACTTATCAAAAACTTGCACTAGTTGCGGTCAACCCAGCACATTTTAGGTTTTGCATAAATACATCTCAGAAAATTCCTGTTCAGCAATGTCTTTTTTTCTGTTTTTTTTTTCCCCTTGAACATAAAAATCTCCAACAGCCCTCCCCAAGTTCATCCATGTTTTTGAAAGGTACTAACCTGCATGTATGTGGCAGAGATGTTGCTGTGGAGTTTCCAGAAGGCTGGGATCGGATAAAGTGACCTGTACAGATTTGTATTTTGTGGATTTCCCCTTCCCTTCTGTCGCAGTGTACGCTTATATTCCCTATTGGCCTCAGAGTTTCTACAGCGTATATCCACAATGTCCAGCCTGGCAGCTGCTTTATTTCCCCAGATTGGTTCTCTTCAGGATGAAAGCCACTTAAGAAGTGCCAAGGGAGGAAATGTTACCTCCCAGCTTCCTCAGACAAGTGCTGGGGATTGAAGCAAGATCTGTGAAAAGGTAGAAGTTGTCAGTGGGCAGACTGCTGTTCTAAATGAGGAACTTTGTGCTCTTATTTCTGGCTTTGAGAGTTAGTGATACTGCTTGTAATGTATTGTGGCTCTGATCCAACGCCCCTGGAAACCACCAAAAAGGCTCCCATTGACTTCAATCATAGTTTGATCGGGCCTTCAACCCACAAAGCTGCCATTGTTTGGTTTTAGTGCCATTGGGGTGCTTGGCATAGTGCTGCTCTTGCTCTCACATACATTCAGATACATTCATCACTAAGTCCTCACGAGCAGTGCTTTACAGGGGTGAGGTATAATCCCCAATGACAGAAGGAGGTTACCTTTTCCTGAATGTGGGCAGACTTTGAGGCTGGATTCCTGGTGGTCTATTGTGACTGTTCTGGTAAATGCTTTACCTCTGTTCTCTTGGTAAATGTAAAATAACTTTGTCTGGACTATCTTGCGTTTTAAACTGTAGTAACTCTTTGGATTAGCAATTGTAGAGACCTGTAAGACTTCAGCACTTTATCTTCCTGCTCCAAAGGCAACAAATTTAAAAATATTGCTATTCCCTGATAGTAACAATTCTCAAAAGAAAAAAGAAGCCAACTGTGAAAACTTAAATAGTGAGATTTTTGGTGTGTGTGGTTTTGTTTTGTTTTTTCAGCTGTTTCAGAGGGGGAAAAAAAAGTAGTTCACTTAGTCCAAAAGACAAATCATAACCTAGCACCTCAGAGACAGGGCATAACCTTGGGTCAAAAAGATCTTTGGGTGTTGAGTGACTGTGGCTTTGTGTGCTAATCTCAGCTACATCAATATGTGACAGATATGCCTACAAGGTGAAAACCCACAGGAGCATAAGCATCTTCCTTGAGGAGGCTTCGAAGGCAAACTGAATGCCCGGTAGCTGTGTCTTGCCATGAGGTGTCATGCACTGAGTATTGCTTTGCACCATGTCACTTGACATCTTCCAGAGACCCTGGATTAGCTGCTGGATGGAGGACAATCCTTTTCCCAAACCTGTTAGTCCACAACTGCACTAACACAGCCAGACCCATTACCAGGCTCCAAGGTAGCAGGTAATGGTGGGGCTTATACACACATGCAAAGCATCTCTTTCTTAGTGCCTTTGAGCTAGCGCTGAGGCAGCTCAGCACTGCACAGCCCAGGCATTATCTGAAATGGCCTTTAGAGTATTGAGGATCATGCTTTGGGATTTGTCTGCCTGTGATCTGTATTATGTTTGTAAGCACCTGGGAAGATCTGTGTTTAAGGCAACTGTTTATGCAGCATCCCAAGCTTTCATGACTTCCAAGGTTTTGCATGTGAACAGTGTTGTGTGTTACAGGGCAAAACTGAAACAATCTGTGGCTTGAAAAATAACTCTGAAAAATCTGTGCTGCTGCTTTCTTATATATAGGCCTGTGGGATACATGGACTTGTGTCATCCTGCTGAAGGAGAGTACACCTGTTTGGCACATTTCTGCCCTTTTATCTGTTTCCTGCTCCTGAGGAGAGAGAGCATGAAGTGAGCCTCTCCTACCCCTAAATTGGTTACTGATTAACCATATGGATTAGGCACAAATCTTTGTCAGTAAGGAATTCTTTTTCTAGAAAATGAACATGTGAACAGTGAGTATAAACTATGTTCATAAAATGTTGAATTTTAATGTTTCTCAGTCACTCACTCATTCCTAGTGTCACATCCATTATAACTGACCCATAATACAGGAGTCTCCTTTCCAAGTTGTCTCCATAGTCCTGTGCAGAAAATCTCAGTATCTCAGAAGCTGTTAGCTGTAACTGTGCCTCTGGTAATTAGTGTCCTGATTGATTTTGATTAGTTGGGTTTGGGTTTGTTTGGGTTTTTTTGGCTGAAAATATTCATTAAATGCACAAAAATTGATCATAGTTGTGAGTGTGACCTAAAAGGACACTTCTACGGAAATAACCAATTAATCTAAATTTTTTAAATCTTTTTTTGGCCCGTACTGCTTTGCTTGCTATAAATCATGATGTAACTTTCCAGACAAGCTCATTAAAATCCCCTTAAAATTGTACTTGTGTTTGCAAGGGCTCTTAGTACAATTTAATGTTTAAGAGAGCGAGAGAGAGAGGAGGATGGAAGTGAAAATGTGCCACAGAAACAGATGTTCAGCTGGGAAGATAACATTAATGATTAGGCTATGCAGCCAGAACAAACAGCATGTGCATGCTTTAAGGACTTAGAGAACTGAGCTACACATAAATACTTGTTTTTTCCTCTTCATTGTTTTTCCTACCAGAGAAACTTGAATGTTGTCTTTTGCCAGTATAATTCCAGTGTAGCTACACAGAAATCACTTGGTGAGAATAAATGCAGACTACCACATCTGCATAATATTAAAGCCAGCTATTACACAATTTTAAATTTTTCACCTCTCTTAGAGTGCGGATGTCAGTTCTATAAGGCTCAAAGAAGTCCTTATGTACTGTATATCCAGGTCAGTGCTTCAGAAGGAAGTAGCAATACCTCATCATGGAAAGGCTATGTGGCCATCAAAGGATTAGAGCAAGCTCCTGCTCAGGGTTTGGGTTTTCCTCCCATTAGAGATTACCTCATGATTAGCAAGCTAGGAGGCACTGGCAAACATGAGTGTCTGGAATTCCATGATATAAAAATACAGTCACTATTGTCACCAGATTATTTTTGAGCATTGAGTGTATCTTCCTGTTCCAGCATCGGTTTAACTAGAATGTTTCTTGAAAATCATTTTGATTGTAGTGCTTTAGAAAATGATCTGCTACCAGCTGTGAACATTAAAAGGCAGAGAACACAGCGGGGAAACAGTTTGCACAAGAGCAAGTTTAATCCTAGAAACACCTGGCTTCTTGGATAAATGTAAGCTTATTCAAGCTCTGGTAGAAGTTTTGAAGTAAAGACAAAATCCTCTTAGTGATGAACTCAAACAAAGTAAGAGACCTGCTTGGAAAAGGAAAAAATGCATGGTTAGATAATAAATGTAGAATGAAAGAATCTGAGAGATTAAAGGTACCAAAAAGTTGAGTCAGAATGTTTGCAGACAGTTCTGCAACACTGTGAACCACCAGTGATCTCAGATGCTTAATTTCAGGAAAGAAGTAGTAGAAAACCACAAAACAATACAAAACCCTCTTTCATTGAACTGCTGAGTTCAGGAGATTCTGTGCATTTAGAAATCCATGTTCTGAAAGGCTGCCTAAAATTGCCTGGTTTTTTATACACAGTGGTAATGTCTGCAAGCATTAAAAAATATTGCCCCAGTCATGATGCTGAGGCCTTGGTGCTAGCACACAGTGACACTAAGAGCGATAGCCCTGATTTTTTCTTGTAAGTGGCGCAGGTTTGTGCCAAGAAACACAGCTTGAGACGATTCTCCTAACATTCTGAGTAGGATTCAAGGACTTTGGAAAAATGCAGCAGAGCCAGTCTCCAAAGAAGTATCCCTCAGATTTTGCTGAAGAGACAGGCCAGGTGGCACTGCTGTGGGGAGCTTTAATCCATGCCATTAGAGATTCTGTCAAGATTTCTTCATCCCCCTTGCTCTGGGGACCAGAGCCCCTGTCATCTGGCAGGGCAGTCACAGCAGATGCATCTGCCTGTTGGCTACAGCCCCTCACCTGGCATGAGAAATCCCTGTGGGGCCCTCACTCTCCTGTGCTTTCTTAAAGCAGAACAGCTGGAAGAGCTGAGGAAGAAGCTGCACAGACCTTTAGCCAACATCATGGTGTTTTTAACCAAGCTGTTGCTTATCATGTCTGTGAGAGACTGGGTCAGTTCCAGCACAAAGATTCTGAGCTAGGCGCTTCCTACTTTTCTCTTGGAACTTGGTCCCCTGCCTAATTAACACATCAGCTTTTGGGCCAGACCCCAATTGCACGGCTCAGCAGTGCTGTCATTTTCCTGGCACAGAGCTGCAGTCAGTGCTGGGGCCAAGGCAGAGGAGGCAGGGAGGGCATGGAAGCACCGACTCCAAGAGACACCTCAGCAGGAGGCAGAGCACGGGGCCAGAGTCACTTACCTGACTCATAAGGAGTCCTAGGCCAGGGTGTGAGGTAGCACTCCTCAAATTTGGGACTTAGCTGTAGGTGGCTGTGTGAAAGCTGCTCACATGGGCTCCTGCTGGGCACCCGTGAGTGACCAGACTTGGGATAAGCTTCAGTTGAGTGTTGTGGCCAGACAGAGAACTGAGGAGCCTGGTAGGTTTGGTGACTCAGTTCTGTCACTGGTGTTCAGGAGATGGAGGCTGAAATCCTTGCTTTTGCATGTGTTTTTTTATGCCAAGCAGAAGACTTGGAAACTCAAGCAACATGGAGAAGAACAAGTGGCTCTCAGTTGTGACAGGCCTGTCCTCTTAGAAAGAGCTGAAGATGTAGTTCAAGTAGAAGCAGACTAAACAACTTCTAAGACTAAACAACTTCTTTCAGAGTAGATAAAACCCACTATGTCACTCTTGTAAGATTTGGGGGATGCCACTGAAGCAGGGAAAAGAGATGTACAAAATAACTTACTGAAAATGCATGCAAATTGTACTCCTTTTTCCTTCAGGACTCAAAGCATGCTTCTCTCAAATGCTTTGGGGTTTGGAGGGTGTTGGTTCTAAATACAAATCACATCTAACACTCCTTAATTGGCTTTTAATGTTTTGGATTTTTTAAATTCACTGAAATTTGCTTACCCTTTCTTTCTTTTCTTTTTGCTTTCTGTGCAAAGCAAAAAATCCAAACCTAGAAACTTGAGCTTCATACACCCTCAGTGTTCCGTTACATGAATGTTCCATGAGCAAAAACGAAACTATTTTTGTGTCATTTAGCACATCTAGCAACTATTTGTGCTGATGGCAGCAAAACATTTACCTGTTGCCAGCTAAGAGCAGGAAGAGCTGGGTGGTGAGGGCTCTCACTCTTCTGAAGATAAAGAATTTTGGTTTACAGAACTGCTTGAAAGGCTCAAGTGAACAGGATGGATTCCAACTGTGCCGAAGGTGGCAGCGCATTCGGGCCTGCCTGGGATGGGTGCAGGCCAGCAGTGCCTGCAGCAGGTGGGAGTTGCACAAGTGGCTGCACAGATCCTCTGTGCTCTGCAGGGGTCTTTGACCCTTGTGTCAGCAGCTGCTGCTCTCCTGGAGGCCAGACCAAAGACCTCCAGGGCTTTCACCTCCTGTGCCATCAGAGCAATCTCCTGGCTTGTGAGGAGGAGCTGAGTGAAGGCTTGTCTGGAGCCTTCCCCTGCATCCCCTGCCCTGACACCTCCTTTAAGCCCTGGCCTTGGCCCTGGCCCCTGCATGGGCTGCACTTGTGGCACCCAGTCAGTTGTAGAGAAATACTGCACTGTTTTCATGGGAAGGTGTTTTAAAGATGCCTGGAAAGAGCAGAGGAGCAGTGTGAGAAATTATACAGGGAAAGGTGTATTCCTTAAATTCCATACCTTAAATGCATCTCTAGGACCTCATTACGACTTTCACTGCCAAGAGACACTGCATTCTTTGTGTTAAAGAACTGTATTTATTTATATAAAGGCATATTGATAGTGCAAATGCATAATTGATAACTGATGTGATTAGGTATATTACATATACTCTTGTATTATTTCAGGTATTTGCTACAAAAATATGGGAAATTCAGTGTTCATTAGATCATTTTGTAATCTAAAAATATATATTGAGGTGAAAACAGGCCACCCACCTTTGTGGGAATTCCTCCCTGCCTCAGCACAACGAGACAGAGGCGATAGGATGCACATTCAAAGCAGCCCTTCTGGAGCTGCATCTCTGCTTTGCTAACACTCCCTGTCATGCAGGTGTGTTCCAGCTGCAGGTGTGGGATAAGCCTGAGTATGCCTGGGAATGGTGGCCTGGAAGCACCTGCCTGAGCTCTGTTCTGAATCAAGGCAGCTGAACTATGCTCAGTACATGTTCTATTTTCACTGGTGCCTCTGGGAAATGAGAATCAGTTCCTTCTTTTCACTGGGTGCTTCTCTGCCCAATGACTGCATCAAACTTGACATCAGTCATCTTCTTCAGAAGATTCAGGGCGCGTTCTGGAAACACCCTGAAAGAGACAATAACGTGAAATTAAATGTGGGATAGAAACTTAAATTATGGGAAAAAGTATCACTGCAGGTGAGGGAAGAGCTGGTCTGGTAGCAGAATGCATGCACACACATGGACTGAGACTGAGTCTTACACTGGGCATTATTTCCCAAGGACATGTAGCCCTCATCAATCTCTGTCAGGTTTTAACTCCAATTCCACCCACCTCTTCTTATGACAATTCCAGGGCAGGTATGTACAAGCATGATTTAGACTGCAGTATTGCTGCAGAATCTAGAAAGTTTTCATACTGAACATAGACACAAGCAGTTGCTTTCTCTTTGCAACAGAGCCCTTTGAAAGCAATTTGATAGCCTCTGTGGCCTCAATCTTTGGTGTTGACATGGAGAAACAAACACTCAGGTCCTCATTTCATTCTGGGACTACACTGGGACTGCTGTTTCAGAGAATGTGGTGGCTTGTAGAGCACTGGAGCTCTGCAGTGGTACCAGTAAGCTGCAGCAAGTGGCTCTATACAAGGGCCTAAGAGAGGGCTCAAAAAAATCTCTGGATGATGTCTGCTGCTGTCACAGGAAAGAACCACTGCATTATTAATTACCTTGTGATATGTTCTAAAATAAAACCATCTAGAACCAGATTTTACAAGTTTGAGGATGGTACACCCATCAGGATGGTACAACAGCAGGTTGCAGTTGATACTTTTTTTTTTCCTACTCACCTTTCAAGCAGTAAACCGATACTCTGATTTGGTGGAACAAAAACCATTTTCTGGTTGGTCACTATTCCTTCCATCAGAGCCTCTACAACTTCTTCAACCTCCAAAATCTTTCCAAGCCTACAAGGAAAGCAAACACATAGGAGTTGCAGTGGGAAAAAGGCAGTGGTACCAGCTGGTGTAGGAGGCTTCACAAATCCAAGTAATGCACAAACTCAAGTAATTCAAACGCAACCATTACATGGCTTAAAGGACACTGCAGATTTTCTTTAGCCAATGATGCACACTGTTGTTATGCAGCCAGTTGGAATAGAGGCCTAAAGCTGGGGATAATTTGAAGTGCCTTGATGCAAAGAAGGAAGCACAGGAATGCAGAGTATTGAGAGTTACCTTGCACTGGGGTTTTTGACAAATCCAGTGTTTATGAAAACCGGACAAAGGCACGTTGTTTTTATTCCATCTTTTCCCAGGGCAGACAGCTCCTCTGTCAGAGCTCTATGAAATCCAACTGCAGCAAACTTGCTTGAGCTGCAGGAGGGGAAAAAGTACAAATGAGAATGCAGGAATCCTATTTCTACCTTTCTACAGCTGCAAATGGCCTAAACCATCACACATATACAGTTTAGGCTAAGATGCAAAACCATCCAAATAATATAATCCATGTGAGAGACAGAGCATGGACTAATTCTGTCTTTCCCTGTGCCAGAGTGTAGTGCTGGATTAGATATTGAAATTTGTGGAGTAATTGTGGGAAGCAGACAGAATGTGAACAGACAGACAAAACAGACAGGCAAACATCAGGAAATCTTAGAAAACATTAACTAGTGTGTGTCAATGGATGCACATCTCATTTTTCCCATAAGAAGAGATTCCAAGAAGGAATGCGGCCTGAATGCCTGAAATTAAGAAGGAAGGGCAGGGTCAAAATGAAGATTAACACTTGACTGTTTATGGTACCACACAGGAGCATCTCAAATCAGTTATGTGTGCTTTGAAATAGAGGGGCATTATGCAAGCAAAACTGAGGACCAACCTGCCATGGAAATAGATGTGGACCTTAAGTTTAAATGAATATCAAAGAAAATAGATGCCTATTCTTTCATACAAACATTGTTCACGATTCAGTCAAAGCTAGTAACTTGGTACTTTCTGATGGAAAAGGACACAATTAAAATTTAAAAAAATGAAGCAAGCTGATTTCAAAATCACTTACCAATAAGTCACCATGAAAGGAGTCACAAAATGACCTGCTGCTGAAGCCACTGTGACAATGTGCCCATAGTTGTTGTTCATCATGACTGGCAGAAAAGCTCTCGTGGTCTTGGAAGTCATTTAAAGCAAGAGGCAAAAATGCAGGGGGCAGAAAGGAGGAAAAGAACATTGTTTTCTTAGGCATACTTAGCACTGGCCCTGAATGTCATTCACTAGGTGGTCAAAGCTATCCCTAAAGCTACAAGCTCAAATTCCCAGAGCCACAGGGATACCTGCTCTGTGACCAGTGGTGCAGCTGGGAACCTGCTCTCCAAAGGTTTCAGGAGTTGGCTATAAACAGGATCTGATTCTCGCATCTTTCCTTTGCTACTTCTGAGTTTCAGGTGTCAGCAGAAATGCTGGCAGGGTCTCATCCCCAGCACGTACAATAAACTGCTTGTCCTTTCTTCTGCCACAAACAAGTCTTGCTGAAGAGCTGAAATCCTCGCACCCTCTCAGCCCCACGACACCTCTGACAGAGGCCAGTGCTGCAGATGAGGCTGTTCCCAGCCAGCTCAGAGCAGCAAGAGGCTATTCCAGTTTCCCAGCACACCGTCTGCTTGGGTGCCCCTGTGCTGCACAGCTCATTTGGTAATTCACTGCTAATGAGGGTTGGTCTAAATAAAACCTCCTCAATGACACTCCCCAAAAAACTGAGATGGTAGTGACCCTTACCCACATGTGACCAAGAATGTTGACTTCAAACATCCTTTCTATCTGGTGGTCCTGAGTTGAGAGAAAGTCAGCAGCTGTAATCACACCAGCATTGTTCACCAGGATGGTCACGTCTCCAATATCCTTTTTCACCTTTTGGAGAGAAAAAAACCCCCGAAATTGTGTCTGTCAAGCAGGAGGAAAAAAAATCAAGGGTGGAGAAGATAAGCCATAATTAATTTCATTCTTAACACTGCACCTTTAAGGGAGAGAAAATGATGCCACCTTTCCAGATGTGGCAGGAACTGTGTAGTAGTGCCATGAAATCCGGTTTAGATCTGATTCTTCTCCTTTAATCACTGCCAGTATTTATTGTGTTCCCCACACTGTGCACAGTTTGACTGTGTAGTCCCAGTTGGGACCATGGAGGTACAGATTGTTTTGAGGCTGCTGGACCACAGCCATTACAATTAAATGTTTCATATGTCCTCAGTGCTGTGTTCCTTCAGAGGCTGGAACCCTAGAGAGCAAACTTGGCAACAGGGTGTGATGTGCTAGAGCCTCCCAAATAGGATGAGACTGGCTGTGCTCTTGGAAATGCTACAGCATCTGTGTGCAGAGAGCAGCAAGGAGTGGGGAGCTTCCAAGGGCTGGCAGGATTTGTGTACAACACCTCTACTCTGGTTTTCCTGCCTTCTCTGGAAATCCAGCACGGTTGGGAAAGCCTTTGGCCGTGCCCCTGCTGCCCTACCTTGTCTGCAGTGCTGTAGATCTCCTCCCGTTTGCTGCAGTCCACCACGAAGGTTTGAACAGTGGCTCCCAGCTTCTGGCATTCTGCTGCCGTCTCCTCCACGCCGTGCTGGAAGAGGCAAAGAGAAAGGCACCATGCACAGCTGTCCCCTTGCCACAGCTGAGCAGCAGAGGCTGAAGATGCTCCTGGACTGAGCAACCACTGCCCAGCCCCAGAACAGTTCATGGCTACCCAGGGGAAGAGCTGTAGTGGGGTCATTGAGAGTATAGGTATTTCAGCTGTAAATTTTGGACCTGTGTAGAGTGACTACCAGAAAGGAAATTGCAGAATCATGGAATGGTTTGGGTTGGAAGGGACCTTAAATATTATATAGCTCCACCTTCTCCTGCCATGGGCAGGGCACTAGACCAAGTTCTCCGAGTTCCATTCAATCTGGCCTTGAACATTTCCAGGAATGAGGCATCTATAACTTCTCTGGGCAACCTGTTCCAGTGCCTCACCACCCTCACCGTAAAGAATGTCTTCCTAATATCCAATCTAAACCTCCTCTCTTTAGGTTTGAAACCATTTCCTCCTGTCCTGTCACTACATGCTCTTGTAAATACTCTCTCTCCATCTTTTCCTAAGCCCCCTTCACATCCTGAAAGGTCGCAATTAGGTCACTTCAAAGCCATCTGTTTTCCAGGCTGAACAATCCCAATTCTCTTAGCCTTAGGAATGTGACAACAAGAGAAAGTTCGGCTTGGTGAGGTATGCGTAGCAGCAGAAAGAGCAGCACATGGTGCCCATCACAGCACAGCAGGCAGCACTGTGAGTGTAAACAGAGCTCATGCAACACGGGCCTGGCTGACACCCTGAGGTGTGGAGAGTGGCTCTATGTGCTTCTGTATGCACATGCTGGGTGTGAGAAGAGAGGTGCCCTCCACAGTTGTGTTGGGTCTGGCTGAGATGGAATTAATTTCCCCATAGTACCCTCACTGTGCTGTGCTTTGCACGGGTTGCTGGGAAAGGGCTGATAACACAAGTGTTTTTTGGCTGCTGCTGAGCAGTGCTGGCGCAGCATCAGTGCTGTGTTCCCAGCATTCCTCGCCCCATCCGTAGAGCCTGGGAGGGGACACAATTAGGACAGCAGAGCAAAACTAACCAAAGGGGTGTTCCATATCATGTGATGACAGCTCAGATATAAAAGCTAAGAAGAGGAGGGGCATCCAGTATTTACAATGTTTGCCTTCTTGTGCAAGCACTTCCCAGCATGTGGGTGGTCACCACTTGCAGATGGGAAGTAGGGAACAAAATCTTTTTTTTCTCTTTGCTTCTGTGCGCGCAAACCTTCAGCTTTGCTTTAGCAAACTGCTGTATCTCAACCTACGACTCATCATTTCCCATGTTATTCCCTCTCCCCAGGCCAGCTGAGAAGTGGGAGTGATAGAGCAGCTTGGTGGGCACCTGGTGTGCAGCCAAGGTCAACCCACCACAACAGTGCACCAAGATTTTCCTCACAGAATGGCACTTAACACACGGAACAGAAGCTTCCCTCTGTCACTGTATCAGCTCACTAAGCCAGGGCAGGAGTGATTTTGCTGTCTTGTCCCCCGGTGCCAGAAGGCCAGGTCAGTAGGGCCCTGTACTGCGGTCTGTTTTGGAGCTTCATGATGACTCTTAACTTGTTTGCTGACAGGAAACAGGAAGCACAGCCTGTCACCCACCCTGCTGCACCTACACTCAGCACTTTGCCTTGATCCCTTCTGAATGCAACGCTGCATGTTTGTATCAGCCCATCCTCCACTTGCCAAGGTCCTTTCCACGCGTAGCTGCCCAGAGGGCAGCCGGGCTCACACACAGCCCGGCACAGTGATGCTGCCCATAGGAGTGCAGAGAAAACACATCTCCCAGCAATGCACACAAAATACCTGAGGCTGCGCAGAGAACAAGTGAAGGCACACCTGCTCCTCTCTGCGAGCAGCCTTCTGGTCTCTGCGGGCTTTCTCTGCCAGCCCAGCCAGCGGCTGCACCGAGCACTCCTGTCCCTCTCGCAGGTGCTCTGCCCGGCGCTGCCTGCTCCTCCCGAGCGGCACCGAGGGACTGTGGCCCCAGAGCCCAACATCCTCTGCTGCAAGTGGGGCCAGACCCTCTGCTGGCGCTCGGCATCGCAGCCAGAGGAGCCGAGCGGGAGCCGACGGGAGCGGGAGCCGACGGGAGCGGGCTGCACGGAGGCGACGGGGGTGCAGTGTGGTGCTGCCCTTCTTACGGCCCTGCATCCGCCGTGGACTCGGAGGTGACGCAGGGAGGACACGAGTGTGCCATTACCTTATTGATGTCCCACAGAACCAGCCGGCTCTGGCGCTTGGCGAACTCCAAGGCGGTCGCTCTCCCGACGCCATGGCCGGCGCCCGTGATGAGCACCAGCTCTCCGCTGAGAGACTTTCTCCTCACGGGCACGAAGAGCTTCACAAAAGCCTCCAGGTAGGAGTAGAGGAGCGTGCCGAGGAACAGAAGAAGCTCCAGAAGCGGATTCATTTCTGCCCCCGGAGCTCTTTTGAGCACCGAACTGAACTTTAATCTATTTCGAAGGGACGTGAGTTGTTGATTTACCCGCTTCCCGTCTCAGTGCGCACCTCTCCCCTCCCGCAGGATCCACCCCCGCACCGGCGGCTGCTCCGCCCCGCTGTCCCACCCTGAGCTCCGGTGTCCCTGTGCTGGCGCTGGGTGAGCGGTGCGGAGGAGCTGCAGGCTGCACTCCAATCTGTCCTCGCAGAAACGTTTGCTCTGCAGCTGGCAGGACTTGCCGGGCGAGGATACACAAATGTGGCTTGTAGGGCGTTTTCTTCTCTCTTGGCTGAGGAAAACACAGACGGTGGAGGTGTGCAAACCACTCCGTGTTCTGCCCTTGGTTGTGATCCCGCCGGATAGAATCTGTCAGTCCCCCCGACTGTTCTTTCTCTGCTTTCTTTGTCCCCACACAGGTGGCAGTGCCTTGCTGTCCCTCCCTCAGGCCCTTATGTCAAGGAAGCAGCAAAACTTGTTCTTGTCTGTGGTTTTCTGCAGGTGGAAAAGGGATGGAAGTGGCAATGAAGTTGCTCATCCAGTTACTGACAAAAGCATCTTGAAGTGACATTCAACTCTGTATTGTAATTCTTTTCAATGTCTGTGCTTTGTGCCTGTCGAGTTGCTCAGTGCCATGAGGTCCTTGAGCAGTTTTCTTCATGCTCCTTCCTTCCTCTCTGCATCTCTGTGCACTATCAGCAGCCTTTGTCCTCCACCATCCTCTTCCACGTCCCTTAAGAAAAGTTGAATGAGTCAAGTCCTTTCAACTTCTGCAACTCCACAGGTGAGCTCTTGCCTAGCTGTTTCTCTTGCTATGTCTTTTATTTAGTTATCCATACTCAGACCTTCCATCTTATGCTTGGTTTCCATAAGTCCTTTAAAAAATGGCATTGAATTACATGAATTGTGTAATTTTTATCTAATAGAGTCTAAATCAGACAACTCACACATGGACTCACTTGTATGTAATGGAGTATCCAGAACCTTAACCAGAACAGGAATGCTTGTAGGAAATAGAAAAATACTTTCAGATGTTTCTTCTAGCTCTATCAATGCAACTGCATGGCCTTTCCTGGAAAGGATTTCTGACCTAACTCCTTTGTTTTTCAGTTAGAAAACCAGATGTATCACAGTCATGATCATAATTTTATTTAAGGATATTTTTGAGCTGCTTGGGCAAGTGTGAAGGATTCACAACCATCTATCAACTGACCAAAATTGTGTCCAGTTAAGATGACAGTTTTTGAAAAGTTTTTTTTTTTTTGTGGTTTGGCTGCAGCTCACCTGGTCAGTGAGAGACTGGGTCAGTTCCAGCACAAAGATTCTGAGCTAGGCGCTTCCTACTTTTCTCTTGGAACTTGGTCCCCTGCCTAATTAACACATCAGCTTTTGGGCCAGACCCCAATTGCACAGCTCAGCAGTGCTGTCATTTTCCTGGCACAGAGCTGCAGTCAGTGCTGGGGCCAAGGCAGAGGAGGCAGGGAGGGCATGGAAACACTGACTCCAAGAGACACCTCAGCAGGAGGCAGAGCACGGGGCCAGAGCCACTTACCTGACTCATAAGGAGTCCCAGGCCAGGGTGTGAGGTAGCACTCCTCAAATTTGGGACTTAGCTGTAGGTGGCTGTGTGAAAGCTGCTCACATGGGCTCCTGCTGGGCACCCGTGAGTGACCAGACTTGGGATAAGCTTCAGTTGAGTGTTGTGGCCAGACAGAGAACTGAGGAGCCTGGGAGGTTTGGTGACTCAATTCTGTCACTGGTGTTCAGGAGATGGAGGCTGAAATCCTTGCTTTTGCATGTGTTTTTTTATGCCAAGCAGAAGACTTGCAGCCATAGAAGACACAGAACAGAACCACAACCACATGTGGAGTACTGCACAAGTTGCCTTGCCCAGTAATTCCTCTGGGCTCTGAGACCCTGGACTAGATCTGGCAAAGTAGGAATCAATACAGTCGCCCCTTCCTTAGGAGCAAGTGTGTTGAGAAACAGACTCTGCAGAAGAGTGCTGTCATCCCCTAGATTGATTTTTGACTTCCAATTTAATGCTGCAATCAGAATCTGAATGATACACAGGGCTAGTGGGAATGTTGTGGAGGAGAAGCTAAGCATATTGTCTGATGTGCCCTACTGAAGCCAGTGCTTCCCCAGTCTAAGAAAAGGGCCAAGTCATCCAGTGTTGACTTGTCTCCGGGGTCTTTTTAAGCTTCTTCTGTGGAGTCACTGGACAGCGACCTTCTTTTGAGCAAGGATTCAAGTCATGACACAGAAAAAATGTGGGAGGTGGGGACTAGGGGAGGCTAAGCTGGGTGGGAAGTTCAGAATGCTTGCCTGCCATACAAGAGACGACTGTCAAATACCTACAAATCACTAAAGTACTGCTTTAGCCCTTATGTTCCAGTGAATGCCAAGCACAAACATTTTGGCCGGTATGCTGCTTGCTCTGACAAGTCTTTTGAACTTTTGAAGCATCTGTATTTTTAGACTTTTTGACTCCTTACTAGGTAAGAATAGGTAGAAGTGAACACAATCAAAAAGCCACACAGATGTGCTTTGGCTTCAGGTGTCTCACATACGTGACAGGACTGTCATGGTAGCAAGAGGGCAATATGCAGCTCAAAAAGAAGCAGAGATGCAACCCCCCACATTTTGGCTTTGTTTTTAAGTGGAAATGATGCCTAAGTATTCTTTAATTGGCTTATAAGCTTTTCTTTTGGTGTCCTGAATTTTGTGAACCCCTTCTTTCCTTTCCTGTCTTAGCTGCAGGAATCTTGCACTGTGAAGCACAAGAGCTGAAGCTGGGAAGTTGTGCTATGACACACCCTGGGTGTCCTGTTACATGAATGTTCCATGGGCAAAATGGAAAACAGTTGTGTGTTATTGAAGCTGTCAACAGTGCTTCTACCTGTTGCCAGCTAAGAGCAGGAGGAGCTGGGTGGTGAGGGCTCTCCCTTTTCTGAAGGACCTGTTTACAGAACAACTTGAAAGGCTCAGGTGAACAGGATGGATTCCAACTGTGCCGAAGGTGGCAGCGCATTCGGGCCTGCCTGGGATGGCTGCAGGCCAGCAGTGCCTGCAGCAGGTGGGAGTTGCACAAGTGGCTGCACAGATCCTCTGTGCTTTGCAGGGGTCTTTGACCCGTGTGTCAGCAGCTGCTGCTCTCCTGGAAGCCAGGCCAAAGACCTCCAGGGCTTTCACCTCCTGTGCCATCAGAGCAATCTCCTGGCTTGTGAGGAGGAGCTGAGTGAAGGCTTGTCTGGAGCCTTCCCCTGCATCCCCTGCCCTGACACCTCCTTTAAGCCCCGGCCCTTGCATGGGCTGCACTGCCTGGCCCTGTACCTCACTGATCCTGATGTGGCTTCCCTGTGTGCCGAGGAATTGCCTCATCCCTGCAGCCTGGGCTGGTGTTCGGCACACTCTGGCTGATCCTTTCAGCATTGCAGCACCTGCTCCACTTTTCTTGCCTGGACCTGGTTACCACTTTCATTGCTGACAGACACCTTTGGGTTAGAAAAATGCATTTATTTGTAATATGGAGTGTTGATGGTGCTAATGCATAATTAAGAGATGTTGTAATCATGCATTACATTACAAACAAGGCTGTATTATTTCAATAATACAAGCAATTAATTCAATAACGGTCATTACAAATGCACATGAAACTGTAAGTGTTCATTAGAGCACACTTTTTTAAATTCAAAATTATTAAGTGAGGTGAAACAGGCCACCTACCTCCTCTATAAACTGCTTCTTGCAAGATGCTTTTTCTCAGGGATGAGTCCAGATTAACATATTCTCAGGCAGTCCCTTTGCACTCTACTAGGCAGCTGTGCTGTCCCAAACACAGGCTTTGTGGGCATCCTGCCTGCCTCAGCACGAGATAGAGGTGATGAGATGCACATTCAAAGCAACCCTTCTGGAGCTGCATCTCTGCTTTGCTAACACTCCCTGTCATGCAGGTGTGTTCCAGCTGCAGGTGTGGGATAAGCCCTTAGGTGTGCCTGGGAATGGTGGCCTGGAAGCACCTGTCTGAGCTCTGTTCTGAATCAAGGCAGCTGAACTATGCTCAGTACATGTTCTGTTTTCACTGGTGCCTCTGGGAAATGAGAATCAGTTCCTTCTTTTCACTGGGTGCTTCTCTGCCCAATGACTGCATCAAACTTGGGAATGGTCATCTTCTTCAGAAGATTCAGGGCGCGTTCTGGAAACACCCTGAAAGAGACAATAACGTGAAATTAACTGTGGGATAGAAACTTAAATTATGGGAAAAAGTACCACTGCAGGTGAGAAAAGAGCTGGTCTGTGAGCAAAATGCATGCATGAACTAAGTGTTAAACTGGGCATTATTTCCACAGCTCTCATCAATCTCTGACTAATTATAGTCCAGTCCTGGCCTTTCAGGACAGTTCCAATGCCAGGTATCTACGGGCAGTATGTGAGCTGTGATATTGCTGCAGGATCCAGGACGGCTCAATATTGTACAGATGTAGGTGTGTACTACATTTCATGTTCTGAAAAGCAGCAGGCCTGTGGAAGAATGAGATATTAAAACTGATGTGCTGTTTCCACTCCTACAATTGCTTCTCTTAAAGAGTTTCGTCTCTTTATCCCCCTGTCCTAAATTATGACAAAAAAAAGCAAACTTAGAGTAAGTGCTTTGACAGCATCAGTTTTGACTTGCCTATGCTTCTGCAGACTTGCACTCTCAACAAGCAGCTCTTGGAGTTGAAAAAGATTTAAGATGTTTTTCCCACTGGTATTGGGTTTAGCAAACAAGAAACTACCAGATGTTTCATGAGATACTATAGGATTTAACTGAGAAGTTAACTTAGTTGTTTGGATGTGGATTCCAGATTTGGGACTGGAGCTCTGGTAAAAACACTTCCTCAGCAGAGCAGCTACAGTGGGTAATTGTGTGAGAGGATAAATCCTGCTTTACATAGCAGAAAGCAGTAGAGCCCTTTTGAAGGAATATTCTCAGCCTCTGTGGCCTCAGTGCTGACGTGAAGACACTAATAAGAAGCATGTCCTCAGCTCTTTCTGGAACTGTGCTGACTCAGAAATTACAAGTTTGAACCTTATATACTCAGGTAGTTAGTATTGTTGTTTCCACACCCATTGTTTAATTTTCCTTCATACTTACATTTCAGAAAGCAAAGCAATGTTTAGCTGTGGTGGAACAAAAACCATTTTCTGGTTGGTCACTATTCCTTCCATCAGAGCCTCTACAACTTCTTCAACCTCCAAAATCTTTCCAAGCCTACAAGGAAAGCAAACACATAGGAGTTGCAGTGGGAAAAAGGGGTGGTGCCAGCTGGTGTAGAAGGCTTCACAAATCCAAGTAATGCACAAACTCAAGTAATTCAAACGCAACCATTACATGGCTTAAAGGACACTGCAGATTTTCTTTAGCCAATGATGCACACTGTTGTTATGCAGCCAGTTGGAATAGAGGCCTAAAGCTGGGGATAATTTGCAGTGCCTTGATGCAAAGAAGGAAGCACAGGAATGCAGAGTATTGAGAGTTACCTTGCACTGGGGTTTTTGACAAATCCAGTGTTTATGAAAACCGGACAAAGGCACGTTGTTTTTATTCCATCTTTTCCCAGGGCAGACAGCTCCTCTGTCAGAGCTTTATGAAATCCAACTGCAGCAAACTTGCTTGAGCTGCAGGAGGGGAAAAAGCACAAATGAGAATGCAGGAATCCTATTTCCACCTTTCTACAGCTGCAAATGGCCTAAACCATCACACATATACAGTTTAGGCTAAGATGTAAAACCATCCAAATAATATAATCCATGTGAGAGACAGAGCATGGACTAATTTTATCTTTCCCTGTGCCAGAGTGTAGTGCTGGATTAGATATTATTGCTTTGGGGAGTAACTGTATAATGCATAGCAGGTATCTCAAAAAAGGCAGTTTAACAGGCAAACATCAGGAATTCTTAAAAAACTAAAGCACATCAATCGATGGATATCCTGTTCTTTCCCATGAGAGAAGATTCCAGGAAGGATTGCAGCCTGAATCTCTAAAATTAAGAAGGATGGGCAGGCTAGAAATGGAGATTAACCTTTGACTGTTTATTGTACCACACAGAAGCATCTTGTAGGAGTTTTGTGTGACTTTTGAAATAGAGGGGCATTATGCAAGCAAAACTGAGAACAACCTGCCATGGAAATTGGTGCAGGTCAGGAGTTTTAATGAATTCCAAAGGAAGGAGAACCACAGAATCAGTTTATGGACTGCTATGGATTTGGCAGTGTAATTCCAGTAAAATCCCTGACTGGAGAGTTCTTACACTGCTGACAGTGAATGACTCTGTAAGAAGGAGTGTTCCCAGGAAAAGATTTCTCTAAGAAGGAGTGTTGTTGGGGGAAGACTGCTGCAGCTGGAGCTGCCTTTATAGAAGGCTGGATGTGTTGCATAATGGCAACACGCAGTCTAACAGGTTTGCAGTGCCTGCACCATGGTTTTCCTGACACATTTCAAGTAAAAAAGTAACTTTATGTCATGATGGCAGGTCAGGGGGAAGGTCAGCAGGGTAGATGTCATGGTGGGAGGCTGTTATAGAACACCCAAGCAGGACAAACAGGCAGATGAGGCATTCTACAAGTAGGTGGCAGAAGTCTCATGGTTGCCAGCCCTCCAGCTTGCTGTATGTCTGCTGGAAATACAAGACAGCAGAGAGGAAGCAGCCTAGGAGGTTCCTGGAGTGTTTGGAAGACAACCTCCTAACACAACTGGTGAGAACCTACTGAAGGAGGTGCCCCGGTAGACCTGTTGTTTGTGAACAGAGGACTGCTGGGTGACGTGGTGGTTGGTGGCCGTCTTGGGCAAAGGGACCACGAAATGTCAGTGTTTTCAATAGTGGATGAAGTAAAGAGGAGCACCAGAACTTCCACTTCTGACTTCTGGTCGGCAAACCTTGTGTTTAGGACACTGATTGACAGAGTCAGTGCTGGAGGGCAAAGGAGTCCAGGAAGGCTGGATATGCTTTAAAAAGGAATTGTGAAATATTCAAGAGCAGGGTGTCCCCATGTGGTAGAAAGGCAAGTTGTCAGGGAAAAAGACTAGCCTGGTTAAACAGAGAACTTGGGCTGGAACTTTGGGGAAACAAAACAATGTATCCTCTCCAGATGGAGGGTCAGGTAACTTGGGAGGACTGTAAAGATGTTGCAAGGTCATGTAAGGAAAAGATCAGAAGGACCAAAGCCGAACTAGAATTTGGCCTTAAGAACAACAAAAAAGTTTTCTATAAATACAGCAAAAGGAGGGTGAAGGAATGTTTCCATACTCTGTTGAATGCACAAGATAGTGTAGTGGCAGGGGATGAGGAAAAGAGAGAGGAACTCAATACCTTCTTTTGTATCAGTCTTGAATATTTTCTAGTCGTCCCTCAGGATTCTCAGCTCCCAAAGCTGGAAGTTAGGGACAGAGAGCTGAGGGAAGGGCCCATAATCCAGGAGGAGATGGTTAGTGACCTGCTGTGCCAATTAGACACTCATAAATCTATGACCCATGATGGGATCCATGCCAGAGCAATGAGAAAACTGTTGAAAGAACTTGTCAAACCACTTTGAATCACCTACCAGCAGTCCTGGTTACCTGGACAAGTTTCATCTGGCTGGAAATTAGCAAATGCAACACCCATCTACAAGAAGGGTTGGTAGGATTATCTGGGGAATTACAACCCCATCAGCCTAACTTTGGTTCTGGGCACAGTTATGGAAGAGATCATCCTGAGTGCCATTACAGGGCACATGCAGGACAACCAGGGGATCAAGCCCAGCCAACATGGATTTATGAAAGGAAGGACCTGCTTGACCAACCTGATCTCCTTGTATGACAAAGTGGCCCACCTAGTAGGTGAGGGGAAGGCTGTGGATGTGTCTATCTCGGGTCTACCTAGACTTCAGTAAAGTGTTTGACACCATCTGCCACAGCGTCCTCCTTGAAAAACCAGCTGCTTGCAGCTTGCGTGGGTGGACTCTCCAATGGGTGAAAATCTGTCAGGATGGCTGGGCCCAGAGAGCTGTAGTGAATGGAGATAAATCCAGTTGGCAGCTGGTCACTGATGGTGCTCCCCAGGGCTCTGCCTTGGGCTGGTCCTGTTTAACATCTTCATGGATGATGTGGACACGGGGATCGAGTGCACCCTCAGTAATGGAGAAGGAGACACTGAGCTGGGTGGAAGTGTTGATGTGCTCAGGGGATGGAGGGCTCTGCTGGAGACCTGGACAGACTCAATCTGAGGCTGAGGACACAACTGCAGGAGGCTCAGTAAGGTCAAATGTGGAGTTCTGCACATGAGCCATGCAACAACACAGGCTGGGTGAGGAGTGGCTTGAGAGCTGTTCAGCAGAAAGGGACACCTGGGGGTGCCAGCTGACAGCAGTTGAACATGATCCAATGTGCCCTTGTGGGCAAAAAGGCCAATGGCACCCTGGCCTGTACCAGTCAGCAGGACCAGGGAAATGGTTGTTCCCCTGTACTCAGCACTGGTGAGGCCACACCTCGAGTGCTGTGCCCACTTCCGGGCCCCTCACTGGGGGCATTGAGGTGCTGGAGCACCTCAGAGAAGGGAAACAAGGCTCATGAAGGGTCAAGAAAACATGTCTTATGAGGAGTGGCTGAGCTTTGTTCAGTCTAGAGAGGAGTAGGGTTGGGGGGACCTCATGGCTCCCTACAGCTCCCTGAAAGGAGGTTGGAGGGAGGTGGGGTTGGTCTCTTCTGCCGTGCCTGCAGCAAGGAATAGAGGAAATGGCCTTAAGCTGAGACAGGGGAAATTCAGGTGAGATACAGGAAAAAATCTTTTCACTATTAGGGTGGTCAGGCACTGGAATAGCTTCCTCGGGGAGGTGGTGAATCACCATCATACAGGTTTAAGAGGCATTTAGATCTGGCACTGGATGATGTGGTTTAGGGGTTACAGTGACAGTTCTGGGTGGATGGTTGGACTGGATGATCTTTAAGATCTCTTCCAACCCTGATGATTCTATGATTCTATTTTTATACTCTACAGTCAATGCCACGATGGTAAAAAAACCAAAAGCAACTCAGTAAGGGTTTACTTGACAACACTACAACAAATCACAAAATAACTAAATTCTAAGAAGGAGAAGGGAAGAGGATACCTTTTTTGCTAAGCAAAAGTCTGCATTGGTGGGGGAGAGAAAAAAGGAGATTGTTTCATTAGGAGATGTGTCACATGGCCATTCTTTCATACAAACATTGTTCACGATTCAGTCAAAGCTAGTAACTTTGCACATTCTGATGGAAAAGGACACAATTAAAATTGAAAAAAATGAAGCAAGCTGATTTCAAAATCACTTACCAATATGCCACCATGAAAGGAGTCACAAAATGACCTGCTGCTGAAGCCACTGTGACAATGTGCCCATAGTTGTTGTTCATCATGACTGGCAGAAAAGCTCTCGTGGTCTTGGAAGTCATTTAAAGCAAGAGGCAAAAATGCAGGGGGCAGAAAGGAGGAAAAGAACATCGTTTTCTTAGGCATACTTAGCACTGGCCCTGAATGTCATTCACTAGGTGGTCAAAGCTATCCCTAAAGCTACAAGCTCAAATTCCCAGAGCCACAGGGATACCTGCTCTGTGACCAGTGGTGCAGCTGGGAACCTGCTCTCCAAAGGTTTCAGGAGTTGGCTATAAACAGGATCTGATTCTCACATCTTTCCTTTGCTACTTCTGAGTTTCAGGTGTCAGCAGAAATGCTGGCAGGGTCTCATCCCCAGCACGTACAATAAACTGCTTGTCCTTTCTTCTGCCACAAACAAGTCTTGCTGAAGAGCTGAAATCCTCGCACCCTGTCAGCCCCACGACACCTCTGACAGAGGCCAGTGCTGCAGATGAGGCTGTCCCCAGCCAGCTCAGAGCAGCAAGAGGCTATTCCAGTTTCCCAGCACACCGTCTGCTTGGGTGCCCCTGCGCTGCACAGCTCATTTGGTAATTCACTGCTAATGAGGGTTGGTCTAAATAAAACCTCCTCAATGACACTCCCCAAAAAACTGAGATGGTAGTGACCCTTACCCACATGTGACCAAGAATGTTGACTTCAAACATCCTTTCTATCTGGTGGTCCTGAGTTGAGAGAAAGTCAGCAGCTGTAATCACACCAGCATTGTTCACCAGGATGGTCACATCTCCAATATCCTTTTTCACCTTTTGGAGAGAAAAAAAACCCCAAAATTGTGTCTGTCAAGCAGGGAGAAAAAAAATCAAGGGTGGGGAAGATAAGCCATAATTAATTTCATTCTTAACACTGCACCTTTAAGGGAGAGAAAATGATGCCACCTTTCCAGATGTGGCAGGAACTGTGTAGTAGTGCCATGAAATCCGGTTTAGATCTGATTCTTCTCCTTTAATTACTGACAGTATTTATTGTGTTCCCCACACTGTGCACAGTTTGACTGTGTAGTCCCAGTTGGGACCATGGAGGTACAGATTGTTTTGAGGCTGCTGGACCACAGCCATTACAATTAAATGTTTCATATGTCCTCAGTGCTTTGTTCCTTCAGAGGCTGGAACCCTAGAGAGCAAACTTGGCAACAGGGAGTGATGTGCTAGAGCCTCCCAAATAGGATGAGACTGGCTGTGCTCTTGGAAATGCTACAGCATCTGTATGCAGAGAGCAGCAAGGAGTGGGGAGCTTCCAAGGGCTGGCAGGATTTGTGTACTACTCTGGTTTTCCTGCCTTCTCTGGAAATCCAGCACGGTTGGGAAAGCCTTTGGCCGTGCCCCTGCTGGCCTACCTTGTCTGCAGTGCTGTAGATCTCCTCCCGTTTGCTGCAGTCCACCACGAAGGTTTGAACAGTGGCTCCCAGCTTCTGGCATTCTGCTGCCGTCTCCTCCACGCCGTGCTGGAAGAGGCAAAGAGAAAGGCACCATGCACAGCTGTCCCCTTGCCACGGCTGAACAGCAGAGGCTGAAGATGCTCCTGGACTGAGCAACCACTGCCCAGCCCCAGAACAGTTCATGGCTACCCAGGGGAAGAGCTGTAGTGGGGTTGCTCAGAGGACAGGCATTCCAGCCTTAAATGCAGGATCTGTGTGTAGTGACAGCCAGAAAGGCAGGGTGGCAACAAGAGTGACTTTGGCTTGGTAAGATACACAGAGCAGGGCAGCAGAAAGAGGGCACATGGTGCCCATCACAGCACAGCAGGCAGCACGGTGAGTGTAAACAGAACTCATGCAACACAGGCCTGGCTGACACCCTGAGGTGTGGAGAGTGGCTCTATGTGCTTCTGTATGCACATGCTGGGTGTGAGAAGAGAGGAGCCCTCTATAGTGCACACTGTAGAAAGATTTTAATTTCAGAAGGACCTTTAAGACACAGGTCAGAAGCTCCCTGCTGTCATTGCATCGACTCACTGAGCCAGAGCAGAAGTGACTTTGTTGTATCCCTGTTCCCAGGTGCCAGAAGGCCATGCCAGTAGGAACCTGTGCAGTGAAAAGCCCCAGGTCACAAATAGCCTCCGAGAGCAGTCCCTGTGGTGGGTGACTGGGCAGCTGCCCTCAACACCAGCTGCTGTATAGTGTTGAGAGCCCCCAAGAAGGAGGCCTTGTCAAGGCATTTGAGTTGGAGGAGCATACTCCTAAATCCTGTGAAATCCACAACCCCCCTTGGCACAGTATTTCAGTTCCTGCTGACACCCACGCTTACAATATACTTCCCAGCACCAAAGCCAGGTGTCGCTCACTACTAAATTTATATCTTAATCCCCCCATTCCATCCAGTGAACACGAACAATTCTCTGCTTCACTGCAGCCCTGTACACTTTGGGAGAGCGGTGCCATGCCTCCTCCCACCCTTCCAATGTCTGGTCCTAGGCATAATGGGTACTGGAAATAGACACTGAAAGTGTTCAACACTGTCTTCCCTGTTTCTGCGTCCTCTCACTCAGCTTGTCTCAGGTTTGGTGGATTTTTTTGTGGTGGGCAGCGTTCTGTTTTGCAGCTTCATGATGAACTCCTTTGCTGACCCAGTATGTCAGGAACAGGAAGCACAGCCTGTCACCCACTCTGTTGCACCTACACCCAGCACTTGGCCTGGATCCCTTCTGAATGCCACGCTGCATGTCTGTATCCGCCCATCCTCCACTTGCCAAGGCTTTTTGGCATTCCAGTCAGATCCCTTCTGAAATAAAGAGCTTGGGCAGTGTAAACATTTAGCGAGGAGCTATCTACGCGTGTAGCTGCCCAGAGGGCAGCCGGGCTCACACACAGCCCGGCACAGTGATGCTGCCCATAGGAGTGCAGAGAAAACACATCTCCCAGCAATGCACACAAAACACCTGAGGCTGCGCAGAGAACAAGTGAAGGCACACCTGCTCCTCTCTGCGAGCAGCCTTCTGGTCTCTGCGGGCTTTCTCTGCCAGCCCAGCCAGCGGCTGCACCGAGCACTCCTGTCCCTCTCGCAGGTGCTCTGCCCGGCACTGCCTGCTCCTCCCGAGCGGCACCGAGGGACTGTGGCCCCAGAGCCCAACATCCTCTGCTGCAAGTGGGGCCAGACCCTCTGCTGGCGCTCGGCATCGCAGCCAGAGGAGCCGAGCGGGAGCCGACGGGAGCGGGAGCCGACGGGAGCGGGCTGCACGGAGGCGACGGGGGTGCAGTGTGGTGCTGCCCTTCTTACGGCCCTGCATCCGCCGTGGACTCGGAGGTGACGCAGGGAGGACACGAGTGTGCCATTACCTTATTGATGTCCCACAGAACCAGCCGGCTCTGGCGCTTGACGAACTCCAAGGCGGTCGCTCTCCCGACGCCATGGCCGGCGCCCGTGATGAGCACCAGCTCTCCGCTGAGAGACTTTCTCCTCACGGGCACGAAGAGCTTCACAAAAGCCTCCAGGTAGGAGTAGAGGAGCGTGCCGAGGAACAGGAGAAGCTCCAGAAGCGGATTCATTTCTGCCCCCGGAGCTCCAGTGGTGCCCGAACCGCGCCGGAGCCGCGCCGCCGCCCGCCCCACAGCCCGCGAGGCCACGCCCCCGGGGCTCGGTGACCAATCAGAGCGCGGCTGAGCGCGGGGGTGTGTCCATGGGCGGGGCCAGGCCGGGGCCGCTCTGCCGGTCCCGCTTCCCGGCTCCGCACGGGAGCGATAATAACATGGGAAGCGTCGATTCCGACGTTGGGATAAGGGAGTTGATTACAGTAAAAGATAAAAAAGTGAAAAGTTTATTCTCTACTTCCCCGCGAGACGCAGGGCTTCCCCACGCACATCGGTCGCTCCGGAAGGCAAACACTGTAAATAAGGAACGCCCTCCCCTTCCTCCTCCTCCTTTCCATGTTTTATATCTGAGCTGACGTCACGTGGCATGGGATAACCCTTCGGTCGGTTGGGGTCAGCTGGCCTGGTTCTGCCCCCTCCCAGGATCTTGCCCACCGATGGGGCTGGCAATGCCGAGGGCACAGCGCTGACGCTGCGGGAGCGCTGCCCGGCTGTGTCACCAACCCCTTCCCGAGCGCCACGCACGTCCCCGGGCTGCCGTGAGGACGAGCTCCGCCCCGCTCAGGCCCGGCTCCGGGCGCTGCCATTGGCGCTGCTCTCGCCAATGCGGGCCCAGCTTGTACAGCGCGGGGCGGGCAAGCACCGCGATCCGGAGCGGGATCGGACCGGGATCTCGGAGCGCGATCAAGGAGCGAGATCCCGGAGCGGGGTCCCGGAGCGGGATCAAGGAGCGGGATCCGGAGCGGGCTGCCTCGCACCGCCGGCCCAGCGCCCCGGCCCCGGGGCTGAGGCGGAGGCGGGGTTGCCTCCGCTGCGGTGCAGTCGCGGCGGGGCCGATGCCGCTGGCGGCCGGAGCCCTGCCTCGGGCGGTGGCCGTGCTCTCGTTCTCCGTCCTGCTGAGCGCACGGGGCGCTGCCCAGCCACGCCCGGCCCACAGGTACCGCGGGTCGGGCCCCGGTGTCGCTGCCGGCGGCCAGCGCTCTGTTCCGCCGGGAGCAGCCGCCTGACGGCCCGGCCGGGATCCCGGGGCTGCCGTGCACGCCCTGCCCGCAGAGCGGGAGCTGGGCCGGGGCATGGGGTTTCCCTTAGGGTGTCCCTTTGGGGCGGGGCAGAAACGCAAGCGGGGCTGTCGCTTAAAGTGATTTAGTTACTGACAAGTACAAGGGCGGCTTTGCCCTTTTCCACGTCTCTGTTGAACGGTTTTTTTGTGAACTTCAGGTGTTTCGTGAGTTGAATATTAGGAGGAATTTCTTCTAATGTCATTAGACGTTAGAATGGGCTCCGCGGGGAGGTGGTGGAGTCACCATCGCCGGAGGTGTTTAAGGAAGACTGGACGTGGTGCTCAGTGCCACGATCGAAGTGACACGGTGGTTTTTGGTCATAGCTTGAACGTGGTGCACAAAAGGCTTTTCCAACCTAATTGATTCTGCGACTCTGTGGAAGAGCTGAGTCTATTCTGCCTGCTATAATGTACTTTGCAGATCTGGGATTAAAGAGCAGGTTACAACTTAATGAATGAGATGCTGTTTTTGGTTTTTTTTTTTTTTTCTTTTAGTAACTTGTCTGCGAAGTGTTGGTCCCATCTTCATCCTGTAAACATGTTCAACAGTTATAATGTGAAGTTCCACCACAGCAAAGCTCTCACCTCCCCATACCCAGGATCACGCATTGAGCGTAGCCAGGTTCCTGAAGATAAAGTGGGCTGGCTGACTGAGTGGAAAGAGTATAATCCTGTGGAGTACACTGCAAAGTCTGTTTTGGCTGGACCCAGTTGGGCAGATCCCCAAATCGAGTGAGTGGAAATGGTGGCTCATGGAAGCAGGAAACAGTAATGAATTGAGCTAACAAGATCATTTCAAGTGTAATTCTGCAGGGATGTGTGAAAGTCAAGATTAAGAGAAGTGGTGGTTAGAGAACTGAGTTGTGTTTGTTGTGAAGGTCTTTGACACATGATTTTACTGAGCTAATGATTGGGAGTGGAATAATGGACAGCTGTTGATGCTGTGCAAGTGTATCTCTGTGTTGTGAGCTAAATAAAAATCTAATCCTCCTTAAGAATTTGGAAGAACATTTTAGCGATACACTTGTTTGTTCATGGTTGGATTGCAACATGAAAAGGGGAAGTGTAGTTGTAGTTCTTGAAGGGAGCGCTCTGACTTGGGGAATGTGGAAGTTTTAATTAATTACAGTAATTTTTTGGTGACTATGGAACAATGGGATGTCAGCTCTTCTGTCTCAAATAAAAAGGGATAGGTCAAGAGGAAATAGCCTCATGTTGTGCCAGGGGTGGTTTAGATTGGATATTAGGAAAAACTTCTTCACCAAAACATTTCTCAGGCAGTGGAAGAGGCTACCCAGGGAAGTGGTGGAGTCACCATCCCTGGTTGTATTTAAAAGATGTCTGGACGTGGCACTTGGGGCATGGTTTAAGGGTGGGATTGGCAGTGCTGGGTTGAACTCAGTGATTTTAAGGGTCTTTTCCAACCAAAATGATTCTGTAATTATACAACTCTAACCTTAACAAACAACCTTAACCTTTGGAACACTTTGTCTAAAAGAAAATTGAGAGAGATGCAATATTAAATACTTTAGTTCTGCACATTAGCCTGCAGAACTAAATACAGGGGGACTGTCATCAGAAAAGGTCAGGATGTCATAGCCTCTTATAGAAAAGGAAGGGCCTGCAACTCCAGTGCTGGTGAAAACTGCTCATTGGTCAAGGGGGTGTGGCTGGCGTAGGAGCTTTTGTGTTTTACAATTTGTCTCTATTAAATTCTTATTTGCCACGCAGTGATGAAGGTTTTTCTCCCAAATTCAATGAGAGAGATGGAGAAGTGGAGAGGAAGAGTCTGAATGGCTTGTATGTGGTGGAAAATGGGAGACCCCGGTAAGTGTGGGTTTTCTGTTTCATATTCACTTCAGTGATGTAGTTTCAGTGCTCTTGAAGGTCTATCAGTTCTGGTACATGGTACCTGCTAGGACAAAGCCATGAGAGAAAAATGGAATTTAGTTTGATGAATCTACATTGGTAAAGGAGAAAAACATGCTGTATCTCTTGCCCTTTAAAGCATCTATGTGCTTTAACACCAAATATGTGTTGCTGTCTTTCACTTTTTTGTTATTTAATCTTGATTTGTGGGTTTTTTGAGTTTGTTTTTGTTTTGCTTGTTTGTTTTGTTTGGGTTTTCTGTTTGGTTGTTTGGGGTTTCTTTAAAGGATATTTTGAATATGGAGAAGTAAATACATTTAATGTACTATTGTGTTAAGGGTATAGAAGTTTAGCAGAAAATAAGCTCCCTTGTGTTTCAGCTGGTCCTCAGAGATCAGAGGAGCTGAGTGTGGCTGGGCTTAATTTCCAATGGGAACCAGTTCAGGACTATATAAATCATATACTGTGGCCTTTATTTCAGCAATCCAGCGGGAAGGACTGGCCTCACTGGCAGAGGGTTGTTGGGGCGCTGGGGACCAAACCATGCTGCTGATCCTGTTGTAACCAGGTAAGGGATAGTCACCAGGTAAGGTGACTGCAAGGTACCCTGCAGTAGAGAAAAAACCCATGCATTTTGCTTCTTTTCTGCATCTCTGGAGAGGGTATTACTTTTCATGGCCCTTTTCTCTGTGTGTTCTCTGTGTGTAAGCCCACTCTGCTTTTGTTATGTAAGAAACACTAAATTGACTTAGTCTGTGATAGGTGGAGGTGGGATTAGGATGCTCTTTTAGTCACTTTATGCTTTGTTTTGTTGTGCTTTCCCCAGCAGGAGATGTGTGTACGTGCAAACCATTTTACACACAGCACTCAGAAAAGACTGTGTGGTTGACAGAAGTGCAGGCTAGAAAATGCCATGCAGAAGGCAGAATGATTCTGGAAAATCATCCTGATGCATTTTACTTTTTCCCCTTTCCAGAGGGATGCCAATGCTACTGAGTTGCTTTCTTGAAAGTAAATGCTGGCATTGTTTTTGTTTTATTTTTTCTTTAGACAGCTTTTTGCTTTGCCTATTCGTTGTTCTTAATTCTTTCCTGAAGGCAATGGCAGCTGTTTGTGGTTTTGTCCTGGCACTGCTGCAGCCTGTGTGACCATTCTGTTCCAGCAGAAACATTCTCATCCTCTTAGTATGGATTGGCAAAAGTGCAGCTCAGAGAGCTTTCAGAGGAGCTGCTGCTACCAGCCTGGCTGCAGAAATGTGCCTCATGGGCATTTTCTGCCCTTTTGGCTGAGGAAAACCTTTGGTGTTCTCCTCTTGGTTGTGATCCTGCCAGATGGCATCCATCAGTGTCCCCTGACTGTTCATTCTCTGCCTTGTTTGTCCCCACACAGGTGGCAGTGCCTTGCTGTCCCTCTCTCAGGCCCTCATGTCAAGGAAGCAGCAAAGCATGTTCTTGTCTGTCGTTTTCTGCAGGTGGAAAAGGGACGGAAGTGGCAATAAAGTTGCTCATCCAGTTACTGGCAAGAACATCTTGCAGTTTGTAGCCATCAAGAGGAGAGACTGTGGGGAGTGGGCCATTCCAGGGGTAAGGGCAAAGCTCCAGAGGCAGTTGACATTTCCCTGCTGGTGGGGCCATGAGACAGATGTGGCACGTATATGATGCAGGTGGATGTAATATGCTAAGAGCCAGGAGTTAAAATGTGTAGAATCTGAGGGATAGTAATTTTGTTTGTTTGTTGGTTTGTTCTCCCCCCTCTAAGGGGATGGTGGACCCAGGGGAGAAGATCACTGCTACCCTGAAGCGAGAATTTGAGGAGGAGGCCTTGAACTCTCTGGAGAAATCCCCTGAGGAGAAAGCAAAATTGGAGAAGCAACTCCAGAAGCTGTTCAGCCAGGAACACTTTGTGGTGAGCTGTGTGTCTCTTGTGGTAGCCTCTTGTATAACTCACAGCTTCATGAAGTGCACCTGAAGAAGTGCAGCTGAAATGAAAATAAGTTGTGATTCATATTCTTGAGGTGTAGGAAATGGAAGGGACTGCTGGAAACTCAGTGAGGGCAAATGTGTCAGAGGGAAAGAAAAAAGTATGACTGATTCCACCTTGTTTGTTGTGACATTGGACTTGTTCTCGTTTGTTTGGGGCCTTACAGGTGTACAGAGGATATGTGGATGACCCTCGTAACACTGATAATGCCTGGATGGAGACAGAGGCTGTGAACTATCATGATGAAACAGGTAAATGTCTCCAGGTGTGCTCTTAGTTGCCTTTTATTCCATATGTTGGTTTGAAATTGGAACTGTTGTTGAGCAGAGAATGGCAATGAAATCAGGGGACCATGAAAGTCAGGTGTAAAATATGGGACTAGATTCTGAAATTGATCTGTTATCTTGCACTCCCATTTTTCACCTGTAAGGTAAATCAATCTGTTTAGGTGATTCTGAGGTGTTCAAGCCAGAGACTTCATGTGGTGACATATCCACTGAATTTTGGGTAGTATCCACTGAATTTTGGGTAGTAAGTACACTGAATTTTGGGTAGTAAAGTTTCACATGTCACTGGTCCTCGATTTATCAGCCCCCAGAAGTTGTGGAGATAGTGTATCTTTGGCCCTTGTTTCCAATACAGAATAGAAGAGAGTTTCCTTGGTAGTTGTCTATGAAGTACTGAAATTCTTTTTTAGAAACAAAGTAAAAACTTGAATAAAAAAGCAATTCAGACACCTTTATGCATCCCTTCTTAAACTAGTATTTTTTATTTTGGGGCTTTCAGTAAAATTTTAATTATTTTGGTTTTTTTCATAAGTGTACATAAGTTTCAGAATTCAGTTTGTCCTGCAGAATAGTATGTGAGAAAAGTAGCAAACAAACAAAAATTGAGGCAGGTGTATTGGCCAAACTTGGGGTAATAAGTACATGGTGTCTTGATGGTTTCCAGTAACTTTTCATGCTGCTGGTGATACCCTAGGAGTGGTGACAGGGTATTAACACCACCTCTGCCACTCATATCTGCCTTAAAATAATGCAAGTATGAACAAGGTTTCAGGCACAGAATCAGTGAGAGATTTAGGTGTTTTTCTCTGAGAAGCAGTTGAAGGTTGCTGCCTGTGAAGGGGCATTGTGGAAGGGCAGAACTAATGGGATGTGAGGGGGGAAAAAGCAGGAAGAAAAGATGCAATAGCATGTCCTAACTCTTGTTTTGTGAACAGGTGAGACGATGGACAACTTGCCTCTGGAAGCAGGTGATGATGCTGGAGTGGTGAAGTGGGTTGACATCAGTGAGCAGCTTCAGCTGTATGCAAGTCACAGCTACTTCATCAAGTTGGTGGCTGAGAAATTGGGAGCCCACTGGAGTGAGGATCCTGGCTCAAAGTGCCATGAGTGATGGAAACTTGGAAACGACAGACTCTGAGAGGAGAATGCACTTTCCAGCCTTGAAACAGATGTCACTGTCATCCTCAGTGAAAATTCTGTGAAATTCAGCTGGGAAAAACACTGGGCAGTGATAAACAGAGGCTTTTTCAGACACTTCAGATTGCTTCTTTTGATTTCTTAGCTAGTGTGAAATGAGAAGAATGTAGAGCTCTTGCTTTGCTTTCTTGGCTTCATTATTTGTGGCTGTTTCATAATGTCTGCAGGTCTGCATGGTGACACTGGGATTCTCACTGGTGGTAGTTCACAGGCTGTTCATCTTAGCTCTGTATTTTTGCACTGATTCCTTGTCAGGAGTAGGAATCCCTTTGGAATGAGAGACTTGTGGGATAACCTGAATAATGACTTAAATTAAGTGCTGCATAATAAAGTGAAATTGCTTTTCTGAGTCTTTTCACTTAACATATCTTTGCAGTGATTTTCTGTGTTGAGAGATTAGTTTTCACTCACTTTTTAGTTTACAGAATGGCTGGTATTTACATCTGAACATGTGACAGTGCCTCTGTGTAAAAAGAAAACTGTTGGAAGATGAAACTTCGTGACTGATTTGAGGAGCTGAATTTTGAGGTTCCTTTTCTTCCCACGGCTTGTGGCAGTACAGCTGTTGTGGAGACTGCAGCATAAACAGAATCACTGGAAAGAGCAGTCTTAAAAGTGTAATCTTGTAAATTGTGCTGGTTTCTTACCCTTCACGTGGTGTGAGTAACTTGCAGTTAGGAGGCTGATGGGTGCCTTCTATGGCATTTATGCTGCTAACAGGGGCTGCACAGCAGTTGCTGACATTTCTCCTTGTGTTTTAATCAACTGCTGTTAATTGTGTACTGGTGTCAGGAGTTCGTTACAGTGACAGCTGAAAGTGGATGTTGAGACCTAAGGACTTCAGGAATTTTGATCCATGTGTTGCAGTAAGGTGGTGATAAATGTCATGGTCTGGAATTACCTTGTGTAACAGTACTGTGACACAGTCATGAACTGCTGAGACTTTATCCACATCCTGCTTAACTAATGAATGGGTTTAGGGTTTGCTCCTTTTCAACCCTACCCCTGCCTCCCAATTAGCTAGTGAAACCTGAAGGAGTCATGGGTGTTTATGCAGGAAACCCTGGGAATCTTGCTGAGCTATTAGTGTGTTCCTTTCAAAGGAAAAGGTAATGCCAAGAGGTATTAATTTTTCTTTCAGTCCTTTCTCACCTCTTCCTGCCCATCTGATTTCTTCTGTGATGTGGTACATTATGCAGAGCAGGCCCCCAGCAGTGTAGTTGGGTTTTGAAAGCATGACCCACAAGAGCAAGACCCTTCTTTATGGAGTCAGGGAAGGTGGGTCTGCAGTCTCTATTTACAGTTTTCAATACTCTGGCTCTCATCAGAAAACTGCAAAATGTCATGAATCATGCCTTCTTCAGATGTTTTGGGTGATTATTTTACTTCTCAGCTGATAAAAACAACAGGTTGTTTTTTTAGTAACAGCCCCTGCTAATCCTTGGAGGGTTGACAGGCTTGGCAGTGGAAATGTGTTATTTCACTGTAGATATTCTGACTGTAGCGATGCTGGAGGAGTACTCAGGTGATAATACTGACAGTACTGAAGCTGCAAACTGAGAGGCAGTGTAAATATTTTATTTTTCCTGAAGAAATGGGAACCTGTGAATTAAAGCAATTACCTTTTGAGGCCAGCTGTGTACTGACAGTGTACTTGCAGTTTGAGAGCTGTGCTTTCTGCCATCCAGCTCTGTGGGTTAAACAAAAAGCTCTTGAAAGAGCTCTTGAAAATAGCTATTGAAAATAAGTTTTTGGTTATGGTGCTTGCCTGATCCTTCTGTTTAGTGATTATTTTACTTGTAAGTAAGTAAGTTTGAGTACATGTATCTGGGGAAAATCTTGCAGGATGCAGTTTGGAAGAAATTGGCATCATGTTGGATCTATCTGAGGCCACTGACACCAACAGCTCATCAGGTGGGATGTTCATCTGCTCCTTAATACACTATGTATTTCCTATATCCACAGCTGTAATCGTCTTGGTAATGGTCATTATTTGACCTGCAGGACTTGGACTATTTAAAGGGCAAATATTTCCCCTTTGCCCTGATAAATTCAATTTCATTGTGTGTTTTCCTAATAGTGGTTCTGAGCAGAGCAGTGGTGAGCGTTGTCTCTGTGGAGAGTGACTCAGTCTCTTGTGAGTTATCCTCGTGGCAACTATATTTGATTGTTTTAAGGTGGCTGAGTCTTAGCTGCAGCCAGGCTGGAAAAGTGCTATCAAAATCCTTTCTCCCCCAAGACACTTGAAGTCCCAGAGAAAGAACCTTTTCCAAATGGAATTAGCATAGGGAATATGCATTTGTATATGCCATCCAGGCTGAGTTATTTACTCACTGCTGTGGGATGTTGCAGAATGTGAAGTGAACAAGAAGTCAGGATTATGGAAAAAAACTGGCAGTGAAACTGGTTTTGCTGGGAAGTAATTCTGGTTTGTGCAAGAAGTTCTTGTGTTGAAAGTAATCACAGCTTAATTTATTATATCCCAGGGTGTCAGGCTGGCATTGGACTACAATTATCAGCCCTTACTTGCTCAAGATCAAATTAGCAGGAGGTGGGGAACTTCCACTATTTAAGCTACTAAAATCCCATCCTCTTTTCATTGAAGAGGTGACATGGTTCAGGTAGAAGACATTTGCTGATCATCCTTTATAGGAATAGCATTTGGGGCTTTTTCCTTAAAGCAGAACATGCCTGGAGTGTTTTCAGTGAAGTGCTTACCTTAAAATCACAGATTTATGGGGATTCAGGAATAATCTCATCCTGTCCTGGTTTTTTTTATGCTTAAATTTTGCCTCTCTTGAGGCAAGCAGAAGATGGACAGTGGTGAAAGAAATAGAATTTTCCTTGACAGAGTTCTGACAAAACCCATACATCCAAGTAGACTTCTATTTTATTTGAGACTTCTATGCACAGTGTTAAGCTGACAATACAGTAAATAAAGGAAACAAGTCCCATTTCAGTGGGTGGTAAAATCTACATTCTAGAATTCTACTGAAGAGTTTTGTGAACAGCTTAGTCATTAGGTTAGTAGTATTTATTGGTTCAGAGAGATCATGGATACATGTGGGGGAAAACACTGGTTGTTTAGCTATGAACCAGTTGAAGTAGTTAAATTTTTCCGCTGTTAATGAATGTAGAAATTTTCTGCACTTGAGTTATTTGATAAAAATTCAGTGAACCTTATTCCAGCTTTTTCTTGAAAGCTGTGAAGCTGTTAATTACAGAAGTAAGCAGGATTCACTGATTTCAGTGCAGTACTGGGAATCTGTTCAGCTGGGCTCAGAACAGGAGATTTTCATTTATGTCCTCTGCAACAAAGAAGAAGAAAACATTATTAGCATTCTATGCCAATGAGACATTTTTATGCTGTATCACTGTCCATAAAGTGACTGATGCTATGAATGAGCAATCACTGGCAAAAGTATATGTGTATTGAGATAACTCCTTGCAGCTTTCTTCATCAGAATTTTCATCAGAAAAGCTGGAAAAATTCTGGGAAGAGTGAAGGCTCTGTGTGTCTGACCTCTGACCAGAATCAACCTCCACTTAAAATGGGGGACCTGCCAGTAGGATTTTGAGCACATTTCTTCAGTCTGCTTGTTTGGCCAAATGCCTTGTGTCACATAACTCTGCTGGGACTAACTTGTGCTACGTTGTTAACCCTGTTGCCCTTTTGCAGTCTTGTTATTACCATTCTGTTTTCCTCTCAACACAGTAGCCATGGGCTTCTGGTTATAATTTCTTTGCCTTACGTTGAGGTCTGAGTAATGTCCTTGATGGGAACATTCTGTCAGGTACATCTGCCTATTCTTTTAGGTTTACCTTCCTTAATCCCAAAGCAGTGGCACCATTCCTTCAAAGCGATGAGCTTGTCCTGGTCTCCATCGCACTCTTGGAAGAAACGGGTTATGCAGTGTTCCATGGGAACAAGGGAGGCTCTCAAGGGTGCAAGCTCTGAGTGTGTTAATAATCTGAAAGAAAGGGCAAGTATGGAGAGCTGTGCTTCCTTAATAAATCAGCAGGACTATTAAAGGTGATTGAAGGTGCTAGAAGACAACAACAATGGCTTTATCAGAGATGCCCCAGTGGATTTTGTTATGGTATTTCTGTAGTGAATCTATCCCAGGTAATTTTAAGGATATCTAATGCCTGATGAACTAAAATGCTTTTGTTGCATGTTTGTTTGCTAACACCTTTTTTCCTAAAGCAAGTATTACTTGTGTAGTAATTGCATGTATTGCAAGGAGTGACTTGCACAGCTCATTGTTTATGGTGTCTTGCTGTTAATCCTCAGGATATCAAGCTTGCAAAACTGCTTAGCTGTGTTCTAAAACAGTAGGTGTGATTTCCTGAGAAATTGAAGGTCTGAACTTGGAAATATGGATCCCATCACTGAGTGATATGACCAAAAGCTTGAAATCTGAGTCATGTCAGAAGCTGGAGACTTCCTCCAAACTATATCTGCTCCTTAAACTGAGAGACCTCTGTGGTGTTAGTTGAAAACTATGGATACTTCACTAGTGGGTTTTTGCTGCCAGGACTCTGTCCTTTGTACTTAACCTGTTGCTCTTAGCTTCAGTAATAACAGCACTTCTTCCTGGCTGAGAGCATTAGTAGGTACTAAGACACTGTAGAGCTTGCATTGTAATACAGGATCGTGCAAGGCAAGAGGATAGCAGGTTCTGACCTAGGACATGACCAGGAAAACAATGAGGGAGAAAGTTCTGTGTTAGAAAGAGAGGGGTATTGGCTTCTAACAGCTGAGGGGCTGGTTCTTTATGTAGAAAATCCTTTGAGGGGTTTAGAAAAGTAAAACAGCCCGAGTTTAATCAGCAAATCAGAACTGAACCACTGTTGTCTTTTACCTGTCAACAGGGTGATGATCAAGCTGGTGAAACTGCCAGTGCACAGGATACACATACATGTGGTAATTTTTCTCAAAGTCGTGCAGGAGCAGCTCAACTGGGTGGTCACCAGCCACAAGGCGCTTGTCGTTCTGGTAGATCTTTTTGACCTGAACACAACACAAAAATTGTTATTTTTTTGTTTAGGAATGAAGATCTGTCCTGAAGAGAACTATCTGGCAAGAGGGTGTTTGGAGGAAATGAAACTTGATAATAAAATACCACTGAGGGAATGGGTTTTAGTCTTGGTGACCATATGCGGTATGAAAAGCTTGCCTCAGGTGGTCCAGGACATTTTTGTTGCTGTCCATGTCACCTTTGGCAGTAACTAGAAAGGAAGTGAAATTCTTGTGGCTGTATTGTCAGACTCAGCTAAGGGGGGCAGTAGCCTCACCTTGGTAGGAGATTAAACCAGTTTTATCACATCCTCTGTCCCGAGGCAAGGAACTCATGTTTTGGTGTGAAATAAGCCATCTCAGAAGTCATCTAATTCATGCCATTTAGTATGAGATGTTCTGGGCTGGTCCACGTAACTGCATAGTCTTATTTGTAAAGGATTGCTGACCTTATTCCTTTGCTTTTCAGTTAGAATCCCAGAAGTGTTCAGGTCACGTTCATAATACTGAATAAGGATGTTCTTAAGCCAGTCTCGCATCCGGAGGGGAAACTGGTGCACTTCATAATCAGTACAGGGAGGGATGTCTGTGCCAAAGAGGAAAGCTTTTGTTAACAAGTCATCTGTTAAGTCCCCATTCGAGCATTTCTGAGATTTGAGATCCCACTATCAAACTTCCAGTTAAACTTAAAACTGATGGAGCTGTTAATACATAAAATCGTGACTGCACCTAATGTGTTCAGTTAAAAGTCTACAATTTTTTGGTGCACGTGCTTGACCAGTTGTGCAAACCACAACCTTTATATATCTGGGCAGCTTCTGACCACAGTTGTGCAATGAAGCTCTAATCAGTCAGTTGCATGAAAGCAGAGTTTTTGGCAGCAAAGGAATATTCTGGTTGGGAATGCACTTTCCTCCTACCATCTGCAGCAGTTGAAGAGGCTGGAAATCACTTCCGGCTTTTAGATCCTGATTTCCACATTTGGCAACTAAGTTGTTTGTTGTTTTGGGCTTTTTTCTCCGTGGGGGTTTGAGATGGACATTTTCATTTACTAGCTCTCTGCAAACACTGCAAAAATTTGTCCACTGTTTTTCTGGTCAAGGATTTACAAAAATCTCAGAGGCTATAGCAATAGGAATATATAAGACAGTGCAGGGGGAAGATAAGGTTAAATTGATGTAAGCACTGAGAGATATGGAGGTTTCAGATACTTTTTAAACATGTTTAAGGTTTTGAAGGTTTTAATTAGCAGGTAATTGATGCACAAATGGCAGATTACAGGAAGAAAGGTAATTTAGGGCTGGCGGATGGGTTAAGGGTACTGGTTTTTTTATACCTAGGTGAATTCTTCACAGAAAAACAAGCTTACATTTGCAGGAGCCCATATAGTCTAGGTGCAGCTGGCGTCCCATTTTTGTCCCTTCCAGTTGACATTTGGTGCCAAAGAGTTGACATGTGCCATCGTAAGTTTTGTTATCTGTACCACAAACCTAGAGGAGGCAGGAAAAGCAAAATCACCACCCTCACCACCTTGTTGAGAAAAATCCTTGTCACTCGTAGAGGCAATTACAGAATAAAAGCATCATTAACATGTGGTGAATACCCACAGGGAGTACACTTGATCAGAAGTATTGGAATTATTACTTGTTGTATGCTCACATGAGGATTAGTTGTCTGTACTTGCGTGCCCAGTTTTGCAACACTCGAGTTTGTTTTTGTGGTTGTAATACAGCCTCTGAGATGCTGTGGGGTTATTTCACCCAACATGTACTAGTACTCAGCATGTGCTCTAAAATACCAAATGGATACATAGAAGTTTTAATGACAGGGAAAAGCTACGATCCCTGAGACTGAGTGAAGCAAGTCAGTTACTGTGTGGTTACGTGGGTTCATACTGCTCTCAGGCCATAGTGAATTTGGGTGCTTTATACTTAATATTGCAATTACTGGAATCACTCAAATTCATTTGCATGCTTTTTAGGGTATAATAATTCCAAATAATAGCAGGGGAATACGTTCTCTTGTGAGGACATTAGGTGGCTTTTCCCAGTCCTGTGCACTGGGTGAAATACTCACGTGCTCATAGTCTTTGGTGGGAGGGCAAGCAGCAGGATCTTGGCAAATGCAGTGGGGTTTCCCTTGTTTGTCTGCGTGGCAGACCTTGCCTCTTTTGCAGTGGAAGTTCCAACATGGGTCTGGCAATCCTAGAAGGAAAGAGGGACTATTAGAGGTGATGGGATGAAGCCAAGTGTTTGCCAGATACCACTGGCAAAATACAGCTCAATATTCACCACGAAGTTCAAGTGCATTTTAAAGTTTGTTAAAATGAAGCTGGATCTTGTATTGAAAAAAACAAGCCAAACTTTAAATGAGGATTTTTGCAAGACTTCTAGGAGTCCCGTGTTTGAATTGGATGGGGAAATAATTTTCTCAGAAAAAGCTGTTTCTTCTGTAAGGACTGACATTCACTGCCAGCTTCCTTTGGTGAAACATATCCCATCTGTCCTTGCTGAATCAAGCACTGGCCTTTGTCCCACTCCTACTTGAATTCAAGCTACTGTTCCAAAACTGAAAGCTCTCAGTGCAAGGTAATTCCCTTTTCTGTATAACTGACACAAAAATTTGTGCACTGCCTACAAACGTTTTTCACAAACAAATTACTAAATCCAAGGGAGTATGGAAGGGATTCTCTGGGAACACAAGATTAGGCACAAGCACAGTTCAGTCACATGAAATTCTGTGCTGTGAAAGGCAGAAAAGAAATGCAGACCAGCAGATTCCCCAGCTGCAGAGAGTTGGGAGTTACATGACAGCTTTGCTTGGGGCTTACCAAGGAGAGCCTCCTCACTCCTGTTGCTGACACTTTCCATCTCACCATGGGAACTGCCTGTAGTCTTAACCTGCACAGTCACAGAGGCATAAGCAGAAAGTTGTGGTAAATCTTGGGAAGAAAAAAAATACTTGGACAAAATTTTTTCAAGTCCAAATATAGAGCTGACTGAGGTACAGTTTGCTCTGCTTGCAGCAGAGAGAGGTTGCTATGCAAAATGTGTGAGAAGACCATAAAGCCTCTGGTAGTATTAACATGCTCTTGTTATTTGGGGGAAAAAAATAGAGTAGGAGGTGGAGAGAGAGAAATAGGAGCTCAGTAAGGCCTGAGTTTCTTATAATCATTCTGTGGACTCTAGTCCTGCCTTTCCAAGCTGTTCACTTCTGTGCAGTAATGTTTAAAATCTTTGTGAGAGAGGAGTGAACAGGCTGTGCTAGTAAGCTGGAGACTGGGTTTCAGGTTTTGTGTCTGTGTATCTGTATTTATTTGTCTTTCATTACACACCCCATTGGGGCTGGAGCTCTTACGTGAATGGTGTTCACTTCCTTTCTGGTCCAACTCACCTAAATGCTCTGAACCAGAGGAATAGTGAATAGAAGGGGAGATGAGACTTCTGCATATTCATAAGCTATTACACCTGTTTTTCTCCAACAGGTCATTTCAATCATCAGGAATTTTAATTTGGAACTGGTCCCTCTCCCCCTTTTTGTAGTATTCCAATTTTATTTTAAAGGTAATTTACCTTATCTCCGCTGTCCATTGAATTTATGCTCTGAATAGAGCCACTCATTTTCAGTTGTTGCTTGTTGTCAGAATTAGATGGCTCATGATCATAATAATCTTGTTCAGAGCGAGCAAGGTCTTTAATCTTGACAATTTGGTAATCCTCAGTCTCTCTATGAACCGCAGTGTCATCTCCAGTGGTGCCTTCCCCTTCAGGCTCAGTACTGGCGCTCTCCTGGTCATTACTCTGGATTCTCTCCTCTTCCTCATAGGCTCCTTCTTTCCAGGTATTGCTGAGATATTCCTCACCATCAATGTCACCACTGTCGTGACCATCATCATCATTACTGTCTTCCCTATCTTGTATTTTCACCACTGTGTCATGATCACTCTGATAGCTCACTTGAACATTATCTTTCCTCTCTTGGCTTTGCTGTTTGCCGTCCTGATCTTCATTATGGTTTTTTTGCCAGAGTGGGATTTCTTCTTTATAGGACTTCTTCTGGCTGTTCTCCCTCTCCTCTTCCTCTAGGTCAAGTTTCTCACTGTGTCTCTTGGTTTTCCGTGCTGGTTGGCTGGAGTCTCTCAGGAGTTCATCTGACTGCATGCTGTTCTCCTGTTGCTGTCTTCTGTACCGGTCACCTTGACGTGTCTGATGCCTTTTGCGCTTTGTGTCTCTGTAATCAGTTTCTTCACCCCATTCCTCATCCTCCTCTTCTGTACTTTCCTCTTCATCGCTTTCACTGTTTTTCTCAGACAGGTCAACAGCATTTTTGTTATATTTCCACATGTTATGCTCATGATGAGGGCTGAAAGCACCCGCTGGGTGTTCTGCGTGGCCTGGAAGGTGTCGGTTGGCCGTGTTCCCGTGTTTCTCGTGCCTCCTGAGCTGGTCGTGCTCAGAGCTGGACTGCTCTCTGCCGCTGCTCCCGGAGTCACTGTCCTGGTTATCAGGAGCCAAACCGGGTTTGTTGTGCAGTGCGAGGAAATCGATGCTTTTCAGGCTGTTTTTCACTTGATGCTCGCTCCCAGTTCTTCCTTGTTTCCTAATGGCCTGGGGCTCGTCCCAGTATTCAGGGCCTGGGACTGATACCTCTGGTTTTAAGTTTCCGTGACTGGGTAGCAAATGACCCTTGTCTACATACCCTGTGTTCTCTTCCTCTGAGGCTTCAGGATAAATATATTCACTCTTAAAAAAAATTTAAAAAATAACAAATAGATTAGTAAATCTTAGGATTTATTTGAAGTTGATGCAGTGTTATTTTTGCCTTGTATTGCAAGGCATGACACTGGCTTTATTTGTTTTCTTTGTATGTGCTTGTCTTAGACTAGCCCAGAGCATGAAATTCACAGCTGATGTCCCTTCTCTTTCTCAGCAAATCTGTTTATCTGTCCTTTCTTTTATTGCTAGAGTTTCTGGAGAGGTCTGTGCGACTCTGTTTCAGAGACAGATGCATATGGGTGTCTTGTGAAATCTCAAAATGCTTAATTAGTGTTTTAGTCATAACTCCAGGCACTTGTAGGCTGCAGTAATTATCACTTACCTCAGAGAAGGGAGATGCGAAACATAACTTCCTACACAGATAAGGGAAAAATAAGGGACTTGGGAAAAGAGGAGCAGGGGAAGAGAGGGCACCTTTCACAAGCTGTTGTGATAGTAATTCCTGAGGAGTGCCCTGCACTGATTTTATGATCCATATATTTATCTACTTTGAGTCTGATACATCATTGCTTCCTGGCTGAACTCACCAGGAACTATTGTGTGTGGTGGCAATTACTGTGTTGTAAGATCAACAACAGATGTTTGAGTGCCTATCTTTTTTTATTATTCTGTCAGGCCAAATAGGAAAAGTAATACATTCAGTAGAAATGGTTCTAGTGCTTGAGGAGAAAGCAAGTACTAAAATGACTGTCAGTTTGTGCTGCAGCAGTTACCTTTCTGCTGCTCTGTGTGTTTCTGAACAACACCTACGGATGTTCAGTGTTGCTTATTGCTCACAGCAATATAATACCTGATGCTTGTTTTTCTTAAAGCTTTTGAGGGGTTTAATTTGGGAATAATGGTCCTTCTCACCAGCCAAGTTGCTGGAATTGCTTTTCCTTTAGTTTGGGCAGTCTCATGGCTGCTTGGAAACAAACACTTCACTCACAAACACTTATACAAATTTAATTCTTTTAAAGGTAGGATTTGAAATATTAACTTGGTTCTTGTAGATCAGCTGTAGCCTACTTCCTAATGTCAAAGTGGTATCTTAATGTTTTACAATTTTTGTCTTTTCCTGGTGTCTTTGCCTGGTGTGAGAATAGTAATGGGAAATATATTCACTACATCAGTTCCAACTCCCACTTTTTTAGGGGAAGATTTTATGTTTGCTCAAATCTCACAGAAATTCACTGTAGAGCTTTCCCAAAGTTCTACAGATTCAGAAAAAACAAGACCAAACAGTCTTAAGATTGTCTGAAGTAGCAGTTTGACAAAGATTTGGCTCATCTCTTGACAGGAAGCCTTGTCCTGCACTTCTCGTAGCAGAGATGTGCCTGGGTATGGCTTCCAGATGCTGCTTTCTGTTTTACCTTTGTCCCCTGGATAAAATCAGCTCTTAGGTGCTTGTGAAGGAACTTGGGCGAATTTCAGTCACTATCTGTGATTAGATACTGTAGGGGAAAACTGGCCTTTGATAGATGAGGTACACCCTTGGAACTGATGATTCATTTGCTGTTGCAAGGTTATGTTCTGATGCAAGTGTCCTCTGTGTGTTATTTCTGGTAGACAGCTGTAGCTGTACAGTTTGTAGCTGTAGGCTACAAACTAATGTTTATACCATTTCCTCTGCTGGACACTTCATTAGAAAAAGTTAATTTTTTGTTTTTCATAGTGCAGAGCACCATCCAGGATGATATGAAATGTATCTGGAAAGCTGTACAGAGTGGGATGTAGTTTATAATTAAAAATTTAAAAAAGGTTAGCATAAGAGTTGAGATTTTTAATCTCTGACTACAGAGCATGATCTGAGTTTAGTAGTTCTGAAACATCCAGTGGCTTGGAGCCAAGATCCATTGTGTCTGAGCCACAAAGGCTCACCAGAACAGTGCAATAAAAAGGAATTTTAATTTGGGTCAGCCATGAATGCAAAACTGTAGGCTCTGTCATTAGCACACATATGTGGCATAGGGAGGGCTGGTGAAATCCTCTGTCTCATTGCCATCAGGGCATCTGGCTTGTCAGCCACAGAGCACTCTGCCAGAACAAGCTGTGTCTAATGCTCTGCACTGTGAATAATGAAACATATGGTGGCTAAAATTCTTACATGTTTGAGACTGTATATGATCCCCTGGTGTGATAAACTGAGGATTTCATCCTTCTCCTGTGCTGGAGCTGTTTTGGCTGTCACTGGAGCTCAGTGCTTGTACAAGTATGGGTAATGATGATATGTGGGGATTCATTTAAGGTAATTTTGTCAATAAGTGAAACTTCCCTTTTGAGCTTTAGATTTGTCCTGTTTGCAATTGTTTAATATGCAAGGCATGAGATACTTGGCACTAATTCTTGGGGTGAGAAGGCCTAAAGTTTTTTAACACAAATCGATTTGCCAACCAGAATGTATGCGCTAATGTATTTTTATATTTGAGATGAATAATGTAAGTTACTTCCTATTGTTTAAAGAAAAAGAAGAGTACCTTTTCTGGAGCTTTCTGTCTGTGAGTTCTGAGCTTGTGGTTTACAGGATGGGTCTAAAAAAGACAAATATATGAATATCTGCACCTCCATTAAAATCTGGTATAGGTCAATGGGATAACATAGAATATTCTCAGAATGACAAATCAAGTGCCTGGTATTAATAGCATGATGAGGACTTACTGGAGTAGCAAAAACTGGTCCTACAAGACAAATGAAGAGAGCTACAGCCTTCATGCTTTCCAGATCTTGTAGAGGACAATAGTTAATGGTACAGGGGTAGGGCTTAGAGGTTTCCTTTCTGCAAGAAACATGAAAGCAAAACAAGTTAGGATTTGGGTATAATGACCTAGAAATGGCTGTTGGAAGCAATGTAGTGGCTGCTGTAACTTGTTTGGAGACCCACAAAATTGCCATGCAGTGTCCTGTAAACTCAGATGTTACCCCAGCTTAACCAGGGGACACTTTGGTCTCAGTTCTTCGACAGGGATTAAGCTGCTGGTTGTGTTCACAAACTCTGGTGGGTGTTACTGAGCGGCAGAGTTGTGAATGGACATAGGTTGAGTATTTAAATACCTAAAAATACTTGTAAATATTAATCCACTCCTCTGAGATACCACTGTGTGAAAAATGCCTCTTTTTTACTGAACTCTGAGGCAGTGCCTGCTTGTGGCAGCTCTACAGCTGAGCTGTCTCCTGGCTGCTCCCCTTTGTGTCTGGTAGGAAGAATTAAGTGGTGAAGTTCTGCTCAGCAGCTCTCCAAGCTCAGAAGTGCTGCCCAGGCTGCTTGAAGAATGGGTGCAGTCCTGCTTTGGATGCAGCCCTGCTTCTGTGTTTTCTCAGAAATTGTCACACTTTTGGAAGATCCCTCTGTTAAACATCATTTAATGTCATCATCTTTCAGCTAACGAAGATCAAAATACTCATTAGTGGGGCATATCTAGTATGCAATCCGTTTTTTTTTCTTGCAGTTAGTCTCCAAATTACCTCTTGACTAATTATCTATTCTCTCTCTGGCATTCACAGTTAGTTGTCTAAGATGTTTTCAGAGGGAAAGGCAGAATGGGACAAAAGCCATTAATGAGCATATGCAAAATGCCTCACTGGGCTGGGTACAGGCAGTCACTTCAGATCAAGGCAAATGTTGTTAGACTGAGGGTTATGCAGGCAACTTGTCAGAAATGCAGGGAAATAATCCAATTTCATGTAAAGCCTTAAAAACTGCATACTGTGCTTTTTGAAGGCCTGGCAAGTGACTGAGGAAAGAAGGATTTGAGTATAAGGTAGGCTTGTTTCTGTTTCTTTCTGTTCCTGGTGAGCAACAGAGATCTGAGCATGTCATTTAACTGAGTTTCCTTTTTAAAAACTCTCATTTGTCGTATTTGTTTTGGTAAATTAGTTTGAGAGGTATAAATGAAAAGTTCTGTGTGTTGTATTTCATTTATAATTGCAGTTTTCTAATTTGGCTTGTGTCTCTGTCTGTAAAAGTTGCCTCTCCTTTGTCCAAATAATGAAAAAGTAGTTGGAATAAATCTGAGTTAACGTGGCAGGACAAAGCTTTTGTGTTTTCTTTTCTTATTAGTAGCAAGCCCACAGTAGCCCATAGGAAGCATAAGTCTTGAATTAAGTATTTGGTCTTGAATAAATATTGAATTATTAGGGAAGCCTGACCACACTGATTGGAGTGTCATATGATGCATGGTGTGATTTTTTATTTTTTTTTACACTGAACTCTAAGTGGGATGACACTTAATTCTTGCTTTAATTTCCAAATATGTCCTACAGGAGAGAATTCTTAAAAGCAAGCTATTTTAATGTGTAAGCCCAATAGAACTGTCAGAAAGGAACAATTACACAAGAAGCTATTTTTAAAATCAGGGAGACTTCTCCCTGGGAAAACGAAGTCATTATACTCTGCAGGAGAATCTTTATGAAGACTTAGCCAAAAGGTGAATAGGAAATTTCTTGAGTGTGGTGAGTATTCTTTGACCAAGAGATGAGGAATTTAACAATACTACATCTTGGATTATTGAGCAAGCAGTGCTAACTAGGAGTACTGGGTTTGCATGGCAAGGTTTTGATGGCAGGAGGCTACAGGGCTGCCATTCTAAGTGTGTCAGCAGTCACTTGAAATACTCATCAATTACATAATTTTTAAATAAAAAACAAAAGTGTGATACATTTAAATTCCAACTGGTGTAGCATATTCCTGTTTCCAGGCCTGTTTCAAAAGCCCTTGTGAGAGCATGAGTACATTACACATGTAGAAACTGGTTCATGTGTGCACACACACAAAACCAAAAGGCAGAGTTTGAGGCAGGTATCTGATCTGAGTAAAAGAAGAGATCACAATAAGAAAATAAATATTGAAGCTATTTTGCTCACTCTGTACGAGTAAATAGCTTCTAATGAGAATTGATCCCTCTGAAGCTGCCAGTTTTACAGCTGCAAAAGCCATCAGTCATAAATCCTTGATGGCTGAGTGCAAAAAGATCAAAACCAAACAATAGTATTTCAGGACAAGTTAAAACAATTTTTAAACAAGCCATTCACATTAACTTAATGTAATTGTTTAATCTCATATGCTTCCCTTCTACCATTTCATTTTATTTTCTACTTGTTTAAGTCTGAATTTTTAGAGTTTTGGTTTATTTTTTTTTTAAGAGAGCTCTCTGTAATTTAAGACCAGATCAAGCCAAAATGAGCTGCTTTGATTTAATTTGAGGAGGATCAAAATGAGACTTACTTATTAGGCAGAATTATTTTGATGTTAGTTGCTGGGTTTTGTCCTCTCCCAGATCCTGCATTTCTTTGACAGGCTCCCTGTTTGGTACATGTTTTCACTAGGTCTACCAACACATTTTTGAAAGGTTCCTCTAAGACTAGCCAGAATTTCTCTCTCTTCTCCCATATGAGAAAAGAAGGATGAATTTTTGCCTTGTCTGTTGGACTAAGGCTCCTAAACTGATATTTCAAGAGACTGTTGAAGTGTTGGTAAATCAGGTCACACCGGGGCTTTCAGCTGGACCACTCTATGGTTCCAAAGGAGGTTTGTACTCTTCTTGGCTCTTGTTGGCCATAATGTTTTGTTGTTTTGCAGGATCACTGGAAAAATAATTGCTCCAGTGGTAAGATAAGGGTTGTCTTCCTCAACACTACAGTAACTACACAGCGTTTTCTCTTACAAAGGACATTTTCTTTCTGTTCTAGACATAAACATCTGAAACGTGTCATCCTTAAAACACATAACACTGTATGAAAGCTTCAGCTATTTTGCAGTAAGTGGAAAAAAATGCAGAGGGTTAGGCAAAAAGCATTCTAAAGTTTGTATTAAGAATAAAGAAGAAACAGTACCATAGCAGTAGATGAGGTGCTCCTTCTTGGCCTGCCACTGATGTACTGGAAATCCTTGAGCCTCTCAAAATGTTGCTGCTTTTCCTGAGGTGTATTTTAGTGTCTGAAACAGACCCTCTCAGCAAGTGCCTTGTGCTGCAAGCTTCACTGAAGGAAGGTGGTACTCTTTGGGTCTTGGTGGAACAAGGAATCCTAGGCTTCCATGGGACGAGGTGGGGGCAATGGGCTGGTGGAATTCTGCTGGATTAATTGGATCAGAAAGACAATTTAGTGCTCACGGGCTGTGGGCCAGTGGAGCTCAGCGGCTGTGTGGGAAGGACATGTTTAGTGTTTTGCAGGGAGGGGAGCCAAAGGGAGCGGGTGCAAGAGTTTCTGCTGCATCAGCTGCTCCCAGAAGAGCTGAACTCAGGGATCTGCTGGGGCAGCCATGCAGGGGGCCCAGGGGAAAGTGGAACACAGGTGATGCCAGTCCCTGATAAACTGCCCAGTGTCGTTTCAGTATGCTGCATATGGTGCAGGTAAGCCTGCAAAAAGGTAGAAACTCTAAATTAAATATGTGAAACCCAGTATTGCATAACTCTGAGGAGTTTGCAATTTGGGAGCTGTTGCCATGGCTGTCCTGCCCGTCTGCCATAGCGACAGCGCAGAGCGAGCTGTGAGCAGTGTGGAAACCTCCATGAGCCTCTGCAGCAGAGGCTTTGTGGCTTTTGGTTCTTCAAACATTAATGAGTTTATTCTTTTTTTTTTTTTTTTTTTTCTCATCTCATGATTCCATAAAATGCTCCACTTGAACTGGAGTACTTTCTGGGAGGTAGTCCAGAAATAGTGGAGAGGATGGACCAATGTAAGCGCAGAGACACTTCCAGTGATAAAGGCAGCAGATCCAGCCTCAAATTCCCCATTCTGCCAATATCCTCTCTTCCTAAGGAGGACACTTTGCATATTGTGTTGACATGATTGGAAGAGAGGTTGAAGCAAAATGAAATGAAATGTGTGAATGGTAAGAACTGTAATGCAAATGCTGAATATTCAGTCACTTTAGATAATATTTTAATATGGTTCTTTTTAAAGTTACAGTTTCACTGGCTTCTGTTCACTCAAAAAGGTAATAAACATTGGGTGTTGATTAGACAAGATACAGTGAGAAATGTACAAAAATTGACTAGGTTTTATGTGGCCAATGCTGAAGTTTATAGTTAATAAAAAAAAAAAAAGAAGAAAAAAAGAGCCTGAAATCACAGCTGAGCCCTCGCTCTGTAGACGAAGCAGAAAAAAAACCCATTTGACAAAAGCCATGAGAAATTCTTAAATCCTCTCCCCTTTTATCTCTGCTTCTCTGCCTGGAAACTAATTCATGCCTATTGGAGTTGAAATTCTGCTGGTCTGTCAGGCAGTCAGTGTCTGAAAGGAGTGGGGATATTTCAGAACTTCCCGTTTGTTTTTTCTTTTGTTGTGCACTCTGAAAAGATGATTGGTTTTATCTGTTCAAAACTTTGTTGTGTGCTGTGCTGTACCATCAGATTAGCTTTACTGGGTTATCAAAGACAGGTGGCTTTCCCATGATTTTTCAATACTCCAGCTATGGATGGACTCCCAGCTGGCAGAACAAAACTGATCAGGTGGCTCCCCAGAAATTAGGACAACTACACCAATGTTAATTTTATGATAGCTAAATATTAACTCTTTTTGTCATAAGATTTTCTGATACTAGCTACTAACATTGCCTTGAAGTTCTTCATTCACATAAAAAAAAGCACCAGACTGTGAAGAACTGTGGAGAAATTTGAAGCGGAAATTTGTAGGAGTTTGAAGGTTATTATTGGAAAACTGTATGTGATTTGGAGGCTTTGCTTGTTCCTGTGTTTAAACAGCTTTCTTGGGACTTAGAGAGCAGTGGGGAGGAAACATTTGGGTTTTGAGGACATTGAGGGATTAGACATTGTTCATCAGAGCTGTAACACATTTACAAAATATTTAATGAAACAAAATTTTCTAGCTTTGTGTTTGATGACAAAATGCTTCAGCTGGGGAGATCTCTGGTTGTTTTCCCATGTCACCAGAAGGCCTGAGCTTGTCTTGGAGCCATCAGTCCCAGTGCTCCAGTCCTCAGCCAGCCCCACTGTGTCAGGCAGTGTGCTTTTTGGAAACCTTTGCAGTGGTGGGTTAGTAATTCTCTCACCAGAAAGAGGTGCTGTGCCATCAGGGTGAAGTACAGGGTGAAGAGGGGAGCCAAGGAGCTGCTGAGCTAAGGGAATGTTGCAGTTTGAGGTTTGGGAAACCAGGCAGAAACACCAATTGTGTAGTGGTTTTAGTTTGTCTATTTGAGTTTCTGGCTAAACGCCAGCACACTTACCGAAATTTACCTGATTCTTGTTGTGAGATAAAGATTAATAGTAGGCAAAGTAGGCTCAGACTTTAGGGGATATAAAGAGAATTTATTAACAGACTTAAAAGAAAGAATAATAAAAAACAGGAATCAGAACAAAACCTTTAGAACATCCTTCTTCCCTCCCACCTCTCCATTTCTTTCCCACCGACCGTACAAAAAGACAACACTTCGACTTTTAGTTAGATTACCACCTCTGGAATAGTCTTTTCTCAGTTCATGTAGGGAGAGAAGTTTTCTCTTGCTTTACTATGTTGATTTCCTCATAAGAAATACAGTTCTTATGGTTTTCAGCCTCAATACAAGCAGCCATCCAGAAGGAAAAGATCTGCTTTTTCTGGAAAAATCCCTCCCACTTTAGTAGCTTTCCCAAGACCACTACAGTGGGCATATGATGGTCCCTGAGGTTCTCTTTAGAGGATGAACAGTTCTATTACAGAGGCAACATAAGTCTCTCATTTTCTCATTATTGGCAACATAAGTCTTCTTCTCTATTCCCAGGGCAAGGAATCTTTACACAGGAGCCTTAGTCCACTGGCTGTAGCTAGAACATTACATCCCCCCTTTTCACTCCTTTAGACCATTGCTCATCTATTACAGGGTATATTATAGCTGAGTTTATCTACATGTCTCTACAAGAGAAGTTTCAGCCTCAGAGTTGGGGCACTCCTCATCTCCTCCTTCTCTGGATATAGGCTTTGTTTCACTCATTAACTTGGAGTCTTTATGTTGTACCTTGTGCAGGTGTCTTCACTCTTTCTGTGTGGGGGAAAATGGATGTTTTCAAGTCCCATCCTGATATTGAAAAGGTTAATTTGTCTTTCGGCCAAGCAATGGTCACACGACCTCTGCCCGCGCTGTTTGAGTGTAACATTCCCAGTGTTTGAGCTGAAGAAGGGGAGTTCATCTGCGCTGTTCTCCATCCAAACCGTGTCCGAGCTGCAGGAGGCCGGCCCGAGCCCTCTGGCTGAACCTCACCAGACAAGGCGGAGGAGAGAGAGCAATGTCTTTTCTCAGTCAGCTGGAAGTCTAAAAAGAAGTCCTTAGATTCTCTCTAGGTTTTATGAGTTCTGGAGGTGGAAACTGCAATACTTCCTTTTGGATATGTCAGTTCTGGCTTCACCTCCTTCCTTTTGTACTGGAAATCCCACCTAAGGTTACCCCACGACAGTGAAAGGGAGAATATGTAGCAAACAATAGAGAAAGATTAAACATAGAAGAAGGAAGACAGATGAGTACAGGGAGGTGAAAAAAAAAAGTTTTATCTGTCTCACTGTGGCAGCTGCTAAACAGATACATTTTAAACAAAGGAAGGAGAGCAAAACCTCAGAGAATTTTGCATTATATTTATTAATATTCCTGTCTTGCAGTGTGTTCTCTGGCAGCAAAGATCTGTGGGTCTGACTGACTGTGGGGGAGATAGAGATAGGCTCAAAAGACATTTGTTTTTGTTGGAGCTATCTGCACCTCTGCATGCTCAGTCCAGCCAGAGGGTTCAGGTGTCTGCCCACAAGAGAGTGGTGTTGAGCCATCCACTTCCAGACCATGTACCAGGGTTCAACTTACAGGTTTTTGAAATGTGAAGATAATTTTAACCTCAGTGCCCATCTTGATTTACAAATAAAGTTTGACTGTTTCATCAAATATGCTTTACACCAACATGAAAAGGTGTAAGCAAGTTGGAACTCCAGTGTTTTGGTGTAAAGAAACTGTGCACGTATACTGGCTATTATATCACCGATATAACACCTAGCTATGTGTCTGTGCTCTTTCTCTTTGTACTAGAGAGGGAAAAAAGAGCAAAAAGAACCACAAAATAACAGACATGAAACAGTTTGAGTGTGACTGCAGTCACTGCTGATGTGTGTATGCTGTGGCATCCCAGGTGGCAAAGATCACAGTCTGCCGGGTGGTGTTGAGAGGGCTCTAAGCACATCCCTGGTTGCCTCTTAGCCATTAATTAACAGCTGATCAGGAAATTTAGGGAAGTCTTGGTGCAACTTCCTCAACAAAAGATGTGTCTGAAGCCCTTCATGAGCCTCTGAAATGGCCTCCATTTAGATAACTGTATAAATTATTTAGACTCTCAATAGATAACAGCCTGCATCAACTCCTGTTGGAAATGCTGGCACGTGCTGCTTGTCCTTTCCTACTGGAAATGATTGATAGGGTTCATGTGGACCACAGAGGTATTTTGTGGGGAGTTTAGTTTTCCTGAGAAAGTGCTGAGGATAGGAGGGAGCAGGTGCCTCTGACCAGCTCTGTTCTGTTGTGCCACACCAAAGGAGTACTGGGGATGGGGGGCCTTCTGTGCCTTATTTTTGGGGAAGCAGGAGAATATCAGTTGTGGTTCTTTAGGTATCTTATAATAGAGATTCTGATCAGGGAGTTTGCCCAAGTATTTTTACATGCATTTCTTTCTAAATTAACTTATCTACTGAAAATAGAACACTGATAATTATAGTAAATATAATATATAGGTGTGTACATAGATAAATATATGTTGTAACCTCTGGACTAAATACTATTAGTACATTACTCCTTTTTTCTTTCCTCAAAAGAAAGAAAACATGACTGCCTTCTGGAGGCTCCTGAATTTAGACTGAAGTTTTTATACTCTGAAAAACGGAATTTTGGCACAGTTTTTTTGACTCTAAAGGTTGCTCTTCTCTAGGGTCTCTTTTGACTCCAAAAACAATGCCTGGAGTCCTTTCGAGATCAGCAAGCATCTCTGGGGCATCATGATAAATACATATGAGCTGCTGATGAGTATTTTGAAACTGAGTTATCTCCCAAGAGTCTTTTAGTGGAAAATCTCAACAAAGTGTGGCCTATAATAAAAAACATTTGAAAATTCACAGAGACATCAGGTTTTAAGTCTTCCTATGTGTTCTTTTTGGCCTATTACTTGGTCAGTTCTGCATCTAAAACCAGGTTCTCTTGAATACAGACTTTGTGGTTGCACAGTTTATCTTTTGCTCTAGTCCAGGAGCCTCCCATCATCAGTGTTTTATTCCATACAGTAGCAGTTCTGCCTACTTGCACATTACAATTCCTTTACTTGATTACACGGAGTTTTCCAGCCCTTCAGCAATCTCAGTTTGCCAAAACCCTGTTGTGGCTTTTTATTCCTTGTTCTATCTGCATTAAATGCTGTACTGGGTGTAATTCTGTCTGTGACTTTCATGATGCCTGGGAAGACAAGAAGTGCCAGGCAGAATTCCTGTTGCCTGGATGTATGGAATGAGCTGCACTTCCCGGTGAGAGGGAAGTGACTCCAAACGGGGCCGAGGCTCCGGCTCGGCTGCCCCTGTGCTGCTGCTATATCAGGCTTTGTCTGTGATGCAATCAGGGTGTTTGAGACTCATCCTGTCTCCTGAGAGATGCTTCTCTGGGTTGTGTCATGCTTGACCACAGTGCCTGCATAGGCTGAAATTAAATGTTTAAAAAGGAGGGAGAGAAATAAACATCTTGCCCAGCCGGGGAACATTTGAGTCCCGTTAGGGAGGAGCTAATTTTAAAGCTCAGACTGAGGGATGGCTATTTTTGCCCTTCAGCCAGACAGACTCAGCTAATGGTCTATATTGTTCAAACCATTTTCTTGACCAAATTCTCATAAAGAGGAAGAAAAAACGAGCAGGAAGAGTCCTTAAGCCAGCAAGAGGTACATGCAGCTCAAACCTGAAAAGATCTTATCTGTACCCTTCTGTTCTTTGGGGCTGCAGAGACGTGCTTTACTTTTGTTGTTGAAGTGTGCATTTTTTTTAATAATGAGGCAAAGAGATGAAGTTCAGCAGGAGGATTTTAAGAGCAATTCTGCTGAAAAAACATTGTACAAATTGTGCCATCTCCACGTGTGTCTCAAGAGCAGCTGGTTATTTCACTTAATCATTTCAGACACACAGTGTGGCTGGAGGCTTTCGGGGAGGTGTAATGCAGCAGAGACTGCTTGTTGTGGCTCATCTTCCTCGTTTCTGACGTTCTTGCCTTAAAACTGCCTGTGTAGGTAGATTTCAGTCTTAGGGCAGGGGTAGAACAAGTTTTATTTTGAGGATGGGTGCCATTCCATTGGATTTCCAACCTGACCGCCATGTGAAGCGGCTCTGCAGCTGTTTGGGAGCGCCAGGAAGCAAATATTAGTGGGGAAAAAGGCCATGTCTGCTTGTGATGGGGAATCTGATGTAAAAAGTGTGTCAAGACACACAAAGGAGTTTGTCAAGGCTGTTTATTTAGTCAGTGCTGTGATCTTTGGTGATGACAGAAGGGCAATGAAGCTGGTGAAGGGTCTGGAGCACAAGTCTGAAGAGGAGTGTCTGAGGGAGCTGGGGGTGCTTAGCCTGGGGAAAAGGAGGCTCAAAGGGAACCCTATCAATTTCTACAACTGCCTGAAAGGAGGGTGTAGCCAGATGGGGATCTGTCTCTTCTCCCTGGCAACCAGTGACAGGACAAGAGGACACAGCCACAAGCTGTGCCAGGGCAGGTTTAGGTTGGAATGTAGGAAGAATTTCTCCACAAGAAAGGGTGATTGGGTACTGGAGCGGGCTGCCCAGGGAGGTGGTGGGGTCACCATCACTGGAGGTGTTTAAGGAAAGCCTGGATGTGGCACTCGGTGCCATGGTCTGGTTGTCAGGGTGGTGTTTGGTCATGGGTTGGACTTGATGATTGCTGAGGTCTTTTCCAACCTGAGTGATTCTGTGATGAACAGCAAACCCTTTGTCCATAAGGAGACATAAGGATTGTGCAGCATTGCAATTAATTTGTTCCTTGTTGTTTCAGGAGCAGCATGGTCTTAGCATGGAGTGTCACCCTCTCCTGTCGAGGTCCTGGTTCTGCTGATATTCCTTAGGGTGTGTGACTTGTTTGAGCTCTAATGCTGGATCTTCTGTCTTGCTCAGGAATCAGGAAAACCCAAGTGTGATTTTGTACAGCTAAACCAGCCCCTTCTGCTCCTGGGCCTCTCTTACCCAGTCTCTAAGTCAGCATTTCAGGGAGCTTTCTTGCCCCTGGGAGCTTTGGGATAGCAGCTCTCAGGACATTTTGGCTTGGCTGGGGGCAACTAGGCATTTCCCTGAAGCAGGCAGCTGCTCTTAGGATTCGCAGGGCACAGGAGAGTTTTGGTAACACGCCCCCCCTTCCGTGGCATTGTGTCCCCAGCTTCTGGGTAACTGCTCCCCTCTTCCCTCAGGTTTTTCCCCTTGCTGTGTGCGTCCTCAACTTCGTATAACTGCCTGTTCCTCAAATAGAAATAAACACTGAGGAGAGTGTGTTTTTCACGTCAGCAGGAAGGTCAGGCTCCTATCGAACCTGCCATCTGCGTGTGTGATGTCTCGCAGCCTCTCGCAAGACAAAGACAGGGCTGTGGGTGGGTGGGTGTAATGTCTGCAATGTCTCTTGTTCAGCCAGCCAGGGGTTTAAAAATACCACTTGTGAATGACCTGATGGGAGCAGTTTTAGAAGGCAATCCATGCCCAGCACGTTTCAGTTTTCTGATGGGAAAGGTATTTGAAGAGATGTTTATTTCAAAACAAAATTTACTAAACAAGAGGGGAATGGGGCATTGAGGGGAGGTAAATATCCGTGGTGGAGTGGCTGGTGGCTTTCACTGCAGTCCCAGTGCCTGTTTGGGGTTGCTCAGGGCATTGGATTTGTGCTGGGGAGAAGGGATCAAAGGGGCAATGAGATGGCTGAGCTTGGAGGGCAATAACCAGGCTGCTGCCCTCCTTTCCAGGGGGTGGCAGGGACCTCTGTCAGGAAGGGAGGAGTGAGGAGTGAGAAACACTCTTGCCACAAGGTACCCCTCACCTCTTACTCCCCAGCACCAGGAACTCGGAAGGCAATTACATGGACTCATTTCTCTTTAGGCAAAGATTTGGGTATAGGGAAGGCTTGATGTAGTTAATCTGGTTTAAGATTTCTGTCTGATCCTCAGTGAACTCCTTGGATTTTTATAGAGATCCGCCTCACCTCTTTTGTACGGGTGCCAAATTACCTTCTTGGTGAAGGCTTCCTGGATAATTCCAGATGGTCATGTCTGGTTATAGTCTGGGTATTCAAGATGTGCCTCATGTAGTAAAGCTTCTATTTCTATTTATTGAATTTTCTTGTTCTTTATTTTATTTAAAGAACTTAGTTTATTTCTTTGCCATTGTAGAAACTTCTGGTGAATTGTGCAGTGCAGTTGTAAAAGTGTTGCCATTGTCTTTTGCCTAAATGAAGTGAGGGTAAAGGAGTAGAGTATTCTTTTGATAGGCCTTTTTTTTCCTGTATTTTTCATTAGAAGTGTTTTTATGTCATTCTTTTAATCAAAGACTGGTTTTCATTTCCAAGCACCCTTCTCTAGTGCTGTAGCAACAACTTCCTGTCTGTATGAGTTATGCTAATTTCAGTGCTGAAAAATCCCAAAATAGCTGAGGAGAGAGGAATCAAATTATAGTTTTGCCATGGGATGAGGTAGTGGGAAGGAGAAGGATTCGGTACCTTCTCCCTGTGTGGGCATGGGTGCCTGTCTCCCTGTGCTCAGAGGGAAGCAGGACCCAAATTGGGAGCAAGCAAATCACTTGTGCAGAAGCACCACCTTGCAGAGATCTCTGTCTGAAAGAAAGGATAATAATTTGGAATATTTCTACATGTAAAATTCTCATAATACTATATATTTTCTTTGTTACCCCCTAAAGGCAGAAGTTTCAGCCCAAGTGCTGGTGCATCACTCAGAGGTCTGCAGTGCACAGCCCATGCCCGTCTCTTGCTCCCGGCCCCTCCGTGCTGCATCCCACACCTCCACCACGGCAGCATTTCCCTGTGCTGCACCACTGTGTACCACCTGGTACAGCACAGCAAGGGCTGGGTTTGCTGATGAGAAATGGCTTTTCTGGAAAAGGTCACAACCTGAGTGGGGTTTGATGATGCCTCTTTGAGTGCACTGTTTGTGTTAATGCTCATCCAGCTCACACTGGCTTTATTTTGGGTTTTGGTTTCATTCAAAGGAAAAAAATGGGTAGGTGAATCAAACTGAAACCTCCCTTTATTCCATTTATTTTTCAGTTGGAGAGAATGGAAAGATTTGAGCTTACCTGCTGGAGCACATTAGTCATATGAAGAGATGATGGCTGTGGGCACGGGCGAGATTTGAACGTGGGCTGGGTAGTGAAGTGCTTAAGCCCACAGTGCTGAGAGGATTATGGGTGAGATGGATCAGCTTTGGTGATTCTGGCCTGATTTCTTCAGTAAGGAGTGCCAAGACCCTGCTGAAGGTAAAGGATGCCCTGGCACATAAGCTGGGGTGACTCTCCCAGGGATCCTCCTGCTCCCACGTGGTTGGGCAGATGAAGGAAGTCCTTTCATGGCTTTGCATTCCCATTTGGGCTGCTTCTGGAGAGCAGCCTGACGGAAGACAGAGGTGGTGATGCCACTTCCTTGTAGAAAGCCACAGAGTGAGCCATGTAATTACATCTGGGCAGAGCAGGGCTGCTCCTGCAGCACAGTTACATACGTGACTGAAGCAGGCAGTGCTGGAGTTTGCACACATGTCAGGAGTCACAAATACTAGAAACCCTCAGGAAAGCTTTTGTCAATAACTGGAGTCCTGAAGTTACTAAAAAAAGTTGGAGGGGACCTCTGTGTTCCTGCTCCTGCTGTGGCACTGTGCAGGAAGGGAACAGACAGCAGTTCTCAATCCTGCTTCCACAGACATCACCTTCCTTTCGTTTGTTTCCATCAGTCTTCCCTGTTTGCCTACCAAACATATTTTCACATCTTTTTGTTTGTGACTGGTTATGCAAAATCAAATTCTGTGCACAAGGGTCAATGCTTATCCAGTATTCATTTCTTATGAGAATTTTTTTATATTCCTGCTTCTTTTCTCCTGTGCAATGTTCCGGTATGCATTCAACACTGAGGAAAAAAGGACCAAGTAACAAGAGGAGTTTCCAGCAGGAACAGTGAAGAGGAGCTAGACTGAGTCAAAAGGTAGTGATTGGCATGTGCAATCACACATATGCAACTGCTTTGAGGTGCACCATTGAATTCTGCTGGAAGTTTAACAGAGTGTGAATACACTTGTCCAGCAGAATAAGCTATCCTGTAAGAATTCATCTGTCATTTACAGCTGCTCATTTAAGGTGATTGGAATGAAACTACAAAGAACAATGGGGCAGGGGGAGGGAGTTTTATTCATCACTAAATCAAACAAGGAAGAGTACTAAAGTCTTCACGGTGTTAAGAGTGAAGGCTGAATCCAGCCTTATGACTTGTATCTGAATTGGGTGAATTGATTGCTGAGGGAATAAGTTGAAGATCTCATAAATGTAGGTCTTAAAAGCAGTCAGCTTCAATTGCTATTGTGGTCCCTGTGAAAGTGGAGCAGAAATGCAGACCCCTGCCTCAGGATCAGAGGTGGCTGCTGTCAAGTGCTGTGGTGATGTTCTTGAGCTGTATTTTAGGGTGTTGGCAGTCAGCTGTGCACAGCTTCCCTGGGAAGTGCACACCAGTGCTTTGGTTGCTGGCTCAGTGCTCGTATGGGTTTGTCACCAGCAATCCCATGTATTGTTCTCAGGAGAATAACTTCCAGTAAGCAATTCCAGATTTTTCTTTGCTGCCCTTATGTTCAGAACACTGCCATACTGCTTAAGCTTGGCCTACCCCTCTTCTCAGTATTCATCCACCCTTTTAGGAACTACGGAAAACAAAGAAACATCTCCTTGGATTTAATACATGTTTGTTGTTGAAAAGCAGCTTATCATAAGCATGTAGATTTCTGTATAAAGTAGAGTAGCTTCTATGGGATCTTTATTTTATGGACCTTTGTGCAATATGGAATATTCAGAAAGATGTGGGTACAGCACTCACGTAATAATTGTTAATAAAAACTTAGATCATGAACCAAATGAAAGTCAATGAATGTTTGATGTGGTGTGCTTTTATTTTCTGTGGTTGTATTGGTTGAGACTTCTCTGGTTTTGTAAGTTGTTTGGCATTGCTTGAGTTTTGGTAGTGGGGGGTTGGGGTTCTTTTTTGGGTTTTTTGGGGTTTTTTTTGGTTCCTTCTGGTATTTTTTAAAAAGTTATTAGGATTTTGAGGATTCAAATGCCTTTTGGAGGCACGAGCCAAATTGCTGCTGATCTCTTGCTCAGAGCTGCACTGATGGTCTCTGTCCAGTGTTTCCAGGCTCCCAGGGGACTGTGGTAATGCTTCCTGTCCAGCTACACCGAGCAGCAATAAATTTAGCCCAAGTGAGCCATAATGACAGCACAGGAATCGGAGGAGGGCTGACCGCTCTCAGGAGGGTCTGGCACTCTGTACAGACATCTTCATCCAGGACTGCCAGCCCTGCCCAGACCTCTCTGCCCACTCTGGGCAGCCTGTGCCTCTGCATTACCCATTTGCACCCCTGCAGTGCCTGTTTCATACAATCATTTCCATTAATCATTTCCTTCTGACGCTTTTTTCTCCTCCAACAAGAAATCAGGGTGCTGTGACTCAGGAGTCAGACACATACCTGACCCCCACACACAGCACAGCTGCCCCTTTGTCACTCTGAGCAGCTCACTGATGTGATCAGGGGCGAGGCTGGCCCCTGATCACTGCTGTATTTTCCTTCTTGAGAACACTGACGCTGTGTGGCTTTCCAGATCCCTGCAATTCCAGTTGGAGCAAGAATGAGCACAAGGTGAAAGCTCCAGAGAGCTTTTCATTTTAACGCTGTGCTATTGTTCCACTTCCAGCTTGTGATTGACAAATACTGAGTGCTCCCACCTCCCAAGGGGCTGAATTGTGAGCAGAAATTATTGTAAAAGATATGTACACTGAATGAGATGTTAGGAGCTGTAATTACCCACTGGTGTCTCTATGATTGCTGCTGTCAGTGCTGAGCTATTGACAGCCCAGTGGCACTGGAGCTACCTGGTAGCTGTGCCAGCATTGTCAAAACCAATCCCTGCTGTGAGGCAGAGCTGACCATCTGTCCCTGCCCTTATTCTGACCGAGGGCAGCAAGATGCAGTAGTGCCTGTGTGCGGGAAGATGTGCTGGATCTGACAGTGGCCAGGCAGAAATGAGACATCCTTACGCACACCTGATGAAGTCACAGCCTCAAATTGGTAAATTCAGCCAAACTGACTGATGAATATGGACCTGACAATGCAGTCACACACATCTGGCAGGGATGACACAAAGCACCTGTCCAGCCACGAGCTCCAGCTGCAGTGGGCATGATGAGGATAGCAGTCATTGCTCTGTGCATTTTGCTTTGGCAAAAGTGGCACAGAGCAGGTACAACACCTGTGAGCCCTCCTCCCAACAGACCATGGGGATGATGTGCAGGTTTTACTGGAGTTCATTGCTCAGAGTAGGATGGTAGAAAAGTGCTAGAAATAGAAGAATTCAGTGTGTGGAGCTGGCACAGGAGGTAGGCAATGAGGGATTTTGAGAGCTTGCCTTGCATATGTTTTGGGAAAGGGCATGGTGCATCTTGTTGATAGGATAAGATTTGCACCTCCCTTCAGCAGTGCCACAGAGACTTCAAACAGTCTGTGATGCCTGAAATAGGTACCTGAAATAGGGCAAATGACTGGTGCCTTAAAAGTGCCTGTTTTCTCTGGCTGCAAAGGAAAATCCATGATGGACATGAGAGAGTGGGTTAATGATCCTACCCCTGTGCCATGAGGAGGCCAGGGGAGGAGAGGGCTGTTGGTCTTGTGCAGAAATCCTGCATTAGCAGGTGCCCTGTGTGTGTCTGTAATTCAGGGCCCCAGGACCCAGGCTCCTATGAGATGTTTTTTTCTAGCAAGGAGAAGCAGCAAATTCTAGAGGCTTAGCAGAAACCAAACCTGTGCGTGCCTCCATGTCATGACAAACATGCTGGTAATTCCATATCACAGCATTTGTGGCTTTGAGGCTTGCTCCCTGAAGGAGTTGGAATATCAGTGCTGCTTTTCAAACACCTAAAATGTCATCATGAGCTGCTGGGTTGTGTGTCACATTAATGCTGTGAAACACAGACAATATTCACTCAGGTAACAAAATGAAACTGCATTACAACGCCTGTCAGCAGAAGACATGTGGCAAAGGGATTTGGATTTGGATCTGACTGTAAGGTAGGAGCTGGTGTTGAGTGTTTGGCTGAGTGCTGAGGACATGTGCCTTGAGTCCTGCTCTCATCCTAGTCTCCCCTGCTCCTGTTCATTCATTGATCCTTTCCCTTTTGATGTTGCTGTCAAAACCCATAGGTCTACTCAGGACAGAAGTGCACCAGCAACATTAATATTATTAAAATACTCTGGACTGGAAAAAAAAAAGATGGAACAGTGGTGTTCTTGAACAATATTTATTTCTTGAGTTTTTGATGCTGAGCTGTCCCGCTCAGTGGAGGACAGCACCTGTTTTGTTCCTCCTCCATCAGCTGGCTCTCTGTAGTGCCAGCTTTTCTCTTGGCTTTGGTGTCTCTTATCCCTCCTGCTGCCTCCACTCATTTCTTTCCTCTGTTCTCATGAACACCACGCAGTCCAGACTGTCAAACAGAGAAGAGATATTCCTGCATCTTCTTACCAACCCTGCCAGTCTTCTCATTTCTGACTTGGCCACCTCTTCCCTGGTAGTTTGAGGGTGCCAGATTTAGTCTAGCCAGGTTTCCCCCATCTTCCTTCCAGGGACTGAGCATCTCAGTAGGGTTGGGCTTGGGGAAATGCCCAGTGACATTTAAAACATCCATCAGACAACTGCTGCTCTAACCCTCAGTCCATTTCTCACCTCTGATGTAACAACAATAATCCTTAATTTTTTTTCTTTATAAGGTTAATCATAAGGTTACAATATGTGGGCTGGGGTTTCCTTTCCTTGCAAAAATCAGGCAGATCTGCTTGGGCAATCTGGCTAATGCTGTAGGATGATCTCTGGAAGGAATCTGGGGGACAGACCTCATCATTTGACCCAGGGCTATTGGAGATTATGGGGACATGGGTCAGGCTGGGGTGCTGGCAGCAAGCACTGTTGGGTGTGCTGGTGCTGTGGGTGTTTCAGGGCCACTGGAAAGGAAGGAAGTGACTTTGGGGTGGTGGCTGGTGGGGCAATGGGTGACTTGTGTTATAAAAGAGCCAGGCAAGCAGAGCTTGGTGTTTATCTCCTTCTCGCCCCACAGCACCTGGACATGAGGCAGCATCAGATCTTTGGGGGCTGAGTTAAGTGCAGGTTTGACATTACAAAAAAAACTACAACAAAACATGGTAATTGTTGGAGGCGCCTAAAAAAGGTTGGCAACATGAACTCATATCTGGCTGGGGACAGGGTTATAATTTTGACACAGGTCAAAAGGAAAATACATCCCACGGTATCTGTGGCAGGGGTCAGGTAGGGAAGAAGAGGGAAAATATCTGCTGCCCATATGGGCACGAGAGTGAGAGACTGGATGGTGACCATCTTGAGTCCAAGGGGCCATGGGGAAAGCAGTGGGGCTGGGGTGGCACTGGGGTCTCCCTGCATGGGGAGCAGGAGGAAGGAGAAAAATGACATCATGACACACATGGACTGTGAGCTGGTAATGAGGGGGGGGGGAAACAGCAGGAGATTGTGAGGATGAAATTACACCCAGCAGCACACTGACACGTCTGGTTTCACAAGATGCTCTGTCCAGCATGAGCCATGCCTTCTGGGTGCTGTTTTCTACAGTCTGGGCAAATTCAGATAACCTGTAGTTCACAGAGCCCTGGCTCTGACCCTGCCCAAGGTTCCTTCAGTCATTTATTTCACAGTGCCAGCATCTTCTGTGAATGCCTGGAAAGCTGCAGCCCTGTCCATCTCCTCGTGGCACATATTGTGGCCTGGGTTTTCCAGAGCAGAGGTTTCATCCCCTCCCTGTCCAGCAGCTGGAAGGAGCACTGGAATGCTACACTCAGTGCAGAGTGTGGGATGCTCCCTATACACCTCCATTTAGTATTTCCCTTCTCCCTGGCATGAGTGCCTGTGTGGGCAGGAAAGTAAGACAAGCACCCTCTATCTAGCGTGGTTTTGTGCTCCTGCCCCAAGGTACAGGACAAGACTGAGACCTGGCAGGGAAATGATCCTCTGTGGGTTTCAGCACCCTGGCCCATGGCACAGAGCAAACACTGCTCCCAAGTGCACGGGTTAGGAGGATGCCATCCCTGGGATGGGGTCCAGTGCTCGGCGTGGGTGACACCATAGCTGTTTGCGTGTGTCATGGCGGGAAGTGTGTGAATGGGATAAATTTAGCACTCAAAACATAGGGCCAACACAGTCTGTCATTAACTGCCAGCCTGTCTCGTCATCGTGCAACCACAAGGAGCTTTTTTAGGGCCGGCGTCCTGGCGGAGGCCAGAGGAAGCGTGGGAGGCCGGTTCCCGGTGACACCTCCAGGCGCAGCAGCGCTGCCCGGCGGTGCCATTGGCTGCCCCCGGCCCGGGGCTGGCACTGGCCAGCGGTTAAATGCCTGCCCAGCCACCCTGGGACACACAGCCTGGAGCATCGCAACACGGGCAGCCAGCTCATCCCATCCCCGGCACCGGAGGAGACACAGGCGTGTATCACACCTCAAGGTAAAGGTTTTGGCTTCTTTGGGTTCATCTGGGATTTCCTGGAGGGAAAATGACAACGTTTGGGAACAGGGGTTGAAGATTTCCTCACAAGTTTTGGTTGAAAGCAGGAGACTCATCAGCTGGGATGTAGGTTTTGCTTTGTCAGGGAAGAAATCAGGAGCATGCTTGTTCCAGCATGTTTTGGGTACTGGGTGATGTTCACTGTGGTTATTGTGTCCCATGGGGACGAGGTGCTGGGCTACTTGAAGAAAATGCTTGGAAAATGAGAGCAGAGCTGGAGGAAAGCCCCCACTGCTTCATCTGCCTGCCAGGCAGCAGTGCTGCTGGGGTGCCAACCCAGTGAGCTCTGGAGATGCAGCTCTCCATGGGGTTATCTCATTGGGATGCTCCACCTTGGAATGGTGGGAGATTTTATGGGGCTGTGGGGACCACTCCAGGTGGGAGGCGCAGCTCTGCAGCCCGTGGTCTCAGTGCTGCCCATCTGAGGTGCAGGCTCCTGTCACAACCACTGAGCTCAGCTGGGTGGTGACATTATTATGGGAACGGGAAATTCAGGAGAGCTTTCCTGCTCTTGAATGATGCTTAGACAAAAGAATCTACCAGTACATGGCTGGGTATTTCAAATCCCAAACTAAAGGGAGGTTTCTGCACAGAAGGTGTTAGGAGATAGCACAAGGACAAATCCCTGGCTTGTTTGATGACACACCAGGCTGAGCACTATGATTTGGGCGGGCTTTGTGGGGCCAAATTTCAGCCAGAGGCACATGCAAATGCTTTGCCCTAGTGTGCGAATACTTCATTCCTTGTTGCAGCCACAGGGACCACGACTGACATGAGGGCTGCGTTCCTGGTACTGCTCCTCTGGGCCATGGCCTCTGCTCACCCTGTAAGTACTCCCTGGATTGACACTCCCACCCCAAACTCATTGGTTTTGCCCTGCCAAGGCACACTGATGACTGACCAAATGTCTCCTGGATGTGTTTAGGTGCCTGGCCATGAACCCACCCACCCCAGCACCCTGCTGGAGGTAAGCCATGGGTGTCCCTGTCCTGCAGGTAGCAGCCCCTCAGGGAGCAAGTCTGGGATGGGGAGGCAGCCCTGGGCAGATGTCCTTGGACCAGGAACCTGGGAGGGATTTTCTTCTTCTGTGGGTCTTTGAGCTTTATCTGTCTGCTCAGTCTTTTCAAGCTGGATTGGTTTCACCATGTTTTGACTTGCCTCCCTGAGAAAGTTCCCAGTTCACTGGACACCTTCTGCTGTGTTTGCCCTGAAAAAGGAGTTTCTGTGCTCTGATCCCAATTTGGGCTTTTCTGGGCTGCCCTTGTGTTGGAGGCTACCATTTTATTTTATATCAGCAGAAATAGCTAAAGGGCCGAAGTGCAAAGAATAAAAGAGGCTTGAGCTCTCGCATGGCTTGGGAGTGAGGTCCTGCAGCAGCAGCAGCAGCAGCGAATGTGCTGTGGTTGGTATTTTATAAACCAAGGCACCGTGTCGTGTTTTGCCTCCAGGATACTGCAAATGAAGATTACATCAGCAAGCTGGGCAACCACCTGGATGGTGGAGATGGCAGACATCCTCCTGGCAGTCCGGAGACAGGGGAAAACGCCCTTGCCAGGGACCCGACGGGTGGGAATGCTGTGGATGAGGAGCTGGGTGAGCTCAGTGGCCAAGACATGGGAGGCCGAGTTAGGCAGGCTCAGCAGCTGAACCAGGTGGACCACAAGGACATGGGCGCCCACAATGGGAATGACCTTGGTTTCCTGGTGAGTGAGTGAGTGGAGAGGAAGGTTTTGTTCTGCCACGAAAGCTCCCTTGGCCCTAAACCTGGCACTGGTCAGGGCTGTGCTTGGCCTTGCACTCATCTCTGTTTGTCACCTCCATAGGAAGCGGATGCACGTGACACTGATGATGGTGACAACGGAGACCACTACGGCACCGGAGCCAACGGGTTTCCCTCCCACGGTGGCGGGTTCCTGGACGAGGAGGATGACAGTGGGGACGACACCTTCGATGCCAACAGGGAAGAGGACAGGGGTGAAGGCCCTACCTATGTGGCTGGTGCCGATGGGGCAGGGGAAGGCGAGCACAACGCTGGCCCTGGGGATGCCGGGGCTGGCAGGGGGCACGGCGACAGCAGCAGCAGCAGCAGCAGCGAGAGCATCGGGGCAGATCACCGGCGCTACAGGAGCTACGGCTTTGGGCGCACCTACAGGCATGGAGGGGCCAGCAGCAGCAGCCAGGAGGATGAAAGCTTTGACTTTCAGGATGAAGCCATGCAGGGGGATGACCCCTCTGTCTTTGATGGCCCAGGCAGCAGCTACAGGATGCGCCACGCTGGCCCTCGTGCCCTGGGGCACAGCTGGGAGAGTGCCCAGGGGGCTGGCTCCCACCGCTGGGAGGAGGGTGACAGCAGGTCCTCCGAGGTGGAGGATGGTGACTCTGGAGAAGACAGCCCATCTGTGGAGGACAAGAGTCAGTCAGAAGAGCCTGTTGACAGCCAGTCAGAGGAACAAAGCTCCAGCCGGTCCAGGGAGGATGGGGATGGGGATGGAGAGGACAGCCCCTCCAGGGAGGATGAGAACAGCGAGTCCAGGGAGGGCACTGATGAGCAGCAGTCAGACGAAGAGACAGGGGAGACCCCAGAGGTGGTGAGAACCTTGAACGAGCACGTCAACAGCCAGACCTGGGAAGGGCAGGAGGACTGGGATTCTGCTGAGGACAGGAGTGTGCAGTCCACACCTGACAGTGAGTCCAGGGAAGAAGAGGGTGAACTGAGCAAGTCCAGGGAAGATGATGATGACCATAGCCAGTCCACAGAGGACACTGTGGAGGAGTCAGAGGAGGATGAGAATGACTCTGTGCTGAGCACATCAGCCGAGAGCCCAGAGTCCCCAGAGGGTGACAGCAGCCCAGAGGACAACACAGGTGAGGACAGCAGGTCCGCAGAGAGTGACAACAGCGAGTCCCAGGAGGATGATGAGGACATGGAGAGCCACTCCCAGGAGGATGCCACCCGCGAGTCCAGCAGCCACGGGGACGACAGCTCCCTGCAGAGCCTGGAGAGCGGGGCCCGCAAGCGGCGGCTGGGCGCCCTCCGCCACAGGCCTGCTGCTGACTACGATGACAATGACTGCCAGGACGGGTACTGACCTGTGCCCCATGGCCCCAGCGGCCTGAGGGTGTGGGGGGAGGAGGGGTTAATTTATTTGCCATATAGCCTGGTTGACTTCTTCTCAAGAAGATGCTGTGGTTAAAGTGGAGTCGGGTTCGCCAGGGCTAGGCCTGGGCACGCCACACAGGGAGTGAAGGGGTGGCCAGGCACAGGGAAAATGCCGAACCACAGCAAGAAAAGGCATTTTCTGTATCAAACTGGAGAGCAGCTGAGAGTTGTGAGTGCCAGCACAGTGATGCTGCCCACTTGCCCCGGGGCACAGTGGTGTCTTGGCACTCCCGGGCACGCTGGGCAGAGAAGTCCCTGTGTTTACCCCTGGTGTTTACCCACCACGACCCTAAACACGTCTGCCCAGACTCCAGCTGGAGCTTTCCATTAACTCCATGTCCAGCACATGAAAAGGAAAAACTACAGCTGGTGTGCACACGTGGTGCATGGGCACAGCAGGGTGAGAAGTACCACTTCAGGATGGGATGTATGTAATATTTTTAATATTTTGTAAGAAATGTACAGAAAACATTATACTGTATCCTTTTTGCACTTGTATTTCAAACCTGAAATGTACCCTGTTGATTTCTTTAATCACCATTAAAACCACCAAACTCCACTGTAGTGTGGTTTGAGGTATTGGTGTTTCTTTCTCCTGGGCATGTCGCGATCCGTGATTTGGGGCTGGACTAGAGGGAGTGGGAAGCAAAGGGCAGGATATTTGTGTGAGGAGCCACAGCATGCTGTGGGGAGGGGGAAAGAAAAAGCTGAGGGTGTTCCCAGTCCTCTGTTTTGAGGTGCCCCAAAGGCCACCCCTGCCCCTCAGTGAACCCTCAGTGGGGTGGGAAATCTGGCTGATGACCCCAGTGAGCTGGGCCTGGAGCTTTGCTGTGTTATGGCCATCACTTCTGCAGTGTGAGCAGGGGTTATGCTGCCCTTCCTGAGGTGCTGGGAGGATGTCCCAGGGCACGAGGACTCTTCTGGGCCACTGGCTTTGTGTGCCCAAGGTGGCGCCTGGTACCAGGTCCCCTGCAGCAGAGATGCAGGTGCACAGGGAAAAGGTGTTATTATGATTAAAGCCTGTTTTACTCTATGTGACATTTGTTTGGGTTTTTCCTCCTACCATCAAGCAAGTAAACAACACATCATTTAAAATCACATTATTTTAAATCCCGCCCAGGCCCTTCTTCCTTGCTCACATGTGCAGGACAAGCTGTATGATGTGAGTTTCGATGCTGACACCTGAAGCTGTTGTGTCACTGTGCAGTTTTACAGCGTGGAGTTGTGGCTCTCTCTGCAGGGGACAGTCCCCAAGGGGTCAGGGTGAGGGGGTACATTCCCTTCAGCTGTCCGGTCTCAGGGGTGCCACTGCTGAGCACTGCAGCACCAAATTCAAGAATCAGTAAAAAATGAAATATTTTCCTGCTACTTATAGCAGAACCACACCTAATTTGTAGCTTGTTTCCACCACCGTGAAGGCTGGGAGCTGAACAGCTCCTGGTTTTCCTGGAAGTTATGTCTTAATTTTCACCCTGTGTAACCTTTTCTTGCTTCTGTATGAGATCAGCTCTGAAACTTGCAGTTTCCCCACGCTGCTGCCTTGGGAATGAGCCTCCTTCCTGACCCCTCATCCCACTAATCCCCACTTCACTGTGAATACCTCAGCTGTGACCTGGCCCTTATTTTTTGGACCCCTCGCATCAGTGTGAATAGCTGGGGATGCAGTGATGGCAATGATGCCTGTCAGGGTCATGGGCACCAAAATTCTGGAGTGCTGCAAATTAAAATTCTTTAACCACAGCAAGCGTGGGTTTGACTGCAGCCAGAAGGGCTGGGTCACATCCCTGTCGCTGCGGTTTAAAGCTGTAGTAACGAGGTGTTTGCTGCTGCGGGCAGTCAGGGCAAGGGCTCTGAGCTCTCCCGTGTCCAGCAAGCGGTGCTGCTGCTCCGAGAGCGGCGACGTTCTGGGTCCGCGTCTGTCACAGGGCTGGGTCACATCCCTGGGGCCGGCAGAGGTGATGTTTGTGTAGAGACAGCTAGCGGGGATGGGGATGGAGCAGTTTTTTTCGGATCCTTCCAGGAAGAGGAGTGCAGCTCTGCAGCGAGCCCAGCCTGGGAGCAGGACGGTCGAGACGTTTCAGGGGTGGGGTGAAACCGCTCCTCGCAAATTTGTGCGCGGCCCTGTGTCCATCCTCATCTCCATCCTCATCCTTGCGGGAGCGGTGCTGGGGTGCACAGCAGCCTGGGACGGCTGCCCAGGGGACTGCGTGTCCCCGTCCTCCTCATTTCACGCATGGAGAGAGAAACTGGATTGATTTGGGTTTCGTCACGAGTGCCTTGCACACAGGGCAGGGGGGATCTGAGCGTGCTGCCCCGCACGTGGGTCCCCTCCACGTGCCTTCCCGGGGACGTGCTGCCACTGCTCTCGTGTCCTGGCCAGCAACGCCAGAAACTTGCCTCCCGCTGGCTGGCTGCTCCCCAAAGGCCAGGGAGCCGGTGCCAGCGATGACTGCTGCCTGCCGGTCCTGCCAGGACTGCTTCCCACGGCACCATCCCTCCTGGGCATTGCCCTTCTCTGGGAAAACCTCCTGCTTGTCCGCTGGGAGGGAGCCGCTCGTGTTGGGACTGTGCAGGGATGTGCCAGAGCCTGGCACAGACATCTGCAAGGTTTTGGGGGACACTGATGGCACTGCACTATCCCTATCAAATGCTGTACATCCTGTATGAGCAGGGCCACCCTGCTTGACATCTGGAAGGGCTTGATGATGGGCAGCACTTCACAGGGTGAGGTTTTGGATGGACAGAGAGAGTGTGACCAAAGACGTTCTCTTGGAGTACTTCAAGGCATTTTTAGGAGTTTATGTATTTGGCTTTTGTGCCATGTGTCTGTGCACTGCGAGCATTGGAGGAGAAAACTCCTGCTCTCTGCTGTTGGGCCAGCAGGAAAAGCAGCTGGGGAGGGCAGCTACAGGCTCTGCCATTACTGAAGATGTTCCTGCCTCCAGTTTTGGGATGATTATGTGATGAAGTTGTCAGGGTCAGTTTTCCCGGTGGGTTAGGCATGGATAAAAAAAATGCCCACGTCAATGTATGTTTTTATTATCCACCCACATGACATTCTTTGTGCATTGGGGGTGGCCTCCAGAGCTGAATGCAGAGATTTACTCAGAAATCAGCATTGGGGTTTAAAGCAGGTATTTTTGAATCCACTTGGGTTTTTGAAAACATGAGTTTGCATCATCTTAAAAGAAAGGTTTCTTGTGTTGGGCTGGTTTTTTTTTGTCCTTTCCAAGAAGAAAAAAATCTATTTTTAATAAGTAGCTGGTGTGGCTGAAGTGGTGGGAGGCAGCAGTTCTGAGCCTGGTTGTGGCAGCTGAACTTGGGGCAGCTATGGCACACAGGGTGTACTTATTCAACCCTCTTATTTTCCTGGATTTGGTGGGAGAAACAGAGACCCCTGCACTTGCAGACCACCTCTTCATCCAGCAGTGGCTTTTTTGACAGTGCAGACAAATGTCCTGGGCTTCTCATGGTGATCTGAGGTTTTTTCCTTTACCTGTGTTTGTCTTTAGCAAAATGGGAATATCTTTGGAAGAAACAATGACAGAATCACTTAATGGTCTTGGTTGGAAGGGACCTTAAACACTACCTCAATCCAATCCCCCTGCCGTGGGCAGAGACACTAGACCAGGTTGCTCAGAGCCCCATCCAACCTGGTCTTGAACACTTCCAGGGACGGGGCACCTACAACTTCTCTGGACAACCTGTTCCAGTGCCTCACCACCTTCAGAGCAAAGAATTTCTTCCTAGTATTGAATCTAAATCTTCTCTCTCTCAGTTTGAAGCCATCCCCCCTTGTCTTGTCACTACATGCCCTTGTCAGAAATACCTCTTCCTCTTCCTTGTAGGCTCCCTTCAGGTGTGATGGGATTGTCTCTTCTGTGCCCCCAGTGATGGAATTCTGCAATGGGGCCAGGAGACTTTGATTGTGTTTCTCTGCCCTTTTCAGTGGGGAGGAAACACCTCTGACGGAATCACTGAGGCCATCAATCTGAACAAAAGAAATATCCCAGACGTGGGAAACCTCAGAGAAACCCCAAAATGTTACGAACCTTTCAAATGCTCAAAGGAAATTTTTCTTCCAGCTCCCTTTATGCTGTGCACTTCGATGGCAAATAACTTTCCCATCCCCAGCTCAGCCATATTGTGGGAGTTTTGTGGTCCCCCAGCACTGCCCCAAGGAGCTGGGCACAAGTAAAGTGCAAGTGTTAACATCCACCTGTACTGCATCCCCCAGCTCATGACGGAAACCTTAAAGCTGCAGAGTGAGCAAGTGGTTTGCAGTTCAGTTTTTTCCTGTTTTCACACCCTGAAATGCAAAGCTGCAAAGAATTGCTGTTGTGTTTTAGCAGGAGGCATCAGGTTACTGAACACAGGGGCTGAATCTGCACCTGGGGGGCAGAGGCAACACCTGCCCTTTTTGTTTTAGACCTGATGTTGTTTCACCTGCAGAGAAAAAAGTAGTTTCGTGACAGTGTGAAAACTTCCAAAGCCTCCTTTTAATAAACTGAAAAGAGTGCCTGAGTGTTAAGGTACTTTTCTCTATGTATTTAGGCCAGTTCAGAGGGGGCTTTGAGCAACCTGGTCTAGTGGGAGGTGTCCCTGCCCATGGCAGGAGATTGGGACTAGATGAGATTTAAGGTCCCTTCTAACCCAAAGCATTCTATGTTTCTATGATATATGGATACATATATCACTCTTCTGCAATTCACTTGTGTACACAATAACAAATAACCAGTGCAACAGCACCAGTTCCTGCTGACACATGCAACACGCTCTGCCTCTGCTGCAAGTGGCACCTTTTTAATCCCAGACTCAGAGTTTTTGCCAAGTTAGAGCAGTTTGTGCAGTGGCAGGGAGGTAGGCAGCCATCACCATCGCCATCCAGATGCCTGATACTCCAGGGACACTGATTTAGCTTTGTTAGAGAGCTCAGTTCCGGAGCTGGGTGTGCAGGCTGTTGGTTGTTACTCCTGCAATGAACACAGGCTATTTTCCTGCTCTGCTGCTGAAAATAGGGCCTTTTGGGGCGTTCATTTGCCTTTTTCTCCTGAGGATGTGTTTGAGCGCTCTCACACGTGGATGGAGGCAGAGCCAGGTGGGGGGACCAGACCTCATAACTTACTCTGGCTGATGAAGTTTTTCTTGCTCCTGAAAAAAAGAAAAAAAACCAAACAAACTGAGGAGATCTAATGTACAGATATTGCTCAAACATGTGAGGGCCTGGGTGGTGGCAAGTCTGGGATTTGTGATAACGCTGCGACCTTGCCTCAGTGATTTGCTGGGTTTTGTTCCCAGAGTTCAGGGCTCTTCAAAGTGCTCACATTACAGAACTACTCCTGGCTGGCATTTTGCCAGACATGTAAATAGAACTCATTTCCTTTTTTTCTGGTTTCTGCTCAGAGAAAAAGGAAAATCATACAAAAATCTCAGTTGCAGAGGACCAATATATAAAGGTTGTGTACTGATAACAGAGACTGATACATGGTGCATTTTAGATATTCTCCCCTCGCACTTTTATTCTAAAATCGAATGTTAGCAAAAGAATAATGAGCTGTGTGTGCAGCTGATGTTGGTTTGCATTCGTGTTTGTGCTCTGAGAGGTAAGGGGAAAGAGAGGCATTCCTTATTCTTACACTGTTGCTCTCTCTTCTTGCTCATCACTTCTCTCCCCAGCTGATGACCGTGGCACACACACTTCTGTCCCTGACAGCACATGGGGAAAGGTGGAAGCCAGGGCAAGCCCTGCCTCAGGTGACCCCCGTACAGGTTTTGGGGGTGCCCTGGTCTCTGAGCTTTATGGCAGGGGTGCCCCTTTCCCTGGCTGCAGCAGCACCTTGGTCTCTTCCCACCATGCTCAAACTGTCCTTCTGGTTTTGTTTTCTTTACTTATTTTTGGCCCTGAGGTTTCCTTTCAGAATAGCTCCAGGGTGTGGAATAGGACGGTGTGGCCTCAGCCCCACAGCATGCCCGGGCAGGACAGGAGCACTCTGCTCTGTTCATTTACCGCCCTGCAAAAATAATAATTAAATTTGGACTTAGGAGCCATGTCAGCCTGAGCCAGACAGGGACACTCTGACCCTGAGGTCCCCAGGGTCTCAGGCAAGTACACCCAAACCGTTCAGGGTGCCCTCGCTGGGTACAAGCCCATCCAGCTGCAGCACAAATCTGCAGCCAGCAGCTGGTGGAAACCCCACCATCCACTAGACCACTTTGGTTAAAATCCCACCCTTTGGAGGCAGATAAGCTGCTCTGTGTTTTGTGTCCAGCAAGGTGAGATCATTTTCATAAAGCTTTCAAAGCCTGCAATCACTTTTTATAAAAGTGATAAAAGATTCCTTTCAGACAAAGGGGTGATCCCTCCAAGCACCGCCACCCCTTGGAGAGACGGAGTTCTTGCGAAAGCATTAAGAGACCAAGACCAATGCTCCAAGCCTGCCAAGTGATGCTTTTTGAAGTAATAATAAAAAATAAAATTCAAATGGAAACGTTTTGGATGTGTTGGCCGAGTTCCCTGCTGGTCTCCCGGCATGGTGCCGGTGAGGTTGCTGCTGCTGGTGGCCTGCCTGGGCAGCACCCGCTCCAGGAGCTAAACATAGGTGCTGGCTGCACAAGGCACTTGGGCACACGTTAATTATCCTAGGGCTTTTTAGGGATCTTGGGTGAAATATGTGTTTTTATAGTCAGTTTTCTTATTTTTTTTAAGGAGTCTGGAGCAGAAGCCCTTTAATTACATTAAAAATCGCCTCCCACCAGGACTCTCTGTTCCCAAGCCCTGATGAAATTTGAAGCTCAAAGCTGGGCATATGCTCACTGCTTTCTTGGGCCAGGCAGCTTAGAACAGCAGGGGACAATGGGAAGCAGGGCTGTGTCTGTCCTGAAGCCCCTGCATCACCCCCATCAGGGCAGCCCCTTCATCTACTCCAGCCCCATGGGGCTGGGGGGACACGGGAATCCTCACAATGCTGATCTATCTCTTTATCACAGGCTGTTGTGTTGGCACCAAAAAACTGCATGGCTGGGTTTTTTTTTCTTTTTTATTTTCTTTTTTTTTTGTGTGTGTGTGTGTGGGTTTTCCTGGCACAAGGCATCAGCTGAAAGCCAGGCCTCCCTTATAATTAGGACTCCTCACAGTGACACAAGGGGCTTTGAAGCCCATGGAGCAGCTGTGCCCTGCAGCCCTGGGGGTTGCATGGTGGGCATGTGGCATGGCCTGCTGGACCCTCAGGGGGCTGTGGGGGGGACCTCTCCCTCCCCAGAAACAAGTTATGTTCATAGTCTTCCATCAGCAATTCTGAACTCCTCATCACGTAGCTGTCAATGCTGGGCTCCCCTGCATGTAGGTGAGGCTGTTTGTGCCCCTAGTTTTGGGAAGAAACACTCAGAAGTAGATTTTTCTGTCTTAAACAACCATAGTTTTACCACTGGCTAAGCTGACCATTACAGACCTGCCTGAAGGCATCTATTTTTCAGCACCGTGTCCCCTCTCCTCAGTGTGTAGGGCTGAAGGCATCAGGTGGGATTTGCAGCTCTCCTTGCCACTGTGGGAAGCAAAGCTGCATTTGGTGAGGAGTCATTCCCTGAACAGCTGCAGCTCACATGTGCAGGAGCTCAGGGGTCTTTCCTGAGGAGTGCAAGAAAAATCTGGGAAAGAGGTAGCAGAGGTGCACTGGAGAGCTGGGTGGCTGAATTCCAAGCAGGAAATGATAAATATAGGTAAAGGAGAAAAGACAGCCCTGCAGAGGTGGGTGCCGGGGGCAGCATCCGCTCGCTGTATCCTGTCACCAAGGTCTCCAGTGTGATTTGAGTGCACACGTGGGTGGATTTTTTTCACTTTCCCCTCACCCCCAGGCAGTTACTCTGCTTTGCAGGGGACATACACAGATTTCAGCAGGGCAATGCCTGATTTTGGAGAGCAGGGGACTGGGCTGGCCCCTGTGTGGGTCTGAGTAGCTTGCGGGCCATTAGAAACAAAGCAGACATGCATTTTGTAGCAATGCTGTGGCGGAAATGCCTCTCAAAGGGGGACTGGTGACACCTGTATCTGAGTCCCCTTTTCTTTCCCTGCCCTTAACAAGGCCTCTGCAGGGATTCTAGAGAGGGATTTGTTTGGATTTAGCTTTTTTTTTGGCCTAACGGCTCTGCCCAAGTGACTGTGGAGCAGGGCCTTTGAGGTTGGTCTTTTTGTCTACTTGAAAAAACAGTGACAGAATTTCCCAAAAAGGGAGGTGGACACCCCCCAGGAACAGATTTCCCAATATTTATTTTAATTAAAACCCAGAGTGTTATTATACCCTCGGCCTCCCAGCCACTCATCTGAGGTCAGACCCTCAATTAAGCGGCGCGGTGAAAACCTCGCTGGGTTTGGCAGCGGCACGGGGCGCTATGTTTGTGCACCAAATCTGCCAGCGTTGAAGTTTTGGAGGATTTTTGGTGCATGCTGGAGGGCTGGCGTCACTCCGGGCAGGGCGGTGACTGGCTTGAGGGGGGGGCAAAGCCAGACCTTATATCCCAGCAGGGCAGCAGCGGGAGCAAATCTGTGCCGGCTGACTCCGTGGGTAGCTCTCGGTGCTGGGGCAGGGTAAGCTTGCTGCTGCTTTTCCCAGTTGGGTTGTGCATTGTCGTCTGCTTTTTGCAGGGAGATGGGGGGCCCAGCTTGCTGGCAGGATGGGGTGCTGCTTTTAGTCCTTGCCTGGGTCTGTGGCTTCATGAAGCATTTGGGTGGAGGGGATGAGCATCCAGAGCCTTGCTGTGAGGTCAGGGAAGCTTGTGGTCACTTGTTTTCTAGCCTGAGTTATGCAAAACCAGGGAAACTTCAAGCAGAGATAAATGTAATAACAATTCCCTACAAGCAAAGCTGATGTTGGGTTTAGGCAGAGGATGGGTAGGAAAAAGGCAGGTTAGTGGGCCTGGCTGAGCTCAGGGGGATGCTGGGGGCATCCCTCCTTGGGGGAAGACTGGGCTGCTGCTAGAGGATTGGGTGTGCTCCTTGCTTCTTGATGGAGGAGGGCAGGCTGTGTTTTGGTGCTTTGGGTGTGCAGCTCAGACCTGCCCAGAGTCAAGTCCCCTCCAGCTTGGCCTGTGGGGGGCTCTTTGCATTGGTGCCTTGGCACTGCTATTTTTGCCAGTTTGCTGTAGAAGCCAATTATTTCCATTATTTGTTTGCTTGCTTGTTTTCCCTCAGTGAGGTAAAACTGTCTGTGGTGTAATTCCCAGGAGCACTGCTCCTTGGGCAGATCCCGAGCAGCTCTTAGAGCTATGGGAGGGCAGCCACAGTGGGCAGTGCTCCCAGCTGCTCCTGTCACATCTCCAGTGGGGCTTGGCTTTCTCCCCTCCCTCAAGGGCAGTGGGGAAGCAGGAGTGAGCAGTCCTGCTCCAGGAAAGCTTTGAGTCCACTTCATGGTGAAACTTGCTTTTTTGGTATTTTGTGGCTTCTAGAAAAACCAAAATTTATTCATGGAAGTTGAGGCAGATCTTTAAAAAAAAAAAAAAGAAAAAGAAAAAAAGGAATTGGGTCTCAGGAGGGGTTGGGTGACCCCACCAAGAAGTGGCTGAAAGTCAGCCTTTCTTCTCCCCACTTACCCACGTGGACGCAGACATGTGGCTGGTTTGGAGTGGTGTTGGTGCTTTCTAGCTGAAAAGCGAGCCCTCACCGTGTTTCAGTGTTCCTGCAGAAAGCAGCCATGAGGAGTGTCCTGGTGTTCGTCTGCCTGCTGGGGATGGCGTGCGCCTTCTCGGTGAGTGCCGGGTGAGGGGGGAGCTCCCGGCCTCGCCGGGGCTGCTGTGGGGCTCCTACCAACCCACCCTTTCCCCCAGGTCAAGAGCTGGCTGCGGCGACCCAAACTGGGTGACTCGGAAGAGAACGCGGTAGGGCACCCCCCACCCCACGTGCCCAGTCCCACACGAGGCTGGTCTTGAGGAACAGCACTTTTTGGCGGCTCCCAAATCCCCAGACTGATGGGATTTCCCTCCTCCTTCACCCTGTAGGTTTTCAAGAGCCGGCACCGGCATTACCTGTACAGATACATCTATGTGTATCCCCCGCAGCGACGGTACCAGGTGGGTGCTTCCAAAGGGTTGCTGCTGCTTTGCCGCCCTCCAAATGCAGAGATTTTGGCCCAAATGAGATGGGGGCACAGTCTGTGCCCTGTTTGCATGGCCTGTGGGCCTGGGCACAGAACACTGTACTCATGACACCACTGGAAACACACACACACTTGGTTTTCCCTCTTCTTAGGGCAGTGACTCATCCGAGGAAGAGGGGGATGGCTCGGAGGAGGAGGAAGGGGGGGTGAGTATGGCAAACCAGCAGCCTGCAAAACAAATACGGGAATTTGGGAACTTTCTTTGGTTCTGTAGTCTCTGCTCATCAGCATTTGTGGTCACTGACCGCCCACAGCCTTGCACTCCGGATACAACCGGATTTTCTACTCTGGGGCTTGTTTTATTATTTTTTTGTCAATTTTTTCCTTTTGCTTTCCTTTTTCTTCCTGGGCGGGGGTTGCACCAAACAACCCTGAGACAAGCTCTGGGTTTCCATTTTCAGTGGCTCAGAAAGGAGTAGGACAGTCCAAAGGACAGAAGCAGGGAGGTTCACACAAGGAAGAAGGTGCTGTTAGGAACTCCTCTTACCTTCCTCTTTCAGAGTCTTTTGCCCCTATAGCACTGAGAAAATTCCTATGGAAAGTCCAGTTATCCTCTGCATGTGTGTGTGTGGAGTGACAGAAACTGATGTTACATTGAGAAAGATACATTTTTAACAGTCAGATCGTAAAGCAGCTGCTGTCTGCTGGATCAGTATGAGCCTGGGCACCTCTGTAGTTGTGAGAGTCACCCAGGTCCGACATTAAATGCAAGGGATTACAAAGACCTTTTGTCTCTCATCGGGCTGCAAATGCTCAAAAATAATCCAGTGGTCTCAGGCATATAGGTGCTTTGAAACAAAGGTTTGGTATGCTTGGAAACCTGTGTGTCAGGTCTAAACAAGTCTTTTATTATTTTCTTTTTAAAAATTTATTTAATGAAAGCCTGGGAATCTGGTTTTAAACCCCACTTTGGAGGCTTGTCAAGGGTTGGGGTATAGTACGGGGTAGCCTTGTGCCAGTCCTGGCACCTCCCTGCAAGTTGCCCCTTTTTGCCTGCTCCTCTCCCTTACCACTGCAACATCTAGGGATAAATGTGAGTAGTGGGATGGGCAGCAAAAGGTGGAATTTCATTTCTCAGGAAGAAATTAGGTGATATGCAGGAATGTAGCTGCTGTTTGGATCTGCCCTTTTTGTTTTGAGGGCACCAGAGCAGTGGCTGTTCCCATGCAGGGATGCGCCTTCACTTGCAGGGGTGGTCAGCAAGGGGAGTCGTGCTGAAAGGCCCCAAGGTCAGTTATGGGTATGTAAAGAGCACTGTTACATCAGCTGTTGGATGGGGAGCATCGCTCCCACTGACACAGATGGCTGCACTGTGCAATTTGATGGCTCTCCTATTGGAGACAAAAGCAGCCTGGATTTTCTCTGCCATCAGGTGCATCCATATTTCAAGGTCTGAGGTGGCCCAAAATGCCAGGGCATGTGTCCTTGGTCTTGGCGTGCAAGCAGCACGGATTGTCCAGGGCAGTGATGACACTGACCTCGTGTCTCCCTGCCATGGCTGGGCTCATTTGTTGGTGGCAACAAACTCCTCCTCCCAGGCTGGGTACTGGGTGAGCTGCCCCACCAGTTCCTCAGCGGCTGCTCCAGGCTCTGTTTGCATTTGGGTTATTCCTTACCTTTTTATAGCCATGCACCCCACTGAGGGCCCTGCTCCGCTGCTGATCTCTGGGGCCAAACGTTGCCAATGGCTGATTGCTGGTGGGGTTTGGGCTCGTGCCTGGCTTTGAGCCATCACACTCTCACTGACCATCCACACATGACGTGCAGTGTGTCCACATGTAGTGTGCCTGTGGCTTTCTTTGTTTACTGGAAACTGGGAGAGGTAACTTCAGAAGAAAAACTTTAGATGCTTTGCAAAGCAAAACGCAGAGCCAGAACGGGAACACCCGACTCCAGCCACCACCACTTAATTGCACGGCTCCAGCTGCCCTGCTGCAGCTTCTCCATTTCAGCCTGGAACAGGAGCCGTGGGAAAGCAGGGTACTCGAAGCAATGCCCAAATGCTGTGTGTGGATGCTGCATACCCCTCTTGCTGATGGGAGGTCTGCGCTCCACTGCAGCTGCTGACCCTCTGTCCTGTCCTGTCCCTGTCCCTGCAGGGCCCATTTTATGCTGGCACCAAGGCAGCTGGACACCCTGCTGGAGCCGCCCCTGGGGATTGCCAGGCTGAACTGCCAGGAGATGTCACATCCCCCCAGCAGGTGTGGCTTGGGGAGCTGGAGGGAGCAGCCATGGGGAGGGGGCTGTTCACTGCATGCTTGCTTGCACCCATGGGATGCCCTGCACCCTGTTTCTCCTTGGGAGGCTGCTCTGGAAATACCCACAGCTGGACCAAGCTCTGGGCATGGACTTGGGGTTGGAAGGGGTACTCCAAAAATACAGTCTTGCCATACAAGGTGTGGGGGGGATGCTCAGCTGTGCCCATACCTGCCCCTTTCCACAGGGAGCTGAAGCCTCCTGACATCCGAGTAATGCTGTGCTGTCTTCCCTCTGTCAGGGCAAAGGCTGCCAAGGGACCCTGAAAGCAATCAGGCAGAGGACTGCCAGCAAGGGGGAAGACTCTGAAAATGAAGACAGCGATGAGAATGAGGAGGAAGAGGAGGAAGAGGAGGAAGAAGAAGTAGATGAGAATGAGAACGGTGTCAATGGCACAAGCACCAATACCACAGAGGGTATTGGACCTCATGGCAATGGCACTGCAGTGGCTGAAGAGGGCACTGGTGAAGCTGAAGAAGAGGAGGAAGAGGAGGAGGAAGAAGAAGAAGAGGAAGAGGAAGAGGAGGAGGAGGAGGAGGAAACCGAAGCCACCACCATCACAAGCACCACCAACGAAGAGGGTCTGACCCAGGCGACCACTATGGATGATGGGGGACCTGCAGATGTCACCACAGATGCCACCACAGATGCCACCACAGCTGGGGAGCTGTGGGAGTACGATGTGACAGCCAGGGACCACGGCCGGGGGGACGAGGGCACCACCGAGGGCGGGTACGAGGAACAGGACGAGTACGCGCGTGGGGACAGCTACCGGGCCTACGAGGATGAGTACGGATACTACAAAGGGCACGGATACGATGTGTATGGCCAGGATTACTACTACAACCAGTGAGCAGGGGGGACAGCCCTCGTGCTGCCCCTGCCTGCCCCAGCCACTCAGGAAGGTGCATCCGAAGGCTCCCTGGAGCCACCGCACACCAGAGGGGACGCCAGGCAGCTTGCCATGTGCACTGGCTCCATCCCAGGCTTTTTTATTTTTTTTTGTCTCTTACAAAGTGAAATGAAACGAAATGAAATGAAATGAAATGAAATGAAATGAAATGAAATGAAATGAAATGAAACGAAATTAAATAAAGCAACTGAACTGAGCTTGTTGGTGACAAAAGGTTTGCTGCCAAATTTGCTGGGGTCAGTGGTGCCGCACAGCCCTTGGTGAGGGGCTGAGGGGCTATGGTTGCCCATGATGTTTAGGGCTGAATCTTGTTATTCCAACTCAGATGCACATGAAAGGAGGGAGGAACAGCAAGGCTAACTTGAAAAGCCTCTGTAGAATCCCCTCTGAAAAATGAAAGGGCACTCTTAGGGACACTGCTGTGGGATTACAGCTATGTTTTATGGAGAGTTGATGGGAATTTCCAATGCATGAGCAGGGATAACTTTGCCATGTCTTCCATTCCTTGGTAACATGCCTCCCATGGCCTGACCACAAACCAGGCAATGTTAGCAAGTGAAAACACCAATTCCTCTTTCTAGCTGTAGATGCACACCCCTGTAATGAGGGCTTTTCTTCTTCATCCTTGCACCAGGCATGTGGGTACAAGGCTGGGCAACTTGGATGTGTGTCTTGAACACCAGTATTGCAGCCTAAAATGTCCCTGTTGCAGAGCCTCATTCCCACAGCAAGGTAGGGTAGGGTTGTCACAGTGACAGTGGTGCATACATTCCCCTCCTGCATCTGCAATGAGGATGCCTGGCTGAGAGCTGTCAGGATCCCTGCTCAGGGTCACTTTCCAACAGGAGTGTGTCTCTGGCCAACTGGAGATCTGCATTATGGATAGTGATGGAACAAATCCCACTGGGTTCTAGGCAGATGCCACCATTTGGGAATAATGATGGCCCTCATGCACAATTTACGGCAGCTACTGTGCTGCTCTTGTGCTCCTAGGAAGGAAACCTGAGTTCAGCTCCTGCTGTAGGTCCAACAGCAGAACTAGTCTATTCCCGCAGCAGCAAGTCACTGGCCATTGTGCAAAACTGCCTCCGTGTGCCAAAGCCAGGCTGCAGCTTCTGGGGAGGCAGGAGGTGCTGCCTGCAACGTGGGCACCCCAGGGACAAATCCCTATGGTGGCACTGGGGAGCCCTGCATGCGCTCATGCCTGGTGTGGGGACATGAGAGTTCCATCACCCACATCCCAGGGGGTGCCCAGAGACGTCAGGGAACTGGCATGGACAAAGGGCCCTGGTGCTGCCAGGGGCCAGGTCCTGCTCCCACAGGGCACGTAGCCCAGTCCAGCGTGCGTCAGCCCTCCAGGCACCTGGCAGAAGCTCTTCTCTGGGAGCCAAGGCACATGGGCTGGCTGCCCTGTGGGGTGGCATCCGACTGCCATGCCCTGGCCAGTGGGCAAGGGTCAATTTCCTGCTGGCTCCAGGGTTTGCTCCTGCTTGAGGCTGGATGCTGATGGTTTCAGTATTTCTGGTGATAATGCGGCAGCTGTGCCAGCTCTCAGGGTTTGGGTTAGGGCAGAGTGGGGACTGGGTTGGGAGATGCTGTCACCACCACTACAGTGAGTGCCTGAGCCAGGCTGGCCACAGCAGTGGGAACTCTACTTGACAAGGGCATAGGTGACCAGCAATGCCACCAAAAGTAGAGGTGGAGAGGAGGAGGGTTTGTACATCATGCACACCATTGTAGCACCTCTTCATAACAAAACTGGGCTCAAAGGGACCTGTGGAAGCAGTGCATGGAAAAAATATTTTTTTCTTTTTTGCCACGCTTCTGTTTTGCACTTGCACAATAGAAGTGCAAGCTCAGAGGGGTTGAGGTTGAAACCCAAAAAGCAAGTGTCAGAAGACACAGCATGATTGTTGTTCTCAGCTTGGCCAACGCTTCTGTACCAAAGGGTTAGGACCAGGCCTGGGTCTGGATATTGCCCTTCCCTTTCTGCAGCCCTGCCAGCTTTCCCATGTTGGTCACAGTGAGCAAGCCAAGACCCACTGCACACCCACTTATCAATAACCAAGCTGGATGTGTGCCACACTAAGATCTGCACTAATCATCGAGCAATTTTGCCTTCAGAACAGATATTTATAAACTGTGCTTTCTGTTTATCCAGCCAGGTGGAACATTTGATAGCTGTCTTTTACCACAAACACATTTTTAGCTGGAAATTACTCCCCCTGGTTATCTGCGGGTGCTGCCAGACCTGACAAATGTCCCTGGGCAGGAGCTGATTGGCTGTGTGCACCCGGGGCCAACTTTAAATTTCAGCAAAGTGGGCACAGGCTCCATGGTCTGCCACTGGGACCTGCCTCCGACGGGAAAGGTAATCTTCTTACCTAGCTTCCTGCCCTGTCTCTCCCTAGCCCTTCAGCTCTGCTGTCCCTGAGTAGGGATTCTCCTGCTTTCATTCCAGGCAAGCCACAGTGGGGATGGGAACATCCCAATCCTTGGCTATGCACAGCTTTTGAGCTTATGTTGCTTTGTACTGCTGATCCTTGTGCATGAATTTCCTTCTGGTGTTTCCTGTAGCAATGCTGGTATGGCTGGAAATGGTCTCTGGGATGGACCTGCAAGCCCAAGGGTGAAATGAGAATTATTGGCTAACAGAGCTATTGCTCCTGCCTTATTAGTGTTGAGAAAACCTGCCACTTTCTTAATTCGGATTTATGGACAGCTTAGTTTGCAGCAACTTTGGGGGATCATTAATGGCAAATATCCACCCAAGCTGCTTTGACAGAGGGAGTTAGGAAGTTTTAAGAGCTGGAGTCAGAGCGCCCACTTGGAGCTGCTGGCTGTACCCTAAGCACATGGTGAGAGCATTGCCCTTGCTGTGAGGAATGCACAGAGGCAGGACAATGCCAAGGGCCTTGGCAAAGCCTGGGGAAAAGCTGGGGTTGCTGGAAAACCCTGCTGCCGTGGGAGCTTTGGGACAGTGGGAGCTTTTAGGTTGCTGCTAACCAGGACTATTGAGGACCACAAATCGTAGGAAGACAAACTGCAGCACTGCTTCACTTTGTGCCTCCAGGAGCAGCCCAAGATGCAAACAACCCTCGTCTGCCTGTGCCTGTGCCTGCTCAGCACAGCCCTCGCCACACCTGTGAGTATGGCTTTTCCTGGGTTCCCAGCACGCTGCTGGAAGCGTGAGGTGTACTATCCAGTGCATCCCAGCATGCTTTCAGCAGTGGGCAAACGTGGGTTGTAGTTGTGTACGCCACCTCTGGTGCTCGGGGAGGGGATTAGGTGAACAGCAAAGGTGAGCCCAGAAAGAAAAATATATATTAGCATTGAGGTGGCTGAGCATGTCCCTTCAGTTTAGCAATCGGGGCACTGCACAAGTGCCCATCTGGGTGGCTGTACCTCTTCCCCTGGATTTCTGTGGATCTGGGATCTGCCCAGTGCTTCTGGCCTGGGAACAGCGTGAGCCGAGCCACAGAAAGGGAGGTGCGAGAAGGGTGCTCATCTTACCTGTGTGGGTAACAGTGGTCAGAGGGACACCTGCAATTATTTCCCAGCTCTCCTAATGTGAAATTTTGAGAGATTTAACTAAAAACAGGGGAAACTAAGATGAATATAATAGCAGGCATTTTTGTCCTGCGTAACTGTTGCTCAGCGTACTAAAAACACAGCTAGAGCGAAAGTCTGCTCCTAGAAAAGGCTTGCTTTTTTGCCAGGGTAAGGAAGAGGGAAATTCCGTCTTCCCTGAGCGATAGGCCCCTCTCATGTGTCTTTTAGCCCCCACAGCAAGCTCTCACAACCCGGTCTGTAGCAGGGCAGCCCAGGGGAAGGCAATAAATCAGCACAGATTTGATTTTCAGATAGGGGCACAGAAGGGAGTTAATACTATGCTTGTAACCAGAGCTGTAATCCGGCCTTTGGTACTGTTCACAAACAATGAAACAACCTGGGTATGTTCAATACCTTGGGGTGTGTTTCTGCCCCTTCATCTGGGCTTGGGATCTTTCAGTGACTGATTTTGCTGAAATCAAAGAGGACTCTCCTCCATGGGCTGTCTCTCACTCTGGCACATAGGCAATGCCTGAAATGGCTTTGTGGGGCTCACAGGATGCTCCCACCAGTAGGTCCCTCAACCCTGAGGGATGCACTAGCCAATACCCCCCAAAAGATGCCAGGACAATCAAGGAGAGCTGGAAACCTGCAAGCATGTACAGAAACCCAGCCATGAGGGCACAGATGTTGCTGCTCAGTAGCCCAGTAAACACTGGGAAATACCACCAGTTATCCAGCTCCGGACTCCTGTCACAGGCAGATCCAAGCAGTAAGTTGGAGCATTCTGTTGTGAGCAATGTTGCTGTGTATTAAAACTGCTCTGTGATAAATTACTCTGCAGCAGTCTCCTGGAAAAGGTAATTTGCAGACCAACAATACCCTATGAAAACTGGCATGCAATACAATCATGCTGTATCAAAATTCACAATACTTTTCAGACTCTGGAAATGGGATTTTGATCTTTCCTACTACTGCTGTCTTTAAGTCAGCACCCCAGGTAGTGCCTGGGAATGTATTGGCTTATCCATGCAGTTTTCCCACCCTTCCCTGAACACTGGGCAGGGTGGGTGGCCAGTAGTGGGTGTTTGATGCCTCAGCTCTTTGCCTGTGTTGTGCTGCCCACAGGTGCCACCACCGCTGCCTGGGAGAGCTGCTGGGAACTGCGTGGGACAGCACCGGGTATGTATCCCTCTGCCACTTCCTGGGGCTTCAGTGGGTACTGATGGGACCCTACTGCAGTGCCAGGCACAGAAAGGGAAACTCCTGCCAACGCACTTAATAAGAAAATCATGGGTATTGGTTATTTTCTTCCCCACCAGATACTTCTGAAAGGCTGCAATGCCAAGCATGGCTTCTACATTTTCAAATATGTCTACTCATTCTCAACGCGGAGGAACCAGACGCAGATAAAGGTGAGGAGGTGGCCAGGGGACACTGCGGGACCCTGACCTTGCTGTGGTGCCTCCAGCAGCCACTCATCACCAGGGCTGGCCCTGACCTCTCGCTTGTGTGCACTGCACAGAAAGAAGATGCTGACCGCCAGAGTATCATCCCCAGCCGCCGGTTGGATGAGGACAATGCCAGGCGGGAGCCACCAGAGGCTGGGACAGCTCCAGAGCACAGTGACAACAGCAGCACTGAAGTAATCGAGTATGGGATTGTCCTCAAGCCTGAGAACTACAGCACCCCGGGCATTGGCAGGGATGGTCCCAGTCCTCACCCTGGCACCGGCACGCGAGCACGTGGCAGTGGTGGTGGCACGGGTCCCACCCCATCCAGCTCAGAGGGCAGCGGCGACCTGGATTTGGTGGTGGAAGTTGATGGTGGTGCTCCCATTGTTCCTCAGGGTGAACGCCCCGGTGAGGTTGTGGTGGGGAATAGGTCCAGTGTCAGGAGTGAGGACAAGGATGACGGTGCTCCCAGGGTGGTTCCAGGGGAGGGAGCCATGACCGCTGGGAGAGGAAGGGCCCCTACTACCAGAGGGGCAGGGGATGAGGGCAGCGGGGAGGCCACTGTCTCAGGCCAAGGGCAGGAGGGTGTTAAGCAGGGTACAGGGATGGGAAGCATTGCTTTGTCCTCTGTCACTGAGAAGACGGAGGGTGTCCAAGTGGATGCTGCAGGTGTGGATGAATACACTTACATCCCTGATTCAGGCAGTGTCACCATCACCCGTGGGAGCCTGGGCAGCACATCCGGGGCCACCAGCTTCACCCAGCTCTCTCCAGACAAGGATGATGAGGTCAACATCTTCATTGGGAGGGCTAACATCCGTGTGGGGGAGCAGGAAACCACCCAGGCTGGTGCCACAGCGGGTAGCGAGGATGACGGCATCCCCTCTGCGGGAACCAGCAGCCCCCTCCCCAGGCTGGGCGTCACTGCAGCACCTAGCGGTGGTGACGATGACAGCATCCCTGCCCGCAGGCAGCCTGAAAGACCGGCCACTACAGCCACCCCAACCCGTGGGGACAGTGTCACCAGCAGCTTCAGGGATGGCCGAATCACTGGAGGGGATGAGGAAGGCGCCACCACCATTGGTGTTGATAGAGGCCTGGTAACCCCTGTCCCCTGGAGAGTCACTAGTGACATTACCAGCCCTACAGTGGCCAGCATCCGTGGGAAAGATGATGATGAGGTGAGAGGAGAGGGGCAGAGGTTCAAGGGGAAGCCAGACCGTGTGGCTACCACGACCCCTAGCCAGTGGGGTGACACGGAGGCCGCTGTCACTGTCCCAGCCGAAGGGGCCAGCATCCGCCCGGCCACTACCTCAGGGGGCCGCACCAGCCCGTCGGTGACAGCCAGCAGCCACAAGGCAGGCAGGAGCACGGTGCTGGGCAGAGGAGGGAGCGGGGAAGTGGGGACAGCCACCTCCCCTGTGCAGGGACGGCCCAGGGCAGAGACGAGGGTCCGTCCAGGGGGAGCAGGGCTGGACAAGACAACCAGGACGGACAAAGCACCATCGCCAAGTGGGAAACCCAGCAGCTGGGCGTCGAGCGGGGCCCAGACTAGTGTTGGCGGCTACGATGGCGATGCTGGGGGCAGGTCTCATGCCATCAAGGCAGGGGCCAGCCCCGCTCCACAGGCAGGGCGAGACAGCACGGCAGCAGGCAGGGGCCGGGAGCGGGGGCGAGGCGGCGAGAGCGGGGCGGCAGTGCCGGGGGCCGGAGCCGGCCGGCTGGCCGGGCAGCACGGCCGGAGGCTGGGGGCCGGGGCGCCGGGCACGGTGGCCACGCTGGGCCGCAGCCGGCAGCTGGACCAGGTGAAGCGCGCTGACGAGCTCCATGTCCGCGAGCGGGCCTTCTACAGCCTCGGCGGCGGCCCCAGCGGGCCCTACCCCGGCCTCGGCAGCGCCGACAGCAGCCAGTCCTCCGAGGGGGACGGCGGCAGCCACAGCGAGAGCGGACAGATCGGAGTGCAGCCCTCAGGGTGGGGATCCCCGGGGTACCCCCAGGGCCGCTGGATCCAGGGGCCCCTCTGAGGCGCGGCCGGTGTCCACCCCGGCAGGCTCCAGCGGTGGGGTCGGGGGGGTCCCACACGCCGCGTTTTCCCCTTGGCATCCCCGCTGCGGGCTCTGCTCTCGCCTGGGTGGGGCAGGTTGCTGGGGGGCACACGGTGCTTCACAGCCCAGGAGCCAAAAATCACTGGTTCATGCAATCTGCTGTTAATCTGGGGGAGGCTGCGCATGGCACAGCAGCAGGGATGCACGGGTGTGCTGTGCTAGGCAGCCAGGAAACAGCAGCCATGCTACACGGCATAGGGTAGCGGTGTTTGTGCACTGATGCGAAGCAAGTAAAGAAGCAGTGAGAAAAAGCGTCTGTCCTCGCGGTTTCACTTCCAACCCACTGGAGAAATAAAGGCATTTCTGTACCTGAGGATCTGCTGACTCTGGTGTTTGCAACAGAACTTCAGGCAGTCGCTCTGCCACAAGCAGCGGGCTGGGGGTGGGCTGGTCCCTAGGCATAAGGGGATTTCTGGCCCCAGCACATCCCTGGCCTTGCCATCACTTGTGAGGCTGCAATTTGGCACACAAGCCTCATACATCCCTCCCTTGGGGTATCAAACCCTGCCAGATCCTGCCCAGAGCCACCAGCCTCCCTGGGCTTGCTGGGGAGGCCCACAGACCATCCTCCCCCTCGGCTCATCCACCTCCCCAGAGAGAAGTGCCCATCATGCCCTCCTGATGGTACATTTCCTGGCCATGCTGTCCTTCCAGGAGCACCATAACACTCTGGCCGTGCACTGCCATTCCTGCTGCTGGCCTCCGCACGCGGGCCAGGCTGGGCTTCCACACACTGGAGCCATGCTGCCAGTGGTGCCCAAAGTTAATCACTGTTTATGCAATTGCAGGTTGCTTTTTCTGTCCGAGAAGCTGCTAAAACAGGCGTGTTCAGCGGCGCACCAGAGCGAACGGCACGGTGAGAGAGGCGTCAAGCCTCGAGAAGAGAGGCGCTGCTTCAGCACGTGCTGAGGGGACTCACTCACCATCGGTGCTGTGCCCATGCAGGGAGCAGGTGGGAGCAGCCAGGAGCAGCCACGATGTCAGTGAAGTACCCATAGAGTGCCTGCTTCCCTGCCCTCTGCACACCTGCGTGCAGGGAAGTGGCAGGTCCTGTTACGGGACATAGAATCACAGAATGGTTTGGGTTGGAAGGGACCATAAAGATCATCTAGTTCCAACTCCCCTGACACGGCGTGTTCAGCGGCGCACCAGAGCGAACGGCATGGTGAGAGAGGCGTCAAGCTTCGAGAAGAGAGGCGCTGCTTCAGCACGTGCTGAGGGGACTCACTCACCACTGGTGCTGTGCCCATGCAGGGAGCAGGTGGGAGCAGCCAGGAGCAGCCACGATGTCAGTGAAGTACCCATAGAGTGCCTGCTTCCCTGCCCTCTGCACACCTGCGTGCAGGGAAGTGGCAGGTCCTGTTACGGGACATAGAATCACAGAATGGTTTGGGTTGGAAGGGACCATAAAGATCATCTAGTTCCAACTCCCCTGACACGAGCAGGGATGCCACCTTCTAGACCAGATTGCTCAAAGCCCCATCCAACCTGGCTTTGAACACTTCCAGGGATGGAGCATCTGTAGCTTCTTGCAGCAACTTGGTACTTAGGGTTCATACATGGTTGATTCATGCTGGAACACCAGGACCAGGATAGCACTGTGTGTCTCACTAGCACTGTTAGCACCAGCTCTCGGGACTCTGCTTTGCTCCAGAAAAGGTTAAAAATTGCATGTGTCCTCCATGCCCCCACCATGGCGTCAGGCCCTGGTGTCTCCGGGGAAGCTGCTCTGTGTAGCTTGGTCCCAGTGCTGCAGGGACATGGAGATTTAGGCAGCCTATGGCAAGGATTTGCTTGCAGCTTCTCAGGCTCGGGGCAGCATGCAGAAGACCCCCAAGGGCTCACGGACCTCTCGTGCTGGCCCATCTGGCTCAGACTGAAAGGTGCTGCAGGGCTGCTGCCGGTCTGGACCGGGTGACTCCCCCCTAGAATTGCCAGGGGACATCACGGACTGATGGACTGTGGCAATGCTCTGAGGATCTAGGGCTCGGCATGATCGCCTGGCAAATGCAGAGGGTGGTTTTGGGGTCTCGCCGCTGGCAGGGCTGCAACTAAGGGCTTTGCAGCCCTGGCGTAGTGCCCAGGCACCTCCATCCCCAGTCCTGACCACACCCTTGCCCAGACGATTAAGCCACATCCTTAAGCAAGGGCTGGGCACCATCTAGTGGAATAAAACGCCTGTTGCTGGGAGTGTTTTGTGCCTGTTGAATGATGCCCAGCTCTGCCTAATGCTGGCGCGAGTCCTGCTGCCCTCTTGTCCCACTGCTTTCCCGAGGTCCTGGGGAGCCCTGCCTGAATGGTGAGGTCAGATATAAAACTGGCTAGTTCCTTTATAAATGGCATAGGTTCATAAACCAGCATTACCTCCTTGCACAGTTACTGCTGAAGCACCTGGAGTTTTTGTGCTGTGACTCTGGCTCTACATGTGTGAGAATACAGTATTTGGGATGCTCACCCCGAGCCCCCTGCTCAGCACCACGATGTCACCCAGCTCTGCTCTTTCAAAACTCACCTGCCAAATAGCACAAGTGGCCACTGAACATAAAAACTGCTAGTTTCCCTAGGAAAGGGTTTTCCCGGAATATTGGAGCAAAGTGGGGAGCTGGTTTTTCCCTGCAGAAGGGTGAACAAATGAGGGCTGGCAGGGTGGGAGTTGGCAGGGTGACACTGCCCATGCTCAAACACCTGCAGCAAGCTTACAGCTGGACTAGAAGTAGTCACCAGGTCTGGGAGGTGTTCCTCTGTGGCCCTTTGCTCTTTGGCCCTGATGAGCTGTGTGTTTTTGAGGAAAGATTTAATTTAGACTTTTAACAAATGTACATTTACATCATATTCTATGTGTTGGCTTTTTTTAATCAAGGGCAGTAGTGATTTATCTACAGGTGTTTCTTCATCTTGGGAGCTCGATGCTGGCTGTGTGGAGGGGCAGGTGGTGCCCATCACTAATAGCTCTTCTCAGATGTTTGCTTGTGTGGTGGCAGCAGGCACAGCCCAGAGAGGCAAGGGTGCCTTCCCCGTTGTAACACCGTGGTTTTTCAGAAGAGGGCAAAAGCAGACAGCCAGAGGGAGAAGCTGAAAGCAGCACCTCTCAAAAGAGAAGGAGCATAGCTACAGGACAATAATGATTTTCCTCCTCACCTGCTGTAGTTACTCAGTGAGGCTCATCTTCATCCCATGCCAAAGACCAGGGACTGAGAGGGACTGAAATACCATGCACACCCCCAGCAAACCCCTCCTCCCAGTGCTCAGCCTTCCTGCTCCCAAGCTGGCAGACAAGCCTCAGCAGCTGCAGGGGGCCTGAGCACATCCAGGTTCTTGGAGGATGGAAGATGCTCCTTTGCCAAGAGAAGCACTTACTGCCCTTGAGGAGGGTGCAAAGCAGCCCCAGCAATAAGAAACTTACCTGGGTTTTTCTCTGCAGAATAAGCCACACACTACTGCCTACCATCAGGGGGTCTTCAAAAATGTTTTTACATACTCTGAAAAGTCTCTAATAGACCATCCACCAGCACTTCCCTGTAAACATTTTGGGAAACATACTCTGAAGTCACAACCATTGCTGTAGTCAAGCAAAGACACATTCTGACACATGGAGTGAAATTCAAATCTCAGTGACATTAGTAAAAATATTATTACCTAATATTATAATCTGTTTGGGGCCTCTTTTAGTAATCCTTGCCTATTTCCCTGCATCCTCATGGTGGCTTTAGAGGGACTGATCTGCAGGGTTGCTTTGGGAAGCAATTGCCTTGCAGCTGGATACTTGGGTGTGCTACATTCATCCTTCTTAAGTTACTTTATGGGCCTTGCTTTGATCATCAGGCTACCCCTGATTTGGGAAAGTACAGAGCTGACAATCCCTGGCCAGTGAACTGTGGGTTTCTCACTTCCTGAGGTTCTCTGGAAAAAAACTTCTCCTGCCAAAACATCCTGGCAAACCGTAGCCATCGTGTGAAAATCCCAATGCTCCAGGTGATTAATATACCAAGCAAGTCAGTCTGGGTTTAGCTGAGGCTGTTGGCTATAATTAATCTTTTAAGTTTTGGAAGCTGGTAGATATGAACTTCTTCTGTCATGAAATGGAATGGCAGGGGGTGTTTCAGAGATCTTACACTGTGCTTCAAAGCTGGCCTGCATGGGAGGAGATAAAATAGGCATGTGGTCTTTTCAGCTTCCCTGCTATGTTCAGAGAAGGGGCAGGAGCTTTCACTCCCTCCCACCACTAATTGATGAATATTTTCAATAGTGACTTTAATTAAAAAGTGTAGGGCCTTACAATAAAGTCTCACAGCACCCTGCTGCCACCATCCAGCAGTGAAGAGGAAGATAATCCTGATAGCCTTCAAATGTTTGACTTACTGAAAGCTGACCCTCCTTTTCCTCAGTACTTCCTTATCCCTGTTGACACATTCCTGCTAAAAGCCATCCAATTCCAACCCAAAATACTAGTGGAGCTGAGGCCACTCAGCCAACCTCAGCTGTGTCTGTAGAATGAGTGAACAGACTCCCTGCCTTAACACATGGGGTATTTCATACGCCAGTAAATCCACTTGTACTTCATCTCAGCTTAAACACTCCTGCTTTCCAAAAAATGTTGGGTCCAAAGGGCAGAGTTTTAGATAATAAAAATCCTAAAGGAGATTCAATACTTGAAATAAAAATGCTAAGGTGCTAGAGCAACTTCAAATACATATTTAATATATGATTAATTAAGTGCCTTGTTCCAGGCACCAAATACAAGAAATGAAGGATATGAGTATGATGACCAAAACCAGTCTTTGCTTCAATTTCCAGACATAGGACTGGGAAAAGTGGAAAAGTAATCCCCATCCATCTTTAAACACTCAACACTTTGCCAATTACCTAAAAACAACACTTGTATCAACAGAGGAATCATTTTAAGAAAAGATCCTAGTCATGTAGAGTGTGAGCTGAAAATATCCATATGCTATCCATAGCACTGAATGAATTCCCATTATCCTCCCCACACCCAAGAGCACCCATGGGACCAGGGGCTGAGGAGCATCCCTGTATCCAGTAGGGCTGGGATGGGTTTGCTGCTGCTCTCAGGAGCACCAGCCAAACCCTTTGAATGTGAGTCCAGTGGCAGACTGGCTAGAAGAAAAACTGAATTTTAATTTCATTTTTATTGCTGTGTTTCAGAGCAGAGCAGGGCCTCAAGAGGAAAGTGCTGTCCCAAGGAGAAGAGCAAATCTCCTCCAGTCCTCTTGTGAAATGCTCAGCAGAGGAATAGTTGAACACCTGAAAAATTCAAGACTTCAGAGACTTTAAATAAGAATCTAAATCGCTAGACTTTCACCAGTTTAGAAAAGAACCCATCCCAACACCAAGAATCTTTTGATTTAATTTTCATTTCTATTCACTAGGGTTTAAAGTTTAAAGAGTCTCATGAGAGCTTTCAGCCACAGAGTAAAGAACATGGAGGAGAAGAGAAGCTGTGGACGCCCTGTCCCTGGAAGGCCAGGCTGGCCAGGGTCCTGCACACCTGATGTGGTGGATGGTGTCCCTGCCCAGGGCAGGAGATTGGAGCCAGCTGATGTCTAAGGTCTCTTGCAAACCAAAGCATTCTGGGTCACCGTGAGGCTGCAAAGAGGGCTTCTGCTGCCGTTAATGGAATGTTGCCCCTGCCAAACCGTTACCCCAAGGATTCCATCCCAGGGTGCCCAGGTAACTGGGGTCTCTTAGGTCAGTTGGTGGATCCTCTGCTGGGAAGTAGACGCACAGTGTCTGTCTCCTCTGCGTAGCGTCCATCTTCTCCATCCCCAGTGGGAACAGAAGGTGATTTGCTGACATTTCTGAGGAAAACCCTTGACTGACTGCACACGTGAGTGTAGATTATTTTTGAAAAGGTTTCTGATGCTGAGGGGCTGTTCTGGGCTCCTGGCCCAGCTGCTGGTGTCTGAGGCTCCAGTACTGAACTTGTACAGAAACTGGTGACTCGGGGATGGGAATCCTGGAGCAGGGGTGGTATTTAAGAGAACAGGTATTCCAGATAGGTAATCTCCTCTCTTCTCTTCTGGTAGGTTTGGAAGGACATCGTTCTCTGACCCCTAGAAGTCAGGGTTTTGTAGCAGTGTGCTGTCTAAAGGAATCTAAGGGATCAGTTGCTGTAGCTTCTCTGGCATTCCTTCTCTGGTGCCTGTCCCACTATTCTTCCAGTGGTTTTAGGTCGTGAGAAACACCATGGGCACAGTGAGTACTTTACAACTCAATACAAATCTGATTCCTAAAACTCATTATCTGGGGTGCTTCCAGAAAGGATTTAAAGCATTTGTAGCAAATACACGGGAATAGAAGCCTATTAAGACTTCATGTAACTCCACATTTTGGGAGACTGATGATTTTGAATCTCTCTGGGTGCTAGCAATAGTTCAGGAATGCTTACAGTGTGAACAATGACCTGATAACTTGTAAACTAGTCTCCTCATTTTCAAGCCTTTGGGACGGGCATTTTCTTGGTAAGACAGCTGGTAAGGGGTTGAGGGGACGCCTTTTCCTTGATGCGATGCACTCAGGGAGGAATGACCCATAGCACCATTTGGTGCCTATTCCAGCTGTTGCATGAGTGTTCTCTGTACACTCATGCTTTCACTGGTGTTGCAAAAATGAGGGCCACATTACCCTTACCCCCACAGAAAATGCTAAGGCTTTGCTCCCTCTTAGAATCAGCGAAAGCGCCGTGGAGAAGCAGATGATTCTGGTCAAGCTCAGAAACGGAGCAGGCTGCTGGCTCCTAGCACAGGTGGAGCTTCAGAGCCAGAGCCAGTAGACCTCGAAGAAAGTGGTACACTTTCTTTTGAGCTTGGTAAGGATAGAAACTGCCCCTGGGGGGCTGGGGTCCAGCCAAATGTGTGCATTTGCCAGTCTCTAGGCCCTTTAGTGGGGAGGAAGGGGAACCTGGGATTTTAGGAAGCACCTAGTATGGCATCTGTAAACAGCAAGGCTCCTGACAGGCATGCAGGTTTGTTACTGAGCTGTGATACATTTGCACTAGTGGGAGATGAACCGTGTAGCAAAGGACCAAGTGCTGCCCAAACACCTGAGTGTTTACTCTGAGCAGCTGGCAGTTTCCCCAGCTGTCACTACACAGGGTGACGAAATAAGTTTGGGATCTCCCAAATTGGAAGCAGATAAGGCAGATTTGTCATTAACTGTGCCCCGTCCCTCAAGGGAACATGTACAGTATGGTACTGTAAAATTAGGATGCTGCTATGATTCCAGCTTTGGTTTGGGTTTTTTTTGCTGTATGATGAGCATTCCCCTATGTTAGATGAGTCCATGTTGGTATATACCTCCTGCAAGCTGCTTTCATCCAACAGAGCTGTGCGAGGAGCTCAGCCACTGTTTCTTGCAGAGGACAGGGATGGCAATGCTCTCCTGTGGACTGTTGGATGCAAAACTGGAATGAAATATTGGACACATTCCTGAAAAGAAGAAACCCAGGGCACAGATTAATCCTACCTCAGCCTGTTCTGCTGGGGCTTCCCATTTCATTCCTCTGCAGCTTCTGCTCTTGATTCTAACATTCTGGTTTTCAGCTGGTGAAGAATTCATAGGTGTCACAGCTGACTCTCCCGAGTCTGAAGACATCAGTCTTACTGGCAATGATTCTGGCAATGTTGTGGTAAGCAGTGAACGACACACTTCTCTCCATCTCACAGTCAAATTAGCTTTCTATTGTGCTGCCAGGCCTGTCTTCTGGCATCCAAATAGGCTGAAACATAGCTCTTACTTACTTTAGACAGAGCTCTCAGTCAACCCCAAATGCACCTATGAATGCATCAGCATCTCCACTTGCAGAGAGTGGAAGTGTTATTTAAAAGACCTTGTTGCTTCAAAACTTGGGAAGAATGTTTAGCAATCACGGGTAAGGGACCAGAAGGAGCCAATTTAATGCTGAAACTGTTCTAGACATACCCAAGATATAGGCCAGTGATTTAAAGAAAAAGAGAAGGAGAGGGCAGGAAGCCTTTGACTTCCCAAATATGAAGTGGTTAGCTGCAACACTGGTTTGAGGTACTCCTGTCATTGAGGTACCAAGCACGACTGTAGCTGGCTGGGGTACAGGTTGTTTATTACTCCAATAAGTATTTAAAGTTTATTAATCCATTTCTATTTATTACTCCAAGAAGTATTTTTAAAAGATCCAGTCCACAGGGTAGTTTATCCCCTGAATTTTGGGATGCCACTGCTGCTGTGCAAAGCAGAAACACACAGCAGGGATGCTGGAAAAGGCCTTGAACTTTGTGGAATAATCTGCATAACCCAGCTCCAATTCTGAAAAAATAAGAGTGGGTTTGGGGTTGGGTTCCATTCTTCAGTGGCTGTTCATCTCATACAAGGACTTTATGGCTATCACAGCTGAATTTGCCCGTTTGGAGGAGAAAGAGGGAATGAAACACTTCCAGCCTAAATCCAATCAGGGAACTGAAACAGAGGAGCAGGGTGGAAGGTGATTCCTAAGTAACCTCTGTTTCTAACCCATTCTAGCAGTGGGAGCAGAACCAGCAGCACCCACTTGTTTCCAGAGCAGCAGATAATTCAGCCGTGCTACTGGCAAGTGATGATGATGTGGAACCAAGAGATAATGATGGGTATGTGAGAGATAAAGTGTCTCTTTATAGTCTGATTTCTGGCATAGGGTAGAAAGAGGTTTTTGTCAAGTTTTTGGGTTCTGCTTAGTTTTGTGTGAAAACTTCAGACATAGAATATAATACCCTGTCTGGAAGAGAACTAGTTAAAAAAAAAAATCCTAGCAAAATCCAACAGAAACCTTTCTTCTCTATTCATGAAGCCATTAATGAATGCATCTTACATTATTACTTGAGATGCACTAAAATGCTTGCAGTACATAAAAGTTTTTGGAATAATTGTTGTTGCTGGGCTGGGGTGTTGCTAAATCAGAGTAGGGGATGTTTTAACTTCTGACATTTTGTGCATCAGTAACCCTTTATGTGTGGTGAAATTAATGGCTGCATGTTCTTTCTGGTTTTGTTCTCTATAGTGCATGGTCATCAGATACTCTTGGTTCTCCAGACTGGATGGATGAGTTCTCAGAAGTAAGGATCCATGTGTTGTCATTGTTTCTGTTTTGTGGGAAGGGAATGGGGCAGAGAGGGAACTGCACAGCTCAGCTGGCCAGTGTGGGATGCTGTGGGCAGCTGGCTTGAAGCACTGCCCTTGCTTTGAAGCTCCAAGTAGTTCATTCCTCCAAATCACTTCTTGGTGGTGTACCCTGAGGGAGAAACCCCTGCCAAGATGGCCCTGGCAGATCTGTGGGTTGCTGATTCTTCTAGCAGCTCCTGACAGATTGCAGATATTCGAGTCCTGTTTGCTTGATGTCCATATAGCAGCAAACTGGAATTCTTTCCTTCCAATCCCTGTTTCTGTTTTCTTTCTTCATCAGCTCTTCACCCAATATGAAGTTTTCATGGCTAACACAACTGATTTTACCTGTTTCAGGGAGAAAGAGGCAAAGGTTTGCCTGTAGCCTAAATCCAATTAGGAAACTAAAACAGGGGAGCAAGGAGGAAGGTTTTCAGGTGGTTTTTAAGCTGCTACCATTTCTACTTTGTTGCAGCAGTGGGAGCAAAACCAGGAGCTTCCACTTCCTTCCATAGTGGTGGATGATTCAGTTGTGCTATTGGCCAGTGATGGTGATGAAGAACCGAGAGATGTGATGGGTATGTGACAGATAAAGTGTCTCTTCAAAGTCTGATTTCTGACAGAGTAGGGTTTTTGCCAAGATTTTAGGTTCTGTTTAATCCTGTGCAAAAGCTTCATACCTGGAATATAGTGGCCTGTGTGGAAGAGAACTAAGTAAAAAACAGAACAAAACAGAACCATAAAATCCATCAGAAACTTTTCTGTTCATGAAGCCATTATTGATTGTATCTTACACTATGGCTTGGGATATGTTGAAATGTTTGCAGTACATAAAAGTACTCGGATTGCTTGTGCTGCTGGACTGGGGTATTGCTGGGCTGGGATGTTGCTAGATCAGAATAGGAGATACTTAATTTCTGACATTTTATATATCAGTAACCCTTCTTGTGTGGTGAAAAATAACAGCTGTGTATTTTTCTTGTTCTTTTCGCTCTGTCACAAGGCTCTTTGGTCCCTTAACAAGTGTGCTTTACGAGGATTGCTTCTTATGGGTGAGAATCCACATGTCATCATCCTTTCATTTTCTGAGGGAGGGGAACAGGGCAGAGGGGGAGCTGTGGGACTCATCTGGCTCATGGGCAGCTGGCTTGAAGCACAGCCCTTGCTTTGAAGCTCCAATTTGCACATCTCTCCAAGTCTCTTCTTGCTGGTGTGCATTGAGGGAGAAACACTTATCAAGATGGCACTGCCAGATTTTTGGGTTCCTCATTATTTAGCAGCAACTGACAGATTGAGGATATTTCAAGTCTCCTTTGCCTGCTGCCCATACAGAAACAAACTGGAATTCTTTACTCCCAATCCCTGTTTTGGTTTCCTTTCTTCAGCAGCTGTTCCTCTAGCACCAAGTGTTTGTGGCTATCACAGCTGAATTTGTCCATCTGGGGGAGAAAGAGGGGAAGAAACATGTATAGCCCAAATCCAGTCAGGGAACTGGGGGAGCAGGATGGAGAGTGTGTAGGTGGCTCCTAAACTGCTTCTGTTTCTATCCTGTTGCAGCAGCTGGACCAGAACCTTGTTTCCAGAGCAGAAGATAATTCAGTCCTGCTACTGGCAAGTGATGAAGAGGAAGGAAGAAACAACAATAGGTATGTGAGAGATGAAGTATCACTCTAAAGTCTTATTTCTGAGAGGGTAGAAACAGTCTTTTGCCAGAGTTTGGGTTGTGCTTGATATTATGCAAAAACTTCAGACCTAGAACATACTGGCCTGTCTGGAAGAGAACTACTTAAAAATAGAAATCCTAGCAAAATCTAACAGAAACCTTTCTTCTCTGCTCATGAGGCCATTAATGAATGTATCTTACAAAATTGCTTGAGATGCACTAAAATGCATCTCAAGTACATAAAAGTTCGTGGAATAATTGTGTTGCTGGGCTGGAGTGTTGCTAAATCAGAGTAGGGCATGTTTTAATTTCTGACATTTTGTGCATCAGTAACCCTTTATGTGTGGTGAAATTAATGGCTGCATGTTCTTTCTGGTTTTGTTCTCTATAGTGCATGGTCATCAGATACTCTTGGTTCTCCAAACTGGATGGATGAGTTCTCAGAAGTAAGGATCCATGTGTTGTCATTGTTTCTGTTTTGTGGGAAGGGAATGGGGCAGAGAGGGAACTGCACAGCTCAGCTGGCCAGTGTGGGATGCTGTGGGCAGCTGGCTTGAAGCACTGCCCTTGCTTTGAAGCTCCAAGTAGTTCATTCCTCCAAATCACTTCTTGGTGATGTACCCTGAGGGAGAAACCCCTGCCAAGATGGCCCTGGCAGATCTGTGGGTTGCTGATTCTTCTAGCAGCTCCTGACAGATTGCAGATATTCGAGTCCTGTTTGCTTGATGTCCATAGAGCAGCAAACTGGAATTCTTTCCTTCCAATCCCTATTCATGTTTTTATTTCTTCTTTTTATTTTCTTCAGTTCATCTAATATGAATTTTCCTGTTTTGGGGAAAATTGAGGGAAAGAGACACCTCCAGCCTAAATCCAGTTTGGAAAATGAAGTGGGAGAAGGGAGGAGGGTTTTCAGGTGGTTCCTAAGCTGCCTCTGCTTCTATCCTGTTCTAGCAGTGGGAAGAGAACCAGCATCAACCTCTTATTTGTTTTCAGGACAGCAGCTACTGGGCTACTAATTTTAATATTCTTAACCAAAATTGGAGGGCAATAACCTACCATTTTTTATCTGTTCTATTGTAATGCTTTGCTGAGCTGGAGTTGGTATGTAACACCAGGTCTGCACACCAAAGTCTAATTGTATTTTCTTTTTTCTCCCTTCCCATTGCACTGATTCAAGCTTATTGAAGGTGAGTTTACATTTTACAGTTGATAATGGATTGTTATAAAATCATTAGTTTTTCTGTGTCCTTTCCAACCATCTTGAGCAGCAGGAATTGAAACTGCATTTAGCAGAAAGCAAAGAACAGTGCTAAAGCCCCTGGCCAATGTCTTAGAGAATGGATCCATCTGTGTCTGATAGCTGCTATCAAACAGAGTAAAATCCCCACAACAGAAGTTGTTGCTCAGTACTTAAGTAGGAAGGACCTTTAATTTGGTGACATTTTCTGTAATTTTAATTGATTAGTGCTTGATTATTGTTACACAGACGTGGGAGTTGCAGAGATCATTGTTGTGTGTGTATTCTGAGAATGAAAAAGCAAACAGCTGTTCTCACCCTTTGGGTGTTACAGACCAGGCAAATAAAAATTGATCTCCCTTGAACTGTATGTGTTATAATTTTCAAGTTACCTTAACACCATGGGACCACAGCAGACCCTGTTAATAAGAATTGTGTGAGGGAGCTTCCCTTTATAAGGCAGATTTGTTCACAGGTAGTGTAACTCTTTGGAACATCTGACACTGAGAATCTCTCAGGTAACATTTTTAGCTGTTTGTAGGGTGAATAAAGCAAATGTTTTGCATTGGTCTGTAGCAGAATAGTCACAATGTGTGGAAGGGTTCAGCCTCAATATTTAGGGAAACTAGTTTGTTTAAGGCTGCTTTTAATCCAGCTAAATAGGGTTCATTTCAAATAGGAACCATTACTGACCATTTATAATAACTCATTTAAAGGATAGTTCCAAGGGGAGAGAGACTAAACAATAGATCTCACTTATCAAAATTAAATTGCAGAGTGTGAACAGCAAAGAAGCCAGCTGCTGTTGAACAGCTCTGAACTGAGTGACGATGATGAAGTTGAAGCAACAGCTAATGATGTGTCTGTGACTGATTCAGCATCTGAAGAAGAGGATTCATCAGATGACGAAACTGAAAGTTCAGAGTATGTACACCTCCTGACTATCAAAGATTGAATTTTGCCTTTTGTTTTCCATACAGACAGGACTAAGTTTTACTGGTATGGCCTGGCTTATCTTTGAAACCTTCACTTACTCTACTTATTTCCCTCTTTCAATGACGACCACATCCTATGCTGCATGGTGATCAAATAATACCATTTTTACTTTAGAAGAGGAAGGCAGCCCAAGGCAGATGGACAGCTTTGCACACAACCTTAAAGACAAGTTCGGGAGTATAGCAAGAGAGGATGATTGGGCACAGGCCGTAGCTTTGCATTGCATTTTCTTTTCATGCCAGGCTCTACGAGAGCCATTAGATAAGGAAATACTTTCATTGGTATTGGTGGCTTGGCAGCAGCTGGACAAATTCTGTGCAGGTTTTAATAAAGCTGGTGTGCTTTGAGCCTTTTGGATTACTGAAAAGCAATGTAGGAGAGAACTTAATATAAAAAAGGCATCATTTTTTTCCTTTGATCTCAAGCTTCTCTGTTACAGCACAGGCCTTCCTGCTCTGTTTAGATGAGGCTGTAGAGCAGCACCCAGCACTCAGCTTCTTGCCAGAGCTGTCTGCAGTGTTACTCTGTAGTGTCAGACCTGTTCCATTCTAGAACTAATACTCCCCAGAGGACAGCTCAATGCTTTAGTTACAAAGCTGTTATCGATGACCTGTTGCACATAAATGCTGCCATACATACACTGCCCAGTGCTGGAGGCTGCTGGTACTTGAGATCCTAGAGCAGGGTGCCTGACTGCATCCTTCTCCCAATGAAAACCAAGATGCTGTTTCCTTTGGGACAGGGAGACCCACACTCATTAGTACGTACAGCAAACGGAGAGAGTTAAGGATGTGCAGCGTTCTCCAAAGGAAATGGCTCATGGCTGCTCAGTGCAGTCAGAGATTCTGTGACATTTTATGTACCAGTGACCCTCGATGTGTGGTGACATAAACAGCCACATGTTCTTTCTGGTTCTGTTCTCTCTAGTGCTTGGCCAGCAGGCACTATTAGGTGCCCGATCTGCATGGATTTTTACCCACAGGTAAGGACCCACGTGTTGTCATCCTTCCAGCTTTGTGGGAGGGGAATGGGGGAGAAGGGGAGCTGCACAACCCAGCTGTGGGCAGCTGGTTTGAAGCACACACCATGCTCTGGAGCTCTAAAAGTTACTTCTTGTTGGTGTACATAGAGGGAGAAGCCCTTGTCGAGGAGGCACTGCCAGACCTACATGTTCCTCATTATACAGCAGTAACTGACAGACTGCAGATACTCCAAATCCTATTTGCCTGCTGCCAGTAAACTCAGCAGCAAACTCAAATTCTTTCCTGTTATGATTTCCTTTCTTCCAGATTGTGCAAAGTGAACGACTGATTTTGTCAACTCTGTGTGGCCATGTCTTCTGCAGTCAGTGCCTCCCTTTTGCCCTTCAGACTGCCAGCTTTTGCCCAACCTGCAGGACAGAACTCACTCCAGGACAATACCATCCCATTTATATATAAGTACTTCTATTTTTCAGGACAGACTCAGATGGATTTTGAGGGATAGGTGGCATAGAGTTTTTTTTCTCTGTGTATATAGTTTTTGTTATATAAGGTTCCATTTTCACTGAATTTAGTCATAAATAAAATTTTAATTGATTTAAATACAATCAAGTCTGCTCATCTGTGTTGGATTCTGCTGGTAGAAAGAAATTGCTTTTAACAGGTGGAAATAAAACCCTTGATTTGATCAGTCAGAAGTGCTTGTTCTTTTCATCACACCGTGGTCATTGACTTTTGTGGGGAAATGCTGAAGGCATAAGCTTTGTAGTTCTTGTGATAGTGTGTGTTGTGTAGGGAAAAGGAAACAGGCACTGCTTGGGGTGCGAGGGCTTCTGTTTCTCAGGACAGACTCATCTGGATGTTTTGCTAAAAATGACATTATTTTAGTGCTTTAAAGACTGAAAGAGCAGCAGGTTGTGCACACATCCAAAGACAACTGTTTTCTTTGAGAATAATCTGTATTTATCTAGACAGCTTGTTTATGGCCCAAGCTGCTCCTTGTCTTGACCCTGGTTACAGTGTTCCATTGATGACTGTCAGCTGATGACATGAGCACTGCCAGCTTCTATGAAGCTCTTCCCCTTCTAAAAAGCCTGTAAGCTTAAGGACTTAATTGCTTCAATATAATTGCTTTATTATAACTGCTTCAATACTGTTCCAAAACCAGTACACTATTCTAGTAGTTATAGCTACCTACTGTGCTGTAATTCTGATTAAGCCCTTTTTTAAAAATTATTTTCATTATTGGAACCAATTTTAAAGAATCATTCATTTTATAAATATATTGGGCTTGCCATCCTTAATCCTGCTGGACAAAATTGTATAAAGGCTCAATTACACCTGTATAATCTTCTGGACATAAACTGTTGGCAGAGTCTGGGGCCCAAGATTGGATCCCAAGACTCCTCTTTGAGAAGGTTCAAAAAGCAAGGGGGTTCTTTCCACACCTTGTGACTTAACGAGAGGGCTTCTCTAATAAACTTTGTCAGAAGCTCCCACTCTGCCTGCGACACAGGTACCAAGGCCCCATTGTTGTCTTGGGCATCTCAGAGCCCACAGCAGCTGTGGGCAAGTCCTTCACACCTGTGTTTCACCTCTGGGAAGATGTGCTGGAGAAGCCTGCTGGCCACAGATCCTGCAGGCACGGCTGCTTTACACACTCCTCCCACCAGAAGCTTGATCCAAGGACAATTTCTGGGCACGAAAAGTACACGTTTAAGGAGGGATGGCAGCCCAACTTGGCTTGCTTTGTAAATAAACACTGGGGGTGTGTAATGCAATGGCACGTATACTTGGCCCCAGCTGGGCTGTTTCTCTATACTGTGTTGTTTTGGTGTTCTGGATCAGAAATCTGTAGGTTTGTTTTTGTACCAGCCACTCAACCACTAAACTGCTTCGCCTTCTCCGCAGTCAGCGTCTCGGAAAAGCCAAACACAAGCAGCTTGGGCTGCATGAAAACACAAGCAGCAGACTGGCCTGAAAGCCAAAGGAAAGCTGTAATTTACTGGAAGGGAAGGTCCTCTTTAAATTTACAGAAAAGAGCATATATAGAAACCTAACAAAAGCGTGTAATGATTGCCTGGCAGGGACCAGGGGATGCTGCTGCGAGAAGCGGTGATGTGGATCGGCTATCAGATGTTCAACACATTTTGTCTCAGTCAGGTCATAATCCCACATCCTTGCTGAGGAGCATCTCTTTCTACTACTAAAACTGCAGAGATGCTGCTAGAAAAGCAAGAACTCAGCTTTAATTGAAGTTGTCCAGAGATATCAAAAACTGCCAGAAAGGATTCTTTAGATACATAAACAACAGGCAGAAACCTAAGGGAAATATTGGCCCTCTGTTAAAAAGGAGAGGTGAGTTAATCACCAGCAACACTGAAAAGGCAGAGGTCCTCATCACTTCTTTACCTCTGTCTTTGCCAACACTGCTGCCCTCCACCTTGGGAGAAATTGGATTAAACAGTTGCAATTGGCATGTATTTAAGTGGAGCCCTGACAGGGTAGGCTGCACATGCCAGCTTCCCCTTTGGGAAGCCATGGGAATTCAGAGCACTGCATGACCACCAGGATTTGTGCCACAAACAACAGCTAAGTTTACATTCTAAATTTTTTATGCAGATCACACCAAGCTTTAAGGCAGTGCTTGCAAAGCTGATTTCTTGGGGATATTATAGAAATTAGGCAATCAAGCTCATGAGAGCAGAGCTGATGCAGGAGTACAGACACTGGCAGACCTGCCCCTGCAGGGACCACTGCCTCGGACTTGTGCAGAAGGCTGTGTGGTGCTGGACAGGGAGACTCGGGGCCATGCTCTTTGCCTCTGCTTGAGCTCTGCCTCTGACTAACTGGCTCTGCCTTATGGAGTGGATTCCACTTCATTGTTTTGCTTTCTCTCCCCATTTTCCAGCCCAGTTTCCTCAGCTACCTGTGCTCCAAGCCTTCTTCCCTCCCAGCCTTCTGGCTTTTCTGCCCTATTGGCATTTGCCCCCTCAACTCTTTTTTTCCACTGCTGTTTCTCCAGCCTTGCCTTTTCTGCTGTGTGTTTCTACCCTGGTGTTTCATTTTTTCCTGCTCTGCCCTCTGGCAGTGCTCACCTCCTCTGCTCCAACCTGAGTAAACTGGTGCTAGCTCCTTGCTCTGACTGTCCAAAATTATCAGCCAAATGAGGATTTCCTTCATGAAATTCCTTGGACATCAGTTTTGTGCAATAGTGTCCTGCCCACTGTATCTGGTTCTTTTATGCTTCCAAGCTTCATTTTATGCTTTTTGAAATGAGCCAAAACAGAAGTGAAAGGAAGATGCTGCAGGGAAGGTTGTGGGGGAACATCAAGAGACCCAGTGCTGCTGTGGCCTGGCATATCTTGGAATCTCATTTGCTGCCTGGAAAATTTTTGCCTTTATTCAGGTTTATCATTAATGCATCTGAATAGTGATCATTAATGCAAAGGAATGGTTCTTGCTCTGAAATAGTCCCCTGTACCAAAGTAAATAACTGCTTCATTGGTGATGAGAAAGTGGATATTGAAGACCTGTAGGTTAGTTTGTACAGGTCCTGACTCCACTTAGCAGGGGAGGGTTCATGCTGCAGCCAAGGAGGGACCCTTCAGGATCAGTTTCCCTGCAGAAACTCCCTGGGTTTTGCAGACAGCTCCTGTGCCCAAAGGTTAAGGTATTCTGGATGTAAATCACTAACAGGCAGGGAGGGATGTTGGTCTCCAAGCTAATTGCCCGAAACTAAGTTGCTTGAGGTGAGTCACAATCAGATGATGATGATTTTGTCATATCATTCGGACCCAGTGTCTGCTGTGGCCTCCCAGCTCTCATGGGTCACTGGAAACAGGCTCTGACACATGCCTGGGGGCAAGATGGGATTTTCTGTGCAAGAGCAGGGGAACAGTTGCTGCTCTCAGCACTTCCCAGGGATGAGTAAGTGCTCCTGGAAATGAATGGCTGTCAGGAAACTCTGCCTTTCTCTGACCTCCCTGTGTGCCTTCTCCCTTAGTCACCAACTGGGGCTGGGGGGGTACTAAATGTGTTTAAGGTGAGATGCTCCCATACATGAGGTCTAACATGTTCTTGCTCTCTCCCAGCAGAGGAGGATGCCTCCACTCCCTGTTTCCACCCTGCACACCCCTTCCCTGTAAGCCCTCTGTGCTTTCCCCCACCTCCGTGTTGTCCTGCCTGCCATAACCAGTGTGTCCTACAAAAGGGGCTTTGTGGAGGTGTGCTTGAGGAAGGTAGGGAAGTTTTGCCTTCCTGTTTGTGAGCCAGGAGTGGGTTTTTAACAGGAATTATGTTATACCTTTGCTATTGCTTACTTAGTGCTACCTGGCTCTGGGCCACTTGAAACAGAAAGCCAGACCCTAGAAAGGAGCAAAGCATCGCTATGGTCACTGGAAAAACTAATCTGTGTCCATTCTCCAAAAAGCTCAAACACTGCCCAGGCCTGGGTTTTCAGAGCTAGAGAAACCTCCCCTGAGTTGGGACGTGCAGGTGTTTGTTGGGGTGTGGGCTTGTGTTTCTCCACATGGGGATGTGGAGGGAAACTGCAGGGCGTCTGTGTCATCTGGAGGAGTTTTGTGGCGGGGGAGAAAATTTAATTCTCTCTGCACTGGCTCCTGCATCCGCTTCCGGAGGGGTAAAATCTAAGGGCTGATGCCCTGGGGACTGAGGTCTGTGGCCAGGCACTGTCCTGGGTCATGCTGTCTGGGCAGCCTGCTCTGGCACACCTGACAGGAGGAGAAGGTACTGGTGGGTTTGGCACAGCAAGCTCTGCACCACACTTAATCCCTGAAAGTTCTGCTTGTTTAAAGGCATGAATACCGTCTGATAGTTCATGGCTAACTCGAAAATGAGATTTAGTTAACAAGGTATGCATTGGGACACCAGTGAGATTAAATCACTTGATTTTTTAATGACAGCAATAAAATGCTTCAGCCCCATGGTACAAAAACCTCAGCAGCAGCTGGTGTTAGCCTTGGTTTTTCTCCATGGTTTCAAAGACTATGCTATCAGGGACACAGTGACTGTAAATGACTTCATGTCAGGGCCTTATCCACGGCACTGTAGAGGGTAAAGGAAGGGGACCCCTTCCTAGGGATGCTGGGCTCAGGAGGCAGAGCTGTGCAGGGCTCTGGCACGGACTTGCTGTATTGGACTGTTTTCAAAACAGCTATTCTGCTTCTCAGGGTTTGCAGAAGAATTCCAATAGCCATGAGGACCACAGAAAAGGTTTTTAAGGGCTCAGAGGTACAAGAAATGTGAGGGCACAGGTCAAAAGCTAACATTTTCAAGGGCAGATAAAGCCCTGAGGCTGTAAACAACAGTGTGGGACAGCTGACTCTGTGTACAGGTGACAGTCTAGAACAGCTACTGTGATGTGCTCTCCAGGCGGTGAGAAACAGCTGGCAAAAAAGAGGTACTTAGCTTGTTTTCTTTCTTTGATCCTCCACTGCTGCTAACCAATCCCTTGGTGTGACTTGTATCAGAAGGGCAATGGTGATGTTGTTTCTTACCCTTTCTGCACTTAGGATCTGTATTCCCAGAGCCTGCTGCAGGCTCTGACCCTTTGCAAAGGCCAGTGACCTGTCAGCATGCCAGGCACAAGGGGGAGGTTTTGTCAAGGTGTGTGGCATGGCTCGCTCTGTTTGCCTCCCTTTCTTGCAGAAACCATACAGGAATTAATTTCCAGTGTAGTTTCCAGAAAATGCTGATATAATTCAATTAATATACAAGCACTTACTGGTAGCTGCTTGTGTTCTTCTGACGCTGTGGGATATTCCATGTTTGTGTGCCTGAGAAATACTTTTACTTGGGTTTGTTCTGTCTTGCAGTGGCAAGCTGTCACTAAAGAGCCTAGGAAGGCAAAGCCTGTACTGGAGAGATGTTCTCCTGTGACTGGTGTGGGTGTGTCCCACCGTTTTTTACACGTACAGCACTGCTCAGGCTGGAGCCCGCTCTCATTTCAGTGAGCAACAGAGAGCTTTAATACTCTTTGCTGCAAGGATTCATGCACCTTGCTGATGTGACAGGTGGAACACGATTCATAAATCACCAGTCTGGCACTGGAATGCTGCTGGAAAATTCCAGTTTTAAAGTTTTACATGGTACTGAAACAAAGCGGGCTGTCACACCTCTCAAGTTGCTCCGAATTCCTGTGCATTTCCTTATGCTTGAAACAAGAAGCAGCAACTTGGACCTCAGCTCCTTCTGTGAGTCAGGCTGATTCTCCAAAGCCTGCAGGTGTTTGGTGTGAGAGATGGGCATCTGCAATAGGCTACAAGCCAACAGAGCCTGTGGATGGGGGTGCATGAGGCAGAACCCTTGCACACAATGCACACAATGCTTGGCTTCAACCACCTCCCCACAGTGATCGGCCTGGCAAATTTTCTGTACCTTTTCCTGCTTTTTTATCCTTAAGAAACCCTTAAGTCTTTCTGTACCCCCTGACAGGCCATGGGGAGAAGTTCTTGTGACTGTGAGCCTGCGGCAATCCCAGTGACCACTGTCAGTGTCAGATGAATGCTAAATCCAAGCTGTGCCTGGCACCCTCACCCTCCTTGCACCTGCCTGCCTGTGTTATCCCCTTGCCCAGACCAACCAGGCCACCGTGGCCGTGGGTTTTAGTGGATGAATCCTCTCACAAGCTTCACAAACAGCCAGAAGAGTAATCTGGTACTAAAAGCTTGCTGGAAGGGTCAGGAGTCTGGGAAATCCCTGCAGAGCTGTAGCTATGAATGTTATGATGTGACAGAGTAAGTCACCAGACTGAATGGGCCAAAACATCGTGAAACACCTGTGAGAGGGCAGCTTTTGGATTCCTGGCTTTTAGCAGGAATTTGATTCAAGAAGATCTTCAGGTTTTGTGAAGTGGCCATTGTGCCTGGAAATCAAAAAAATTAGTCATCTTTCCAACTTCCTAACAAACATCTTCCCAGCAGGATGGGGGTACCTTCTGATGGATAACCAACTATCTTCTGATACCTAGAAAATTAATTTTAAAAATATAGGCTGTGTGTATTCACCAGTTGTACTTGGTCATGTGTGCTCCTAAAGACTTCTAACTCAGAATCATAGAATGGTTTGGGTGGAACGGGACCTTAAAGATCATCTTGTTCCAACCCCCTGCCATAGGCAGGGACACATTCCACTAGACCAGGTTGCTCAGAGCCCCATACAGCCTGGCCTTGAACAATGCCAGGTATGGAGATTCCAACGTTCCTCTGATCAACCTGCACCATTGTCCCTCTACCCTCACTGCAGAGAACTTTTTCCTAACATCTAATCTAAATGTTCCCTCTGTCAGTTTGAAGTCCTTTCCCTCTTGTCCTTTATGTACTCTTGTGAAATGTCCCTCTCCAGATCTCTTCCAGCCCCTTTTAGGTACTGGAAGGTGCTGGAAGATTTCCCTGGAGTCTTCTCCAGGCTGAACAGCCCCAGCTCTCTCAGCCTGTCTTCATAGCAGAGGTGCTCCAGCCCTCTGATCATCTTCATGACCTCCCTGGATTCCTTCCAACAATCCCATGTCCTTCTCATGTTGGGGATCCCAGGGCTGGATGCAACACTGCAGGTGGGGTCTCAGCAGAGTGGAGGGGCAGAATCGCCTTCCTTGACCTCCTGACCACACTGCTTTGGAGGCAGACTTTGCACTTGGCCTTGTGGAGCTTCATAAGGTTCACACAGGCCCAAGTTCCAAGTCTGTCCAGGTCCCTCTGGATGGCATCCCTTCCCTCCAGGGTGCCTACTGCCACACAGCTCGGTGGTGTCAGCAATCTTGTGACTGCACTCAATCCTATTTCCCATGTGTGCCACAAAGGTGTTAAACTGTGCCTGTCCAAACTGACCCCTGAGGGACACCACTCAGCACTGGTATCCAGGTGGACAGTGAGCTGTTGATGATGACTTTGCAGGCTGCCATCCAGTCACTTCTTTATCCACTAAGTGGTCTATCAATCAAAACCACACCTCTCCAGTTCAGAAACAAGGATGTTGTGCCTGACAGTGTCAAAGGCTTTGAACAAGTCCAGGTAGATGATGTCAGTCACTCTTCCTTTATCCATCAACACTGTAATCTTGTTGTGGAAGGCCACCAAATCTGTCAGGCATGATTTGCCCTTAGTGAAGCCACGTTTGCTGTCACCAATCACCTCCTTATTCACCTCCTTGTTTTCCATGTGCATAGTTTCCAGGAGGATGAGCTCCAGGATCTTTCCAGGCATCGAGGGGAGACTGACTGGTCTGCAGTTCCTCAGGGTGCAATGTTGTTGCCTGCTTTTCCCCAGTGATTTATTTAGCCAGGCCACTTGTGCTGCAGTGTCTTGTCTTATGGATGGAGGACAGAGTATTCAGTTGTATATTCCTGCAGTGAATGAAGAAGACAAGAGAGAAAGCAGCTGATGTTTTTTTAAGGTACACTGGCTCTAAAAGATTTATAGTAATGACTATAGAGCCCAGATCCAAACAAGTTCTATAAGCAAATGCCAACTTCTACTAGTGAGGGTTTGTGCTGATGGAATGCAATTTTTCATTTATGTTTAATGATTGACCTGGCGTGGAGAGCAGGGGAAAGTCAACCATTTGTTATTTCAGTCCCCTGTTTCCGGCTTGGATTATAGGTTTTGTGTGTGGGGACACGTTGCAGGGACTTGCCCATGTGGGGGAAGTGACCTCCAGGCAGGAGGTGACTCACCACTGCTTCCCCAGGCTGCAGCCATCCAGCCCCACTGTGCCACACTCCATTGCTCTCAACAGCTCCTGGGGCTCAGCCTTTGACAGGTTTAAGTGCTTTGCCACCTGAAGAGCAATTGAAAATACACAGTGAGATGTGAAGATGATCCCATATTTGGTCAAGTTCTTAGGAAATGCTTTTGCAGAGGAAAGTTTGACTCATTTATTTGACTTTGAAAGAATATTCTACATCCTCATGTGAGCTATGTGTGGGAAAGTATATAGAATCACAGAATAGCTTGGGTTGGAAGGCACCTTGAAGGCCATTTAATTTCAATCCTCCTGCCATGGGCAGGGACACATTTCACTAGACCAGGTTGCTCAGAGCCCCATGCAACCTGGCCTTGCACACTTGCAGGAATGGGGCTTCCACAGTTTCTCTGGTCAGTCTGTACCAGTGCCTCACCACCCTCACAGTAAAGAATTTCTTCCTAATAGCCACTCTAAATCTGCCCTCTGACAGTTTAAAGCCATTCCCCCTTGTCCTATACCCTTGCAAACAATTTCTCTCCAGATTTCTTGTAGGCTTCCCTCAGGTATTGAAAGGCAGCAGGTTCATCAGAGCTGAGGCATTTTTATGTAAGTTTTAACACGACTTCCAGTCAGACCAGGGCTTGCCATGTCACACAGGACAACAAGGCATGTGCATGTTCTGGCATATGTTCAGCCTTCAGAAAACTGCATTTATAGATTGGGGGAAACAAGTTTCTTTGGGTGAGCTGACCGTCATTATAGGTTACGGCAGCCCTTCCCAGACCACTGGCTTAAACAGGAAGGGAGAGAGACGTCTGCCCTGTCTTCAGTTTGACAAACCAAACTCGTCACAGGATTTTGCTGCACAAAACCATCACCCAAAATAACCCCATTCTCGTGTGTCGGTTTATATTTGCAATTATACTTTGCAACAGGAAGAAAGCCATGTTAATTACATTTCACAGAAGAAACATTCCTCTTGTGCTTTCCTAGAGCGCCTGTAGGGAGATTACTATGTTGAAATAAAACCCCAAACAAATAAACCAATAGCTGTTTTCATTGGAGAGCCTCTTTTCCGCCTTGCTGCTTAGTAGAGTAGGGCCTGTGCTCACAGAGAGATTTTCTGGAGAGTAAGAGCTGCAAAACCTGTACAAGAATGGCCACTGCTGGGCACAGGCCCTGTGTGATGACAAGGTGTTCTTAGGAAGACAGGAAGAGCTTTTGCAGAGGAAAGAGCAATGAGAGTGCATTGTATTGCATTGAGAAAGGAATGGAGAAATATTATCACTTTTTAAAATTTTTTAATACCCACGTGTTTCTAATCCATTTTCCATCAGTAGTTCAGCTACTTGGAGCATCTTGCTGTCTTTCACAGTTGATCACTGAGAGGAGAAAGATCGCTTCCAGAAAGCCATGAGATGTGCATGCAGCCTAATGGAGGTGGGGAAGCTCCTGTTTCCCTAGAAGTCACAGATAGGTTTGCCATACATTAAAGCAAAATTCTTGGGCTGCAAAATCTCAAACTGGAGCAGGGTGAGAAGTCAGTGCTCTGGGTAGGCTTTCCCAGCTGTGAGCATAAGGGTGCTGGCAAAACCTCATCAGCATTGCCATCAGGCTTACCTCTGTTAAAATCAGAATATAATTTGTAAATACCAGGGGTTGGAATAGAACTGATGCTTGTAAGCCAGGCTGCTGTGTTTATACATGGCTTAATTGTGTAAATGTGTAAAAGAATAATGTCTTCTCTGGCTGCAACAAGCAAGGGAAAATCCAAAGGTCTGTGCATAATTTGATTCTTGGAGTTACAAGTGGGTGGTGTAGCTAGTGCTCATCAACGTGACTTTATGGAAAGCAGTTTTACCACAGAACAACCCCAGTGCAGGAGGAATAACTGCATTTGGCCAAATGCAAGCTGATAAGCTCAGTAGTATGTGAAGTTTGTCCTTCAGCTGATGTGTGCCAGGGGCTCAGAGTAAAAGATGGCCTATTTCAGCTTTAAAAATCCACAGATCCTCATCCTCTGGCTTGTATCATCTGTACACTGTGGTAATTGACTCTTCTAGTCTGCCTGCATTGCCAGTTCAGGCCTGGGGGAGTTGTTGGCTTTCCAGGAAAGATCTTCTGGGTATTGACCTGGACCCCTGGATAGCCCCTGCAGCTGTTCCAGCATGGAACAACAGAGACCACAAGCTTGCCTTTGCCCCCTTTAATTGCTAAGCAGGGGAGAAGCAGACAGGCTAATTGTCAGCAGGCCTTACCGTGGTGAAAGGGGAGCAGGCCTGCTCTCTCAAGCTTCAATTTTCAGCATCTGTGCAGCCCACATAAGCAAAAGAGCCTCTCTCATTCCCTCCCTCCAGTGTGCAACCTGTGGATGTGCAAACAGAGCTGCTCTTCACTGAAGTCTATGGGGAAGACTTCCTGCTAGAGAAAGATGTTTAAAACCTTCAGCCAGTGAATGCAATTTCCCTGCTGGGTTATTTTCTTGTTTGTTTGTTTTCTATTTTGCCTCTGTATTTTTCCTTGATATCCATGGTGATAAAATGGGAAATCAATGTGTTAAGAGAAATGCTAGTAAAATTGGAATTCAGAGTGAGCTGTTAGTATCTCTTAAGCATCTATGCCTTGTCTCATTTGTTAAGAGTATCAAGCCAGGAGATGACAAATAAAATGAGCAAATTATTTTTACATCAAGATTTAGAGTGGCCTTCTTTTTAAAAAATATATTTAATAGTCTACCCAATAATAGGACCTGATAACTATTTGATGCTTAAGAAAATGCTTCTGCCCATCCAGTAGCTTTGCAAGACCAGAGCCATAATTAATGCTATTTTTGCTGAAAATTATTGAAGTCACATGCTGTAACATCAGTGTGGGAAGGGCAGGTATGGTAAACATGAAGCTAAATGAAAGGCTACTTTAAAAAAATCTTGGTATGGTGTTTGCATTTATTATTATTTTGATGCTACTGTTTTTTAATTATTATTGGAAAATCTACATTATTCCTACTATCTTAAGACCCCAGACAAGGCACTGAGGGTGCCTTGTAACTTGCCTGTGAAGCAGCAGTGCTACACTCCAGCAGTGACACTCCTGGCACTGCCCAAAAGGGAGTCATGGATAATATTCCCTGGACAAACCACTTTCTATTGCTCTTGCCTTGTGAAACTTGGTCCTGCCTTTCCTCTCGTAGAAATGTCCAACGGGACTGCAGCTGCTCTCTCAGGAGATCAGCTACCTAGAAAACAGGTAGGATGAATGAATCTGCTGACCTGCAAGATTGGAAGGTATACATACAAATGCCCAGTGTATCAGCCTGGCTTCTTTGCCTGGAGGAGAGACAAAAGAGACCCCCATGACTGTGAATATTGGTTGAAATTAAGCCTTTCTCTTTCTGTCTTTACTTAAGCCTGAAATAGAAGACTAGGAATAATCTCAGTGGGACTTGCCGTGATCCAGCACTCTCTTTTGCTGTTGATTTTTTAAGGGGGGTTTTTAGGGAGCCTGGATAATGTACCTGTGTAATATGCCCTTGCCTGCACTTTTTGGGTAGAGCAGATGTAGGATGTGTCAGGGATGTGGCAACCTCCTGTGGGATGTGACTGCATCAGTGCCAATGAAGGTACAGGTGCCAGAGTTCCTATAGTCCCTTCAGGTACTGGGTGCCATAAAAAATGCTTTTCAGCCCTACAGAGGCACAGAGTTACCTGCTGACAGCCTGTCTCCTGAGATCTGTGTTCTGCAGCCTGGCTCAGCCCACATATCACTGCCCTGCTGCCTGAGGTGAGACCAGCTCAGCTCCAAGCAGCAGCTGAGCTTCCTCCTTTTGCCTAATCGATTGCTGAGCTGAGATCTAGTCTGTGTTTCAACACGAGTTATTTTGGGTACAGCAGATCAAGTTTCTCCATACAGAACGGATGTTGCTTCCCAAAATTGCCTGTCATCCTCTGTGTTCACATTTTCCATGGGTGAGGAGAAGTCATTTGACTTCTTTGTGATAAACAAGACTCAGTGAGCAAAATAGCAGTGCTGGCTTGTTATTTATTGACTGGTAATGTTCTTCCTAATGCAAAGAGCTCTGATGCTGTATATGCTCCTCAAGAGTTACTTGCCCTGTCAACTGCCCCTTCTTATTGTTTGCTTCAGATCCTGCTGATTAACTCAGTTTCTTAGGCTTTATTTTCCTCTAGTTAATGTTTAGCTGCAGTTTGTGTCCTCCTTTGCATCCATATGCCAACCACAGTTTGCCATTTATTCTGCCAAATTTATAGCTACACATTGAACCAATGACCTGTCTAGGTAGCCAGTATGAATTATGTGCAAAATGTTATTTCCTAAATCTGGATGTCATTATCTCTCAACTGTGTACTTCCAAAAGAGCAGCTCCTTCCAAAGAGAGCTTGTAAGTAAGCAAAGAGGGAGAGCCGATTTGCCAAAAGTGTTTGTGCTTCTGTGCTTAATGAAAAGAAACATTTTTACTTTTCCCCAGACGCTTATATCACAGCTATTCAGTCTATCAATTTATCCTATTTTCTTGAAAAATTGTACATTTAAGAAAACATGGTAACACCTGTCACGTACGACTTATTACTTCACATTTCTTTAAAAAAACCTTTTCAAGTTTAAAAAAATTTAATATATAGAACATGAGGAGAAATTGCTGGGTTTGAGTGATATTCTCTATTGGCACATTTATCGCTTGTTGTACAAGAGGTGGCGACCCCGTTAGTACTTAAAAGGAGTGTGCTGACATGCAGGAGATGTTCTGGCTTTCCAAGCCAGAGCCAAAATGATTCATTGCTGCAGTGGAGAAGCATGGCTCCTGCAGAGCTCCTGCCTGGATAGGCTTTGTGGGAATGCAGCCCCATCACCTGCAGGCTTGAGCAAGCTTTGGGGACTCTCTCCATGTTCAGTCGAGACGGGAGAGGCCTTGACCCCAGCCTGCTGATTTTTGGCTCCCCCACAGAATCAAATCAGCTTCTTGGCCGAACAACTTCCTCCCCAAGCCCGGTCCCCAACTCTTTAATTTCCCTTCACCCAGCCCACAGATAGGTTTTTCCTCCCACTCCACCAGCAGGGCCCCCACGCCCCGGGGCGCAGTGCCTGGGCCATGTTTGCTTTCACACTGACTCAGTTCTGTGCCCATCCCACCTCAGACCACAGTGGCCCTGGGCTGAGAGTTAAGAAAACTGCTCACAACAGAAGCTGAGGCCACGTGAAATCTGACGGGTTTCTGATATATAGCCAAGCCTGTGTCTGAGGTCAGGTTTATTGACAGGGTCACAACATGCAAACATGCTTCCCCTGCTCCAGACCTTCTGCAGAAAAGATGCCTTGTGTACAGACAACCACAGATATGCAGGGTGGAATCCTGCCTTGCGTAATGCCCGGCACCTCTCCAAATTATCTGTTTTGCACTGGCCTCTTCCAGGAGGCACTCAGAAAGTGTGTCTTGTGAAAGGATTGTCTCTGGGATCGGTAGCAAACTATTTTGGACTCTCTGCTCCTCATGCTGTGATCTTTGTGTGGCTGTGTGTGGAAACATGGCATGAGATCAACATGGTAAATGTGGAATGCAAAATCAAGGCTGCTGTGTGATAAGGATTCCTGGGATGTAGTTAGGACTCTGTCATGCTCATCTCAGTTATGTACAGAGGCAGCCTATGGAGGAGTTGGCCCATCATCTCCCTGCCTACCTCTTCTCTGTCCTGCTGTGCTGTGATCTGCTCTGTTTCTTGCAGAAAAGTGGTGGCTCTCTGTGCTTTGCCAGCAGAGCTTCGTGAAGATGCAACCGGAGGGTGCAGAGTGTGCGGAATCCTTCCCGTTGTGCCCTGCCAAAACTCCCTGCACTAGGGGAGAACAGGCATCTTGTGACTTTCCAAGTTTCACAATGCAGAGTGAGAGGATGCTGTTCTTTCCATACCCATTCTGCATATTCAGATTTTTCCATTAGTGTCCTTTCTCAGTAGGAGGAGAAAATTTTGCAGTAGGATAGGAAACAGGGAACTGAGCAGGGGGAGAGAGGGAAACAACTTGTCACAAAGGTTTTGCAATGCTTGTCTGATTACTACCATCAAATTCCCCTCAGCACTCACACTGTGAGCCCTGAGTTGGCAAACTGATGGTTGCTGTCTTATGAGCATATGTGGGATCTAAGCACACACACCTTGCTTGCTTTCCTTCACCCTGGAGCATTGTCTCTGCAGCAGTGTTCAGGATTCAGATTGAGCTCAGCTCTCACTGAGATGAGAAAATCTCATCCTCCTGTTCTCAAAAAATTGCTTTTTGAGGGTTACATACATTAAGAAATGGCACAGTTATGAAAACATGGTGTACACCATATATTCTTTCATTGGTCATTCCTGTTTCTACAAGTACTTCAGACTATTATTGTGTTTGTTATTTCTCAGCTGAAACAAACACAATTCCTCTCCTGTCAATTCAGTGCTGAAGCACAGCTGTAAACCCAGCACTGAAAAGCTGGTGTTTTGCTCTTCACACTGGTAACTCTGATGACCTGAAAATAACCTAATGTTTCTGTGCTGCTAGATGGCTTAATTCCTGCTGCTAGATGGACTTCAGTATTAAAATACATGAATTTCAAAAGGGAAAAAAAGATCTGGAAAATTTTTTCTAATTGCCTGTAAAAGTTACAGGAGGAAACATCAGTGGGATTTCATTTTCACAAGTTATAGACAGCTGGACTGCATTTATGTTGTCACAGGAGCAGCCACTCTCCTCTCTGAAAGCTGGGATCTGACTGAGGCTGTCCAGCCTCCAGGATTTGTGAGACACAGCTGTATGGCAGTTTCTCAAGTATTAATTTTTTTCTTCACTTTCCAAAGCTGTTCCTAAAAAGCCATTTGAAAATGGGAACAGGTAGTAACTAGTCCCAGAAGTCAGAGGCAAATAAGTGGGCTCTCTTTGAACAGAGGGAGATAAGGACAGATCAAAAGACTGCAATATGTCAGACACTGGCACTTTCTAATATGCTGTCAGCCTATGGTGGCATTTCCCAGAAAGTCACTGTTCTGTCCCAGTTTGTCACCTACTCCAGCCCTAGGTCAGTGTTGTGCCTGGTTCTGCAATTTCTCCAGGAACTGCTAGGGCTGGCTCTGGGAAAGTGAAAGACTGTGACTCCTTTTACTGCTCCAGGTGGTGCAAAGGAAAAGATACAGAGCTGTGCTGCAAAGCAAGTGTTATCAGGCTGCCCTGCAGGAGCAAATCTCTGTTGTAATTTCTTTATCAAACAGATCTGACACCCACATCTCTTCTGCATACCAGATATTCTTCTGGGCCCAGACACAAATACTGTGGTGGTCTGCGTAGTCTATTTAAGAGGCAGCTTTGTTTGAAGTCTACCCAGTGCTGTATGTAAGCTTTTTCTCACTTTTGAAGCTTTGAATAAGAAAATGTAATGGCTTTTGGAGATATGTTGGTTGACAAACTGAGTTTCCAAAGAGCATTTTATGGTAGCAATGTAAGAAAGTTTTGCTTTTCATTTGTCTTACACAGAAACCTGTCTTTACTAAGTCTGCTTTTCTTTGGGATATTCTAGTTGCAAAACAGTACCTGATAAAATTCTAAATGCTGCTGAAGAACATAGCCTCTCTCTTCCAGTCTTAGCCTTTGCCATCTAGTCTTTGCTCATGTTCACCTCCAGGCTTGTTTCTTGGTGAACAGAACTAAACAAAAGCCAGCTGTCCTGAAAGCTGACTGAGCACTGCAGGTCACTGCAGACAGGCTGGGATTTCCCAAGCCAGCCAGAGGTGTCACTGGGCATCACGGTGATGTCCTAGCTCAGGATCTTAGGTAGGTGCTGGAGGTTGCACAGGGAGGCACTGATACAGCTTCTTGACAACACGAAATGGCAGCCTAACCACATGTTTCCAACACAGCCCAGGATGGAAGGAATTGTGGTCACAAGCTTTGTTCGACAGCACAGACAAGTAGAAAATGTCACCTACATGCAACAAATTACAGCCTGTCACAGTCACGCTCTGCACAGACCCTGACAGCTCTTGAAAGCCAGAATCATGTGCCCTCCCACCTTTACAAATTCCAGCAAAGTGCTTCTGCTGTGCCATCAGCAGACAAGTGTTCTCTCCAGAATTAAGGATTTTAATGTGGGAAGGGAAAATGGTGAAAGTTCCCTGCTTTCTGCCCTGCTTGTTCCTTGTCTTTGAAACAACAAGAAGCACAAATCCTAGCATGGCAAAGGACTTCTCAGCTGAACAAAATGATTTACAGGAGGAATAACCACATAATGATAGGCATGAGACAAGGGCTAAATTTACTGCAGTTCTGTACAGGCTAATCTTGCATAAAATGAAGATACTTAGTAATAGCCGTCACTTCTCATCCTGCTTCTGGATCACTGCAAAACATCCCTGTTGTTCCTTCAATGTTATAAAATCAACCATATAGCTTTGGCAACACACTCAAAAGCACTGTCATCTCCTAGCACACTGGAAATACCAATTGTTTGCCAGAAACAGCTCTGCTGGGAGACAAGAATTCCAGGTTCTTGCAAAATATTTGCCTTGGGGTGCCACAGTAATAATTGACTGGTACAGGAGTGTAACAAACTGCAGGAAGGCTCTGTTTCTAATGGCTCCATCTGCATGACTGATAAGTGCTGCTGAACTTGGTGAAACAGGTTGTTTACATAATACGTATTTTCCTGACGGTCTGATAGACAGTAATACGCCATTATGCAGATTGCAAGTGTTGGTTTTGGCCACACAGCAGCTCTAGAGTATCTTTGAGCATAAGGTTGTTTTTCAGTTCTGAGCCTCTTGATGAATGGTTTGTAGGGAAAGTAGGTTTTTCAGGCTTAAAATTTAATCCAGGGTGTGGACAGGAGAGCAGGACGCAGCACACCCAGTCCCACATCCAGTGGTGTGAGCCACTCTGGTTTTGCCCTGTCAGATGGAAGTAGTTTTTTACTGATGGTCAGGATTGGTGCTTGGGATCAAATGTACTTGGCTATCTAAGGGCCTGGCTTGGGGTTCCCTGCAGTCAACAGCAGTGGCCTTTTGAAGCCACTCCAGTAACTCAGTAAGTATCAACTACTGTGTGATGCTCAAACCAGCACTCCCAAAGAGCACCCCCTTCCAGCTGGAACCCAGTATCTGCATTCAAGGCCTTCAGCAAGCTGGTTTCCAGCAGCACTGAGCTGCAGATACAATGGGAGATGGTAAATCTGTCTAAATCTGCAGAAGATCATGATGCTAGAATCCTAGTTACCTTTTTGGTTGAAAAGTCTTTCCTGAGTTACCATATAACAATAGTCACATAGCTTCAAAAATAAAAGCTGGGATAGTCCTGGCTCATGTGGAGCCTTACAGTCAGAACTACTAATGATATGCTATATACTATGTTCTTATCCAATTCTACCACTGGGATATTAGAACACTCTCATAAGTACACTAAGTTGAACTTCCAGCTGTTGCTGGTCTCAGCTTAAAAATATAATTAGTTAAGACTGTGTGATGATGTTATGGGCAGGTGCTGATCTAATGTGGGTGTGTTGCTCCTGATATCTCTAAATGTGCCCCAGAAGTGTCAGTAAGCACAGGGTAACTGGTAACAGGAGCTGGTACAAACAGGTCTCTCTTGTCTGCTTGACTAAGGACACAGCAAACACCAGCTGGGTATCACAACTGAGAAGCAAGATAAGCCCCTTGAAGCAGTTGTAAATATTTGGTCTTCAGAGAGGGCTCTTTGGAATGTTTTCATGTATTTGGATGACACCTCATTGTCCTTTTAAGGAAACACCACATGGAAGAGTGTCTGGGAGTCCTCCAGCACATCCCAGCTGATGGAGAATCAGTCCAAAGCTATGGACATCTAAGAGAGACAGTGCCACAATACATCTATCAGCAGGGCTGATGTACTGTTCCATAACAGGCATGGAATTTCATCCCATGATGTCCTTTGTTTCCCAATGCCAGTCAGGGCACTCTACATGCTGGAGCTATATCTGCTCTTTTTTTTTCCTTTTTTTTTTTTTAACTTGGAAAATATCTGGCATCTGGTCCCTGAAAAGGGTTCTGAAACAGATTTGGTGCATGAGACAGCTGTAGCAAATGTCTCGACCAAACCACCCTAGAAAGGAGCCAGAAGAAATACAAATGAATAGAAAAGGAGTAAGAATTCCTCATAATTCCTCATAAAGATGCACCTATCTTCTTTAATTAGACCACTGGCTCTTGTACACATTTACAAACAAGTTTCTGGGTGCAGAATGACTACTGAGACAACTGGTACCACCAATTATTTTTTTTTACCCAGGTCAGACCAAAAAAATGCAAAAGGCCAAATTCTGCACCTTTTTTGCAATTCCTGTTGCACCATGCATGCCCTGGAGAGAAAGTCAACAGCTTTGTGGAAACATTAACACCTCTTTGGTGAATTTTATGTTCAGATTTATTTCTTCCAGCACAAATTAGATATTCCTACCCCCTGCAGAACGGGCACAAAAGATTTCTGGGAAGCCGGCTCTGGCATTTCACAAAAGGAGGACAGATGTGCCCTGAAGCCCTCCTACACAATACCAAACACTGTGCATTCAACAGACCTGCTGGTTAATGATCTCGCCCATAAGTAATGTTTTAACCTTAGAATGGTTTTTGTTTGCTTCTAAAGCCACAAAGCCAAAGAGGAAGTGTAGGAGAACGTGGGCAGGACAGTGGCCAGGAGTCTCATGACCTCATCTTTTTCCGCCACATGGGGATTGGTGGCTGTGCTTGGGACAGGGTTTAAATTCCCAGAGCTCAGAGATGTCAGGCAGCAGGGGACGAGGCGAGAAAGCCAGAGCTGCTGGGAGCCAACTGCCTGGAGCTGCTGCTGGGATCACTAAGAGTGCTTTTCTTGTGGCTCACTCCTCCAGCACCAGAAAAGGTAATTGTTTTGCTTTTTTTTACCTGACATGTGCCAATCCATCTGCAGCTTTAGCCTAGGAAACATTGAGCAGATCTTTGAAAACTGCTTCATTGGGCAGGGATGTTTTCTATTTCTTGTTTCTTATTTATAGTGGAAAAAGGTGTGCTTTCATAGGAGCAAGGTTGCTTTAGCAATGCCAGGTATTACACATAATCACAGTTTTAAATTTGTGTGCTGTTAGATGTTGGGAGAAGGTTACTGAAAACCCTGCCACTGAATCATGCACTAGAAACTCAGAGCTGGTGCTTGAACACAGAAAGCTTTCTCCCTCATGTAACCACTGCCTGGCAGTGTCCTTGTTTCTCCTGGCAGGCTCACAGTTCGTGCTGCACTATGCTGAGTGGATGGGACAGTCACACTTCTCTGTGAAACTTCAATGTGCAATACCTCTGGAGTGTCCTTTCTCAGGGCCAGCCTTACTGATGCATTTTAAATGTCCTAAGCAGCTTTCTTTCCTGCTATGACTTACCAAAGTTTTGAATGACTCTTGTTCATCAGTGAATTGGTTTAAATTCTCTGGGATGTTCCTTATTCTGGGAACTGGTCAGTAAGCACTGAAATTTAGTGTAGCTCTCCTAATTTCAGCAGGAATCAGTTATTTATTAAATTGCTAAAGCTGCAATGTGAGCAGCTATTTCACTTCATCTCTTGTTTGGAAACACAGGTTATTTTGTTCAAACTTCTGGAGGGGAAATGCAGGTCTATCAATAAGAGCAGTTTATGTCCATATAAACTGATTTTATTCAGCAACTCGAGTTAATAACCCTAAAAACTAGTTTTAAAATAACTGATAAGAGACTACAAACTGTTTGCATTAACCTGCCTCTTTTTAAAAAAAAAAATTATATTAAATGAATGAAGATAAACCAAAGCTGGTATTTATAAAAGTTTTTCACAAAGCTTTTCCTTGCCTATGCAAGTCAGTAGACAACAGGAGTCAGTTCATCTTTTCAGTGTGGTTTTTCTCACCACTGCTTAGCTCTTCTCAGTACTTAGTTTCAAAGTTCCTGTAGCTTTTGAGCTGCTAAGTCATTACAAGGTGGGTGGGGAGTGGTGATGGAGGATAGAGGAAATAAAATCAGTTTGTGCAAGTTGCATCCGTATCAGGGACCTGGTCTTGGCACAGTGAAGCACACGAGGATAAAGGAAAAGCCGATAGAATTTTTGTGGTATTTAACTTTATTGACTTACTGTTCCAAAATATTTTCTAGGTAAAACATCACAATGAAGGTGGCAGTTCTGTGTTTATGCCTTATCAGCATCACTGCTGCATGGCCAGTGAGTAAATCACAGACACCCCCAGCACTTGAATTATTTCCTTTGCACATCAGTGAGAAATACTTATAAATGCTTTTTCTCTTGTCTCCTTTGAAGGTGTTTCAATCCAAGCAGCATGCCATTTCTGCCAGCTCTGAAGAAAAATATGTAAGCTCCTTTTGTCTTTCTGTTAATTTTCCTTAATAAATACTTTTTTGTTGTTGTTGCTGTTTCTTCCAAAACACATTTTCTGGTACTTGTTCTATGATTGTAGACGCTTGCAGAACATGTCCTCACCTGGCTGTTATAAGCCAGTTTCAAAGCAGAGAGTCACTGATGTTCACAGACTTCTTCCTGTGTAATGTGTCCTGGTTGTGGACTTTCATTAGCTCTGTCTCTGGACTGGCACTGGATATCTTTTTTTCCTAATTAAAAAGAGAAAGGGACTGCAGTATGGCAAAATTACTATAACTCATATTCGTTAGTGTGGATCAAATGACAATATTTGGTGTTGGAGGAGCACTTTAACCTGATTTCTTTTTTTTTTTTGTTTTGAGTGATGTAAGGGGACTGCATTAGTCTTGTGTATAACTCTTTAATTTATACACCATTGCCAGCTGTTACCATTGTAAAATCAATTCTTGACTCTGAGAACCAGGTACAGCATTTAGTTCAGAGTCTTCATGATGAGAGAGAAAAATCACCCTGCAGAAAGGGCCTAAGAATTAGCAGAAGCAATGATTGTTAGATAGAACTCCAAATTCCACTCAATAAAAACAAGCTGGAGAAACTGATCTGAATTTCCCCAGGCTCTGCCAGTGGGAGAGGCACACTTATCTATCTTCTGGGCACAATGTCCATCTGGGATCATGGCTTGTTCTGAGTCCTCTTCCTAGTGCAATGAATAGCTGAGCACACATCCCCTACAGAAGGACTGTGTACTGCAGATGCCACATCTGCCTGAAAACAGAGGTTGGGATGAGCAGATTTGCCTGCTCCTTGGAGGATTAACCCCTCCCTTTTATTTTCTCTTGAAGGACTCCAGGGGCCATCACTTGCACAGATATCACAACCACCGTGTGAATTCTCAGTCTCAGGAGAGTCAGCAGAGCCCACAGAGTGACCAGGTGTCATCTCAGCAGGTACAGGCACCTAACTGGAAAACAGAGAATCTTTCCATGCCAAGATTTGCAAGCTATGATTAAGTGCTTAAAGAACAGTCAAGACGCTGATCAGCTCTACTGTGCATGCCTTTGAGTACTAACAGTGAGTTTTGTGTTGCTTTCAGACCCTTTACTCTTCAGAAGAAAGCGTGGATGTCCCAGAACAACCAGTAAGTGTTTTGAAGGACAACATATCAATTGTGTGCTGCAGGGCAGGCAGTGTGTTGCAGCTCTCATTTTCCTCAGTCAAGTACAGTTCTTGCAGTAACATCTCTCCTGAAATAAAACAAAGCTCCAGGCAGGGTGAGGTGATTCCAGAAAAATGCCTGCATGTAGCTCCTCAACACTGCCTGAGCCCTGGGTAAAAGGGACAGATACCAGTCTGCACCTCTCACATCCGTGTTCATTTGCCTGATGTGTCATAAATGTTTTCCAGCACTTTCCTGATGTGTCAAGCAAGAGCCGTGAAGATGTGGATGATGATGATGATGATGATAATGATTCCAATGACACGGATGAATCCGAAGAGGTTGCCACGGCTTATCCCACAGACGTGCCAGTAACTGAACCATACCCCACTTTCCCTTTCACGCGGGGAGACAATGCTGGCAGAGGTGACAGTGTGGCCTACAGGATGAGGGCAAAAGCTGCACTGTTGAAGTCTATCAAACTCCACAAAGTTGCCAAAAAGGTAAATAGCACTGAGCAGTGGGACCATGCTCTTGGAAACGCGGAGTGAACTTGAAAATGGACAAGGCATTTTATGGGAATTGGTTTTGAAAAGAATTGGTATGGGGAAAGTAGGCATAAGAGAAGGAATGTACTTCCTTTCTCTGGGTACCACAGATCCGGGGTCTCGATGGCTGCCAATGCGCCAGGGCAGGAGGGGAGCCCACGGCTGCAAGCAGTGCAAAACTGCAATTTGCAATGTCACGATATACTTGCACACATGAAATCCGAGGCCAGGAGCAGATGAGAGTTTCTCTTAATGTGAAAGGTTCATGTAACTCCATAAAACACTAGAGTATCTCCAGGCAGAGGTGCATCATGCAGGCTTTGATTGCTCCCGCAGCCCGAGCAGCCTGCGTTAGCGCAGCACTTGTCGGAGCAGTTCCTCAGGAGTGACAGTGGCTCTTGTTCTGCTCTCTAACACAGCTCATCTATGATGCCACTGAGGAAGATGAGAGCGACATGGATGCAGACAGCCAGCGCTCTGTCTCCCGGGAGGATTCTGCTTCCCGCAGCTCCCTGAGGAAGCACGCCAGCAGCGTGGTCTGGTCTGACCAGAGCCACGGGCGGGACAGCAGCGAGCGGGACAGCGACCCGCGTGACCGCAGCTTGGAAAACGACAGCCGGCACAAATCCGACAGCTTCGAGGCAGAAAGCGACAGTAGCAAGTCCGGCTACAGAGGGGACAGCCTCTCCAGCGTGGAAAGCAAGGAGAGAGGGGACAGCCAGCCGAGTGTGGAAAGCAGGGAGAGCCGGGACAGCCAGCCGAGTGTGGAAAGCAGGGAGAGCCGGGACAGCCAGCCGAGTGTGGAAAGCAGGGAGAGCCGGGACAGCCAGCCGAGTGTGGAAAGCAGGGAGAGCCGGGACCGCGTGTCAGCTGAGCTCTCTGACAACATCAGCAACCAAACCCTGGAAAGTGCCGAGGATTCTCAAGACCGTCACAGCATCGAAAGTAACGAAGTCACCCTTTAAAGGGAGACAAAAATAATATTCCCCATCTTTTTCAATCCCTACCTAAGGGAAGCGGGCAGTAGCTTCATTTCGGGGAAGTGTTTGTTAATGTAGTTCGTGTGGTGACTTTTGGGGTTCGGGGCGGTCCATGGCCCCCGGGGCTGTGCCGGCGAGGCTGTGGCTCTCGGCGGGCGAGCCTCGCTCCTCGGGCACGATGCTCTCTGCGCTGCCGGGCGCTGTTTTGCTGTAACGGGACTTAAATAAAACCTCAAAACCCTGTACCTGCGTTACTGTTCACTGGGGCTGGGACAGGACGGGGGGAGCTTTAATACTTCTTCTTAAAATGATGTGAATTCGCTATTCCCCAAGAATTTAACCAGTACAACCCTTTCGCGAGGCCTCCTTCTGCTTCCACCGAGGATGAGCGGGACTCCAAACACCCAGCGCCGGCCCCTGCACCGCTACCACAGGGGCGGTCCGGGGTTGCCGTGGAGAGGGGAGGGCGGCGTGGGAGGAGGAGAAGGAGGGCGGGAAGGAGGTCCCGGCCGCCGCTCCCGCCGGGAGCCAGGGGGACTACACCTCCCTCCGTAGCCCGGGCTTTCCGCCGGGGGGCGGGCAAGGGGCGGCGGCGGCGGGGCCGATGGCGGGCGGCGGCGGCTGCCGGCGCGGGCGGGAGCAGCTGGAGCTGGAGCGGCTGGGCCAGGCGGCGCGGCCCGGCTCCTGCCCGCCGTCGCCGCCGCTCTCCGCCTGCTCGCGGCAGGCCTGGAGCCGGGACAACCCGGGCTTCGAGCCCGAGGAGGACGCGGCGGCGGCGGCGGCGGCGGCGGGGCCGGTGCTGGAGATGGACGTGGAGTGGGGCAGCCGGGCCGCGTCGTCGCTGGGCAGCGGCGCGGGGGCCCCGGCGGGCGGCGGGCGGCGGGCGCGGCGGGGCCCCGCGGGGCGCGGCGGGGCCGAGGGGCCGGGCCGCCTCCCGGGGCCGCCCGACGGAGCCGCGCCCCGCAGAGCGGCCTGGGCCAAGCGCCTGGCGCGGAGACTGCGAGGTGAGAGAGCCCCGGCCGCGCACCCCACACCCTGACCCGGCTGCACAGGCGAGGGTGCCGCTTCCTGCGCGCTGTAGAGTTGTTTGTAGTCTCTCCTCTGTCGTTGTGTGTAGTCCCCCTTTTCCTCTGCCTGTGTCCTTTTCCATCCATCCTTGCCTGTGTCGCTGTGTCCCCGTCTCTTCGTGCCCATCCATCTCCCCATCCCCGTCCCGGTCGTGCCCCCCAGCACACGCAGATGCACCCACACCTCGCTCCTTCCTTTCCCACGTCTGCCTCCCAGGTCCTACTCCTTCCTGGCTGCTTTCCGTGTGAGACACTCCCGCATAGCGGAGGTTTAGGTTGGGCATTAGGAAGAATTTCTTCACTGAATGGGTGACATTGGAGCGGACTGCCCAGGGAGGTGGTGAAGTCACCGTCTCTGGAGGTGTTTAAGGAAAGACTGGATATGGTACTCGGTGCCGTGGTCAAGTTGGCACGGTGATGTCGGGTCATAGGTTGGACGTGATGATTTCAGAGGTCTTTTCCAACCTCAGCTTTCTGCTCCAGCAGCAGGTCTTCGGAGAGCTGGAGTAGAATGCTTGTGCTTCTTTCTTCCTCAGCATCCCTTATTCTATAGAAGAGGTGGCATAGAGTACTTAGAGTGGGTTTCCTGGGAGGGTGTTAGAATGACTTTTTCTTTTCTGCAGCACTGTGCAGTGTCTTGGTGCTGCCCTTGACAGTCAAGAGCTGCCTGTTGTCACACAGCTGGTGACCAGGGACTGTTTGAAGCAAAACTGGGCACACATCAAGTGAACATTTGGGGTGTTGTTCAAAGCTTACTGCATTAACTCCCTACTGAGCTGGCCTTGTACAGGGTTCATTTGATTGGACGGGGAGTCCTTTGGATTTAAGGCTGTGGGAGTACATTGAAAAACCCTCCCTTCTTTTCAGAGAAGCTCAAAATGTCAGCTTCAAACTGTGCAGATTTTAAACAGAAGATTGGTTTAAGTGTCAGGCAAAATCTTTGTAGCTATAAACCTGCAGGAAAAGCAAACCCAATTTAGTAAATAAAGATTCTTCTTCTGAAATGTGGATTTTCTGAAGTGGTAGGTATTACTGTTACTGGCTGCCACAACATCAGTGAAGCTATCAAAACCAACTTGACTTTAAGCAAGGATTTGTACCTTTTCTGATTTTCATGTGCATTCAGAGATCATTTGCCGTAATGATTTCTCTAGCTGTGGCTGTATTGCACCAGAATAAATCCCTCTTGAGCATTGCAGTGTCCTAGTGGTATGCAAGTCAGACTTGCAGAGATTATGGAATAGAGCATGTTTTCTTTTTAGCAGATTTTATTGGGACCATGTTCAGTGACCCAGGTCACTTCTTAAGAAGAAACCAGAATGACCAGTGAAAAAATACCAGCAATAATTGTGTTGTGCATGAATTGGCACTGCTGTTTGGAGTCTCCAGTGGTGTGTTTGATTTAGTCTGTTGCTGAGATATTTAATTGCCTAGGAAAAGAGCTGCTTCACATGGAGAAAGTGAAGTCCTTTCCCAAAAGCTTTTATCTAAGTTCAGATGCTCCCTTCATTGTAGTTGTTGCCAAGAAGGAGCCTCCTGTGTATGCTTTTAACTGTGGTGGAAATCAGCAGTGTTTGTACATGAGGTGGGTGTGAGAGTGACTTAGTGGTGACCTGGCCCGTGTCGCTCCTGTTTGATCTCTGGTGATGGTGATTTGTGCAATAATACTCAATACAGCTTCTGTCAATTCCTGACCTGCATCTATAGGTGAGTGTAGCTAAAGTTACTGTAGTCAACAGATCCTTTTCTGACTCTTTGATGAGAGTGCTGCCATCATTTCCTGGGCACAGTAAATGTCTGGGTGAGACTTTGGTGCTGTGGAGGTGCTGTGGCACGCTGTACTTGCCTGTGGAATAGGAAACACCTCCTCTGAAGAATGTGATCCCTGTGCTGCAGTTAAAGGGCTGTTTTAAAGCTTGACATTATTATAGGACACTTGAAGGATGACTGAGGGTTTAGTATTGGAAAGAATACTCCACAGTTCTTTTGACATTCCATGGGTATCTATGAGGATCTTTGAAGACTGGAAAATGGTGCATTCAGTTTTATTTCAAGATGACTGCAGGAAAGTTGGCATGGATTTATTTAATGAAATTACACCTCACTAGACAGAATCAACAAGAGGGATTAATCCTTTGGATATCACAAAATATAGTTTTACTGTTGCAAAAAAGGTGCCACTCAGTATTGAAGGACGTTCAATGATAGCTTGCACTTTACTTACTGTCAGTTATGAAAGAAAAATGCAGAGAGGATTTAAAGTGTTGGGATTTTGGTAATTGTAACTGTTGGGGAAGCTGTAACAGGATTTACTAAGTGAATAGAAAGTCAGATGCTTCAGGCTATCTGTATTTTAGGTTCTTTGTGTGGATTCTGTTCAGATTCTAACATGAGTGTCTGTGAGTGGCTTTAGTTCCTCCAGTTTTACAGATCTCATCAGCAAATATCCCAGATGCTGGGAGGAGAAGAGGGGCTGGCTATTCTACTCTGTTAAGGAGGAAGTTACCAGAAGGTTTTATGGATAAAAAACAAGGTCTGTTTCCAGAGCCTGGCTGGAAAGGTAATCCTGCCCTGTAGAGCTGTACTTGGTCACCCAGTGCTGCCATGTCCTCATGTGTGTCATCACTGATGTGTGTTGGGCATTTCTTGAAAGGTTTTCTTAGTTATTGTTAAATGAAAGTACCAAATACCCTTCCCAGTCACTCATTAATTGTTACTTTCACGGAGACTGCTACGTACAGAATGCGTATGAACAATTAGTAGTTGCAATTTGATAAAAGTACACAGATTCTGTGAAAAAGTTGATGAATAGCAAATTTATATGAGGAAACAAAACAGTTCTGGTGCTTGCAGCAGATGTGAAACCCAGCACTGTTTACCTCCACTGTGTTTGATTCACCTAAATCAATATTCTAATAAGGCAAAAAGGGGAATAATATATGTACATTGCAAAAATGTAACAGCTGATGAAAGCTCCAAGCTAGCTGACGCGCAAATTCAGAGTTTAGCCCATGATCCCTGGTGCTGTTTGGTTGGGATTCTTCTTTGCTGTAACCTTAACTTTCTGTTCTTTGCTGACTTGACTCCTAACAATAGCCTAATATGACAGAGTTTGAGTTTGGAAGCTTTCTGCTTCTGCTCACCACATTTCTTATTGGTGAGTAATGTGCTGACAGCCAGGACTTGGCTTCCTCACCAGCTTAGCTCACTGGCTTTTCCAGCCTTTTCTTCCTCTCTTCCATAATGTTTTCCTGCCTTTATTATGAGGGTTGCTAGTGCAACGTAGGGCTGTGCTAGAGGCTGAATTTGTTGAGTTATTATTATTAGTGACTCTGTAAATGTTCTTGGATTTGTGTTTTTATCTTCAAGAATGACCTAATGGGGAGGATTTGGCATGTGGTGTAGTAAAGTTGCAGTCTTTATCCGCACATTTTCAAACTTGGCCTTAAAGAACAGCTTTGAAAAAGCTGTCTTATTTGGGGCTTACACTAGGGAAGGTTGTAAGTTACTAATTAAGCCAGTTGAATAGAGATTAATGGTAAAACTGTTAGTGCTTGCTGTGCTTATGCAAGAGAAGTTTCCAGGTTTATGTCACAACTTAAAAATGTGGTAGCTGAAAGGCTTCAAGGAACATCTAACACATTATTTTTTTTCTCATTTGTGCAGGTAGAAGAGCTTCCTTATTCCCATCTCTGTTAGCAAACAAAGGGCTGCAGTAGCCAGCTTAGATCTTTGTCTTACAGCAGTGGTTGCAGATTGACTGAACTCTTGCTTCATTGTCAGCTTTATAATGTGCTTTGGCTACCCCTGTTACTGTTCCATTTCAAGTTACTGTGGTATGTTTGATGGATCCAAGATTTTTCCTAGGGAGTCTGAGGTTACTACATTTCCCTCTACTGAGAATGTAAAGGATGTTTTGAAAGGTTGGCTGTTTAAAACACCTGAAAAGAATGAAAGTTTAGTGCAGTTCTGTAGCAGTGAATTTTTAGTTTTAAATGCTTTTTTGCTCATCAGAAACCAAGGTCAAATTGCCTTGCTTTAGGTGTAAATGAAGAAAAGTCCCATGAAAGGAGCAGTCTGAGCGTCAGCAGCTGTTCCCAGCTTTCTTCCTGTTCTGTACTAGGCATAGGGAATAAGCATGCTGGTTGCTAACTGCATTTAGTTTCAAGGTGGTTGTTTTAGAGACTCCATTTAAAAGATCCTTTTGCTTTTGTGTTACCCATTTGGAAGGAATCACCCAAGTTCAGTAGCTTCTCTTCCTATCTTTTTGGGAATGTCAAGCATTACATGAAGTGAGGAACAGGCAGAAACAGTTCATCTGACACAGCTGATAAAGTGGACAGCTAGACTGGACAGCAGTTACTCATTTAGGCTGCTGCTGATGTTTGGCTGATAACTTTGTTGTGCAGGGAAGGAAAACATGAAGAAATGCTCACCAACATCCCTGCTGTGTCTCTTGCCTATCTGGGAGGGGAAGGTTATGATTTGAGTGTTTTAAAAATATATTTGACTCAAGTATCCTCCTTTCATGTAGACGGTTAAGACTGCTCCTAAAGGCTCAATAATGAATATGCATTTTTGTTCATCTAACAATGCTTTTCATGTTTAAAAGAAAAAATGCCAAAGCACTGCACTTTCGTTTCTTGAAGGATGGCTGTCTGTGCATGTCTCTGTATCTTTGTGTCTGTTTTTGTACCACGTGGTTCTAAGTGATAGCACTTCTGCAAATTTTCCACAGATTCTGTTAGAGTTCTGCTGAGCTGTTCCTAAATTATTGTGGTGTCTCATTGATAGCTGATACTGCCTCAGGTCCCATTCTGTCTATGAACGAAGCTCCTCTTGCTTAAACTTCGATCAGTTTAAAATCCACAGAAGGACCTGCAGCAGACATGACATAGGTTAAGCCTTCAATACCACTTTTTATGTCACTTACTGTGTCACTTGTGTTTCTGTACCAGACATCTGTGCACATCAATATATATATATATTCTTTTCCTTTTAAGGTCTGTGGGGGACAAGACTCATGGAAGAGAGCAACACCAGCAGAGAGCGGTACTTGAAAAGCGTTTTACGGGAGCTGATCACGTACATGGTTTTCCTCGTGGTCCTGTGTGTCTGTGAGTATTCTTCAGCACCAGTGCATCCACTGCTGTACTGTCTGCTTGCTCTGATTCCAGAAGGAAGGTTGTTTGATGTGGGAGAAGAATTAATGGGCAGGTGTCTAGGCAAATACTTGGAATCAAATATTTCTCTTTTTTCTGCATGTGGATTGCTGCTTGAGACTGAAAATACTACAACTTTCTGCACCTTAATAAGTTTAGAATCTTTAGGCAGGATTATAATATACTTCTCCTTGTTTTTAAAGAGCATTTTTTTATTGTAGTACCACATTGCAATGTAATACTTGTGCTACACTTTTTGAAGTCACTGAGCACTGAGCAGAAATGGCAAATATGAAGAGGAGGAGTTAGTCATCTAGGACTAACAATTGAACCAGATCACCACGTTTGAAGTGCATCAGCAAGGTTATGCACAGGTCACAGCTGGAGACTTCTGTGGTTTGCGTCATTTGTTGTCTTGATGGCATATGAAGTATCATAACACTATAGAACACAACACAGAGTAACATTTAATATACAATGAAAGAAAGAACTTCTTGTGGAGTTACAAAATACCCGTTTTATTTGTTTGCTAGGGAGAAAACAAAAAAATGTGCATACACTGAGTTAGTGTATCTTCAGAATGCCAGTATGTTTCAAGTCTTCAGTTTTTAGTGTGGGCAGTTCTGCCCTAAAGGGCTGACGTGTCGGTGACACTTAAGATGCCATTTATGATCAGTTGCAATACAACAAGGTGATGTTTCTAATTTTTGTGAGAGGGAAACTCGGAATGGGAAAGCAAAGGCAAAACTACATTGATAGACTGTCTCTGAGAGCAAGTCTGCTCTGCTTGAATGTGGCAGAATTACTAAAAAGCTCAAATTTTATACCATTGACACAACTGTTTTGATGTTGTACTGCAGGCTTGTTTATATATTAAATATTGTATTTTTTTTCTTTCCTGCGTCATTTAAGAATGCTTAGAGCAGGTTTATGAACAAAGCAGTGCAAGGCTGCTTGTGGCTGCCACACTGTACCACCAGGAGAAATGTAGCAGTGAGGGGCTTGCATTAAAGTGAAATTTGTTTCAGCAGAAGAAATTAGACTTTTAACAGGCTGTAAACTATTTGTTTTACTACAGAAAAGGATTTTTGCTAACAGAATGAAGGAAAAGTGTAGTGTGTTAAATATCTAGAGATATTGCTTACTCATGAGTATTTCTTAAGTATCCTTTTTGTTTTTCACATAAGCAGTAACTGTAGGTCAGTCTGGTCTGTGGCTTGGCATGCCCTAGGAGAGAAGTTCCCAGTGCAGGCTAAATTCTGTGGGCATTTCTTGTTCTCTTGTGGTTTGAAGAGTGCATGTTTAGAGAGAATCCAGGTATTGCACTCTCATGTGATACATTCTGTGTGCACAGCAGAAGCCTATTAAAAATAGTTCTTGTTCTCTGGTTGTTAGGGGAAACATAACATTTATAAATTTTATAAAATTGTCAAAACTGACAGTGATTGTTCAGTGTAGGCCTGATCTTTCAGATTCCTCTGAGTTTTAGCCATAGAGTGGTTTAATTATTTATAGGTGGTAACAATATCCATGCCAGAGACTATTTCCTCAAACCATCTTACATTTGTACATCATTTTATGATTTATGCTCTGTGGCCCTCAGCCTGTGTGAGGAAAAGGAGGAATAGTAATTTATTTTCTGTGGGGAGTTTCTCTTAAAGGCACTGCACATCTGGGCTGGAGGTTCGTTGCCTAATCCATGTCATTCCCAGTGCCCTGCAGTATCCTGGTGGGTATCACTGTCTGTTCAAGCAGAGCATGGTTCTCCTGAGGTCTTAGTGCCATCTGTGCAGTTCTCCATGCATGCCTTGGATAGCACAAGCCACCTAAAAAGGCACTACCTGCCTCTCTTCAGGCTGCTGAATGGTGCCTTTGTTTTCCTTGAGGTTAGCTTTGGTAGAAGCATAAATAATAGAATGAGGTGTGGGAAGGAGAAGTGAGTATCTTAAATTGATTGTTCAGTCTACCTTCACTGCTTTTTGTGTTTTAATCACAGTTGACAGATAAATGCTGCTTGGTGTGGATTTTGTTTTGAAGCTTAATAGTTCCACTACAAAATCTGTACAAATACAACCTGACGCATTCAAAACAAATGAAGTACTTTTTTTTAATCTTACTCTTTTTTTGTCTTTCCCTCATTGCTTTATCCTCATTGCCTCATCCTTACCAAATTACCAAATCTTCTGCAGTGACCTATGGGACAGTGAGTTCCAGTATGTACTATTATACAAGGGTTATGTCGCAGCTCTTCCTGGAAACACCTGTGTCAAAAACAGAGAGAACTGATTTCAAAACTTTGTCCACCATGGATGACTTCTGGAAGGTAATCATAACCCAAGTTTTTATATCTCTGTTGCTGTGGTTTGCTGCTCCTGTCATGAACTGTAAATTTAACCTGCAGGATCTTATTTTCTCATGTGGTAGGGTTTGTACATGTAGGTGTGCCCAGTGTCAAAGCTATGGAACAAAGTAGGCCTTTAATATGTGAAAATTTAGAACTCAGATAATGTTGGTGTGGCAGGGTAGGACGATTTTGTGAAGTGTCCTTGGAGGACAGTAAAGCCTTATGTTAGAAAAATTATTAACTGCAATTCTAACACTTCTGTGGAATGAAGATCTACAAAATCAGTGCTGGCAACATGCAAACTAAAATTCTGTCATCCTCCCCAGTTCACAGAAGGCCCTTTGCTGGATGGTCTTTACTGGGAGATGTGGTACAACAACAAAACTGTGGCAGAAAACAAAAGCTTCATTTATTATGAGAACCTGCTCCTAGGGGTGCCTCGCATTCGGCAGCTGAAAGTCAGAAACGGTTCGTGCTCCATACCTGAAGATTTAAAGGATGAAATCAAAGACTGCTATGATGTCTATTCTGTAGCTAATGAAGATACTGCTCCTTTTGGACTCCGGAATGGAACTGCGTACGTAGCATTCCTGTAGACACCTACTCCTCTTTAATCTACTTGTGACACATCTTGCTATCTTAATTTTGTGGCGTTAGTCAAAGCAACTTTGTAACTTCCTTCTCTGAGGGGGTGCATCAAAACTGTGTTGCATGCACATCTTAAATGAAACCTTTAAGTAACTAATACATGCTTTTTAGTCAGCTTTTGTTGGTTTTGTTCTGTTAATTGTAAGTTGAAGGTGAAAAGACCAACCTGCTCTGTTTCACTTACTCCTGAGCTAGCTGGACATATACCAATGAGAAGGATTTGAATGGGAGCAGCCACTGGGGCTTGATTGCCACATACAGCGGGGCTGGTTATTACCAAGACCTCTCGAGGACCAGAGAAGTGACAGCTCTGCAGATTGCGAGCCTGAAGAAGAACCTGTGGCTGGACAGAGGGACCAGAGCAGCTTTCATTGATTTCTCTGTGTACAATGCAAACATCAACCTATTCTGCGTGGTCAGGTATGAACAGAACCATGACAGTGTTCAGTTGCACAGTGTGGGTTGTAGGCTTGGGGTTTTCTTGGTTGCTTTGTTTTGGGGGCATGGGTAAGTGTATGTTTTGTGTAAAGAGGACAGACAACTGAAGTGCCATGCCTCCCTGTCAGAGAAGTGAGACTCCTCATGGAGTCTGTCCTGGCTTTCCTGGTGCCACAATGCCTTGGGTGCAGTTTGCGGGAGACTTCTCTAGGGAGTTGGCTTATTCAAATAAATACACAGGTACAGAGCATCAGCCTTTGGTTTAGGCAGCATGAAACAGGCACAGATGAAAACAAATCCTTCTGTCTCTGTTTCCTCACTGTTCTGAAAGGCTTTGGGTTTTGGTCGAAATTGAGTGTGGTCACATTCACAGCTTTTGTGTGGTGTCTTCTCTGAATCATATGTGGGTTTGTTTCTATTATTTAGATAATTATACAAATAAACCCAAGTGTCTTTTAGTAGTGCTTTTCATCAATTCTGGTTAAATTGAAGTCTTTTTTTCATTGCCTTTTTTTAAATGCAGGTTGCTAGTGGAGTTTCCAGCCACTGGAGGCCTGGTTACATCTTGGCAGTTTCAGCCAGTGAGGCTGATTCATTACATCTCCACTTTTGATTTTTTCCTGGCAGCCTGTGAAATGTCCTTCTGTCTTTTTGTCCTGTATTATATGGTGGAAGAGATCTTAGAAATTCGCATTCATAGACTGCGCTACTTCAGGAGTCTTTGGAATTGCCTTGATATCCTTATCATTGTGGTAAGTAACCTTTGTAATAAGGCTAAAATTGCTTTCTGAAGTGCACTTTGTGGGAGACATTAATTACTCAGTGTTCCTATTGTGGTTTTAAGGTATAGGACCTCATTAGGAAGGATACTTAGAGACTATTTGGCTATTCAGTCTGAATAAGACAATTTTAGTCTGTGTTGCAATGTTGGTAGGTTTTGCAAGGTTGGTTGTTCTGTCTTCAGTGGTTTCATCCTGCTGCAAAGTTAGAGTATTTGTCCATCATACTTTTTCAGTTTTTGTTTACAGAGACATAGCTTTTATTTGAGGTGACAAACTTGCCCTCTCTTCTACATATCTGGTACAGACTATTGCACTGGCTTTCAAGTAAGATAATTGTCTGCTCTAAAACAGTGATTTGCATTTCAAGGAATGGGACTGGGATTTGAATATGTTTGCAAAGAACCACAAAAAGATTTATGGTGGTATTAAATACTCACCAGCTAATACCAAATTTGAAGAAGTGTCTCAGAACTGTAGAGTGCTAGCAGCTGTCTTGGTTAAGTGAACAGTGCACATCAGTAATCTTAGTGCACCAGAAAATATGAGCTTTGTATATAAAGCTGCATAATATAATTCTCTCTGGACTCTTATCAAGCTGTGCTTACCAAGAGTATACAAAGCCAGAAATGCTGAAACAGTTCCAGTCCCACACTCGTTTTGTATCTTCAGGCTTGGATGAATCAAAGGTTTCAAGTCTTGAAGTTAGTATTTGTAATCCAGGGAAATCACATTTGCATCAGAGTGCTTTGTAAATGAAGGGCTGCTTAGGAGGATGTTTACATGAACTGTGTGCTCTTTTTTGCACTTAATGGTTGGGCAGGGACAAGATGCTTTGCTGTTACAGTCAGTGAAGAGTACTCAAGTGTGGGTGTAAAATTCAGTTCACACAAAAGGTCAAAATTCTATGTTTATGCCTTGCCTGAGGGGCATTGTTTAAATGTAGGATTATGTACTTATGACTCTCTATATATGGTGAAGTGTTCCCTCACAGTAATGAGCAGCACATTTGCAGAAGTCAAAGCAAGAAACCTCTATGGTAAAACTGCAACTTCTCTGCTATTGCTTGTTCTGGGCAATACTGCTCAGTCTGTACTCTGGAGAAACTGTAGTGCCTTTTTGGCTACTGCTGTCTTTCTGCTCTTCGTTCTTTTTCACCCTTGTCTTTTTGAGTTGTCATTTTCCCTTCCTTATATTTTCTTCTTTGTGACAGCATCACTTTTCTAAGCCTCTTAGGTGTCACGATTGTCTTGTTCTTCACCTGTAGCAAGGAAATGACTTCTAAATCTTCTTACTCCCAGACTACTTGTCTGTAGTCCAGGACTATAATGGTTTTCTTGTGAAATGCATGAAGTTCCTCATATCTTAACTTTATCTGCCATACATGGCTCAGACGAGTTGTTTTAAAACCCTAGTCATCTTTTGTAAATTTGTGCGTTTCGTTTGTCCTCAGCTGTCTGTGGTAGCTATAGGAATTAGCATCTATAGGACATCCACTGTTGATATGCTCCTGAAGAAGCTGCTGGAAGATCAGAACTCATTCCCCAATTTTGAACCCTTGGCATATTGGCAAATGCAGTTCAACAACATTGCTGCAGTCACTGTGTTTTTTGTCTGGATTAAGGTAATTCCAAGACACATCCCTGTTCTAACAGTAGAATGTGAGCAGTATCCTGAGTTTCATGAGACATTATTTGAGGTTTACTCATGTTTCTCTCGAAGTCAGTCATGTAAGAAAGCCAGAACACAGGGATAACTTCTTGGAGATGAAAAGCAAAGTTGTAATTTGCCACAGGTTTAGTCAGCTCTTGTTTAGGTTTAGAAGATGTAGTCAGTGCATGTGTTTTGTCAGCAGACATGTTAAGAAATGTTTTTATTATTCCTCAATTGATAAGTCAGTAATTCTGACTGGGTACTGCTTTGTCTCCCAGTTATGTTCAGTAAGACATCTCGTGTAAAGGAGTGGAGAGCAATTATGTCTTCCTTGTCTTTACAGCTTTTTTCTTTTCTTTTTTTCTTTTAACAGCTTTTCAAATTTGTTAACTTCAACAGAACAATGAGCCAGTTATCCACCACGATGTCTCGCTGCGTCAAAGATGTCATTGGCTTTGCCATTATGTTTTTTATTATTTTCTTAGCATATGCTCAGTTGGCCTATCTTGTCTTTGGCACTCAAATTGATGACTTCAGCACTTTCCAGGACTGCATGTAAGTACAGGTATAAGAAATGCAAAGAGGATTTTGGTGCACTGGTAAATCATTTGCCTTATCAGAGGCAAATCTTACGACATCCATCTAAGCAGATAAGCTGCAGGCACACTGCTGTTGGTATAACCTGGTAGCAAACACATTTTTATAACATTTTCATCTCAGTGTTAATGCTGTTAGATTAAATAGCAGAGGAGTGAGCTAAAAATGACAGTGTTGGGTTGGTTTGAAATTATTTTTGCAGCAGTTGGTTACATTCCTAGACAGAGCAATGACTCCATGTTCAGTGATTAGATGCTTACTGAAATGTTGGATGCATAATAAGGCTGTGTTCCTGATGGTGTTCATAGTTGCTTGATTCACAGTCCATCTTAGCCAACCATACAATTTATAAGTATCTGGAATCCAGGAGAGAGATAGGAGTTAATACAAGGTTGCTAATCAGTTTTTCCTTGGTTGATTTCGTACAACATAACCTGATTGTAACTGAGGCAATTAACAGGTTCTTCAGTCACTGATTTCCCCTGCCCCCTTTCACTGGGGCAGTGTTGCAAAGAGTTTCTTGCAGAGAAGTGAAGGAACTGGAAATTTGCTGATGGTGCTGTAAATTACCAAACTTCTTCCAGCTTAGAGAGAGGGTTGGGGTTGTATGTGTGTGAGAGGTAGGAGTGAGTCTCAGAGCTTCACAGTAGTAATTATTAGTTTGCTGTGCTTCCTGTTGTGACCAAAAGGGAGAAGTAACCACCATGGTTTTGTTCTGTGTGTGGCACCTAATTGTGAGTTTGGTTATGCCTCTAGATGTGCTTGATGAATTTGTTATTGCAGTCCCTAATGAAGTGTTAAAGCAGTGCAGACTTCTCTGCAGCCCATCAGTCACATTGCTAGAATGAAATAGTTTGAGAATCCTTGCACAGCTCCAGTAATGTTTTCTTCAGCTCCTGGATGTGTTTTGTTTTTTAAGATTTACTCAGTTCCGCATCATTTTGGGAGACTTCAACTTCACAGTGGTTGAAGAAGCTAATCGAATTTTGGGACCCATTTATTTCACTACATTTGTGTTCTTTATGTTCTTCATTCTTTTGGTATGTACACTTTGTTTATGTGGGGTGGGTCAGTGGCTGTTTTTGCAACACTTGTTCTTTGATTCCTCCTGCTACTTTTGGAGCTTTTTCTGATAATGGTGAGTGTGCCATCCATGAAGGGGCCTGACTGCTACATGGCAGGTCACTGCACTCTTTCCTTTTTTTATTAATTTAAAATTGATTTGCATTGTATGGTTTTTTTTCATTCTCATGTAGTGCTCCACATCGTGTTTTTTCAATTTATTATTATTATTATTATTAAGACTTTTATTTCTAAAATCTGAATAATGCCTGGTTGGCATACACAGCAAGGCTGTATCTATTGGTGAAAAGTAGCTGTACTGTTCCATGCAGTTTCTTGGTTCATAAAGTGCCCTAATGTGTGCTGGCTGTGTTCACAACAGCTTTGTTTTGGATGCCATGGACAGCTTTACCTGCTGCAAGAGCCTGGTTCTTCAGCAGTCCTGTATCATAATTTGTAATATTATTTAGTGACCCTTATACTTAGTGCAGATTTTTATTACTATTTGAGATGAGGCATTCAGCTTTTAGTTGTGGGGAAAGATTTCATCTTGGATGTTCACTGATAAGGAAACAGAGAATTTTAAGTGTTCAGTGAGATGGACCAGGAGTCAGTGGGAAAATAAAATGGGTCACTCTGGCCAAAGGTGCACATGAAGCAGGTCTCCTATTTGCTTTTTTGCACCTCACACATTCCAGAGGAACAGAGTCTAGTGTACAGCAAGGGAAAGAAATATTTTTTCTCTAAGGGGCAACAGAAAAGCACTGGAAGGTAAAGTCAGAGCAGGTGATCCAAAATACTCTGATTTGTGTGTTTATTAATATCTGTGCAGCCTCTCATTTAGCCTGAATGAAATGTTGATGCAAGTCCCTTGAGATCAGTCTGAGACCTGGAAATTAATTAGGGGATATGGGCAGAAAGCACCAACTCTTAAAGTTGGGCAAATTAGCAGCAAAAAATAGCACAAATAGTGAGTTGTCAAGTTGTCTCTTACTTCTCTGGTGTTGGGCATGAATGCATAAAGGTACAGCACTGAAAGATTGTTCCAAAGCATGTTTTTAAAGTCCATGAGGAGACAGAGGATAACACTGCCTTTTTACATTGAACATGCCAGTAAATTTATGAACTGTTTTTGAACGTGAATATCCAATTTGCAATTCAGTCATGTTTACTCCATGTCCAGCAGTAATGGCAGCATGGTTTGAATAAGTTACGTGCTTGCCACAGGGTTAGTGAGACCAATATTTTCTCCTTTCTCTGAACAAGAAAGAGCTCTTTTCAGAGTTGATGCCATAAATGCCAAGTGCCTGATTTTGAGCTTTTTGATTTTATCTTTAGTCTGAAATGCAAGCAGAGCTGTAACCAGATAAGAACCTTTTGTTTGTGCTGGTTATTACAGGATGAATAGTTAACTTGCTTCCTCAGGCATTTTTGTTGCCAGCTGTGTTGCCTGGATTAATTCCCAAACCTGTGTAAGTTTGGCCTTGCAGGGATTACTGCCACTGCTGTGTGTAGCTGTGAACCCTCTCTGGAAAGTAATTCTCCAGTTATGTTAATAAACAGTGATGTTGATCAAAAGTTGTTACACTGCAGCACGTCATTTTTCAATATCAAGCTCTGGATGTTAGTTTCTTTTTAAACAGACCACCATTTTCTTCAGGTCTTTCAAACTAAAATTTGTGTAAAAGTCTGCACAAGAAGGTCATAGGAGTAGTATGGCTCAGTCTTGTTGAAATTTCAAATGTCAACGTTTTTGTTTTCTCTTATGAACAGAACATGTTTTTGGCCATTATCAATGATACCTACTCTGAAGTCAAATCAGATATGGCACAACAGAAGGCAGAAATGGAACTGTCTGACCTTATTAGGAAGGTAAATGTAATGTTTTGTATGTTTGACATCTTATTCCTCATATCTGAACTTACTTCATAAAATACTAATAAACTGTACAAAATAAAGCTGACAGCAGCTGATGAGAGTACACATCTCAGTTAAAATAAATTAATCCGAGCTGGGTGTAAATTAAATGAGTGAAAACTTCCCATCACAATGTATTTCAGTCATCGGAGACTTTGCCTTGAATGATCACACTGAATACACTGAATGAGATTGTACAGCAGCTGATTTCTGTAACCAATAAAGTTATTAGAAATCTCATTTCATGAGAGACAACAACATTTCACTTTCTCTTTTAGGGCTACAACAAAGCCATGATTAAACTTAAATTGAAGAAAACTACTGTTGATGACATTTCAGAAAGTCTGAGACAAGGTGGAGGAAAACTCAATTTTGATGAACTCCGGCAGGATCTCAAAGGGTAAGGGAGTTGTTACTTCTTACCTTGAATAATATCCCCAGGGACATGTGATGTTACCTTTTTGATGTGATTTTCCTCTAGCAAAAGTACACTGATGTGGGTAAAGACACACACCAGAGTACTTTTCTTTGCACTATTGCTGGTGTTGGCATCCCACACCAGAGAAAGGATTTGGAGCTCTGGAGCTCAACCTCCTTGAATTTCTGTGTTTTAGGGAGAAAAACACAGAAATCTCTGAGGAAGCAGAGACCTAATGCCTTTGAGGAAATGGTTATGTTTCTGTCAGACCACTGCAGGAGTTTGTGGGCAGTCAGGAGTCCAAGGCAAGGGTACAAATCAAGGAGATATAGAAAGGAGCTGTGAAGGAGAAAGGTTCAGTGTAGGGAAGATTGGTGCTTTAACTAATGAAAGGTGAGGACTGAGGGGTCTTTATCAGTGTTGTGAATTTATAGGCAGTGCTGGGATGTCTTTGTCTTGGGGATGACAGTCTGTCTGAAGTGAGGTGTTTCCTAATACACAGAGTTCTTTCAGCATCTGAAAAATGGAAAGTAAAGGAATTGCTTTTACTGCCTTTTCAGGAAGGGGCACACAGATGCAGAGATTGAAGCAATATTCACCAAATATGATCAGGATGGGGACCAGGAGTTGACCGAGCATGAACATCAACAGATGAGAGATGACCTGGAAAAGGAGAGGGTGAGTTCAGCACTAGGACAGGTGTTCCACCACCACTGTCTGCCAGTCTGCTCTCTGTGCTGGTTTCCTGTCTCAGAAAAATCCTCTAGTCTCCCTTCACTTTTGCTGTCATTCCTGGCTGTCTGAACAGAACTGTAAAAAGGCACAGGGGAGCTGATGGAGGGCAGGAGGTCTTTGACCTTGACACCACCATACCCCATGCACAGGTGAAAGTTTTTACATCTTCTCTCTCTCTTTCTCTCTGGTTTGTGTTTTCACAAAGGAGGATCTGGACCTGGATAGGAGCTCTCTGCCACGTCCTCTGAGCAGCCGCAGCTTCCCCCGGAGCTTGGACGACTCCGAGGAGGATGAGGATGAAGACAGTGGACACAGCTCCAGGAGGAGGGGCAGTAGCTCTAGTGGGGTTTCCTATGAAGAGTTCCAAGTGTAAGTTTATCTTTCTGAGGGGGACAAATCTGCATGGTGGGTTTTGGTTGGGCTTTTTTCATTGTGGGTTTTCTTCTTTTGGTTATATAGCATTCTCTCCTTGACATTAATCAAATTATTAATAAAAACAAGTGTTATGGTTTTGTGACATGTAAGTCACTCCTTTTAATAGCTTTCAAATAATATCTGAACTGAAAATGCCTTAGAGAGTGTCATGGGAGTTGGTTAGAAAATAGAAAATCAGAACAAACAAAAATCAGCAACAAAACTCATGTCCTTAAGACCTCGTCATTGAAAAGTCAGAGAAAACAGTCATGTTACAATAGTGCCAGAAAAGACTTTTCTGGTTTTTTAAGTAGTAAAACTTGAGTTTATTTTAGATTCAGTGAGAAATTCAACTGTTGTTTTTAATGAGATTAAGTTACTCCTGAGAGTGTATTTTGTCCAAAATAATAGATCTCCATATTAATTGATTACAGCAACACCAGCTGAATAAAGAGTTGTGTAACTGGGACCGACAAATTTTTGTGATGATGCTCTAAGAGCAGTGAAAGCAGAGTGCAAAATGTACTTCTTTCCCCATGTGCTTTGCCCCTGTTTTACCTTCTTGCTGTGGTGTACCTTGTCCCTCCTGGACGGTAGGACTGGTTTGTGGGGAGTCAGAGGCGTGCTTGGATAACAGCGGTGTCTCATCCTTTCTGCTCTGTGTGTTGACATGCCAGAACGGTGCTGACTGGGCAATGTGCGAGCCACTGAAGCTCCCACTTGTTGCCCCCAGACTCATGAGGCGCGTGGATCGCATGGAGCATTCCATCGGCAGCATCGTCTCCAAGATCGATGCCGTTATTGTGAAGCTGGAAGCCATGGAGAGGGCCAAGCTGAAGAGGAGGGATGTGTTGGGCAGGCTGTTAGATGGAGTGACAGAGGTAAGAAACCCACTCTCTGTGATCTGGTCACAGCCTGCATGTTTTCCTTGCTGTTGGCGCTTCTTCCTGCCGCCTGGCTTGGCAGGATTGAAGGAGTGGTGGTAAAGAGGAGGTGGGTGCTTTGGCAGTGGGTGAGTGATTTCAGTTTGGTGTTAGGAAAACATGAAATTTAAAACATGAAATTTTGGGAACATAATCCAAGCTTCAGATACGACAACATGTCTTACAGCAGGCCTGTGTCACCATTTAAACCCGGGATGTGGACAGCAGTGGTGTTCAGTAGTTGCTGAAGCAGCTCCTCCATCCCTTGGTGTCTGTTGTGATTAATGCAATATTTTTTATGGATTAGCCTGTTGGAGTCTGGGGGATCCAGCCCAGCCTGTTCTTATTCTTTGTTGCTTCTGGGACTGTGTGTGGCAGGTGGGAGTGGGTCACTTCTGTCACCAGGGTTACCTGACTTCTACTGCTTCCCCCTTCCACCCTCTCTTTCCTGAGGGCCCTTTGGAAGTGGCCAGTGGGAGAAACATGTTATTTCTAAGTGGATGCTAAAATCTGTCAGGTGGAATACAAGTTGTGCTTTCCTAGGTGGCAACCTGGGCATTTTATCCCTGTAAATAAAGCCATTTGCTGTGGGAGCTGTTTCCCCGTTAGCCTATGGAAGTACGCAAGGGGCATAAGGATTTCCCGTGGTTGTGTGGTGTTTTGCCTAGACTGCAGTTTGGAAGCTGCACTTCCAGCTTGTGTCTTTTAATGTGTTTAGGATGAAAGGCTGGGCCGGGACAGCGAGATGCACAGGGAGCAGATGGAGCGGCTGGTGCGGGAGGAGCTGGAGCGCTGGGAGTCGGATGACACAGCCTCCCAAATGAGCCATCGGCTGGGAACGCCGCTGGGGCTGAACGGCCAGCCTCGCTCCAGGAACTCCCGGCCCTCTTCTTCCCAGTCAGACGGCGTTGATGCAGGAGCAGGAAACGGGGGGAGCAACATCCATGTGTAGGCTGAGCTTTGTAGGTGATTCCAAGTGTTTCAGGTCGGTATTCAGCCAGCAAATACCCCAGTGCCGTTCCCCAGCAGGAGGGGATCGTTCTGATCAGGCCACTGAGGACAGCTTTCACTGGAGGGAAAATGTAAATATTCACTCCATGAATCGTTTTCAGGCCTGTGTAAGCCATGTATAATGCCAGCAGTGAGAGTGTCAGCCTTGGAAACAAAAATGCAGGCAACTGAATGGATATCAGGTGGGATAAAATCTACTGGGACAGAAATCTGATTCCATTAAAGTATTATTGGGAACACTTGCTGCAGGAGGGCAGCAAGCTTCAGACAATGTGCAGTGGCTGGCACTCTAGAATAAAAGGCTACTAATTTTCTGCTTCCTCTTGGAAAATACAAATTTTAAAGGCTTTTAAAAGCAAATTTTAAAATAAGATGGCATCAGTTTGTCTAATTCATTATAACAGCTGTCAGATAAAACAGCACTTTTTAAAAAAATTTGCATTTCTACTTGGCTTTCTGAGTTATTCTTGGTATACCAATATTTTACTTAACTATTCTTTTTATTCTTTTTTTCCTGTTTTGAGAGGTACTATATTTCTTTAAGCAGAAGAAAGTGCACTTAGTTTGTACAACTGTAAATTACATCATTCTGTGATAGAAACTGAATGCATTATAATTAGCATTTCGGAAGAAATGTTTGAGAACTGCCTCTTCACACCCAACTAACATAATAATTTTCAGCTATGTTGCAAAGTGCTCATTTTTTAATGCTATGTTTTCAGGATTTAAGTGTTCCTGGGATAAATGTTCCAGAGGTTCTTAGATAAATACAGCTACTTTGCAGAAAAGACATTCTTTAAAAGCACACAAAATTGAAAAACACAAAGTTTTCCTTGGGTGTGACAGGGAAAGGGGCAGAGAAGTTTCTCACAGTTGGGAAAACCTGAACTTGTGCCACATGAAGTTCTAATCACATCTCAACTATGTGATCTGTATTTACATTTAACTAAAGTGCTTGTAAAATTATTAGGTACATTTCTACATAGACTTTTCTGCTGAAGTGCGACACAGGATTCCTTTGGGAAGGTGGTTGTAGTATAATCATAGATTTTTAGTATTTAATTCCTTCTGCTTTCTGTCATAGGAGCTTTATTTTTGAAAGGAGATGCAACACTGAAATTCTGTTGGTTTCCTGTAGAGAGCACTGAGGCAGTGTTTGGAGTTTTGCCTAGCAATATGTTTCCATATGTGGAGTATGTGCTGCTTTAGGAGGGAGGCTGTCAGTTGTGCTTTTTTCCTGAAGATGGCAGTTCTCTTGTGTTTAAAGACTCAGAGCTGGTGAAAAGGATAATGGAAAGGTACATAATCAACCACATCTCAGCTATTGGTAGGATATATAGAGGAAAAAATGCCTGTTTGACACAATAGAAGTAGCATGTGTTATGTTGGTGCCTTCTGTTTCAAAAAGCAGTTGTTAGCTCTTCATTCTTGTGGGAGTGCTGCTTAGGCAAAGCTTCCATGTTCCATATATTCTTGCAATGGTATTGCCTGGGTGTGCAGTGGTTTAGAATGCCTTTCCTCTAACCAGGGAACTTGATAAAGCTAAAAAGACTTCACACCTTTCCGTTTTTAATTTTATGAGAAACCATACGCACAGAAACCCAGTTAATGTAAGTTGGAAGAGGAGGAGATTCAGTGTTGGAATTTCATATTAGCTGTTTCTCAGGAAGAGAATTATGTGGGAGAACAGGTTGTGATTCTTGTGTGGGTTCTTCTGGAGGTTATTTTGTCCTCTGTTAGGAAGAAATTCATACCCTTTCACAAGAGTCCTCATCAACTTGCCAAAACAGTGCACATCACAATGGGTAGGGCATTTGTGTGGGATGAGGGCATTCAGATTAAACTCTCTCTTGCCTTGATTGAAATGTTTTACACCTCAGAAACCTTTCCGAGGAAAGCTTTTCAGTGTTGAACTGCATTTCTGACTGTAAACAAACCAAAAAGAAACACCAGCTGTACACATGGCCAGCTCGTGTGCAAGGAAAACAGAAAATACAACACCAAAGCAATTTAAATACACAGAGTCTTTTCTTTATATTCATATCCAAAATGTGTCTTTCAAAATGTACATTCAGTCACTCAGTTCATCTTTCATTTGTACTATATGTTTATCATGAAAATGTTTGCATTAATGGCTGTATTTGTTGGGGTGTATTTCTGTAACGTGTCGTTACTTGATAACAAACTTCATCTTGAAGTGCAAAAAGTTTCCATGGGGTACCCGTGTGTGTTGACAGTGGGCCTTGCAGGAAGTGCATTGCCACTTGATAAATGTTACAAACATTTTGTTGATGCATTTTTCAATTTTAGAATACAATATCATTTGTCACTTATTATAAAAGTACAGTTTTGCATATTAATGTACAGTGTTTGGTCTTATTAGGAAGCTGTTAATTATCCAAGCCTTCTACAGTGATCAAGAATGTATTGATCTGTAAAACTGAGCACTTTACTTCCTAATAAACATTTTATATAATCTACAAAGCAAACATTGTGCCCTACACTTGGTTTGTTTATGATGGAACATGAAGAATCCTACATTTTATTTGTGTTACTTTTATCTCATACCTTATTCTCTTATTCAACACTTTATTTCAGATTTGTGTTTCTGCAAATGCACAGGTCTGCTTTCTGCTGTTTCAGGTGGCAGTTCCCACTGCCAGTAACTGTCTCTTCATTACTTGTTGTGTAATTTAACTCTTTTTTTTCTCCTCTGTTCTCCTTTTTTTTTTTCCCTTTGTTTCAGGAGGAAATCCTACAGCATCTGGAGGATTTGAACAGTGCTTGGAAAGCCTAGGCTCACCTGTAAGACCCATAGTTCTCTCTGGACAGATGTCTCATCAGCTTGAAAGTATACTCTATTAATGAAAACTGAATGATTAATGTAAATCCATCTCAATCCTTAATGAAAAACATACATACTGTGTTTTCTAAGTATCTTAAGCCTTTAGTCAGTGCACTATAAAATCACAGTGTGTGGGAAGTGGGAACTTTAATTAATTGAATACTATGTATATGCTGTAGCACTGCTGACTTCTGAATGTTTCTTCAGGGAGTGCAGTTTGAGATGATGTTTGCAATAAGAGCTTTTTGGAGTAATTCTTCCATGTCCAAAGGCAGCACTTGGATGCCATGTATATTCAAATATTCTTCTTCAGTAAATTGAAACAAGAAGAAAAACTCAGTCAAAAAACTGAGGAGAAGAGGTAAAAAGGTCTGCAAGCTATTGTCACTTGTGTAGCAAGGACTTCCAGGTTTTAAGCACTGATCACACAAAATAGGTACAGAAAGGTGGAGTGACAGCTTCATGGTTCAGGTGAGAGATGGACATTTGACAGAGTTGTCTTTTATTTGTTTCACCTCACACTGATGCCTTAACACACATTCAGCTGCTTCCAGCTTGGTTCCAAGGACTGCTACAAACATGCTGCTTAAGCACCAGTAATGCTAAAACAGCAGTGGCATCACAAGTTTTCCTTGGATTGGGGATTCTGGCAGCTCTTCTGCATTGTTTCTGCTCCAAGGAATGCTCAGGGAGACTGAAACTGCATCCCAGGAGGCAAAGAGCAGCAAACATTTCCCTTCTGTAACAGGCCTGAATTTGGATGTAGTGTGAGAGCAGATTTCCTGCAGCCAGGTGTTTAGGTGCTTTGGGACAGGCCTACCAGCAGTGGGGTGATAGGAAGAGAGCAAGAAGGGTTTTGAGATGTGGGGAGTGTACTGGGTTTGTGTGGCTCTCAAAAAGTTGTCAGTAATAAATGCAGTAAGATTGCCAAAGATCAATTATGACACTTTGTATCAGCCACAGTGACATTTTGACAAAAGTTTAGACCAATGATTTCATTCATTTGCAAAGTCATGGAAAGAATTAAAGATTAGCAGAGACTCACAGGGGACAAAATGCTCATTAAGAAACTATTCATAAAAAAAAAACTATTCATAAAATCAACAATATTCAACTCTTACAGTGTTTGAATTTGTTTTAACTCGTGTTCAGTTTTTAAGACTTCTACTTTTGAAAAAAATAATTCCCTGTGAGAAGAGTTAGGCTTTGTTTTCTGGGAAATCACATTTGAGGTATTTTTTAAATGAAAACTTAACACTGCCAGAAATGCCTGTGTGTGCTGCTCAGGCTACTGCTTTTCACTTGCAGTGGAGAGTGGTGTGGTGCAAACTGTGAGAAACACTCAAAGGAAAAGAATGCTCCTTTCAGGCTAAACCTGAAATTACCAGTTCATTCCAAAGTCGGAGGTAAGCACACTTCTCTACTGCCATCAGCTTTTCCTGGAGCTGAGGTGGATGGTGTCAGACTGAGTTCCCCAGCTCCTCAGTGTCAAATGTCTGTGCAGAAAGATACAGCCACAAGAAACCTTGTGCTGCAGAAAGGCAGAGCTGGCAAGCACTGGAAAGAAATTTCCATTTCCCTCAGTGTTCCTGTGATGCCACAGCTGTGTAAAAGGCCAGCTGTGTTTCCTGGCTTAGTAATTTGAAACAGTTAAGTGAAGGAACAGGTTTGACAAGGGCTTTAACTGTCTTAACTGGTTGTTATTTCATGTCCAGCAAGAAGAGGGAGGGAGATGTGGGCTGGGAGAGAAAAAGCATTTACGTTCAGGAAACTTTTCCCATTTTTTGTGGCACAGGAAGATGAAGATAAGCTCTATCTGACAATAGAACTCATTTTATAAAAGGAGGGAAATATTTAGGTTGAAAGAAGTCATTCATATCTGTAAGAACCATAATCACAGATGATTTAGCAAATAGAAGTGTATCACATGGAAGACCCAGGGGAGCAACTCCGGGAGTCTTTGTTGGCATTGCTGTTGTTTACATTATCAGATTATACTCTCTCCTCCTGCTGTGTACCTTTTATGTAAAAAGACACAGCTGAACTCAAAATGAGCTCCTGCACTTCACTGGATGTTCAAGAGGCAGCAAGTTGATGCTTATAAAAATGGCATTTACCAGTTAATATTAGAAAACTATTTGCCTTTTTAAAAAACTTTCCAAATTATGACGTTATCTTTTAGAAGATCATTTGTATGAAGTGTGCAGAAAACTTGGCATCCAGAAAATTTTTCATCCAGGAAATGAAAGTTTGAATACTTGTAGTGTTTATCTGCATCCCAGAGAAAATTTGCAAACTGAAATGTAACTATAAGTCCATAACAGGGATCGTTTGAGGAGGTTTGACTCACCTTGGACTGATGTTTGTGTGTGTCCAGAAACAATCTCCATCACGTTACCTGCAGTGCCTGTCTGCAGCCACACTGAGCAGGGTATTGCATCCTAAGCACTTGACTCTGTGCCCACTGGGTCAGTGGAAAAGTAATCAGAGGGCAGGTGGCTATTTCATAATACTGGAGAGTGAGGGAGTAATTGCAGTGCTGTGTTCTTGAGGACGCAGGGTGGCTAAGATATTGGCAAGGCAGCTGTCTTGAGAATGGACCAGACATGACTCAAAACCTTACAAAGGCAAAGATTATTTCTCTTGAAATATGAAGGAAATACGTGAAATTGGAGAAGCAGAGTTTACTTACTTTAGCAGGCTGGGTAAGGTTGCCCTTGAGTCTACCCATCTGTTTCCACACGTAAAAAAACTATTGTTTTGAGTACTTAATCTATAACTATTTAATCTCTAAAGACAAGAGATAGACATACTTAATTAAAATTTTTTGGGGTATGTTGCTATCTTAATTGTTTTCTTTCTTCCTTCTCTAGTGGCTATATTCATTATCATTATTTTTTGCCAACTTCAAGTGCCCACCTGATATAAATTCTTTGTGGCTTTTATGGTATTTTTTTTAATCATTCCTCTGCGCTGGAACACAGAACGGCAGATCTTTTTATTGATTTATTCTCTGCCTTAGTGAGATGCTACTCTACAAGCACATTTCTCAATGCCTCCTGGAGAGCCCAAATTAAACAAATGTCTTTCCTCACAGGTGGTGAGTATATGGCCTACAAGACTCTTATTTTATCTATCAGCACAGAAGTCAATGAAGATGACATTTCTTGTGCAGCCCAAAGCACAAAGTGGTGGTGGCTTCATCAGCAAAGAATGTAAGTCAAGGGTGAGCACTAGAGGGTCAGCAAGCACTCAAACATTTGTTAAACCTTTGCTTGAACCAATACAATTTATAAACCCTTGGTACACTGTGAAAAGTCACAATCCCTGAGTCAGTGTCGTGGGCCTTTAGTCATTTGAAAAGTCAGCAGCCTATAACATGCACTTGTCCAAACACATGTAAATATGTTACAGAATCAATTAAATCCTTCACTAACGTCAGTTTTGAAAATAAGGCAGCAATTCTGAAGATGAAATTTGTTTTCCATACTATCTAGCCTTCTGCCTCCTCATCAAAAGCCATTCAAATTCCTCTGCCACCAGGCTTACTAGCCTGCTTCAAATTCCACTGAAACAATTCTTTATTCCGGAAGAATTGCTCTAACAATTGATATTATTGATTATTAAATATCTTTAGCTACAAAGAAGAAGCTAAAAGAGTAGAAATTGAATACCAGTGATTTCAGTTTTGCCAGCACCTTTTTACATATTAAAAGCTCTCAACTAATAGATGTTTACTCCTTAGGCTGCTATTAGCATTAGGTTGCCTTTTACTTTTTTTTTGTTTCTTAATAAATAAATATAGGGCTGTTTCAGGCTCCTCTGAATTATGGCATTCCAAAACTGTATAAGTTTTAAATGTTCTTCCTAGGACATGACCACTTCAAGTGGATGATGTATTAGCTGTATCTAGCCAGTTTGCTACCTGTTCTTGCCTTTATGAGCATCCACTACAAGGAAAAAGCAACTACTCTTAGCTACTGGCACAGAAAATATCAAAACCTTAGTTTCTTTACTGAAAGCACTAAAATTTAAAAATGGTATGTTATAAGATTATTATCATAAACTTTCATTCAAACTAATTGACTTAAAGAGTTTAATAACTCTTTAGAAAGTAACAAACCTCAACCTGTGACTTATTTTAATTATTTTAAAGTAGTTCAGACAGAGGATGTAAAGAAAAATATTCAACCAGATTGAATACTCTAAAACCTAACTGAAAGGAAGTCTTTTAAAGTTTCCAAGAGTCCAGATTAAATCATGTGCTGCCAAAGTGTAGGCAAACTAAAGAGGAATTTTCATACATGAAAACACGTTTTCAGTTGAGTTAGTGATATAATCAGAATCATTAAATTCTGTACATCACACTTTTTAAATGCTAAATGCAAACGACAAAAAGCTCAGGAAAACTGATGGTATCAGGCAGTTCTGTCATTTGTAAGCCCAAGCAATGCATGAGCCTTAACACCATAAAGTACTTGATCCTGGTACCCTCTTGCTAAGATCCTGCCGAAAGGACCAAATGTCAGGGATAATTCAGCTTCTAAGGCAGTTGCAGTGGAAAGCAGGGATCATTTCAAGACCAATTTGGAGCAGATTAATGGCAAAAAGGCTTAATGAGCCATGTACCCCTAAAAGAATGCTGGACAAATCCACCCCTAATGAGGGTGGGGAGATAAAAAAGATTGTGAAAAACCATTAACCTTGGGATATGAAGGAGGTTCTTGAGAGCCTAATTCTTGTCACAAGGTCAAGCTTTTACAAAGCAATTATTAAGGATCTCCATAGTATCAGCATACAGGCACACAGACGTACTCAAAGCCTTTTAACCTTGGGGATTCTCGACTCATTTCCCTTCTAATAATCTTTTTCCCCCTGCTTACACTGCTTGTAAAGGTACATGTTAGAGTTATTGTAGGGATGAGATGTCTCCTGGCTTGTGCAAACAATGCATTTGTATTAATCTGTTCCATACAAAAGGGGAGAACCAGATATATCATAGAATAACGGAGTTTTGGGGTTAGTAGGGACTTTAAAGATCACCTAGTGCCACCCCCCGTGTCATGGGCAGGGACACCTTTCACTAGAATATGTAAAGTACAGTGCTGTACAAAAAGAGAAAAATAAAATCTTAATTTAAATAATTGAATAGTGTGACAGAGAAGTCTGACGTGACTACTACTGTAATTCCTGCACATGCAACTGAAGTATAGAATTTTACAAGTTTACAGAGTTAAATGTTGGACAGTACTGGAAGAAACATTTCTTTTAAGTAAATACATTCTTATAGATGACCAACTGCTGAAATAAGTAGTAGAAAGTAAGAAAAGTTTAGGAATTTTGTGGTAAATATTATCTGTGCAATATGGTGTCAAAGCCTGTTCAAAATGTGAGTAATTCAACTTAGTTTGATTATTTCCTTTCTCAGAAACCACTGCTGTATACTGAATCATTTTCTTTTACAATTGGAACACAGTCTGTGTGGTCACATTCATAACTTGTTGAAATTATAAGGACCAGCTGCAATTAGATGGGCTGTAGATGTCTACATTTTAAAACCTGGGATTATATTCTTTTTTCCAAAGGCAAAAATTCCACTTTCCTTTGTAGTACCAGGACTTGGAGTTCCTGTCAATTTTTTTTCATAACCACATAACTGTTATTGCTACACTGTTTCCTTCAGTCCTTAAAAAGGACTGATGTGTAAGTAAGCTACAGGTACGGAACACTCTCTGCCAATTTTTTGTGCTCTGAAGCTTTCATTTTCCCCAGCAGCATGGCATCTTTCCAACAAAACAATACAATAATTAGTGATCAGATCAACATGAATCCTAATGTCATATGCATGAAGATGTTAAATTTGGAACATATGTGAGCTGCCCAATAGACAACCATCCTTGAGGAGTGGTGTGAAAGGCAGAGAGGCCTTGGGAAGGTGGAGGGTCTGGAGGAGAAGCCGTGTGAGGGGTGGTTGAGGTCATTTTGTCTGTTCAGCCTGGAAAAGAGGAGACTGAGGGGAGGCCTGAACTCAGTCTGCAGCTTCCTCATGGGGGGAAGAGGAGGGGCAGGCACTGATCTCTGCTCTGTGGTGACAGTGACAGAACCCTGAGGGAATGGCCCGAAGCTGTGTCAGGCAAGTTTTAGACTGGATAGTAGGAAAAGGTTCTTCTCCCAGAGGATTCTTGGGCACTGGAACAGGCTCCCCAGGGCAGTGGTCACACCACCAAGCCCAACAGTGTTCAAGCAGCATTTGGACAATGCTCTCAGGCACATGGTGTGACTCTTAGGGGTGCCCTGTGCAGGGCCAGGAGTTGGACTTGATCCTTGTGGGTCCCTTCCAGTTTGGGGTATTCTATGATTTTGAACCTCTTACAAAAACAAGGACTTGTAAATTTGTTTTTTATGACCTACACAAACTTGAGCAAACACTGCAGGAGCAACAAGACCAACAGCAACAGCCCAAGAAAGAGCTGTGAAATTGTCTTCTATGCATTTTTGTGCATTTACTATGCATAACTCTGCAGATAAAGGAGACAAGCTAGCATTGCTGCATATGGCCAGGGAAAACTGGCCTGCCAGGAAGGGATTGCTGCAATCTCTGGACCCTTACAAAGGTGCTACCATCCTGTTTAGTCATGCACTTGGAATCGGTCACCCTAAAAATGACTAAGAACCACTCATGACAGAAGCACTAATGGGACAGCAAAGATGACTTGCAGTTATGCAGAGGAAATACAAATTTCAGGACAAGGATTACAGGAACTGACACAGTAAGTAAGAACACCTTTATTTAAAAAAGCTGTGCTTCTACCACTTGAGTGAGGCAAGAAAATCTTGATAACATCAATAAGTACATTCTAGAGCAGTAATGATTCTCAAATAGAAAAGGGCACTGGGATGGAAGGGATTTTGTCCCTGTCTCACATATCCCGGGACCACGTAAGCAGCTGAGACTGTGCTGGTGTCCTGATAAGCATCACTTTGGACTGAATTACTTCTTGGTGAAGGTAGGTGCTAATTAAAGTATGGAACCACTATTTTTTTCAGGTTAAGCCACTAAATATTAGTTAGAGTGTTTAACAAGTTCATAGCTAGAATATGCAGAAAGACTGAATAGTCTCTTGAAGAAATGAATAGATTTTCACTTTTTTGGGGCAAAGTGGAGTGAGCCATGTTAGACATTTTGGCAGAGTAAACTAACAGGAAGTATTTAATATACAAGGATGGCGTTTATGTTGTTGCCTTGGGCAATAACAAAAGTACAAAGAAAGGTCTCTTTAAAAATCATCAAGGCAGTTGCATAGTCAGTTCAGCAAACATCTGAACAGTGGGAATTGCATCTTTCCCTCTGGTTTTAAGAGAACTTCTTCATGAAGTGCAGTTTGAGGTAGGCGATGGTAAAGAAGATTACTGACATGCAGGCCAGAGCTAGGTGATTCTGCCACAGGCCCCAGGAGCTCGCATCAATGCCTTGACTCTTCAGATAATCCTCTCCAGTACATACCCTACAGATAAATACACACACATTGATAAGCTTAGTCACTTTATAAACCAGTCAGCAGGATCTGGGAAAATCTCCAGAAGTTGTTAGTGTGATTGCATGTGCGTAGTAGGCCAGGCAAACACCAGATCTATGTCAGTGGTTAATTTTCCATTTGTAAATTTGCTATTCTTGTAGCTCCAGTTTCACATGGGAAGCCAAAATGGATTTTGTGGGGCTGTACAATTGTAGTGTGTGTGCACATAGCTCTCACTAAATACAGTTTGAAGAAAAATGAGAAGCATAATGCCAGATATTTCTAGTGTTATAAATACTAAATATGCCAACAAGCAGAATGGTCCATGCAGTCAGAATGCAAAAACCCAGTAAAAGGTTCTTTTTCCATGTAAAAACTCACATATTCTGTGGTCATCAGTGAGTCTCTCTGATATTCAGAGTAGTGTTCTAGGACTTCAAAAGTTACTGATGGTGGGACTCATTTCAGTGTACCAAAATACTTACACCTGGACTGTCTGTCGATATATACTCTCACTGCTTGAATCTGTGTTGTTGCTGCTGCCACAGAAGTTCAGACCAGTCAGCTCATTGATCTGTAAAGCCTTTGAAAATAAAAGAAACAATGACAGCAGGAATTAGCAGGTAAGGGAGTGATACGTTAACAAGATGAGATACAATGCAATTAAAATTCTTTCTACAAATGTGGCGGTATCACTATTATATTTGCCAAATCCCCATTTTTTAGCACAGTAGCACAGTTCTTTATTTCTTTTAAGAGAGGAATGTATGCAGCCTGTACACACCTAGTGAAGCATGCACCACAACAGGCTTTACCACGTCCCCCAAGCCAGACTATTTCTGCACAGGCATAGTAAAACCCCAATTTCTCTGCAAAACATCACCCTGGCTTAAATTTTCCCAAATTAGGAGAAAAGCTTTAGCTTGATAAGTTTTTATTTGGTTGACGGAAAAGACAAATAGAAGATTTTTACTTTTTTTGTGGGGGGGAGATAATATTGTTCTTTACTTTGAAACATTTCTGTCCACCTGAATTCCAATGGATGTAGTAGTTGTGTCTCTCATATGAGGTGTCTCCAAATTACAGAACCAGCTCTTCTAAACAGCAGTGGGTGCTGGTTGATGAGAAGCCCTTCTTGTTTCAGGATACTGCACAACAGTCTGAGGTTGTTGTAATTAATTAGCTTTCCTTTTGCTTATCAGGCCATCAAGTTTGAAGATTTCTTTATCATGATTAAAGACATTCCTTTCTAGCAAACCATTTCCAGGTTTGTACACAGGAAAACAGATCACTTACTGTCATTCCATATCGAGGGATACTAAAGTATTTGAGCCAGGAGAGCCAGGACACGACACTTGTGAGATTGACCAGCAGCCCAGAGAAAAGCTAGAGGCAAGAATTACAAAAAAAGCCACAACAACAAAAACAAATTACAAATTACATGCTTTTATCACGTGTGCTTCTTCAGCTCTTGACTTTGCTTCTTCAGATAAAATGGAATGGGAAAGCATTCCTAGAGGAAGAAACTCTTCCATTGGAGGAACAGGAGATAGGGAAGGATTTACATGTTACCAAGTTTTGGGCCATAACCTCAGGTCCTTCCCCCAGAACAAGTAACAGGGAACGTTTTCTCCTGTGCATTAAATCCTGTGCTTCCTATCTGGGAGTCCCACATGGGTTCACATGAACTCTCTGCTGCTCCTCAATGTGGGACTGCTCTGTGTTTTGCCTGTGTGCCCTGAGCCTGAGCCAACGTGGATTTTGGCTGTGGGTTCAGCTCTGTCTCCTCTAAGATGCCTGTCTCCTGACTGTGGCTGTCTGTGTGTTGTCCAGTTTAACATGTCCAAGGTGGGCTCTGCAGCTAAGGAGGGCAGCTGGGGTAGTGGTCTCAGAAAGCAGGGGGCTGCAGGGCATGTTCTCAGCCAGACACATTTGCCTTTCACAAAGTTAAGGGAGAGAGAATGAAATGTAGCCCTAAGTGTCTTTCCTACTTTCCAAGCAGTTTGGTGGCTGCCAGAGGCACTGAGAAGAAGTCAGAAGAACCACTGTCCCTCTCACACCCAACCCTCCGGCCCCCCAGTTCTTGTTCATTCAAAGGACAAATCAGAATATTCCACCCCACAGCATCAGGATACTCAAATCAGACAAATCAGGATATGTTGGCCCCAACAGACTTTTTGCAGAATTCAGCTGAACTCTGTGCTAGCAGGATTTCTGGATTTCAGCATTTCTGGGATTTCATGATCCAGTCTAGAGAACCGAAGAATGCTACTCACAATCATGAAAATAAATACGATAGTCATGAGTAGGTTTGCTATAGCCACCACGCTCTGTCCTGCTGCAATGGCAAGTGCCATGGAAGTGGCTGTGTAGGACACCATCATAAGGGTGAACATCATTGTAAAGAAGGCTCCTACTGTTGGTTTCAAACCTTAAAGAACAGAACAAGAAGGGTTTCAGAATGATCCCACTGAAAGCTCTGCCATAACCTGAACACTATCCTGACTTTCCCAGTGTATCCTGCCTACAAATAACACCTTGTCTGCCAACATAGGTTGTATCACTGAGACCCAAGACTGCCATGGTGCTTGTGACAGTCTTTGTGTGTCTGTCCTGACAGTGGAGGACAGGATGAGTAAGTAGTACACCCAAAACTGCGGTAAAACTGAAGATAGTAGAATGTGTAGAAATACTGTACTTCACACATCCCAAGTGGCTGCAAGTTGTCCATTAAAGGAGAAACTTCTAGTGTACTTCCATGAGCAGCAGCTGTACAGCATTTCACTGGTTTCCAGCAGAGAGCACTCCTAAAGAACCTACCAGCCTTTGAGGTGGCTATGGATTCAGTAGTGAAGTCTGTCTCACTCCAGTGTCACAGGCTGAGAGCCTCTTGATGATGTGGCCTTGTTTCTCATTCCTTAGTGACAAAACTCTGACCAAAGCCAACCAGCTGGTATTAATTTACACAGTATTAAGATCTTAAAAAAAACCCTTTTCTTTCAGGTGTTTTTGCAAGAATCAGAAAAGTATCTTGTAAAAGTCATCAGAAGCCAAGAAGGCCATAGATGAAAAGAAATAAATCAAAACTATGCAGTAATGGTTATGGCTTCCTTCTAGGGACAGTGAGATGAGACATGTCACAGACTCTCTGATGAACGCTTAAATCTTTGTGTCTTTTCTGCAGAAAACAACATGGTGTGCTACAAGTCAGCACAGTAGCCACTGCCATGCCAGTGTAGGGCCTTAGCCTACATAAATATCCATGTATAGATCTATACACATCTATGTACACATCTATAAAATGCATGTGCTATGATGATTTATTGAGGGAGCTGCAATGAGACTGTAGGAGACCATACTTGCCTAGCATGAAGTAAACTATGCAGGTGAAGATGATGCTGGGCAAAGTCCTTATGGGTATTAAATCAGCCATTAGCTTTGCTATGAAGTATGCAGATGTTCTGTAGTATCCACTGATATATTCATGTCTGGAACAGAGACAGGTACAACACATTACAAATTTAACCACTGAAAACCATTTCGATTATTTTCATAATTGTTTGGTGACAAATGAATTCTAGCTCAAACTGGAAGAAAATCTTTCATACTTAGGCTGTAATGTAACTATTCAGTAAGCCACACACAATAGAACTGGTGGCGATTTCATATGCAAATGAATGTTAGTATTTGTGTACATAATTTTTAGTAAATTTATGTGTCATGTCATCCAGACAGAGAGGGTAAAGTTTGAATAATTTTCATGTTTAATACAGCATAATATGCATAGCTTTAAAGAATCCAGTTAGATGATATCTATTGCCCTCACTAGCAAGTCACAAACTTATTAATCAGTGCCAAATTTGAGTATTCAAGGGGTTTTTTCCTACTGTGTCAATAATCTTAAACTCTGAGCTGTTTGTAATTATGGGTACCTTTTGGGTTTTGCAGATAACTCATTACCAGAGTACATTTGCAATAAGCACAGTCAGTGAAATAATTTGAAAATTCAGCACTAGCTGTACTTAAATGACAGCTACAGCATATCAGACAAACTCACAGTCTAACAGCAGAGCCTGGTAACCTTTTAGTATGTTTTACTTACATAAATATCTTCTTTTCCACAACGAAGAGTTCAATAGCTGAGACGCTGCTGAAACACTGGTTGGTGGTCAGAAAAAACATTGCACCCACTCTGCAAATTAGCAAAACAGTGAGCTGTTATTAAAAATGGGATATAAATGTAGTGTTTCCACTACAGAGTACTTAAATCCATCTATAGTGCCTGAAGTTTGGCAGTGTTTGACCTCCCATCCCAAAAGCCATGGGAAAAGTTTTGGCTACAAGTCTGATCTATAACAAGTTTGACACAGACGTGGTACATTATTCAGTTTTGGCATGCAAGGATAGCACATTCTCTGATGCAGTCAAAAGATAGAAAACCAACTGAGTTCCTTTTGAGGGCTTGTGGTTTGGTTTTTTTCTTTCTGTAATTCCCTGAAACATTAAAGATTCTCAGATGGCGAGGCATTTGTCTACTGAAAACCTCAAGGAACCAAATAAACAGTGTGATAAGTACTTTTCACCTTTTCCACAAAATTTTAAGGCACTTCTTACTCAATTTAAAACTGGGCTGATTTCAAACAAATGCTATGAAATGTTTAAGGATTAAGAACCCAGATGTTTCATAGCGGCAAACTCATGTGTCAGGTACACACAGCTGTCAAAATGATACACAGAGCAGCATAATTTGGAAATCTCTTACTGCTGGTAAATTCAAGTGTGTGAATAGAAAGAGTTGCAAGATTACAACTTTAGTTACCTAGGTTTATGTGGCCACAAGTCTGTGTATTTTAACCCTCTCAGTTCTGCAGGGACCTTGCTAGAGGAACAAAATCACATCCTCACTTCCAAGTCACACAGGCTTGGCCTTACTGATGTGAAGGGAAGCATTTGCTTTGAAGTGGTATTAAGCTCCTTTAAAGGGAGCTTTATCAAATTTTTGAATATCTGTTACCAAGACTGACTGACCTGTTCTGTAGTCCAGCAGAGTTCTCTTCAAGTCCAAAGAAAATGGCACCTACAATCAGTCCCAGAAGAGCTGTAACACACACCTAAACAGGAAAAAGAGAAAAGAGGAGGGAAAGTATCACTCTCATTGCTTCGAAAGTTGTCCTGACTGCCAGGATGAGGATGACAGTTTATTTTCATGCTCCACAGTGTTTAATTACTGGGCTCTATCACACACCTTACTCAAGAGATTGTTTTTAAGATACTACAACAGGGCTACAGATGTGCTGATATTTGCAGTCTGTAACACAGACTGCAATTCAAATAGCAGAGGTAAGAGTTGCCTCAAGGATGTCACTTAAAAGACTGAAGTGTGAGCATCACACTTTTAAAATGCTAAATGCAAATGACAAAAAGCTCAGGAAAACTGATGTTATCAGGCAGTTCTGTCATTTGTAAGCCCAAGCAATGCATGAGCCTTAACACCATAAAGTACTTGATCCTGGTACCCTCTTGCTAAGATCCTGCCGAAAGGACCAAATGTCAGGGATAATTCAGCTCCTAAGGCAGTTGCAGTGGAAAGCAGGGATCATTTCAAGACCAATTTGGAGCAGATTAATGGCAAAAAGGCTTAATGAGCCATGTACCCCTAAAAGAATGCTGGACAAATCCACCCCTAATGAGGGTGGGGAGATAAAAAAGACTGTGAAAAACCATTAACCTTGGGATATGAAGGAGGTTCTTGAGAGCCTAATTCTTGTCACAAGGTCAAGCTTTTACAAAGCAATTATTAAGGATCTCCATAGTATCAGCATACAGGCACACAGACGTACTCAAAGCCTTTTAACCTTGGGGATTCTGGACTTGTTTTACCTCCACACCAGCCATTTATTCACTCATTATATAAAAGATATGAAGACAATTTATACCCCTGGCTACAGGCCAATTTTTCTATTGGCCTCTCCAGAACTGCTGAGAATTGCAGCAGGTGTTTTGGTGGTGCTGTGGCTGCAGAGTTTGGCCCATGAATTAGGGGATTCCCAAGGATTAGTCACTGCAGGAGCCAGCCAGCCATTTTTCATTTTTTAAGGCAATGTGCAGCTTTGAAGGAGTCAACACTTTTGGTGCTGAACCTTCTGCAAAAGCAGCACTAACAGAGCCAGTATTTATCTTTCATGGTGGGTGTTGGACCCCATACTGGACTTCATAACACCTCATCCAGAAGACATCATCACCAATATTTTGGTCAAATGACCACACAGCACACACATTACGAGACCATGAAAATATTTTTGCACTTGAGCCAACTGCCAGCACTTCATTTTGTGCTGAAGTTTAATTAAATACTCAAATGCAGTCTGTTAACTTTTCCTGGCAGGGGATAGGATTTGAGGCCAAACCCCCCAGTGCCAAGCTGGACAATAAGAGTCAAAGCTGAAGAATGTTCTTGAGCAAATGTGTGAAACTACTTGGACATAATGTGTTCCTGGCTGGGAGCAGCAGAATGCCCTGCTGGGACAGGTCTTGCCTTCCAGAGACTTCCAGTAGTCCAAAAATAATTACTGAACAGTCCCACATTTGGGAGCATTCAGGACACCTTCTATACCCAGATTCCTAGACCTTGAGCACTCTTTCTTCAGATGCTTACTGCAGTCAAAATATCAAAAGGCAAAAAAATCCCAGTGATCTATCTAATAATCCAGGAGTCAAATAAATTCAACGTATACCACAAAATTATAGATACAAATAGCCTCACCTGAGCTATGGAAGCCTGAGGGTTTCCTATCAGATTTTTAAATGTGCGCCTGGACACCCATTTCAGCTGGTGGAAGAAGGAATTGGCATATGTGATTTGCCGGAAAATTCCTTTGGTTTTCTTTTTATTTCCTGAAGAAATGCTCTCTAAATGTGCTTTTGTTTCTCGGTAGTAGGCAGAGTTGGAGTATTTTTCTGCTAATTGCTCAGCCAAGGTTTTATCATGTTTAGTGTGTCCTTCAGTGCTCTCTGCTGGAAAGATTAAAAAACCAGAAGAATTAAGATTCACACGTAGCTCCAGTGATTCACTGCACTCAGTCCCATAGCAGGCAGCTCGTAAGAGTTAGTATAAATAAAACCAAACCTCTGTGTTTGTCTGTGCAACCTGTCCCACAGGTAGCAGCCTCTCAGCACTCTGACCAGACAAAGCCTTGTCTGCCCAGGGAGTTTCAACCTGTCAGCAACAGGGCTTTTAATTAAAAAGTGATTTTTACATCCCCTTTGCCCCCAAAGGTTTCTGTAAGTGATCTGCTTCACAGACCTGATGATATAATCCTGGACTTCCCAGACTTTTAGGTCCAGGTAAGCCTTCATGTGCCTACTTCGGTCATAAATAAGTTTCAGCGGGACCTCCTTCTTTTCTCAACTATAGTACAGTGTGAACTTTTCCAGTGACAGATACAGTGTGTGTTGCCAGCTATAATATTTGCCAGACCCTGATCACAGCATTTTTGTAAAATGATGGCTGCTCCTTTAGTAAAGATATAGTGAAACTGTGTTTGGGCACACAGCGTATTCATGACTTAATTTGCCTTTTCACTCCCGTGAAAAGACAGTAAGCTATTAATGAGTGGCAGCAGAAAAGGATGAGAAAGCATGCTCAATAAAATAGGTGAGAGCTGATTCGTTAGTTTGAGGATAATTTCTGCCTTAGCACAACTTCAGAGAAACATCAGGCGAGCAGTGGCACCCTATGTCTACCCCCTCCCACCCTGCTCAGAAGAAGGAAAACAGTAATTTCCTAACAGAAAAACTGTTCCATTAGGTAAAATATTCAAGTCATAACTGTACCAAATTATGTCCTTAACAGGAACAATTGTCCTGGTTTATCATCTGCTTCTGCAGGATTTCAGCTGGGTTGCCTTGAAGATGAAATAAGCTCTTTCTGTGTGCTGAGTTAACAAAACAGTTTCTTAAATTGCCATTCCCACACGTTAGGATGACTTGACTCAGCTCTGGGTTTCATACCTTTGTTACTTTCATCAACCTTGCTCATTGCCACGGCAGTGGAGTCTCCATTGATGACGTCCAGGAAAAAGTCGGCGGGGTTGTTGTAGGGCTCGCACTGGTAGCCTGTGGTGACAGCATTAAGATCCCTGGGTGGGGTTGTGTGATGGGCCAAGGGCTGTGCTTGGCTGTCAGGAGCACAGCCACACATCCTACCCATGGAGCAGCCTGCACCAAAGGCATGGCAGACTTTGGAAAGTCCATGCTTTCCCAAGGGACGAGTGGCACTGCCAGGCAGCACCGTCAGCAAAAGCGAGGTCGTTGGCAGCATGCTCTTCCCAACCCTAGCCTGGGCTTTCACTAAATGACATGCACCCAGGAACAGCTCACCCAAATCCATATGTGGGTCAAGAGGGGAAAACCCACAGAAATGCTCAGCCTCTTAAAATGCTGGGCTTGCTTGGACACGCCGTGTCCAATTCTGGCCCAGAGCTATTGGCATTTTACTTGAGTTGGTGCAGACCAAAGGTTGGCCCTGCTGGAATTTGTGCTCACCAATGGACTGGAAGTACTCAAGGGCATGTGGGGCTGGCCCATGGTACAGCATTCTCCCTGCAGCCAGCAGTGTCAGGTTGTCAAACAGTCGGAATATGGAGTACCGAGGCTGGTGGATGGAGAAGATGATTGTCTTTCCTTGTTTAGACATCCTGAATGTGAAGAATGACAGAGATGTCAGCTGTGCAAGTTGATTCAGTGTTTAGATAAGAGAATTTGAGAGTTCAGTTAAGTCTTGATGAAGTCTGATTAACTTGGTATGCCAGAGAAGGGAGAAAGAAGGGGGAAAAAAAGAAGAAAATACTTAGGTAATATTTACTGGGTCTGTGTGAGAAAAGAATTCTCATTTTGGACAGAGAGAATTAATGCGGTTTTCTTCCTAATCCATTTGCATCCTTGACTCATTGGTAAATAATTATATGTCTGAATTCCCTGTTTGCTCATTCAAACTGTGATTCAAGTCAAATACAACTGCAGTATAGCAGAGTGGAGTGCTGAGAATGGGAAGCTGTTTCCAAGGCCATCACCTTTTCAGTAGCAGTAGGACAGCATTAGCAGTGCTGGCATCAAGTCCCGTGGTTGGCTCATCCAAAAACAAGATGGCAGGATCTGTGATGAGCTCCATACCTATATTGGTCCTTTTCCGCTCTCCTCCAGACACCCCACGAGTGAACTGGGTACCAACCTGACATAAAACAGGAAAATTGTCTTGCTTGGCCCAAAGAGAAATCCTTGAGATAACAGCATCCTACCCACATGGAAGTTTTTGGAGAGAGTTGTAAGGAATTCTGGCCCTACTCTCAGAAACAGATGTAAATGTTCTCTCACATACAGCCTGGTTCTTAATGTTAATATTACTCGAGGTCTTGTCTCTTTCTCTAACCACTACCTTTCCCTTTCACCTTCTTCCTTCCCTTTCACCTTTTCCTTTCCCTTTCACCTTTCCCTTTCCCTGCAATGTAATACCACATGGCATCATCAGCACAGTCTGTGCAGATCTCCATGTAGAAATGTCATTAATTACTGTATTACTGAAACAGTCTGTTGAAATTTACCTTTTTTTTTTTAATCTGCCATGATGAATCATTTGGTGAATTAATAAACCACATAATATTTGATCATGATTTAAGCACCATGTCTACAGGCCTTACCTTGGAATCTGCCACTTTGCTCAGTCCCAGTTCCTTGATGATCTGATTCACTCTTTCATTTTTTTCCTGTTCCTTCACAGACTTTGGCAAGCGGAGTGCTGCTGAGAACTTCAGGTTTTCTCTTACAGTCAGGGTTCCCATCACCACATCATCCTTCATTTAAAAAAAAAAGGGGGTAGATACTTGGTGGTTGCTCAGCAGTCTCTATTTATCCCTCTGAAAACAGTATCTACCTATGCTTTATGCTGTATTGCATGCAGAGGGACAGCAGCAGCATCCAGAGCATGCAGTAAGGTGCACCTTCAATGCCTGTGTCACAGCAGAGTGTGGATTTCATGCACATAATTATATTTGCCTTAATTCATAAAGCAACGCCGTATAGGAACAGCCTCCATCATGCATGATATCAAAATGCATAAATAGAGTATTAAAAGCAATCCCTTATGTATTCTTACCTTACTCAGTTTTTTGGAGGTGTTGAGGGAGAGGCTGAAGGGACCTAAGGAGCAGCTACAGCTCAGATCATTATCACAGTGTGTTTGCCAGTGCAGCCTTAACCCATCACAGGTGAGAACAGGGAGAAAAGAGGGAAGGTAAAAAGAGGTTGGGTCCACGTGGGTTAGGGTGAAGGTGTTCCCAACTTATTTTGTCAAAGGAGGAAGGAGGGGAGGTTTTTACATACAATCTGCTTGTCTCTTGCAAAGGGAATCTGTCAGCTGTAGGAAGTTGAGATTTGCATGTGGTTTGAGAGACCACCTTTCTGGAACATGCTAACTGTAATTTTAAGGAGTTTTCCTAGATTCTTGGGTCAAGGCAAGGCATTTGTAACACAGCAGCAACTTCTCACAATAGAATCCACAGTGATAAAAATTACTCACCTGTACTACGTACCCAGAGGTACATTTAAAGTTGGCAGGCTGAGGAGCTCCATTGATCAAAATGTCACCAGAGAGCCCACGGGGATCCTTCCTTGCAGCCAAAATGTCCAGTAGCCTAAAGGAAAAGTTGGTTACTTTGTTAGATGTACGTGCAGGAGGCTAACTTCTCTGAACCATAAACCCAGCTCATGGAAGCTGCATAAAAGCAGATCACATTAAATGTTTGCAATCTAGAAAACCCCCAGCAACTTTCAAGGGCTGAGTTTCTTTTGTCATGGTTTTCTAATGAAATGAGATCTGTGCAGGTTCACATCCATTTTTTCAATAATTTGAGTTTAACCTAGAATGGCATGTAAGGAGTAACTGCTAGCAAAGTGTGGACTAAAACTGAATTTCACCTTCCTCATATAAATGGATTGTCTTTTTCTAATTCAAGTATTTCTCAGACACAGTGAGATTTGTGCAGACCTAGACAAAAACTCAATCTTTCTCTGAAAGAGAAGTCCACTATGCTAAATGTGTACAGTTTTTTTTTTCCCCTTGGTATAATTTCTGTGGAGGGCAAAGGAGGTACTTACGAAGATTTACCACTGCCAGTGGGTCCCAAAATTGCATTCAGTCCTGGTTTCATGATGCCACTGTAAGACAAAACAGATAAGTTTTACAAAATAGTTGGGGTGGGGTTATTTCTTTGCCTGCTTCAACTGGTAGGCCAGTGTAACTTATCTGTACAACTACTTTCTGCATCACATTAATTTTGGAATTATGAAGCTGCCTAATCACAAGCAATATTTATGATCAGACTTCACCTTAACTTTTATTCCTAATTCAAGAAAAACTAATCATCATCTAATGAAGACAGAACAGAAAAATGACTAAAATGTAACAAAATCTGTACATATATTTTTACCACATGGATTTCTACAAGAGAAGCATGCACTTGCTTTAACCATACTCAGTTTGAAAGGTATTATTCTCTCAACAGTGAGAATAATGGTCTCTGTAGACAGAATAAACTAGGGATTTGTCTGTACTTAAAATGCAGTTGATAGTTGCTCTGTATCTGCCATTAAAGCCCCGTGAAACTCAAAAGCCAGATAGAAAATGTCACAAATGACCCATGTGAGTCAATTGAGATACTTCAACACACGGCTTTTGAGGAAAGCAACGAAGCCTTTAAGAGCTCATGTTTAGCAGGTGTGGAAATTCCCTGTACAAAGAGCAGGACAGACAGAGGTACACAAAAGGGTGAATATTTACGACAGAAATTGGAGTTAGGAAGCTGAAAGTCATGGGTGACTTGGAATGGCATATTGTAAACTCTCCACTGAGTTTAACTACTGAACTGTGAATGGGTAAACTTTATTCACTGATTATTGAACAAAGGCCATAATGACATTACTGCTTTACTGCAGCAGTGCTCACTGCTGGGAAAAAAACCCCAAAACAAATTAACAAAAAAATGCCAAAACCCCAGAAACTTTTACATCTCTTCAAAGTTAACCTAACCCCACTTCCATTAATGTGTTAAACATTTAAAATTAAACCCCCCAAAAAATTACCCTTTCCCAAGGTCACCTGAGGGAAGGAGACACAAGCACGGGGGGGGACAGGCTGTTGGTATCTCAGCTAAACAGCCTGGCACAGTGGGAGGATTGCCAGGTAGTGTAGAGCGAGCAGAGCTGGCTGGTGTGCTCTGTGCTGATAGCAGCCAGATCTGCACCCCCAGGGCTGGGGAAAGTGACCTCTCTGATGTACAGGCTCAGCCCAGGGACTGAGGACCTGGGCTTAAGCACAGCTGACAGCAAACTCCAAGCAACCACACATACAAATAATTTTTCCAGATCTTGATCTGCATATTGTGCTGAAAGGCTCAGTGACACGAGTGAAGTCAACTCTTCGGACAGAGATAAAACCTACACATACTCTAAAGAGATGCATAAATACGTACTTGACATCTCTCAAAACTTCTTTTTCAGTGGTTTTTTGGAAACACAGGAACCCAGTCTTTGTCTTCACATGGTAGCAGATGTTGTGGAAGGTGAGCACACTTCCCGCCCTGCCAGCCGAGTCTGGCGAGGACTGCCTTCTGCTGGGAATGCCATTTGTACCAGAGTCTGACATCTGAATGCACAGGTGTGGCTGGCCTTCTGCCATCCTTCCTCTGGAAATGAAACACAGGAAAGGGAAGATCTGATTAGGTATGAAGAGGAAAGATGTGCCTTTTGGACCCAGTGTTCAGCACTAGGCCTATGGTGGGCCTGGAAGAGGCCCATCTAGGAATCTGTTTTGGATAGGAAGGTTGGGTCCTTGGGCTCAGACCTGGAGGTGACACGAAGCTGATGAGGAGCTGGGTCTACCAGGGTTAGGGAGACAGAAGGGCTTCCTTCCACCCTGATGGTCTGTTGGGTGGGGTGGGCTGACCTTGAGGGGGCCATCGCTGCCCACCCAGCTGCCCTTTGCTCTGGCACCTGGACTTCTTTCTCTGAGTACTGTTTCTCCCACATTTTCTTGCTCCTCTCTCACAGTTGCTGAAAAACATCTTTTGCCCTTTCTTACACAGGTTTCCAGAGAGGGTCTACCAGCATCACTGACATGCTCAACTTTGCCACACCAGCTGGAAGTGGCTGTGTCTGCCACAGCACAACCCCTGGATCTTTCCCATAGAATCCTCCCCCTCAACTACCCCCTGCTGCTGCTCAGCAGCAGTGCCTGGCCACAGGCAGCAACTATTATATTAATCTAAATAACTTTGCCAAGGATATCGCAACATGGAAACCGACATTGCTGTCAAGTAATTCTCATCCTCGGGTTTGATTTCCATGTGAAAACTAGAAGATAGTTGGGGAATAATTAAAGTTATCTCACTTCTCTCATCAGCCAGGCTCCTGCCTGTGAGCCATCCACCTGCACAGTGGAGCATCCCTGGCTGTCCCCGTGCATACAGACCTTTGTCCCCTTTGTGCTTCCTTAATGGTCATCTGGGTGAGAAGTAGGATCTAGCCTCTTTATATAACATGTTGACTCAGTAGAGTCTAATTACTTTAATTGTCACTCTGGGAAATGTCAGCAATGCAATAGTTCATGGGAATAGAGAGGGTAGATGAGCAGCTGGGAGGTCTGGGGTTACCAGTCCCCCACCTCAGCATAGTTACACTGCTTACAGCAATAAAGAAGGCAAATTATGAGAGTTTCAGACATGCTGAATGAATTTAAGAGCCATTAGTAAAAAGGAGCCTTGCAGGGAGAAAAGAAAAAAAAAAAAGCCGTTTAATCTGACAGGTTCATATGGTCCCATAAAAACCCAAACCCAAGCCCTTATCTTGTCAGCTTCCTAAGGCTGCTTCACAGACAGCTGAGCTCTCCTTTGTGGCCATCAACACAGCAAAACCTCTGGAAGCTCTATATGCAGCAACCAGCCTATCTGCTCATAAAGGCTGGTTTATTAGTCTCCCAAAGATGTTATCCCAAATCTTGCCCAAGATTGCCTCTTCTGAGAAAGCTGCGGTGTTCTGTGCTGACAAAAATATAAGGTCTTAATGTTTTAGTAATTGATAATCTCGACCCAGTGCAGGGAAACCATGTTCAAAATGTAATTACAATGGGTCTAGCTTAAATTTGAGCTAGAATGTATTTTGAATAAGTTGAACATCAATCAAATGTGCAACATTTCAAATAGAGAGGCCTTTTGCTGATAATCTGCATATACTCACTTGTGCCGGAGAAGATTTACCTACCTGGAGGAGAACAGGTAATTTTATAAGGCTATTTTTCCTGCAGTTTCTGGGCTAATCTGTCTGGACATCAATCACTGCCTTTTGAAAGGATGCTTTGGTATCTTAGACATGTGCATTCAGAACTGCAGTGGGAATTTGTCACTTAAAGTCTCACCAAGTGTTGAGTAGATGTTTGCTGAGCTAGGCACCAAATACTCAACCACAGGGGCAAACCATGGGTAGGCATTAGAAAATCCCTTGAGCTGTTGGATAACTAAGCAGCACAAGGTGAGTGCAGAAGTCAGGAGACAGTGTGATTGACCTTGATATATCACTACGTATATAAGGTATTTGGATCAGTATTTTGCTTGATCACATTTTTTTCTCAGCTTTGTGTTTCAGTATTACTGAAGCAACATCAGGAGCAAATGAGAAAAAAGATAAGCTAGATTTTGACCTCGGGTATTATCAACAGAATGGTTACATTTTTTGTTTGTTTTGTTTGATTTTGTTGGGCTTTTGGTCTTTTTTTCCAAAGATCAGCGTAAAAACCTAGCTCAAGCCTTGCACTGAAATTTCTGAAATGCTCTTCAGGAAACAAACTTTTTTTTTAGGAATTAAAGAAATTCACTCTTCCAGACTGAACTAGACAGGTAGACAGTAAGCAGAGAATCAGAAACTGTTTTCACAAATAAAGGATTTCACTGCTTTTACAGTGTCATTCCTAAGACCAGACAGTCTGCCATAATCAAATTTAATCTATCAACCAAGTTATGGTGAGATTGTACACTTCCTTGCAAAAATACGTGTAGAAGCTATATAATTAAAATAGGTATGGGAAGAATTACATATATCCATAACAGTCTCTCAGTGGCTATTTAATACAGCTGTCAGCAGGAAACTTCCATGCAGGAAGGCTTGATAACCCAAATTGCTAGAGAAAAACAATGTTCTTTGCTATTGTCTCTTGGGAAAGCATCAACTACTGGCAGCTGTGAGCTGGATTCAGGCCTCACTGGACCTCTGGTGTAAGTTGTTACAGCCCTTCCTGGCTGCAGGGTGCTCATGGCACCTGCAGGGACAGGGTGGGATGCAGCAGGTGGAATGCCTGGTACGCAGATTTACCTGTGTTCTGCTCCTGCCTTCAAAAAAGAAAGAGTATTGGTGGGGACATGCCATTTATCAAAGTAAAAAATAAATCTATTCCAAATGTTGCATTAGTACTGAAAATAGCATTTCATACTTTCAGAGAATTTATTAGTAGAATTTAGTAGAATTTATTGCAGAAACAAATTGCAGAATGCTCATTCACTTAAAGCTGGAGTGGCTATTTCTGCTGTGTGGAATCTGTGCTGGCCGCTCTCTTCTCAAAGCAGCACAACCACTGCACAGTCTCCACCACAGCAGCTCCTTTGGCTCACAGAATGACAAGGCTCTGGACATGCTGGTGGGAAGGGGCTTGGGGAAGTCCCAAAACCCACCTTCTCCCTCTGAGCAGGGCTGGCACCAACACAAGATCAGGTCAGCTGTGGCTTTGGCAGGGTGATCCATGGAAACCTCTGAGAGTGGCACTTTGGATCCCAGCTAACAGTGTGCTGGGAGATGATGAAGTGCTTACAGCTGAAATGATGCCCACATGCTAAAGTTAGGCATTTGATTTGCTTTGCTTTTTTGGATGCCCCTTTTTCACTGTTGAGTAAAGAGTTGTAGTGAGATAATGAGTTTGGTATTTTACAAATCAACCTTCCCATTTCTGATCTAGCAATAAACTTCACCAGAGGACCATGGGGTCCTGCTCCTTCACAGCTAACGTAATTTTCAGCTGTTTCCTCAGAAATTGAATTTTTAAAATATTGCAGATTTTAATTGTTTAAAAATAATGCATTGAGTTTAATGTGACATACAGCCACGAAACATTTTAAGTTAGAGCTTGTGCACTACAAAGAAACAACCATGATGGATGTAAATCGAATCAATTTCTATGCAAACTTTCTCAGATTTCATTGTCAATGGCTTACGAATGTTTACGTTAGGTCAGAAATGAGCAGGAGATTCAATGCCAACATGTACTGCCTGCTGTATTCAGAAGTATCTGTTAATCTCAATAAAGTGTTTCATGTCTTCATCATATCAACCCTAGGTATAGTACACTTTGCATCAGCAAAATATAAAATTTATAAACTCTGGAAATTTCACAAATTTCAGTTGTTTTGCAAAATAGTTCTGAAATATTTTTATTGCCACTGATTTCAGCATAATTTCAACTCAAGTCTAATAGAAAATAATTTTTTTCAGAGATATTTAGTCTCAGAAAATTTTGTCAGGAGACAAAAAATTGAATCGAGAGATTTAACCTTTCATTAATGGCAAAATGAAACTACTTTCTTAAAAACAACCAAGAAATCTTTTTGCCTGCTGTTTAAATGCACATAAAATGAAAGTCTCAGTACAGTCACTTTCCTGTGTATTCTTCTGAGACTCGTAAAGTCTCATTTTTCTTACACACACAGGGAACTAAACAAAACCATCAAGCAACAACAAAATGTGCTGCAAAGTTCAATTTATTCAAATCCCCTTGAACCACAACAATATCATACCTGGAGTCTTTCAAACAGTTTCAGTGAATGTGTGCTTTAAGGTATAGTGTCTATATAAAAAACTAAGGAACATTTATTCCCGTCAGTCTTTCTGCAAAGCTTTTGGCTCCAGAGGGATTTGCAGTCAAATAGAAAAAAACACAATACTAAGAAACAATACTATAGGAGGGGTAGTAAAATTATGAATAGCAAAATTCAGACGTGCATTTTTTAAAATCCAGGCAGTTACTCAAAAGATTTTATCTCTATGGAGAATAACCACTGAAGTTACTTAAGGAGGAAGAGTTTTGGAGACAGAGGCAGATTTCAGTGGAATTTTCTAAAGGACGCTGCCCCAAACCCTTTTTAAAAACAGCCTTTTTCTTTTCTGGGTACTTGAACATGCCAGAAAAAGTCCAATTAAATGTGCTATTATTTCTCTTATTTTTAGTAGGTACAAAGTTAAGTCTTGCAGCCTGCAAGCTGACACAGTACTGTATGTGCGTTTTGGACTTTGGATATATATAAATTCATAGGAGTTGTAAGCACACCTTTTCTCTCCCCCTTCTTTAGCCATTTCCAGGGATGCCGGCTGACCAGAGAATGGCTGCGGGATGCAAAGGGGCCAGAACCATACATTCGTCTTTCTCAGGAACACGTGCAGGAAATTAAAACCGTTTGAGTAAATAAGGATAATGCGATTCAGGCAATCTGTAAGTTAATTGCCAGCCGATTTACCGGGGATTTGTAACCTACCTTCCATGAAAAGAGCCCTGTGTGTTAACTGGGGACCGAGCAAGCAGCGCACGGTGCATGCAGGCATTTGCACGCGTGTTAACATGCATGAGGGAACACCGAGAATGGCAGCTCCCACAAAATTTTCTCATTTTTCACCATTTTACTGGTTTTAATTTAAGCCTTGGAGCTTTCCCCCCTGCCATTTATAAAGCATATTTTCACTGATTTCTTCCCTTCCCAATAAAATCCCTTGAAAAGCTGGGAGAAGTCAGGCGAGCGTTTTGCTGTGGTTTCCTCGGCTGTTGGAGAAAAACAGCTCCTGAATATAATTCCATAGCAATGGCAGCGCAAGAAATTCATGAACGAGGAAGAAAGCCACACAGCGAGCTAAATCTTTCTCAGTAAAAGGGCTGAACTGCCGCTACCTACCCACTCACCAGTAGCAGGTCCGGGTCAGCGCTGCCGGGCTGCCGAGGAGGCTGCAGAGGAGCTGGGAGGGATGCAGGATCCAGGGAAGGAGGAGCGCGGTGTGTAGGAGCACAGCCCCGACGGCTCGCTCAGCTCGCAGGGCCGGGCAGTGCCACCCGGATCATCACATCTGCAGCAGAATGAGTTGGCAGCTGGGTTCCCTGTGCTCCGTCACCCCAGGGAGTCTCCACCCTCTCTCCCTGCGCGCTGGGGAAGCCACAGGGCTTTGCGGGGAGGGCAGGGCCAGGGCGAGCCACAACTTTCACCCTTCTCCTTTTAGCTGAACAAGTCATGAGCTGCAAGGGTAGCAGCTCGCCAGGAGCTGCCCCAAGCCAACCACGCCGGTAGCAGTGACACTGTGAGTGAAGGAGAGCATCTCCATCTGCTCGAGGTTTGCAGCCATAGACAGGGCTGGCAAAGCTGGCAGGGTGGGATGAATCCCAGCACGGCAGGTCAGGCAAGGCTCAGCTGGCTGTGATATCTTCTCCCCCAGCGTCCTGGAGACGGGTATGTTTTCCTTCAGTTCCAAATACCTGCAAAAATGCAAAGGCTTTTCTGAGCCCATCAGAGCAGGTTTTCACAGGACAGTATGTGGGCATGTCATCGATGCTGTGGAAGGAACCAAAGATGAGGCAGCCTTTGTTAAACAAGGCAAGAGCGCTGGTCCCCAGCTGAGGTGACTGGGCAGCATCAGCCACAGCTTTCCAGGGATCAGTGATGGGCATGCCACTTCTCCTATGGGCTCCCTGATGCAGTTTTGCTTTCCAGGACAGATGTAGCTTCCAATAACCCCAAAGATGAGGCTGGGCAAACTCTGGGGGATGCTGAAGGAACTCCTTCTGTTCTGTTGGTGCCATCCCATGTGAGGGCTCTGCCAGAGCTTTGACAAATGCATGAGCCCATGGAGTCACAATCTTTCTCCTTGACAGATGATGCAGAAGAGTACACGCTATGGATGGTTTCCAGTTAAAATTATTATTATCTTTATCCTCTCTTTTTCCTAGCAGGACTCATCACTAATTATTAAACATCAAAGCTGCCTGTACAAGCTCTCCTGGACCAAACACCCCATGGCCAGAGTTTTTAGGTGGCTGTAACCTGGGATAGGTAAGTATATCATTGTTCATAAACCATGCTCCTGAGACCTTGCTCTTTCCTTTATCGATGATTTTATAATAATTAACTCTCTACTGATTTATATGAAATTTATAAGCATGCCAGAAGCTAGTGAAAATCATTGCATAGTCTCAGTGGCATTTGAGAAGGTGCACACGTGACTGAATAGGTGCAGTGATACTGTTATCTCATTCAGGGAGCATATCTGTGTCCTGGGCTGGAAACCTCAGCAGGCAATTTGTAGTATCAGACCTGGGCTATTCCCAGGCAGCTTGGATGCAGGACTCAAAGGTGTACTAAGTTACTACACTGGGATGAGCTGTTGACTCCCCTGAAGGCAGAGGCCCTGCAGAGAGACATTGACAAGTTGGAGGGCTGGAAAATCACCAACCACATGAACTTTAAACAAGGTGATGTATTTTTCACCTGGGATGGGGCAACCCTGGATGTACGGACAGGCTGGGGAATGAGAGGCTGGAGAGCAGCGCTGTGCAAAGGAACCTGGGGGTCCTGGTCCATGGAAAGTTGAATGTGAGTCAGCAGTGCCCTGGCAGCCAGGAGGGCCAACTGTGTCCTGGGGGGCATCAGGCACAGCATCACCAGCCAGGCAAGGGAGGGGATTGTCCCACTCTGCTCTGCACTGGGGCGGCCTCACCTTGAGTGCTGGGGGCTGCTTTGGGTGCCACAATATAAAAAAGTATGAAACTATAGAGAGCATCCAAAGCAGGGCAACAAAGATGGCAAAGGGCCCTGAGGGGCAGCCATACCAGGAGTGGCTGAGGTCACTTGGTCTGTTCAGCCTGGAGGAGACTGAGGGGAGGCTTCATTGCAATTACAGCTTCCTCATGGGGGGAAGAAGAGGGGCAGGCACTGATCTCTTCTCTGTGGTGACAGTGACAGGACCTCAGGGAATGGCCAGAAGTTGTGTCAAGGGAGGTTTAGGTTGGATATTAGAAAAAAGTTTCTTCACCCACAAAGTGTTGGGCACTAGAACTGGCTTCCAAGGGAAGTGGTCACAGCTCCAGGCCTAACAGAGTTCAAGAAGATTTTGGACAATGCTCTTGGGTACATGGTGTAGCTCTTGTGACCGTCCTATGCTGGGCCAGGAGTTGGACTTTATGAGCCTTCTTGGGTCCCTTCCAACTCAGGATATTCTTTTATGAGTTAGGAAAAACCAGAGCACTATCAGAATGCAGAGAGGTGGCTGTTCCTCTCAGCATGACTGGTGCTCAGGCTTAAACCAACCAGCCAACAACAAGAACAACAAAAGGAGATGAAAAACTGTGGCTATTTTGCTTGCACAGGTATTTTCTCTACTGTTAAGAGCCAATATGATTCGGTTGGCTTTTTTCATTGTGGGCACAGGTATCCTTGAGACTGTTTCTGAGTGCATCAATTCACAGTTGTTCCTGTCCACAAGCAGAGAGCAGACAATCTGAAGGAAAGCCCCAGCTGATGCTTGCATTAGAGTCTGAAACACTGAGTGACAGGAATTCAGCCTATCTGCAGTTTCAGGAGCTGGCCGGGAGCAATTTTATTTTGCTGGGATTTTTTTTCTCTTAGACACATGTATGGGACACATGTATAGACACACTCTGAAGGGACTGTGTTATCAACTCTGATAGCTGCTGAGATGTTTAGTGGTCCCGTATAAAGATAATACAGAGCCATACACATTCAAATTAGTAATAAAAGAAATGCACTGTAGGAACTGATTCCTTAGAGATAAGATTACATATTTCATTAGGGAGAGACAATGCATACTTTGGCATCTCATTGGCTTTGCTGCTGCAGGGTTCCCAAGGCAATCAGGTGGACCCAGGGTTCATGTAAGGCTGCAGGGCTTGGAACCTGTGCCCTCAGGAGTGCAAAATTCAGTAATGAGTTCTACCCTAATAAATTTTTTTCTATTTTACTGTCTCCAAGGCCATGCCAGCCCCAGGTGCTGATTTGTCAAATAAGAATGCATGACAAGTGTCCATAAATTTTTCCTCATCTATCTTTGGGCAAACCTGTGGTGTATTGCAGGATTCCTTAATGTTAGTAACTGATTAAATATAGAGTTCAGCCTTTCACACGTGTGTTTTGTGCTTGGCCAGATGTGAGGCACACCCATAACATACAGCTGACCTTTGGTCAGTTCACAACACATAAACCCTGAGATGTAACACACACCATAAGTGAGGTATCACCTTATCAGACAATGCTTGCAAGCAGCTTGCATGTGCTGTTTAAATATTAAATCTGGCAGAAGGTCACCACCAGCTGTCCATTAACCAAAACAAGAAGTGGAATCTCTGCAGCAGTCACACCAGCCAAGGTGAGGTCCTGGGCTGTGTCCATTCTTTGTTTACAGTTGAATGAGGCTCTGCACTTTCACCTCAGCACTGGGAGGCAATGTTGAAAAACATAATAAAAATTTATTGCAAGGAGGAGAGGAAAACACACCTTGTATGAGTAATTGCTACTGAAAGACTCAAGGTGATGAACCTCAAGGAAAGGATGTAGACGTTGAATCTAATGTTGCTCAACATGATGCTCACCAGGAATTCTCCTGAGCTGTAGATCAGGCTGGCATAGTACTGTGCAGTACCTCCAGCTTGGTGTCAAACCTCTCAGGAATCATTTGGTCTGTCCCATTAGCCCTGGAAATAACGTGATGGGTCTTTCCCCCATAAGGTTTAACATTCCCATATCAAATGACTTCAACTGTGCCCCAGAAAAGTACCAGCTAAATCACTGTGATGTTAACATCACACATTTTACTTGAATGAGAGGTTTCCTAGCAGGCTCCCTGCTGCTCGGAGTGAGCTGCATTTCACTGATGTGTTCTAGCCTCCTGCATTTAGGCTTAGAGCTATAATCTTTCACAACCCTGCTGTGTCTTACAGGTGTTTTGACTCTACCTTGCTTTCCAGGCCAAAGCCTGGCTTACTTGAGAATTAACATACTAGGAAATATCTAAGAGCTCTGTTTCCTCTCAGTGAACACAACAGCCCCTTAAACTGCTAACACCAGATTCTTCAAACTCCTTTCCATGTCTGCAGTCATGTTTTCCTTCCCAGCTCTCTGACTTCTTTGAGACAGCAAGTGCCAGGGAGGGAGTCGAAGCACCCCAATGGCAAGCACAGCCAACTCTGTGAAATGTCCTGAACTCAAAGGGCAAGGACAACTTGACAGATACCCTCAGAGTTTTTAAACCATTCATGGCTGTTCTAAGATGTACCAGCAACTGAGAGGATTCCTTCTCACTGCTAAATTGCTGTGATCTTGTGCCAGAGCAGAAGTGGACAAACAGCAGCAGCAGCAGGGCAGTGCTGAAGAACTATTCCTCCTTCATGTGCTGAACTGTGAAGCAGAGAAGCAAGCGGAGCTCTCAGAATCCTTCTTCCGTGGTGCCCTCTGGTGACTGACACTTTGCTCTCCCTGCTCACGCTGCTCAGGTTCCTGAAACACAGACCTGCTTAGGGACCAGGCCCGAGGGGGGGGAGAAAAGAAATAGTATCACGTTTGTCCATTAGTAACAGTGTGGGATGTGAAACTTGGTTTGGTTTATTTCCCTGTACTTCATGAAGGCAGCACCACCACTGCTCTGCACCAGAAATGAAGGAACAGCAAAGGAACTTCTTGGAAACATAGAGAACCACCCTGGAAAAGTAGGAAGGATGTTTCAGGAGGGGCTTGCATTTAACACCATCCACTACATCAACACTCACACCGTATTAGCCTCGAAGTTAAGAGAGTGTCTGAGCTGATGTTCAGGGTCATGCCTCACTGTATCATCCCATGTTCCTGTGGGATCAGTGCAGAGCTGGGGATGTTTAGCCTGGAAAAAAATGGGGCTCAGGAGAGACCTTACTCTCTACAACTACCTGAAAGGAGTTTGTAGAAAAGTGGGCATCAGTCTCTTCTCCCAGGTAAACAAGTTACAGGATGAGAGGAAATGTCCTCAAGTTGTGCCAGGGAAGTTTTAGATTGGATATTAGGAGAATTTTTTTCATGGAAAGGGTGGTCAGGCATTGGAACAGGCTTCCCAGGAAAGTGGTGGAATCACCACCCCTAGAAGTGTTAACAAAATGTGTAGATGTGGCACTCGGGGATGTGGTTTGGTGATAAACATGGCAGTGTTAGGTTGATAGCTAGACTCAGTCGTGGAGGTCTTTTCCCACCTTAACAGTGTGCTTTGTAAGCCAGGCTGTCTCCCATTTCTGAGAGCCTCTCAGACTGTTTGCAAACACCCAGCAGACTTAATTTCTTTCTCTGGAAGCAGTAGGAGCATCTCTTCTCTGGAGTGTGCTTAAGAGTCCAAATAGGCCAGGGCTTCAAATAGCCTGAAGTGGAACACCCATGGCCTGTAATTAGCATACCACATCCAGGAGCTGGAATGATCTGAAACTCCAGAGAAACCCAAGTGTCCCTAATCCAGGGTGTAACAAGGGGAGGAGGTCTGTTGGCAAGAGCATCTTTTACCTCAATGGCAGAGCAGCCAGAACCGTGGAGTTGGAGCTGGGAGATACAGGAGTTTAAATCACTTAGAGCTGTGAGAACCAGGAGCATCTCTAATCCAAAATAGCTGGGGCATCTATCAGCTGGAGTCAGGGTGTCTGTCACCCAGGAGCCATATGGGGTGTCCCCTACAGGGAGCTCTACCCAGCAAAGAGCCTGGCCTCTTTGCTTGGGGATTGAATACATGTGACATGCTCCTCACTGTGTGGAGGGTCTCTCTTAGTCCCATTCCTGACAGCAGAAGTGAGATGAGGGTGACCCTGGGTCTTCTGGCCAGCCCTGCTCTGAGGGGCTGCAGGCTGTGGGTGCAGGTGAGGTGGCAGCACAAGGCAGTTGTGCCTCCTCTGTATCTAAAAAAAAGAGAGACACCAGTCAGTCAGAGCTCCTGGGAGCACACCCCAGAGACCCTCAGGAGGTGCCTGTCCCACTCCCTTTCCAGAAGAGTCGCATCTTTCCACAAGGGCAGCCCAGGAAGGACATTTGCTCAAACCCCTCTGCAAAGCAGGGTGTGTTTTACCCCACTGTGTGCGCAGGAATTGTATCCACAAACACTGGGCTGTCCCCAGCACGACACAGAACTGCTGGCAATGGGGTGCAGCTGGGCCAGACCCCAACCACTCTTGATTCACCTTCCTGAACTCCCCTCCAAGCTCCCAGCCCCCAAACACGAGGCACAAACCTCCTGGGAGGGGCTTTGGTCTGGGGGGCTGTGAGAGCTCCCCACATGGCACTGACCCCCCTCTGGCATTGTTTTCCCCCCACCCATATTCATACAGTGCCAAGGGAGACAGCAGGAACAGAAGCAAACCAGCCAACCCTCAGAGGGGATTGAGTGCTTGTCCACCACCTGCAGTGAGGTTTTCCTGCTTATGGTGGGCTTCTTCCACCCCGGCCAGCAGCAAGAGACCCCCCCTGACATCATGGCTGGGTGTGGGGCTGTTTGGTCATCACTTCGAGCACTCAACAGGCATTGCCTGCGGCTCCTGTGTCCCCTGACACTCCTTGGGTGATGTGGGCACTTGTGCCTCTCCCCCAGGCTTGGGGCTGGCTGCTCCTGGCTCCTTGCTGCACCTCCACAGCACCAACAAAGCCCCGTGAGGACACAAGGGCAGAGCTGTATGAAGAAGGACCGGTCTCAACAACAGCAAGGAAAACAATCACCACAACCATCCCGGCCTCGAGGGAGCATCACAAGGAAACCACAACGATCCTGGCCCCAGCAAAGTGGCAGCGGCCCGAGGGAAGGTGGAGAAGCACAATGCGGGATCCCTCGAGCAGGACAGGAAGGTTTAACATTACTGACAGAAACGCCTCAGGACCAGGAAAATATCCCCGTTCCGGCCATCCCTCGTGCCGTAAGCAGTCACGGGGCACGAGGATTGCTACCAGCCCAGGGCTGACTCCGACCGGGAGCTGCTGATACCGAGGTGCTTCACCTGGGGGTGCTGTGAGCAGGTCCATGTCCCTTGATATCCCTGTGACACGGGCTCATCCCAGCGGCGCTCAGCCCGAGAGTCCCGGTGCTCCTGGGGCAGAACAGATGAGGAAGCGCCGAGTCCTGGCACGCAGCGCTGGAACCGCCTGCAGGGAACTCAAGGGAGAAATGGGATCCCTGCGGAAAAACCAAGCTTGTCACGCCTTCTTGTGCGCGCCGGGAGGCTGGAACACCGGGAACAAGTGGCTGAGCCGTGCGACAGGCAGGGACCGCCGGCTCAGGGACCGGGACACGGGACGGTGCAGCTTTGGGTTCGTGCGATCGCCTGACACGAGAGGCTTTTCCTTCCTGCCCGCTGCTGGCAGCAGTTTGGCAAAGGTCGTGCTGGTAGCACCTCAAATAATGCATATAGGTGTGCCTACAGGTAGGTGATCATACGTATGTACTTGCTTTAGTAGTGGTCAGTCGTAGTTACTTCTAACAAAGAAATTCACAGAAACAAAACCTCTGTGTCCTTGTGTCTGCCCAGCAGCCTCCTGGCTGCTTCTGGCTCTCTGTGGAGGACATGGCTTTGGTCCCTTGTGCCGGTGGACCAACCCCTGCACACACTGGAGGAGAAAGAGACCCGGAGAGGAGACTCCATGATCAAGGATGGGCCTAGGGGTAGAAGGACGCCAAGCAGGAATGACTGTCAGGGAAGCCCAAAACAACCATTACTGTGGGAAGAGAGACGGGGGCAGGGGGCCTGCAGGAGCCCCGTGCTGGGGACACAGGGTTCACCTGTCCCTGGAAAGAAGGGACCTCAGCACTTCTGGCTGTGTGGCTTTGAATCTCTTGGTCTTGGGTGCTCTCAGACATTCATGAGCTCCTGCAGCAGCAGGGCTATTGCTGAACTGGCCGCCCCAAACCAGGCAGCCGCCTGTGTTGTGGGCTGGGGCTCAGACCCTGCTCTGCTGCTAGCAGGATGCACGCAGCAGGGATTTAGGAGCAGCAGGCAGGAGGGAGCAGAGGTGACCCAGCATGCCTGTGACACCCGTGACACTTCGTCCCCACAGCAGGCACACTGCCAGCTCCCAACTCCAGCTGACAGCACAGCACAGCCATTGTCTCCTGCTTCTCTGTGCACAGGTTTCCTGTGTGTGAGCACACGCAGTCAGCAGCGGCACAGCCTTGCCGCTTCACACTGGGGGCAATTGCAGCAGGACTTGTGATGGTGAGAACAGGTGAGTGGAAAAGGTGTTTTTGAATAATTCCCCTCCTGTCCTGCAGGTGCCAGCATAGAAGCACAGACACGACAGAGCCTCCGGGCCCCCTGCAGCCCACTCTGGGCAAAAAGACACCTTTTTCTGTTCAAAGCACTAAACCCTAAACCAATGTGAGCCAGAGCAACCCCAGTCCCAGACATACCTCTTCCCTGTTTGTCACCATGGCAGGCAATGAATAAACCCTTTCATCCCCAAGTCCCAGCTCTTCCACCACAGCATTTTACACCCAACAGCCACAGCTGCAGGGGTCTGACCCACAGAGAAGCAGCTCCCATGTGATGGTCTCTTGACAATGTTTGTGTGGGGAAAGAAGAACGAGACTGCGAACCCCACAGCATCATCATCGCTCCCCGCTTGTGTCTTGGTGCTGGGGACAGTCCAGGCAGCAATAGGGATGGGTTCGGTGCTCTTGGGCCTCTCTGAGCAGTGGGCAGTGCTGTCACCAGCTCTGCACATTGGTGGTGTCCACAGAGAAGTTGCTCCCGTAGCAGATTTAGCTTTTATCTTCTCCTCACTGAGTGTGTGGTCTGGCCTCATTCCAGTATGGGTGTGCATGGAGGCCAGCAGGCTGTCAACCAGAGCACTGTGAGGGCCTACTGCAAGCACAGCCCCTAGGGCAGTGCTAACCTCCAACAACAGAGTGACCAAAACCGTATCTCCCACAACCCTTTAGAGCTCCATGTAAACACATTCTAATTCTGTTACCCCAGTTTGGCCACAGGCCTTCCCACCCCTTTTCTCCTTATATGTAACCCCCTAGAATGTTCTCCTCTCCTCGACGCCCCATTGGCCCATGGTCCCTAGCCCCTCCCCCTGTCCTTTCCTATTGGCTCCCTGACCCACACATCAGCTTTGTGCCGCCCCCAAGCTCTCACCCCATTGGACGCTGTTACTCCCACACCCCCTCCCCCTTTGTTTATAATGGCCGGGCTCGCGTTGTCCTTGTCTTTGTCCCTGAACCCTCTGGGCAAAGGCAGTGAATCTGACACTTGGAACTCGTGCAAAGACCCCTTCCTGCTCTCTTCATTGTGTGCCTGTGTTACCCTGCCCGTGTGAGTGCTAATCAGTGTCCCGTGTGAGTGTGTGGCCGTGAGGAGTCCTGCTGCCCCAAGCTGTGGAGATGCCCTCTGAAGGTCACGGCTCCGGCTGGTCAAGCATCACCGCACTGTGACGGGTGTGCGAGAGAACGCCTCCTTTACCTGGCAGCCTCATCATGCCTCTGGCCACACAGCCTAGAAAAGCACAGCACTGATTCTGATGCTGCAGAAGGTCACAGAGACATAAATAACAACACACAGGCAGGAAGGCAGGCAGTGCTTTTATAGCTGGCTTTACCCCGGGAAGAGGGGATGGAGCATAGCGAAGCCAAACTCCTCGTGGTGCATCTCCCAACATCCAGGGCAGCAGCAGCTCCTGCCTGCAGTGGCTCCACAGGCTGCACTGAAGATGGCAGCATCTGCAATGGGATAGGAAAGGAAGGTCACCCTTTCATCGTCCATTACTGCTCCAGCAGTGCAGAGCAACCTTGTGTCTGGAGTCAGGTGTCAGAGCAAAGGGAGACCGCAGGAAGCCACCGGGTGCTGCGCAGCAGTGAGACAAAGCAGTGCCAGCACCCCAGCTTACCAGAATCAGAATATGCCCTGCTCCTTTCTCCTGTTGATGTCTCTCTTCAGCTGGCAGAGTGAACACAGCCCGCACCACCAGATGGCGCAAAAGTCTCCCATGATGGAGCCCTGTGGAGCAAGGGACTTGGCGTGAATAACCCCTTCCCACACCAAACTTCGAGGCTTTCAGTCTATTTTATATTGTCAGCAACCCGTGGCAGCTCACCCAGGCCCTGCAGCACCGTGCTGCTCGTATCCAGCAAGGACTGGGGTGAAGTGGTGTGAGGTGGGATTACCTCCAGCTCACAGTGGTGAGGCAGATGTGTCCCTGACTCCTGGCCTGCCAGGATGCCCATGCAGCTCCCTGCCTCTGCCTTTCCCCTTGGAAACCCCTTGGGCACCTCTTTCTCCTTCTCTGAGCCGCACCCCAGCACCCATCCCGTGGCTGTTGCCGCTGTTGGGACAGGCCCCGAGCTGGTCACTGACCGGGATGTTGTATCTGGTGCGGTACAGGGTCCTCATGGCCACGCTGGAGCCACACAGGCAGCACTCGTCCATATCCCCGGCCACTTGGCAGTTCAGGCAGGGGAAGCAGAACGTCCCACAAAGACCTGTGGGACAGTGAGATGAGGGCTTGGCCGAGGGGTGCAAAGATGGAGAACAGGGGGAAAAGCCAGCCAGGAGCTGGGGCTCTTGACATCAGGCAAGAGCTGCTCTGCCTCCAGTACCCGTGGGAGTGGGGTTTGCAGCAGGGGTGATGCTGCAGAAGGAGCAGGGTGAAGCACCAGGAATACATTGTGAGCTACAGCAGGAATGAGGGGTACGTATGTACTCACACACGCCGCAGTCAGAGCAGCAGTCCAGCAGCCCTGTCTGCCACTGCCCTGGCTGTTGGGCAGCTATAAACTGGGGTTGGACCGTAATCACATGTTGAGAGGCCATTGCCAGCACGGGGCCAGGTGCCTCCAGGTGGTTTGTGGTCTGGAAAGAAAAGCCGTCAGAGGTGTTTCTGAAGTGGGCATCTTGCTCAGGCTGCTGCATTCAAAGAGATAGCTCCCTGGGGAATCCCCACTGCCAGGGTAATGCCACCCTCACCACAAAGTGGGGGGCACAGCTCTGCCAGGAGCTGCCACTACCCCCTGAAGCAAAGCCCTCCTCAAAACCAGCCTCCCACCAAAGGCAGCAGCATCATATCATCCCTTGCCCATGTAAAACATCTCTGTGAAAACAGAGGTCCTTCTGCTTCAGAACTTCAGTGCTTCAACACCTCAAACTTGTCTTCTCATCTCCCGGTCATCTTTCATTGTTGTCTGCGTAAAATTGTCTGCGTACAATTGTTTGCGTTTTGGGCTGGTTTTTTGGTTTTATTTTTTTGTTTATCACCACAGTGTCCCAAAGCCACTACTACTCAGGTCTAGCTTCCCCAAGCTCTCAGGAGTCACGTTAATCTTTGCTTTATTCTGTGAGACTCTCAGCCTATTTGCTTCCCCCTCTCCTTTCCTTCTTCACTTGCCTTCTTAGTGTGCTTTAAGGCAGTGGGTTTTCCTTGTCTCTTTCCATCACCCTAAGCCCTGTCACCAGTTCCTATCCTTCCTCCACTTGACTGCCTGTGCCAACACCTCATCCTCCTCTTCCTCAGTCCCCTGGGGTCACCATGGCCTGTGGAGTTCCTCTCCATCCCATCCTTCCTTAGCAAGGGGCTGCATCCTCTGAGCAGGTAAGCTCCTGCTCCACAGCACCATCCCCAAAATCACCTGACCAATGTAACAACTCCACCTGCACCTGCCCCTCCATCCATCAGCAGCCCCTTCCCTCCCTGCCACCCCTGCAAGGCACAGCACCAGCCTCTGGCACTCTCACTTTTTTTATTTTTTTTTTATTTTTTTTTTATTTTTTTTTTGAGCTTTAATTAAAACAAACAAACAAAATAATAGAGGATGCTCCCACAGGAGGAGTCCCATGTAGACACACTCCCTGCCCTGTGCCCAAGGTCTGCACCACTTTGTTAAGCACTCTAAGAGGATTGTTTTCGCATCAGAATTGCACATTTACACAAAGTATTAAACAACACAAGAAATGGGGTGGAACAATTACTATGCTCATTACCCACATCAGAGTGGCACTGTCTGTGGCACTGCATTTGTACTGACTAATGCCAACAGCTGGCAAAGGGGTGGCCCTGCTGCCAGCTCCTGTGACTCCCCAGCATCTACAGACACATCCCAGCTGTCAGGCACAGCCTGCTGCTGTAGGGCCAGCCCTTGTTCCTGATAGTCCCAGGAAGAGGAAAAAGATTGTTGAATTGTGGTGTAAGAGGGAAGAAACTGGTAAAAAAATCTCCACATGGTTTGCTCCTGGCTTGTTGCAGCTTTCTGCAGGCAGTGGAAGCAGTGGGTTCCTATCTGAGACCCCTGTGAGTGCAGCAGGGGACACTGCAGCCACTGTCCCTCTCTGGACACCTGCTGGCCCTGCCCTGGCCAGCTCTCCCTGTTTGTTCATCCATGAGATCCCAGGTAATTCCCACCACCTCTGCAGACAGTGTAATACCTCCTGGCATGCCAAAACAGCAGCCCCTTCAGGAAGCCTTGGCACACAGTGATTTAAGAAGAAAGAAGCAGGAGAGGCAGGGGAGGAGACAGACCATGGACAGTCTGTGCATTGGTAAGCCCAGCATGGGGCTTCCTGGAGGGGCAGCGATGCCCAGCAGCAGGCAGGACCACAGGGACCACAGGGGGAAGTGTGCACAGGAGCAGCAGCAGCAAGGGAAGTTTTAGGGGCAGGATCCCTCCAGTCAGGCTTCCCCTTCCCTTCCCCAGGTATGGGCACACCACTTCCCTGCATGGGTGGAGGCTGCAGTACAGAGCAGCCAGTTGCCTGGAGAAGCCTCTGCCACACACTCACTTCCCAAGAGATGGCCCAGGCCCAGCACACCAAACATAATCACAATTCTACAATTCACAGCCCCACGGCACCATCAGCCATTCTGGAATGACTGATGGGGACAAAAGGATCCTGAGGAACATGCAGCCACATTTCACCAACAGCCAAGCATTCACCAATTGTAGCATCTATAGGCACATGTACATGTGCACAAATGAGCAATACAGAGCAAAAGCTGCTGTCCTCTACCTCTGTTCCCCACATCTGTCAAGATGCCATCACCAGCACCCACCTGAAGCAGTTTTCCAGGCAGAAAACCTCACCTTTGTTTCCAGCCCTTTCCCTTCCCCAGCATCTCTGCTTCAGCCACGAGCAGTTTCCATACCACAACCAGAGCAAAGCCGTGCCATACGTACTTGCCAAGCTGTCCTTGTCCCAGCATATACGTGTCCTTTTCCTGGTCCTTATGCTTTTTATGCACTCTGGCAAGTGACCTCTGCTCCCTCTGACTAACAGAGCAAATGCCAGCTTAGGTGCAGCTTTGCACAATGCCAGCTTTCCGGCTGCTTTCCTCCTGCCCGCCCCCGCCCGGGTGTTCTTCAGGCCCAGAGCCCCAGTGGGAGAGGTTTCCAGAGGAGGACAGGTTGTTTCCAGGCTCCTGTGCTGCCATAAGCCATATGCTGCTGGAGGTGCAGCACCTTTCCTTTTTCAAACCTGAGCATCCACAAGAACTGCCTGTAACTGCAGTGGGTGACACAGGAGTGGCCTCTCTTAGGCTAAAAATGCATTTTTCTGTATTTCCAGGGATCATCCATAGGACTGTCTGGGCCATCTGGGGTTTAAGCAGCTGGGAGTGCCATCACACCCACCCACCCTGCAGCATGGACGGAATCACCCCCTGCCCTTCAAAAGTTTTGTAGTGAAGGTAACGGCAGAGTGGGGACAGAAAAATAATCATATTCTTAAAGATTGATGCTGGGAGATATTTGTAGGGACCAAAAAGTCCTTTAGCATTTCTCTTGAGAGTGATGGAGAGAGGGTGGATGCAACCTCCACCTTCTGGATGGGAATGCAGGGCTCACAGTCCAGTGCGGACAGATGGTCTCTGTGAGGCCATGCAGGAAGATGGCACTGTTTGTCCATGGAGAGGATACAGATAACCCATGACCCAGCCAGGTTTTTTATTGCAGATGGGTAGGAATTCATGCTCAGGGTCCATATCTCTGCAACATCGAGGTGAGCTGGTGTCAGGCAGCCCCAGATCCCCATGTCTTTATATTCAGAAAGGTGGCACTGACCAGCAGCCCTGGATGGCCACCTGGGCCACCACAGCAGGGGCAGTGCTTGGTGACCTGCAGAAGTCACTTGCCTGCAGGAAGACCCAGCTCTGCCCTGGAGCAGTAGTCATATTCCCAAATTTTGCAACTTGGATGAGAAACACTGACTCCTTCAATGTGTTAAATATCCTTTCTAAAAGCTGATCCAATAACAAAAAACTAGTGAAAATCTCTCTCTGCAGCAGGCACAGGGAAATCTCAGCTGCACCAGGGACTGCTGAGATGGAGTGAGAGAATGGGTGCTCTCAGATGGTGCAAGAGTGACATACACAGAGACAGGAAGACAAACTCAAAACTTTATTGTTGCAGTTAATTTGGGGAAATAAAATTCAATCAAGGCAAGCCCCACATGATGCATCTTCCAACAGTCAGGGCAGCTGCCTGCAGCAGCTCCAAGGATGCAGTGAGGATGGCAGCATCTGCAACAGGATGGGAGAGGAGTGTCAGGGAGCAGGGCTGTGCCTCACCACACTCTGTGTGTCCCCCTTGTCCTCCCCCCTCCATCCTGTACAAGGTCCCCAGTAACATTTTGCTTCAGGACAGGTCACTCTTGTCACCTGTCCATGGCCATTTCCCCACTGCAGCAGAGTGTCCCGTGTCAAGATGTTGGCAGTAGAGGCTCTGAGAAGCCTTTTGGCTGTGTGGGACAGCAGCTTTATGGACTATCATGAAGCCCAGCTTACCAGAAAATGCCAAGCTCCTTCCTGCGGTTGATATCTCTCTTCATTTGGCAAATGGAGCACACGGGGCACCACATGGTGACACAGAAGTCAGAGCAAATGGACCCCTGTTAGGGAGAAACTGGTTAGGGACAGAGGCTTCCCAGAAGCCACATTGCAGCCAAGGAAATGTTAATCACATTTCAGGTCAAGTACTCTTTTTTCTTGGCAGGCTACAGCATCCTGAGCAGCAAACACTGAAGGCCTGGTCTGGCAAACCCTAAGCACTATGGAAAGGAAGGAGGGAGCCCTTTGTGCAGGCTGCAGATAGCTACTTATCTTTTGGCTTCTGAGGTACAGACTGGGAAGAAAAATGCACACAGGAACAGACAATTTGGGTAAAGTGAATTTGGGCCCCCATGGTTTGCACTTGGGATGGCACCAACCATCTCCCCTGCAGGAAGAAACACCCTCACATATGTACTGTCCACCTTTCTCCCAAACCTGATTATGGATCTTTATCTGTGTAACCAACTTCACCTATTCTTTAGTCAGCCCACAGTTATCTCAAGTCTTTCCCATCTTTCAAAACTCAAAGGAGGAAGCAGCAGCTGAGGTGGATACAAATAGGGAAAAAGGGGGAGCAGAAATCACTACAGCCCTGAGCCCTTCCTCTGAGTGCAGAGAGAGGGGCCTCGGGGGCCTTTCGGGCTCGCAGCCGGGAGAGGGAGCAGACCCAACACTGACCGGGATGTTGTATCTGGTGCGGTACAGGGTCCTCATGGCCACGCTGGTCCCGCACAGGCAGCACTCATTCATATCCCCGGCCACTTGGCAAGCCAGGCAGGGGAAGCAGAACATCCCGCAGCAGCCTGGCATGGGGAGAAACACAGCCCTGAGTCTCTGCCCGCCCGCCCGGAGGCAGCGGAGCAGCGGGGAGAGCCAGGCTGCATGGCTGCACAGCGGCACCGCCGGGCGCAGCAGCGGCGCCGGGGAACGCGTGTCCCGGGCACTCACAGACACCGAAGTCGGAGCAGCAGTCGGTCAGGCCGGTCTGCCATGCACATCTCGACGCCGAGGACGTGGCCGCGCCGTACTGCGGCTGGATTGTCACCACGGTTGGCACAGCCATTGCCAGGTCTTCTTCTGAAAGAGACAGGAAACAGGATAGGCCGTGAAAAAACTGTGATTGGTGTGAACCTCCAAGCACCCTTCAGCTGGCCGCCTTTTGCCCAGCTCCCCCAGTGATAAAGCATAACAATATCTACCCTGCATTTGTATCTTTTCAAGGTTTTCACATTTTCTGCCATTTTATCCAGCCTTCAAAATAGCATCAGGCCACTGGTGTTCCCCACTCCACCCCATAAAGGCTTTGCTGATGCTTAGACACAGCTCATTTTCCTTATGCTGGGTTGGGCAGTGAACCCAGGCTAAAGGAAGTGACTTGGGCATTCTGGTTGTTGAACTTGGCGTATTGTACACAAGATGGCTTTGGCGTGGGCACAGAGCACGTGGGAAGCACCTGTGGACTCATTTCCTCATAGCAAAGCCAGGCTCCACACCACAGAGGTACTATAGAAAACTCGTATCTCTGGTTTCTTGACGTAGGGAGCCAGAAAGGCAGAAAATCAACGTCCAAAGTTTGACACCCTCTCTTTGCCTTCCTGTGGCTAAGCAAGCAAATAAACATCGAAAACCAGTAAGCCTTAGGTCTAAAATCATAATAATGATGATGATAATAATAACAACAACAACAACAAGAATAGCATCAAGAACAATTCCTCTCTGTTTCTGTTTCCCTAGCCAAGAAAAAAGGCACAAAATATTCCTAGGTAACAATTCAAAGAAAATTTGGGCTTGGGTGAGGTTCCATGAGATAAGATAAGATAAACTGCCTGCTCACATTTGTTGAGATTTTTTTTTTTCTGTAAGTTGGGTTGGTTTGTTTTATTTCTTAGAAACAGCAGTTCAATGAAGGCAGACCCATCCTGCTAGACGGTCACACTCTGCCCTCTTCCCCTGTCCCTCCTCCAGCTGCTGTATCTGAGATCAGAAGCCAGAATAGAAACTCAAACAAAAGAGTGCTGCGGGGGGAGGGGGAGCATCTTCTTTCTCCATCCTTTGGAGTAACGTGTGCTTCTCCAGAAATCCCACTCCTGGCTTCAGCTGGCAGCACACGCCAGCCTGCGTGGGAATGCAGCTGGAGATGGTATCAGGTGAGTGTGCAGAGGAATTGCAACGCCTCTGCCTACCCACAGCTTCCCTCTGCCTGCCCACAGCAGTACCACTGACATGTGATGAATCTCTCTACACTTTTACAAAGGCACAGTGTTCTCTACACGAGTATTATTCACCTATTTTCTCCTCTCCTAACTGCAAACAATCATGAAGAGTTTGAAGCATGGCTGCTCTTGCCACCAACAGCACACCTCACTAGAGGCACAGCAAGAACACAGGGAGACCAGGCATCAAAACACATCAATATCCGAGCTTCTGGTAGGACAGCCCAGCTTAAACAGAGAGTAAAGTCCTAGTCAGATTCCTTCAACACATTTATGTAATTGTGTTAGCATCAGAAAACAGCAAGCAAAAGTAAACTCTCCACAATCCAGCTTTTGTGCATAGCTTTTTTTAAGCCCTCCTGCTTCCCCAAGTAGGATTTGCCAGATAGTTCACTTTAAATTATGTGCTAAGCAGGAAAAAAAGAAAAAAAATCCCTACTTTGACAATATTATCCCACTCTTCCCAAGCTAAAAAGTTAGTTGTATTTCCATGCTTTTAGAGAACTAACCTTGGTCAGTGCAGGCTTCCTCTCCAGCTGGGACCCTGTACAAAGAGGCTCTGGCAAAGATGAAACTAAACTTGCTCCCTCGAATGTTCTTATTGGCAGCCAACAGTAAAAAAACGTACAGTTGGTGGGAGGTGACTTGAAGGGGGAGGTCAGGAGCTGTGCCCTGTCCTTACAACTTAACACATGCAGAACACAGTAATTTATTTTTCCTTTTCCCAGGATTAGTTACTCTTTTTTTAAAAAACGTGGTTGCATGTTTATTGCCTTATTCCCTTCACTTTGCCCACATGTTGTTGCTGTTCGTGGGAGAGCAGCTTTGAATGATGTACTTTCATTGGGACAAATATTTAGGTTTTCATTTCTTAGAAAATACACACCACATGGAGGCTTTCCATAAAAATCAGGCTGATTCCCTGAGTGTTTATCACAAGCCATGTAGCCCTGGCACTGTAAGATTAACCAAGCACTTGCCATTCACACATAAATTTTCCTTTATGAGATACTAATATTTACAGATTCTGCACTAACATGCACCAAATATGTAACCACTCATGCCCTGTGCAAGTCATGACAGTTTTGGATGCACTTGCACATTTTGTGGAGAGTCTGTGGCACCAGGACAGCACTTCTTGTTTCCCAGTAGGATGCATAGCATGCAGACATCCCAGAGAGGGTCTGGATGGCTGCTTTCTCGGGAGCAAATCAAGTTCAGTGTGTCCCATAAGAAGTGCTGATGGTGAGTTTCCCTTCTCTCTTGCCCTTGTCAAGAAAGAGGAAAGGAGAGGTTCAGGCTAAACTTCTATGTGGCAGCTTTGTCAACAGGCTGGGATTTATGGTGCTTTAAATGAAGCCTTTTACCTGTAGTGCTGCTGAGAAAACAGGGAGCCATGCTTTCAAATGCTCCCCTTGGCTTCCAGCAGCTCCAAAGTTTAACTGTGGCTGTCCTGCCCCAATGGGGCTGCCTGGCTGCTCCCTGGCTGGATCATATACAGTTGGTGGTTTTCATAAGAGCATTGCAACATCTCATGGCTGTGGAAATTGAAAGTTTGCAAAAAGTGGTAGATCAGCAGATTCTCCCATGAAGAGGAGATGCCTGACATCCCACCGGCTGGCTGGATGAGACTCACAGCCTAGGAGGCTGCTGGGGAGGAGGGAGCTGAAATGCAGTTGGTTTTTTTAGGTGGTAAGAAAAAGAGATTCCAGAAAGAACTTAGAGCATCTCTCAGTAGCTAAAGGGAGCTACAAGATAGCTGGAGAGGGTGCCTCCACAAGGGCCTTTTCACAAGGGCATGTAGTGACAGGGCAAGGGGGAGTTGCTTTGAACTGAAGGACGATAGGTTTAGATTATACTGCAAAGAAATTCTTCATTGTTAGGGTTGTGAGGCACTGGAACAGGTTGCCCAGAGAAGCTGTGGATGTCCCACCCCTGGAAGTGTTCAAGGCCAGGTTGGATGGGGCTTTGAGCAACCTGGGATAGTGGAAAGCATCTCTGCTCACAGCATGGGGTTTGAAACTAGATGATCATTGAAGTCCCTTTCAAACCAAGCCATTCCATGATTATTTCCAAGAAGACAATGAAAAAATTTTGCTGAAATTAGTATTCACCAATTTAACATGTACTACAGTAAATGCAATACTGATGAATTACTGATGTAAAAAATCTGCCTAAACACCTTTTTGCTTTCTCTGCAAAGAACAAAGTAGGAATTACGCAGCCTACTGTTGTATTTTATGGAGCAGTTACAACCATAAACTCATTTATTCCAGGTTGGGCCACTCACACATAAATGTTCATGCCTGTTTTCTGTACTGCTTAAAACAAGTCCAAACCGCAACTTCAAATATGACCACAAATGAGCAAAGCCACCTTCCCCAGCATGCTGTCTCATGCTATTTACACAAACTCTAGTGTCTTGAGTGGTGAGAGGTGTGTTCATTCACAGAGGGTCTGTGAATCCCATTGGTTTGCAGGTCAGGGGGGCTGCCTTGCACAGGAGGGTGCCCGGGGGCCTCTCTCCAAAGCTCTGGTCCCACCAGCCCTTTCCAAAGGCAGCCTTAGGGTGATGTTTCAGACATGGAGAAGGGCTTCAGAAACTTCACCTTTTCTCTAGATGTCTCCGCAGCTTCAGTGGAAGAACATGTTGCTCACAAACCCACAAACCTTGCTTCCTTCCCACAGTTTGAAAGGGCTCAGGCAAAAGGGAAACTACTGCAACAGCAGAAACCGCAGGAGAATGGAGCTAAGTGCAAGGGGAAGTTTTCACAGGCCTTAGAAATACAGCTGAGGGTCAGGTGCACATCTCACCGAAACTGAAGCCATTGCAGTTGGTACAAGCAGAGAGCTGCTCCCATGTCTGCACATCCCTCATCCCTCCCATGCCAGAGACACTGCACTCAGTGGAGATGAGCTGCTCCTATGTCTGCACATCCCTCATCCCTCCCACACCAGGGACACTGCACATACTGGAGATTATCTGCTTGGGTGGCTGATCAGACAGAAAATGATGCTGTGGCTGGAGTGTGCAGTGCCATCCGGGCAAGGGGCCTACCCTGTGCCACAGGCACCCAAACATGAGGACCAGCATACAGTGCAGAGCTCACAGCCAGGGCCAAGGGGATCACCAGCTACACAGCAGCTCTCAGCCGCTGCAGGTCAGACCTAAACAGAAGGAGCAGAAATAGTTTCAAATCCCTCTACAATTTCATGTTAGCTTAGGCAATGGTTTGTCACAAGATGCTTCACACATTTTGTGTGAGAAAAACACCACACATCTTTTGACTCAGCTTCTGCTTCCCGTCACTTGCCACCTTTTTATGCTTCCAGTTTTATGCCACTCTTTCTCCAGATCACTCAGACTTACAGGATAATGCCCTCCAGAAATGAAGTTTTATCTCAGGAGCTAACAAGGTAAAAAGCAACTGAAGTAAAAATAAACAAATCAACCCTCTTGTAACAAGCAGACCAGTCCAACTCATAAATTTTGTAGTCTGCTGCTTCAATAACTGCTTAAGTCAAAAATTCACTGACTTGCACCTGCACACAAGCAGAAAAACCAGAGGGTCCAAGTGTGAATCGGCCTGTCCCCATCCCCATTGCCAGAGAGTGGTGAGGAGCAGGAGAACCTCTGCAGTTCAGCTGCTCTTGGGTCAGCTCCAGAGGCTTTCTGGAGTAAGCTGACCCAGGGCTAATTTCCAGCTTGGACATGTGCTCTGTGCCATTTCTAATGCACTTTTATCCCAAGCTCACAGCTTCTGCCAGAACAATGTGGGGGATGATGGACCTTCCCTTCTCCCATCCCTTGTGTCTGGCACACATGGTGTCCTTGTTATAACCCAGTGGTGCTGCTCCCAGCGCACACCAGGAGCACCTGAGCAGGAGCTGAGGGAATTTCCACACATGATGCATCATGAAGTTAATTCAGCATTAACCAAAGTATTGGCAGAAGGACATCCAACACACTTTGCAACAGTATTTGGTGGGTGAAAAGTATGTTTTTCAATGTGTTGGTATTATTTAGCAGAATAAGTTGTACTGCAGATTAAAAAGGACATTTACTACTTAATAATAATGATTTTTTTAAGATAGATGGGAGAAGGTGTTGAGAGTTGAACCAGGAGAGATGATCTGCAAGATGGGGAAGCTGTATGGTTCCATGCCTGCTGCATGTACATGACCACAAGTCCTCTTCAGAGAAGAGCTTTGCTTTTCCATGGCAGTCTCATGATCCAACAATGTTCACCCTGATGGAAGAGCTCAGATGGAAGCTCCCCAGCTGTTTAACCTCCACTTTTCTGACTTAACGTGGCATAAACAAATCAGCAATGAGCAGTTCGAATTCTTGAAGGCAATTTTCTGCCTCCCACTTCCCTTGGCACTGATTTCTCAAGCAAAGCCTGAAGACAGCAGATACAACACTCGCCGCCTTTGCACCCTATCCATGTGGAAGGCTTCCTTCCCTGTGTGCATGTCCCAAGATCTCAGAGGACCCCTGGCAGCACAGCAGCTCATGGCTGGGCTGAGAGACACGGGAAGGAGTGAGAGGACACTTCCCTCCATCCTATCCAGCATGTGAGAAAAAACAGACCACAAGTAGTGGTCCCCAGGTGGTGCTGGCAGCAGTTCCTCTCTGGAGAGCACATTCATCAGATAAAGACACAACAAGGGAGGGAACTCTGTAGGTGCCAGAGTCCTGCTTGGGATTGAGCAGCCAAGTGTTTATCACCTGTCACTTGGGAGAGGAGGCATGCACTGAGCACCAGACCTTCAGCCTGCCCTTTACCTAGCCAAGAGCAACCTCAGCCCCACCAGCTCCAGGGACAACCAGTTCTTACACAGCCTTGGCTTTCTGCCCTGGGTTTTCCTCCCAGGAAGAAGGGAGGCAGGAAACTCCCACCCCTCATCTAACAGATACAGTCAGAATGACACTTCACTGTGCTCTGCCAAATCCTTCTTTTATTGCCTTGCTGCACCCACTGAGCAGTGTCGTGCACAAGGAAGTGTGGAGTAAAAAGGGATCATGCCAACTCTAAGCAAACAAATTCAAGGTGCTTTTGAATAAATGCTTAAAAGCACAACAGTAATGCATGTTATAGTGTACATGAAGTCTGTGCTTTCCTCCATTTTCCTCTCAAGTACTTTCATTTCTATTTATATATATTCCCTGAAAAAGTGGTTAATAGCATGACAGCATTTGGGGAAAAATAAGCTCTAATGAAGCTGAAAATCTGTTTGACAAATATTTGGCTGTGCTGCAGCATGAGAGGCAACACAAGATGCACATAGGTGGTGCTTAGAAAAACCTAACAGTGTTGAGGTTTCTCTCCAAAGCAGTCCCCTGGTGCTATGCATGTACTGCTGCTTGTGAGGTTAACTTGAAGATAAAATTAATTCCCTTCAATATTGAATCACAGAAAAACACTTACATTGGCAAACACCTCTAAGATCATTGAGTCCAACCATTAACCCAGCACTGCCATGTTCACCACTAAACCATGTCCCCAAGTGCCACAACCTCACACCTTTTGAACTGTTCCAGGCATGGTGATTCCATCACTTCCCTGGGCAGCCTGTTCCAATGAGTGACCACCATTGCCTGTTCCAATGTGTGACCACCATTGCAGCAAAGGAATTTATATCCAGTCTACACCTCCCCTAACTTGAGGCTGTTTCCTCTCCTCCTGTTACTTGTTAACTGGGAGACCAGACCAACTCCCACTGGCCAAAAGCTCCTTTCAGGGAGTTGTAGAAAGTGAGTTAGCTTTCATTCAAAGCTAAACTCTGAATGCTCTGACATCAGTGCAGGAAAAAAATAAGGTCCTGTGGGATAGGTAAGCCACTGCTTTCCCCCACTGCACTTAAAACCTGTCACAGGCTTGGTTCTGTTCTTCATGCAGTTGATACAACTTATTTTATATTAGGCATATTTTATTTTATTTTATTTTATTTTGTTTTATTTTATATAAGATATATTTCCTTGTTACTATACCTGTCACAGACAAGAAGCTCTGCAATTTGGAGGAACTGTGTTTTGCAGGCGTAAGTATTCAGGGGTGGCTTTGGATTTCGTTTTGCATTAGGATGGGAATTTCCACCCCCGAAATTACAGCTGTATTGTTGGAAGCACTAAACTTGGCATGAACTTGTTCTTTTGTTGTTGGTTTTGTTTCAGTTTCTTTTAAGTGTATTAGACCTCCTTCTGCTTTGTTCAGACAAAATCACTTGTGTACAGCTGCCTGAAAGTGGTGTTTTTTGGTATTTTTTTAACACCACCATCCAGGAAAATAGAAATGCTGTAAAACCAATGAAGGTTTTTGCTATTATCTTTGTAATTTTGGTACTGCATCTAGCCCACTGTGTTAAAATTTGCTCTGGCCTTTTGCCTCCATCACAAAATGCAGGGAGGCATTGCAGAAAAATCAGAGTCACCTCTTCAGTATAAGCAGGAGCCTTCACCTAGTAACCTAATCTTCCTATTATCCATGGCTGGCTAACGTGCACATTTTTTCTTGGCACCTTTCTTTTGAAGTTCAAACACAGCCTCTCTCCTTTGCACTGTGCTTAGAAATCAATTAATGGCCCTCTCCTGGTTTTTGCCGAAATGGAAATAGAAAAGGAGTGCCTTTTTTTCCCAGGTCCTGTCACCAGTGGCTGGCAAGATGCCCGACCCAGTGCCCTGGTGTTGCCAGGCTCCCTGGCAGCCAGGCTGCCTGGCACAGGCACTCGGGCTGTTTGCACAGCATGCACCTTGGAATAGAGGGAGGGAAAACCCTGATCCCCTCCCATCAACGGCATCATATTTACCGAGAAATACAAACAGCAGAACCCATGCAGAGTTTGCCTTGCTGACCCTCCTCTAACGAGTCTTTTCACTGGGAAAGGGGAGTGTGAGAGCTCCTGTGTGCCACTGTGCTAGGCAGGCTTCTAGGGCAAACATCCAGCCCCACCCTGCAGGGCTTCCAATGCCTTGGCAACCTCTCCCTTCCTGCAGGAGCAGCACCCCTTACTTCGACAGGGCTAATCCTGGACAAAGAGCTCGCGTCGCTTTGATACACCCTTCCACACAGTACAACACACAGGCGAGGGCTGGTGCTGGTACAGAGCTTTCTGTTTCACTGAGCAACTGGCATTCTTTCAGTTAGCCACTGTTAGGAACATTTGATCTTCCTGCTGCCTGAAAAAAAACCATTTGTTATCTCAACATCCTGTGGAGGAATACTTGGAAAAGGAGGTGGGGGAGAAAGGCAAGGTTTGATAGTGGAGAAGAAACTTCCAGAAGACATTGTTTAGTTCTGCAAAAGCACACTAACAAAAAGCTGATGTTTAGAGACAGGTGTATTTGAAAACTTTTAAAGAAACTGTATCTAATTACAGCAGAGAGTGTCTTTGTGAAGATTTGGAATAGAATACCTTGGGAATGAAGGGCGGAGATGCACATATATCTGCCAGCAGATCCAAACAGGAAGCTTTTAGCCAGGAAGCAGCTTAGCCTTTCTCTCTTTTGCACTTAAAAAATCATTAATTTCTGTCTATTAACCATAAAATGTTCATGCAATTAACACCTTCAGTAGCCTTTATCTCTTTTGCACTTTAAAAATTATTTATTTCCTTGTATTAATCATAACATTGTAACAAATTTAATATCCTCAGTATTACAGCCTGGAACCTGAACTATTGCCTGGTTTTTCAGGCAATGAACCTAAAATACAGCTATGTCGTATCTGTGTAAAATGCATTTTAAGATGAATTTGGAAAACTCCCACAGAAAACATGAAATTATTTTCAAGTTCAGGACATGGGGACTGTTTTGAAACTTTGATTTATCCTCTATTTGGCTACACCTTTTCCTTCCTCTCATTTTAATAAGACAAACACTTGTGACAAGCAGTCATCAGACACAGAGGACACCAGAAGGTCCAAAACCAGTACAAAATGTGAGCTCTTCCCAAATCCGAACTACTTAAAGACACTTCAATATGTTAAAAACAGATGAATAACTTCTGCCACCACCCCTCTAAAGTAACACTACTTGTACTGAGAAACTGATCCATACTAGTCACTTTCCAAGACTTTTTTATTACTAGTAAATGGCTAATAAAAAAAGTTCAACTTGGATGCATCAAATTCTCCCTCTACAAAATGCAGCTATGTCACGTAACTGATCAGAAGCTTATTGCTTTTCATTTTTAAACTGCTTTTCTTCAACTTCATACTTTCTCCACTCCAAAAATATAAGCCCTATTTAAGAACAACTTCTGTGTAAGGGCCATTTAGTTAGCCTGCACTTGCTATTTTTACTGTTTGTAGGCATCCTCCTAGAAACAAGTTTTTCCTGTAAGACCACAAATGAAACTGGTAGGCATAAGTCAAAAGAAGTGGAATTGAAAAATAAAAATAAAGAATGTCAACAGTTTTCAGCCCAGGGTCAACCACTGGTCACACACACTTGGCAACAGCTCTGGGCTGCTCTGTTTTCGTTTTCAGTCCTTAGACTGTGTTTAAATCGCTCTTGACAAAGAAGCTCAGCTCACTCTGTGCAGGCAACTTTGCAGAAGCCTGTCCTTTTCACATGGAAAACACCTGCTGCAGCAATCACAGCAAGAGAAGAAAATCTTCTTAAATACATCTCTATTGACTCCTTATTGTGGACCTCACACACTCAAGAGTCCTGACTGCTCCTAGACATCCCAGCAGAAAAACCAGTTATTGCAATTCTTCCATGCAGCAAGCTCCAACTCAAACTGAAAATTACCTTTGTAATAAACCAGACCATCAAACATTTACAGCAAGATTTTATTTACATCCAGAAATCATTTTGCATTTTTACCCATGCTGTCACTAAGAGACAACCTGCTTCATATAAAACCTTGGATTCACAGTCTCCAGAGCTTGACAGAAGTTTGCTGGTACTACACAGGACCAGCAGAGCAGCTTCACTCATTGGAGCTTCTATGCAGATTGAAGTTATTCACAGATAACCAAAACTTCCATTGTAGAATTATCTTAATTTCATGATTTCAGAAACAAGAATGTTTCCACCAGCTTTCATAAATAAACAATATAAAGCAGCTATAGTTATATTAAAAATGTTTTCCTTCTTAACAATACTTACACTTCAGTTAGACTAAAATATCAGTACAGTGATTTCAACTATCTGTTCTCTGAAGGCTCTTCTACATTTTTTAAGTGTTTTTGTTTCCACAGATTTCCAAGTACAATCCCTACGAAGAGCAGAATTCCTACAGTACGATTTGAAGCAAATTTTTTCCAACAATCTTCAGGCTTGTCTATGTCCAAAGTGTAGATCTGCAAAAGCACAATAGAACATTAGAGGATTATTATTCTACAGACTCACAAATATCTGACACTTCACAAAATGATCTGCAACTTCAAAAAATTATTCTTAAATTCTAAAGTCTCCCCTTACCTCCACAAGAAACAGTGCTTAACTTTTTTTTTGCATAACTGGCATCCCTTTTTGACAGATTTTTTCAACATACAGCAGAAAAGCACAGGATCTCTTGTGAACATGACTCCCAGATCATCTCAATGGAAGACTACATAAACAAGCCTGGTTACTGGTGTGTCTGGTTTGGTATTTAAAAGTGCAAAAATACCTGGGCATGTAAATGAGATTTTCCTCAGTAGGTTGCCACTTAATTCTTCAATGTAACTTTCAATAAAAATAGGCCCCCCAAAACATTTTCCATCTCTGCTGCAAGGTGTTGTTCCATGTTTCAGTAGAGACAAAGCCCTGGAGAGCCAGCAGTGAAGCAGGGTAACTGGAAAGCACAGGGAAGTGCCAGGCCCTGCCTTGCCACACAGGGCTGGTTCAGTTCAGTTGTTCTTAGCCAAGCTCATGCAATTTCCTTCTAAACAAGAACCAGGACACCTGCAACAGCAGCCAGAAGCAAGGCTTGGCTTACCCAGCATAGCAGCTCTCTGCTGTGAGTCACAACTAAAAGTTAAAAAAAAACCAAGAAAACTCTACAAGCAAGCGCAAATTTACTGAAAAATATTCCCAAACCTAAAATTTGGTGCAAAAGTCTTGAGAAGGATAGTAAGAGGTAATGTTGAGCAAAATGAGTGAAAGAATTGATAGGAAAGGAGCCCCTACAACCTCAAACCTTGCACTTCAGCCTTTGAAAAAGTTAAATCAGAAAGTAATTGACTGAAAGAAGTGAAACCTTCCCCAGGAAATCTGCTTCATTTGTGGTTGTAGAGAGAAATCAGGGCTGGTCAAATAACCAAAAATACTCTTCACAAGCTTCTAAAATATGATGTGATCCACACCCTTAAGAACCTGTCAGCTCCTCAAACACTGGGAACTTGAAAGACTGAACTGATAAATGAAACTCAACAGCAGCCAAGCTATTCTTTCAGAAACACAAGGAAAGTAAAAGATGTTATTTTTCTATTGGCACATTTCTTGAGAGGGATAAAATTTGACATCATCATGACCCAAATTCCTCTGCCCCAGGCAAAAATTCTGTGAATTAAGGAAATATTGGAAATCCTGGTCCTCAAGCATCTTACTCAGCTTTCTAAACTCAGTTAAGCACACAATCAGAAATCTTGAACAAGTACAAAAATGTTTAAGCAGGACTAATAGTAAAATAATCACTGAAAAAGAAGCTACTCTGTGGTACACAGAACAGTTCTGCTCTTGTGACTTTGGCAATCCAAATAATTGTGAATTCTCCAACACTTACACTCATTAGTCTGCATCCTCACTTATAAAGATCCTTAAAAGTGGTTTCCATTCATGCCAGAACTACTGTGTAAGGGCTCTCTAACAATTCAAACTGTGAATGATCATGCAGAAGATGGAGTGTTCTTTCCCTCATACATTTCCAAGCACAGTCACTATGAAAACAGTGGCTGAGTGCCTGACCACATCACAAGAATTCCCTTACTCAGAGATACGATGAGTATCCATTACCTGCATAAGCTCCACTCATTAAAATGTAACACACGATCAGCATGTTTTAATATTAACATCTGCTATTATTTTGGAGCATATTGAGGCAGATTTAGCAGCAGCTGCTGCTGGGAGTGAGGAGAAAACCACTTTCTTGAGATCACAGATTAATGTGTGACACTTCTGTTGGTTATGAATAGACTGAAACCCACTGGTGCTCCACTGTTTGGGGTCAGGACTGAAGGTCTCCTCAACCTAAAGGTTTGCAAAAGGTACTTAAGAAGACCAAGCTTTTTGTCAGAAGACTGCAGTTCTCTTTACAAGAACTGTTTTTCATGTGTGGCTCATGAATTGATGGGGGCTGAAAAGCGCTCTGATTTCTTAGTAAGAACTTCCACATGGAAAAAGTATAAATGAATCCATCAAACCTGGTGTGCCAGGTGAGCCCCTATGGCAGCCACAGCTGAGTAATATGGGAAGGTTTGGTTGCAATTGATCCCTGCCACGCACAAACTCAGTAGCATGGCCAGGCTGAAGCCACTGAGCCACTGCTTCGTGTCCTCCTTGAAGTGCAATGCAGTTGACTTCACACCGATCATGATGTCATCCCTCTTATCCTGGAATGAAAGGATGAATTACCACAAAATCCATAATCCAGTGCCACTTCATAAGAAAAATAAAAATGGGGGACTTGCTTAAACTTCCAATGCTTCTTACTAGGAACCCAATTTAAGGGCAGTTGTAGGTCCCCACATTAAAATTTGAACTAGAAGGTTGGTCTTAGAGCTGCTTTAGCAGCCAAGAGTTAATACCAATGTCAAAGTTATTTACACAATGCAAAAAGCGTAAGAGCACAAAGGGCATTGAACTTCCATCTTTCCATCTGATCTGTAAAACCTTGGCAAACAGTAATAAAACATACAAGGACTGGGACTTCTTTAGTGCTGCTTCAGCTCAGCTGAGGGTGAAGGACTGCAAGAGGTTAGCTCTGCTGTTTGACAACAAATCTGCAAACAAAACACACAAATGTGCGTGTTTAAACACAGGTATCTGGAATGCCTCACTGTTACCCTACCTGATGTGCATAGATGGTGTCGTACACCAGGGTCCACATGACTCCACCAAAGTACAAGGGCAAACACACAGACCACTCGCACGACCCTTTGATGGCAGACCAGCCAAGAAGGGCTCCCCAATTAAATGTAAGTCCTAAAAACATAAAGAGAATTTAAAAAAAAAAAAAAGATGTTACAAGAATGACAGGAACAATTAAACATGATTTGTTTGAGAGTGTATCATATCAGCAGCTTTTAGCATAATATCAATATCTCTAATTTTCTACCACTTACTTTCAGGCAGGTAATAAATATAAATAATTTGACATGAAATATTCTGGACATGCAAGGAGAAATATGTATGCCACACGTTTTTCCCTAATTTGAATTTGACTTCATTAGTGCAGGTAAACATTTGCACAGAACTATTCCAGAATACTCAAACAACAGGTCTGAAGGTAAAATGCTTAGATGTCAGTGTAACAAAAGATGTCAGCACAACTGGCTGCAAAACAGTACACAGCAGCCAACTATGGTACTTCTAGACTGAAAATGACAATTTTGGTAAAAAAAACCCTGAAGACAGCTGGAATGTGAGAGGCAATACACACAAGTATGTTTTAGTAGCTCAACCTAAAATACAAGTACTATCAACATCTGTTCAGGGGTTATTTTAGAAGCCGACGACTGAAATGCTGTACAGACAAATCTGTATTTAAGAAGGGTTTTGAAATAACCTTAAAACTATAGCTCATTCTCAAATGATAAATAGTTATTTCCTCCCTACTCTTCTTCCTCCTATCACTTCATCAAAACAAGGAACTGATTTCTAAACAAAAAAAAAAACCCCAAAGCTACACATCAGCTCTGATGCCTGTTATAAATTAAGAAGCTTGTGGCATAACAGAGCTCTGTCTATAAGGTATTTCTATTTTGATATAAAGTTATAAAAAACCAGATTGCTAAAGCTCAAATACTAATTGGTAAAAATACCCCAAAAACTACAGCTGAAATAAAAAAAATAGTAAAAATATTTCCATCTCACCCAAAACTAGCTGTGGCCAGTATGTTATTCTCTTCATCAGAGGGTAGGTGACCACAAGGGATAAAGAGGCTGCTCCCAGAATGATACTGTAAAAAGTACCAAGAGGATTATTGTTCGCCAGGCTAAAGATCAGTAGATGTAGTGCAGAATTGCAGGAGCTGTACATGGTCCTGACCTAATTCTTCTCCTTTCAACTACAATTCCATGCCTAATAACCTCCTCCCTCTGACCCCAACACCTTTTCTGCTCAAAATCTCTGTGCTTAACCCGGGGCCCAGAACCAGACTTTTAAAACCAGAAGGTAAGTCATACATCACCTGTAGTAATTCAGACACAGAAGCACACAGAGCGCCAGGCTGAGCTGTCCCCCAAGGAAAACCAAGGACTGGAAAGTGGAGATATCTCCAGCTGCCAGGGGTCTGCTCGCTGTCCTTGCAACCTAAAAAATGAAAGCAATATTCCCACCAGCTACATCTGTAACTGATGGGCAATTTACAATTTTGTTTCCTATTTTCTGAGGAGAAATGAAAGGGCCCTAATTCTGTTGTTGACTTTTGTTTCTCTCTAATGGCATTTTCAGAATCCAGTCCCATTGATGTGGAGTTAATAGCTGTGAAAAGACAATTAATTTAATTCCAGCTGGGATACAGTGGAGTTTAGAAACTCTGTCTGGACAAGAAATCATACAAGGTAAACTGAACAAAGAAACAAATACCAGAAAAAAAGTTAAAATAAATGAATGGTGAGCTACTTGCCAAAGGTGACCAATGCCAAAAAAACCCCAAATGATCAAAATTCATCTCAACATGAGGAAGAACTTCTTTACACTGAGGGTGACAGAGCCCAGGGAGGTCATGGAATCTCCCTCTCTGGAGACATTCCAACCCCACCTGGGTGTGTTCCTGTGTCACCTGCTCCAGGTGACCCTGCCTTGGCAGGGGGTTGGACTGGATGATGTCCAGAGGTCCCTTCACACCCTAACAATTCTGTGAAATTGTGCATGTTGATGAAAATGGTATCAAGTCTATTTGAAGAGGTTCAAAAGCCACCTTTTTACAGACTATTACGTACATATAAAGTATCTTGCCTGTGCTTGAATAATATGAATTTAAATAAACACTTTTAGCTTATTCTCTCTCCTGACATCAAGTTACGTTAACACCAAATATTATTTTTGCAGTTTAAACATGCACTTAACATACCTCTGACCAATTCCACTGCACAGTGCAACCGAATGTGGAGTGTTTCACTTAAAGAAAACATCTCCCAAATAATCAGTAACACAAAATCTAAACCCTAAACCACCATCACCCACACCAGCCAACATCCTGCTGTTGGCCTGGCCTCTGTGGCACTCGTTTTGAAGGCAGCCTTTTAAGGTGCCCCAGAAAATGCTGTAAAGGCAGTTTTTAAAACATTCCACCTAACTACATGACATAATGTGTAAATTAAATCATTATACTGCAATCCCCTCTTATCACACCCCCACATTAAATCGGTTTAGCGTATGTAGATGTTAGTGCCTTTCAAACCCTAAACCATCCAGAGCTGCCACAAACCCGATTCTGATTCCCTTCCTTATGGCAAATACAAGTGCTGTAGTAAGAACTTCACATATTGGATTGGCTCAGTATTCTGTGTCTAGCAGGGCCGAAATCCAAGCCCCAAAACCAGAGGAACAATACAGGAACAGAAAATAGGACAAGCAAACAGTAACTCATCACCAGGACGTTCCCCTCCAATCCTGCACCTGTGCACATTGCAAAATCTGACACTGGGCTCTGCCTTTTGCTTACTTCCCTCTTCTGAACAAAAGGGAGACAATAAATGAAAAATATAACATAATAGAATGGGATTAGCTCAGGGTTGGGCATGATACTCTGAACAGCCAGAATTAACAATACAAGAATACAAGGAAACACTGCTCCTAAAATTAAGAAAAGAAAATGTGATTCTTGGGCAGATTGTAACTAGCAAATGTAGCAAAAAAGTGTTACTTGGTTTGTTCTGTCAGGCAAAACAAGGTTGAGAAAGAAACTTGTTCAAGTATTGCCTACAGCTGACAACAGCATGTATTTTATCTTACACAGAGGTATTCTAGAAGACTTATTACAGTCCTGGACAGAGAAATGTTATACAAAATAAAACACTTTCTACTATTTTTGGAGGAAACGTAGACAAATTAATTGCGTGCATCTCAGACAGAAACATGGGAGGACGTCCTGAACCTGGAGCCTGCACTCAGCAAGGAATCACTGGTGACGTTCATGCACTTCAGCGCCTTCAGGATCCTTGATGCCTGGCTAAGAAAAAACAGCATCTGTTCAGTGGAGTCTCCCTCCCTGGAGACATTCCAAACCCACTTGGATGCATTCCTGTGTAACCTGCTGTAGGTGAGTTTGCCTTGGCAGGGGGGTTGAACTAGATCAGCTCCTGAGATCCGTTCCAACTCTAAAAATTCTGTTTATTCCGTGATGATGGAGATGAGTGGGTATGTGCTTTGTTCACTGAATCACAGAAGGGCTTGGGTTGGAAGGGGACTTTGAAGATCACCTTGTTCCCCACCCTTGTGCCCTGGGCAGGGATACTTTCCACTAGACCAAGTTACTCGGAGCCCCATCCAACTTGGCCCTGAACACTTCCAGGGATGGGCCACCTCAGACTTCTCCGGGCAACCTGTTCCAGTGCCTCACCATCCTCAGAGCGAAGAATTTCTTCCTAATATCTAATCTAAACCTACTCCTTCAGTTTGAAGCCACTGCCCCTTGTGCTGTCACTGCACGCTGGTGTAAGCAGCCCTGCCCCGGGCTCTCTACCTGTCTGTCATAGTCGCGGTCCCACATGTCATTGATGGTGCAGCCGGCCCCTCGCATGAGCACGGCTCCCACGCCGAACAGCGACAGCATGCGCCAGTCCGGCAGGCAGCCGGGCTCGGCCGCCAGCCCGATGCTCCAGGTACACGGCAGGTACAGCAGCCACGTCCCTGCGGGGAGACAAAACCCGCGGCCCGGCTCAGCGGGGAACGGGAGCCCGCGGGCGGAGCGGGGCCCGGACCCTCCCCGCCGCGCTCACCGGCAGGCTGGTGCAGCCGCATGAGCCGCAGGTAGGGCTGCAGCGGGGCCGGCGCGGCGCGCACCAGCTCGGCCGCCGAGAAGCTGCGCGGCGCCGGGGGCGCGGCGGGGCGGCGGAGCAGCAGCGGCGGGGCGGCGGCGGCGGCGGCGGCGGCGAGGGGCGGGCGGGCGGCGCGGAGCCCGGGGGTGCCCCGGCACAGCCGCGCCAGCAGCGCCGCCGCCATCTTGGTGCCGCCCCGCTGGCGGCGCGGCGGGGTCACGCGGCACTGCGCATGCGCGGCGCCCTCAGGCGGCCCCGCCGGGGCTGAGGCGGGGCGAGGGGCGGCCGGAGTGTTTTCGGCGAAATGCTCGTCCCCGAAACTTAACGTGATTGTTCTTAACATGCCTGTCATCTCCAAGACCTCTTCTCACTGTAGTTAATTTAAAAAAAAAAAAAAAATCAGATTTTCCGTGTGGTGTTTGCATCTCCTGTCGTCGCTCGCTCAGTTGTCCCGCCATCTGTGTGAGGGACTGAAGCGCTGAGGGTCGATGACACCAACAATCAGCGAGTTGCAAAAGCAGCGGGCGCTTGGCTGAGGCCGGGCTTGCACCCCCGAGTCAGAGGGAAGGAGGAGAGCGCTTGGGGTGTGTGGTGTAAAACCTCAGACCTGAATAGGAATAGCCCAGGTGGCCACAACAAACCCGCTTCGCTTAGCGACACGGGAGGTACCTGCGCATTCCCACCTGAGGCAGTGTGTATTAACCCAGTGAACTTCATGTTTCAGGGACTTCCCCCACCCCGATGGAGCAAGACTGCGATCATTACACATGAAAATTGCATCAATCAAGTCTCGTTGCTGGGTCCACAGGTGGTGATATCTGTGCAGACAGATTCACAGCACCAGAGGCTTATGTCCAAAAAGGAGACAGGGACGTCCTCTAACTATTCGAATAAAGGGAGAGGCCATGGGACATTCCCCAAGGGTCTCTCAAGTTGTTGGAGGACATAACCTCCTTTTAATCCTGTTTTCCCGTCCGCATCGCCCTCTTTCTTTCCCCATTGACTCAGGTACTTGAGAGGTACAGGCTTCCCAAATCGCCTAATACATATCCCCTTATAATATGCACAACACCTCCACCCCCTTTTCTTTGTATCTCTCTTGTTTTTCTCCAAGTTCAGGAATTTAACATGGCCTTGGATGAGCAACAGTCTGTGTCAATTAGTAACACTCCTTTGAAATTTATGGTTCCTCCCTGTTGCTTCTTTCACCTATCAGTATTTACCTTTTCCTACAGGCACTCACAGTTTGTTTGTAAAGACACATTCTTCTCATTCCTTTAATATCTTTCCACTATCTTGTCCTTTCTCTTTCTTTCCCTTGTTTATTTTCTTAAATGATATCTTTGTACTTTTCTATTGTTGTGTTTCTATAGATAAGAACCAAAATGGCTACATACCTCCTTTCCATCATTCTAAACTAAACTTGCTGTAATATAAACACTGATCTTTCAAGTGTCCTTCCAATCTTATCCACCCCAAGGGATCCATTAACAAAACCTCAGTTACCTCACCTTCAGGGGCCAATCATAACACCAACTTGTGAGTTATTGCACAAGCCAGAGACCAGAGGACAGAGCCATAAAACCTTTTCTTTGCATAGCATGACAGTCAAAATGTCCCTGCCTCTGCTGCTGAAAGATTGCTTGGGGAGTTCATTGTCCCTGTAGATGATAAATTTTTTTGCATTACAGACTTCCTTCAGCTTGAACGACTCACCCACTGGTAGAAAACAATGGAAACCATTTTTAGATTTAATTTCCTGAGATGCTGACTAGCAGGAGGAAGTGAAATATGAATGCGATGGAGACCTTAATATTTTGCCATTTATTGTTTTAATGAGCAGTACTCCACAGCAGTAAAACGATTAGCACAGGACCATAAAGGAAATAGTTGCTCAACTCTGATGAAGAGTAACTAATAATCTAGGCTCCATTTCACATTGCTAAGGCTCATCATGGGCTTTATTCAGATGCAGACAAGTGCCTGAGGTGTGTTTGAATAGTGAGTCCTGGCAATGAATCCCCAGTCTCTCTGCCTGCCATGTCCATAGGAGCATGGATGCTCTGATTGTCACCAGGTGGATGCTCCTCTACAGACACTACTTCGGGGTTTTTTAATGTGTGATGTGGCGAGGAAACTCTGGACTTTTAAGGAGCTTGTGGAAGTAAAGCAGAAAAGTAAACTTTTACAAAGTAAACTTTTGCAGTTACTGCCACTGCATTTATATTCATATTCATAATAAAGTGGCCTGGCTCTTCACTGGAAGATAATCTAGGGAATACCTCATTTCAGACTAATAAAACCCAGCTGTCTTGTTTGGCTCAAATCTGAGTTGATGATCAAAATGTCCCTGACGCTAAGGAGTTTCCTGATTTTCACATACACAAAATGATCCCCTGTACCAATGTGAGTAATCTGACCTTCCGAGTCAAAAGGGCAAAAGTTAATTGAAATGAGTGTCAGATATGGTTCTTCCTGTTCTCAAATAAGTTTACACACACATGTTCAATCCCCCAAGGTTTACAACATTCACAGGGGAATAAAAGCCCCAGAGGTAAGGGTGGGGCAGGCACTGCTCCTGTGAGGGTGATGTTCACCCCTGTTTCACACCATAGGTGTCTTGGGGTGCTGGGATCCAGCATCTTTCCCATTCCCTGCACTTATGTCCCTCTTGCTCTGTTTCTATAGAGCTAACAGTAGCTATTACCTTGATGTGCAACACTTTGTGAAGAGAAAAGTGTTTACTGAGGTGTAAATCAAATCTCCCCACCCCACCGTGAAGAACCGGGCTCAGAGAAGGAGACATGGTTGGCAGCAGCTGTCATTTGCATGTGCAGACATCCCCAGGCCCCTCCTGGTAGTTCCTGTGTGCCAGCCACCAGCACATGCATTGGGTCTGAGTCAGAATGGGTGGAGAGCTTCTGAGCTGTTGGGCAAACACAACTGAAACACACCAACCTGCCTGGGATTTCTTTCATTTTTGTGTACTAGGGTATTCTTGTTGGTAACAGAAAAAAGCACAGATAGTTATGACCAAAAGAAAAGTAGGGAGTGTCCTGGTATCAGTATATCAAAACGGAGTCTTTAAAAAAATGAAGACTGCCAGAAGTTGGTATAAATCACTTTAATTAAAATCTTCAAATACAAAACTCACAAGCACTGGAATACACAAAATTTTTAGAAAAGTTCTAAAAAGAAGCTACCAGGCAAATAATAACTTTGATGTTTTAGCTGTAATTTACATTTTAATAATAATAATAATAACAATTATTATTATTATTATATATTATTAACTTTATGCTGACTACAGGTAAGACTTTCCACTCTGTCTTACACTCTCTTTACTTCTTTTATGGAACTTGGACAATATAAACAAACTCAGCCTTCCTCATTTCTGATCTATGTTATGCCCTGATATATAACCCTTCACAGAATGCATCTGTTCTGTGGATGCACACACTCCTTTGACACACTGAACTCAAGTATAGCCTTTTTAATGTGCAGGTTTTCATCACAGCTACAAAAATGCATCAGTTTCAAAGTCCTCTCAAAGGTTCCCTGCCTTGTTTTAAACCCCATGTAGCTGGTAGCATCTTTTTAAAGCTTAAAAAGGGAAGTACAGTGTGGGGTTGTTCTTCCCTGCTGTGCTCAAAACATCATAAGCTGTTGACAGTGGTGTGGGTTACCTACTTTCAAGAAAAGTTGATGGAAATAAATATATGCAGGAGGCCACAACTACTGTCCGAGGCTTTTTGTTGCCCTGGGGACCAGCAGCCTGTGTGCCACAGGGAGCTATTGCTGGCACAGCCAGCTGCAACAGGGTGTGCATGGGGAAGGTACAGCTGGGGAGAAAAGCCACCACCAACAGGGATTTCTGTCCAAAATCACTGTTTTCCCAGCAGGAAGGATGTCAGCCTGGCTGGGCAGTTCTGTCCCCAGGATGGTCTAAGGCCACTGATGTCCCTCTGGTGGTTGAGGGGTGAGTGGTTTGCTCAGCCTCTGTCCTATCCCATTTCCTTGAGGACAGGAGAGACCTGAGTGCATTAAGGAGTGTAAAGCAGAGAGAGCTTCACCTGTGCATAGGTGCAGGGAAGTCCTTTCCAGCTGAGCTGCCTGCAGGGTGGTGCAGGTTGAGGAGTAACAAACACTCACTGTGCAGCCCCCTGAGCACAGAGGGTTATTGCCAGGGCCTGGTGGGCCCCTCTCCTTTCCTTGCAGGGATGAAGGGTGCGATGGCAGAGACAGACCACCCTACAGGAGCAGCCTGTATTCCCTGCGTCAACAACTCACCTTTGGAAAGCACAGAGCCACAGCTCCATCTTGTGACTGAACTCTCCTAGCTTGAGTAAAATGTGTGGCGCTGCCCGAATTTGATAGAGGATCTGGTTTCTCTGCGAGGACTTTCCTCCTGCAAGCATCCTGACCTTGGTTTGCTTTGCATATCCACACTTTCCACCCCAAAATACCCTCTGCAACCACAACCCCCTCTCAGGCTTCCCCACATGATGCAAAGTCACAGCTGTGCAGCTCAAATAAAAACACTGCTCATCTTTTCTGAAGGCAAGCTTTTGAAGAAACCACTTTAGGAGCTGTGCTTGCTGAAACAAGAGGAAGAGGGGAGGCTGCAGTGCCTGAGCCCCAAGCAGTGTGAGAAGCTTCCTGCGTGGTGTGGAGAAGGGTTCCACGGTCAAGCACAGTGACGGGCTGGATCAAGACCAAAACCAGCCCCTGCCTGGTCTCATTCTACCTGGATAATTTTCCTGGGATCTTTCACGTACCAATTACCCAGTGGGACCTTATGTCTTCCCCAGCTCATAGTTCATACTAGTGCTGCCACATTTGCATCCCTTACCAGAATTAAATCCTGTGAATTTCTAGGATTAGCTTTCCCTACTTGCCAAGTGCTTTACATTTGTCCTGAGTGTGTGTATTGGCCACCTAAATGCAAGCAATAGCTTTGGCATTTTTGATAACATAAAAGCCGTAGGAGAAGGCTGGAAGGCCGAGCAGGCTGCCGGGACCGAGGGGCTTTTCCATAAGTTCTGGCAGTGTTTCGTCATCCAGCATCCGTAGCACACGGCCGTTCAGCTCAATAGACCTGGAGAGGGACAGAGAGACTGTTTGGGCAGCTGTACTCTGTTTGCCATCGAGTGCAAACTGCTCTGGGCCTGAGTGTAAACATTAACTCAGCCCAAAGCCAGTTTAAACTTCCCTTGAGTGTGTGTGTACACACACACACACACACAGACATCTGCAGCACTCCCTCTGCAAGGACTCCTTCAGAGTGCTTTTAACAAACACATTTAAAAGTACATTTCTTTCTCTTTTCTTTTCTTACAGCTAAACAGGCCTTGAAAAGTGGAAATTTTAATTGCTTTTTCTCCTGAAAATATTAATATTCTTCTATGCTCACAGAGCAGATGCATTCCCTGTGGATGCATTAACAATGACAACAAAAAGGCCCCACTGACATACAAAGCCTGGACGTGTTGCTGTAAATCAGGAGCCAGCACTCGGGAAAAGAATATACTTGTGGTTATACAAAAGACAAAAAAAAAAAAAAAAAAAGACTAGCAGTGGATCCAGAGCACTGAAGCCTGCTAGGATAAAACTTCCAAATTAACTTCAAGTAAATGTCCTTATAACTTAGCAAGCTTTCAGCAGCCTGAGTTTAGGAGACCTGATTTAACCAGTCAGATCTTACTGGAAAAAACCCAGATGACTGAATGGCAACCTCTTCTTTCCCCTGGCGAATTGAATAAGGTGAGGTTTTAAAGACCATCTAAGCCTACTCACAGTGCTTTCCGCAGGGCCCAGAGGAATTGCAACTTACCTGGAAAGAATATTCTCTTTTCCATGAGGCAGTAAGAGGTACTGATCCACATGCTTGCTCGATAGGTAGTCTGGTAGCTCCAAATGTTGGGTAATGTTGTAGAGGTTTAAGGCAAACAGCGTCACATCTCCTTCTCTGTACTTTGGGCTGCAAGGCAAGAGAAGGTGATGGGGGGGATCAGGAGAGAAAGAGGTTCCACAGAAATAATGTGCAACCTCACACTGTCCCAAATGACACTTGTTGGCCTGGGGTGGCTGTGGGCTCAGTTTCTGGGATATTTCGCCCTTTCTGGAGGCTTACTTGAGGCTGTTTGTGCAGTGGAGGTAGACACGGAGCTTCCTCTTGTTGGCTCCTGCCAGGCCGACCTGCAGCACCCTGGTACCCACCAGCTTCTTGTAGAGCAGGGAGAGCCAGTAGTCCTGGGAGGCACAAAAACACGTGGAAACATTTGTGTACGTGCCAGGTGCTCCACACAGTGCTTGATTTTACCTTCCTTTTGAAGCTCCTTTCAAGGGGTTTTCCCCCATAGCTTTTTGCTTTACCAATCTTTTCACCACATCTACTTAAATTCACACAAACACCATGGCTAAAAGGGAAGCCCTGCCTGTGAGCAGCTATTTACAAGGTACCTCAGAGTCATTTTCCCCTTTGTGTGCAACTCTCAGAGCTCTGTCAGGGAGAGATTGTTTGCATTTTGGAAAGGCCCTTCTGCAGGGTACAGAGAACCTCGGGACTGAATGCAGGTATGTAAGCTGCCCTTCCTGCAGGAAAGCTTGTGCCTAAGGCACAGGTACAACACCAGGAAGAAGCTCCTAAACTTTAACCCCTTTCATTAACATTGTACTTTTGAACAGGTCTCAGGATTGATTTCTGAACCCGAGTCACAAGTGCATCCTCTGACATCCCAGGATGATTCCTCAGAGCAGGGCAATGCCCCGTGCAGACTCATTTTTTCCAGGTCTTTCCAGGCTTTCAGAGAGGTTCTCCCAGCACATCTCTTTGCCTTTGGGGTTTTCCTTCAAGGAAAACTGTTGTATTTCTCTTCTGACTCACCACAAGCCCAGGAAATCACTTTTCCTATCAGTCTTCATGCTCAATCCTTCTGCAAGGAAGTGCAGCCTTCTGACACTGCTGTGCTTCCTCATTTCTGTGCTAACTACAGCTGATGGACCTAGGTTTGGATTTCCCTTCCTCTGAAGCATTATTGCTTTGATTAGCATCTGTACAATCTGTAAGTGAGGAACAAGGCACATAGTTTCAGTCCAAATTAAATCTATTTTAGATGAGGGAATAAAAAGCCCAAAGCAACAAGCCTGATGATGCAGCCTTTAGCATGGGAACCAGCTGAGCAAGCAGGATGGAAGATCCCTGTATGCGGGGTTTGCTTTCAGGCTGGCTCTATGATCACCCGTGAAAATCACAATTTGGAAACAGAAAAATGAGAGGAAAGCTAAAAAGAAAGATGCTGTTCTGTTGCCCCAAGCTAAGTGCTGGCAGTACAAGGAAACATGCTGTATGTGCAAGAATAATGTATAGTTCATATAATGAAGTTCCATCACAGCAAAATGTTATTTCCTAATAAATCAAACTATACTAAATGTATGCTTCAATTTAATTATCCTTCAGCCACCACTGTAGGATGCATGTGCTCACAACCTATAATGCTTGAGTCTTGACTTCATGTTGGCCTGGTTTTCACGTGGAATATAATTTATTTTAATACCTCTTTTCACTTTTGTTTATAAACTACTCATCACACAGCTGAGGAGTAGTCAAACCAAAACAGGCCATCCAGAAAAGCCTTGGGAGCTCCAGGAGCTCCTGCGCTGTACAAACCAGAGCATCGTGTCCACAAATGAGGCTGTGCTGTGCTAAGGCTGGCTGCACCCCTGCAGTTAAATATCTTGTGTGCATATATATATAATAATACATTAACCTGTAGTGGAACATGAGATATTTCTGGGTGCAAGGATACCCGTGACCATCCAAACAAAAAAAGGTGTTGTTAAAATAGCTGACTTATGCCTCACACCCAGCACTGCTTGTGCAGAGGTGCATCCAGGGGGTGTTTTTCACATACCGGCAAAGGCTCAAAGTTGGCATCCACCAGGTGATAGGTCCCTGCCCCGAAGAAGACCTGTCTCATCACCACATCAATCCCCTGCCTGGCTGAAAGCCCGAGTTTGTCCAACCACCTGCCAAAAAATGAGGCAAATATCACGCAGATGAAAGTGCTGACCTCAACTGTACCCTGTTGCCCCTCTTGAACCAGCTCGGGAAGAAGTAGAGCAAAAATTAGTCCACGATGCTGACTTCCTGAAAATCACACAACTAATTTCAATTCAAGTCTTGCCTTGATTACATTAAAAAATAATTTCAGACCACCTCTTGAAGTCCAAGTTGGTCCATTCCCCTGTTTGCAGGTGGTGGAAACCAGGAGCAGCAGTGGATTCTCCTGAGCTGGCCAAGGGTCTGAAGGCTGAGAGAAGTCATCACACCAACAAGGTTGCCTGTCATTACCAGACTTTGACTTGCTGGCCCACCAGGCCCTGATAAAAAGGTCATCATATCTTATAGGAGGGAAAAAACTGCCCACACTCCCCAGGAAGCCTGAGGAAGTCACGTTCCTTCTGTGGGGCAGCCCCCTCTAGCTGGAAAAATATGTAATTTCCCCACACCTGGGACATGGTACTCACATAAAGCCAGCAACGTAAGTGTTAGACAGTCTGGGAGCTCCTCCTCCATAGGCAGAGCTTGTCTCTCCCAGCCACACCTTCTTGTGTGGCACAGTCCGACCAACAATCTGGCCAGTGTGGCATTAGGGAAGAAGAGAAAGAGACAACAGTTGAGTTTTTTGGCTACTGAAATAAACAATATTTTGTGCTTTAGCCAAAGGCTTACGTAGGATGTTTGCATCTAAGAGGTAACACCCTGAGATGGGATGTCACAGAAATTTGGATCAAAAGGACTAGAAGCAGATTTACATCCCCCTCCCCACCCGAAAAAACCTGCTACCCACGTAAAACAAGGCAAACATTACTAAAATCCAAGTTCCATAATTCTTCTTGTGCTGAGTAGTGCTATATTCTAAGTTATACTGTTCTCAGGATATCAAAATAAAAAAAAAAAAAAAAGCATTGGGGGATGAGATAATAATAAATTACATTCCTAAGTAATTACTACATCAATAAATGAGAATGCTGTAGGTGTGTGATGCACCTGGCACCATGTTTGTTGCATGGCAAACTGTTGGAGCTCATTTAATGTTAGTATCATTAATTTAATTTTTTTTTTTTAATTTACAATATCAGAAGAACTCAAGCTTTGAGTATCCCTCTTTATTGCTAGTAAAAAATAGTGCTTTAGTCTAGATTCTTTGCTAACCCCCTGGAAACTGAACATGGAAACGATTGAGCAGGACAAGGCACCTCCAGAACTTCATATATGGCTGTGGCAAAGGTATCCAGCACTTCAGGGCTCAAGAAATCCCTCCTTGTTGCACTCTGTCCATTCACATAGTAACTGAAAATGGGGGAAAAGAACACAGCCAAAGTTAGGGGAAAATACCACCAGTGCTACAAAACATCAATGAAAGTATTCAGCTGATTGGTGTATTTATCCACAGCACAATTTTTCTGTCCAGTGCTTTTTAATTTTTTGTTTTCTGAATGTGTAGGTCTGTCACTTGTATTTAAGGGACTCTCAGAAATAATTACCTCAATGGAGGCAGGATATCTCAGAAATTTCCACCAGCAGAAGTAATAGGTTTGTTTGCATCTACTCATTCAGAATAAGGAAAACATCACCAAGGGCCAGCTTCTGTAAATCTTGTCTTGTTGTGGAGTCCAACACTCTTATGTGATTACCTGCTTTACTCTATCAAGTTATATATTAAAAATATCAGATCACAGCATATGTCCATCTACTGGAATATTTTGGCCACTTGGAAGGAGCTGGAATGTGGGCATTCCTGTGGCATGAAAGTTGCCCTCCCCCATGAGCAGAAGGGTTTCTACGTCTGGTTTGTCCAGATAAGCTGGGATCCCTGTGGTATTTGCATTTCATCCTGCTTATCACTCAGTCCTTCCAGCCACAAGAGGAAGCTAAAACCTGATAATCCTAAATTAGTAAAGAACAGCCCAGGAAGGGGAAAGGACATGTTTCATGCCTTTCTAGCAGCTCAAAATACATAGATAATTCATGTGTATACATACATAAAAAATAAGTATGTGCATCTTTTCTCACTGTTGTCTGACTGCTGCATGTCAATGTCCTGCTTTTGACTCTGGAAAGAAAACTGCCTTCACATGGAAATTACTTTCAAATGTGGAGTTCATGGCCCTGGGGCCAGCTTACCCCACTGCCCCCATGAGCATTTTAACCTACAAATCAAAGTCACTGCACAGGAGCAAAGGGCCAGGTGCTGGTGCTGTTTGTGCTGTGTGTGGGATCTGAGGCTGAGTTACCCACACGGAGCCTGCAATGACTCGGAGATCAAACTCAAGGGAACAGGAGGAACTGCTGGCACTTCTCCATGGAGAAGGGTCAGCCAGACATGCAGGCCTTTTCCTTTATATCAAGTAGATATAAATAGAGCAAACAAAAATATCATCTTGCACACGTTGCATTCCCTGCTGCCGTGCTTACATGACACTGCCCATTGCTGCTTTTGGGTCTCTGCGCCAAGTAGACCCTTTGGGGGCTTCAACATTTCTGTAACATGCTCCCTCATTTCATCTCTTTTTCTGAAGAGAAGTTTGCAGAGAGGCCCCGGAGAAACTGCTGAAAGGGGCATTTCACCCCCCTCTTTTGTGTTGAAATTGACAATTCTGTTCAAATTGACATTTTGTAAAGAAAATGAGCCAGTGATCTGAATGACAGTGGCATCCAAGTGGTACTTACTGGTGCCATGTGACAGCATCGATCACCTTCCCTCCAGATTTCAGGAAGCTGCAACCAGAGGGAATGGTGGAGAGCAGGGGGTTAGCAGTACCAGGGATGGGTCATGGCTGTCCCACCAGTGCAATGCCATGCACAGGCCTCCCCTCTTCCCCCAGCTGGCCGTACTGATGGTGAATGCTTGGGGGCCAGACTTGCATGGCTTGTGATCAGGCTTTGGGCAGCCTGGCTGCTTCAGCAGGTTGCTGGGAGGATGAGTTGATGTTTGTGTAACACAGGGGTGTTTCTCAGGCTAAAAGCCTTTGTTAGCACAACCCTAGAGCCAGTGCTCAATGGAAAAACATGTGAACCACTGATGTGCTGCCAGCAGCTGAGTTGCACCTGGCTGAGTGTTCAGGCCTTGAACTCATTAATGCAGGTAAGATTTTAGTTGTCGTCAGTCAAGGGAAAACAAATCATTCAACCCCTGCCTTGAAGCCTCTTCATGCCTCCTGCATCTAGGGGCACACAAGCCACAATTCTCCACACTTGGCCCACCCCAGGGAGTGCTACTGGCACCTCACACCCCTACCTTTTCAGCAGTTTCTGTGTGTGCTTTCGGGGCTGCCCAACATCGGGGCCGTAGAGCTTGGTGTGCTGGTAGAGGGCATAGTTATTCAGGAGCAGGCGTAAGCGAATAAAATCTTGTCCCAACTGGAAACCATCGATGTGGATGCCAGATTTCTTCCTGAAGCTGTTGGGCTCTAGGGAAGACACGTGCACATCAACACCCCACTCTATTTCTGGGACACAAAATAGGGCAGTTCCATCCACATGGGAAGCACCAGTCCCCTAATGCTTCACCTGATTTGGCATGGTGTGGGTGAGATATTTGAAGGTGAGCATGAAACCAAAAGCCCGGGGGATACAGTGTACTGATCTCCAGCACACTGTCCCAGCCATAGGTGACATTCTGCACCTTGTGGGGCATCGTTCAGCTCATCTCAAAGCCCTGATAGGAGCAGCAAAATCATCTCAATTTGCTCACTCATTGTGTCTTCATTGTGAAATCGCTCTTCACAAATTAAGACCTTAGTATCTCTTAATAAAGCACCACCTTGCCTTTATGTGCCATCATCCAAAACATCCAAAGCTACCAGCCCATACCCTCTGGTGGTACTTTTCCAGGTGACGGCTGGCCTGGCCAGCAAGCACTTACCATTGCCCAGCTCCCAGGAGATGTTGTACCTCTGGGAAGCACAGTAGTCCAGCAGTGCCTGGGCATTCGAGCTGTCCCACTGCAAGCCACCTTTCCGCAGCAAGGCATTGAGTCCAAAGACCAGGTGAAATCCTGAGCAGTTCGCAAAGCTGTAGAGGATATCCAGCGTATTTTCTGCACAGGGGAGAAAGGAGGGCTGTTTACCTCAAGGCTGGAGCATGCTAGGTGAGCTCTGGCCAAGAAATAATCTTTACTGCCTGTATTGATTTAGCCTGGTGCTGCAGATATGCCAAACTCTCCCAGTCTGACAGAAGAGGTCAGGCCTCACTACATAACATCTTGCGAGTTTTGAGAACCTCCCAACTCCTGCAGCTGAATACCATTAAACGTGAAGTGGCAAACAACAGAAAAAGAGTTTTCTGAATATTTTTCTAAGTGGGTGAAATGTTTCTTTTTCAGTGGTTTCAGCTCCTAACAGCCCTTTTACCATGGGGCAGAGAATTGCATCCCCCTGTTTAAGTCTTACTTGTAATAGTGGTGTTTTTGTGCTTTTTCCGGTTCTGCTCGGCAAGAATCAGCTTCTCCTGGCTGGGCCATTGGGCCAGCAGCAGCTTCTCAACAGTGGCAAATGCAGGCCTCGAGCCACAAGCCTCTGTAGGGCAGAAGAAGGTTGATAGGAATTAATTCCTCACCTCTACAGCCAGTGAACCCTTTTTCCAGTGAGCTGACAAAGTGCCATGCCTGAGGAGCAGAGAGGCCAACCTGGCACTAACCCTAACTCTCACCCTGCTGTGGACAGAACAGGGCAATGCTTCCTGCACTGTCCATCACGTGCAGGGGAAAGTGCTGACTTTCCTGCAGCGCTCGCTGGCAGGAGTCATAAGACACTTTTTCCTTCAAAGCTCGTGTTTTTTTCTAGGCTTGCAAACCAGGAACAAGCCATATCCAGAGAGGAAGGCACGAGCCAGAGTCATGGAAGTGGCTACTTAGCAAAGTACTGTGAGGGGAAAAGTACCACTTCACTTCAAAACTGAGCATCCTGGGTCATACAATAATGTAGGATTGCACAATTGTGCTATGTGTCACAGGAATATATAGGATTTTTTTCATCTGAAACACCTTTTGAAGAATTTAAGCACTTTTGCACAGTTCAAAGAGAAAATGCTAAGCCCAAGCAGTTGGCAAGGTTCCAGCAGGTTTGCACTTGCCCTGTCAAAGCGGCAGGAGGGCAAGGCTGCACCTCAAGCCCAGCTCTCTGGTTTTGGCAGAGAGATTGAACACTCTGCTCTCCTCAGGTTATTTCCTCCATCTGTTACTTAATTTTCATAATGAAGCCACAACTTCTGAGCTGGCCTTGACCACCTCCCAGGCTGTGGGGGAGTTCCCAAGATTGCTGCAGGGAGCAGATGGCAACAAAGGGAGAGTCTGAGCAGGTGCCGGGGAGGGTACAAGTTCCTCCACATCCTCTCTCACATTCCCGCGGCTGTGCCAGCTCTTCCCACAAACCATGCTGAAAGTCCACAGATCTCTCCACAGATGATAGCAATACTGACCCTGTGGAGGGCCCCAAGTGCTGCTGCTGTGCCCTTGCAGTATCCTCAGCCTGCATCAAAGACCCTCCAAAACCCAGGATGCTTCCAAGTCTAACACATTGATGTCCACTTTACCTTGCTGTGCCTGAAGTTCCCAGAGGGTTTTTTCTTCTGAAGTTGAATCCTTGTGGGGATCAAAGATAAGAAAATCTGTCTCAGTGCCACCAAACCTCAGGAAACCTGGGGACAGGGCTGTTGCCAGGGCACGCAGTTTGGAATTGCTGAGGAGGGAATGATGAGAAACACAAAACCGCTATATTTATGCAGGCTGGGCAGAGGGTAAACATGGCAAGCACTGAGGAACATGCTGCAGTAGGTGACCTGGGACTACCCAGTAGCCTCAGGGCATTCCTGACAGCTTGCTGGGATCTGCATCCCAGCCCTCTGCACTGTACAAGAGGGACACTGATGGCCAAGTGAGCCAGGAGAGTGTCTATGAGGCAACAAGATCATGGGCAGAGAGTCGAATCTGGGGGGCAAAGTGAGGCTTTTTTTGTCCTGAACATCCTCCTCCCCTAGATTTTTTGGTTTTGTTTATGCAACACCAACATAAACATCCTGTAAGAAGGTGGACGCAAAGCTGACTTTACATCATCAGCCCCAAATTCCATCTACAACAGCCAAAGCAATTGCCTTTGTACCCAAGGGAGATTAAGAGTCCCTGCAGGGACAGGTGTTAACTTTATCAGAGCAGGTGTACAAAAGAACATAACTCTATGACTTGCTCACACCCCGTGCAGGATATGCAGCAGCAACAGCCAGCCTTCTCTGGGGGAAACCGTGAGGCATGGGAGGGCAGCGGGTGCATTAGGCACTATCTGCTCCGTGGTGACAAACAGCAGATTAGAGGCCACCAAGTACTTCCTGCTCCTCGTGGTGGCAGGGCTGGCCCCAGGCTGAACCCCAAAGTGTGCGGTCGGGGCTGAGCACTTTCCAGTAAAGCTGATGACACCTTTCTCACCACCTCAGTGGGGAGGAAAACGTACAAGTGGTGGGAAGAGGGAAAGCAGGATTGGAAGATCCACACATTTTTTTAACACTTTCGTGGATGGTGATCCCACCATCTCCTTCCCTGGGCAGCCTGTTCCAATGCATGGCCACACTCTCAGTGAAGATATTTTTCTTAATATCCGATCTAAACCTCCCCTGGTGCATCTTGAGGCCGTTTCCTCTCGTCCAGTCACTTGTTACCTGGAAGAGACCGACCTACACCTCACTACAACCTACTTTCCGGTACTTGCGGAGAGCGATAAGGACACCCTGAAGCCTCCATTTCTCGAGGGCAAACAACCGCAATTCTCTCCGTTTCCTTCTCCTTTTTTTTTTTTTTTTTCTGCTGGCAAAGCAGCTCCTCACCCAGGCTTATCCCCGAGCTGACCCTTCCCTGCATCCACTCAGCCCAGCCACTCCCTTCCCCGAGCACAAACGGGCCGGCGCGGCTCGCACCTGCGGAAGGTACCGCCTGCTGCCCTGGGAGGACGGAATTAGGGAACCCCGAAGCAGAAGGGATCCAGCAGCCTCTCCCCGACCCCAGCTCCAGGGGTGAGTTCCCCGTTCCCTCCAGCTCGCTCCGCAGCGCGTTTGCCGGGATGGCCCGCCTCCCCAAGACCCTTTCTCCTTTGCCCAAGGGGACGAGAAGCGGCTCACCTGAGCAAGGCGACGTAGCGCGGGTCCCGAGCGAGGCTGGCATCGAGAGTGAGGGAGAGGAAAGCCGGGCTCACCTCCCCTCGGGGGCTGCCCCGGAGCCCCAGCCGCAGCACGGCCGCCCGCTGCCCCTCGGCCGGCGCCGGCAGCAGCAGCAGGAGCGGCGGCAGCAGCGACAGCGGCAGCAGCGACAGCGGCAGCAGCATCCTCCGCTCCCGGCCCGCCGCGCCGCCGGCACCACCCCCGCGGAGGGCGGGCCCGGGGCTGCAGCGCTCCGCTCCCCGCGGGGAAGAACCGCGCTGGCGTGAGCAGGACCTTCCTCACCCTCTGGAAGAGGACTCCAACAGCATCTTCGAGCCTCAAATCAGCGCCAAGACACCCGAAACCCGGCGTTACCCAAACGCCTCAACCATTGCAAAATGAACCTGTGTTTCCAGCTGGTTCCTTTCCTGCTCACACCTTCGCAGCCTTGCAGCCGACTCCTCCAGCATCCTGCCCTGCCCGAGAGGCCCTGGGCATTTCCGTGTACAGCCAGCGGGCTGGAAAATGGCTACAGGCCGAACGCTGCCGCTCCAGGGCTGGGGTATCAGCCTGACACCCCATCTACGGCCCCCACTGCGGGAAGCCGAGTCCCAGCAGCACAGAGCCGTGCCGGGCTGAAACACGCCTTCCCCTGCTACACTGTCGGAACAAGTGTATGTCGTAACTAGAGAGACATGAAACTTGGAATTAAGTGTTACCGAAAGGATTCAGGCAGGCTCTGTGTCTGCCCCCCCAGGTGCTCCCTGCAGAGTCCAGTCTGTACCGAAACTCGTTCTTTGGCAACAGCTGGCCTTGCCAGGGAGGCCTGTCGGGAAGAGCCAACTGCAGGCACGGAGCAGGTCTGGCTTAGTGTCACGGAATAGCTTGGGTTGCTCCAAACCCCATACCTTGGGCAGGGATGCCTCCCACTAGACCGGGTTGCTCAAAGCCTCATCCAGCCTGGCCTTGAACACTTCCAGGAATGAAGTGTCCACAGCTTCTCTGGGCAACCTGTGCCAGTGCCTCACCATCCTCGCAGTAAAGAATTTCTTCCTAACATCGAGTCTAAACCAACCCTCCTTCAGCTTAAGGCTGTTCCCCTATTGTCCTATCACTCCATGCCCTTATAAAATGTCCCTCTCCACCTCTCTTGTCATCCCTTCAGGTTCTGGAAGGTGCTCTAAGGTCACCCTGGAGCCTTCTCTCCAGGCTGAACAATCCCAGCTCTCTCAGCCTCCCTTCGAAGGAGAGTTGCTCCAGCCCCCTGATCACCTTTGTGGCCTCCTAACAGGTCCACATCATTCTTATTTTGGGGGACCCAGGAGCTGGATGTAGTACCACAGATGAAGTCTGGAGTAGAGGGGGTCAGTCACCCCCCTTGACCTACTGCCACTCTCCCTTTGATGCAGCCCAGAATACAGTTCACTTTCTGGACTGCAAGAATGTTTCTGAGTTTCTATGCACACTACTGAAACATTTGCAGAGCTTTTAAACAATTACACTTAGCACCACCACTACATTTCCCACCCGCACCAGTTCATCCTGAAGGGTTCATGTTTCTTAGGATGTTTGCTGTCTGCTGGAACAGGCTGTGAATGTTACTTTATTTGGGTGCAGTGCTTCCCACACGCGCTGAAGTTGGGGCATTAATCGGGTGGCTCAAGTGCTTGTGTGCCTGGCCCTTCCTGTTCCTACTTGATCTACATTTTTGTACTATTAAGTAACTCTCCACCGGAACTAGAAGATCTCGACCAAATTAACTCTGTTTTTGATAAACACATCCATGGCCCTGCCAAAAAGGAAACATCAGTGACACTTCTGACTGTCTCAGTATCTTAGTCAGGGTAATGCTTCCCATTTTGGGGGAGCAGCACCAATTATATGCCTACGCCCCAGGAAGGGCTGGGGTGACTATCTGCCAGAGGAATAACTCATCTATCAGCAGGTGACTGGAGCACCAAACAAGCTACCCAGCCCCATGGGTAAACTAAGGATATAAGAATGTAGTCCAGTGTGTGAAAAATCATTGCTGCAAACCTGGCTAAGGTTGTTACTACAGGTACAGGAAAGGTCAGGAGCTGTCAAGCAAGATGCAGCCTGTGTACAGTATTTTTCTGTTGGAATTCCCTACTTCTGCCTTCATTTCCTCCATGTTCTTCTTTGAGAAGAGGCACTTTGGGTTACTTGCCACTGTGCTGTATTTCTCACAGCAAAGGCACAAGGTGTGTATCTCAAATGGTCAAGGCTATGTTTTGGGTTCAATTGCTGTGTACAGATGTGTGTATGTAAAGCCTAGCACATGTTGTGTTTTCAGCACCCTGCAAAACCTTGTAGTCAGAAAACAATGCTTTCCAGCATTAGCTTAAGAGCTTGAGGTAATAAATGAGAAGTGGCAGCTTTTGCCTGTGCATTTTTCACATGGTTTTATACCCATTTTAAATATTGCAGAGTAGGGAAAATCAGTACAGATGTATTTGGACTCATGGAAAATAGGATAGAATTTGAGTGATGCCCTATGAGCTACAAGGGGAGCACTTAAGAACTAGGACTAGGCTTAAGCCCACTTGAGTGTTACTTGAAGCCAGCTCCAAACAAGCATCCCATCCCACTTCCTCACTCCACTCAAAGCCTAGCCCCTGCCTTGTGACATTTAAATGCTTTGGTCTAGCAGCTCCTATCAGGCAGTTCTGCTTCTCCCATGCCAGTGATGCTATTAGACATGCAGTGATGACTAGATTTTTATAACTAGGAAGAACTAAAAATAAAATCCTCCAGGAATTTCAACTGTCTAACAGCAGCAGCACCATGCTGCTGCTAACAGGGGCACTACCGCTGTTCCCAGGCAAGCACCAAGAACTAAAATATTTTTATCCATATCTATATTTATGTCAGTGCTTTACCTTGTGCATATTAAGGGATTTCAGAAGGGAAGAGCTGCCTGTACAAAAGGCAAACAATTCTTGTGACACAGATGTTTGGGCAGATGAACAGAGCTGACCTGTGTCAGAGTACTGCTCTGTTTTTGTAAGAAGCCTCAGGATGGTGAAACTAAGGCTAAGCTGATGCCAAGAAAGCATGGAAACTGTAAAAACACAGATCCTATCAGAGTGGTTTTGTAAGCTGTCCTTCCTCCCCGCCCCAAGCCTGCTGCCAAACCTTGTCCTGACACAGCACAAGGCTCTCAGCACTCAGCTGGTTTTATTTCTGTGTCCAGCCAGTTATGGGAGACTGAGATAGCACACACTGTTTATTCAGAGATGGAAATGACACCTTGGGTCTAGATTTTAGCAGCTCTCTTTGATATGTACACAGAGATGAAATGAAGCTTTAAAAGGAAGGACAAAGTGAGAGCTAGGCAGGACTAACTCACATGGATACAGTTTCCAGAACACAGGAACACAATAGGTCTCATTCAAACAATGAAAATGAACAGCTAAACATCATCCTAACCCTGCCTCTCTTACCAGTCCTTCCAGGGAGACAGTTTTCAGGAAAGTATGCACAGAGGTTCCTGAAAGCACACAATTGTGACTCAGAGGAAGTAAAGGAATCACACAAACACAAGAACTGGTCTGTGTGGGCAAGCTGAAAAATGGAGTGAACAGAAATGAAAACTAAGAAATATGCTCTGAGGTTTTAGGTCAGAACATTTCTCTGCACCTGAACAGACTTGCACACACAAGCTCTGATCCAATTTACTGTGGGTTATGAAGACACGGCAGGGACATCCTAAAGAGCATCGTTTCATGACCTACTTTAGCTTTGAAGCATCTACCATTATTTTATGTAGAAATAAGATAGATTCATCCATGTTGCTTCTTCCCCTTTAACACAGGCCTTAGGATACAAACATCCCATTGAAGCAAGTGAGAAATAGTTGCTTTCCAAAATATCTTGAACCCATCCTTGGCATTAGCTTTCCCATATCACATCCACCCATAATAGACATTTACCAAACCAGTGCATGCCCATTCCAACACCTGCAGGTTATGAATATATATATATGTAGATATAAGTATATATATATATATATATATATATCTTTTATGAGCCTGGTACTGAAGTACCTCAGCATCACCTGGCAGCACAAAAATACCATGACCAGAATCTGTTGTATTCCTTTGCATCCTATTTTTTTCCCCTCTTCCATCTCCACCCAAGGGAAAAGCCCAGGTAAGAAAGCTTTATATGACAAGCATTTAATCACACATAAATACATACTGCAGAAAGAAAAAGCAGTATAAAAAGCAGTACTGCCTTGCCTGATCAGCTTGATTTCAGGAAAATAAGACAAGCTACATATAGCAAAGTTTCAGTGCAAATTAGTGCAGCTTCACTTCACTTCTGATGCTCTCAAAGGTCACTGAGAAAGCCTTAGGGGGATTGCACTCATCCATCTGGCAGAGCGCAGCCTGTGTAAAGAGAACAGCAGAGACAACAAATGCCAACCTCTTTTTCTTTCCAGACCAGCTTTATGCACATTTAAAACCACTCTAATTTCAAACCAGCTTTTCCTACCATTTTCACAGGAGCTCTGGCATTTGTATGGAATACTTGACTTTACTCCTAAATGTGTATCTCATCGAAATCTGATCTTGCAGCAGTGCTGGGTGTCACAGTCATGTATGGTGTGAGGGTACATTTAGCAACTGGCAGGAATTATATTTTCCTGCTGTTCCCCTCTGCTATATAAATATATATAAATGTACACCTTAATTAGCATGCAAGTACAAATATCATGCAAAGAATTGTGACAGAGGTTACTGACTCATTAACTATTTGGTAATAAATGTAGCAATTAATGGATTACTTCCATAACATCTGTTATTGCAATAACTCAGTACTCAAAGTGAATGATTTTATAGTGACTTCCTGGGGTTCTTTTCCCCCCCAAATCAACACAAAACTGTAACAAATTTTGGAAAACCACCATTAAGCACCAATAAACCTTTAGGGCAACTGAGTTTTCCTTATGTGGGTACTACATCACCGGCTTAGATATGTATTCACCGTTATCCTGGAGTGAGCATCATCTGCACTTTGAATGTAACACAAATAAACCAATGGAGAATTTAACTTATCTATTCATTTGGTCAAAAATATATCTTAATTAAAAGGGCAAGGCATTAAGAGATAGACTTACATAGCCTCAAGTCATGGCAAATACTGCTTCTGCCCTTGAGAGCAAACTTGACATTTTTTTGTGTTTCCATATCCAATTGTGCCTTAGGCACTTAAATATCAGTAACAGGATTCCCCTGTGGGCACTCAGTGTACCAGTGGAAATGAGTCACACTGCCTCTAAAAAGTGCTGGGTTTAAATTCCTGACCTGGTTTAATACTGATTGCAGTCAAATATTGCATTTATTCAAACTGTGTAAGCCACTATGAAGTGTCACAAGTATGGGTTCAGAGGCACATTTATGCCAAATAAAGGCTTATAAAGAATTTATTCCATTGCTACATATGATTTCTCTAATGCAACAACAAAATGAGCAGTAGAATACGAGCATTTTCATCAGTTTTTCACCATAACCCCTTTCTACCAAGCATTCAACATCTAATATCCCCACTGGATTTAAAAACATTCCTGCTGATTACTAGAACCCCAACACAATTAACCTGAGTATCAAGCCCCCAGTTTAACTAAGGTTTATCTTACTTTACTGAGAAAAGACCCCCAGTTTTACACAGAAATGCCATGTATAGGTGTGCCAGTACACTGGCTATCGTAGTGCAAAACTACTTTCAAGCCCTCATGAGACCCCACCTGGAATACTGCATCCAGGTCCGGGTTCTCAGCACAAGAAAGTCATGAACCCTGCTGGAGCAGGTCCAGAGGAGGTCATGGAGATGCTCAGAGGGCTGGAGCACCTCTCCTAGCAACACAGGCTGAGAGAGCTGGGGTTGTTCAGCATGGAGAAGGCTCCAGGGCTTATAACAAATGAGGGAGACTATTTAGAGGGGCATATAGTGACAGGACAAGAGGAAATGGCTTTAAACTAAAAGAAGAGATATTGAGATTGGATGTTAGGAAGAAATTTTTTACTGTGAGGGTGATGTAGCACTGGCACTGGTTGCCCAAGGAAGCTGTGGATGCCCCAGCCCTGGTGTTCAAGGCCAGGCTGGGTGGGACTCTGAATAACCTGGCCAAGTGGAAGTGTCCCTGCTCATGGCAGGGGGTGTGGAATGAGATGATATTTAAGGTTTATTCCCACCCAAACCAGTCTATAATTCTGTAATTTAATGTACCAGGCTGCCCCAGCTTTCAAGTCTGTCTTAATGTGCTGGTCACTGTCAAGTACTACACACCAGCTTTGAAGTTTACCGTGTCACACTGAGGAAGGTTCAGGCATCCTCAGAATTACTCTCATGAAGCCTAACTCTTTGCTGGAGCAAATCAGGCTCAGATGCCTTTAAAAATCCTGACTAGGGCAACTGACATACCCATGGAGTCTCAGAACTTGACAGAGATTCTTGAAAGTCAGTTCTTTAAGACTTCATCTTTATTTAGCTTCACATCTAAGAAATTAAAAAATTGTAAAAAAAAAAAAAAATGTAAACTATTTGGAAGACTGTTTCAGAAACAGAATTATCTCAGGGAACTGCCAGAGGTTGAATATGAATTTAATATCTGCATTTTTTAAAAAGGCTTAAACTAGGCATCATTTACGACCTCTTGCAGAACTCTGGGAGAACTTCTTTGTTATGAACTGCAGCTCTATTTCTCTCCTTCCACTAACTACACTTAGAATACAGAGAATCCTGCAAGCACAAATTTTGGAGTAGCTCACTCAAGTGCATGTGTCCTAAAGGGAATATCCAAAGACATTATTTAAGTCAGCTGTGAACATAAGCTCCCAGCAGAACTACACACCAGGCAGCCAGTCCAAGTCCCAAACCGCTCCTAGGGCTATGTCTAAAACCAGGAATGAATGAAGATGATGGTCCTATTGCTCAAGAAGTTCATGATCCAGTCCTTCAAATGAAGTCAGCTTTCCAGGAAACATTCTGAACTCACAGCTCACTCAAAATTGTCATTTACAAAAGATATTAAATATTTATTAAACTATAGCAGCTTTAAACAGGAGAGTTAAAAACTTTAAAATACCCAAATTTTGGATTCATGATTTTTCTTCATGACAGTCAGTGGGTCCCTGGGATATCTGTTGGCACCTTTAAGAGTTCTTCAACTTCTTCCTGTAAAGCCTCAGCTTTTTCACTCAGCAGCATCTACAACAAGAAAAAACAAAGAAACAAAAATTAGAAAAACAAGCATTAGCTGCAACTCTTAGATTAAAACACCAATGTTTCATTCCAAATTTGCACCTGGGTCTGTAAAAGACTTCTGCTGCTGCTCCCAGGACCTCAGCAGCTTTGCCCCAAAGGACTAACATCTGCACCAAAATTTTTTTGCTGATTAGTGTACACCCACATAAAAAGCAGTCACACAAAAATCCATACAGCACACAGCTGGTTTTCTGGATTCTGCCATCACATAATAGACCAAATTTATAGAACATGAAGAGTTTTGCCTGGAACTGTTAAGGAACATTTTTAACCTCAGACGTTTATTATATTTATTATTTTCCATGTTGGAATAAACATTTTCAAGTTGTGCCTGCCGAGTTGACAACTTCTTCCTTTATTTGAAATTTCTTACTACAGCATTTTACACCAGACATAGAAGACTCTTGATGTCAGCAGTTGTTTAATCCATGGCCCTGAAATGTTTGTTGCTGGCCATTGGAGAACAGAGCTCCACAAAAACACTCTTCTAAATTCCCAGTTAGAGAAAACTCCATGAATTTAGTATCTGAGCATGAGAGTAGGGTAGATTGCTAGATTTCGCATTGATGTAAATAAGGAATCTGCATATATCCCTTTCTTTTGGCTCCCACGGCAGCAAATTGAAAAAGCAGCAAGAAGCCTACGGCAACATAATCTGAACATGACCTTTTAAGTGCATAACCCCCAAAGTTAGTGTGTTTACTTTGTGAGAGTGTACAAACCAAAACTTTCTAACTGACTGCTTTATTTTTACGCCAACCACCCATCCTTTTATTCTGGACATTCCCTTACTTCACCAAGAGCTTGCTCTTTTAGTAGAACCAAACATGAAGCCAATACCATTGCAACAGCAGATGATGAATAGAGATAGAGAGAGAATACCATCAACTTGATAAAGTGCTTCCTGTGTTTTTTTGTTTAGACACAACTCAGTGTTTGTTACAGAACCTGTAACAAACACCATTTCCATATTCAAAATGGAAAAGACAGGAAAGAATAACAGGGCATGACAAAAGCAACCTAAATAGGTGAGGTTAACCCTGCACCTTGTTGGTTTCCATTTCTACAACCCTAAAAATCCTAATCTTTTGTCACAATTACCACTAGAACTTCTGTAACGTAAGTCCTGAGATATGGACAGAACTGACTCAGCACAGAGACCACTGTAATCATTCAATTCCTATATTTCATCAGACAAGCTGTCAAGCATTTTTGCCCTTTGCCTCCCCTCTGAAAAGCAGCACCACTTGGCACTATCCTGTATACAACAGATTGTTCTTAGTATAGATCAGCATTTGGATCACAAACAGCCACTAATGCCTTTACTAGTAAATGGAATCCTTCTCTTTTAATGTAATTCAAACATCCACTTTTGGCATATTGGAGTTCTGAAGCAGGTTTTTATAGCTTTGTTTCTAACTCACCTTTGCAGATGAAACGATTTGTTTGGCTTGACGTCGTGACAAGTGCTCAATCATCCTCACCAGAGTTTCTGGATTTGCATTAGCCAAGTGTGCTAAAGTTTTGTACCCTGCATTGTAGAGCTGTTTTGCTCGTGCCTGAAAGTACAAAACCATGTTAGATTGTCAGAACAGAAAATAAGAATTACTGGTAAGCGCCAACCTCTGCACCAATCTCAAACATTTAATTCTGCATATCAATTCAATTCTCTTTTTTCTATTTCTAACATGAATACTCACTGAGAATCTTTATAGCCCAAAAGCACAGCTTTACCACTAAGATTTACCACCCTAGCAATCTTACCCAGCTCTTAGGAACCCATTTGCCTTTATTTTCTCTGAGCCTAGATGATACCAACTCTGCTGTCTTCTCTTGTTACCACGTTTTCTGCATTCACTGTCACTGACAGGAACGACAGTCCCACATTCTTTTGGAGGTGTTTGTCATGTTTAGCTTCTCAGATTAAAACCTCACTACCACTAAATTCAATGGTTTTTTGACAAACTGATTCTACAATATGCTGACAAGCAAGTTAAATAACTTTGCAAAGAGTAGAACCTTGGACTGAAGCCCCAAAAGAGCTTTTATTTTAATAAGAGTCTTTGATTTGGAGACTGGTTAAATTTCTTATTTAAAGTACATGCAGTACTGCAAGTGATTGCCAAAGCCAAAGCTCCCAATAAGACTTTGCATATTTCTCTAACAACCTTCTAACTTAAATATGTAAATTCTTATTCCTCTTTACTCCCATGAACTGAAGAATCTTTACCACAAAAGAAACCTGGACTGAGTACACAGCTAAATTATTGTCCAAATACAGTATTTTCACAGTTGCTGTGGCAGCAGCCAGAAGATAAACATTGGCTCCAGCTCTCATTTCCTCAACAGATCACTTTTCTCCCAGCCTCCAGACTGTTGTGGAATATCTGCACTATGCTGAATTCCCAGTAACAAATTAGCTTGGTCTTCCAGATACACTTGAAAGGCACAGTAACATTTAGCACACAAGTTTACATTGAAAAGTTTCACAGAGCCATGTTTACTGACCTCTAGAACTCCTGCTACCTCCATCAGAGGGATGAGCTCTGCCTTAACACAGTATGTCAACTGCTTGGTAAGTTCTGTCAGCAAGGCTTTATAAACCCAGAATTCCTCTAATTCCTGCACAGACAAAGATCACTAAACATCAGATCCAAAGTTCTGTATTTGGGGAATGTGACTGACAAAACTCTGCTATGACAAGAAGCACGTATTTGGCTTCTAGATGGGGGAAACACTATTATTTCTAGTCATCCTATCAGAGAATTCAGAGGTGCATTCAGCACTCTCCAGCTGAACATCCCAAAGATGGGGCAATTCTGAAGGATAAGCAATGCATTATTTCCATTATTTCACCATCAGCACTGACACTGATCAATGCCCTCTACAATTTGTATATTTTCACATTGTCAGTGCATAAAGCTTGCTTTTACTGTCAGGAATGTCATTGTATAAGCATGCTTTGCTCAATAGGAAAAATAAATTTGAACAGGAAAGGTGAAGAAACATTTTTGCACAGGAAAGGTGAAATACCACACCTGTGTTCAGTTCCAAAGTAAGAGAACAGAACTCCAGATTTTGCAAAACCAAACCACAAAGAATTTATTTACATTCTTTTAACACGGTACCTCACAGAAGTGTAGAAGGCAGGATGCAAAGGAGGCAGCAGAACTGAGGAGGTTTTGCACATATCCCCGGGACATGTTAAATTTCTCTGAAACACTCCATACATTGGTCTCTTTCAGCAGGGTATAAAGGACAAATGTCAGGTAGAGCCTGTTCACTACAGCACTGTCCACATTCTAGGAATAAGACAAGCTAGAATTCAGAGCCAGTATCACACTGCAGGTGTTTGTTAGTACTACAAGGCAAATCTTTTCATTTCTACTCCCTTCACAGCTTTAAAACATTTCTACATTACACATTAGGAAAACATTAAGAAAACCAACTAATGAGTTTAAAAGAACATTAATAATCAGAACAGTAATAAGCAACACTAGCAGAAAAATAATCTAGAATTTGTAAATAATCAAATGAAATGACTAAACTGTCATCTTAGGTATGAGAAATCTCCAACCTACCTTTCTGATGGCTTGACCAGAAGCCTTTTTTGTAATAAAGCTTTCAGGTACCCCCACAATATCTGCTACTTTTTGCTCTGCTGGACTTAGCTGGGTGAACTAAAATAAGATTTTACAAAGAACTTTCAGATATTTAGTTCTCTTAATGTTATAGAAAACACAAGTGTATTATTTACAGTGAAACAATGTTTTTCAGTATCTCTATAGAATCAGTATAGTAGTACTACAGTCCCCAGTCACAAGCAGATCTGAAGCTTCTTTGCCTACTTGTTTGAAATATCTGTAACTGTCCATCTCTAAATGCCTCATTTTAACATAATTAAATAGATTTCAGCACTCCCTCAGGGAAAAAATAGTATATTTGCCATCAAATTATTACCCCACTACATGTCCTATGTGTACAAACCCTCTGCAAATTTAATACACAGGATTACTGAATGCCCCAATGCATGTTTGCTAGCAAATTCTCACCTGTCTCAAGTATATAATCCAATCTGGGCTACAGGTAGAAGTCATATCATAGGGGGTTGCCAGATACAGGAGATGAAGATTGCTCTCAAGAACCAACCCCTCCAAACCCTTTTTCAATTCTCTGTACAGAAGATTGCAGTATGCCAAGTCTATAGAGCCTAGAATAAGCACATAGAGTAAGAATAAGCACACTTATAAGCAGGTACACAGAGTTAAAGTACATTTTAACATAGAATCAGTATTGTTTTTATCTTCCACAAAAGCTTATTATGCCATCTGAAATAACTGTTCCTACCTAACATGAGCAGTGAAGCAAAACTGAGAAGAGGCAGTCACCTATTTCCATGTGTGTTCCTTCTGTGTGGTTTTGGAGCGCTTGTGAAATGCTTTGGCTTTACTGAAATCTTGTAATAATGTTCTATATTTTAGGAACCCTTCAGATTCATCCTATTCCAATTGCATTTCACACCCCAAAATCTTTATGATAGGACAGGAAAACAGAACTTCCTGATACATTTTTTTATTACAATTGGTCTACATGTCATATGCTCCCTTTCCCTCTTAAGCTTTCCAAGAAATCCTTCTGTTTACAATAACCTGTTCATAACAATTCATTATAAAACAAGGTCCTGAGCCACTTTGATTACAACCACTAAATAAAATCTTTAGGTCATTTTTAGGGGTACAGTTCTGGTTTTGCTCCCACTGGGATCAATATTATTACACTTCATTCCCATCTCACTCAGTCATGTGCTACTTCACTCCCATTTTCAGTCCAGAACATCATGTAGTAAAACTGTTTCTCTACAACTTATTTTTCATTGCAGTTTAATAGTAAAAATAAAAAAAGCCTTACCTTATATGTAGCTTTACCCAAGGGTGTGATTGTCAGCATACATTTGGAATTGTGGTCCTTCTCAGATATTCTTCTTTTCAGGAGTCCTTTTTCTATGAGATTTTCCAGCCCATCTTTAACTACCTCCGAGAGGCTCTTCTCTTTAAACAGCAGCTGCTGCTGAACACCCAGCAATGTACAGCACATAAAATTGTCCACTTCCTCATGTGTAACTGCTATCTGCACCAGTTTGGGAAGTGATTAGCATATTTAAAGTTATAATTTCACACATTTAATAAGACATAGGAAAAAAACTACTGAATAAAGAAAGTGTTTGTGTTTCTATAGAAGTACATCCCAACAAATAGAATGATGGATACTTGGTGGTGGATCTGATGGACTGCTCTCCATCTGTTCTATTATTCCAGCTACTGTATCATGTTGACTTGCTTCCACTGTTTCTATTTGTATTTTGAATCAAGCATCAGAAATAGAAATATTAATATTGTATTGTATAATAAGGTAGATAAATTTTTTGCCTTTACACATAAGGTAATTGTTGTGTTACATGATTACTTAATAAGTGAATTAAATGACAAGATCAATCAAATTTTTGTCCTTATCTGATTAGAAGCTATTCTGAAGTTGCAAGCCCAGGTGTTTGAGCAGTCTGTCTTTTTCTACAGAATCAACAAGTGACATTCTCCTGGCATTTCCAAGCACTTGAGTTACTCACAGAGAAGAGTTAACTGATACCTTCAGTCCAACCAAAGATAACAAAAGGCTCTGCATTCCCTTGGTCAACTCCAGCAGAAGATTGCTGCAGCAACTCTCCAAAGGACTGTGAACTAAATCCCGAACCTAAAAAGAACAAGGAATATATTAGTACAGGGAAAACATTTAGGCATTAATTTTACATTTTAAAAAAACCCAACCTGATATGCATGATTCAGCTTAAAAAGAAAATAAAGATAAACATCAAAAGTTCACAGTTCACGTCTGAAAACAAGCCACATAAAGGTAGTTTAAAGGTATTATTACATAAGTCAAATACTTACAACTTTAAGAGGTGAACAAAAATTAAACTAGGCAGCTTGGCTCCTCCTGTTTATTCCACCCTCTTAACCCAGCAATTTAAATTACCGACAGCTTTGTAAAAATTACCAAGTGTTTGTCTTTTTCTTGCACTATGAGAATACTTTCTCCAGCACTGTCAATACCAGCTCGACCAGCTCTGCCAACCATTTGTTTATACTGATTCTTCTTCAGGAAGTCATTGGCAACATAAGGAGCTCTGAGAATAACCCTGCAAAGAAGCCTTTAGTAAGTTATGCTTTATATTCAAATTACTAATGCAGCAATAAAATGTTACAAATTCAAATTCATTCTTTATATGTGCCCCTTACCCAGTAACTAATAAAAACCAAATGCACCTCTTTGGACATGTGTAAATCAATTGGAAAGCATGAAACTGTTTAAGGTGTATTAAATGTGCACACAGAAGTGGATTCTTAGCAAACAGTCTTGGTCACACAGAATACAACAGCCCCATAACCAGAATTTGTATGTGAAAGGATAGCACATTTTTGTGCTAAAACATATTCCAACTGCAACTCCTTAAAAAAGGTTTATTTTACAATTTGAACACTCTTCTTTGGAGAGTATCTAAAGAAACCACTGTTCTCTTGAAGAACATTACTAAAAACACTGAAGCATTTTTCAATTTATTAAAATTTCCTTAATCATTTAGGTAAGTGCTCTCCAGTTATGTACTGAGGTACTTCCTACTGATTTGCATTTCCTACATCAATACTGCACAGTTTTTTGTCCCAAGCTGAACACAAAATCCCTTATACTTTCAATTTGCTGGTAAAAGCAGAAACACACTTCTAATAGCACTGAGATTTTCAACTGATTAGAGCAATTTTTTTTTACAAAGCAAAAAATCAGTGCAAAAATTAAATGTTTTGGCCACTAACCTTCTGGCTGGCAGGTTGACTCCAGCAGCTAGAGTGGCTGTGCAAGCAAGCAGACACAGGATACCTGAAGAATAAGCTTCCTCTATGATTTTTCTTTCATCATTTGTAAGGCCACTATGGTGATAGGCAATACCAAAAGGGATTGTTTCCTTCAAAACAGGACAGACAGTTCCATTTCCAATACTCTTTAGGTTCTTGATGAGATCTTGTTTCTCTTTCTCCCTGTGAGATCTAAATTCTCTTGGAGGAGGAAAAGCATTTCTTTAGACTTTGACCAATCATTAACTACAAAGAAAATAAAAACCAAGAGACATGCTTACTGTCTACTTCTGTTCATCATCCATTCCTCCAACAGCTAGTTTGGAGAAATAGCTATTTCCAGTAACTTTAAAACGGCAACACACAGGAGGCTGATTTAGTAGCAATAGAACCCTTCTTGTTTGAAAGCATAGGAACAGAAGGGATCAAATACTGACTGGGTGTGGGTATTGAGTGCACCAAAGAAAAATAGAGCCAGTAGCAAAGATTATAAGTACATCTAAAAATGGCTTCAATTTTGATAGCAAGGGAGTGGGTTGTTTATTCTAATACAGTTTCTTTCTAAATTTAACTTTGCCAGATCATTATGAGTTGATCGGATCATATTTAAATGAAACTAATCTTATGTCTTACTTTCTTTTTCTTGTTAATGAAGCCTGCTTTAGATTTGACAACTCAGATTTCCAAAGTGGATATGGAACAGAGATATTCAATTGATTTCTAAAATACATGACCAAATACCAGGCTACAGAGAAAAATGTTTTTTTCCCTAAGCTTGCAGAAATCACTGCCAAAGGGACACAAAGTTAGAATAGCTTAGCATGCTTTTCTTTTTTTTTCTTTAGTATTTGTCCGCAGACAATCATTTTTTTAACTATTTTGGTATAAAAGTAGGAATTTTTTTAAAGCTTTTGTTTCATAAGCCTTTCACAGTGTTCTATCACTTATGCAGTTAGCAACATTATATGATTTCATTTTCAAAGTATTTATTTCCAATCACCAGAGAAAGATACTTGCAAACTAGATGACAATAAATCCTAAGTTTTAAGACATTATTTCACATATAATAAAAAAAAAACATGTCAGAAACTCACTTCTTGAGGTACTTGCACAGCATTGAAGCCACATTTTCACAATTCTTTTTAGTGGGACAAAAGATTAGGCAGGAATATTTAGGAATAACTTCAGTAACCAGTGCAACAATGTGGTCAGGATCTGCTTTCTCCAGATTACTAGAATACTACAATAAACACAGATTGACAAATACTTAAACTCAGAAATTAAGTCATAACCTAAATATTCAATACCTGTTCTCAACCAGTGCTTGAATACACCCATTGGATTTAATGTGATGTAATTCCAAGAAGTTGTAGGATAAGCTTATCTCCCAATCCTCACTTGAAAGATATCTAACTTGAGGGATACATGGGTATACAAATCAAATTCTTTACTTTTTCCCTTAATAATTAATTTTCTTTTAGCAACACTTGTGATACTGGCAGTCTATCATAAGACATGTTTTTCTTTGTAAAAGCTGAAATTAATCCCTACAAGGCAGTAGTAAGCTGGCAAAACCCCCAAAAGATACCTTCTTTCAGTTTTGTCTGAGAGTGATCAACTGTTGAGAAAATCTATCCCCAAACATAAAACATTGAGTATCTGGAATACTCAAACACATTACTCTTCACATGTCAAAATACTGAGGAAACCTCTATCTTGAAGAGTAAAAAAAGTGAAAATCAAGTTAAGCATTCAGCATTTTAATGCTTTTTTCCTTCCCAAAGACCACTTCTTTCTCACGGGTACTACAAAAGAATTATTGTATTTAAATAATTTCTCTAGTAAAAGGTCTGTAAGCATATCAGTGTAAAATAATAAATTTCACAGCAGTTCAAAGAAACTATAAGCACTTTGTCTTTACCTTGCAGTTAAGGAGACGTGAAAAAGCAAAGCCATTCTCTGTTCTGCTGTCAACTGCATAAATGGTGTCTCGTATCTTTACGTATTCCTTTAATTCTACCTGGCAACACAGAAGCCACAAAGAGAAACTTTAGTTAAATTACCCAGTTCCCTCCAAAGCTATTGCTGATGTACAGCTACAACTTTTTTTCTAAGCATCACACGTCACATACACACTTGCACATAAGCACACACTTTATATTTTTAAAAGAACTTAATTATTTTAATTATTTGTCTTGATAAAGCACGGAATCATAATGCAGAATGCCAAATATTGTACCTCATGAACTATTCATAAACCATGCTGTCCTGATGAGCACCAGCAGTACAGATTCTAGTTATATCACATGGCCTGCAATGACTCATCACAGTAGCTGTAATTGAGTAATTGGTTAAGTTAAAATGAAACAAATGCCTTAACACAGCAGCATAAAGGTTACTGCATTTGTGTATTTAGAAGTGCATAGTGCTATTTATTGTATTGTTAGCAATTGAGAGCAACAGCAGGCCCTATATTATACTGTGCAATCAAGCACAAAAGCTGTGGCACAATCCTATACAGATTTACTATGATTTTAAAGGCAAATATCTTCTTTACTAGTTCCTGGTATCTTGTATACAGACCGGTCTAAAATCATTAGTGTAGTACTCTGCTTGCAGGAACTTCTGCAGGTCTCCGACATTATTTAATGTTGCACTCATGCCAATGATTTGTGTCTTTTCTGTAAAACAGAAGTTGAGATTAATTTATTGTCACCAATTTTTAACATTTCTGCTCAGTATTTAAGTCATAAGACCCCTTCATCATTAACCTTTTCAAAACACAAAAGGTCTGACAGAAAAGGCCGCTACTAAAGAAATACTAACTAACTAAGGAATAATATTCAGTTACAAAACACTACCTGAGACTTGAATGTAAAAAGAGAGCAATTAATTGGATGGCTGAAGGTCTCCTACTAAGAAATGGAAGACATTTGAGAATACTCAGGATTTCACAGAGAAGTATCAAAAGAGCTTCAAAAACAGCCCAGCCAATCGTTAGAGGGTCAATTAACACTTAAATGAGTAAAAGCTGTTAATACATGGAGTCATGCCATATTTTTTCAAAAGCAGCCAGAACAGCACAAATCCACAAAGTGAGAGGGTGACTTTTCTCTAGAGAGGACTACAAAATGTTAATGACATTAACTGCAGCCATGACTTACTACTAGTGTAAAGAATTTTCGCCAGAGTAATTTCCAGTATTGCTCCACGACTTCCTTCACCGAGCATATGCAGCTGTGCACAGAAGGCAAAAAGAAAAGGCAAGAATGCTACTGACTTGAGAGTATTTCTAATAAAACCTTCAAAATATATAGACCTAAACAAATACTACAGAACCACCTTTGTTGGACTTCCTCATGATATGCCTTGTATAAATTTGGATTGGTAAGTTCAGGTGTATAACCTCACTTAAAAAAACGTTTAAGAATCACAGAAAAATAGACTCAGGAGCAAATGTAGACAAGATTTACCTTCCATTTAACTATACCACGACTGATACAAGCAGTTAACTCCTGGCAGTAAACAGCAGTCAGTGTGGAGATGTTTGTATTCACCAGTCTGAGGCAGTTTTAAACAAAATGTATTGTTATTACAGCAACACTTGGAGTAAAAACATTCCCAGCAGGCAGCTTCCAGAAAAACCAGAAGTTAGTGCTTCAGCTGCCCTCTGTTTAGAAGCTACAGTGCTAAAGCATGGTCCGTCAGCCTGAAAAATTCCATGACTTAAAATCCTTGTTAGATGTCACACACGTTATTCAACCCCACAAACAGCCCTTGGTAGCACAACTCAGCCCCACCACTGTAAGGGGCAATTCTCACGGGCAAATGTTACTTGGTATTTTTCTTTTTTGTCAATGTTTAATACCAGACACAAAGCTGCATGGTTTCACCTCTGGCTTCATAAAATACATTCCATACAATGAAAATCCTTTATGCTTTTTTGTAATCCATTAGAGACTTCTAAAGGACAAGTAGCTATGCAGGAATTTACCATCAACCACTACCACAGTAGATCTCTCAATATAAAATCTATTATTACTCTGAAATGGCAATAAATGCTTCATTTAAAGAAAAATAACTTTCAGAATTACAGAATTATGTGCCAATTTATGACATAAAAAATAAAAGTAATTTCATGATGAACACTCTAGGCAGAACCAAGCAGGCAAAGAACTGCTCCTTCCTAAAGCATTGCTCCTTAGAAACCTAAAAGAACTTGCATCTGATAAATCTGAGTACATTTGTGGCCTACCTCATCTACCACAACCAGGCCGAGCTCATCCATTCTTTCTGTTTCAATTAAGGAGTTCACCAGAGCATGTCCTTTTTCTATAGTAGCAACATAAAGGGATTTTTTTACTCTCCTTTTGATTGGTGGAAATCTTCCTTTACTTCCTGCATATTCTTCAACCAGGAAACCCAATTCTATCCCAAAACTCGATAAACCCCTAACCTATAAAAGAAAACCAATTAGACAACAAATTCATGCTCATTTCAGATTTCAGAGCTGCCTCGAGACATCAATGTACAGAAAACCAACCCACACCACCATCAACTGCTCAAATTAGTGAAAACATACTAGCTAAGAGTATCTATTCCCACCATGAAATTGAGGTGTCTACACATATTATGAAGTTTGGTTTCATCTGTTCTCTAAAACTAACTTTCCCTTTATACCAAAAAATGCTTGTTTTTATTTCAAGATCACTTCTTTAGCGAGTTGGGCAGCACAGCTCTTAGACTGCAGAACTAAACCAAACATCCCAAAAAGCCATTATTTCAAAATTCAGCACCCTTCACTTCATAACTCAACATCTTCACCTCATGATCTGTGTCTGTTCCTTTAGAGAATTACTGACCCTCAGAGCAGCATGTAGAAGAAGTCACTCACTTCCCACCATATATTCATAAAAACCTTGCTGAAAACCAGGCAAGTGAGCAAGTGAAAAAGCACATCAGGAAATATATACATCAAACAAAGCAGCACCAGACATACTGTATCCAGACCTTTTCTTGGACAATGGCAACATATGGCAGGATCATCAGAACATCCTTCTGCCTGCAGAGTAATTCTTGGAGAATTATTATTTCAGCTACGAGAGTTTTCCCACCACTGGTTGGCAATGAGTATATCAAGTTCTTCCTTTGCTGTAGGGATTCTAACATTAGGCAATCATGCTGCCACTCTGCAAAAGGAAAAAGGAACTATCAGCAATCCCAGGGGCATGTTAGTTGATACCAAAATGCCTGTGTTTCATTCAGAACACTTTAACCTCAGTGTTTCAGAGCTTTTCCCCAAAAAAAGCACTGAAAGCCTTCAGTGTCAGTGACTTCCAAAGTACTCTGTAATCCAGATGGACACACCCACGCATTCCACCCATGTAAAACACCAAAACAGCCACTTCCTAGGACAGGACAACTGCTTTCCAACACAGTTTACATCAAGCATTACCTTAAATATTTTTACAGTTTAATGGGGGAAACAGAAAATACTCCACTAGCAATTCTTTTTTTCCAACAGACCATTAGTTACACTACCATAAAGTGTTTCAATCCCTCGATGTTGTCTGACTAAATCTTTAACCTTGCTAGGTAATCCATAAAAAGGGCCTATGTCAACAGAAGAAGATTCAATAGCTTTCCTAGCCACAAAAATCTCTTCAGATAAAACAGCTTCTTTGAGCTGCTTGGTCTTGGAGACCTGCAGAGTCTGGGCTTTAGCATTTCCAGTCATAGCACTTTTCAGGTGATCTTTGAGACTCTCAGTTTTCAATAAAAAACACTTGGAGTGCGAGGAAGAGTCAGCAGGTCTGTTCCTGTGCTCAGCACCAGCATAAAGAGACGACGGGTCCCTCATTTTATCCAAGGAAGAATTCACACGTTGATCCCTCCCTTTTGAGACTGGAGGTGTTCTAGAAGCAGAAAAAAGTTCATCCATTTTTTCAAAATACAGAAGTTGCGATGATGGCAAGTCATCTAAAATAGACTCAGTCAGTACTTGGTTGCCATCAGCTGGGCCACTGTCACGCGTTTGGCAAGCACCCTCTTTGTCACTTTGAAGGACAACCGCATTTTCTGAAGCACAAAAGTTATCTTGCTCTTTCTGGTGAGCTCCCGACCGGAGGTTCCCAAGTGCGATCTCTCCAGCTGCTTTCACATCCATGTTTCCATCCTGCAGGTATCTGTGTTCAGTATCATCCACCTGAGCCAGCAGTGAATCGTTCCCATAAAAGCTGTCATAGTCCCCGAACATATCCTCTTCGCTATCATTTCCACACTGCAAAAACCAAACGGGAGTCATTAACGCGCTGAAGCGACATCACGGAAGGCAGAGTAACTTGCACAGCACAAACAGCAGAGGAAAGTCACCTAAGTCTGCCCCAGCATAACACGAAAGCATTTTGTTTGATGTCGGCTGTGAGGAAAGCGCAGCTTGGGATCTGAAGGAAGGCCTTGACTCAGTGGAACAGGTATCCTGCAAGCAGGCGGGACACGCGTGCAGAGTCGACAGAGACTAATTGCGTTACAGGAAAAGCCAAACGGCATCATTCCCTCTCAAGCAGAGCACGGCCCTTCCCGACACACGCCACCCTCCCGAACGGAGCTCCCCCGCCTCGCCACCAGCCCCGGGACCCCGCCGTCCCCTACCGGAGCCTCCTCCGGAGGCCCCTCGCCACCAGAGCTCGGTCTCTTGCGAGCCACCGGCGAGCTGGCAGCGATGGGCTGCACCGGGGCGCGGCTCCGCTTGCGCTCCGAGCTGGAGCGGCTCTTCCTCCGCACGGCGAGCCTGGGCTCCGCCATGGCCGGGGCTGCGCGGGGCTGGGCTCGGTCACGGCCGCGGCCCCGGCGGGACACGGGGAGAGGCCCCCGGGCCGGCCCAGGGAGGCGCGGCCGCCATGGCGGGAACGGGCACTTCCGGCAACAACCCGCCGGGCGAGCACGTGACCGGATAACGACCAATCACCTGCCCCGAGCCGAGGAGATCGCGCTGCTATTGGCCGGCGGGCGGCCGGCGGCAGTGAGGTGCGGCCGGAAGTGGCGGAGCGCGTGGTGGTGTCATGGCGGCGCGGGCCGTGGCGGCGCGGAGGTCCTGGCAGCGCCTGGCTCCCGGTGCGTCCTTCCCGCCTCCCCCTTCCCCCTCTGTGCCGAGCGCCCGCGGGGGCCCTCGGTGTCCGGGCTGTCTCCGTGCCGCCGCTAACCCTGTCGCTCTCTCCCATGCAGCGGCGCTGTGGGCGCGGCCGCGCCGCCTGCAGCATGAGGGGCAGCCTGAGGGACAGCCGGAGCGCTCGGACCAGGTGAGGCTTCTCCGCCCCGCTGCTCCCCCTCCGCAAGGCACTGCGGCGCCTGGAAACGCTTTGCTGGGGTCGCTGTGTGGCTCAGGCTCCTCAAAGCCCCAACCCATGGTGGGGAGCGCAGCGCGGAGGGAGTCACCAGGCGCTGGAAGTTAAGGCCCCACGGATCTGTATTCTAATATCTTAACTAGAGCCTGTTAAACCTGCTGTCTCAGTTACTCGGATGTGGAGCCAGCCAGAGGACGTGGACCAGTGGCTGTAAACTAAAACACAAGAAGTTTCACCTCAGCACGAGGAAGAATTTCTTCACACTGAGGGTGGCAGAGCCCTGGGACAGCTGCCCGGGGCGGTTGTGGAGTCTCCCTCTCTGGAGACATTCCAACCCCACCTGGATGTGTTCCTGTGTCACCTGCTCCAGGTGACCCTGCCTTGGCAGGGGTTGGACTGGGTGATCTCCAGAGGTCCCTTCCCACCCTGACTGTTTTGTGACTGTGAAAAATTGCCTTTCTTATCTTGTAAGAATTTGGGCAGGGTGTATTCTGAAGCTTGAGGCAGCTTTCAGTCCTTGTGAATCTCTCTTTAGAAAGTGTGTGAGCACACAGGAGCTTCCTCAGGCTATTTGCTTTGAATTTATTAAAAAATAAATCTTGTGGCTTACTAGACAGAACTACCTTTCTACCAGCTTCTGTAGATTTTGACTTCAAAGTAGGAGGTGTAAGCACTGTGTTACTGAATGATTTAATAGACTTGCTAGTGCCATTGTTACTAAAATGTAAAAGGCTGTTTGGTTGTGAGAAGTCTTTTAGATTACAAGGTACCAAGCACTGAGCTAATAAAAGTACTGAAAAACTTTGGTGGTGCACTAAATACCTCTTTTGGTTTCAAGACAAATATTGATCAAAGGATTAAAAGTAAATGTTCTCAGTTTTTTTTGTGACACTAACACATGTTAATAATTCTCTGATTTCAGCCCATACAAATGGAGAACCCCTATAAAGATCCTCCAAAGAGATGTGTCTTATGTGGAATAAATGTGGACTACAAGAATGTGCAGGTGAGTTCGAAAATTGCTGTCCTTGGACGAAGGTAACTGGTTTACTGTTTTCAAATGTGTGTGTAGGAAGTCCTCAGTGATTAAAAATATTTTAAAATCCCATTCTTATGTGTAGGGGTTTAAAATTTAAGAGTAAGAATGTGTGTAGGTTAAGGACCAAATAAGGTAGTTGTGCTAAGATGCTGAATCTACTCTTTATGTGTGAGTGTGACAACTTTGCTCTTTAACAAATTGGTTACAATTCAGCTGCCACAAAACGTGAAAGGTATTCCATAGAAAATACTGTCTAGCTCCAAGCTGTACTTTTTCTTCAGTTGGAACTGAGTTTTGTAAAAACAGATGAAAAAAATGAAAAATAAAGTGCAAGTAGTAACATAAAGCTCAAAAAAAAAGTTCTTAAACTGATTTTGATTTTTCTTACTTTTAAGTAGCTTCTTTCCCAGTTTGTTTCTCCGTACACTGGCTCCATTTATGGCAGACACATCACAGGTATGTGAAGTATTAAATTAAATCATTTATGGGTTAATAATAATGTTTTTGTGAGTCTAAGTAACTGTGCATCAGCAGTCTTTCTGAAGATAGCCAGTCCCACCTCTATACATTTTGTAACAGTATTCCCCTGACTTAGTAGCCTGCATCAAGGAATTAAAAGACCCCTTAATTTTATGTGTTTTGTGTTTAAGAGTAAAAGCACACATGCGTTTTTCTACTAAGACTTTATCAAAGCTAGAGGGAATTGTCAGCAGCATCCCTTTCACCCTCTAATAACTTGCTTAGAATTGAAAATAATTTATCTCTTTAGGCTTGTGCAACAAGAAGCAGAAGGAAATTACAAAAGCCATTAAAAGAGCTCATGTATTTGGTAAGTATGATTTTGCTTTTGAGTTTTCTAACTCAAGGCTACTTTTCTACTAAGAACACCTCCATCTTTTTTTTTTTTCAACAGGATTTATGCCAGTTATGTTTAAGAACCCACAATTTCTCACAGACCCCAAGCTCTGTAATATCAAGTATCCAGAGTGATATACTGTAAAGACATAAACAATAAAACTGTGTTTCATGTTTATATACTTGTTTGCTGGAAATGTAGTTTGCTGGCATAATATGTGGTTGACTGAGGGGTGGATGTCACTAATTCTTTTATTTTTTTCCATGAAGTCTCTAAAATTCATTGTCTGAAGGAAGATTAAAGGAATAATAGAAACTGGCAGCTGTATGGACCTCTTCCTGAAGCTCAGGTGGCTGTTTTTTCCCTTGCTGGGTTGTAAGATAGGGGAGGTAAACAAGCACTGGTTTCCTGAGGATAAATTAATGTATTTGAACTGTGGCAGTTCATGTGGACAGCTAATTCTGTTATGTGCTCGTTTGATGCTCCCCACATCAGGCAGGTAGCACTGCTTCCTCAACAGCAGCTTGAAGTGGTGTCACTTTGAGGCAGTATGTGACATGCTCCTCTGACCGATAGCATCCTGTGGCATAGTCTTTGAACCCTGAGAGAGAGAATACAGATGGAACTCTGGAAGGCAAAGTGAGGGAATGTCATCTTGGACTTGTCTCTATGCCAAATGGGATCCGTGCACAGGGAAAAAAACCCAACATGCAAAAACGTCCTGTTGCGCATCCCTGTAGCGCTGTAGATTGATAATCACTGGAAAACACTGGCTGTGGCTTTTGGTGTGAAGTCATCTTACAGATCAGAAAGTAGGAGAGTGTGGGTATTCATTTGCATCTCTGTTTTTTTCAAACACATCCTCATCTGTTTCAGTACTACTCAGTGTAAGCTTCCTTTCCTGGTCACTGTCCTCTTGGTCTTGGAGTGATTCTTGGTGAAGCTGCAGTGATCTGGATTTCTTGAATGACTTGGAAACTGTTGTGGTCCCCCTGACTTTACGCTTGTTTAGATGCCTTGTTTCAGCTTCAGTGAAGTCTCTTTCCTCTACCATGAGAGTCAGTTTGTCCATGACATTAATGTGATGGTCTGTGTTACAGCAGTTCTTGGATATCTGTTGGCCGTGGAAGGAAACAATGCATGTCTGAAGTCCAGAATTGGGGAAAAATGTTCGCAGTGCCTGACAAAGGAGAATGTTCTCCTTTGGCTCTGCTGGCTGGTTTCTGTCTTCTCCTGGGGAAAAAAAAAAAACAAAGTCAGTTGCAGAACCTCTTGTACCACTGCTGTTTTGGCTGCCTCAGGTACAGAAGTGCTTTCTGCTTCTGCCAGTTGAGTCAACTTCAGAAGGGCAAGACTCACATCACATTTGATTAACTTACCTGAACAATTTTGTTGCTTTTTCCTCTTTATTTCTTCTTTTAATTGGCTCACCTCTGCTAAGAGTTTCTCAACAGATCGTTCACTGACTTCTACTGTAATGCATATTTTCTGCAAGAAGAAGAGCGTGTTGATCAGATTAAGAGTTGACACAGCACAACAGATGACTTTAAATTTGTTGCAAAATCCTTAAAAGTACTCATGGTTAAGTTGGATGCAAAGTAATAAAAATTTTAAGTAATGATTTGGTCTGGACTTGACAGATAACTTAAACCTTGTGTTAAATGAGGTGAAAGATGCTTTATTTGTTCCCATCTAGGCAAAGGAGATCTAATGAACTACAGATAGTACTCCTTCAAAATAATCCTCCTGTGTGTGGATTTATTAATTGACTTGAAGATTTAACAGTGTACTTTCATCAAGTGGGAACGTAGGTCTTCATCTTTGAGAATACATTGTGCAGCACTGCACACGGAACTCCCCGATCTTTCAGTTTGTTCCTCCAAGACATGGCTTTATTTCTCATGCAGTACAAGAGATGTTGTAGCGCTTGGCTACCTTGGTATTGTAGAACTGCTGAAGATAAGGCAGGCGTGCCCAGCTTACCTTCAGTTCCTCCTGCAGGGTGGCATACATCTCATTTATCTTATGCACCTCTTGGAGGGACCCATCTTCATGGAAGAATTCTGACCTGTGGACCAAGAGTGTAACTGCATAATTGCAAGTTAGTGATCCAGTGCTTACTTAGGAGGAGCTTTAATGAATAAAGAAGTATTTTGAGCCTCAGTGCCAGGTGCCTGTGTTGAGACAGACAGCTCCTGGCAAAATATGGCCCTGAATTAATTTTTAAGTATGCTGTAATGGTAAGTAGTTGCAGAAAACAGGTCAGCAAGTGAGCAAGGTAGGGCTATAGCATTTGCATAAGCACTTAAATGCTTTTATAGAAATGTAAGTGTGGTTATGGTAGTGGGAAGCTACAGCTGTCAGTAAATATGACGTGTATTGTACCTGTGTTGTCTCACGGCTCTCACAAAACCAGAGGACACACAGGAACCAGACACTGTTCTGTAACCTTGCTGTTCTGCCATGCCCAAGTTGGTGACCACCAAAGGGACTTTCTGGAAAAGACTTAAAGTGCAGAAGTATGAAAACATGATTATTAATATCCAAAGGTCTCTCTTTGAAAGTTGAATGTTCTTGACCATTCAGGATCCCAGGGGAGGGTTACAGTACAGTTAGTCCTTGCTAAATGTATTACATCACATACAGATAAGCCTAAAGGCAAACTCCAAGAGCAACCAGAAGCTAAGCAATGCCCATAATTTTACTCCCTTTCTGAGTACAGCACACACTAATGCAATACTTGCTAAGACTAACCTGTGGGCAGGATGTCTCTGAAGATAAAGTTAACACCAATTTAAATATTTTGATGAACACTGTATGGTTGGAGTGCTGTACACAAACTGACTTGATCAGGAGCAGCTTATGTGTGTAAATAAACTGACAGTGTCTGGCTGGTGATGCTGGCACTACAGATAAATAGTGCAATCCCAGAACAGAATTCCAAGGTAAGCCTTCAACTGAGCTCTGGCAACATAACGAATAATCTTATTAAAAGTTTAAATTTCAAAGGTAAAATAAACAGTGTTACTGATTCAGTTGCAACAAAGTAGAGAAACTTTGAGAAAGTAGAGACAGTTTTAGCATATGCTGTAGAAAACAAAGCAATTACCCTTCCTGAGGCTGATGCAGGGCATGTTCCAGTCTGTAAGTAGAACAACTTTCTGTCATCACACTAGAGGTTAAAAGGAGGAATACAAGCCCTGGATTTGATAGGTGTGACTGCAGGTTTTTATGAAGAACTCTTTCCCGGAATGTCATGGTCTGGTCTGTGTTACGTCTGAATTTGTACCATCCTATTACACTCTGCGGGCAGAAGAAAATTCACAGTTAATGTTGAATCATGATGTCCCTGTGTGTCACACTGAAGCAAGATTGATTTCGTGCTAAGTCATGTCTGAATTGTTTGCTAGTAGGTGCATATTCAAGCAGTTAGTTAACTTGAAACCCTTAATATTTTTTAAGCCTAATTCCCATCTTCTTTCCTTCAAAACCATGTGTTGAATTGGCCTGTTTCTGAGCTGGTGTTTAACCTGAAACTGCAAACTTTCTTCTGTTTTGTTGTTTCTTTTCAGTTTCTACTTTTCCCCTTGTAAAACTTTGTTCTGTGGAAAAGGCTTAAGTTTTCTTGGTGAAGTGGTCCTTAACCACTTGTGAGCTGACCTCAGCTGATCTTAAGATGGAGATTGGTGGAATTCCTTTGGGATACTTGAAGTGTTCACTTGAGAAATTACTAATTAAAAATAAAGTTGTGACATATATAGGCAAACCCTAGTCAAAGATAAGCTAAACTGTATTTTTAAGGAGGAAAAGGATGTAGCTGCCTTGACCAGCAGCATGAGGGGCTATAAAAGGTTTAAAATGAGAAAAGAAAAAACCTTGATGCAAAAGGTATCCAGAACAGCCTCCAAAATTTGGGTGAGCTCCTCAGTAAGGTTTAGATTTGAAAATAAAATACCTTCTTACAGCCTGATAGTATTTTCTTCAGGGCAAGTTCGTTCAGTTCTCCTGCAGAATTATAAAAGCTAGAAGAAAATTAGGACAATTAGAGGGGAAGAAATTGTACTGTAAAAATAACTCTAGCATGCTGAAAGTAATCTCACTTTTTTTTTTTTTAATTTTTAATTAATACTATTGAGGGTGAGAGGTTAGAATGTATAGAATGATTTTTTTTTCAGTGTGTTGACATTGTTCTGTAATTTGTATGGTATCACAGCTCACCAGCAGGTGCAGTATGCCTTATCTCTCTTTCTGTTTGCACAGACAAATACACACACACAAACAAAAAGAAGGCATAAAGAACCAAAACAGAAATAACATAAGGCATTTTGCATCTGTAATTCCAAGAGGTTGATACGGCTGCTACAGTTACAGCTGGGTGATTTTCTCAGGCAATGTAAGTTTTAACTCTTGAAGAGTTCAAGTTAGGGTTAATTTTAACTTTTGCATATCTATTTACTTAAGAGTCTTACCTGAACAACTGGTAGCATGGAATATGCTTCTGTATGTCTGGAAAGAGAAAATAATATTACTCTGGGTTCATCAGCTTAAGATGTATATCCTTCTGTGTGCTGTGATCAGCATTAAACTCATACAAGGACCAAGAAATAATTCTACATAATTTCTTAAAATCAAATGCATTAACATATAATTAAATAAGGTGAAGAAAGGAAATATTTTTAGAATATATTCTAAATAATTTTTTAAATGTATAGGGAATCACTTACATAAACTGTGTTTTTTGTATATTTTTCTTCTTTATCAACTGAAAAATCAAGTTGGGTACTTTATTTTTTTCTCCCTTCTGCTGAGTGCAGAAGTAGTATGTAGTATGATGATTTCCCTTGAGTTACTCAGTGCACATCCACTCCAATCACATCAAGATGATAAAATTACATCTGGCATCTGCTTAGTGAAATTATTAAAGAGCTTGCAGCCTTCACACACAGAATTTTATAAGTTCCAAATGAGGTAATAGATGCTAATACGTTACAGTTCATATCACTGATAGACCAAGCTTTTCCAGGGCAACTGTAGTCCAGGAGTTCGTGATGTAGCCAAGACAAGGGTCTAAACCCTAAATTATGTTTAATGTAACAAGATATTTGGCAAAGAGTAGCCATTCAAGGAACTAAGAACTATTATTTCTTTTCAATTACTGTGTTTTCTGCAGCAATATTGTAATTTTTTTAGCAGTTAAAATGTTACAAAATAACCTTTCCATGGTTTTTGGTTGGTTGGACTTTTTTTTACATCAGTGTGGCATGTAGGACCTCAGAGCTTTGATCTTGCTGTAGTTTTGACTGCTATCCCTCAAAACTGAAAGCTGTCATTTACTGCTCAAAACCAAGCAGGGTATAAAAATGTGGGCACACTAACCGATTGTATAAACAACTTCAACGTCATCCATTTGTGAGTCTGTAATGCTGTTCTTGGCTTCACCTTTCACATCTCCAAGAAGAAAACCTTCCTTGAGAGGGGAAGAGGAAAAAAAAATTCACATTAATAGTAGCATTGAACAGACACTCCTGCTCTACAGCAGCCTCACCCCTGGTCCTTTGTGCAGGTTTGGGTGCCACAATGTAAGAAAAGTACAAAGCTATTAGAAAGTATCCAAAGGAAGGCTGCAAAGATGGTGAAGAGTCTAGAGGGGAAGACATAGCAAGAGTGGCTGAGGTCACTTGGTCTGTTCAACCTGGAGGAGAGTGAGGGGAGATCTCATTGGAGTCTTCAACTGCCTCAAGATGAGAAGTGGAGCGATAGACAATGATCTCTTTCCTCTGCCGACCGTCACAGGATCCAAGGGAACGGCATGAAGCTGAGCTGGGGGAGGTTTAGGTTGGATATCAGAAAAAGACTTTTCCCCCAGAGGGTGTTTGGGCACTGGAACAGACTCCCCAGGGAAGTGGTCACAGCACTAAAGGCTGGCAGGGTTCGAGAAGTGTTTGGACAACACTTTCACCAGGCACATGGTGGGACTCTTGGGGTGTCCTGTGCGGGGCCAAAAGTTGGATTCTGATCTTCGTGGGTCCCTTCCAACTCAGCCAATTCTATCACGGTTTTCCCTCTAGTATTAAGTGTAAATGCTGTCTTCAGGAGAGTCAAAATGAACTTTCTCTATTTTTTTTCTTAAACAGAGTTAGTTCTCACTCATTTTTGAATACTAGCCCGCAATCAGGAAGCAATCCCCAGCCAGGTAGTGCTGTGTCCCGGTCGGTTTCCCGTGGCTCCGGTGCTCACGGAGCCCGAGCAGCCGCGGCTGTGCGGTGCTGCCCGCCGAGGCTGGGGCCGGGCGGCCTGGCCAGCGCCGCGCTCGGCCCGGGGCGGACACGGCGCTGCAGCCGTCGCTCGCCCCATTCGAACACGGAACACCCGCGTTTTTCCGCCGCTCGCACACAAAGCCACTCCCGGGCGCGGCGGCGCGGCAGAGCCCCGAGCCCGGACGCTCTCCCGGCGGGGCCGGGCAGGGGAGGCCCGGCCGTGGCGCGGCGGGGACGGCCCGTCCCTCCCTCCTCTCCCCCCGGCCCGGCCCGGCGCGGCCCTCCCGCGCCACCCACCGTGTCCGAGTCGGTGCTGAGGTGCTGGAAGGCGAGGGCGCCGAACACGAAGCCCGAGAGCAGGGCCGAGGTGCTCTCGCCCTCCATGCCGGCGATGGCGGGACGGGCCGCGGGCGGGCGGGAGCCCCCAGTGGCCGCCGGCGGCAGCGCCGGGCCCGGGCCCGGGCCTGGCCCGCCACAGCCGGGCCCGCCGGGATCTCTCCTCAGCTGCAAAGTGCGGAGTTGGGAAAAATATTGTCAAGAAAGGGTGTTCTCTGATGTTTGATCTTTGTCTGCTTTCAAACCTAATAACCAAGAAGGGAGATTTAATCCGTGAAACAGTCACAGAATCATTTCGGTTGAAAAAGACCTCTTCTATCGAGCCCAACTCATGTCCAAACACCACTGTGTCAACCAGACCGTGGCACTGAGTACCACGTCCAATCTTCCCACAAACACCTTCAGGACAGTGACTCCACCACCTCCCTGGGCATCCCATTCCGATGTCTAATCACCATTTCTGTGAAGAAATTCTTCCTAATGTTCAACATAAAGCTCCCCCGGTGCAGCTGAAGAGTGTAAGACAGCTAACAAGCAAACTCTGAGTGATGTTCAGGTGTTAGAAAGACAAATTACTTGTTGGTAGAATTGCCCTGTTAAGGTTTAGGGCTGGACATGCTTCAATGGTCTCACCTGAGGGAGACTAACAAAGCTTGGGAAGAAGGATGCCCATTGATACTGGACACAAAGAACATAGAATTTAGAGGCAGCTCAAGGATTTGTCCCGAGGACAAATCCAATTGTCCTGTCCTCAGCCATTGCTCCCAATCCCCTGTCCCTGCCTGCAAGCTCTGGGCCGAAGGGCAGGATCTGTGCTGATGGAAGCCCCTCATTGAGCTGCACTGCGAGCTTTCATCAAAAAAGTGATGCTTTCATCAAAACATCAGCATTTAAACTGGGCTGCCTTGCCCACGTCGTCCTGCTGGGAGTGTGGGTGGAGCGAGCTGTGCTCCCATCTCTGGAGTGGGAGGATTGTGTCATGCCAGCCGGCAACATGAAAGGGCATGGCACTGGCTGAGCTGTCCATCACAAGGCTGTGCCTTTTGAAACAGGACGTGCAGCTGTGAGTATGTCTGGAGGTGCACTGCTCTGTTTGAGAATGTGGGGAGAATCTTCTGAGTTAACAACCTAATAAAATGTCATAAGGAAGTAATAAAATGGTAATGATAATGCTGAACAATGATCTGACAGCAGTAAATTGTACCACTTCTTCCTCAGATATAGACTGGGTTTGCAGAATGCGTGTTTTGTATTTTTTGAGTTGTCACATTTTACTTCTTTTTAATACTCGTAGTAACATTTTTTCCCATTCTAGCAGGTGTTCATGGCATAGCCAGAAGAAACCCTAGAAAACAATTTCAGGAAGAGAGAGTTACAAATTGCAACATTCTTTGAAATGTGATCAGAGATCTGGTCTAAAGGCTGCAGGAGTTTCACTCCTTTACTTCAGGAGAGCAAATGTTTGATTTAATCCCTTATCAGGACTATAGGTAAGCACATTTGTAGCCTTAGACATTACTTTCCTGAGTCTTGAAATAGGATGTATGGACCTGTGGTCTTTCAAGAGGTACTGCCATGCGTTTTTTAGGTTGCATATAAAATTAATATTTTCAGTGCAGTTTTTTTACCTTAAAATTTATTAGCAAGATTTAGAAGGAGAATGGTTAGTTCTTGCATATTTACATTTAAATAAAATTCTTTCAGTATTATTTAAAATGTATGTGAATTACGCCAGTATTTAGAAGAAAAAATTTCTGGGGTTCTTAACTGTTGTTACAGTGGAGAAAGGGACCAGGTAAGACTTCCATTTCTCAACACACTCATAAATGATCTAGATCTCTGAATAATGGGATGATAAGTCTCTGGATAGTACAGAATGATGGACAAAGTTGATGGGGATGAGCTAGTATGCATTTCTTGCAATGCAGACCATGTGGTATTAAACAAATGGGTAACAAGTATGACACATCTAAAAGGATATATTACACCAAATGATTCCATGATGGACCATGCTGCTGTGGTAGGAGCAGCAAGAACAGATGGATATGACAAGCTTCTAGAGCTGTCTGGGGAGAAAACGTTGAAAGTGGACATGAAATGCTGACCCAATTCAGGAATTCCCCCAAAGGACCCTGTGCTGTGCTTGCAGTCACTCCTAAGCCAGAGCTGTGAGAAAATTGTATGCATTTAATCAATTCAATAAGTGTTGGGCATTAACAAATTAATTTATTGCACTCAGTGTCAATGATGCACAGACCATATACAAGATTTATTTGGACAATATGTGAGATATGTATTGACAGCCATGCAATGCCTACATGTCCATGGGACATATCCATGGGTATTTATACATCGCTGAGGCAAACAAATGTAATCAGAACATGTAGTGGATTTCCCTGGTTTGAGATACAAAGACTCAAACCTGTTGTAAGCCACAGGATACAATAAATAACTTTCTGTAATTGTTGAATTTATCTTGTGTGGAAACAAAAATGCTTCCGTGGTCAGAGCTAAATGTGTTACTGTCATCCTAATGAGTGATACAGGAGTTAAAGGTATTTCTTTAGTGTTTTCATAATTCTTCTATTGATGGCCAAAGATAAAGGGTAACTAGCACAATCTTACTGTGGTCAGATACAAACACACACCTATTTGGTGGCATAGCTGGGATCTGTAGAGACCTAAAGAGCAGCAGACACAGCTCAGTTAGAGTGAGAATGCAGAGGAGCACATATTTGCACTTTAGTGCATGAAGACAGTGTGGTTTCCACAAATAAATATTTTACCTGACACTGCTTACCATGCAATAAGTGACCTCTAAGGTTATTCTGGCCTTTTGGAGGATTTTCCACAAATAAAGCATAAACTCAGTCTTGATAAATATCAAACCAGAGATTATTTCACCCTTGAATAGCAATCAGGTGAGGAGTTTGATAAATGTGAGGTTGAAACACTGGGGAGACGTAAGCAAAACTAAAAAAGGCCTTTTGTTGTTGTTATAGCTGGTTAGATTTTAATTGAAAAAGAGGTGTTCTTAGTAGTTTTTGTTCTGAGTACACACATCAGAATTACTGAAGTGCAGAATGCTCTGGTCAGTCCTGTTTGAAGACTTTCTTATCCTGCAAAACATAATCCTGGTATCCCTGGATGTTAAGTGATGCTGGGAAATCAGCCCAGGTTTGCTGTCTGATTCCACATCATTGACTTACAAGGCTTTTCTAAATAGATCAGTCTGCTTTATAGCATAGCAAAACTCACAGAGAAATCCCAAAGAGCCCTACAACTAGGATCAGAAGAATAGTTTTAGCAGCAGTAACACCTCCATGTGTCTAATGGCAGGGCTAGGGTATACTTCTGGACTCTTAGATGTAAGCAGCGTTTCATCACATTGTGGCTCTAAACAGATAAACAATATACCCGGTATATTTGCTATTAAAAAAATCAAATGGTAGAAGGTTGACCTTGATTGACAGTCACAGTCATTGTCATTTGCCTCTTTGTTAACCCTTAGGGAGTATGTTAGTTCAGCATCTGAAGCACCACCTGGCTTCAGCTGATGTGTCAGTGCTGCTTAGGAGCAGTATCTGCTGGAGACATGTGATGTTCCCGTGTTCTGATAAGAAAGGCATTAAAAGAAAGGCAGGCTGCAAACTCTCCCCTGACATCCCCTCGGAGTCACTGCAATGGTTAGTATTGGACAGGAAGGAAGCACACCTGGAAAGTGTGGTTCCCAAAATTTCTGTGGCTGTGTGATTCATTCTTTTTGAAGACCATGTCAAGTGTTATTTCCAGGCTGTGTTCCCTCTGTGCATTAGAGGGAAGGCAAAACCATAGTGGCACTTCTTGGAAGCTGTCACACCCCACCACAATTTTTTATCTGTTCCCAGGGTATATGAACCTGCTTAAAAGGTGACTGCTGTATGAACACTGCTGTGCTGGAAAGGGTTGTTTATACCTGTTTTAACCCTTCTGTGTGAGGCACTACAGATAGAAACAGCTCAGTGCTGTGTTTGCTCCTTCTTGCACTGAAAAAATAAATGGGTCATAATTCCGGTTCCCTCTGACAATTGGCAATTAGGCAATAGGCGATGTTTTGCAATATGAAATCAGTAGAAAGACCTCAAGGGATCTAGAACCTGGAGTAGGTGGCTGATGCCCATTCCATCTCCTTTTCATTTCCCTAGGAGACCGGGAATTGTTTCAAGTGAATTTCTTATGCTTGTGGGTGTCGTTTGAGATTCGTTAAATTAAAGGCAGCTTTGCTCTTGGATTTCTCCTGTGTCACCCATATCGCTTTCTTCTAAGTTGGATTCCATTCTTCCAAATGGACAGAGAGTTTTGCACGTTGTCTAGTGGCTTTTCCTGACATATGGGGTACTTCATCATAAAAAAGTCCTTGTGGTTATTTGGTACAAATTAATCACCTGTTATTTACTGGACCTTAGTAATGAGTGCTGCATTCTGTTGCTGCATGTTTATTTGAATTATTTGCAATTCCTTCACAGTTCTGGATAAAGCCTCTCTCTCGCAGCTTCAAAACAGGCGTGATTGCAGCCTGTTGGTAAGAGGGACAAAAAGGGCAGAAGAATGACATGCAAAAGCTCTGTTTAGTCAGTGGATGGCAGAACTAAATCTGAAATAAATTATCATGCCAAGGAAATTTGTGTAGCACCATCGTGAACTGTAGTTATTCAGTTTAGTGTTGTATGCAAATCTATTCACATTGGAATTTGAGAAACGTGACATTTCGTGACTCTTTTGGAATAATAATAAGAAAAAATCAATTATTGTGAGGGGGGTACAAAAAGCTAGACCAAATTTCCGACCCAAAAATAGGAAGCTGTGTTCTGGATCGCTGGCAGAAATAAAGAATTTCCTTTCTTCTTCACATCACGAGCAAGTTTATTACCTTCATTCAGGGCAGAGATAAAATTCAAATCCATATTTACTTCTATAGGAGTCTGAAGTGCTTTGGAGTTAAGAGGTACAGTGCTTAGACCACCATGTCTCAGTTGTTTTTATGCTCATGATCTCAATAGCAGAAAGATACTTTAGAAGCTTTGGCAGCCATTTTTGGCAGAAATTTAGCAGGATTGAACTCCTTGGTCATGACTGGACAAGTTCCAGTACTCAGATTCATTCCTTAGTGGGTTTTAGGACAATTTTCCATTGAATTAGAATTTTTATTCCATACTGTTAATAGGCAGACATGGAGAATCTCCTTGATTTTGGTGTCATTCCTAACCACCATTTGGGTGGTTTAGGTGCAGGTTTTTTGTTTGTGTTTGTTTGTTTTTCTCTCCAAACCATGTGACATCAATGGTAACAGAATAGTAAGAACATCAAAATGTTTTTCATTATTCTGAGAGGTACAAAGTGGATAAAGCAAAGAATAAATGTAAGAAGAGCCTTGGCCATATGGATCTTGTAGTACCTTTGGGCTGGATAGTTTGTCCACCTCAATAGGCAGACTACTAGAAACTCTTCAGTTCTTCCTTTGTAGGTTTCAAAGGATGAAAAACAATTCTCCCTTATCCAGGAAAGTAAACATCTTCTTCCTCCCACCCAGGATAGGGAAGTCTGTCTTTCTCTCTATGCTTTTAGGAAATGATCTGTCCTGTGTGTGCCTAAACTTACTGCTGAGGCATCCCACCAAGCGAGTCTCCACATCTTCCTGTTCCTTGCAATACTTAATTTTGCCCACCTTTCCTGCCTCAAATCAGGTCCCAGAAATTACCTCCACCCTCCCGCCTACGAGATTTTTAGCACCCAGATGAGGTGCATACCGATCCCCTGTGCCGAGGCTGATGGCAGCTATTCACGGGTGCTGCCAGGTGGATCAACGCCCTCTCCTCCAGCTCTCTACCACAGGCCACGCGAGGGAATGTGTGTTAGCTGGGCAAGCCACTTGAGGAAGAGACCAGAAATGAGAATAAGGAATGGTAGCTAAAGAGAAATGGGTGAGCAAAGCTGTTTTACAATGGAGCATTTTTCCTAGAGAAGCCTTTTGGTGGGGCAGGTGAGAAATAATGGTTAATGGTGTACCTGGCAGCAGCAGGGTGATGAGACTGAGGGGCTTGAGTTTGCCACTGAAGAAGCATTGGGAAGGCAGAAATACGTAAAAAACAAAGCATTGAGGTTTTGTAGAGGATTCAGAAGGCTCAGAAGGAGGCCAGCAAGGGGAGAAAAGGTTAAGAAGCTAAGTAATGAAAAGATGCAAAAAAAAAGTTATATTGCTGGAAAAGATTGCAATGTAGCTTGAAAGACGTGAGGGATGTCCTGCAGCAGCAAATCTGAAGGTACAGAAGTTACTGGACTCACTATGTGGCACAAGAAGTGTGCCATGGATTCTCGTGGGCTTGTGAGTGTCAGGAGTCTGCGTGCTGGTGCCTGGGTGTGTGGTATAAATTAGAGGTGGTGCAGCCCCCTCTGACAGTTGTGCTTCTCTTACCACCTGGACTGTATTGGGTGCATGTTTTGCAGAGGACGTTTGGGGCTGCTTCCATTTCTGAGGAATCCAACAGCTCCACAACACAAACCAAGCAATGGTACTTGGGGATGGGAATCTTTTAAAAGGACAGCCCTGGCTTCAGAAAAACACACCAATGTAAGTATTGGCAAAGGGAAGGTCATCTGTGAAAGGGCATGTCACTGACTGTCTTGGAAGTTGTGCCCTAAATGCTCATTCCACCAAGGCTGGTTAATTTGTTCTGTTGGAGGGCTGTAAATGAGCAGCTGGTGCGCACCCTGAGATTCTAGAGTTATTTACCTTTGTATCTTCTGTGATGCACCCAAACAAAAAGGCAGCACAGGGATGGCTGCAAGGGGCTGAGCTGGGTCTTTTCTAAAAATACTGGATTAAATTATTGACATTTGATAGGCTAGAAGGAGAAACAGGATTATCTATTGCATTTCAATTCTGTAGTTGAATAGATGCAAAGATAGATGGCCTGTTACTTCACCATAGTGTATTTTGTAACCCTGTAATACAGGCTTTTTGGCTAATTTCTGATAGAGCATCAGAGGGAGCAGGTTTATTGTCTTGTCAATCCTTGCCTGCTGAAACTTGCATCTTCATTTCATATGTGTTATTAAAAAATAAGATAAAATAGAAAACGCACTTGCACCTCAAGCTTCAGTTTCTATTCATTTGTTCAAATACCAAAACAAAGCTCTTATCTCACCATGAAATAGAAAATCTGACTGAATAAATCACAAACTTGTGCAAACATCAGTTGGAGAAATGCTTCATGTGTATTAACAAGATTTAGGGGAGAAGATTTTAGGCAGTCTGAAAAACACACCCACCTAGTTCTGTATTGTAATTTATTGGCAGGACACCTTGTGAAAACTGGTTGTCACATTGACAAGGTTCCTTATTGGCAGCATCCAATTATCTAACATATATTATACTTATCATGTTTTTTCTTTCTTCTCCCCTGGTGAGCAAACGCTTATCAATTGCAAGGAAGTGGGTGGAGTTAGGGCGGGACAAAGAGTAGAAATTACCTTATCATTGAGAGTATCAGTAGTGTCAGTCTTCAGTGAGCAACAGCCTAGAGACAGCTTTGGCTCTTAGAATGTGTAATTTTTATTTGCCTCTGTCTCTTGAAGCTTGCTAGATTCTCCACTACAGATGAGCATATATTCTCAGAAAGGCAGCTGGTTGGCATTTTGGAGGAGCAAACATGGAAGAAAATAGAGAAGGCCATGGCCTTGCAGAAGGCAAGATTTTGTCTATCTGGATGACTTTGTTTGTGGCGTTAATTTTGTTGCCTTCGATGTTTCGAGTGTCACTGGGGATTTCTCATTTCTATGTGAAAATGGTAATTAAAATGTTAGAGGTAAGTGGAGAAGTGGGTTCTAAAGGTATGTGTTTGCTACAGGACATGTTTAATAAAAAAATAAAAATCTGTACATTTGATAGAAACGCCATAGAAGTCAGCAGAAAAAGATCTGTTAACTTGGATGTGTTGCTTGAAGCTTTACTTTATGTGATAATCTTTTGAAGGGTATCTTTAATGGTGTCTAGTTATGTGCTGGCTTATAATCTGCTACTGGTTTGAGGTTTTTGTGGGGTTAAAGTAGAGATTCCATGATATTTTCTTCTAGTTCATGCTTGTTAAAACGCTTCATGCTAGTAGAATACTCATGACAAGTCAAGTATAAAGAAAAAGATCTATTGGTTTATGGTAGTTGGTAAGTAATAAAAACATGTATTTTAGATGTATATAAGTTTCAGTGGTTTTATTTGGATTGTTTTCATTTCATGGGATTAATATTCCATGTAAGAACACTGATTCTGTGTGTTTGCTTCACCCAGTTATAAATCTGGGGGATCCAGCAGTTACAAGTTCTGCTGTACAAGATGTAAAGGAATCTGTTAAAGGAATTCTTAAAGGAATTTTCACCAGCAACCTTCTAAAAGTGTAATTTTTCTAGGGATAAATGGATCATGGCTAAGATCCTGATCCTGCTTCTGTCAGTAAAAGATTTCTGGGGCTTTTTATAAGCCAGAATCCCATTTAGATTTTCAAGTTTGGCTTTTGATATCCATTATTAGCCAGAAGTAGGTGCTGCAAATTCATCATATTGAAGAGTGAAGCATTTCCATTTTCCAGCAGATTAACTTTGTGCTTCTGGCATAAACCTGCTATCTGTGAATATACTTTTTACTTGTGGCAGAAAACATGTTACTATTATTGTTACTATTATTATTAAACTGTTGGAGTAATCTGTTTTGCAGTAGAACATATCTGTAACAGTGTGATACAGTTACTATCACAGCTATCTTACCTTGCCAATCCTGCCTTTTATTCTTCTTATGTTCTCTTTTGTTTGTTGTTGCTTGGGTGAGTTTTGTTTGTTGTTGCTTGGGGGAGTTTTGTTTGTTTGTGGGTTTCAGGGAGGTTGGTTGTTTTATTTGTTTTAATACTGATAAAGAGTTCTTGGGCAGTATCTGCCTTCACTTTTATGAACATCATTTAGCATAGTGCACGACTGCAAAATTTAGGGGTTACTTATTTTTTTCAGGTACTGATGTCAGTGGGCAATGACTGCCTGAGGTGGCTTTATGTAATATTGGCCTTTATATGTGAAACATTTTTTAATCAGCCAGTGGTATGCTAATTAAATTCTTATTGGTACCCTAATTAAGAGCTACTTTCTTATCAAATCTGTCTTTGGACAGCTGCAGTTGGTGGGTATCAAAATAATTTCTGGGGTTTTTTTCCCCATGCATTTCCCAACTTCAAGAGATGTTTGACCCACTCCGTGTGTGTTTTATGTGGGAAGGCATTTTTCTTTTGTAAAGCACATTAAGTGTTTTTCTCTCCACAGTTTTTGTAACAGGTCATGAGTATGATAATTCTGTGCTCACAATGTGGAGGATCAATGTATTGAAAAATAAAGAAGTTAATTGTTATGTGATCAGCTATAGTGTTTCCCTGTTGCCACAGCAGCTAACAGAACAGCTCAGCTCCATGCACTGCTGTTTAGGCTGGTTTGTTTTCTTCTTTTGTTCAAAGTTGTTCCCTGATTGTCCTGTGGGCAAAAAAAGAGTTTCCTCTGTTTTCATCTTACAATTAATTCCAATGGTTTTCTTTGAAGTATTGTCAAATGCTTCTCATTATGTCACAAGAGTAACTAAGAGCTGTCTTGGTGGGAAACGGGAGGGAGAGAGGATAGATGGAATGTTAGATCCTCTTTGCTTGTGCTGTGGCCCACTAGCCTCTTTGGAAGAAAGAGTAGCACTGGAAAATGCTGGGTTAAAGCTTGTGCTTGGAATTGCTGGGCCTATTCTTGGAGTCCTGGGGCTTTTTCACCAGAATATGGCCAGAATTGGAGCTTGAGATAAGTCAGCTTTAAACCAGGCTTGTTTGAGGTATGAACAGCCTGACATTGAAAACCTGGAGAGGTGTTGACTGGTTTCTAGCTGTGGAGTTGTGTTCCTGCTATGTTGCTGATGGGATAATGCACAGAGACCATCTGTGGTTCCTGTTGTCTGGAATGGTGAAACAGGATGCCTTCCCAGAGAGCTGAGCTAGAAATGCTGAAGATGCTTACTCATGTATTAGCACACTACTGAATATATTGCAGGAATATCACTGCTCTAGGAAGTGCCAAACAACTGGGTGATGCTTCAGCAAAAATTCAACCTTCAGCACTATGGTTGGTCTCTCCATTGTGTTGCATTTGATTTAGTCTGTTATGTAGACCAGCAAAATTATTAGAAAACTTCTCACCCAAGGAATTTCTTTTTTTCTTACAGCTGAGCAGAGGCAAAGCATGTTTTATTTTCCTCTATGTTTGGCAACTTGAGAAAAACAGAAGAGTGGAGACTGAAATCAAGGACTTCAAAGTCAAAAAACATTTTTAAAAATTGTGTTTTCAAAGAAAGTGCGTTTTCAAACCTTACTGAGTTGGTTGGGAGCAAAAAAAAGATGTTTTAGAACTCAAGTTCTCAGATCTATCACTAAGCAATGAGTAATGGTGACATATGATAAGTCCTTAGTCAGCCTCTCCATCAAAACCCAAACAAAGTATACCTGTGCTTTTATCCCAAACAAAGCCTTCTCAGCCCATATCATCAGCCCTCACAGAGCAGCCAGGAGATTTGTGAGTCCTTTTCACAGCCTGAGGGTGGACAGTCCCATCCTCTCAGACACTGAGTGTAACACTCACACCATTTGATCTGGGTTCATGTTTGTGATGGGCAAGGGCAAATGGGGCCAGGCAGAAAGCACTGTTGGATGAAGAGGTCACAAGTGCTTGATCTTAGATGGTTATTTTAGTTTGTGCTGTAAACCTACCAACCTTCTCTTTGCCCTGTAGTGGAAGACTTTATATAGAGGAATTGCCCCAAAGCCTTTGTCACACAAGAGGAAAAGACTGAGAAAAGTTCATGTAACATGTGATTAGAAAAACCTTTTGTGAGAATATGGGAGAAGAGGTAATAAGATATGGGAAGGGAGGAAAAACTGAATTATTATATAGTATGGAAAAATGGAGTACTGAGCTGTACTTGAAAGGGAAAAGGGAAGAAAATTCCTGCAAGAAATGAGATGTCAGGAAATGAACATTCCACATTGTATTTCATGTAATGTCCTGTGAAGACAGTAATTAATATAATGAAGTATTGGGCACCTTCATTTTGTTTAGAATGTAATTACAGGAAGCTCAAACAAATGGACTGTTTGAGTTAAGCTGTCAAGTCTTTAGTATTCCAGCTGGGATCAACCGTTGGGTGTTTGGACTCCTTGTGTCCTTATCACTTCAGAAATGGGAGTGAGGAAAGCACAACACCTGAGTTCTCATTCAATCAGCAAACGTAGGAATGAAGTTGCTACATTTAATACTTAAATTCTGTGTTAGTTACAACATCTGTGTTTTTTTTGTAAGGTATTTAAAACATCCTTTCATTACTGTTTTGCAACAAAGACCAGCGTGACAGCTCTGTCTCAATACTGTGCAATACGAAGGTGATCACAAAGCCTTATTTCATTTTTGAAAACATACAGATGCTGCAGAATGCAGAACAACACAGTAGCCACTCCACAGTTAATTAGTCCAGTTTCATGCAGACAGATGGCTTTGACAGGTGTCAGTTCAATGGCTTGACTGAAAGCCCAAGACCTGAGTGACTGTACAGCTGTATTCCCTCCTCACTACTTGTGCTTCTGCCTCCCATGCCAAGCCACGAGTTAGGAGAATTGCGTGCTCCACGATGGTTTGTGGAAATATATTTCCTTTTTCCTTGCTCACACACTCTGCCCAAAGCTTTCCCGTTGTAAACCTCAGTTCTTGTTGTAGAAGAGAAAATGGATCCTTAGGTACCTGCTCTGTGCCGATCCAGACTTTGTAGATGTCTGTCTTAACCCATCTCATCCAACTCTCTTTCAAGCTAACGAGCCTTGTCTAACTCTTCAGCCTTTGAAAGTTCTTTCTCATCTTCCTTGGCCACTGCCTTTGTAGCTTTGACTCTTTAGTTAAATTCTGCCACTTTTGCCTCACTCTTTCTCCATGCTAGGAGGCAAGATTTTATAATTTACTATATATAGCTTTATAAATTTTTGCTGGTTTTGACTTGTCTTGCTCATTTAGATTACTTAACATGTATTTTAGGAGTCAGCTTGGTCTGTGATTATCACCCTTTTTCTATCTGGGAATCAAAAGCCAGCCTCCTGGAGGTACTCCAGATCCTTTAGGACACTATGAGCAAGCTCATTTCTGGCATGCTGGCCAGCTGACAGGTGCTTTTTTATGTAGGAGGACAATGATAGGCAAGATAAGGGTGGTAGACAGGAGACATGAAAGCAGAGACTAAGGCAGAAGGCTTTATTTTTCAGTCTCCGTGATTTTTAAGTTTTTTCCTCCCTTGTGCCATGCAACTGTCCTAAAGGATAGTTGGGAAAGGGATGAGGACCAGCAATATTTTGTACAGAGGTTAAATTTGCCACGTCTGCCTTTGCTCTCTTTTGCAACGTTCCTGTACCTGTTCTGTATGTTCTTTCATTTCTGAGTGTGTGGGCTGCTGTTTTCATGACATCCCCTGGCTCCACCATTCTGAATGACTCTCCATGTGTTGCAAAAGATTGAGAGACATGATGTACCTGTTGACCTTTTCAGGAGCATAATTGGGAAGTATAGACAAGATGATGGTCTGTGGTGTGCGTTTTTTAATTTCTTTTTTTGGGGATTTGTTTGCTTTATGGTGTTATAAAAGATGGTTTGTATGGAGTTTAAAATACCACATCAAAGCCTATTCTGCTTTCACTTTTTTCTTTTCTTTTATGGTTGCTGATAAAAACAAAGGTCAGCTAGGGATAACTAAAATATCCTAACTATGTCATGGCAAAGTGTCCATTTTGTTACTGACTTAACTTTAATAGCTACAGAAAGAGCTGGTAGAGAGTGTGCAAAAGTTAAGGGTGTCAAAAAGCCAGTGGTGTTTGCGTATGAGACATGTTGTAATGTAGTGAAGACTGTTTGAGATCAGCTTTGTGGTGACTTGCGTGGCTGCACATGTCAGAGGGAAACACAGTGTTTAGCAAGAGTTTGTACGAAGCAGAGGGATTATCCTTATCTGTTGTAGATGGGAACCCTTAATAGCAGGTGAAGGCATAAACTGAGTGGGTCACTGAGCCTTTAATAATGAGCAGAGCCTAGGCTCAGACATCCTGTGACCTGTGTTAGGGCAGGTACCTTGACATAAATATAGGCAGATTTAGTACTTGTGAGAACTACTATTTACGTGTCTATGTGTGTATGATGAAAACATTCAAAACCAGGAAAACTTGAAAAATTAGCCATATTTTTATGTTTAATTTTGCTAATGGAGAGTTTTATGATGCTCTGCACAAGGAAGAGAAACTTGGTTTAGCTCAAAGAAATGAATACAGAGAAGGGTGAAAGCTTGTTACCAAAGCGGCTACCTTCTGAAATGCTATTGACTAAAAATGTTGCCAGCTCTATTTTCTATCAACAGAGACCACTTGAATGCCCTCAAAATGAGGTAATCTATTTTATTCTTTAAAATCCATTTTTCAGATCTGTTTTTCTGGCATGTCTCTAATGTCAGTGGTATTATTTTACAAAATCCTATCGCCTGAAGCTACCAGGAGAAGAGACAGTTTTGGACACACTGGATCTTATAGAGTATCATAGGTAGCTCAGTAATTTGCTTGACCCCGAGAAAAAAACAACTGCCTGTGGGTCCTGAAAAGACATTTGAGCCAAACAATTTTTGCTGGAAATGGCAAAATGTAATCTATGTAACAAATGAAACAGGAGATGTGCAGCACAGCCTTCAGGCTGAATTTGAAAAATGAAAATCCTAGGCTGGTAGGGGTAAAAGAGGCTCAGACAATTCATCTGAAGTAATTACAGAATGCCTGGAAATGATAAAAAGAAAACCATCAACATCTACTTTTCTTGTTTTGGGAACAGTGGGCCACCCTGCAGATTGAGGAGGGAGTAAAAAAGCAGAAGGCGATGGCACCTGAAAATTTAATCTCTGCTGGTAAGATCTCTGCATGAAGGGGACACAACACTATTTATCTTGTAAAAAAGTAACTATTTAACAATCTTACTTAGAAAGGAGTTTGATGGGCAAATATCCATTGAAGTTACAAGCCTACAAAAGCATGTTATAAAAAAGATAATCTGAATGACGGAGTTTTGTGAATAAATGGAATTAATAGAAGGACATTGCTGATAAGCATTTGGGAATCATCCCTGTTTTCATAAGTGTTTTGTGCTTTCTGGCTCCCTCAGCTCTCTCTTTACAGGATTGGGAGGAATAAGTGTTCTTCGTGCTTGACGTGGCTCTGCATGGTTATCTTTTGCTTCTTGTAACTTCTAGCATGCAAAAAATCCAGGGTCTCTCAAGTGAAAGAGTTACAGTATCCCATGGATCACAGCTACAATTTGCACTCTTCTCTAGGCATGAGGATAAAATCCAAATAATTTTTCCCCCAATTATTTTTCCCTTTTTCTTTGACCAGAGGGGAGGGGGTTGAGTTCTCATAGTAATCATTTTACTTGTGCCATTTTTAGTCATTAGTCATTAGTCATATTGGCTGCTTGATTTGTCAGCTAATAATTTTTGGTTTGATGATTTCCTGGATGTTGAAGGTTTTGCTGAAGTGCAGATGGAGGGAAGTTTTGTGATTCTGATCAGGGGGAAGTAGATTGATCAAGACAAATTAATTGTATTTTTGCAATGCATATTAAATGTCATCCAATACACCCCCTCAAAAGAAAAAAAAAAAAGGCAGGGGGAGCAAACGAAAAAACCAAGTGTTAGCTGGTATGAATCATGAGAATTTTAGTCACTGTAACCAGCCAGGTAAGAATCTGGTCTCGGAGTGACCTTGGCAGATATCTGAGATTTGCTGTCTGACTGTCCTATGGGGTGTGATTTTACAAATAGCAGAGCAAGAATGTGCTGTCATTCTTCTGGCACAATGTGTCTGTGTGATGCTGTGTATGTCTGGGATTAAAATCTAGGTACTTTCAAGTTTCTTGGTAGTGAAGTGACTCTTAAAGAAGAAGGGATGGGGGAAGATAGAAGGTTCCAAGAAAAAAAAAAAAAAGCATAGTAAGGTGTTTTTTACAGCTGGGAAACAATAAAACTAATCAACAGTAGCAAAAACAATAATCTTACAAACACTACCTGAATTTGAGGGCACAGGAAGGATCTGCCATCTTGGCAGTGTATAGGTGACATTTCTAGGTGTGAGTGCCTATGTTGTTTGGTAAACGACAATGAAGTAGGTGTTGCTCAAGCTTTTATTTGCAGCTTGGTCAGAATCCTTTTCTCCTTCCTCAACAATTTAGGGGGGTTTTATGGCATAGGAATAGAGAAGTAACTTGTGGAATGAACTGTCAGTACATAAATGAGGCACAACAATGCCATTGTGGTGCTTGAGTAGGAGAAGAGCTGATTCTAAAAAGCACATGTATTTTACTCTCTTTGAAATCCGTATTGTCTGGTTCACCGTGTGGAAGGAAGGCTCATTTCCTCATGCAGGGATCATCCAGAGAGATGAGACCCCCATGGAAGAGGAGGTTGCTGGCTGGTGCCGAGGGTGTTTCAGCCTTGCTGATGTCATGTACTTCTCCAAGAAGGGCTGTGAGGCAGTTGCGGAAGATGAAGTCACTCGACGTTTCTCCTCGGAGGAGCTGCCGTCCTGGAATCTCCTCAGCAGAACCAATGCCAACCTGCACCATGTCAGCTGGAAACTGGCTGCTGTGTGGGTCGCTGGCATCCTAACCCGGTACTGCCTCCTGCTGCCTTTCCGGTGAGCCAGCCAGAGTTTGCTGGGATTGTTTCTCATGGTACTTTTCACAGAAGTTGTGAAATATTGGCTAGTGCAGGAAGGAGAACCTGGCATGACCTTTCCCAGAGGCCATATAAACTCTAATATCCCTTAAAAAAAGAGTAAATTTCTCATGTTCCATATTTTTTATTAGTAATTAATTTGCTTTTAAAATCCAGTAAAGATGGATTAAGTGGTTTGTGTGCTAGTTAGCGAGTGGTTTGTTGCTAGTTAGAGGCTATTAATGATGGAAGGAAGCACTGTGAGGTGAATCAATGGGCCAAATAAAAATATCTTCTTGCTTACTCCTGCAGTGTTGTTTCTTGGAGTTTAATCAAGGTTATTTTACTTTGTAGCATCTGCTTGTCTGTTTTCAGCATCCTGTTGCTGGTGTTGGCCACCACAGTAGTAGGACAGTTTCCAAATGGCAGGTAGGTGTTTGCTGAGGGCTCTTTCATTTTCTTCTGCATTTCTTTAAGGATTTGAATTAGTAATTGGAACACTCTGCTTCAGTCCAGAGGATTGATGTGGACTATCATGAGATGACTTTTTCTCTCCTGTAAAATTATACAGTGCTGTGAGAGGGAATTATGGCAATGGCATCTGAAAGCAGACATGCAGTGTGAGCCTTAGTATGGTCTTTGTAGTAACAGCAATTGGGGATAACTCAGAGAGTTTACACTGTATGTGTGACTCCATAGAACTGGAAATGTATCCATAGTTTCATTTCTTTTAGAGTTAAAGGCTGGCTGAGCAACCAGGTCCAGATGATATGTGCCACCTTAGGTGTCCGATGTCTGAGTGGCCTTGTTCATTTCCACAACAGGTGAGTGCTGCCACCCTGCCCCTCTTAGTCTGGAATTGGTTTCTTGCAGTATTTAAGGTCTCAAGTTTTGGAGCAGGATTCTTTTTCCATGACTGCCTGCATACTTGATGGTGGTATAATTTAGTCCAAAAAGCTGTTTGGATCATCCAGACTCTGTCAGGATGTTCACATGCCCTCCTGTTGCTCCTGTTGTGTATTGCAGGGTGTCTGTAGCTGACCTAGCACTGCCTTCAGACATTTGGATTTTTTTTTCAGTGCTTGCCACCTGATGGGGCCTGTAGTCTGGAGAATAAATATTAACTAATTACTTTTATGGTTGTCATTTTAGGGAAAACAAGCCACAGGAAGGAGGCATCTGTGTAGCCAACCACACATCTCCACTGGATGTCCTAATCCTGGCCAGTGATGGATGCTATTCCTTGGTATGAACAAGACAGTTGGTAAATATCAGTAATGTTGAGATACCCATAGGTGTAGTGTTGGATAAAAGGATAAACTTCCTGGTAGAAAGACTGGGATTTGACAGCATTCAAACTCACATTCTGGACTGCAAAAAAACAGCTGCAGGCAGGTGTGTGCACATTTATGATGAGAGGATTGATATAATTTATCAGTAAGCTTAAAAATGGTTACATCTGTGGTTAGAATTTAATTATTTAAGTGTGTGCGTGTGTGTGTTTGCTTTGTAAAAGTTTCTTTTGGGCTTATAGGTTGGCCAGGTACATGGAGGGCTTATGGGACTTATTCAAAAATCCTGCATGCAAACCTCTCAGCATGTCTTGTTTGAACGCTCAGAAATGAAAGACCGTCACCTGGTGAGGAAAAAGTAAGGTAGTGAGGTGTTTGCTTCATTATCTGCTCAGGTGTGGTAATTTATCATGAGTGTTGTCATTTTTTGTCATGAGCTGTCTTCTATTTTTTTTTTTTTTTGTGATATATGATGTTTTGATTTTGTTCTTTAATGCAGACTGGAGAGAGGCTCCATGCTCTTGAGCTGTAGAAGAGACAGTTGTCTTGGAAAATGACAGATTTTGATGTCAGTTATCTGCTCAGTGGTGATACTTGTGGTTTTAAGTGATGCAGCAAATGTAGGATAGTGACCTGTCTCTTAACTAAATGTGGAGAATCATTAGATACACATAAAACTGATTTTGTGAACCTAGAAGGCATGAAAACTAGAAATTTGGATTATATTTCAGTCTAAATAAAAATTTGACTGCATTCATAGCTGGAATCTGGGAAGCTGTTTTCACATGCTTCAAGTACCACCGTTCTCTGGTTAAAATGGTAAAGTGAAACTTCATACACCTTTGTAGAAAATCTACTTTTTTAATTAGTAAGAGATACTGAGATAAGGGCCTGAAACCAGAATGTATTCCAGCTGAGGAAACTGACTGGCAAAGGGCAACTGGGCAAGGGCTTTTCTTGTCCTGTGTGGGGGGTAATGGATGTTTAGATTCTTGGACAAACATAAATATGAAGTGTACACTGAAATTTTATTTTCTCTCCACAGAATTAGAGAACACATTGCAGATAAGGCAAAGTTACCCATTTTAATTTTCCCAGAAGGTAGGAAACAACTGTATTGATTTTATTGCTCTTTTCACATCTTACCATTGAGCGCAGTTTATTATATCCAGTCTTTACAAGTGAGGTGTTTGTTTTTAGTTTGTAGAATTAATTAGCTCTTGTAAGATATTAAAAGTCAATTTCTAGTATTTTACAACAGTTTTATGACAGTTTGCTTTAGTATATAACATAATGAAGACATAAAAGGCTCTGAGATTATGTTCCAGAACTAAATCTTACTTTCTCCTTTAACAACTAAGTCTCCTTAAGACAGTTTAAGATTCATTTCCTGATACTTTTCTTGGAGTGGATTAAGCCCTTCATTTGTTTTAATTCTGACCAGGTACCTGCATTAACAACACATCGGTAATGATGTTTAAGAAGGGAAGTTTTGAGGTAGGAGGAACCATCCATCCAGTAGCAATCAAGGTACTGTAACTGCAGTTTTCCAAGCATGGAAGGATTGTTTGCAAAAGCTTCTCATGTCAGAGAACTGCTCATGTGTAAGCCTTGAAAAGGGATATGTTTGGTGTGAACAAAGTACTGAATAAGCCCTTAGACACCAGAACTTTTTGTGGTTTTAAGCAGTATAGGAAACATGTAATTTCTGTCCTAAGCTTCTGGCTCTTGCATGCTCTGAGGATAAAGGAAGTTTTCTTGGCACTTCCAAGTCTTTCTGAGTATCTTTAGCCAGATCACTCTAGATCCAGAAACATTAGTTACATCTTTTGGAACTATAATATTGCCTGATCTTACAGAAGTTGTTAAAACTGGTGTGAGCATTTTCAAGGAAACCTTTGTAGTCAGTGTACCTGTAGATGACAAGTTTTTACTTTTTGAATAGATCTTTTGGTATAGTTGTGTTTCAACAAGTCTGTCACAGTTTGGGGTCATGCGTTGCTTGTAAAGGTTAACTGTTAGAAACTTGTAATAAATCTTGGAGCTTTACTGTGAATTTATGGATGCTTTCAGGAGGTGTGATTAGATTTGCCCCTTATTTAATAAGTTGAATTGTTATTTTGTGGCCAAAAAAAAGGCACTTGATGTGATTTAAACCAAGGCAACTTATTCTTCTTGTCTTCCAGTATGACCCTCGCTTTGGAGATGCCTTCTGGAACAGCACAAAGCATTCCATAATGACCTATGCTTTTAATGTGTTGACCAGCTGGGCTATTGTCTGCAATGTGTGGTACCTGCCACCGATGGTCAAAGAGGTTCTTACCTTTTGTATGTTTTGAAAGTGCTTTTGAAATGTTGTCTGGAAGATTGTCTGTGTTACTACACAAGGTGTTTGTGAATCTTTATTGAGAACTTAATGGACAAAGGCCAGGAAGCAACACTACAGTCTTAATTTTAAGTGAGCGTGGATTTATGTGGGTTGCATCCCCTGCTCTGGCCAGGCCTGGGACCTCAGGCTGTGTGCTGTTTGAGATTGCCCCAGAACCCAGAGAGCCTCCCATTTAGCTCTTTTTGGCACCAAATAGTGGCAAACCAGGATCAGCTGGAACTGCCCTTCAGGTCACATTTGGCTTTGTGGGTCTGACATATACCCCAGTGCCTGCTGTGTGACAAAACCTTTCTCTTTAAGTGAGGCACAGAGAAAATGTTTATGTTGTAAAGCAATTAATTAATATATTTTTCCAGGAAGAAGAAGATCCTGTTCACTTTGCTGACAGAGTCAAGGCTGTCATCGCTGCTCGGGCAGGAATGTCTATGCTTCCTTGGTAAGAAGCAGCACCTCTAGAATTGGGTTTAAATCATATTTGGGTGTTCTGTATTCTGAAAAATTAGCATGGGATCCTTTAAAACTTGCTTTGTACTATAGTCCCTCACCCTTACTGACTCTGATTCAGAAAATGTTACCTTATTACTTGAACAATTCAATTAGAATAATTAGAATAATATAGTAGATAGAGAGAAACAGAACTGAAAGGTGGATCTAGACAGCAGGCAGTATTAGGTGAAAGCTATTAGTTGCCTGTTAAATGCTGGTTAAAAGAAGGGCATTGTTGTGTGGTAAGTCTTGGCAGTATAAATCACTTAGCATTGTCTTACAAAAGTCAACATTAAGAGTGGAAACTGCTTTGACTACATGGTCTAAATATAGTAGTGTTTTCCTGCATTGACCCTGAAGTGAGTTTAAGGCTGTTTCTTTTCTGTATCTTTCAGGGATGGGGGACTGAAAAGGAAAAAGGTCAAAGAGTCTTTCAAGGAAGAGCAACAGAAAAAATATTGCCAGATAGTAATAGAAAATGGATCTGTGGGAAACGGAAATGTTTGTTAAATGGTATTTATTTGATCTCATTTTTCCATGACTTATCTCTACCAGAAAATAGACTGGTTTTATATTAAACCTGACATGTTTTCCTTCTGTCCCTGTAAGATATTTTGCATGTGACACAGCAGGGAAACCATAAAGAGATATCCTTATTTAAAGCAAAGTTCAATAATTTTATAAATAGGGAAACATAAAATATGCTAATAAAATTCTCCCTGATGCTAAGAAGGATCTACAATAAAATTATGTTCATTAAAATACCACTTAAAATATTTGCAATACCTTGAGGACTTAAATAGTTACATATAATAAAACACCTCTGTACTCCTAGACTCTCTCAGGAACTTGGACTAGCTAGACTCCTGTGAGCCACAGTAGCCATGTTGCTCTAGAGATAGTTCTCCTGATGTCAGAACACATGAAGCAATTAATCAAAATATGTTTGCTGAATTTCATGTTGGAGAGGAAGTGTTGGATGTCAGAAGGAAAAAGCAGATGCTGACTTTCTCCTCCATGTCACAAGACCAGGGATGGCGTTGTAGAAAGTTTTCTGCTGTGACAAAGAGCAGAACAGTGTCCAGGGCAGCATGTCCCTGATACCTGCCTGTGTGAAGCTGAGGTAAATTAGTCACAGCCAAGAACAGAGTCATAGAAAATATACTGTGTTTACACATTTTATCTTGTGGTTTTGTTAGATCCCTTTCTGTGTCTGTATGCATTACACAAATTGAAGAAAATCTATGATGTGACACCTACTGTCCTCTGTTGCTGTTATTTCTGGATGGCCACCTGCTTGTGTTACCACTGGATGTGAAGGCTGAGGATTTGCCCTCTGACAAGCCTATCCTCCAGGAACAGAGCAAGTGTACTTAAGGAATATGCAGTAGGAATTTTCTATCTCCTACAGTATTTTTTGGTATAAAATGTTTGCTTTTCTGGTAATTAGCTCCCATATGGAAGGATCAGGCTTCTTTAGCTATCTGAATGTCCCTAACGAAACATACACAAATATTTGCTGTTTTAGCCAAGGTGCTCTTAAGACAGACCTTGTTAAGAGCAGTGAATAAGGTTTGCATGACAGCAGCCCATTGGCTGAAGTCTCAGAAAAGACATAGGATCAGTCTTGGTGAGCACAAATGCATCCTGCAGAGGGACAGATGCACAGACACAACTCTGCCCAGCCCTGGAGAGTCTAGAAAAACAATATCCAGTGGAGGGGCTAACAGAAGTGATAATTGCCCTGAGGCTGCATGGCACAGAGGTAGCATGGAACTGAGCTCTCCTCTTCTGTGGCCAGGCCTGGCATTGCTACAGGTATGTGAATTGCCTCAGGCTCTCTTGCTATGGAACAGGTCTGCTTGCTCCCAAATGTGGTAAGATGTGCTTCTGTGGCTGTTGAAGCTGTTGATTTATATTCTAAAAATGTGAAGAAATGTGACTGACATCTCTGGTAACTCTTAAATGTCTTCAGTGTGCCAGAGTTTAAAACTGGGAGATTTTCTTTCTGTGTGACTGAGTTCTGAGAGTTGCTAACAGAGACTGCAGTAAGACAAGTGTTGAGAGCATTCTTCCCACACTACTGTGTGCTTTCTTCCTGCTCAGAGGTAAAATGGGAGACTGAATAGGCAAAAAGGGGTGCCAGACACAAGAAAATATGGGGAAATAAAGAAAACTGTTGGAAGAGAATTTTTCTGCTTCTATAAGAAATTAGGAGATTGACGTGCCTTTTTTTCTTATCCTGCAACACTTCTCCAGCTCATCAAGAGAAGCTTTGGATTGTGTGATCCTCATTATGGTTATGACTCCAAGTTGTGTAAAAGTAAAGCTCAGACCTCTGAATGTATGAGTATTACATGTCATCCATGAGAGGATGGTGGGATTGTCAATATTTTCTCAGCCATTTCATGGCTGTCTTAGCAAAACAAGCTGAAATGGGTACTTACATGTAGAATGGGGAAATATAAAACAAGTGATGAACCCACAAACTTGTCAATGACAAGTGAAGTGTGCTTTGTTAGCTACTGGTAAAAATGCCAATCTGACTTGAAATAGAGACTGCTTTGTCTTGCCCTACTTTAAAGAAGTGTTTCTAATTTTTGGTGTTATTTTCCGTACCTACCTTCCACCTCCTCCTTTCTTTTCTCTTGAAATGCAAATTAAATACAGAATATATCAGCAGAGGCCTTGGCAATTGCTTTTACCTGAAATTGAATACTGCCCTTAGACTGCCAAGGTTATAAAGGAATTGATCATTGTCCAAAAGGTCTCCAGAGATACGTGTGTTTTCCTCCTCAACAAGGAGGGCAGGGTAACAGTAAAAAACAACACCTTCTTATGACAACACATGAGTGGGCAACTGACAAACAGCTTATTTTTCACAATCAAGGATCTTGCACTCGTGTTACTCCTCCTCTTTGCTTATCTTTCACAGGTCTTGCAGCAATCAGGCTTCTAAACTATTAGAACTGCTCTTTTTTACCGTGTACCTTTGCAGGATGAAATGCAGCATGGTCTCATGCTCATTTATGCCAAATGATAAGCTAAAATGGAAGCAAGTGGAGTATTTGGGTGGATCAGGCAATCAATGCCCAAAACAAAGCAAATCAAGGAAAAGAAACCCAAAAAATCCCAAACCCTGTCAGTGTAAGTAATGTTTTTTTGGTTGTTTTGTTTTTTAATTTATCTATTATCTGATAGCTGTGCAAACAACATAGACAAGATGTATCATAATCTTGGACAGGCCTGTGAGTTCTGTCCTCCTCCAGAGCACAAAATTCCTCTGTTGTTTACCATTTAATGTATTTGCCCTTCTGCTCCTTAACCAAGGAACCTTGTTCTTTTAAATCATTGGATGACCTCATCTCCAAATTAAATATGATACAGCTAATCAGAGCAGGGAATACCTGCAGTGCAGGTAGCCTTGCTTTGTAATTTGTTGCTGCTGGCTGGTACCTATGTATGAAGCATGTAAGGGATGCTAACTCTCGCTGTGGCATGAATACATCAGGAAACTGAAACAAACCACAGTGGTATTGGGTGCATTCATCCCGAACTTGAGCTGCCTAAGGAAATGAGCCACGAGTTGAAAATAAATGTAGGTTGGAATGAATGAATGAATAAAACAACTCCCTCTCACTTTGTGGGTGAGGCAGAGAATGAAAATAGCTGCTGCTTCTAGCTGTTGAAGACATCACTGTTTGAACAGCTGTGTAGATGGAAAACCAGATCTATGTTTAAAAGTTGTCCTTTAGGTCCATTATGAAACTCAGGCAGTGTGCTCATCTTTGTAATAGTCTTTCCCTGTAACATACCTGCAATAGTGATTGATATAGCTCAAGTCCTTTATTCCCCTGGCTCCAAATGTCTTTTTCTACCGCTGTCTTACATTTGGGAAAGTTTTAACGCTCCTCTCCGACTTTTCCCGGCTGTCTGTCTGTTCAAGGTGCGTGTCCGTATGCACCACTGAGCATTAGCAGAGATGTGCAACGGGGGCCATCTGGTGGCATCCAGTCATTGGTACCAAACTGCCTCACACAGCCTGCGCTCCCATTTCCAGGAACCCACGAAAACGCAGAAATAGCGTTGCATACACCAAATACTGCATTTTTGAACAGTGGTCGTGGTTTACTACCAGCAAAACTTGTGCTTGCTTGACGTTTCAGCAGACTGTGCTGTGTGGGGTTTCTCCAGGCCATCTTGTCCCTGTCACAAACCCAAAGCAGAATGACTTCTGTCCATTAGTTCATTGAAAATCAGGTACGGGTCTACCCCTCAGCTTTTTTTTTTTTTTTTTATTTTAAAACTCAGTAAAGGAGACAAACCTGGGATTATCCTGGAGGCAGTACAACATTTGCATTTGCTGGGATGAGTTTCTTCAGTACCTTGATGCTGTTTGATCTTGATCTGTGGCTGGGGATGCTTTCAGAATTAGTTTTCAGGATAATGAAGATGTTCTGAACTTGTCTTCTACCAGCATGCATTTCCTTGAGCTGCAGTGAGAGCTACAACTTGTTAGTGCCAAATTTAACAACACAGCATTTCACTCAAACTCTTCCATGTGCAGCTTGCCCTGAACAAAATCAAACAAGAAAAGCAGCCTGAGCAGCTCCTCACTCTAAGGAACATATTTTGGCTACACATGTAATCTAAGGCCTGATTTCAAGCAGACCAACAGAGATTGGTCACGTGTCACAGATGAGACCTCTGGGGTTTCTAGCCTCTTTGTGGGATTTGCTTTTGGATTTCCACTGAGGTGTTGTTCAGACTCTTTTAAGCAGGTTTCCCAGCTGTGGCAGATTGCAGAGATGACCTGTGAGGAGTTCACAGGTTCATTTGGTGTTGGAAAAGGAGGCTTGGAAGTTAGTGGACATCCAGCAGACAGAGACCTTCCTGGCTGTTTGGTTTTTTATTGTTCTGTTGCACAGACAGGCAGGACCTTAGCTTTGTAGCCATTTCTCCTCTCCCCTCCTCCTCTATTTATTATTCTGTTTAAGGATGGCTCCTCAATTAGTGTTCCAGACTCCTCTGTGAGCAGAGTTCATCGTGATCAATTGTCATCAAGGCTCGTGTTTAGTACATCCAATCAATGCTGTTCTATATAATGGCCGTGGTATTGACTGATTTCTAATTTTACAGTATGTTGAGCCCTGTTGAACTCTTTTAATATGATAATTGCTTTACTAATCAGTAGTCATGATTTGTGTGCAGTTGTGGATTATTGACATCAGTTGATAGCCCCTGGTATTTCTATTTGACAATATGAAAGATATATGTGGTGAAAGACATGTAGTATCTAAACTGTGGATATTAATCAGAGTAATATTGGGAAAAGTACTATATTCTTGTATATCAGACTTTTAAGAAGTAGGTTATTAAATAATTTGGAAAGGTATATTTCTTTTTATAAGGGATAATTATTAATAACTATCTTTTAAGTTTATACAGGCATCTGTTAAACAGCGTTTTTGTAAGCATTCATTAGTTCATACATTAAATACTGCGCTTATCAATTATATAATAGATTATTTTTTCTAAAATGCTCCTCATATATGTCTATGGGCAGCCTCCTTTTCTCATATAATTTATAACTTTTAATAAGATGTAGGTACATGCATTCAATGAAATAATAATTGAAGTATGCTATACTTCAAGTAACTACTCTGTCCACTGTTTTATTAATACAATTTTCTGAAATCCACGTACAAGGGATTAGAAGGAGAGAGATCAATATAAAAACTACATCCTTGTTAGATTTGAGCTGAGGCTGGTTTTTATCCAGATGCTGTCTTAAGACATTTGGGCTTTTAAGTTATTCTTTGCATGTTTCAGTGTCCATGTGACACGGGGATCTGGTGGGTGCATTGAGCTCAAGGATTACACTGCACGGCAGGACCAGGAGGTGGCATCTCTCTGTCTGTGTCTTAGCTGCTATGAGGACTAGGACCTTATTAATGCTCTTTTGGGAAGTGCAAGATTTAACATCACCCAAGAAAAAAAAAACACCCTAAGAGGCAAAGGTAAATTAATTAACTGGCTATCAGCATGTTTTATCCTTCCTTGAAATCCTGGTGTGAATGGAAAAAGACAGTTTCTTTTTTTAATTTAGTTACCCTGGAAGTTTCAGTCATTAAAGAGATCATGGAGTTCTGGAATAATACTGCCATGTTTTTTCCTTCACTGTTTCCTCTCTCCCAATGCAGAAGAAATCCAAGCTGCCAGGTCACAGTGGACAGCCAAGGGAGGTGCCATCCTTGTGGCCAGCTCCTTGTATGATTTCACAAATTCTAGCATGTCTGTTGGGTCAGTTGGTTTTAATTGCAGATGGATTGATGAATTCCTAGAAACTTAAATTTCTAGATTACGGAAATTAAATTGTTTGAGGTGGAGCATGCCTGGGTGCTGTGTTCATGAAGTGCACAGTGCTTATAAGCCCTCGTTCTTGCTGGAGACAACATGCAAGGCTGCAGCTCTGTCAGCACACACTGCCAGGCACAAAGGCTGCGTGGAAGCCAAGCTACTTCTATTTATTTTCAGTGTAAAGTCCATGACAGCAGACAGTAAAATTCCACTTAGGATACAAAGTGAAGCTGAAAACATCTGACTCCTTGCATAAAAGGTATCAATTTTTACAGTGAGTTATAGCAAATACAGTGGTAGAGAGAAAGCATGACCTGCCTGCAGCCAGAAGACAGACGAGAGAGTGCAGAATTCCCCCGAGTGGTTTGCTGGCTACCTGCCATTCCTCAACAGCACAAGATAAAAGCCAGCACTAGGATAACCACCCTGACCCAATTTACTTGCAATAAAACACAGATATTTGCATGAGATGAAACTGTTTGATATTCTGAAGCTGCCCAGCTGCAGTGACAGGAGACAAATGAAATCCTACTTTTTGTTAGATCTGACCTACCAGAAGCCAATACCATGTGCAATAACTTAGCAAAGGGAGGCTGGGACTGCCTCATGAGGTACAGGCTCTCTTCCCAGGTTGGTTTAACAAGATTTCCCCTATCCTGGAAAGCAAGTTTGCAGCCATGTTCCATACCACCAAAACTTGAGAGGTGCTGATAATTAAGGGGGATAAAATAAATGTAGCCAAACAGACAAAAAAACCCAACAAAAAATTTAGAAAAGCATTGTGATCCTTTTTTCTCTGTCTTTGATTCAATCCAGCCCACATTAAAATCATGTGTTACACCACAAAGTCATGTTTATTTGGACAATAAATGTATTCTTGCTACAGACATAAAAATGCATTATTGCTAGTGTTAATAGGACAAAAATTAAGAATCTCGAAAACGTCTCACAAAGTTAAAGAAAAAAAACCAACAAAACTTCTTGTATCCATTTGGAGCACCTGATTTAGGTAAACTTGAAGCATATCACTTCAACCAAAGCTTCTTTGGTATGCACTGTGCTTTGTGAAAAAAATTGAAAAATAAGGATATATGAAAACGTTTTCTTCCAAGCGTAGAAACACTGGTATATTCTCATGGGATGTTTCTGGAAAATACTCCATTAGAAACACAACCAACTGTAGACTTTCTACATAAAATAGGCCTTGAAAAAATGAAAGCATGGAAAACTGTTAAAACTGGCACTCTTCCTATATCTTCAATGGAATCATGCTATCTTACCCATACTGAAAGTATGGTCTTAGTGCTTGAACAAAAAAAAAATCCTTCTATCTTAGGAAAACAGGCTCACTGGTAAAAGTGAGGCATAGAAATTTTATGTCCTCACAGATTACAGTGCAAACAAAATTTAATGATGTAATTATTTTGAAACTAAATTATCAGTAGATAGGTGATCAGCAGTTTATAACAACTTTATCTTTAAAAGTCAAAGGCCAGTTGGTAAAGAGAGCAAGTTGTTTTGTTGTTTTTTAAAATAAGTCAATAGTTTTTGCAGTTAACAGCCAGCTAATCCTTGATGGGAGTACAAGATCTGTGCCAAAGCTGGACTTCAGCACAGTCATGACAGGACTTTGGCAGCAGCTCTGTCACCAGGAGACTGCTGGATGAGCAGGCATGTTTCCATCCTGATGTCCCAGACAGAGAAGGTGGTTTTTCAAACCACTCAATAACAGAATTGATTTTTTTCTTCCCATTTAACATTAATGGCTTTGTGAATTATTCATGCAAGCATGGAGGGGAAGCCTGGATGCAATAAATAAGAGTTTGTGTTTACGTGTGTGTCTTACCTGTGTTGTGGTGCTGTTCAGCTCACACAGGATGGCTGCCTGTGTCTTAAACTGTCTGCTGTCATAATATATGTTCACAGTGTCTTTTCCCCTCTGTTATGTAGTGAGAGCAGGGGTCAAACCAGCCACCTTCCCCTGCTCTTAAAACACAAATGTTGGTAGAGACTGCTCCCTTCCTAACCTTTTTTTATGGATTCTGAGGACAGTGACAGCACGCCCAATAGCCAGGCTATTGCAACAAAAAAAGCAATGCCTTAACTCCACATGATGAATATTACAAGGAGAGGTCTCCAGAATCTTGTTTTGTTGCTCCAGGTACACTGATGGATTTCAGCCCTCTGTGACTCAGGAATCTGCTGTACACCATCAAATTTGACATACAGAGTGCCATTTTGCTAAAGCAGAAGTTAACCAGCATGTGGACTAAGTCAATTTTCAGTTTTCAAGGTTTGTTTTCTTAACAAACACACAAGGCAACACTTCGCCTTGCACAGGATTATCTGTATTGCAATTCCTGCTTCAGATGGCAATATTAGATATTGCTATCTAAATGAAGGTGCTGAAATGTCAGGGAGATACAAAGCTGTATGACCTGTTACTGTGAACACTGTGTACTGTTCTCCTCAGGATCTAGACAGCATCCACTGTTGCTACTTGAGTTACACCTGTCCTTTGGATGAAGACTTTTGTTTCTTAATGCCAGATGAAAACAAACCAACAAAGCCTTTGGCCTCTGCCATTTGCACCCCAGATGAAAATTCACAAGCAAGTACTAAAAAAATACTTTCTTCTTGGGAAGCAACAGACAAAATACAAAATTAAAATATATTACCCATGTGTGTGTTATAAATATCAGCCAGTTTGGAAAGTAATGTCCTTTTGATTTGTTTCTGTTCTGGGTTTTGGGCACTTCTAATTGATTTGGATCCACACATCTTTGTAATATTTAAAAACCACTTGTAGTGCAGATAGTAAGGACTCTTTATTATCATGTGTATGGCACTGACAGGTTACTGCCTTCATCCTAACTGGGCCTTCTGGGCATGATCATAACTAAACACTTAGAAGAATGAAGACACTGTAGTGCTGTTTGGCACTGTTGAATCTAGCTGGACCATTGTGGTTTTTGTTTCTAGAGGCTTCATCAGGGATCATCCTGCTTCTGCCTCAGAGAAATTATTTAACCAGCTGAGGCAAAGAGTAGGAGGAGAGAGATACCAGAGCCAAAAACAGGAGCCAGAAAGCAACGCCCTCATCCACACGACTCTCCTGGAAATAGTTCTTTAGGCCTTGGGCTCCAATTCAGGTTTTTCCTTGGATCCTAAGCACTTGGCTCTCGGATATATTTCTGATCTCTCAACTAAGGAGAGGCAACCAAACACCCAATTTCTATGAAACAGTTATGAAAGATGCATGCAGAAAATATGCGGACTGCCTTTTTCTCGGAAGAGGATGCTACTCCCTTTCCCTGTGATGCTTTATCAAGGCTGCCATCCCTCCTCAGCCTTTCTCTGCTAACACCACTTTCTTGATATGGAAAGTGCTGTAGGTCTGCCGTGCCCAGGCCCGGGCAGGCAAACCCTCCTCTGGCCACTTGCCACGAAGTTTCCTTTCTCTCGGAGCGGGGCTAATGCCGGGATGGGGGCCGAACCCTTAGGGAGTCCCCGCTTTCCTGCTCAAGGCACGAGACACCACTAGCGGACCAGCGCAAACCTTGTCCCTTTTCCTTTCTTCAGCTCCCCTTGTCCTCTTTGATATTCCCAGACCCAGGAGCTTTCCCCAGCTTTCCTTTTAACTTTTGCTCCCCGAGATGCTCGTTTCGGGTTTCCTGCGGCTTTGCAGCCCGCGCTGCAGCCTGGGGCTCCGGGCCGGCCGCGGCAGGGCCGCTGCGCTCCCGCCCGCACCCGTTGGAGCCGTTTGTCCCTGCACCGGGAGCTTTCCGTGCCGCCCGCTAAACCCGCCTGGAGCTGCTTCCCGCCCCGCGGGGCTCCTCTCCCGAGGCGCATTGACCGCCAAGCCCTCACCGAACCAGCCCTCCTCGAGCGGCCCCGGGGCGGAGCGGGGCGGGCCGGGCCGGGCCGGGGGCGGGCCGGGGCGGCCGCGGGCCTTTAGGGCCGGCGGGAGGCGGTGCCGCCCGGTCCCCGCTGCCGGCGCTGGCGTCGCGCGGCTCTGCCCTGCCCTGCCCGCCATGGAGGTCGTGTGGGCCGTGGGGCAGGTGGGCGCCGTGTGGGTGACGGTGGTGTTCGCACTCATCGTGCTGCCCTCGGCGCTGGGCATTTCGCTGGGCATCTCCGAGGTCTACATGTGGGTGCTGGTGAAGACGCTGGAGGTAGGCGGGGGTTCTGGAGGGAAGGGGGGTGTTCCCGGCGCGGTGACCCCGCGAGGCTGGGCCCCGTTCGCTTCTCCAGGGCCGAGGGGAGCCGGCAGGCCGGGCACGGCTCCCTCCGGGCGGGGGTGGATATCCCCGAGAAGCGTCTGTCCGCTCCGGTCCCATCTGTCTCCTCCCGCAGAGGAGAATGGGTGGCTCACGTCCTGCCTGGCATCAGCTCTGCCCGGTTTCAGTTTCGGGCTTAAAATCCTCGGGCAAAGCTGGAGGTCTGTATTAATTTCGTGGTTGTGTAGGCTCTGAAGTGCTCTCCCTGAGCCCGCAGGAGAGCGCAATAAAGCTTGTTACCTAAGGATGTACCATGGCCTGGGCGAGGCTGTCGCTGCTCGGTGGCAGCTGTGCCCCAGCTGGGGGGAATGATGCCGGGTCATGCTCTTGCAGGGTGTAAAGGTCTCCTGCCTGCCACGGAAAGTGCTGGTGCTCAGGCGCCGACTCCCATCCGAGTTAAACACGTCCAACACCTCAGTTGCCATCTGCCCCTGAATTCTTCGGGATAGCCAGGTTCTCGCAGAGAAACTGCTTCCTGCATGGGGCATATTAAATATGTGTGTGAAAACAGTCCCTCTGAAGCTCATGGTCGTGGTGAGGAAGAATGTTTTTAAATTGCTGCTGGACGTGATCATATTTAAATATTTACTACGTTTTTTTCCAAACCATGGAAACAGCTGTAAGGAGGAAGTGTGAAATGACTCACAGCACAGTCAGTGGCCTTGTAATATACATCAGTATGTGACTATGGAAAGTAGATTTTGTCTAATTTCATCTTGTTCTTCGAGGTTTTCAGGCAAGCCTTGTTCATGTTCTTCAGTGCCTGGCTAAAGAAATCCCACCTATTAAATAGCATCTGTTAAAGGCATCTTAAGTGTTAAAATGTTTTAAGGCTTTTGGGTGAGAACGAATCTGCTCGAAGTACTTTTTGGGACTGTGAATGGTATGAGGCTGACTGTTAAGGGGAGAAGATGCAGTTGCTAGTGGAAAAAAGATTTTGAATAGCAGAAGTGAGGAGGTAAAGATCACCCTGGCCTGAGGGAGCAATCCAGATGGCCTAGTGAGATAGTCTTGTTTGGATGACCTGCCTTCACCTGTGAATAACCACAATTTGCATTCTTTATTCCTAGATCGTTAACCATTATTTTTTGGTGTCATCAGATGTTGCAAGAAGAGGTGCCCCAAAATGTTTTGGGCAAAATTATGGAGAAGTATCTGACGGCATATTGACGTGGTTAATTGCGAGAGCTCTCCTGTTGCCTAAGGGAGGAAATAATGACTTGAGACTTACTAGTAATGACTTTTGCACAAAATACTTTCTGGAGTTGCATGCTGCTCAATATTAAAAAAATTATATTAATACATAATTATACTGGACATAGATAGGATATAAAATAATGTATATATAAAAGAAAAGGCAATTAAAAATTTGAAAGTATTCTGGGAAGAGTCAGCTAAGAGTCCCTGGGGGAGTGGAGAAGCTCAATCCACCCAGGTATTCTGCTTATCTCAACTTGGCCTTGCTTTGCCTGTGAATTCTTTATCCTCAGAATATTTGCATGGGGATAAGCCCTGAAGGGAAGTGGTTTGTTGTGGGATGCCTCCTCTTCCTTGGCTCACAGGTCTGTCTTGGTTAGAAGCCCGACAGAGGCTGATTGTCTGCCAGCCAGGTCCAAGCAGTGCCTGCAAGAGCACCTGAAGACACGTGATGTTGCTGAAATCTCGTTAACAGTGAAAAGTGTGGCTAGCTGGGTGTCTGAGACTTCCTGAGATGTTGAATTGAGTGTGCATGTTTTCTTCCGAGAGGAGTTTTCTGGCTCTGTGAAGTCACAGGGTGCTGCACTCTCTGATGGCTGAGACCTTTTTCAGCACAGTGTTAACTTAATAGCTTCCTTAAGCTTCCTCTTCCGCTCCCAGCCCTGGATCTCCCCAGGCCTTTTCCCATCTTTCCCAGGAGGAGGTTGGACTCTTGGACCTGCAGAGTGTTCAGTCAGGATGCTGCTGCTTTTGTTGCCTCTTTAATGGGCCAGATTACAGGAACTGTCTGCAGAGTGGTGGCTGTTTGTGCATTCCGGCTGATACCGAGTTGCTCCCTGGCTTTGCCTGTTTATATCCCATGTGCTGGCGCAGTGGAAGGACACAGTGACAGTGGTTTGTTTCCTACATGGTCTATGTTGTCAGGTTACAACCTGTGCTTTGCTAAAGTCAATCTGCTTTGAGGGTCCAAGTCTGTCCATAGTTCAGGGAGAGTCTTAGAGTTTGCTGTGCTACCTCTTCCGGTCATGTCAGATAAAGCAAGACACCCAAGAATGAGTCTGTGGTGTTCAGTTGTTGTGTAGGTTGTGGGATGGAGCAAGTTGAAGATGATGGGGGGGCTTGTGCTTGAATTTTTCCTACCAACTAAAAAACCCCCTTTTTCTCCTTGTTTCAGGAGGACAGAAGCTTGTTCCCGGTGCTGCAAGCATGATCTGAGAAAAGGGAGGGGAAAGCTCCTTTTAGGAACAAAGTGTTTTTGTACTTGGACCATCTGACATTTCTGAAAAGGGACATCAGTTGGTGCACAATAGCTTTTTCTCTCTGCTGAGCTGCCTCAGCAAGCACATGCTGCTAAGCAAAATGCAGTGTGTACAGATGAGGCTGTGCTTCTGCTGGGCTGCGTTTGACCCTTAAGTACTGCACTAGGGATTACCAGCTTTATATGGATATATTTTTTCCTATGTGATTTTATTTTTTTTCCATGTGTTAAGGGGAAAATGTATAGAAAAGACACATGGACACTGCTAAAGAAGTATAGCAGGCAGACCACTTGCTATTTGAAAGCTTGCTTCCCTCATCATGTGGGTATTCCTGAAAGCACATTAACTTGCTTCTGAATTACTTTACTGAACTCAGCAAACTTTTAGGAGATTGCTCATTTTTGCCTGTATCTTTCCTTTCAGTGTTAATAGAAGGATTTCTGGCACCATTTGGGTATGGTTTTTAAGATGTGGGAGTACTGCTGCAAAAACATCTCCAGCAGCTGTTTGTCCCTATAAGGAGCTAGTCTGGACTAGTCACCTGCCAGACTGATGCTTGTGAAATCACTTGGCACAGAAGTATTCTTTGCAGCTGAAATGCTGGGGGCTGTCTCTTGCACTCATCACAGCATGCTGCATTGCTCTCTGTTCATTTTTCAACATCAGCAGATAGCTTCCAATTTTAAATTTAATGCATCTTTACCTCTTGGTCTCATTTTTGCTCTATCTTAATCCATTGCCTCTTATGAACTCTTAATATGGTTTGGGGCTGTCGAGGCCCCTGCAAACATGCCATTGGAACTGTCTGGCCAAGCACTGGAGAATCCAGCCTTTCAGCAAGTCCTTTGTCTTTCCTTGAGGCCCATAGAGCAGGCACTGTCACAGAGGATCAGTTTCTCTGTTTCCATCAGATTGTAGAAGAGCTGGAGGACTGGTTTGGACTGTGTGTCTGTGTATTTGGCAGTAGCAATGAACCTCCAGAATGATGATCTCTGCTTGGTGGATTGCAGCTCACCTTGTTTAATACTTTGGGGCTTTTTTTCTAGTCTGCTGGGATTTTTTTGGGGGATGTGCCTTGCCGCCTGAGACAGTAGAGTTGTCAGTAACACTTTGTACAGACTGCCCGGCTTGTCCTTTCTAAGGGGAAAAAGTTCTTGTGCTTTTTAAACTGTGCAGTGCGTAACACTTGTGAAATATTAAGAATAAAGAAAGTCTGAGGGAAGCGAGGTCTTTAGGTCACATTTGTGTCAGGAAACAACCTGGCTATTAAGTAACATCACATTATTGTCTATTTCTGGACTAATGGTTTGTTGATAACTGCAAGCACTTGGACTGCACTCCCCTCCCCAGTCTCTGGAGGCTCTTTGTGGGGGCTTGCAGTGAGCAGAGAGGGAACTTCTTGTGTGGTTGATTTTGCTGACTGTAATGCACAGCAGATGCTGCACTTGTAGGTGTATTTCATGTCCTGTAACTGATCCATCAGGGTTGAACAGCAGCCCCTTGTAACAGAAGCAATTTCTCATACCTTACTTTGCTTCCTGAAGAGAATGTATGTTCTAGACAAGACTGTAATATTACTCTGTAGCTGGAGGTTAAGCCCAAGTTCCTTGTGCTGCAGATGACCTTGGCAATATGAATGGACCTAGATGTGAGGAGAAAAGGACCTCTCAGTGCCTCTGGTCAAACTGGAGATCGTGGCTGTGCAGGGCAAGTGGGATGGACTGTTACTCTTCTCCTAGGTATGCTAGGCTGCAGCTCCTTCCCATGAGTCACCATCAGACTGTGTGTGGTGCTGGGAATGAGGGTGGGGAAGGGAGAAGGAGAAGACGTAAGCTGATAAATAGATGAATCATTGTGGGCTTTGACTGCTGCTTGTGTAACTCACTGGCCTCGGGCAGCAAGCTTTGCTGATTAATGTCATTGCACAGAGTCAATGAAGGCCTCTGTCTGTGTAATTGGTATCCTTCAAGGACTGCTGGGCAGAGGAGAATCCGAGAGCTCTGAAAGCTGCCAGCTCAGATGGGAATGAGAAGCATGTCTTGGAGACATGCCTGACGTGAATGATTCGCCCTTGTTTACAGGGCTGACTTTTGGAATAGCATTTTAGCAAATTTTGTGCAGAATCTTGAAGTAAACCCCCAGCCTGTATTAACCTAGATCCCAGGCCTTTGAAGGCCTTTAAGTGTGTTTACCACAGATCTAAAAATCAAGAGTCCTTGCACATCAGTAAGTTTGGCAGAGCTGGGGGTTGCCCTCTTCTGTGATTGCATCAGTAATTAATGCACCATATTCCGGATCAACAGCTCTTGTCTGAAACTGCTCTCACTTTTATAGTATGTGAATACTGTTAGTAAACAAATGCTGTTAAAAAAATAGCAGCAGCTGTATTCAGAGCTTGCCTTCAAGTATGATTTTGTGAAGCTGCTGTAAAAGAAGCTGCTTGGCATTCCTTTTGCTGATGCCATTGGTGTTATCCTGTAAAGCTGGACTCTTTATTGCTCATTGGATACCTGTCCACCATGAAGGACTTGCTGTGCAACTCCTGTGTGCAGAAGAATTTGGGAAGGTCCTTGGAGGCAGTGCCAAGGGTGTCCCATCAGAATGAGAAGTGCATGGGAGATGAGAGTGGACATTTTGCCCTGACTCGGAAATGATTGCTCCTCTTGGTGGTGGTGGTGTTCTTGCCTCACACAAAACAACCCAATAGCTGGCATGCAGATTTTGCTGTGTTAAACAAGGTGGCATTGTTTGGGATGTGCTCTGCAATCTTTCTCTTGTTATTGAGGTTTGGAGAGATTCCAAGGAGGAATACTCACCTAAACTAGCACATAAACTTTTGGCTCTGATCCGGCGGTGCCTTTAAAAGAGGAACACCAGTGATCTGTCTCCATATGACTGCAGATTTCAGTCATCTCTCCCTTCTGAAAAATGTTCAAATACTGTTAAGTCAGAGGTGATATAAAGATGGTAAATGAGGTGAAAGGCCAAAGCCCATTTCTTAGGGGAATGGGGCAACAAACACCCTGAAGTGTTCTTAAAGATTTGTCTTTTGTGCCCAGCAAAGAATGTCCAGAGGTGCTTTCATGAAATGACCTGTCAGGCTTGGCTTTGGAGATAGTCAGACCTCAGAGGCAAAAATCACACATTATTTACAAGAGATATCAAAAGTCCCTCTTAACTCTGGATAAGACAGTTGCCAAATGGACAGCTATCTCTCTCAAGTACTGCATAGGTCCACTATGTGTGGCAGTTGCTTGGTTATGCATAAGTGATACTGATCTTTTGGCCATTTTGGATTTTTTTTAGCATATTGATAAATTAGAGTCCTTTTCTAGGAGGATAAGGAGGGAGAACTTTTCAGGGGGAAGTTGATGTTTTACTGGCCTAGTAAGGTGTGGCGTTTTCAGATTCTGCATTGAGTGATTAAAGCATCCAAGCTGCTTTCTTGTCAGCAGTTAGGATAATAAAGTTTCAAAATCAGACTTGTGGTGATGTTTGTAGTTCTGGGATCATGCTGTTTTCTAACTTCACGTTTTCAGTCCAGTGGGTAGCCCCACTACAGAACGATTTTTAATCTTTTCAGGAGCCTGGTGTTTTATACTTATTCCCCAAAACTGCTTCAAGAATTCCTATTGAAAACATAGGTCTGCACCAGAGTCCTTGGGACTGCCAGCTCAGCACCAGCTGGGAGAAGCCACTTAGATTTGTGCCAGTGTTACTGACAGGTCCAAAAGACTTGCCAGTCTGCTTTTTTGCTCGTTTCCTGAGTAGAACGGAGGCTATGGCATATAATTGTTTCATGCTTTGAACTCTAATACACAAACATGTTGTCTTCCCCTCTGTGGGATGGATCAGCTCACATTGTGATAGCTCTTTGTAGCATAACGTTGTCCTTCAGCATAGGAACCAGCTGAAACAGCGATGGATGGCACATGTCCCTGACTAGCAGGAAGGAAGGGGAGTTACTCACATTACTGCGGGTGGTGTCTCTTGTTTCCCAGCCTGGATATAAACAAACTTTTCACTTGATCAAAATTGAGGTTCTGGCTTTGATGGTAGTGCCTTTATTTCAGGTGCCTGAAAATATGTGAAGGAATTAGATGTTAAGTAAAAACTTCTCATTTCTTGCTCCTTTGTTGCTAGAACATGCCTAGTTTTTGGAAGTATGATGGATTGAGGTAAGAAGAAAGCTGACATAGAGAACTTAAAACTTGTTTGCTGTGGCATCTGGTAGATGTGGGTCCTTACAGATGCCCAAATGCTCCTGACCAAGAGGGCGAGCTGTCTCATCATTGCCTATTTTATTAAGTGCCCTGAGAGGCCTGGTATGGAATGTAAAACTGCCTCGGCCATTGACTTGTGGAGCACAAGTCAGTTGTCCCCTGGAACGCTCTGTGCAACCTTTGTACCCGATGCCACATTGGTGTCAGGCTCGTGGCAGTGCTCCCATCTCTTGGCAAGGCACGGGTAGAGGGCAAAGGGAGCTGTCCTCTCCAGGCTTTCTCTTTGCCACTGTTCCCCCATCCCCCGGGTGGGCTGCAGCACCTTTCTGGAGTTAGATGGACCTGAGGAGCAAAGGTCAGACCACTTAGGAAGAAGGAATGTGCTTTTCTGAATAGGATTGTGTCTGAGCAGTAAAAACTGACTTGAGTTACATGACCCAGCAATTTCTCTGCTTTGGGAAGATTGCGCTGCCTCCTTAGCAAAATGTCAAAAGATACTGCAGTACAGGAGGGTGTTGCAAGCCTTTGGGTATTACAAAGGCCTGTCTCAATAAGCTGTGTCCTCATGGTTTGTGTTGAGGCTCAGGCTTTGAAACAGTCTAACGTGAACCCATAAGTGCAGGATTTCTGTGGCAAAAGCTTTCTTAAGGGAGTGTTGCGTGCTCTTTGTGAGCACCTAGAGTGATTTTCTAGCTTTTGATTACCCTTTTGAGAGGATTTGAAAGATGAAAACTTGGGGTTTTTTCTGCTAGTGTGTATGGCTGAGACCATTAGCCAAATATGCTCTTGTTCTTCTATGTGGTAAGTGACTTAGCTGTTTGTGGAGATTTTAATTCGTTGAATGCAGTGGTCTGGTCAGAACTGATTGTGTAAATGTATTTGCTGGTCCCTCTGCACCCCCAAATCCATTTCATAGACAAAATGTAAAATTACAGTACTGTGAAAAGGTTCTTCCTAGAACAGTGTTTTGGTTTGTTTTTTCCCAGAACTTTTATGGTTACAGTACTGCTAAGAATGATGTGTAGCCAAAAAGTTACTGAAAGTACTTGAGTACAATGGAGAGTACGGTGTTATTCCTGCAGTTAAAATTAATTTCTGGAAGAGCTATTGCCTTAGCTGCAGCAGAACTGGGAAAATGAGTGGCTGTATTGGCAGGGTAGGTTGTGATTCAGCAAAACCTGATACAGTACTCAGTACTGGCTTATACTGGGAGGTTATTTGGTGGAGATAATGCCATGAGTCAGGATGTTGACCTTTCAAAAGGGAAGTGCATCTCCATATGTCCCACAGCTCATTTGGACGAGAAAGGTGGAAAATGTATGGTTTAACATGGGGCTGGATCCTTTTTGTGCAGACCAAGCATCATCTGTATGCTCTTAAAAATACGTCTTTGATACTGATTAAGCTGTTATGATTTGAACAGGATAATATCCTGATCTCTTGATATGAGCTAATTTCTACCAGGTCACCTGACTGTCTTGAAAATGCCCATTATAACAATATTCCTAGAAATAGTAAGGAATCTTGTGGAGGAGGAATTGATGTGAATAATGGAGAACCACTGAGTCAGTCTTCTTTGAGCTTTCCATCCTTTAACAAAGCTGCCATGTGGGGAAAGGAAGGATTCAGGCCAGAAGGGCTACTCTGACATCACAGACTTTGGGATGGGAAAGGAATTATAATTGTTAACCCAGTTAAAATGAAGCCTGAGCTAAAGGGCTGTATAAAAGGTCTCTGAACTGGATCAGATGGAGGTCAGGAGAGCCCTTTGCCCTCAGAACAGGTTAAACTGGCTGTTTGGGAAGAAGTCTTCTGACTCTGATGTGGTTGTGCCAGAGGCTTTTGCAGGAACCAGGGCAGTTGGGAAGCTTTGACACTCATTGGAGAGGAGAGCTTACTTTATTGCCTATTTCAATCTTATTCTCTCAGACCACCCACTGGAAAAGGGCAGGTTAACCCCAGTGAGCTGGCAACCTTTCCCAGGGGAAGGGGCTCTCTGTAGCTCACCCTAAAGCTGGCGAATTGGCATATTTTTCTGCTGCTCAGAGCTTCAAAATGAGAGCTGAGAGAGTTGGAGTTGTTCAGCCTGGAGAAGGCAACTGGAACATGTTGCCCAGGGAAGCTGTGAACTCCCCATCCCTGGAGACCAGGCCGGATGGGGCTCTGAGCAACCTGATCTGGTAGAGGGTGTTCCTGTCCATGGCAGGGGCTTGGTACTAGGTCATCTCTAAGATCCCTTCCAATGCAAACCATTCTGTAATTCTGTGAAGGTGCCAAGAAACAAGCAGTTGCAGAGTCAAGGGAAGTGTCAGGTTTGTTCAGCTTGGAAAATGCTTGGGTGCAATCCTTTTTGGATTGAGTCTGAATTTAATTGAAAAACTTCTCATGATTGCAAATGCTGTTTTTGCTTTTAAGTGAAATCAGCTGTGCGCAGGTTTCAGTCTCAAAGCAGTTAGGTTTTGTTTTTTGTTTTTTTTTTTTTTTTGTTTGTTTTTTTTTTTGGTTTTTTTGGTTTTTTTGGTTTTTTTGGTTTTTTTGGTTTTTTTTGTTTTTTTTGTTTTTTTTGTTTTTTTTGCTTCAGTATGATGAAACTAGTCTGAAAGAAGACAGGCTGGGTTGTGGTGTCAGCTTTGTGAACACGTGCTGTATGTCCTGTGTCCAGCTCAGCTCCTGGGGATTTCTGTACAGCCTGGGCTCAGTGGCTGCTGTGGCAGTAGCAAGGCTGACAGAGGCCTTTCAGGCTCTTGGTGGCTGTGTACCTGAACTGGAACTGGAGCACTGAGTTGGCACTCTGAAGACTGAAAGCAGAGTTGGGAAGTACTGACTAGCACTGAGTGTTGTTTTGGTTTGGTTTTTTTAATTATTATTAATTACTCTGAGTTTCTTCGTAAGAACTATGTATGGGTTTGGGTTTGTGGACACATCTGAGGAAGATGAATGATGATTACCTGGAGAAGATATTCTTTGAAAATCGCAACATGTCTTTGACTAACTGTTGTTTTTTTGGGTGACTTTTTTCCTTAAGTCAATACTGCATTTGTGAAATTAATGTTTTCTTTCTGTTCAACAGTGGGCCACTATCCGGTTACAGAAAGGTGCCAAAAAGCCACAGCCACAGACACCACTGACTCCTACTGCTAATGGTGAGAGCTTGGGGTAAAGTCACATTGATGAGACTGATGTGACGTTGGAGTGTTGAGGCCTTCTCAAATGAAGCAGTTAGATGTGTGCATGAGAGAACTGCAGAAGAGGAGGGGTGTTACATGCTCACTGAAAGTCATGGATTATCCTCAGGCAGCTGCTCGCTCACTGCCCCAGCGGGATGGGAAAGAGAACCATGACGGTAAAAGCCTCAAAATTTGTGTGTTGAGATAAAGACAGTTCACAGGGAAAGAAAAAAACTACACACACAAGCAAAGCAAGACAGGAATTAATTCCCTGCTTCACGTGGGCAGGCAGGTGTACAGCCATCTCCAGGAGAGCAGAGCTCCATCATGAGTAACATTGACTTGGGAAGACAAACATCATCACTCCAAATGTCCTGCTTTCCTCCTTCTTCCTCCCACTTTATATCCTGAGCATGATGCCATATGATCTGAAAGGTCCCTTAGGTCACTTTGGGTCACCTGTCCAGGCTGTCTCCTCCCACTCTCCCAAGCACCCCCAACTTCCTTACCAACCTGGCTGTATGAAAAACAGGAAAGCCCCTGGCTTTGTAAATCCTGCTCAGCAATAACAAAAGCATCTGTGTTATCAGCCCTGTGTTCAGCATAAATCCAAAACACAGCCCCATACTGGCCATTGTGAATAACATTAACTCTACCCCAGTGAAAACTAGCACACTTACATATCTAATTGTTTTGCAATGCTACTGGCTAGCAAACAGTTCCTACAGAATTAAATGCTGTTTTTACTGGCTTGTACTGGGTCATTGTAAAATAAGGGGATGAAGAAATGAATGGTATGTAACAACATGAAATTTAACAAAACAAAGTAGAGCTTAAGATGGAGACAGTTCTGAGTTGATGGAAATTTTCATGTTTAAATGTGAGGTTGATTTTCGTCTTGAAATTTGTCTTTACCTTGCTGCTTGCAGGGTTACTGGCCAGCTATCTCAGTCCTAACAGCATTAGAGTGCACTTAAATATTATCTGAAGAGATCTGAGTGTTTTTTGGACAGCACTTTTCTTTCCCAAGCTCAGTGCTTTTTCTGTGGTAGGACTGCAAGTTGAAAGTGTGTGGTGGGCTACTTGTCTTTTTTCAGTCTACTGCTATTGACCTTTTACCCTCTGGAGTTAATATCAGTGTTTGCCAAACTTCTTACACTCACTGTCTGTAGAAAGACAGCTGAATAATTGCTTCATATTTATTCCTTTAACCTAGTTTTGAAATTAGTTCTTTTACTATATCTTAACCCAGACTGTGTGAGTTGTGGTAGACTGTAGTAGGTCAGAGTTAGCTTTAAGACTTTGGAGCTGAGAGAAGTCTGAGTTTGTCCAGGAAACAGGAGAAGGCTGAACAAGGCATTGCAGTCAGCACTTGATTTCCTCCTGGTTCCTGAATGCTTCAGTATTGTTATTCAATTGCTCTGTTTTGACAGCATTTGGCAGCAGTGTGAGCATTTGCTGTGTGCTCCCTCCTTAGGCAGCAGAGCTGGAAGCAGGCCCAGCCTACCAGTTAGCAGACAAGTCAGTTGTTACCTGAGCCTGTGGATTAGCTCATGGGAACATGATCCAGCAGTGGGGACTGAATTGCTGAGCCGTGTGTGTATTTCAGCTCCCAAGGGATAGCCTTATCAATACTGCAAACACTGGGATCGCACTGTCTGCAGGCCAGGCATGGAACCAGCTTCCATGGCAGCAGATTCAACTGTCAGCACCTGTGATAATAAACTGGAGGTACTGCAGTTCAGAGGTGAATGCACCTCTGAAAATGGGTTAAAACTTGTCTTGCTAAATTGCTGACTTTCAAGTGGCTGAGAAAAAATGCATGCTATATCACTCACCAGTGTCCTGAAAGTTGTCGGGTTTCTTGGGAGGAAAGGGGGAAAGGCAAAGTTAGTGGTGCTTTCAGCTAATGTCAGTGACATGTTGTCTGCTTCCCAGGTTGTCAGTGATGCAGGAAGATATCCTTTTTCTTTCTCTAAAGCTGATGGTGCCCCATCATGTCATGGGCCAGTGAGAGGGCAAGAGACCCTACTGTGCTGCTTTGGCTGCACAGTAGGAGCTGTTGTCCTCCTAGACATCTGGTCATTCTTATACATCATTATTTCTTCTCTAGTAAAGAGATGTCAGGGGAGAAAGGTCCTAGCTAGTAGATTGCTCTATGAGCTATCCTTCAAAAAAAAAAAAGAAAAAGGCTACAAGTAGCTATTTCCCGTGTGCAGCTGAGGGGTGTATAGCGTTAATATGTGCTGTGGTTCAGAACCTGCGCTAAATTGTGTACTCCACTCTCTGGAGGAGCATTAGAGATAGTAAAAATGGCCTCAGGTAATCCATATAGATGATTGCAAGCAGGCTATGTTCAAGCAGTCTGTGGATGGGGATACGCGATCACAATGGTAGCCTGAAGCCCTTTTTAATGTCCTTTGTATATCTGAAATAAAAAGTTAAAACCTTTCCCCACTGGGGGTGGCTCTTTCTGCAGGAAGCTGGAGTCTTAACTGTTCCTTGCTTGAGAAAGTATGGGGAGACATGAGGTCCGCAGTGCCAAGCTGTGCTCCGTATCTTGCTCTTGGGAATTTTTTAAGCATAGGAGTAACTGACTTGTGGTTAGGAGTTCCTGGATGTGGAAGAAAGTACTTGAGGGCCAGGGCAGGTGGAGGTCTAACAGTGCATTATATAAATTGGCATCCCCTGAGGTGACAGAACATGAGCAGACAGAGAGGCCCAAGTGCATTACGTAATACTTACAGAGGGAGGAGAAATTCCTGCTGATAATGAATTACAGAGTAGTTGATTAGAACAGGGTAAAGGTAAATGTTTATGTGTGTGTGTGTACACCTATGTGTAAGTGCTGAAAGGACATGCATATCACCTCTTACGTCTGTCCTGACCACCCAGCCAGTACTAGGAGGTGGGTCAGGACAGGGGGGAGCACTGCAGATGTATGTGCAAGGGCAAGCTTTCCTGTTCCCCAGCAGAGCAAAAATGATCCTCCCCAAACACCTTGAAATAGTGTCCCTCAATTAAAAAAAAAAAAAATACAATGGCCATGATCAAGGAGACACCACCTTTCTCTGCAGTATCAAATCCAGTGTGTGTTACGTCTGTTGGCAGAAAGGGCAGCCAGTGCTCCTGCCTTAGTCGTGTGACAAGGAATAGTTTCAAGAGAAATGTTACCTGGTGTAGTCACATGGGGAATTACATGGTGCTGTCACCTCAGGGTCCTTCTCTGTTAAAGGGTGGGCAGTGTGTGCTGGACCCAGTGGTAGCTCTTGGCAGGTACTTGGAGGGTAGCTGAATAACCAGCTCTCACCTCTCTGTGTGGGTGCTGGCTGTGTTGTCTTCAAGGTGGTGGGTTTAAAAAAGACAAAAATGCCAATAGATTTGAAAATTACATCCACTAAAATAAAAGCTTATGCAAATAATGTTAGTAGTATCTAGTTACTATATAAGTAGATACTACTAAGGAGCTAATTACTAGATACTACTAAGTAGATCATGTCAAATTTGAGCCTGGTATAATTAGGTGTCTGGAGTACATGAGCTTGAAGGCTTGGGGCTTGCGCTGCAATACTGAGAAAAACAGTGACTGGCTTTTTTTTCGGTTGAGAGTAATGTTTGCTGTACTCCTGCATAGTGCTGTCTTTGGCAAGCTCAGCTCTGCCCATAGCCAAGGGATTAAAGGCCATTAAATGTGACTTGTGATTACAAGAAGGCTGAGTCCATCACCAGAGCAGTGTGTGTGTAATTCTGTCCAAAAAACTTTCACATGCTGCTGAGCTCTTGGCTTGGAGTAGCTGTCCCAAGGCTGCAGGGTGGCTGCTGCATGGGCTGTCATGTGACAAGGACAGCACAGGCTGATGAGGCAAGACTTTACAGCCCTGCTATCTCAGCTTGCTAGCAGTGTGACAAACTTGAACTGTGGGCTGGGTTCAGCTGAGAACCTGGAGCCAGATGGGCCTGCTGCTTGAGTGGTGCTGAATAAGGGGGAAGGATAAGGGCTGAATAAGGAGGAAACATTCCCGGCTCTGGGAACTGGAGAGAAGAGTGGTAATTGTGTGATGGGTGCTGCAGTGTTCCCCTGATTTCTTGCCTACAACCTGTTTCCAGCAGCATGGAGCAAACAGGTGGGGCTGACTTGCCTACAGTCCTGGATGTTTCACAGTTCAGAGATTTTTCTGAGTGCAATAAAAATTTAATCAAAAACTAGAGCTCTGATTTGGGTTTAATGTGTGACATAAGCATAGTCCATTTTGGTAAATGTTTGATGTGATGCACACTCGTCTAATTTAGATCCTGAAGGGCTTTTTGGGTGTGCCATATAAATGGTTTATACTTGTAGGCTTGTGATGGGACAATGCAGTGAGGTGGCCCGCTGGTACAATTGGAAGTTGTGGCTGCCAGGTTCTAAGCTGAAGGTGCCAATAGGTTTTGTTGCAGTGTTGTTTTTCTTTAGTGTTTACCTCAGTGGTTTGTGGAACTTGTATCTTGGAGCTTCCTGTGTTATCCTATATGTATGCTAGAGTGTGATAGGAAGATTTTCCATATCACTTGAAATTTAAATGTTACAATTATTGGCACAGGAAATATATTGAGAGATTTTCTGCTGGCAAGGCTTCATTGGGAGGCAGATTTCCCACAAAAACACATCCTACAATGTGGAAAGTTCCTAGTAGCTTGAAGAAGTTGGGTATTATGTCCTTTCCCCCTTATTTTTTATCTCAGCATAAAAGCACAGAGATTTTGCAATTTATCAGAGGGTGTTTGACAGAGTGGCAAGCTGAACTTGGACCTCTGTAATCCAAGTTGAATGTCTCAGGGGATGGTTACTCTGGTTAACTGTTACTCTAGATTTCTTCGGTCATCAGTTTCTGGAGCCAGACTTGCTTACCAGCAAGCAGCTACTTGATCTTTGTTTAGCTTACACAATTTGTTCTTGCCTTTGAAAGCTCTGATGAGAAATTTGTGCTTATCAGACCATAAGCTTAAAAAATGAAAAGGATGGAGGAGGGGGAATACTTGCTGTTTGCACTGCAGTTCTGAACTCCCCAGGATCCTCTCCAGGTGTTAGGTAGTCAAGAGTTCAACTGAAACAGTTGTTAGTGCTGAACTACAGCAAGGCTCCTCTAGGCACAGCTTTCTTTGGCGTAGTGTTTTGGAGGGTTTTTCTTTGTTTGATTTTGAATAAAATAAAAAAAAACCAAAAACAGTGTGGTCTGTCTGTATTTACAGAAAATATTTTTGCTGTGAGGGCAGGGAGCTGTGTTTGATTCAAAACTGGTCCATGCACAGTGTTGTGACTGCGGACACCAGAATGTCAGAACGTCAGACAAGAGATGGGCTTAGGGAATAGGGAAGACTCCATCAAGATTGCATGCTGTTAAATACACAGCACAGAAGGGAATGGAAGGGCCGAGGTCTCACTGGATTTTTTCTGAAAGCATAAGGGAGTTCTGGATGAAGTTTGAATTGCGAACATGCCAGGTGGTGGGAAAGGATTTGCCTTTGTGTTCAGTAGGTAACAGAACTTGGTATTGTTGCTGCTCAGGGTGTTTATGTGAGGAAGGGGAGCTGGAACTGGCCTCCTGCAGGGTATGTTGTGTTCAACTGCACAGCTTCTCTTTGTGTCCTAGGAGGGGCTCTGACAGTAATTTGTCTCCTTCAGAAACACAGAGTGAGGCATTGTCTGGAGGGTGACTGTTACGTGACAGAATTATTTTCTCATGTGGTTACCCTTTCCTTCCCAAGGTATCATTGAAAGGAATGAGACACCTATGGAGAAAGAAATCGCCCTTCTGCATCGAGCAGACTTCGAATTCTCCCACATTTTCTACTTCTGCAGAAAAGGGTTTGAGGCCATTGTGGACGATGAAGTCACTCAACGATTTTCCTCAGAAGAGCTGCTCTCCTGGAATCTGCTCACAAGGACTAATGTCAACTTTCATTACATCAGCCTGAGGCTGACTATTGTGTGGGTCATTGGGGTGATAGTGCGGTACTGCTTCCTGCTGCCCCTGCGGTAAGTGCTGTTGCTGAGAGGTTTTGTCAGCGTGGGAATGGGTAAATAAATTCATGTTTTCTTAGTCATCTCAGCTTTCTTTAACCCAAAAGCAGCATTGGCAGATATAAAATATTAACTTACTTAAAGGCTCCTTTTGTTAAGAAGCCCTTAGAATACTTTTATCTCCCTCTTTCACTGTGGAGAGTAGAGTAGGGCTGGTTGTCATCTTTTTCATGAATGCTTCCCATAGGTCATGTATTGGCAAAATAAATGCAAGCTCTAAAGCTCCCTGGCACTGTGTGCATGGGAGTATCTGGATTTGCTACACCATGACTTTAAACAATAGATCAAGGAATTGCTGAGATGGAGAACTGCATGTGTCAAGTGTCTAAGGAATAATTGAATTTCTGCAAACCCTTTCCGTTTTAAAGGGGGAAAGTGTTACTACAATGAGCAAAGGCACTTATTTTGGTTTAATGTCTGTTTTGTCTGTAGCTTTACCCTGGCTGCCATTGGGATTACGTCAATGATTGTGGGAACAACAGTGGTGGGACAGCTGCCAAACAGCAGGTAGGTACTGTGTGTCAGGGATGAACTTGCCAAGTTGCATCATTGCAAACAGCTGGAGATTAGGAGCAGACAGATTTTACTTATAACAGACTACTGATAGTCCACTCCACCCATAAGTTTGTGGACCTTGTTTTAGTGGCATTTTGAATTTGGGCTGAGATTGATGTTTCCTGATGGGCTCTTCCTGCTGCCATGAGATACTCAAATGGGGTGTTGTAGGGCAGGTAGTAGTGTTGGGATCAAAAATACCCAGCAAAGAGAAGACAGCCTTGCCTAGCTAAGTGGCACCAAGGGTATGATGTGTCTTGGCTGAGCTGCTGTAGCAAGTGTGTGGTAGAGCTGAGAGCATCCCTCTGTGCTCCAGAGTACCAGGAGAATTTCAGCCCTGAGTTGTGTTGACTAGGCTGGAGAATGATTGCATTTGTGTCTAGCTGCTTTCCAGGATGCTTCAAATGTCTGATTTCTTTCAGTGTGAAAAACTACCTGAGCGAAGTGGTTCACCTGACGTGCTCCCGCATCCTCGTCAGAGCTCTGTCTGGTACTATCCATTACCATAACAAGTGAGTGAGCAAAAGTGTGTCTATGCTTATATGTGCATGACATCCCATGGGAAATGGGGACTGCTCTCTCCTGAGCTGCAAGTTGATGTCACGCTGGAGGCTGATGCACCTGACAGCTTCATGGAACTGCTGTTATGTGTGTAATGTGGTGCTTAGTGCACTAGCAGTCTAACAAAAGATATTTAATTGCAGGGAAAACAGACCTCAGAAAGGAGGAATTTGTGTTGCCAACCACACATCACCGATAGATGCGATCATTTTGACAAATGATGGATGCTATGCAATGGTATGAGATGACCACAGCAGAGGGACCAGGGGAGGGAAAGATTGTGGGATATTGCTTGTGGACTTCAGTACTTAACTTTCACAGCAAACAGATATGTTTGCTTGAGCACTGGTCAGTGGGGAAAAGTGTAAATTGTGTTGAAATTGGTCTATATTATGTGCTGGGGAAGTTTCCTTGGAGTGTCAATGCCAGGCTCTTCATCTGGTGAAGTACTTGAGGTAGGCTTCCATATGAGTGTCTAGATTCTCTCAAGTGAATGCATTTTAACAGTTCTATGGTCATTGCTCAGTCTTGGCTTGCAGTCTCCCAGTGCATTTGGGTTTGTTGGATTTTTTTGGAGGGTTGGATAGGAGGAAGTTCTGCCTTTCAGGTATCTCAGATCCTGATGTGCCTTGCTGGGCTTGCAGGTGGGCCAGGTTCACGGTGGGCTGATGGGTGTTATCCAGCGAGCCACGGTCAAGGCCTGTCCTCACGTGTGGTTTGAGCGCTCTGAGATCAAGGACCGCCATCTAGTGACAAAAAGGTGAGGTGTGTGCTGGGCTGCCTCCCTGGAGAGGCATCGGGCAGTCCAAGACCTGGATTTGGGAATGAGTTGCAGGGCTGGTGTGTGGCACACTGCTTCACTCAGAATGACCTGAGTGTGCTTGCTTGTGTGGGCTTTGGCACAGTACACTGTGGTCAAAAGGTCCCAGGTCACCAGGGAAGGCTTGAAATGTTTATACAGCGTGTCATGGTTCAGACCAAAGGTTCTGGGAAGGTCTGACCTGCAACCTGTCACAAAGCATCTCAGTTGGGAAGCCATCAGCATATAATAACTAATGGCTGGTGAATTCACATGTGCATATGAAAGCATGTTAAGGTACTTAAATTCTGGTACTTTCTGTTGAAGAGAAATACTGATGATAAAATGGGCTTTCTGTTTCACTGGAAACTGTGAGGCCCTAGAAATAAAAACTTTATTTGTTTGGGTGATAAACAAAATGTCTTGTTATAAGAATAAGCAGTGGATAAATGTGGTTTTCTGCAGAATGTCACCAAATGCATACCTGTGAACACTAGTATAGGGATAAAACCTTTTCCTAATTTGTAGAGAACTTTTTGAGTTAATTTTGACTGGTTAACTCTTTCACTGACTTACTGGCCTCTGCACAGTAAAAATACTTGGACAGCTTTGCCAAGTTGTCCAAGTATTATTCAAGTAGTGTGAGCTGTAGGTATTTAGCAGTCCCCTTTTAAAGAAATCTGCTGTTAAGTAAGCAGAGGCTGGATGGACCACTGCATCAATAATTTTTTTTCTTATGTAGGCAATTTCTTGAAGGTTGAGTTGATCAGTTAGTTGAACTGACTTAATGGTGTATAATTGTTGGCTTCTCTGACAGTCATTAGTGAAATAATGTGGAGGAAAGAAAACAGGATGTTGCCTCAATGTAATGCTCCAGGGGCCTAAGGGATGGCTGGCACTAAGCTTCAGTTTCTGTAGAAAAGAAAAGCAAGTACAAATTATTGTCTGGTATAAGGCTTTGGTTTCATACATACGTAATACATAAACATATTTTTAATGCACCCGCCTGGGGGAAGAAGAGTGGAAAGGAACTGTGTTTTAAGCTTTTTTTCTGCTTCCACAGGCTCAGGGAACATGTGGCAGATAAAAGCAAGCTCCCAATCTTAATTTTTCCAGAAGGTAAGAAGCTGAGCTACTTATCTCCATTCAGTGTAGATGTCATCCCTGTTCTCTTTTTGTGGCTCCTGCTGCTCAAATCTATCTTCGCCTCTGGCTTCAACTTCGTTAGGGCATTCCTGATTTTCATTGTTAATATAAGATGAATATATGTGGAGACAACACAATACTCTGTCCCTGGATGTTGCTTCTCCTGGCAGAAGCTGCAGGCAGAAAAATGGGAAGATTGTTTATTTTGCCCTTAGACCATCAATTTACTGTCCTACAGATTTAACCTCAGCATTGTGCTTTTTGTCTTCTCACCTTCTGGCTTCATTCAGGGAGTCAGTCACAAGACAAAGGATAAAAGCAAGCAGGGGAGGGATGCGTAACTCACTGAGCAGCAAATGCAGGCCCTTTTTGGGTAAGACCTGTATGTGGATGTTGTGTTGTACTGAAATGGCTGTGTGAAGCAATGACTTTGTCTTCTGGACAGGCACCTGCATAAACAATACATCTGTGATGATGTTCAAGAAGGGGAGCTTTGAAATAGGAGGGACAATCTATCCTGTTGCAATCAAAGTAAGTGGAAATAGCTGGCTGTTGAATTTCAGAGTTGGGGATGAATTTTTGACAGAGGGGCAGGAAGCTGTCTCAATACTGCTGCTATTGAAAGTACAGTGCCAATTGGGTGCATGGCTCCTGGAGAATAAGTGGCTGATATTAAAGTGAAGTCCTTTGGCCTATGGGGCCTGTCTGGTAGGCCTTGATGGGGTCAGCTTCCTTCAGAAAGCTGGAAGGAAGGAGAATCCTGTTAGCCCTTCCCAGTGCTGAAGGGAAGCTTCACACAGCAGACTTAATTCTTCCAGCTGTTCAGGCAAATGGGTGATGTCTGCTGCTGGTTGTGCCATGTAATCCCAGGTCTGAGAGGCTGTGATGGTCTGGGGAAAGGCTTAATTGTTTGGTTTTTGTGATCCTTTGCAGTATGATCCTCAGTTTGGAGATGCCTTCTGGAACAGCAGCAAATACAACATTGTGAGCTATCTGCTGCGAATAATGACCAGCTGGGCCATCGTTTGCAACGTGTGGTACTTGCCACCAATGGTTAGAAAGGTAATCCAGCATCTGGATGATGGACTGCTATTTAAGCACTTGGCTGTGTCTGCAAGTGCACTTTTCCTCTTTTTGTCCCCCAAAACCTCTACCCCACCCCTCCCACCCCATGTCTCCAAATCAGAGTTTTATGCTGGATTTTTGTCAGTGCTGACTGATGTGTGATTGGACTCGGTTTTTCCTGATGCAGCTTGGTACCATGAGCAGTGCATCAAATATGCAGAGGACAGCAGTAAATGCAGTGCTGTTCACAGTAGCAATAATGGTAATGTTCCATCTTGTTGAAGCAAAATTTTCCCCTAATTTCAGCACTCTAGGGGAAAGATGAGTTATTATCACATGGGAACATCAGATTATGATGTTGGCATGATAAGGAATAGATTGTTTGGCAGTGAGGTAATTTGATGAGGCAGCAGATAAAAAATGTTATGGAAGTGTGCTTCAATTGACTTCTCTCTGCTTTGATTATGTTGAATTTATGACCCTTGAAGGAAGATGAAGATGCTGTTCAGTTTGCCAACAGAGTGAGATCAGCCATTGCTCGCCAAGGAGGACTGACTGAACTCCCCTGGTGAGTGATGCCATCCTTGTTAGAATTTGTGGACTGTTTGTGGTTAGTTTGACTGAGAGATGCTTCCCTCCTTGGCTTTGTGACAGATTCAACATCACTTTATTCCACTCAAGGAAACAATGGAGTAACTCACACGCGCATATGTGAAAGTAAAAATAAAGATGTATAACGTCTTTGGAGCATGTAGCATGCAATGAGTTTCATCTAAAGGCTTGATACTTTTGAAACAGATTCATTCACAGTTGTTTCTCATGTTGAGATTAAGTAGCAAAAGTGAAGTTTATGATGAACAGCAAAAAACAGAACTGGTTTTGAGGCTTTCTGCTCTGACTTTGTCATGTCCTACCTCAGTAAGTAGCAGAATAATGCCTAGATTTCATATGACACAAACTTGAGAGCAAAGGTTAGATGAAGAGAATGGGCAAATAGATTCAACTATGAGACCCAGCTCTGAATAGTATAAGACATGACTGTAGCGTTGCAGAAGACTGGGGAAGCAGCATCCCAGATTGCCAGAGATTTCTATTGTAGGTACAGCCTGTTACCAACATGAATAGGCCGCTTTAATGTGCTGAATTTGAACTGCATAAGCATTGTGGCTTAAGGTAAAGGTTTTAATAAAGGTGCTTAAAACTGAATGTTGTAGAAGTTCTGAAGCAAAACTTTTAATAATAATAGTTTAGATTAAAACTCTGTAGTTGATTGGGGTAGGTAATGTAATGCATAGTTTGATAACAATGGCTACAACAGCCCTGGTGGTTTACTGTTCCCTCTTGTTCTGTTCCAGGGATGGAGGTCTGAAACGAGCGAAAGTCAAAGATACTTTCAAAGAAGAACAGCAGAAAAACTACAGCAAGATGCTAGTGAGAAATGGATCAGTAGGAAGCTTGTCTGCAGGAACTGAGTCAGACTGAATGGTGGCTCTTGAAAAGTAAATTTGCACAACCAGCCTTAGCAGGAATAATGTGGTTTTTTTAATTAAAAAAAAAAGGACAAAAAATAGAGCAAGAAAACAACAAAATCCTTAATTGTGTGTATGTATATTCTCCGTGTGGCTGGTAGAGACTGCCAAGGGCAGTGTCTCTGTGTTCCTCCCTGTTCACTCTTTCATTCTCCTGCCCCTCTCCATCTTCATGTGATGATGCACTGCAGCTCCTGGTATTCCCAAGCTGAATGCCTGCAGAGTTAGAAGATGAAAAAACACCCCAGTTTTTCTGAGTTTATAAGGATGAAGGGAAGTACACTGAACAGATGCTGTCAGGACACTGGCTGTGAAGATACCTCTTGTTCATGGTACTTTAAAGATTTAAACATAACAAAACTTTGTCTTTTTTTTCCTGTTGCTCACAGACTTTTTGTTGTAGATTACTTTAACTGTTTTAGGATGTTGTCAGAACCGTAAGATTGACTCTTTTTGTTAGCTTGCACCTGGATGTGCAAGGAGGGAATGGAAACAAGGGCTGCAGAGACCCTACAGGATGGGAAAGGAGCTGCCCTGCCAAAAGCACAGACCATGGACCATGAGGAATTTGGTGGCCTTATAACATGGTATTGCCTTTACTGGGAACTGCCTGAGGGAAGATAAGGGGCAAATCCTCAATCTCCCTATCCATTGCTGTTGTTGAAATTGCTTTCCTGAGCTCTGGAGCTGTAAAGGTAAGGTACAGTAAGGGTTGGATAATGCAGGCTATGACAGATGAACTTTTGTGGATTGTCAAGAGTACCCATCTGCAAAAATTATTGTTAATAGCTTGAAGTTCTCAAGAGAGCCACTCCTGTAACACATTTTGTGTTTCCTGGGCTAGCAATAGCTATCTCAACCATAAACATAGGATCCATATGTCAGCTATGATATGAGACATGGCATGTCCAAATCTGCAATATTTTGCTGTCTGAATGTAATGAGAAATAAATTCTATATTTCTAATGGGTCTTGTGTGGCATTACTACTGTTCTCTAAATGTCTATAATTTTAAATGTCGATAATTTGTACTTCGTGAGAACTTAACATTGGAATCATGGAAACTTCAGTCACCGACATAAAGGACCAATTGTAGTTGAGTTTGGCAGATTTCTAACTTGACTTTCTTTCCTTTTTTACCTTCTCCTTGGACTCTAAGGCACATAGATGGCTTGGTGTTTATCCTTTTTAGAGTAGGAGTGATTCATCATGCAGGCTCATCTTGAAATTACAAACATGAAGTCATAACAGGGAGACTCAATGGATCTGTAATTAACTGGAAAACAACTGAGCTTCCAAATTTTTAACTGAGTTCATTTCTAAATAGTCTATTGCTTTTAGCAAACAGAAATTAAATTTAATGCTGAAAAAAATTACTGTTTTATAAATCAAAATTTAAAAATCTGTTAGAACATATTCTCCCGGAAAAAGAGTTCCTGTTTCCCCATTATGCACTTACACAAGGACAAATATATAGAGAAGTGTTTTACAGGTTTAGCATGGCAGGCTTCAAAATAAAAATTGTTCATGTTAGAGTGGTAAGACAAGTGAGACACAGCAAAGGCTTTTTCCTTAAAGTGAACCTAGTTCAACTGTGGTCTGTATTGTTATTACTGTTAAGATAAACTGGTCATGCAAGCTTTAGGTTAATGAATGTGTTTGTCATAATTTATGGATATTAGCTGTGAGCTTGAGCTTTCCTGGATTGCACTCACAACAGGAAGCTTTGTAAGGACAACTCTTTTAAAAACATGCTTGCCTGTTTTATATGCATACACACATAAAATACAGTTTAGGTAACACATTTAAAAATCTACTCTGTAAATATTGCGGTATGTGTATATATATATATATATATATATAAAACATTTCTTTTAAGGTATAGATTGTGATGTATTTCTCTGTGGATGGAACAAGAGTTATTTTGGTTGAAGGTCTAAATACATGTGTTTCCTAAGAGAACATTCACAGCCAGTTTATGGGCCCTCTGCTTTCTACCTTCTTTTAGAGTTGATCCATCAGTAACTGAACTGTAGTGGTTTTTTGGAATCTTGACTATACTCTCTGGGATGCTCTGTTCAGTGCATGTATTTACAGCAACAGGATTGTGAGCTTTGGCAAAAGTGCCCAAGGCTGCAGTTTGCTTCTTGCTTATGGCAAAACTGAATTTTAAAGCAAAAAGCCCTACTAAGTTGAAGGATAATGACTACGTAATCCAGTGACACTGTAATGAAGTGTTACTGACAAGCCAAATGGAGCTCTGTGACTTAATTACAAATAGTCTCCACTGAACTGATTTTTAACAAAATCTGCCTTATTTTGGAGAGAACTTATCAAGGAAATGTGTAGATTTAGATGTATGAGTGGCACTGGCCATGAGAAGAGGCATCATACAGTCATTTCTTAATTGAGAATATGTAGGTGAATAAGCTGAAGTTTCTTGAACCTGAAGCAGCTTGTATGTCTTTACTAAGCAGGGAGTCCTGTGTGTTCTTGGACTCTTGGAGGGTTTTGGTTTTGTATCCCCAGACTTCTCACTTAGCTCTGAAAATACATTCAGAATTCTTGCTTCTCAAGAACTGGACAGTCCTGATATTATCCAGTCTTCAAATTCTTGCTTGAGGAATGAAAATTATTTCAGATATTTAAGGAAAGGGTCAAAGAAAACCCCAAAGAGACACAACTAAGATGAAAGCAGATTTTTGGCTGTGACACCTTTGCCAAGCTTCCTAGTTCTGATTTTTTTGTGGATGGTGGGCATAAAGTAGCTGTTGGATAAAAATGTTTATCAGTACTATGCAATTAGGCCTCAGCTTAGACTGCCAGCTCTGATTGAATCTGGGGTACAATACAGTGTTACCACAGAATGGTGTGAGTTGGAAGGGACCTTTAAAGGCCGTCCAGTCCAATCCCCCTGCAGTGAGCAGGGACATTTTCAACTAGACCACAATGCTCAGAGCCCTGTCCAACCTGACCTCAAATGTTTCCAGGGGTGGGGCTTTTACCACCTCTCTGGGAAACCTGTGTCAGCATTTTGCTACCCTCATTGTAGAAAAACTCATCTCTTGTCTAAATCTGTCCTTTAGTTTAAAATGTTACCCCTTGTCCTATACCCTACTAAAATATCTATCCCCATCTTTGATGTAAGCCTCCTACAAATACAGAAAGGCTACCACACAGCCTCCCTGGGCCCAAGTCTCCAGCTTTCCAGGTCCCTCTGGATGTACCCTGTCCTTCAGGTCTGTCAACAGCACCACTCAGCAACTGTGCTGAGGGTGCACTGGATCCCAGACTGTTATGAAGTTACTGGTCCTAGTACATCCCTCCGAGGGCCACCAGACAGAGCTTGATTCAGCCCTGTGTGAGGACATGCAGTTGGACTGAGAGCTGCTAAAAGTCTTAGGATTTTTAATGTTTGTTTGTGTGACAAACGCTGCTCAAGCCTAGCAGTGAGGGTGAATTTTTTAGTTTGGCACAGATGTGTTTTTGGGTGCTGTTGTGCCCTGAAGACTGTGGCTGTGCAATTACCAGTCCTGATTTGTTCCCATCAAAAGTTTTTTGTTTCTCTGAAATGAACATAATAAAACCAGCAGAACTATGACCTTAAGAGTCAAGATACAGACTCCAATGATTGTTCACTGTCTCTATCTTTTCATTAAATTTTTTCTGAGGCTCTTTTTTGCTGGATAAAATCCATACAAATGAAATACAAGCACAGTCAGTAAATAGTAATGACAAGGTAAATTCATTTTGCAAAGAAGCCAGTGCATATGAGACATCATCTGGAATAATGATTGTTTTTTTCTATTTTTTTTTCTTAACAGATCACGAAGCTATTACAGTCTTTCAAAATTATTATCTGGCTTTTAGGCTCTGTAATGGTTTGTGTGACCTCTTCTTACCCTTTGGCTAATAGGAAAAATTGTATTGTTTTTAAATACAAGACAGACACAAGATATGATAATTGTATGGATGAGGCTGATATTTCTGTTAAATAGCATGGAATGGGAAAGTACTTGGCTCAGTTTTCCAAATTGTGGCCACTTTTGGGGCAGGAAGGTATGAATTTGTATCTGAGCTTCAGCAGAGCTGCCCTGCCCCTCAGTGAGGATGCACAGGGAAATCTCCCTGCCAGCTTTCCACCTCTCTTCTTAGGCCAGGCATGGCACAGGGCTGGAAACTCAGATGTGGCCAGGTTGCAGTTTGTGCATCTCTGTTGTGGGAAGGGCCTGTCCTTGACTTGGCTCACTGAAATCCAGGGCATTTCCAGCACCCCAGGGGCAGTGACTCTGTTGTGTTCTTGTGCTATGGTAGTGTGCAGTTCACAGCCTGGACTATATCCAGTTTTTTCATACACCAGATGATGTTCTGTGCACACACTATGTCTTGGAGACCTAATTTGTAGGGGTTTTAATTTTAAAGAGAGCCTGAGAGCTGAATATCCTTTAACTTCTGTGAATTGCTCTGTCATGTGATGGCTTGACACTATCCCACCGGTGTAACTTGGTTCCTTTTACTGCAGTCATGTCCGTTCTTAAGGAATCACAGAATGGTCTGGGTTGGAAGGAACCTTTAAGATCATCTCATTCCAGCTCCCCTTGCCCTGGGCAGGGACACCTTCCTCTAGACCAGGTCCTCAAAGCCCCATCCAGCCTGGCCTGGAACACTTCCAGGAATGGGGCATCCATCCAGGATGATTAATGGATCTCAGGAGTGAGGTTTTTAGCTATACCTCAAATACTTGTCCTGTCTCAGTACTTTGAGCTTCTGATTCCAGAGTTGTCTCATGTAGAAGCAAATTGCCCAGAAGTCCAAATGAAATCTTTGGAACCTTGAGGCCATCACCTTAGTCCAGTCACATTGCTGGAAAGAAATTTCTTTGCCAAGCAGCGCTATCTATCAGGAGATGACTGCACAAAGTTTTTTTGGGTTTTGCGGTTTGGTTTTTTTTGTTGGTTTGGGGAGTGAAGAGGACTTTTGGGAGACCTGGCACTGGGCTAGGATGGGAGTGGGGAACTTGTGCCTTTTACAGTTGAGTCTTCCTTGATACTTTTGGAGTTTTCAAGCATAGGGCATTCCCAGTAGAGCACTGCCACCCTCAGTGTGGGGCCCTGTGTCAGTGTCAGGCGAGGCAGCCCAAAACATTCTGCCTCTGAAGTGACTTGTTGGCATAAGTCAGAGCTTTACTGGGGAGCAGCAGGTTTTTTGGGTTTTTTTGTGCTTTTCTCATCAGGACTTTCCACCTTTCTATATTTTGTGTCGTGTATTTGTTGTAACCTAAATTTTATTTTGTTTTTTAACATTATCTGGCTGTGTAATTCCTTGCCTGGCATTTAGGAAAGGCCCAAGTTTTGTCACTGAAGGATGGTGTCTGTATGTACTTTCAGCTTTGATTGTCTTGTATTGCTTGCTTGTGGGCTCTGTCTTTCTACCTCCATTCCCACACAGTAGCAAGTCACTGTCTCCTGCAATTAGTTACAAAGAAGAACAATGAGATTGGCCCTGTGTTCTCCTCACTTCATCCTGGGATAATGGATTAGTCCAGATGCTTGACAGCATTGCACAAAGTGAGCGTGATGGAGTGTAAGCCCATGTGGGGACAGCTCCAGCACAAAACAACCCTGGCATGGCATACTCTAATTTCCTTCCTCATGCTTCATCTTGTGCAATGGTTCCACTTAATTATTGCACTGTGTAAGTCAGCTGCCCAGGCAGGGATTAATCCTTTCCTACAATTGCAATCAAACTTCCACTTGTGCACTCGACTCCTAATGCTGGGTTCGTGCTCAGGGAAAGCGATGGGAATTCAGAAGCATGAGCTCTTGAGAGCAGCAGAAATTTCCTCCTTGTCTCGTTCAATAATAGTAGTAGCGCTACTTGTTGGGGAGGGAGAGGAATAATGTTGTTTAGGAGGTTGTCAGTTCCCAAGTTAGCCTCATGAAGAAACCAGTGACCAGCTGAAGTCCCAAACACACCTTAGCTGTTTAACCCTTTGGTCTAGGGCGAGAGTTAAACATGTCTGAGGTTTTGGAGAGGAATTGGGGAGTGTGGGAGGATATTTAGGCTTTTAGGGTTCTTAAGTGCCTGGTAGGTATTAATTAAATGCTGTTTGGCATGCCTAAAAAACTTGTATCTTTAATCTTCAGGTGCCAAAAGATCTTTGGAGATTGTCCATGATATCTTGAGAAAGGTGATGCCCAAATGTAACTCTTCAGTCCTAAGTGGTTCAGAAGCAGCACGGGCTTGGTCTAACTCTGTGAAACTAGAGGTAACACAGGAATTAAGAAGACACAACTGGGAAGGGGTGAAGTTCTGGCATTAGCAATAACTTCCTGTTCAGAAAATGAGGTCAAACTGCATGCTTAGTTTGCACTCACCTCAGGATGGTGTCTTAGAGCTGTGCAGGGTGGTCTTACGAGCATCTCTTCATGCACCAAAGGGGCAAAATCTTTGCTTGTATTCAAGCTTGATATGTTGTCCTTGGACTTTGGAACGTGTGCTGGTCAGGATTCAGCTCTGCTCCCACTTCAGTCGGTACAGGGGGTTTTACTGTATTTCCAAGGAGCTCAGATTAAACCTTGAGGATGGCAGGAATGTTCGTGTGGCATCCCTGTTCCTCCTTTGAAATCATTTAGCTCCTCAAGAAAACTCCTGGGGAGTTGATCATCAGGGCAATCTCAGGACTTCCATTTCCTGTAGACATGCTGATTTCTGGTCTTGAAGTTATTTGAGGAAAGTGTTTGCTGCTGTTTGCAGAAGTTTCCAAAGCACAGTGAGAGGCTGCAGTGATTTGCAAAAAGGGCTAAGGCATGTCATAAGGGCTAAGACTGAGAGTTAGCTTCTAACCAGGGTGGCATCACTGTCGTGTTACTAATGGTGTAAAAGATTGAGGTTAGATGCGTGTGTGTGCTCACTTGCAAGTAGTAACCAGCCTTAGTTAATCACTGCCGGAGGTGCCATCTTCAGTATCCAAAACTGAGGCACTTTGTGACTTTCTTTTTGTCCTGGGGTGATGTTATGAGGCTCCTTTATTCTGTAACCCTCTGCTCAGTGCCCAAGGTACCTGTAGCTCTAAGGTGGGCCCGGGGTGCGGGGCTGGAGCCGCGATGCCCCAGGTTCGGGTCGGTTCCAGGCTCAGCCCAACGGCCCCGGGGCAACGGCTCCCGGCCGGGCAGGGGAGGGAGCGCACCGGCAACACCGCGCTGCTCTCTGTCTCTCTCGAGTCTTGATTTGTTCTTGAGGCTTAGAAAAAGGTTTTATTTCTTTTCCCCTTTTTCCTCCCCCTGACCTCCCTGCTTTCCTTCCCTTATCCCCTGCCCGGGGGGCCTGCGGGATGGCCCCGCCGGTCCGAACCCCGATGAAGACCAGGCCGGTGAAGGGACACAGAGATCCACTAGCATCGTCTGCTGTGAGGAGGAGAATCGGGGCCAAAGAAGAGCGAAAAGGTTTCCATCTGCCCTTCTCCAGCAGCCTGCTGTGTGGACTCCCCTTCCTGGAGACTTGGGGGACCGGGAGGAACCAGTCACTGGCTCCTCCCAGGCATCCTTTCCTTTTTTTCCCTTTTTGTTCTCCCAGTTGTGTTTTGTGTTAATAAATAGTTCAGGTTTTTTTCTTCCACTTCCATTACTTTTGTTAATTTTTCCCCTTTGGTGGAAGAAAGAGGAAGGCCCCTTTCCCTTGGGAGGAGATGCTCATTCCAGAGCGTCTCCTCCTAAAAATTTTATCTCTAAAACCGGGACACTTTTAATCACTGTTATCATTAGACCTTGTTTCTTTAATGGGCTCTCCATGAGGTGAGGGTGTTACAGTCCTCACTGATGGCAGCACCAGGAACTGGTAACTTTAGGGATATTGCAACTCTCACTCCAGGCTTTACTCCATGAGCAAATAAGACCATTGTCCCCCTCCTGGTGGAAACGCACACCAGCTTCTCACGCAGAGATTGAGTTTGATCTGGCAAACAGTAAACTTGTATTACAAAAATATAGTTTCAGAAATCAGCCAAGTCCAGGCTTATTGTCAAATAGATAAAAATTTTTTGCTTGAGCCTGTACTGTTCAGCTTTGCAAAGCTGAAGTGGCTTAACAGTTCAGGACCTTCTGGATTAATCTTTGCTTGAAATAGCTTTATTTGCTCTGCTACATCACCAGCTGAAATGAAATTGCAAAAAGATGGAATCTGTAAATGGGGCCACTACTGAGGCTTGCATGGTGTTGCATTTTAGCCCCCTCTACATAGTTGTGAGGAAGGAAACCCTAAGTATGTTGCTCCTGCCATTTTCTGGCTTATTGCTGTACTTGGAATTTTCTGTCAGTAAGGCAGACTAGCTCTTCTTGTCTGCTGTTTTGTCCTGGCTGTGGAGCATCTTTTCCTGTAGGTTTAAAGAAGAGAGAGATCAGTAACAGATAAAGAATCAGGTTGCTTGTATATGTCACTGTGGTCCTTTAGGAAGATGGACTCTGTAGGGAGTAAAACTCTGAGCCATTAAGAAGATTGCTGCTTGAATTGGTTGTGGCCCAGAGAGAAAGCAGAAGAAATACATCCCAGGATGCCACAGAAGTGCTGTCTCAAGAATGCCCTTGATAACCCTGAAGTTTTTTCATGGACATGTGATGGCAATTCCAGCAGACCTCTCTGCAGCTCACAGAATTCCCTTACTGCAGTGTCTCAAACAGCCCTCTAATTGTGTGCATTTGTGCATGCATCCTGAAGTAAAGGTGGGTAATTCACACTATTCTCTTAGCAGAAATGTAAAATAAGCTCTTAAGGATGCTGTTTCAAGGAGGCTGTTATGGTATTGAACATCATGTTACTTTGCACAAGGATTTGCTCATGGTTTTCAAAATTGTCCAATGAGTGTGCCTTTTATTGCATGTAGCTGCTTATGTAGTAATGAAAAATTTTGTTTCCCCACATTTTTGCTTTAAAGGTTTCAGTTCTAATGCCTTCTGTTCCTGAAGTTAGAAAGACTTTTATTTAATGGTAAAAATGCTAATGTTTGGATTTAGCTTAGAAATCAATGTTAACTAATAAGCAGAGAGAGTGAGGATCAACAGTGTTTGGAGCACTTGAATTCCCAAGTTTGGCTCCTCATGTCTCTTGATGTGAGGTGTGTCAAGATTTTAAAATAGGAATGGTTTGTCTTCCATGCTTTATGTGTAGCATAATCATGGTTTTTTTCAAGGTGCTTTAAAAAAAAAAAAACCCTTGGCTATGATATGACCAATATAAAAATAACAATATGAGAATAAGCAAACAAACATTAAACCAAAGCCACCAACCACACACAGCCCAAAAGCCTGGGATATGCTGTGACATCAAGGTTTCAGCACCAGAAATAAAATTAGAGGCATCCTGTTCTTGCAGAAGTGGCATATTTAATTTGAAATCCTTCTGTTGCTGCTGCTATGTAGTTTACCCCAAGCCCTGGCAGCACTGCCAAGAGTGCCCTTAAAGTAAGTATTACATCATAATTTTTAGGTAGCCAGTGGAAAGATGAAGCTGTCTGTCAAAGCTGGCTCTGAGGCCAAGGGCAGAAAGCCACTCTGAAGTGGCTTTTGGCCAAAAATGTCCTTGGGCTGTAGGTAGCCAGAAAACTGGGAAGCTCAGTCCCTGCAGGTGGCTGCTTGAAAGGAACAATCCTGTCTGTTGCAAGCAAATGATGGGGAAATTGGTCAGGATGAGCAGCAGGACTCGGGAAGGCCAGATTTTTGTGGGTGCATGAAATTGGATCTCACAGTCTGGTGGGCACTTGCTTGGTGCCTGAATCCTGCAAGGATGTGTGCACAGTCACTGTCAGCACTGTGTCAGTGCTCCCGTGGGGCTGGGGTGGCACTGGTAGCAGCAAGAGGTTGAACTCAAGGCAGTTCATGCTGCAGTAGCCTGGTGTCTCCAGACAGCCATGGACCATGTGTTATATGCAGGAAAATTTTGGCAAACTTTTCCTTGGCGTTTTGAATTTTCACAGGGAAGAGGAGAAAGCTTCCTGAAGTGCTATGGTTTTGGTGGGGGGATAGCAAGCTCAGATTAGAATGGTGGCAGGGTGGATGTGTACTACAGCCTCATGTTAGGAGCCAGAATTCTGTTCTGGAGACCCAGAGCTCTCGGTTGCCATTGGAGAGGGCGAGAGGTTTAATTGATGGCACTTGGATGAAATCCTTTCCTTGCAATTTCATTATTAATATTATAATTACATCATTATTGCGTGCTTCCTAAAGTGCCTTTTCCTCTGGATGTAAGATGAGGAAAGGAAGGTGGGCTCTCTGTTTTGTGTTGTGTTAGTAAATAATGCTGAATCTGCTGTCTGAGACACACTGGTGGGCTTTCTGCACCTGAAACTGCAGGACAGAAAGCTGCTGAAGGACTGCTGCTCAGCACCGTGTGTCTCTGCTACGTTTGCATCCCCTGCAAAGGAGCTGTGAGGAGCTGGTGTATCACAGCACAGGCAGCTAGGTGCCAGCACCAGCTCACGTTTGGTTTGGCTGACACGTGTCCTTGCCGGCAGTGCCCAGAGCAAGAGCAGCTCAACTCCACGGGGCACTATTTGCATACTCTAACGAGATGGGCTATAATTGGCCTTCATTGATTTTGTTTTCATTGAGCTAAAATAGAGTCAGAGCTTCTTAGGCAAGAAGAGCTGATTGATTTGCGGTAGGATTCAGGACTATTCAGTTGAAGGAATAATTAATTATGTTCTTATTTAGTAATTGTCAGGGTCTAAGTTTACTCTTACCTTTCAAGTAGACACTGCTAAATTTGCTCTCTAGACTCTGTCTCTCCTTTTAAAGGCTGGGATAAGGTGCCAACGTGCAGAAGACAGTTCACAGGAAACACTCAAGTCGTTTCCTTCTCTATCCTTTCATTACCAGTTCTTTTTCTCCCTGCACTATCTCCATGCTTATCCATATGCATGACATCCTTCTTTCCGGGTCTTAATTGATCAGCTCCATTCTCCGGCAATTTTCTTTTAAACAATTCCAAGAAAACACCTTTTTAACTGGAAACTGGAAGTTGGAAAACAAAGGAAAAAAAATTACTTACTTGAGAAAATTTGAATGCCAACCTGCTGTTAAGATTTTATGATTTTGTTGTTGTTGTTGTTGTTTTTTTGTTGCTTTTTTTTTGTTCTAATTGAAGCTCTTGCCCCAAAGAAATGTTTTCTTGTGTTGAACAAACACACCTGGGAAGCTCAGGAGCTGGGGGTGTTGGTTGTGTGCTATATAACACTCATAAACTTGAAACACTGGGTATGTGTGTGAGTGATGGTCTTGCTGAAAGTGGAAACTTGTCCTTCCTTGTGCTCTTCTTAGCGAGTATCCATTTAATTAAGCATTAGCACTGTGTGAGCAGACAGTGCCTGTGGCACAGGCAGATTTTATGAGCTGTTTCTGTAGAGTTGAAAGCAAGGTTATAATGGCCACATACAGCAAGGTTAGCATTGGCCCACATGTAACAAAGATGATGTTTAGTACATTTTCTCCTCTTCTTATCTTGTGCTTGCAGCATAACGTGGTGGCAATATTTGTAGTGGTTTTTAAGTGGTGGATCTTGTTACAAATATAATGTTAAACACTAATGAATTGAGTCCAGGCAGTTTCTGTGCTGCTGCCAGGAATGCAGTGCTCAGTAAATACCTTGCACCAAGCAAGTAAATGACAAAGGAACTCCCTGGGCAAACAACAACCAAATGCAAGGGATCATTCTTTGTAACAAATTAGTTCTTAAATAGAAGGGTCTTCCACCAGCTTCACCGGATGAAAACTCCTGGCTCAATGAGGGCACTGAAGTGGACACAATTGCCAATAATAAGTAGGACACAACCCCTGTGTGGCCTTAAGTCCTTTGCAGTATTTGACTTTGCAGGGGTGGGAAAACCAGAGGAGAAATTTATTGAAGAAGTAATAGCGGGAGAGGTTGATTGCTTTAAGTAAAGGGGCAACTCCAGCAGCACCACAACTTCTTTGTCTGAAACACACATGGGCAGTATCATTCAGATAGAGAAGGTGCCTCTCAGTTTGGAGATGTTCAGAGCAATGCAGTTTACTCTGAGGATGTTGCTTCTCTGCATGAGAGTTGGTGGAAAAACTAGGGAAACTGCCACAGAAGACCTGCAAAAGTTCCTCTTCTAATGTGCTGTGCAGGAAAGAATTTAGTTTGGGAGGAATTCAGCAAAAATGCTATGTGAGAAATCAGCTCTGTTAAGATCTTTTTCCTTTCTTACCCTTTAATTTCAAGGAAAAGCAGGAGAAACACTGTTATATGCAGAAAAATCTTCCTGGTCATCAGTTTCCAACCCAAAAAAAACCCAACCAACCAACCAAAAAAAAAAAACAAAACAAAAAACCAAAACAAAACAAAAAAAAACCAAACAAAAAAAAAAAAACAAACCAGGTTTTGGGTTTTTCTTTATTCCATTTTGGACAAAAAGTGGGGTTTGTTTTGTTATGGTTTTTTTGGGTTTTTTTTTGTTTAAATGGGAGATCTCTTATTTAGAAAAGCTGTAGCCAATTTCTTTGGGAAATATCATTCCTACTAATTTACTTTTCCCAGGTGTGAGCAAACTTCTTTAGTCTTACTGGAGGGAAGGAGTTCTCACAGAGAGGGAGAGAACTGGAGGCAAGCTCCTTAAAACTTGTCTGAGTGGACTTTGCCATTCTGCTTCTGAAAAGTTTCCCAAACCGTGGCAAAGCCACAGCCAGGTAATAACTGCATGGGATCCAGGGCACTCAGTGGCTGTGCAAGCTCACCTGGATCCTGCTGGGCTGAGCAGCCATCTCTGGACACCAGATAAACCCCTTTTCCAAGCCCTATTCTCTCTGCAGGTCTCTGAGCTGAAAACCTCTTATTTCCTTGCTTGCTGTCTCACTTTTTGGTTAAATCAGCTTTTGCCACTCATTAATTATGCACACACATCCCAACACCACTGGCCCAGCCCCAGTGCCTGCCTTGCCCTGGCATGACAGGTGCCAGACCATTTGGGGCTGTTTTGTGGCCTGTGCTGCAACTTCCATGCTGGAAAATGTGCTTTGACTGGGAAACAAGGTTATGAGGGAGGCTGTGGAGTTTGGAGACTGAAAGTAAAGAGGTTTAAGGGGTAAAGTGAAGCAGGAAAAACAGCTGTGTGATCTTACAGTGGTAAATCAAAGTCTATGCAGACCAGCATGTTCCTTTGAATTGGACACTCCCATTACATTGTCTAAGTTGCTCTCTTTTTGGCAGTCACTTTTCTCTAAATAATGCTTTATATTAGTCTGGATGGTCCTGTTTTAATAGCTTAAGGTCATAGGCTTCAGCATTTCCATAGAGCTATTTTTTCTTTTCTCTTTCCTACTGGCCTGTTTTAAGGAGCAGAGAGACATTGAATTACCTTTTTCTTCCATGCAGAATCGTCCTCTGTAAAGCTGAGATGCTCCCTCGTAAAATACCTTTTTGCTAAAAAAGTGAATGGGTGCACCACAGCCCAAGACAATTAGCACCACTTTGTGTCTGAGTGCTTTCTAGTGAGGAATTAACTCACGTGTGCCTCCTGGGATTTCTGTGATTTGTGCTGCCATCTTGCAATTCGTCCTGTCTCAGAGTTCACCCATCATTTCAGAGCAAGGAAGGCAGGAGCTGGGCTGTTTTGCACATGTGCTTTCTGTGCTGTCGTTTACCAGGGACCTGAAGGCTCTTGCCTTGCTCAGTTCACTGACAGCAGCTTTCTCCACTGCATGTACATCTCTTGGATTGGATTCCTATGTATTTCTGTCTTGGTACAGAGGTATCACTTAGTGCAGACCAGGGTGTTTGTAAAGGTTGCCTGCTTTTGTCGAGGCTTTGAAATGAACTTGAATTCCAAGTACTCAGTATGACTTTTTCCTTTTCTTTCATTGAAAGCACTGATTAAACATGTGTTTACAGGCCTTTTAAACTTCATGTAGTTAAGGTGGACCAGAGTTTCAAAGACTTGTCATTTCTACTAGACTGATTGCCTTGGAAATTGAAGAATTTTCTGTGCTGACATGCTCTGGGTAATGAATGATCAGCTTGGAAGAAGATGGGTACCTTGGGGGTTGTAAGGATTATTGAACTGCCTATCCTGGAGCTTCAGCTATTGCATTGTGAAGATAATGAATGATTAATTGATCTCATACTTTGTACTTAACTTAATTGGTAGCAGTGCTTTGGATGCACTGGCTGCTGTAGCAACATAGAAGATATACCTGTTTTGAGTCAAAATAAAAAAAAAAGTGAAAGAGTACAGGAACAGGAGCAGAAATTGCCACCTCACTGGCCCACATAATTGTTGTGGGCAAAATAGGAATAAAGGGAAGAGCTGGGAAAGGGGACTACTGCAGGAATCCCTTCAGCTGGGAAGATGTGGAAACTCCCCCTGTCCTGAGAGAAAAGCTTGCGTTGCATCCTTCTCCCTTACCATCTGAGACCCATTTTTTTCCTTTCTTTCAAAAAAATGCAGAACTATGTTAAATGCATGAAGTTTCCCTCTCCCATGATATCTCTGTACCAGTCTTTGTTTAGAAAGAGGCTGACCATGGGTCTCTCCTAGGTACCTGCTCCTTTACAAATGAATGTATTGCAGCATGCTGCACCTACAAGAGCTTGTTACTGCTGTTATTTCTTCTTCCAGGCATTCCTGCTCAGGTGCTCTGTGTCCTTGGTGGATTATTAAGCCCTGTACTCCTGTGTTTCAAGGGGTGAGCTACAGAAGTGGCTATTAAAAGCAGCAGAGGGCCACAGTAAGTCCATGTTAGACATGAAGTTAGTTCCTGTTGTTGTTGCCTTTGTCTTTGTGACCAGTAAATCCCCATTTTCCACCCCTGGTTGTGTGGCTATGTAAAATAACTCGCCAGGTCTAAAGGGAGCACTGGCAGCTGTGCAGCTCCAATCTTGTGTGCAACAAGGGAGAGTCACAATCACATTTTGTCTAACAGTCTGCCAGAAACCATCACACATTCATTTCACAAAGTGGAAGGAAAAAGCTCTGCAATTCCTTACGTAAACCAGGGAACAAGCTATAGAGCTGCACTGTCTTTCTTCCTTCCTGATGCAACAAGAAGGGATCCTATAGTGACTTGCATCAGAATAAGATGCTGGAATAGATGTTTTATGTGTCATTTACCCATCCTCTGTCCAGGTGGAACTTCACTTTGATGGAGATGGTAACAGAAATGGTTAGGATTGTTTCTCTCATAGTTTTTCTCACTAGTTTGGAAAAAAGCTGAAGTAAAGCAGGTAAAACTGCACTTGAAAATGAAAACATGGACATTGCATTGTGGATAAATGGTTTGATGGGTGGAGCATGAACTTGCCAATACTTCTGCTGCAGTATTTGTGACCAGGACACTGACTTGGGCAAAAATCCCTGGAGCAAAGAAGTACAGATTTTGAAAAGGACAGACATCTGTCATTAGTGGCCCAGAGATGTGAAAGTCTGTCAGTGGGAAAATAAGTCAGTTTCCTAATGGGCTGTTTCTGCTACTGCAACTAAGAAGTAATTGCCAATATAAGAGTGGAAAGAGATACAAATGAGTATGTTATGGTGTGAGCAAATGGAAGTTATGTTAATCTTGTTATGAAGAACCCATGTATGTTAATAATGATCCAATTAAATTGTTCATTAATAATGACCATAAGTAATATTGATCTCTACAGCATTTCCCACCCAGATGCTAAAGAATGTTTTATGAATCTTTGAAACTCACAGCAAGACAAGGTGAGAAATTTTGTGTAGCATAGGCAGTGATGGTGTAGGGGTAGAAGTGAAATCTGGGCTCATAATGATTTGAAAAATTTCAGTGAAGAAAGCTGAGTTGTCCTGAGAAGAACTAAAATTCCTTGATTTGATCTGATTCATGAAGCTGCATGTTCAGTGGCTCTGCTATGAAGTGGCTCTGCTATGAAGTGGCTCTGCTCTGGGCTGCCTGCAGTTTGAGAAGTGCAGCAAAACTTAGGAGCTCTGTACACTGCTTGTGCTGCTGAGGAGCAACTTCCCCTTTGTACTGACTCTGACGTGTGAGATGCACTCAGAAGATAGCAGATATTGTACATTTCATAGCAATAATGTGTGAAAAATCTTTTGGGTTGGTTTTCTAATTTGTTTCTACTTTAATTAACTTTTTAAACTGCATGTCTTGTCTCATAAAATGATGAACGCTTTCCAATTTATTGAAACAGTGGTTCTATAAAAGAACAATATGCTTGAACAACTCTTTGTACTGATACATCATCATCAACCTTAGTAATGAGTGGGAGAGAGATAGGGCTGGGTTTGGCTCCATTGAAAACATTTGTAGATTTTATCTGGAACAGATTTTATTAAAATTGCAACAAACTTTATACAGCCCAATATACGCTTCATTAAGGGAACATTACCTTACAATTATGATTAATTAGATTAAACTTATGAAAGTGTGTTATTTGTTCAAATCAAAAGGGTGGCAGGGAAGAATGATGGATGATGAAAGAGTGTGATAAATGAAGAAAGCAGCTGAACTAAATTGAATGTGTATTCATCCGTTTTCACTTCATAACTAATGATAAATTGAGCATGTCACATTTAACAATACATGTCTGAGCTTAAGCACAGTCCCAGCTCCTGTAGTCTAATGTCTTTTGTCAGGTAGCTGCATTCAGGGGACGTGATATTTGGTTTGGAGAAATCTATGCAGTTCATTATCTATCTGTCCCTGCAGCTAAAATCACAAACGAAGGCTCCTGGTCTCCCTTGAAATGAAATCATGGAAGTCTCAATTAGGATGGAGTTGTCTCGGAGGCAGAATCTGACTGTGAAGTGCTAATTTGACTCGAAAAGCAAGTGATGTATTGAAAATTGTGTATTGTTGACAAGAATACATTTTGGGATAATTGCAAACTCGAACAAGCCTGTGAGGTCAGTCTAACTCACAGGCTCAGGCACTTGTTGTGCAGCCATGTGAGAAAGATGAAAGATGCCATTCAGCACCAGCTGAAAAGTCTGAGTTTGGCCTGAAAGTCTGGGGGGGGGTTTTATGGGCAATGCCTGTCTGCCTTGGGATGGTTTGCAGGCTTCTCAACTTGTACCACATTTTTTGATGGTCAGCCTTTCCGATGGCAGCCAGCAGTTGTGGTTGTAACCTTGGTTGTAAGAGATGTGGAGCAGGATGACAGGTGCATACAGTGGGGAGGATCTTCATTTTGTCATCATCAAAACCAAAAAGGAAAACTGGGATCTCTAGGTTTTTTTGTCCTGGGATCTCTAAAATCTTTGGTCAACACTTCATACCAAAAATGTAGTTTTGGCTGGCTTTGTTGCTCCATTCCCAGTCCAAAATCATTCACGCATGTCAGGCCTAGCCAAGTAATGATGGATTGAGCTGCTGAACCACACCAGGGATGAATTTTAAGCCTGAGATATCTCGCATTTCCAGGAATAGTTCAGCTGTGATCCTGCAGATCCTTGTGTGCCATAGACCAGAGAGTGAGAAAAGGTTGTTGTATAGTTTTAAGGAGTAACAGGAAGCAACTGCAGCAGAGCTGAATGCATGGAATAACAGCTATGGTCCTCCAAAACTGAAATGGAGGAATCTCCAAAGAACACTGGGCATAAAGGGATGTCCTGTAAACAGATTGAATAAAACTGGGTAGCTAAGCATGGGCACAAGACAGGGAGAGGCACCAGGGAAGGGACAGCTTCTTTCATTTCTCAGGTCTCTTTAGAGCAATATCAGAGACCCCTTTTGCTCCCAGTGCTGCTCCTCAAATGTTCTCTGTTCCTCTCCTGCAATCAGGTCTCTTGACATGGCAACTGCACTCCCTGTCCTTTGCAAGGAGCACTCTGGAGAGTTTATCATTATATTAATACAATAATAATTAATATAATATCATTATATTTTTAAGCTTCTAAGTAGGAGTGGACCAAACTTTGTTCTTGTACAGTACTGCCTGTAAGACTGGATATTAAATAGGTTCTGGACAATTAAGGCAATTTAAGAAGGTTAGTGATATTTAACTTTGCCAGCCTCTCTAAATTGAATGACAGGAAGAAAGGAGTCTGTGTGTAAAAGTTAAGGAAACAAACGAGACTATGAAATAAAGGGAAGAAAACTGTAATGTTAAACTTTTCAACCAGTTTTAGTAATGACATGGTTCCCCCCTAGACTGATGCCAGTGTTTTAAGTGACTGTAGTAATGTTCAGTCCTGGTTTCGTGTGCCTGAACGCATTGTGATATGTGCCAGACATCACACCTGGGTGGGATGGATGTGAGGGCACTTCTGTGAAGCTGTCTCTGCTTTTCCTTTATCTGTTTCTCAGGAATGCTGTAACATATTTGTCTATTTGACAGAGGAGTGCAATTGAGAATTTCTTGGTGTGTAAAGAAGTAATTTATTTACACCTGTAACCACCATCCATAAAAACAGAACCTGATTTCATTGAACTATTGCAGCCTGATCCTTTGGGAAGGCTATGATCACACATGGTATAGCATTGGTTCTAGCAGTGAGGCTGTTAGGAGTAGGATTCTGTCTAAGTGGTGGAATTTGTAATGAAATTTAGTCTGCAGCTCAATTGTAAGCTGAGTGGCAAGCAAAGTGTAAGGAATGCCATGGAAATCCCATGAAAACTAGCAGTTTTATTTATGCCTCATGCCTTGAAAATGGTTTGGCGGGGTGTTTGTTTTTTGTAGCAGACACACAAAGAGCTAACTCTGTGCTAATCTCTGGCTGTTATTAGTAATGTTTCTCAAGCAATAGTTTACAGTTGCCACAGAGATATTTCTGACTCTGACCTGATCGATTGAGGTGGATTTTTTTGAGAAATGGTCTATGCTGTGAAAATTGCTAAGACCTTACAACCTGGAGGTAAGTGGACCACTTGGACTGCTAAAGCAATCTGAGGCTTCAGTCTCTCAATACCTGATTAGGCATTGGTTATGGTTAGGCTAGATTTGGGTGAGAAAGGAGGGTGTGAGGTGCTGGGCTTCTCTTTGGAATGTTCCTGCAGGCTCTTTGGGAAGAGAACAATGTACTTAAAGCACCTCTGCATTGCCACCAATACAAGCCCCTTCCCTGTGAGCTCTGCTTAAGCTGCTGCATTCTTCTGAAGAAAACTGTGAGGTGACTGAGTAAGGTGGGAAGGACTCTTCTGGAGGAAAAGCTGCAGATGGCACAGCTCCTTTGAGAAGCTCATTCTTTCCATGTGCCCCAAATTTGGGTAGCCCAGTTGGAGACTTCCTGAAAGGAGATGGCTCTACTCAGATTTCTGCACGGCCCTTCAGTGTGAGTTCCTATTAAATAGGGGTATTGGAAGTTACTCCCTTCTTTATCCTTAAAAAGGTATTTAGGCCACCCTTCCCCCATGGCTGAGTAGAAGGTTCAGAGGAGACAGGGGTGTAGGAATCATTAAAGTGAAATGTGAGTCATGTTCATTAAAGGCAAGCTAGCAGAATGTCTTATATTAGTGGCTGCGTAATGATTAGAGCTTCCTGTAATAATGATGATGGCGACTCTACTATATGAATTGAACATTCATTCTAAGTTAATTCACATCCTTTTAACTAATAAGTTATTTAAGGGAACAAGAAAAAAAAAAGGAACCCTTTTTAGCTCATAATTTGAATAGACTGATCAGAAGAATGCTGAAATAGCAACTCTTCCTCTGTGCTGGGGAGATTCAAACACTAATCTTTATCTCAGTTTGGTAGTTTTATTTATTTATTCATAATTCATTGCATCTCTGCTAAATACTAGACCTCCCTCCCACTGGACGTTATCTATGTCTTCACTAACAATAAGTTCCTCGTCAAAATGGTAATGAAGAACTTTATTGTGTTGCGGAATTATTTGAAGAAAACTTCATTTTTATTTTTGTTATTCTGAGACATGGCAGAGAGATGAATGATTTACTGTTTGCCTTACAAAATCTCCATTTTTGAGCAAGAAATCATAGTCTAAAAATATTTTCATCAGGAAAACAATAAAAAGGGGGAAGAGTTATTTACATTATATAGGACATAAAAAATCAGTATAGCAAGGTGAAAAGGAAGGCAAAAGGTTTTGTTTATATATTGAAGGAAAACTCTGATGGTGGCAGCCACGGTTTTGCAGTAGTCTCTTGATAGGGAAGAAAAACTCTGGTTAAAGCTGTTTAAAGATAGCCAGGGAGACAGAATAGCATATAAAGCCCCAGCAGAGTGGAAAACGGATCCAAGAATCTAAGTGGTCTTTGTACCTGCAGCTCTGGTCATCCTGAGGATCAGGACCCACTGGCAAGTTGTGTTCCATTGATGTCAACTTCTGCACATCTGCAAAATCACCTGAACAAGTTAACACCTTTGAGTTAATAAGGTGGATTTTCTCTCTGTTTTATCCATTACTTTTGCCTTGCAGTCAGAATAGGAATGTCCAAGACAAGTTTTGCCATGGTTAGGTATAAAGGCTGCACACAATGCCTCAGTGTTTTGGTTGTGAGCCCTGCTTAGAAGTAACAACTGAGTTCTTACCATGATTTCCCTCCTGATCAAAGGACTACAGTTATTAAATTCCTTCTTGTATCGTCACACATTTTGAGCTGAAAGGAGCCAAAATTTCACCTCTGTACACTATGAACACTTGAAGGAATCCCACACTGTGCAAACGGAGAGGTTCAAAGTTAAATTCAGCTTAGTATAAGTTGGATGAGCCTGGAAGATACACTCTGATGCCTTGGTACACTCAAGTTTGTTCAGCTGAGTAGCAGGATTTAATGGCCTTTACAGCTCCTTTACAGCTTAGCTTGTGCAGAACTGCAAACAGGTACATTTGGAATAACTTGTCATAATTTACATTTAGGTTGTGCTCTTTTTGCTGACACACAGTCTGATCTGCAAAGCCCTCGGAGTTATCTTTTATTTGAGTCATTGCAGGTATCTGCTTCCATGTAATCGATTCACAATGAACACTCGGTTATTTGAGATGTTAGTCAAATTGGTTTGGGGAATGCTTCTCTTTGGATGCTGTAGCAGATTCTGGAGGAGAGCAGCTGTGACAGGAGTCTGGCAGCTGCTGGGTGTGCCTGGGAGGGCCTGGGTGGAGGGAGCTGTCCAGCTGTGCTTTCTGTATCAATCTTGCAGGGGTGATTCTTACTGTTGAGCTTTGCTTCAGATGAAAGCTTCTCTGCTTTCTGCTCCAGGACTACAAGAAAATCCTTACTGCAGTCAAAGTTGGTCTGGAATACCAGTTCTGAATTCCAGCCCTGATGAGGCTTAGATAATCTTTTAATAAAATAGCATGTCCTAACTACCTTAGTTAAAGTAGGCTGAAACACCAGCACCTTACATCTGATGCTGCAGATGAACATTCTCACTTTGGGGTGCATCTAACTTGAAATTATCTTCAAAATATGGCCTTCTCCTCATCCATATCCCTGAGAAAAAAAGTCAGTTGAAATTTCTCAGAGGTATCACAGAATCATTTAGGTTGGAAAAGATCTCCTAGGTCATGGAGCCCAACCATTGGTCACTAACTTGTCAATTAGACCACGGCACTGAGTGCCGCACCCAGACTTTTCATGAACACCTTCAGGAATGGTGACTCTACCACCTCCCTGGGTAGTCCATTCCAATGTTCAATGTTCTTTCTGTGAAGAAATTCCTCCTAATGTCCAACCTGAACTTCCCCTGGTGCAGATTGAGGCTATGTCCTACTAGTTGTCTAGCAGGGAGAAGAGGTTGACCCCTACCTTGCTACGACCTCATTTCAGGGAGTTGTAGAGAGTGATAAGATCCCCCCTCAGCCTCCTTTTCTCCGGGTTAAACATATCCACCTCCCCCAGGTGCTCCTCCCAGGACTTGTGCTCCAGAATCTTCACCAAAGTTAGTAAGCAAACAAATGTTTTCTTTGGGGTTTGAAAATACACTGCTGATCACTCATGGGTTAATCTGGAGACAGAGGCCTTTGAAAGAGAAGTATTTTTTCCCTCTTAAAGTAGCTTTTGTTCAGCTGCTTCTCAAAACTGGGTTCACCTCAGGCTCTGTCTTCTCTTTAGTTCTCCCTGCACAACATTTAACACACAGAACTGGTTCTGGTAAGGTGCTAACTTTGGTAGTTTCGGAATGTGTCTGATAATCTCAGTGGTTTGTATATGCTTGGACATGTGTCTGGAAGACATCAAACATCACACCAAAGGCTCAGCATGGTTAATAATCCTGACCTGATGTCTGCCAGGCTTTTATGGACCTATTGGTGAGTGGTGGACTCTATTCTGCTGGGTGGAATACAGAGGTCTGGCAGCTCACTGTGCAGTTTTATACCTCTTGGTGGGCTTAACTGCTCTGATTTGAAACCATATTGACTCCCTCAGAGGAGAGTTTGTGTGCTTTCCTCATCCCCACTGGTGACACTTTCCAAACAGAGTTGTGTACCATGATATAAATATTGAAGGATGCTGGCTGTTATAACCCAAAACATACAAGAAGTAGAATACATGGCAAGGCCCACTGTGCCCTGTTTAGTGCTTGCATGTTGCAGTGGATGTTAGAAGTGAATCAATAGTCAGGATCATAATGGTCAAAAAGGATGTTCACAGACAATAATTACTGATCTTCTGGCTTTATTTTTTTGCCAGCAAATATAATGGTCTGATGAAGTTATAATTTAATTAACTTCATCTTAACAGTATCCAAAAGCCTACCCTTTGCAGGAATCAGTCATGCCCTGTCATCTCTCTACAGGGATGTTACCATTGCTCTTGTTTGCTGTAATCTTCCTGTGTTGACTGTGAAAATTGCATCTGGCTTTAATATGAAATTCATGAAGATCTCTGCTTTTGAGCAACTGTCAAAACAGCTTCTTATACTTCAACCTGAACATTCATATATTTACATTTAGCTTTGTCGAGAACTACTGGGAAAAAAAGGATTTTCTCCTCCCTCCCCTCTTACTTTCCTCCTTCAGCTGCCTTTCCCAGTGCTCTCCTTTACTTTCTCCTCCCTTTCATAACCTCATCTAGATACCTATTAGCTCTCTGTTTCAATAACACTGCTCTGGCTTCCACGAAAGTGCTTTTTAATGTAGGAGATGTACTTCAGCCATAACACCAGGGTCACTTTCTGAGTAACATTTTATGGGATTGATTAAACTTTAACACCATAACTGTTGACTTTATAGGCCAAGGAAGAGACACTGAGTGCTAAGCTCTGGATAATTTGTGCTTCACAATTTTTTAAAATCAGATAGAGATAAGGTTTAATGTGTTTGATGAAGCAGCCCTTTATTTTTTCTTCAGCGTGTCCTATTAAAAAAACCCACAACATTTAACATGAAGTCTTTAACACTAATGAAGTAAAGTTATAGTAAATAACCATATATATGTAAAAAATGGTATTTGGCTCCATGGGAAGACTATGAGAAGATTTAATTTGCTCTTTCCTTGGCTCCAGATGTGAACATCTCATGTGTTTTGTTATTACTAGAAAGTGAATGAATGGTTGCTCTTGGCTGAGAGTTGATGCTGCAGGAAAGTGTTGCTCCTTCTCACTGCAGGTTCTCTCCTTGCAGTGACTTTGGTAGGACAGAAAACAATGGTGGCTTGCTAAATAAACAGAAAGCCCTCAGCTCTCCTTTAATCTTTTCTTTCAGTGTGTGCAGTCGTTGGTGCTGAGAAGTTGCTGTACAGTGGTGGCTCTTGGCGTGTTCCAAGAAGGAAGAGGAGTTTGGAGGAGCACTTGATGGATGGATGTGACTGCAGGTACAGCTCCCAGGCTGGTTTTAGTCTCACATGACTTTAGCCAGGCCATCTGTAATCCCCTCATCACCTCATCTGCTCAGTAGCTAACAGAGCGCTTATCTGTCAGGATTTCCCTGTTCTTCCCTGCCTGTGCAAACTCCTCTGGCTGGAGCTGGCACACTGCTCCTAATTACTGTTCATAATCAATGGCATGTTTGCCCATCCAAAGGGAAGAACAGTTGTACTTTCTTGTGGAGCCTGAAGAGTTAAATCTAATGCATGATTGACCTTGGATGGGAGGACTCAGAGGTTCAGTTTCAGCCTGGCTGAGCAACTCGGATGCAGATTTCCTGGAGGCCCTGGGCACATACCCAGGCTGCTGGGATATGCTGCAGCTTATGGAATTAGGGCTTCCCTACACATTTTTACTCTGTCAGAGCAACTAGTGCAGGCATGTTGGATAATGATCTATTACAAGCATGAACTTCCACTGGGGTTGCTGGACCTCAGATAATAAATGGTAGTTAAGAGCTCATCAGAAATCCCTGGAAGGATTCAGCCTGTTATGGTGAAACCCAGTCATTTTCAAGGTGACAGAGACCTTCCCAGTCGGAAAGGATGGCTTGGTGTGGCCAGGGAGTGCAGTTATGGTCCAGCATCAGCAGATTTCCTGATGAAGTCACAGTAAGATTGCTGTTTTAGAAAATCAATAGTGTGGTTAATTGTCTTGTCCTAACATTTCTTGGGAAGGGTAACTGTGTAGCTTAAAAAAGAGCCAAAATTTAAAAGCCTGGTGGCTTACATTGAAACATTTTTAAGTTAAAAGCCAAATCACTCTTGTAATGCTAACTTTCATAAAAGAGTTCACATATTTGAACACCTCTCGAGACTCAAAGGAGTCATGTGGAGGGTTCTGTCTCTTCTGTGAATGCAGAAGACATTTGGCCTCCTAGGAAGGCAAAGACCCCTGGGAAAAGCTGGAGAGCCCAAGGTGGGTTATTGCCAAGGAAGGGAGGAATGCCAATGTCTCCATGAGCCCTCACATGGAGCTCCTCTCTCTGGGCTGGTGCCAGTAGCACTGGCCAGCATCTGTCTTGGTGCCCCTCTTTGGAGATGGGAGGTGTTGGGAAGGGGCAGGGATAGCACCGAGTTAAGGGCAGCTCTCTAGAGTGGCTTGAAACTGCTAATTGATCAAAAGCACAATTACACTCTTGAGGAGGATTGGATATTACAGGTGATGTGTAAGAGGAAGAGGCAGCCTCTGGCTCAGGAGATCCCTGAAACATTGATTGCTGGAAACTGGGAATAGTACCCAGGAGAACAGATGCTTTGCCTTGTTCTTAGCAGGTTCCTGGGGACTCTGCCACTTGTGGCTGGCAGAGATAGGTCTAGTACTAAATGGTCCTTGAGTCCATTCTTAGTGCTCATAAAACCCAATCCTCACCTTAAAACTAAAATGGTTTGCTATAAGCCTTCAGGCAGCTCCATAGCACACAAAACAAAGATTGTTGCTTTTTTCCTTTGGACAAGCTGAATCCAGGAAAGGTCAGATTACTTGTGGAAACTGAGAGGGGCCTTGATCAGATGTCTTTTCCTTTCCACACTGATGAGTCAACCTGTATTTTCTCCTTAAGCCAGAAGTATTTCTTATATGATTTCTCACTAGCTGTTACCTTCTCTCTCTGCGTCCATACAGGGTTTGTTACTTGCAATTCCCCTTCAGTATTTCTTTGCTCTTGAGTCTCGTGTCCTTCAGCATGTGCCACTTTAGCTGATCGCTGAAGTCTCAAGAGGGTCTGGCAGGCACTGTTGCTGTTTTCCAATCTTGCCAACTGTAATATTTCTTCCAGGCAAGGTCCCTCATAATTCAGGAGAGGTCAGCCAGGACCCAGGAGCTGAACCTGTCCTTTCCAATGAATCAGCAGTGGGATTGAAAGAATTTATGCAAACCATCAAAATTATTTTGTTATTTCCCGTATTGGGGATAGGTCTGACAGCATCGTTGAGGTTTTTTCGGTTCTGCAGCAAACAGTAAAAAGTGTAGGATCCATTAAAGACCAGCACAGGCCTCCTTCATCCTGGATGTGGGCCTTGAGTCAGTACCCCTAGTGCACAGGAAACAGAAGAATGGAACTAAACCCAAGAATTTCAGGTAACAATTTATCACAAACCTGTTTGCTCTTTATTGGAGTTGCTCATCACCACTAAGCTGCTGACAGCCCTGCCTCTCACTAAGGGAATTAATTTTTCTTTTAAACCATATTTGATTGCATCCTCAGACAAAAACAATAGATGGGGAGTTGGTCTCTTGCTGTGTGTTTGGCATTTTTTAGAGCCTCTAAGAAAAGAGAGGGAGGCATTTTCTTATACCAAGCTGTACTTTCAGAATTAGGTAGTGTAAAAAATGTCCATCTACCTGCTATGGTGTTTTATTGATACTTGAGCTGTTCCAGACTTGGCAGCATATATTTTGGTATCATGTAACATTTTGAAGGATTTGAGATCTGACTCCTGGTCTAAGCCTGAATTTTTGTTTTGGGCACTCATGTCGTAATGAACTGCATCATAAGAGAGAGAAACACAAAACACAGAGGATTTGAGTCTTCAGGGAGAGCTTGTCTTCACAGAAATGCTATGGGAAAAACCCCAGCCGAGTGGTTATAGGTACAATGCTAAAACTGATCAGTAAAATCAGTCTGTGGACACCATGAGGTAAAAAAAAAAAAAAAAGATAAAAAAGATAAAACTTGCAATGTGGGTACTTCAATCTGCCTGGAACCAAATCTGCTCTAGTGGGGAAGCTTTTCCTTCAGTGCTGTGTTTCATCTAGTATTTTACTGCCTATATGCCTTTGTAAATACTCTGTCCTTAAAGGCAAAGATAAAATATCTTCAAATTCCCATTCCAAAATACTTTTGATGTGCAGAGTGCTATCCCTATTATGTTAATATGCTTTAGAAACAGTCAGCACAATTTTGCTGAAAATTTGAATGTAGACATATTTAGATTTAGCTCTCAGAGATTTTGAAAGGTTTTCTGTACATAATATCTTACTCTAAACACAGTTTCTTTTACCCAAAAATAAGTGTTAGTAACTCAGAAATGGGAATTGGACCCACTGCAGCTCCCTGCTGCGTTTGGGCTGTAGAGTCTGTATAGTCCAGATCCAGATCCAAAAGGTGTAGTTATGGTTAGTTCTTTGTTTCAGTCACTTCTTTACCAAGGAAAAAATGTGTTTTATCCATATAAGCATCCAAATAGTCTAAAATCTGGGATGTGTTATCTTTGCTCAGGGGAATGGCGCCTCAGTTCCTGAGCAGTCCTTGACTGGTCACTGTTTCCAGAGCAAGGTGCTGCCTAAATAATCTGATGCAGTGGCACATGAGCAACTCAGAGCAAAGTGTTAAACTCACACAGTAAGTTTTTGCACACTTGCCTCCCTTGAGCACGCTGCCAAAGCAGACATTAATCAGCTTTACTCTAGGAGTTACAATAGAAACTTGCTTGTAAATTACGACCATTACATTTCCGGCTTAAATTTCCCTACTCCTTTAAGCTAATGTTTTAAAAGACTAACCCTACCACTCTGGCAAGTGCCACATCTTGCCTTTATATCCATTTGGCACTGTCTCTCTTTCTCTCTTCTTTTTTTTTTTTTTTTTTTTTTTTAAGTAGAAGAATTACATTATCTCTGTGAAATAACTTTCCTTCTTTAGTTGTTCAGTTTGATTCAAGGATTTTTGATTAAGCGTTCAGGGGTTATGAATAAATAAGAACCAGCAGCCCAGTAATTGGTATATCATTACTCCTAGTAGCACATTTAATCCTCAGCTTCGCTGCACCACATAACCTTTTCCTTCAGTCCTCCTCCTCCTCAATATTGCTTACCAAAAAAATAAGAAAAAAAAGGGAGGGAGGGAGGAAAAAAGCCATGTCACTGCAAGCTTCGCAAGTTACCATAAAAATGAATACTTTTTAATTTCTCTGGATGAGATGGAGCCCTGTGCTCTGGGACAATGCTGATGGATGACATTTTAATGCAGCTGAAATGTTATTTTTACTGAACCAGGGAAAACTATAAATTTTGCTTCATTGCCACTGATGGCTCTATGCATAAAACTATGGTGGCGCCCATTGCCCATGAATAATCACCTCAGCATGGCAGATGTTACTTCGCAGGGAAAGCAATTCTTATGCCGAAGAATTGTGGAAAGATTAATTGTCTACAGCTGTTTCGTGGCCCACAGCAATCTTGATACATTTATGATAAGTTTAAGAGCTCACTAGAGGCAGCTCCTATTCCCTGTTGTGGGAGAGGGAGGAGGGGAAGCTGAATGGCTTTATTTTGACACCTGGATTCATAGAATCTGTCAGCTCCATTACAGCCTTCATAGAAAGCCGGCTGTTGGCAGGTTTGGGATGATTGTGAGTGGGCTAAGATGCAGGAATTATCTAGACATAGATAAAGAAAAGGAGACTGAGAAGAATTATTCAAATTTGTGCAAATGAATTGCTTCCATTTTTCCTCCCTCTGCCAAGTGGAAATTGAACGTAACCCGCTCTGACCTTTCTCTATTAAGTGCTGCAAATTGCAGTAAATGCATAGTTCTGAGTGCCCTAATGAGACAAAGCTCTAGCAATGCCTCATTAATAAGGAAAGTTTGACCTTGCTGGTCAGCCCTTCATTCGATATTGAAAAGAAATAGGAAAAAAGAAGAGATGACCTGCTGTAAATTTTGAACAATACCTTTGATTTAGTTTGTATATACTCCCAAGCAGACACTTCACAACCTTTTTTTTTCCCTTTCATTTTTACTATACAAGTCAAGAAGAGGTATTTACTTCCTAGGTTCCTCTGTAAATTCATGAGGACAGTGGTGATTTGTGACAGGAATGCACACAGGTGATCTGATGAAGCTTTTTCAAATGTATTTTTAGCACCCTTGTACCGATGAAAGAATGTTGATACCCTCCACTGTACACAGGTTTGTTTTCCTTTGTCCCTCAGCCTATTTCCACTACCACTGTATCTGAGTGCCACTGTGTATTCTGCCAATACTTGAAAAGAATGAAAGGCAAGGAAATCGTATTCTATCCTTAAATACAGCTGCTGGAGTAGGAAGTGCCTCTGAGAAGGTGATGGGAACTGACAGAATAACTCTCTGATTCTGGTCACTGTCCTGTCCCAGCTGAGATAGGATCTAAAGCACCCAACACTTTATTTGTTGATAAATGCCAATGATCCAGTCTTAAGAGATTTATTAGAAAATCCCAAATCTGTGAATGCATGCATATCAAGGAGAAAAAATATTGAACAAAGCTAAAAATTGGGAGAGAAATATGGAAGTCAATGAATAGATTGATGGGAGATGAATGGTTATCATCTGTGGTGCCCTATGGTCAGTCTTCCTTTTAGAAACCATAAGGGGTCAAATATTGCAAGCATTGACAAAGTGTATTTCCCTTTTCAATGACTTGTACATGGTACACCTCTGCTTTTTTATAGTTTCAGAGTCTAGCTTGATTTTTGTTTATATTCTTTGTTTGCTGTTATATATGGATATAATTTTATTTATATCGGTATTATTTTTATTATTAGTTATAATAATCATATATATTAGTAGTATTCATTTAAACAGTATTTTATGTAATTAATATATTTATCCATATTTATGTTTTGTTCTTGTTTCTTACGTTCTCTGTGTTCATTATTTCAAACATTTTAAGGCATGCATTCAAGAAATTTAAATGAGGAGTGAGACTTAAATGCTTTCTCTGCTAGCTAAAACTTGCTAAAAATGGTAAATGAATAGATAAAAAGTTGGAACCTGTTCAGAAATGGTTAATGAACCAAAATAATGTCACTCAGTTTGCTTGGATAATTTAAAGGACAAGTTGACCAGCTCTGTTAGACACTTACAGTTGCTTCAGAAATTGCATCTCCTGGGATTTGTGGGCAGCAGGAGAAGTGCAGGAGCATGCCTTTAGTGGTACTGTAACAAAAGAGAGGTGGGTGGAGGCTCTGCAGGGCCCACAGTGGCATTCCTAGATCAGGTATTGGAAATTTAGCAAAGCACTGGAAACTGGGATTAATTTTGTTGGTGGAGCAGCCTCTTGGAGTGAAATATGCTGCCCCACAGAAAAGAGTGTGAGTATGTGCTTTGCAAGATCAAGATATCAAATACTGAAATTCCAACCAAGCTGGGAATCCAGTCTTGTCCACCCAATTCTGAAATGTCAGCTGTAGGGGGTGAGGGATATCAGGTCTTTGTGAATAGTCCTGTTTCCTACAGAGGAGCAACAACTGCTCCTGGAGTATCCCTCTTTGGGACATGCTGCTGACATCCAGGCAGCCCATGAGACAGTGTTTACCTTGCAGTGCACAATGAGGATAGTGGGCTTTGTTTTCCATTTTGATGGGATAATTTTTGTTCCTGCCCACAGAGGCAGATATTTTTCAATTACACATTCCAGTGCAGTGTGACTGTAGTGGATGCTAATGCAGCAGGTTCCAAACCAGGAACAGCATTCAGAAAACTTTGCAGGCCATGGGATCATGGTTAGTCATCTTCAGACCTAGAACAACATCTATATAACAACAGATTTTTAAGCAGTAGTGCTAGTGGTGAAGAAAATTTGGGGGGTGATAGCAATCACCAATCTGAAATGTCTGGGAATCCTTCTGGTGAAGAGACATCAGTGTCTGGGGAAGTGCCAAAAAAGGATTTCTGTAAAGGAATCTAGACAGGTGCTGTATACAGTAAGATTCTGTGCAATGGAAGGTATGAGAATATGGAATAAGGGCATTTTTAATGGATGGGAGAGTTTTAGGTGCCTTTTTGGCATGGTTTGTATTTCTAACTTTGCCATCACTCTCAGATTTTTGCTGTCAGACCTAGAGTAAAAGCTCAGTAGCAAAACACAGATCTCTGAAAGAAGAATCATAAACAGCAAGCATTAAAAATATCATCTTGGCAGTTCCCCTGCATCAGCATGTGTAATGTGAAGAGTGTAAGTGCTACATAGACAGCAGCACTCATCCCCAGCTTGCTAAGAGTAATGGGTTTTTTATTTCTGTTATTAAGTTATACCTGTGAACAGGTAAGAATTTCTCAATACATTCGTAATTCAAAATAATTCACTGAAATTCTGCAGATGTGTCTTAAAATCAGTATTTGTTGGAAGTGGGCTCTGACAGACATAATTTAAATATACCTAACTCAAGTCAAGCAGCATAACTTATTTGGGTATGTGAGCCTCACACCTCTGATTGGATGGCTGTAAAGCTTTGAATCAAATTCCCACAGTGAATATTTATACTTAAGACCTAAAATGTTCATTTTACATCAGTATTTTCCAATGTGAAGTTAAAAAGTACTTTTTCTGCAAACGTTCCTCCAGAAGAAGTAATTTGTTTGAACACAGTGAAAGCATCTTAAAGAAGGCTGCCCACACAGCTGGAATAATTTTGAACAAAAATTCTAATGTATTTACCTTTAGGTTGTATAATACTGGCTTTTCCCTCATCAAAGGTGCTGTTTGAGCCTGATGAATAAGGTTAATAATCTGTTGCCAAATTTGCCATTCTTCAGGATCAGATTTTTCAGCACAGCTCAAGAATTGCAAATACTTAGTAAAACATTAATTATCTAAGAAATTTCAACAGTGCCTAGTGAAGAGTAGAGACAAGACTTTTTTCTTGCTTGGGCAGGAAAATACAACAGTATTTATTCAGACAAGCAGAAAAACTACAGAAGCAGCTAAAATGGTCTTTTGTGGGAGCTGTCACTAAACTAAAATATGACATGATTTCAACTAGATTTTTTTTTTCTGCTATAATTAACTTTGTCTTTTGACAACTCCTTCTGAGGCATATATTAATTAAATATGGGATAATGAATAGAGACAACTAGATCACTAGGGTATAAATCAATTGAGGGGTTCTGATGATACCATAAACCACAAGAATGGAGTATGTGCAGTTAATAATAACATCAAAAGACTGTGATTGATTTGGAACTTAGCGATCCTTCCACATTCATTATTATTTTATATAAAGCATAAAAACGAGTGGTGTTTTATGCAAAGACAAGACGATTTTTCTCCCCCGGGTTCTTTGATAATGGAGAAATTGTCATTGTTCAGAGATAAAGAAAAAGACTGTGCTTATTATGTGTAGAGGGATGGCAGAAGATCCTTGGGTGGTCTCAGAGAAGCCGTGGAATTAAGAACAGTTTTACTGTAATTATTTATACACCTTCTGTGGAGAATTCAGGGCCAAGTTTTCTGGTGGTTTAAAATGCTACTGCCACTTGAAATTCACAGAATTTTTACTAATTGATAACTTTTTAAATTCCTTTTTTTTTTTTTTTACCTTCAGATTGTTCCCATTTGTCAGATTCCAGTCTATGGAGTCTAAGTCCTTCTCCCTGTAAGTGACCTGAGATTTTTACTTTTTCCAGAAAAATGAAACCATATGCTTAAATATGTTTAAATGCTAATAACCTGTATTTATTGATGGTAATGGTAAGGTCAAAACAGTGGATTTTCCCTGCAGTTGTGCCTCTTTTGCACAGTAAATGTGGATCAAAGTGTGGTCTCCATGGTATGACAACAGTTTTTTTAGAAAACTGTATGGTGATAAATATGTGTGTGTCTATACAAACCCACATGCATGTATATATAGAAATTAATTTTTGTAAAATTGTATTTGATGAGCACATCAAAAACCCTCTGGGTTGTGCCACATGCACTCCTCACATATTCAGAGTTTTCCATTTTAAATCTACTGGGTGTGGGGAGATGAGGTGAGGGAACAAGGGACGTTCTGGTTCCTCGTTCTGAATGTTCAATGAGAAAAGTCTTCAGGCAGAAAGATGAGCTAATGCTCCTTTTAGTTATGCTGTGATGCTGTCAGAAGTGCATATGGAAAGGGTTTTAGCAGATAAAGAGGGCATTGGTCAAAGTCTTGTTACTGTCTCTTGATAAACCTTTGAAATGTGGTCAGGTATCCCTGGGCTGTGAGACACTTTGTAAAACAAAGAATTAGAAGGCAGCTCTGTAGCTGCATACCAGGCGCCATGGTGGAATATGATTTTGGCTTTTTGATCAGACACAGCTTTTAAGAGAGAAAAGTCAGGTCTGACTTTGGCAGTTAACCCAGCTACCCTTGCCAGCTATTGATAAATTCATTAACTTATTCTCTGTCCCCTCCTGCCCAGCTCTTTCCCCAGGCTAGTCTGCAGCACTTTCTGGCAGCTCTAGCAGTTCTTCTTTGCTGGTAGCTTTTGAAGCCATAGCTACTGGAAGGAAAGGCCCTGTAATCCTGGAGGGCTGGTGAGCCCTGTAAACTGTTGGCTGTGTGGTTTGGTGCTTGCTGCTCCTCTAAACTCCTTTAGGTACTTGAGAATTTGCCATGTTTTGTGTGCATGAGGTTAGAGCCGGGGTGCTGGGGAGAGGCTTGGGGCACTGGAAGGAGAACTGGCATGGTAAGGGTATGAGATATCAGATCCAATCCCTCATGGAAAGCCAGGCTGGGTTCAGAGGCCCAGGAGACAGATGCTGCCTGCTCCAGCCCCACCTCATCCACTCAGGCTGCCTGAGGAGGTGAATCCCAACACACGTGACAAGCTCTGAGAAAGGTGTTTCCAAGGCTGGAAATGCCCAGGAAGTAAAGGAACGTCAAACATGTGGCACTGTCTATCCAGCAACATAAAAGGAAGATCAAAGACTCCATGGACATTTTGGTTTATCTTGGCTGCCTCACACTCTAGCTACATTTTAAAATCAAGTTCATTTATATTTGCATTGCATTTATAATTGCCTGCACACACAGACCAACCAAATCGGTAGCTTCAGGACCTTCTCATTTCATGTAATCTGCTCTGCGTCCTAAAAGGAACCTGCAGATAATTTGGGCTCAGAATCTTTTTGTAACAGCTTAGGCTGGCTTCCAAACACTTGGGCAATGACAACCATATGTGATTTTTGAAAGTCTCTGTCTGTTCATCTAAAATGTAAATTCACTGCTAAGGGCACTGTGTATAAGTAAATCACATTTTAAACACCAAATTCATTTTGTTTGCTGAGGCCTTGGGCACATTTTAATACTGCAGTGCTAGCATTTTAAGTGTATTTTTGTGAGGCCTCTAGAGCGTTGTCACGGATAGGCACCGTATAAATAACATTTATTGTTATTATCATTGTATGTCGTATTCACTCTGTTTTGCTACCATTAATAAACCATTCAGGCAATGTTGTTGTAATGTATAATATTAGCAGCAGCCTCCTCTGGGAGACATATAACTGGGTACTTAATATTCTATCTGTTTCCTGGGCTATCTCTCCACAGGCGCAGACGCTACAGTGTGTTCAAAGTTCAGTGTGAAAAAATTGGCTGGCTGTGCAAAGATCACAGCATCTTACAACATGCCTCACAGTAACTCACACCCTGGACCCTGCTGTCAAAATTCTGCAACACCAGATAATAGTAAATTAGGGAAATTGCCTGTAATTTGGGGAATGCTGTGTTGCCCCTTTTAAATTTGTCATTGCTAAAGAAAAAAAAAAGAAAAAAAAAAGGAAGATGCATTCACTGGATTCATCTGCCTTTGCCTCAGCCTTGCAGATAAGGCTGCTGCCCTGCAGCCCTCTTGTGGGGCTGCCTGGATTACAGAAAGCACCAGTGCTAAGGAAAAGTGAACTGTGAAGCCTAGGGATGTTTCAGGGCTGTATTAGTATGCACTGAGGATCAGAGCCTTATGAACATCATCCTTTAGTGGCTTGCAAAGCAAAATTTTTGTGACCTTTTTCTCTTAATAAACAGCAGGCAAAACCCAACCAGGCTTAAAATTGCATTCTTAAAAACACAAAAACAAAAAGTGTTTTTGGGTAATGGCGATGATATGAATATGGAAGAGAAAAATACGTATATGTGAAAGCAATTGCGGATTAGCAGGTGGTTTTTCCAGCCAGGGAGGAAAGATGGGGGGAGAAATCTCCCTGCTGCAAGACCTTCTCACCACATAGCCACCTGAATGTTTTGTCAGCTCACAAGGCAAAAGACAGCAATTGGCCTCTGAAGGGCACTGCTGGCCAGGTGTGACTTGGGCTGGCATGGGAGGCTGTCTTTTAGCAGTCCTGCCTCTGTTTGTGATGTATTCACCTTTCCTATCTCTCTGTGGATTTTCTTGCAGCTTTTCCTGGGCACCATGAGCCATGGCGTGTGGCTGGGACACACCAGCACAGGGCTGTGCCATGTTGGCTGCTCACAGCAGCAGGAGATCACTGCAGGACCCCACTGCAGGCAGCCTCAGCACCAGCAGACGTCCAGGTCAGAGCACAAGCCCACGGCTCCATCACTTCTAAGCTCTAGACACTTTTCTTTCCATGTTGCCTGTCTTGCTCGTACATTTTTCCCCTCTGGGAAATAAGGGCTTTCTGACATCAGTCACCGGTAATACACAAAAAGCTCAGAAGAGTTTTTGGGTGGGAGGGTCCCTGTGCTGCACAGACCCCTGCTTGCCAGCTTGCAGATGGATTCCAAAGGGTTCTCTGCCTGTGTGGGCAGTTCACAGGCACCGTGTGGCTCATATTCTGTGACACACCTTTTTGAAGGTAAGAGTGCACTCTCACCTCCTTTCCTATGCCATCAGCAGAGTCCTCAGGTCTTTCCAGCAACTGATGCTTTTTCTCAATTTTCCTTCCTTACTCATTTCACACAAAGCTTTAGATGTAATTTGCACATTCACATGTTACTTGTTGAGTGGTCTCTCTGGGACTGATTGTTTCATCTCTTTGAAGATGTTAACTTTTCTGTCTAATGATGTGATAATCATCATCATCCTAGTCTGCATTATACCATGTAAAAGACCTTCCAGCTCTGCACAGCCCAGGAGAAAAATTTCCTTGCCTTTTTTAGTGGGAAACTGCATTACAGGGTAGGCTGACTAACAGGTTTTCAACCTACATACCAGAGTGGAGGGCAGAGGGGTAGAAAACATCCTCCTCAAGGTAATTTCTTACAAGGGCAGTATAGAAGAATCTGAGTAAAGAGAGTAGCAAAATAGGCATCTGGGACTGAACAGATTAAACATGGGGAAATGATGTGAAATGTGCTTCTTTGTTCCCTTACATGAGTTTCTTTGTGTGGTGGTTATTAGTGGGCACCTGCCTCTTGAAAACAGGATTTTCTCGTGTGTTTCCTAGATACTGAGCCATGTGGTATCATCTGTATTCCAAAGGAAGGCAGGAAATGTTACAATATTGGAATAAGACCCTTGGCTCAAAACGTTAAGGCCACAGGAATATCACATGGAGTCATGGCGACATTCTCTCCCACTGAACTAAACACAGGAAGAGAGATCCCACATCACTCTTTGGTGTCTGTACACTGGCTGTGGCATCCTTTCAGAGCCTCACTGACCCAGCTGTCACTTGTAGAAATCCCAGGGTACTGTGCAGGCCTCACATTGTTCTTTTTGCTTATTACTTTATTTCATCCCTTTCTTTTCCAATTCTGGGATTGGCATGTGGCTCTGGTGGTGATGTGCCATGACATAAACAGACACCCTGTGTGCAGATGGTCACTAGCCTGGGAAATCAGGGAGTGAGATGTTGCCCTCCTGCTCCTCCCTGCTTTGCCCTAGGCTGTAAAGCTCAGAGAAAATACTCTGAGGCCTAATAAGTATACTTACTGTATATTTCAATGAATGTAAGAATATAATCCCACTTGTTTTTTCTTTAAAAATCTTTTAAAGATTATCTGAATAGTAGTATTTCATCAGCATTTGTTTTGGAGCCTCATGCAAAATGTTTGCAAGGTCAATTTGGCTCCTTGAAAAAATACAGTGCTCCAGACTGTGATGGGCCCCATGCTGAAAACCCTTCAATGGATGCTGGAACTCTTTTGGCCTTTTTGGGAGCTGTGAGACTTCACAGCAGCATTCCCCATGACCATGCATTCTCCTAGGAGTGGGGAAAACTGGATGTAGGGCTGGGAGGCAGCTAGAGGAGGACAGAGGGCATGGAGGAAAGCAGCTCATCAAAGTCCACTCTTGGCTGCTACCTGTTGATAGTGAAGAGAAGATGAATCACCAGTTTAGGCCTGTGACAGGTTTCCTGAGATGAGAAAAAAGGGGCCCAGTAAATGCATGCAGCCTTCTCCCATCATCCCTTTAATAACCTGTAATATCACAGCAGGATATTTTTGTCACTCCAAATCTGATTGATGGTCTTGGCTATAAGACATTACAAGTGTAGAGTAAATTGACCAAACACCTAAACATACGAATTATTAAAAGGAGGGGGGAGCGGGCCTGGGCCTCCTGGGGAAAGCAGGCAGGCTTTAGTTAAGATGATCCCATTTCCAAGTGCAATTTATAGTCTATTGACTTGCAGCAGTGTCTTTTCAGATGTGAGGAAATTGTCATACATTGCAAATGAGAAGCTGTTTTGACATCAGGATCGCAGAGAGTGCCAGGAAGAAATGATATCAATGCCTGGTCTGTTAAGGTTAAATGAAGTTGCATTGTTGCCAGCAGATAGGCATTCATTTCCTTTTCTTCCCTGCCTGTCCCTGTGTACAATTACTGTGATTAGGATGAGTAACAATGTGCTTCTGACACCCATTGTATTGACAGCTCGCCTAGTTTTTTTCCACTCAAGTGGCACTAGTCATTACTTAAACACTTGGGTATTTTGACAGGGAAGATCCATGCCTGCCAGTCAAGTGTATCAACGACAAGGTGGCCTTAGCCCCTGGACACGTACAGCTGAATTAAAGCAGTCAAAGCCGTCACTGCTGGAATATGATGAACCTTTTTAGAAACGGGGCTCTGGCAAACCCAGAGAGACACTGATGCACTTGGTGTGTTCTTCCTGTCTCCTCCACACATTACTGCCGGTGACAGGCTTGTTTTTTCTCCATCTGCATTGTGGTCTCTTGGAAGGAGAGGATGATTGCAAAGTAAATTATTACAGAGGGGAAAGGAGTTAAAATTATTTGGGGCTTTTACATTTATGTTGGGGGACAGTTTTAATTTGGACTGTTCTGGAAAAGAGCATCAGTTAGCAGTGGTGGGGCAGCCTGAGAATTAAGTAGGTTAATTTAATTGAGAAGGTGCCTTGATTGGTTGCCAGGTACCCCTATGGTAGTTTTCTACCTACACACCAGCTTCCTCTACTGTGTGCTTTGAGATCACTTTTCAAATTACATCTCACATATATATCAAAAGCAAATATATTTACCAAGGTTCCTTTATTTTTTTTCCCTTGCTCTTAGGATGCTTTCATAGTTTGGGTTCTATTTAGAGAAAAACATGTGAGGAATAAAAAAATAGCTTTGTGTAGAAGGGCTCTGAATATTGAAGAAAATGTTTGTGCTGAACTTCAGGGGATGAATGGGGAAAACTAACATACATAGAACACACCAAAAAAACCTTACCAGCTGTGAGTTTTTGCCAGGCCTCCTTCCAAGACTACTTAAAAAAAGTGCTGGGGGCACATCCAGTTGCTTAAATATTATTGTGCCTTCAAAGAGCATTAGGGCTTTGCAGATGGCGTTGTTTAAGTGAATACATGAGTGTGTGCACTCATGCACAAAAAATTCAACAGGTTATTGTTGGAGCTACTAAACTGATACTCTGCAATGCTGCTGGATTTTCATAATCTGCTTCCTCCTGCCTCACCCCAGCCCACACTCTTCCCTGGTGCTGGATGGTGGTAATAAAGAAAATGGTTTGCAGATTTCTATTGGAATCAGAAAGGAGTCTAAGCTTTACTGGAAAATCAATTATGTAGTAGGCAAAGCACCCTGTAATGTTCAGCAAAAAAATATGCTAACATTCAGGTCAGTACATTGGAAAACACATTTATCATGATTTCCATGAAAGCCTCAGCCTAGTGTGTCCCAAGAGCAACCTCTGAACTTTCTTGAACCAAACAGTCAAATGGAAAACTCTGCCTACTTAGCATTTTAAAAATTTGCTTCTCTTCTGAGCCTTGAACTGGAAGCTTCATAAAATGGGCCCTTCCATCTCCTCAAAGAGGTTTAAATAAACATTTCCTGTGGAGAAGGTATTTTTTGTTCTCTCTTTTCTTTGACTCAGCTCTAAAAAAGGGCTTTATACAGGTGCCCAAACTTCTTTTACCAGTGATTTGCCTCATGAGACATTGACTATTAAATGCAATTAAATGCACTGAGCATTAAATGTGTGCACTATCAAATTACTGCTTCTGGTAGTCAATAGATTTTCTTTAAATATTTGCTTTTATGTTGTTTGGTGTTTCTCATTTCTATAACAGATTATCATGGAAAAGTTTATATTGACAGTGTTGGTCTAGGTGCTCTACAAATGAAAGGTTAGAGATAGTTAAAGACAGTCCTTCCACTGAGCTATTTACAACCCAGAAAATGTGTGTACACCTGAGCAAGTTCTTGTGTGGTGGCTGAAAGAAAAAAGCCATAAATGGCTGCATGTCACCCAAAAATGGTGTTTCATGTAGCTGTCTGTGTCCAAGGGTATATCCAATCATCCTGGTGTGCATCCATTCCCAACTTCTCTTTTTCTGCATAGGTTGTGAGCAAACCCTTTTTTTGTTAAGTATCTATACAGCTTTCAATAGAATATTTGAGTTAAATAGGGGGAGCATTTGGCATCCAGGTTTGAACAGCTTTTTCTCTCAATGTTAATAAAGTATTAATGTTGTCAGGCTTTGCTTAATTTTTAGTGTCATTCCTCTACACAAAACAGGAATAGTATGGCACACAAATTCACCTGCAGATTCCATCACTAAAAAAGGCAGAGGTTCTCTGCTCTTCACTGCCATGATTTTTGCCTTTGATACATTCCTGAATTGACCTCAAAAACCGAAGAAAAACAGGTCTGGAGGGACCATCAGAAGGAGCCTTGTGCATTCCTCTGCCCGAAGCAGGCCCATCTATCCTTCTGTCATTGCCTATGGACTTTGGTTCAGTTAGAGTTTAAAGCTGTCCCTTTCTGGAAGGTTCACAGCCTATCCAGGTGGTTTTTCATCAGGCTGGAGACCTTCATCACCCTTCCTATTAAAAAGGTTTTTCATGTCTAAACTTTTTTTCCTCTCTGCACAGTTTACGGATATTCTCTCTTGACTTACCAACTGTGAATATGGAAAACAAACTTTTCCTTTCCTGCTTACAGCAGAATTTTAATGTATTTATTAAATACTGTTAGGTCCCACATCCAGTTTATCCTCCTAAGGCTGAACAATCCTAACTTTTTTGCAGTTAATGGTTTTTTCTCTATCATCTCCCCATGTATCTTGTGAGATCCACTGATTTATCCATGTGATATCCTTTTCTGCACTGATTAAATTTGCTTGATAGCATCTTTTATCCACTTTTAATCACCTTTAAGCATTCAGAGAATAGAGTGCATCTCTTTCCACAGTCAGAAATGCCAGTCTCATCCTTTCAATAAAGAACAGAGTTTACCACAGACTCATCAATTCAGTGATATTTTTGGCTAATGAAATCTTGTGACTTTGTTGTTGTTGATGGCTAAAGACAGAGTTTGCATGGATGAAATGCCTCAGATAATTTATTACTAATTGTGATCTTGAGAATATTCTGCAGCTGGTGGGAAAAGATGATTTGGTGGAAGTCTATACATTATTCTTTTCACATTACTTTCTTTTCTCATGGACTATTTCCTGACAAGTCAGTGAAAGGAAACAGCATCAGTCCTAAGAAGGTAATCTACTTAAAATCAAATTGTAGTGAATTTCAGCGTGTGGAGGAAACATTTGTATTAAAATAGTGCTACTGCTGCTGATTGTCTTGAACAGGTGACGTGACAAACACATTTACCCAAAAGTGAGACTAAGGCTTACCATGGTTGGGGAAATGGAAACAGAAAAGTCCATCTCCCACTGCTTTTTGCTTTTCAGTAAAAAGATGATCTCTCTTCAAAATTCATTTTAAGTGTTGAAAGAAACAAAAATTTCAGGGTAAGAAGCACAGAGAAGCACAAAGATGTCTTGCTGAACTTAAGCTATGGAGGTGATGCTTCTAGGACCCATCACATAATTTATTTTGTTTTAATCTTGCAGCTTCTCTCATGGGGAGGTAATTTCTTTTTGGTGTTATGTTGTAGTGCACTGCCCTTCAAATCTGTCCAGACAGGTTTTGGCATCTTTTACTCCAAAATGTGATAATCCTCACATTGATTTGGCTGCTGACATACTAAGCTCTGTCAAAGCTAGTAATGAGCTGTGTTAATTGCTCTCTTTTATATGATTGTACAAAATGTGATTTTTTTTCCAGCTCATATGTTAAGCTTAAATCTTTTCCTGCTGGTCTGAAGGGAAAATGGATAAGTAGGTTTTTTTATAGTCAAGTTAAGTAACAGCTGTGTCTTTAGATTCTGCAACCACCTCTGACTGATAGAGTTATTTCCAGGACAGCCAGTAAACAGAGCTGCATGGCAACACCCAAGGGACAGGGGCACTTTTAAGCATTCTTTACATGTCCAGGAAAAAGCCTTACTGTAGCAGTCAACAGCCTTGAGGGAAATGCTAAGCATGGATATCTTCATTACTTTTCAATTAAGCAGCAAGCTTATGGATTCAGGAACCCTTGAGGGAGAAGTTGAGCTCTGAATGTAGCTCTCAGGGGTCACACTGGGAGAGTTTATCTCCAGAACTCTGTATGTTTGGGAAAGGATCCCAAATATGTGATTTATTGTCTGGAAGGCACAAGGTGGTGAGAAGTACCTTGAGAATTACTTATATCTGATGTTCTGCTGACTGATAGGAACAGGAGGTGCAGAAAACCCAACCCCCAGATTTGCTTGTTGTCATCACTCCTCATTGACTGTGAAAAAGTCATTATTTCTTTGAGCTTGTGATCCCATTAACTCATGTTGTACTCCTATCTCCAGGTTTCTTAGAACCCAATATGATTTCATGGTTTTTAAAAATCTTTCAGCTTCCCATCCTCCTTGATAAGCAATTCCTTCAGAGATGTGTGGCAAGATTACAGAAATAAGGCTGGATCCCTAAAGGATTGTGGGGTGCCTTCCAATAAAGCTGGAAGTTGGCAATGCTCAGAGTTGGTTAGAGAGAATAATCTGCATATGGGGAGATATTTACTGAGACATCACTGTGGAAGAAGAGTGGGAATAATGCCTCTGAACCCCAGTGTGGCCGTTGCAAGGTGTAGACAATGGAGTATTTTGGGAGGCCCATCCATAATGATTGGCTATTGAGGATATCCTTCAGGTACTGGTGCAAACACAGCAAGAATAAAGAGTAATCTCCTAGAAAGCACTGACAGAGACAAGATTCAGGCTGTCAAACCACCACTAAGCTGTTACCAAGGCTTGATAATCTCCTGGAAGCCAACCCAACTCCTTTCCTGTAAGGCATTATTGGAGCAATTCGGGAGAGAGGCACTGGGGTGATGCACTGGCTGCCTGTGCCTGCCCAGGGCAAAATGGAATAAATGGAATATCTGCTGAGTGTCAAAACAGGATGATCTGCCACAGATATGTATGGATGCATCACAGAGGGACAAATAGGGAAAAGTAAGTAGGCAAAGCACTTCCTGTTCAGTTGCCTGATAAATAATATCTCAGATAATGTTCTCTATGTAATGGAAAAAGACTCACATTGGCTTCATTGCCCACACAAAACTAAATGCCTTAAAGGTTAAGGAACAACTATTAAAAATGTGAGGTGTCTTCAATTTATATTTCAGAACTTTATACCCATTATAAACCTGAAGATATTTTATAATTATGCCAACAACAATTCATTAACTTAACATCAAGAACTCCAGAATGATTGAATTAACAGTAAAATCATGATAAGGCTCCAGTTCGTCTTAGAGTTTTAGCAAATAATTTATTATCCAGTAAATGCTTAGACTTAATAACATGTTTTAAGAGTCACTAATTTTCTGTCTTCCTTTTCATGAGTTTCAGTCCCAGTCTCAAAAACCAAGCTGAGCTGCCATCTCCTGTGCAGTGCTCTGCTGATTTCAGCAAAGCTCTGCTGGAGATTCAGAGTCAGTTTGGCTGGAGCCAGTCTCAAAACTGAAGTCTGTGACTGCTGGGGAAAAGGAACCCATTTGTTTCTACATCACAAATTCACGCAGTGCAATGCATACTTAAAATGATCCTGGACTGAATTACCTTGGACAAAAGCAGTTCTGCAGCAATCCTTAGGAGCCTCTGCTTATCACCAAGGTTGTTGGCAACTAGTGCCTAGATCAAGCAGTTGGAACATGGCATAAACGTGATTGTGCAGCTTCTGCTCAAATGTAACAAGGAAAGCCAGAAATCTCACACTGAATTTTCTTGTTGGACTACTCTTATTTTCATTTTTTCAGCCCCATGACATCAATGGCAGTGTAAAAGTGCCTCACAGTGAAAATGGGCTTAACACCTCCAAGGGAAAGTGATTTGATCCCTTCACCTCCTTGCCTGTTTTGTGCAACTGCAGTTCTTTAGGTGTAGAAGTCCTTTTGGTTTACTCCTGCCAGAACCACAGGGGTGGAACAAGCAGTTTCTTTACCAGAAGAGCTGATAAGTCTGTCTCTGTGTGGGTCTGTCTTGCAGGAATGTGCTTCTGTGTGGAGTCTCTGAAAGGAGTCCGAAAGTGTTTGTGTCTGTCCCTGATGGTGAGATTATGCTGCAGCTTTGATCTCTACTGGGGCACTGACAGAGGCTTGCTCTCTCTCTCTCTCTTCCCTCTGGCCACATATTTTCCTAAGGCTGTGGGAATTCTGTGTTGTGGAGTGCTCTATCTGCCATTGGAGTTGGTCAGAATGAGTTCTTGGTTTGAAAAGTTATTGGGGAGGGCCATCAAGACAGACAGCATGACTGCAAGTTGGTTTCTTCAGGAAAGAAGCTAATTAATGCTCACAACCAAAAGTAGTATTTCTATACACAGAAAAAATCCTGTGTGTAATGAAAACATTAATACAAGAAAAAGGCTGAATATTATTTGTGGGGTAGTTACACTTAAAAAAAAAAACCTTTTAAAAATATTAATGTATTAAAAATTTAAGTGCAGAACATGAAGTTACAATATCATCTTGATGTCTCCTTGATCTTGATGCTTGGGGATTTGTGCACTGACTTCAGATATGATTTATATATCCATAAATAAGGGGTGAGCTTCTCCTGTAACTCTACAAAAGATTTTATATCCCATCATGAGGATCCTACCATTTTTAGTCCCAGGAAAAATTCTTATTCACTAAATCAGATGTGCAGTTTAACTGAGTTGGAGTAGGGAATGTAGAGCTTATTATTCTTCAAACCAACTATATGCTGACTGGGTAGTCATTTAATTCCCAGTTTGTTTCTTGAACTGGCTTTTACAGCTACCCAGGATAAAGGAAAATCAGGGGTCACATTACTTTCTTAGGCAACTTTTCATAAAACTTCTAAAGATGAAACCTAAATTCTCATCAGCACAAGACGTCTTTGGTACTTCCAGGCCAGTTTGAAGAATTCCTTTTCCTAAATATGTAGGGTCAAATTCTGCTCTCTTCACTCATGTTGTTCCCATTTCCTTTCATTTTCTGTTGTCCTTCTCAAAATAAATATGCTGAACTTGTCTGTCTGCACAGCCAACACAAATTTTCACAGACAATGAAAAACTTCTGTCAAGTTCACAGGATGTCTTCCTCTGATTAGTCTTGTTAACCAAGACTTAATGCTCTTGTTTTCTCAGTTTTGGAGAAGTGGAAAGATCTTCATTCCAAAATAGATCTCAAGATAAAAATAAGTAGCAGAAGCACTGTGTTTTTATTGTCTTTCCTTGTAGCTTTTTCTGATTCAGAGTTTTTTCTATGAGCTGCTTAGTTCTGTCTCCTGAATAATCTCCAGCACATTAGCACATTCCCAGTGATTCTTAAACAAATTAGCTTGTCTTTTCATGGCTATCTGGACTGACTCAGACAGGAAAATAAAGCATGAATAAAGTAAGCCCTCCACTCTTTCCTTTTGCAAGCAAGCAAGCTGTTACAGGCCCTGAGAAATCTGGCTATATAGAAATAAATATATTACATACTGTATATTTAAGTACAACTTCCCACACCTTTTTCACACATTTTCATCTATTTTTTATTACCTTTGCCCCTTCCAGAAGAGAAATAAAGCCACAGAAATGGAACCAAATAGTTCAGACTGCAATGAATGGGGCACCTTAAGTTTAAATTACTTCATTGAGAAAAGTAGTGGCACAAAAAGGCACAAAAATGTATGGCCTCTTTACTTGTTTACCAGTTTTTCTCTCTTATAGTGGTAAAAATGGAAACCTAGAAGCAGAAAGAGTAGCTTAGCTCTTTGCTCTTGCAATTTTTATGTGCTGTAGTCTATCCCAAATTTAGACTGCCTGTTCCCCTTTGATAGCACTGCAAGTGGCTCTCTGAAATCAAATCAAATGCACCACATGTAGTTCAAGGTCCTTTTTCAGAAGAGACTGGTGATTATTGAATGGTTATTCACTGACAGCAGAGATATGGATAACTGGAGATGGACACACGTCTTGTTGAGGAAAGAATCAGAATTGGTAAGGAGAGATTTCTGAAAGAGCATCATAGAAGGGCATCCTAGGAAGTTGGTAAATTCCCAGCTTCCTCTTCTTGGGAACCAGCTGAAATTTTGGAATTGAGTTCAGACTGGAGTCCATAACAGCATTTTCTGCTGTTACCATCTAGGTGAAGCTCATCTAGGTGAAAAGAATGAACCAACAAAGAGTCTTGTCTCTTCCAGAATCAAGAGAGAAAGGAAGAGAGACAGGATGTTACAGAATGGTAAAGATTTTAGATATGATTATGATTGCATGTACAGAGGGCATGAGCAAGGAGCATTTAAAGCGTCTTGGGGCCTAGGCTATGTCCCTTCATGGAGCTTCATCCTCTAAGTATGACGTAGTTGCTGGTGGATCCAATACCTCATATGCAGAGAAGGCAAAGTGGCAGGTCCAAGTACTCAATAGAAAAATTACATCTGCCTTTCAGGTAGTACTGGCCAGCTGAGGTTCATGCTGTGTATTTCAAAAGAGTTGACATGTGTTCTGGTTTTCCCATCTCTCTATTTCCCAGTGGTTTGGAATTGTCAGGTTCTGAATGACTGGAAACAGGGGAGGCTGCAGTGCTATGGACACAGGTGTGCAGATCGGAGCCCCTCAGACGAGTGTGCAGCTTTGTGCTCTGGGCAAGAATTATGCTCCTCCAGCTGCTTAAAGCGAATGTTAGATACCCAGTAAGAGCAGGATTTGCCTTCCTGGATGGTACAGCTGTTGGAATAAGCAATATGTGACACTGATGATTATTTTAATTTCAGGCAAAGAATGACTGTGCTGCCATCAAAAGTTTTGTTTTGCTTTCAAAGGGGCGTGGGTGCTGTGGGAGGAGGGGTGGAGGGGGGAAAGGCTGCCTGTTGAAATCCAGAAGGAAGTGGCTGTTTTTCTCTAGGTGTTTCATCTGACTGACAGCCCTTGTCTGAACTTACCAGTGATTTGCCATTTCATTAGCTGCTGGGTTTTCAATTTCTGCCTCTTGGAAGTTACACCGCTTTGAACAAGTCCCCACAGTAATTGAATTTGCCACAGAAATAGAACACTGGAAAATTTCATTTTCTTCCCCTTGCGAAGGCAAGCAGGCGGACTCATATTCCTGCTGGACTGCTTCTCCTGCTACCCCTCTGCCTCCTCCTGCCCCATTCCTCCTGCCCAGCACAGCAAAGCACTTGCTGGTGGCCCCCGCCATCCATCCACAGAGCCACAAAAAAGATCTCCTTTTGAATCGGCTCCGAGTGCATCAGCCTGTCGCTTTGTAATTTTCTCCTAAATGCCTTCCACAAATAATGGTTTTCAAAATGAGCATTAACAGGCTTGATTACATGAAATTGTCCTTTTAATTTACACCAGGATTCTATTGATCACACAAGTGCAGATTAAAGTGTTCAATGAAGCCCATGATGAGGTATTAACCAGCTAAGGGTCCTCCAGGGGCCGCCAGGGACGGCCAGGAATATGCTAGAAGTGTACAGTTATTTCCCCATAATGAAGTGGCACTATGCGAAGGCATGAATCGCTGGCAGGAAGAATAGATCGGAGATGATGAGCTCTTCAAAGTCATTTCTCGCTCACTCATTCAGCCTCATGCCCAGATCCTCTTGCGATTCTTCTGCATTACTTGTCATGAAATGCCAGGATTTACTTAGCCAGCTGATGCAATTTTTATGACCTTATTGCTTTTTCACCATGGTAATAGTTTTGAATCAATTTATCAATCCAGCAGTGCCATCAGACATATTGCCCTGAAGATCAAGTCCAGGTCATTCCATCAATTCACTGTGGTTTACGAAGATAGAGAAAAAAGCCAGGCCGTGTGGGCTATCAACTTCAAATGGCTTAGTAAACATGCTGCTGCCACTTTAACTGCTTCACTTCTGACTCCAGACCTTTCTGCTTATAAAAATCAACCACCACGCTCTCCTCCTCTCCCTGCATTTTAATTTCAGGCGTATTAGCCATGCTGCAAATAATCTAGGGGAGAACTGGTAGAGGACTCTTTAAGGGTTTCAAGCCTGCCATGAAAGCTTGGAAAAAACAAGGAGTTTTTAAATACATCTTTCACTGTTGCTTTTCCAGCTTTGTTAGTTTTCTGCTTTTTGTGCATTATCAAGGAACAGCTACATCCTTGTATCAAGAGTACAGAAATTAAGAGAGAATAAGCAAACAGCAAGAAAGCATAGCTTCAGGAACAGATAGCTGGATGTTAAGCTTTACCATATTAAAACTCTTGGTCACAGTACCCAGAAGTCCTTTCCATTTGGTGGAAGTTTGATAGACAAAAGCCTACATTCACACAGCAGAAATCGATGCAAGTTGTATTGGCAGGCAAAGAGGTAGGCTCTGGATGAAATTACACAGCAAGCATGACTAAATCATGGCAGAGATCATCTGGCAAAGAGCTAGCAGCGAATTGTGTCAGGTTAGAGCCAATCCTGGTACTTCACTGAGATTTTAGGATTAGGGAAATGTTTTTCCCAGTGTACATTTCCTTTAAGGTTTTGTAAAACCAATGCTCAATTTTACCCAGCCTGCTCTCTGAACCAATGCAGTCCTTCATAATTTTTTGACACTTAATTATTTGACTTCATTATATCTCTTATAGATCTAGAGAGCATTGCTACAATAATTTTGGAGGAATTCTACATTCTGCCCTACGATGTGAGAGGTATTCCCTGGATGCTAGGAAGCAGTGCATCTTCCTTCACCATTTTCTAGTGTTCACATGCACAGACTCATGAGGAGAGTCACTGAAAGTCTTCCCCTGCCTGACTGCAGCTGTCTAAACTCTGCAAACACGTGTGATTCGGGCACAATCAAAGCCTTCACAGGGAAGTGATGAAACCAGCCAGAAATCACTCACAGCATCCATGCATGGTTTCCATATGTCCAGTGATACGTGGCATAATCTGTACCTTGCTTTCACAAATCTAAGCAATGCCCTACAGCAGGAATAGTATTTGTGGAAACAGGCTGTTGCAACTTGAGACACAGGAGTACATATACAAATGAGATCAAACACGTGTGACCTGAGATGTTTTGAAGCCTGAAAAATCCTTGGGGTCAGAGAACCTACAGAATGTCTTGAAGTCCCATCTTCCTCCTCCCCATTTATACCTGTGCATCTATTAACAGCTGTGACTCTTTCTACATGCCCTGTATTGCTTATTCCATTAGAACAGCACAGTTCTGATAACATTATTAACCAGTAACCATTATAAACAATAAATCAATAAACATTATAAAGCAGTTATCACCCAGATTTATGGAAAGAACTAGTCAGAACACGTGAGGACATGGGCTTGTATCTGATCTGGCTATGAGATAGTTAAGGCACAAATACGTAAATGTATGGGGTAAACACAGCTGAGCACTTCAGTGGTTGTGGTGGAATGATCTTAAATGCAATACAGAGGGAACAACTTTTTTTTGGATAGTTGTAGGAAAAGCAGGGCCAAAAAGGAACTGGACACTGTGACTTTAGCTGGGTGGGAACTTTCAAACTCAGAAAGTGTCAGGGCCAGCTACTGTATATAATGATCCTATTTATACTTTTACAATGATCTTGCTTTATAGTCTTAGACTTTTGGTCTCAGCGTCCAACTTTCAGCACAAGGCCGCTGGGAGCCCTGCCTTAGCTGTATAAGCCTAACAGCTGTTCACATTAGCAAAGCAGGTTCAAATTTATACTTGAAAAAATTAGTGGCTCGTAAAAAAAAATATGGAACAATGACAACCATGGGGAAAAGGTAATAATTTAAGTCATGAAAAATTAACCAGGGAGTGATACATTATTTTTTTAAGCAAAATGTGTTGCACTAAGAAAAAAAAAAAAGAAGCCTGTAGCTTTAATTAATTCTGCTTAACATTAATAGAATAAGGTCAGGCACACCAAAAACTGTTGAATAAAGCAAAAACGTGTGAAAGATATATAATCAGATGTTATTCATAATGAAGAAGGGTTATCTTGTGGTCAATACAGCACCATTATTTTTAAGTTAGAGGTAGGACTGCTGAAAATATACAGTGGCCATAACAACTTACCTGACTAGACTATGAAAAAGGGTTCACATAAAAAGCATTTTATGAAATGATACTCCCATTTCCATGATCAAAATTTATGGCTATTCCTATCTCTTAAACAACCACAGCTTTTGTTCTGTCCAAAATAGGAAGTCTTCCTAGAATGAAGGGAGGTTGGACCAGTTGACCCACTGTAGTCCCTTCCAGCCTTACCCATTCTGTGATTCTGTGCATTTAAAGTCATGGCAAAATGACAAGAATATGTGTTTTGGGAAAATTTCCTGCTAAAAAAGCCCACGTGCCAGGGAAGGGCTCTCAGCCCAGCTGCTTTGTGGGTCTACAAAAGGAGTTATTGGGCAACAACTTCAAACATGTTCATAGTCAGAAACAGCAGAACAGGCCCACATGGTTTCCTTGTGGCACTGTACAGAACCTATGGAAAAGGTTCTATGCAACTTCCTGCAAAAGGAAAATGCTTTTTAAAACATCCAGAAACAAACATGTAAGAAACAAGTGGGCTCCCAGATGGTTCAAGTTCCAATTAACTGCCTTCATTGTTTGCTCCTGAGCCTGTGCTTGGCCTCTCTATAGCACTGGGAGGGATTCATCTCTGCAAAACGTGGGTGCCTGTGCAACTCCTGGCTGGCCAGGTGCCTTTTAGAGTATCTTCTAGACAGTGATTTGTCTCAGGTGTCTTAAATGATTCACTCAGTTCCCCCAGCCAACCCCAGAGCAGAGACTCCCTCAAAGGCCAGCTGAGAATAATTGGCTCATTTGTGCCTGAGCAGACCCCAGGACACCTGGAACCTGAACTTCCAGAGCCTGCTCAACCACCCTGATCTCATACTCTCTGCCCGTGGGCCTGGGACTCCTATTTAAGCTCAAAACAAGCGGTAGGGTTCTTTTCTGGTGTGTCTTGTGTTCCTTATTGGCGTGCTTTGCTGGCGAAGACTTTAAAGACCCCTAGTGACTAACCTTATTTGCCATCACTTAATGATGGGCCTAATCTGCTCTTTCTGAGTGCTGTGGCCGTCTCTTCCTCCTGGATTGCCTGGTCCCAGGGGGTGTGTGCAGCCTTGCTCCTGCTCCTCGAACAGGTACTGCCCAATATATATTGCTAATATAATTTTCTGTTGAGTTAAAAATGTTTAGACTGTCACAGGCAGTATTTGGCATTGCTGATATACTATTATTTTGTCTTGACAAATGACAGAAATGTAAATAACATTCAAAATTTTTGTTTGAGCAATTGTTATAGGAAGATTGTGCAAGCAAAGGTTTATTTTAAGTATCTCTGTTGGCTAATATATAACTATAGCGAGCTTTTTCAGTCATGATGAACAATGCTGGAACACTCAGCCTGTTGTGAAGTTGCTGTAGGTTCACTACTGAATCTGCCAACAGGTCTTCTGGTGGGGATGGAGATGCCATTTATTTATCTCTGAAGCAGATTATATATTTTTTTTCAAATATTTTTGTGTGGTTTCTAAATGTCACTGTCATGTGGAAATACAGTCTTCCTGTTTAATTTCTAGCATGCTGTGTGACTATCCTTGCATCTGCTGCTTTGTCCAAGTTTGTGCTGCACATGATAAGACCTTCCTCACATTTTGTTACCTTGGGGTTATTTCTTTGGCAGAATTTTCAAAAGAAAGTAGGAGCACCTGTATGTCTGTAGGGACAGGGAAAAGTGAATACAACTGATGTCCTGGGTCTTCAGTGGTGCTTAAGTCAAGGGGCACCACCAGTAAAATGTGGGAAAGAACAGGAAGTGCAAAAGTGAGAAAACTGGGATTTTGAGATGAAGGCAGTTCGATAGGCAAAAACTCTGTGAAAGCAAAGCAAAACAAGGAATTCATTCACCACACTCCACAGGCAGACAGGTGCTCAGCCATCTCCAAGAAAGCAGCTTGCCTTCACACCTAGTGGTTTCTTTGGAAGACAAAGGACATCACTCAGAATGTCCCTCCCTTCTTACTTCCCTTTGATTTATGTGCTGAGCAACTGCTGATGAAAGGCTGTGTGCTAATAAACTGTACTCATCCTTAAGGCATTTCTCTTAGAGCATCCCATGTGGATTGCTTGCTATTTCATAAAATACACATTTTCAGTTTTTTCCTATGACCTTGCCTGCTTCATCCAGTCATGGCTGTTTATTGTGTGAATAAATTGTAACAGCACGGTCTGCTTAATTGATTTGTAGGTGCTGCTTGCTCTTTTGTGCATGTTGAATATCCTAAGAGGCATTTCTCTGTAAGCACAGGTATGCAAACAGACAGGTAGGGCCTCTGCATCAGCCTCTTGGCCCTCAAGGCTGTGCCTCTTCAAATTACTGAAAGAGAAGTTGATTTTGGTGTTACAAAAAAGAGCAGTGGAAGCTAAACATTCCATTAAATAAACATTCTCCCAACAAATGCCTGGGTGGGTTTTTTTGTGGGGGAGTGAGTTTGGTTTTTTGGGGATGTGTTGTTGGGTTTTTTTTATAGTTTTAAAGATTTTACTTTTTCCTCCTGCATGGAAGCATCACAGAGATGTGAATAGCAGGGCCTTGCACAGGCAGAAGGTGTGTTTAACAGAGAAATTGTATCCATCATTTACTGCTGGTTATTTTGGATGAATTTGGTAGGGTTCCTTCACAGTTCAGTTACAACTTCAGATCTGATTTTGAAAAAGTGAACTTTTTTTTTAAGTCCAGTTGTTGCCAAGTATTGGTGCCCCATCACAAACTTTCTAATGCTGGCTGTGTTCCATAATGCTGAAGTAAAACACTGAACTGGAAGAGCAATGTTAAACTCAGTTCTTGCTTTTCAAAAAGTGATAACGATGTGATTTTGGAGGAAAAGCGTCGAAGTTAAATAGTTGAGCCTTGAAAAATAGAAGAGGAGAGAGAATTACTTGTCTAGGTTTTAAACCCTTATGCTTCTTTTGGGATAGAAGTCTGATTCTTGAAAATTGCTGGTTTTGTTGCTGTTTTTACTGCCAAGGTCCATATTTTAACAGAAATGCAAGGAGAGAGAAAGCTGCTTTGGCAGGTGCTGACCCCTCTGAAGCTCTGTTATGAAAACAGGTCTCTCCATTCTGAGAAACAGAGGAAGCTGGAAGGTAGTGGAACCCAGCATAACCCCTTACCTCTGCTCCAAACAGAAAGTGGGAAGGCCAAAGCCATTTTAAGGAAGTTGTTGTATAAATTGACTAAAATTAGCAGAGTAAGAGGTCACTTTGATTTACAGATAAATTTCTTCTAAGGGTTTGGTGTTGTCTCAGACTTGTGAAGATTTTTTTTTTTTCCCCTGTGCTTGTTGCATATTTCTGGCCATTCTTGAGTCTTGTGCATCTGTATTCTATTCTAGCTCCCACCAACCTGGCTCTTTCTTCTTCTCTCATTTCCTTAATCAGTATGCTTTTCCATTGTTACTGCCTCAGGCAGAGGGAAGCTGAATGAACTTTACTCCTAATATTTCTTCCTCTGAAGAACCATTAATCTTGGTGCAGTTTTCCAAAGCAGGTGGTATCACTGGTGCTGCCCTACCAGCCTTGTCTCAGTAATAAGCTGATAACTGAGATGGCGAAATGAGCACTACCGAGTTTACTTTTTTATTTCTGACCAGTCAAAATGAGCCTAAACTTTTATTTGCAATGATCAGCTGCATCATCTTGGAATGTATTTCTCTTCAGAAAGCTAATTACTCTCTCCTGGGCACTATGTGTAGTTTTGGGCACTGTTAGGCTACAGGTGAATGAACAAAGCCTAAAAGCTTCTGCCACTGGCCAGGGGATTCCACCTGATAAACACTGACCCAATGAACAGAAAACAGCTCTGTGTGTGTAACTATGCTCCTCTTCTTAAAGCAATGGCAAAACAACTTGTCCCAAATGGTAAAATTAATTTTCATGGGCTCTACCTAAAGTGAGGTCCTTAATTGATTCCATAGTAAATAGGTTGCTGTTGGCTATGGGAGTAGGAGTGCTCTCAGTGATATTTAGTGTAATCCTCCCCATTTAATTCATTCACTGAAGCCACAATTCAGGATTTCTGACGTCAGACTTAATTCCCATAGAGGCCACTGTGGCCTCAAAAGCATTGAACTGTGCCCTTGCTGAATGAATCAGGCAGAAGAAATAGGGATAATCATCAAGGAGGAAAGTGTATATTTATACACGGATCGTTGTCATTGATAATAGCTGAAAGGAAAATGCAGAAGAAATACATAAGGGTTTTAATGAGGGTTTTGAGTAGCAGCTCTCTAGCCACACCGCAGGAGTAATTACTCATCAGAGCTATAACTCAGGGATTATCCTAATGCAGTTTTGTGAAAGCGAACAAGACCTCTTTAAAAAAACACCCACCCCTTTAATCAGTGTTTCCCTTTGACAGCAGGTGCTTTAGCCGTGCCAAGACATTTTTACTATGAAGTCAGTTCAGCATCAAAGTTCTAAATGATGCATAGGATTTCATGGCTAGCTCTGTGGTTTAAATGTTATGACTGATCGGGGCAGAAGAAATGCCTTTTCATTTCACTGATACTACAGGAAAGTCTCATGTTGTGTGGAAAGAAACTACCATTTTTTTCTATACCTTTTCCTCTTCACCACACATCTGAAGGTTTTCCCCCTACTGTTAAAGCGATTCAGTCTAAACAACAAAGCACCATAGGCAGACTGTACAAAGATCAGACCAGTTCCAATGTTTATTAGCTGAGAGTTCTGGGGTTTAATAATGGCCAAAAGAGAGGCTTTCCTTGCAGAGAAGGGGGGGTATCAGCAGCCTTCAACCTTCAGGGGTCTGCCCTCTCCAACAAATATCCCAGTGGTGGTATTGAGCTGTGTGGTTCAAAACTGTCTTTCTTATAGGATCAGCTGAAAGGAGCAGATGTCAGAAGTGCTTCTTTTCACACAAACTAGGCTTCAAACCAAGCTAAAGCTTGGGCTTAATGCTGTGGGGCATAGTGTCCTCTGGGTGTCCAGAGGGGATGTGGCCAAGCCTTTTGTTACCCAAGGTGTGTTATGAACACCAAGAGCAAGAGAGAATTGCTCTATGCACTCTTGAGAAATAATGAGTGTAAATAGAGCAAGGGACACTCTGAATGGCACAAAACATTCCTGTGTGGTACTACAGAGGAAAAGCTGCCTCCTTACTGCTGTAGCTCATCCCTTGCCTGACTCTGGAGACGTGTTAATCTGGCTGGTACAGGGTTAGTCCATCCTGGAGGTCAGTAGAGCAGTTGGATTACCCTGGGGCTTGGTTTATCTTTTCATCTTTTACTTCTGTAACTTCTGATAGGAATGCATGGGGTAAATGTTGTTTATGTGTGGGGCCTAAAGTAAGAGTGATGTTTGTTTGAGTTAGTCAAAGAGGAAAGATTCATGCTTAAAATAGAACATCTGGGTATGACTGAGATGCCATTTCCTAACAGAAGATCCAGTGTAGAAGGGATATATTTATAAATACTGGGGGAAATGGGGCACATGTAGATCTAGTTCTATTGGATATTTATGAAGTGTCATGATTTTATTTAGGCGGAGCTTTGGCAATTATCAACACCAGCCCCATTTATTCAGTTTGAAAGTAAATCATTACCATTTATTTTTGTGACTGCTTTGCTGCTGCGTTACCAGGTGTAGCAGAACACACCTACTGGATGGTCCCACATAGCAGATATGAGGAGAGACATGTATAGGCACATTTACCTCTGTTAATGGCTTTCCTGAAACAAACTGTGCTGTAGCAAGGAGTTTTCAGAGGAGAACTAGGAGAAAACTCCCAAGGTAAAGGAATATCCAGTGAATGTGTAGGGTTCAACTATGGATGCCAGTGTCATGGGAAGCCCTATGGTAAGATGCTTGTGTGTTGTGTGGTCTTCTTAGCAGCTCTGTTTTAACTGCCTTGAAGCCTTTGCAAGTGCTGGGAAGAGTGTTTGCTTACTATAATTTTATTATTTTTGAAAGCTGCTAAATATGCAGAGCACTACCCCAAACCATGAAGAGCATTCTGCTCTTGAATTGTTGTCCATGATGATGAAAGAGGGCAATAAGATGAAAGAAGCATGCCATAACAAAAAAAGACACCAAAATCTGAAACCTATGTGTTTTTACTGGCAGCACCACTTAAATTTCTGGTGATACAGGTGGAAGAAAGAAAATTATTGGAGATGAACCTCTAATGGGCAGCTCTTGGTTAGGCACACTGTGCTTCTTTGAGGATGGCTTGGCCCCTGGCAATGTGTAAGTTTTGTTGGAGATTACTACAATTATTCTCACAATAGACATATCTTTCTGTTCCTTTAGTTTTGAACTTTATAACCAGAGTGCTGTGGTGGGCAAGGGTTGACATTGTGGTTCCCATGGAGATAGGAGCATGATCTTGCCCTATCCTATGGACTGGCTTCAGCAGAGCTCATGGAATGAGTGTTGTGGTTGTGAATGCGTGAGAAATAACACTCCTTGTTACACACCAAAAAAGGGAGCAAAAGTAAAGCTACAATACAAGTAGCTTGCAAACTGCTTTGGGTTTTGTGGCAACAGCTTGAATGAAGGTCTTTGTGCAGTGGAAGGATGCAGGATTCAGCAATTGGAGCCTACCATTGGGTGGTTGTCTGAAGGGATTGAGCCAAAATCCAAGGTTCTGACCTTTCCTGATACCAGCCTAGCATTCAAACCCAAATCCCTTGGCATAGATCCATCTCTGCATGAATGTGCACTGAGGAAGATATGAAATATTTCACTGTCTTACTAATATTACTCTAATTAAAAACAAAACTGAGGGAAAGAATCCAGTCACAGAGAAAAGACTAATTGCCTGGAAGCTGTTAAGAAAGCATAATGATCCTGATGCAATTAATCCACAGGAATGACTGGTTTTTAGGTTCTCCCAAAGGTCCTTCTGCTTTTGATTTTGCCTGTTGCTGGTCAGCAGGTGGAACATGGTGTGCTGTATTTGTGAGTTTTCTGTTCTGACACTGTCCTTGTGGACTTGGAGCTGCCCAGATAAACTGTAATTTGTTTCACTGAAGGAGATGTCTGGAATTCTGCATGTAGATGACTTCTAAGGTGACAATTCAGCCTGCGGAGAGGTGGTCCTGCTTTCTACTTTGAGAAATTTTTTTCTCAGGGAGCAGAAGCGGTGGCTGGTGACATCAGTGCTGCCAGGAAAGCAAAAAAAGCAACCTGTTACCAATGGGTTTGTCTTTTGAAGCAGAGGCACTGGCAAGCTCTCTCATGCCCAAGAATTGATCTGATGGTTATGTGAATTTTATTTGACAGAGGATACACTCAGTCATGTAAGCAACATATTTGGGTAGCCTTGGTCTTGCCTGGTGAGGATTCTGTAGTGAGGTGTTGTCTCAAAGCATCCTCCCAGCTGTAAATGCATTGCCTGGAGGGCAGGAGGGTGTCAGGCTCTAACCTCACCTGAGGAATAAGCCAAAGTTTCTCAAATTGAAAAGGCTTTTTTCAAAATCAGAGTTGTTTTTGTTAGAGGAGGAATGGGAAAGATTTCTTTGGTAAAGTTGCTGTGTCAGAGGAGTGCAGTAGATGGTGAAATATGAAAATACAAATAGCATGGAGCCAACAAACCATTTAGCTGAAAGTGAATGAAAAATAAATATTCTCCTGTAGAGCAAGCAGGATATGTTCTGGACCTGTCTTTCCTGTGACCTACAGGATTTTAAGAGAAAAGCTTCAGAATTTTATTGGCATTGCCACTATGAGACGAACTTTTCTCTCCTTTCTCCCCAGACTGGGGTCAGCTTTAAAGAGAGCATTAAGTGAATGGCTAATGGAATTAAGGGTATAATAATAGAAGGATATAGTGAGACAATTGTATTAACAAGAAATAAATCATGTTGAGTGTAAGGTAAGTGTTTTTTAATTGATTGATGGGAAGGATGCTCCTTAGGTTTTTTCGAGGACTAACAGCCACTTGCCTTCCCATCTACAGTAAAAAGCCAAAAGGGAAAAAGAGATAAGAAAATTATGCAGTGGGGGAGATAAATTATTCAGAGAAGATGGCCATTTTGTGCTGACATCACTAATGTGAAAAAGCATTAAATCTTTGATACTAGCTACATTCCTCAGAGGTTGTGGTGGCTGCACGAGGTATTAGAGATTACAGCTAGAATATTACTTCAGCTTCTCTGCATGCCTGAAGTGGCTTCCCAAGGTGATCCACTAAGTGAAGACTCAGCAATGCCTGTGGGTACCAGGCTGCTCTGAGTTTTTAAATTTACATTATTCTAGTGACTTCATCAGCTCCCGTGTTTTATGTAATATGGGCTGGAGATAGAGGCAATGTGTGTAGAGACTGATTTTAAGTGTGGAGCTTACACCTTGCACGTGTATAATTCCACTGAAAAGGGAGAGATAGGAATGATAAATCTAAAGTGAAGCTTTTAAGGCCAAATCTTCCTGATCTGTAAATAATCTGATTTTAAAAGTAGAATCATGGTGTCAAGCTTGTACCTCTTCAGGACCTGGTTTTCTTCAGTCAGAGAGTGGAAAAATTAAGTCCTAGCTAAGACGCTACTGGAATGGAAACTTTGGCAAAAGGCAATTAAGAGTTACTACTAAAGGTCTATAGAGTACGTGAGTAAAATCAAAGCAATGTGAAGGAAGAGAGGTCATTTTGTGGCCTTTTTTTTTTTTTTTCAGTTGAGAGCTTTTAAGCAGTGCAATTAAAGTGCCTTTCATTGTCAGTAATTCAACAGGACCCTCTGTGTGATGCAAGACCTTAAATCTAACCTCATTTTATTCCTCAAGACTTTAATCAACTGTTCCCCCAACAATTCCCCCAGCTATTCAGTGCCTGTGTGTGCTGGTGTTGCTGAGGTCAGAGCTGCAGTTGGCAGCCTGCACTGGAGGAGGTGCCTGTGTGGAGGCTCACCTCTGCTGCTGGGCAGCATAGGACACCACTTCAGCAGCCTCACTGCTGCAATTATGTGCTGTGCTCCCACAGTTCTCCATCAGAGAGGCTGGGGTGTCTGGGAAGGCTGTTGCATGGAGCAGGACTCGCTTTAGGAGGAAGAAAAAATTCAACAGGCTTTGAGAAAGATTGGGAGCCGTTAGTGGTGTGGACACTGTAGGAAACTGATGTGAGTGTACGAGTTACTGAGGCTCACTGCATTGTCAGAGAGGCTTAGGGAGGTGTGGTGACCCACTGAACCTTTTAGAGATGGTCAGCATAAGAGGATTTTTACTTCAAATAGGATAACCCCTGGCTACTTGTACCACTTAGGCCACAGGTTTCGCATACAGCCCTTTAGTGGATGTTAACAACTGGGTTAATGGGTCTCAGAGTTCAGAAATCTGGATCAATCTCATCAGGCAACTTGAGCATAACTGTGGTGCTGCTGTTTGCAGCCAACTTGAGTTACATATGAACACACAATTTTTCTTCAAATGAAGGAATAGAAACCTGTGTAATTTTTTGATATGCTTGTGTAGCTCTCAAATAAAGCAAACCAAAAGTGTTTTCAAACGGTCAAGCTTAGTAAAATGCAATAAAAATAAAACTGAGATCTCTAATTAATGTATTTTTGAAAGGTAGTCTCACAAAAGTTGTGAAGTAATCAGCTTTGGATATTGCTGTTATCTCTGAGGAGGAATTGGCTGTGGTGCTGCTGTCCTGCAGCTTCAGGACAGCATGCTGTCTTTGCATTAGTGGTGTCCTGTGGTCAGCCTGTCATTGACTTGTCAGCAGCCAATCGCACCAATTTTTGACCAAATGGTGTCATTTGCTATAAATTAATTTACTTTTGCCATTAAGTGCAGACAGTATGTGGTCAATTCAATTTTGTCCATTAGAGACAATAACCCTAGCCAAGCTCTTTGATGCTGTTCTTAGTTCACCCCTTGGGAGTACTCCACTTACATCTCCAGAGGTACTGGTAAATTTATATTATCATTCCTTGTCTAATATTCTTGATTTGTTGGCTTTGCTTTAATACATGGACAGTTAAGTCTAAATGCAAAGACTCTTGCACAGAATAATCTCAGGGCTGTGAAAGTTCTGGGAGGAGGAGAAAGCAGAGAGATTGTGTGTAGCAAATCCAATAATTATCTAGTTTGGAGAGTGGTGGTTATTGTGTCCTTATTCCCAGGCTGACAGAGGTGACTGGTTTTACCACAAAATACAGTGGGGGCTCCTGGGTTGCTCAACATGGCCTTAGGTTATAGCACAAGTTATATATGTATTTAGATACTCTGCTGATGGGGGTCACACTGCAAATAACTCTGCAAACCCTGATTTAAGTATTATTTATTATTAAACTAATATAGAGACATTAAGATGGTAGTGCTTAATGACTCTTCTGTGGCTTTCTCAGATAAGAGAGAATCTTCTAAACTGTTTTCTTTGCCTCCTTTTATATCCAAAGGAGAAAGAAATACATGAAAGGAAATTTCTTTGCGTCCTGTCCATCTTTACTCATTTATACTCTCGTATAAACCCTCGCATCCATGTTCTTTAGAAGATGTTTTTTCTTGATCCCCTGTGACATGATGAAAACAAGTTCTCTCTGCTTGGGCAGTTCTAGAGATGTTGAGTGCTGCACACACCCAACACTGTGTTTGCTCCTGACTTAACACAAAGAGCCAAGTTTTGGTTTGGTCTACAAAGCAGTGCCAGTGCCTGTTGCATATTATCTGTTGACAGTGTGTCTGTGTAGCAGGCACTTGCAGAAGTAATATTTTCCCCTACTGATTTAAAAAGAGTAGAAGCCATATGGAATAGTACATAACTTCTTGTGGTCATGGATTCACTTTTCCTCCTGCTTGTCCAGTTAATGAAGAAATGGTTTTGCTTCAGTCTTCTCTGTTACAATGTTATGTTTTTCTTTATAAGACCTGGTTATCTAAAAGCTGGATCATGCACTGGCTTGACAGAGCCTAATTACGTGGAAGGCAGCTGTGACTTTACTGTTGGGCCTCTAAAAGGGAGGAAAATGCACAGGGAATGACATGGAAACAGCACCTGTGCAGGACACAGAGAAACACTGTTCCTCCAAGAGCACATGTGGTCTGCTCTCTATGTGGTGTAGGAGCCCTTCCTACAATACTTCATTGCTGTATTTTTGACTGTTTGTGCAGAATTAAAAGGTGGTGGGAGGTTGTTATGCATTGGTAGTGCTGCACACTTTTGGCAAGCTTGAACAGAAAGATCTCGACTCCAGTTGTGAGCCTGCAGCACTCAGAAGGATGGAGGAAATGCTGGGGAACATGGAAAAATGCTGGGGAACATGGAAAAGTATGAACTATCAATCTCTGAAAAATAAGAAAGCAAACCTGATCTATGTGATACCTTAACCAACATGAGGAACAGAGGCTGCATGTTAATCAGAGAAACTTAAAGAGGTAAGAGACCACAGGGAAAATATCTCCATTTCTTTGGGTTAATGCAGTATGCTAGCCTTCTACCCCTTGAGGCAGTAGGATCAATTCAGGTTTGGGTCACAAGTGGAAATGAGGCTAGCAGACTCATGCTAATCTGTAGTGAACATTTGCCTACGTTGTGAAGTCACTGTGTGATACGGCAGGAATGGGCAGCAGTGTTTTCAGGGAGTCTGGAGGAACTGGGTCTGCCTTGGCAGTTGCGCCTGGAAAAAACCATAATCTTTGTTCTGCTTAAACCTGATTCCCAGGTATTTTGTCTTTTTGCTTTGTTTTTGTTTTTTTTTTTTTTTTGTGAAAAACCCCCACAAACAAACACTTGACTCTGCAGCAAGGTCTACTGTATTACTGTCCAAAACAAAGGTGGTCTGGAAATTATTGCTATGGCTGAAATCTGGCTTTTAATGCACGCACGCTGCAAAGTGCCTAAACCAATGCTGGTGGAAGGCAATTCTGGCTCTCCAAATATTTTGACTTCTACCACTAATAGTATCTTCAAAGCAGATGCAGGAGGTCTTCTAAATGGTTGATACTTCTCAGTGAGTAGGGTGGTCAAAAAAAAAGTTGTAGGAAATAAGAAAAACAATAACTTTGAATTTTAAGGAAAGGAAGTAGAAGAGTAAATGCTGTAAAAGTGGGAAAGGGATGGATCAGAAGATCTACAGGTGATAGTCTTCACATGATGGGCTTCAAACGGGATTGTTGTTGATCCTGAAGGGCCTGAGATGGAAAACAAACTCAATTTTGGATTCTAGCAATTGCTAATTCACAGGATAGAATTTGCAGGGAGCTAAAGTAAGCTTATGAATTAGTAGCTTGCTGAGTCTCCTGGCATATATTCTTCTTAAAAGGTTAAGACAAAATTATGTCAATGTTGCCGGGTCACTTGCTCTTGGTTTGAAAGTGGGAACAAGTGTAAAGCCAAAAATTAAAGGGGAAGGAAAGAAAAAGAATGTCAGTGTTGTGCAGAGCTGGAGGTGTTTAAATATGTCTGCAATCTGCTCCATTTCTAAGCTTTCAATTCACCCATTCCTTAATTTAGCTACAGGAATTGCTTCTTGTACCTTGCCTCACAACTCACCTGCTGCTGCTGTGTTTTTCCTGGGGTCTTTTTCTTTGACTACTTTGCAAAATGCTAGAAATAAGTTGTCCCCTCAGGATAAAGACTTAGGGTGCCTTGAAAATGTGTCTGCTGCTGTGTTAAGTGGTGTAGTTCCTGCCCTTTTGATTTCTGCGGCGTGGGGACTGAAGTGGGAGCTCAGTGGGCAGCCTAGCAGCAGGAGAGGATTGGACAGTGTTTGCTGGCTGTGCCTGCTCCTGTGCTGATGGCCTCAGGAACTGAAATTCCACCAGCCAGCCCATGATGGGACCTTGTGGCCCTCTCCCCATGGGCTGACTCTGTAGGCACAATTGCCATTTGCCAGCAGCTGTGGGGGCCCTAGGTGGGAGCTCAAAATAGCAGTTTCCCTGCAGAGTTTTACTCACTATTAATTTGCAACAGGTGGGGGGTTTTCTTCCTTAATCAGAGAAACTTCCATTTTCTTTCAGACTGATAAGTGGTTACCTCTGAGTGTACAGCAAAGATTGACTCCCCTGTGTTAAACACTTCAGTCCCTGGAGCTGATGTGGGGAGCATTACCACAGTGGGAGCCTGAGTCTCTTCTTGCTGGCAGGAGTTGTGTGCTAGGTCAGTGTTTCTCAACCCTGGCTTTGCCCCTTGGCAGTGCTGGGGGTTATCAGCTCAGTTGCTAATTACTGGCTTTATCAGGACCTATTTGTTGGCTATTTGTGCATCCTGATGAGGAAGATGTGCAGACTGCAGGTTTAGAAGCATGAGCTTCATTCACCACCTTTCAGATGGTGAGAAGGATAGAAGGAACTGACTTCTTGGCACCAGGATATCTTGCCCAGGATATGCCCTGGGCAACATAAGGGTGTGCTCCTGGAGGCTCAAGGGCCCTCCATGCTGGCACAATGTGGACAGCCATTACTATCTTCCCCTATTTTTTGTTCTCTTTCCACTTTGATATCAGCAGATCTTGAGGGAGCCGACACCTCACTGCAGGCCTTAGTGAGAAAGGCAATTTCCTCTAAACACTGGTAGAAGAGTACTTGCAGAGATTCTCTTAGTTTAATCCAGTACAGGGGATGACAAGCCTCATACCTCTAAACTGGTGAGGCTCTCCAGCAGAAAACTGTTAGTTGAAGGGATTAATATAGTTCTATAAATTATTACTACTGATGTGTGTCTATAGGTTTTTGAGTGGACAAAATGGGATAAACCCCCCCTGATTTTTGACCCCAGGGAGAAAAGCCAATCCTCAATACTTAGCTCCTATGTATAATTTTCAAAATTCTAAGTCACAAGGCTCATGAAAATTGTTGGTTGGTAAATCACTTCCAGTAAATGCGTTTGTGTAAGATGTTTATTTGAATGGTCTAATCTCATTCTGGGGTGGCTTTTCCTATTAAATACAAAGTAACCACATCTGGTCCAGGAAATAACTAATCCATGTCCTACTAGAAGCTGTTCCAAGGAGAAGCCTCAGGTACTTCATATACCCTCTCTTCTAATTTTTTTCATTCAAGTCCCTAGACATCTCCTATGTCTAGGAGGAATATCAAGAGCTTTGCTTGAGCTGCGCCTTGGAAATGCAGAAGACAAGGTCCCTTAGGATCTGGGGAGATCCAGCTAAAACAAGTTTGGGGTCACTTGAGTGGCCCTGCTAACTTTGCACATGCTGCAGCAGCCCTTGCAAAGACAGAAATGGCAGTATGCTCCCTTCACCTTGAGAGTCAATGCTGGGGTCAGATCCTTTCTGCTTAAAGCAGCAGTGTTTGAACACCGAGCATTTGTCCACGGCATTCAATTATGCCCCAGCTTGTGGGAGTTTTTTGTGCTTTTTTTCCTGATACAGATTTTAGAAGTTTTTATTGCAAATGTTGAGGCTGTGATAGTAATGCTGTCTAGTCTAAAGGCCTTTCTGGTTTTCTCAGGGAAAACTGAATTTGCACTGGAAATGGGCAGAGCTATTAATTGCATGGTTTGCTGCTCAAACTCAGAGCAGGCTTTCATCTAGACAAGTGAGAGAGATATGAGTCCACATCTATCTTCTCCCTACACATTTATTTCTTTTTCACATATGTAGAGCCAAGAGCAAGAAAAAAATATTCTTTTAAAAACTGTAAAGTGCCATATTATGAATGAAGCATATGTTATGAAAAATTATGGATTGGAAAGTACCATCACCAAGCTGAAAGGAAAGGGCACCCTGCTGAGAGACAGCTTAACAAGGACACACTGCAGGAGCAATAACCAAATTGAGACATTAAAATATGTGTTCTCTCTCAAGCTGTCAGCAGAACTCCGTCCTTGCTGCCTTCTCCCTTAACTCATATTTTGCAGTGGACGCCTGTGGAGGTTCTGCTCTCTGTCCAAAGAATTTTGGGTGCCATTTCCAATAGTGGAAGGTGAGCTGTGCATGACAGGCTGCCCTCTAAGTGATGGTTGCAATTAAACTCTCTGGAGTGTGCAGCTGGATGCCAGGTCAGTGAGTGCTGCCACATCCTGAGGACCCATGGGCAGGGTTGGGGCTGGGGGTATCAGTTCTGACATGCAGGAGTTGCCTGCTTGTGCTGCAGCTCTTGCATGTCCTTGGAGGAGCCAATTTACTGCTTGGTTTATGTTCTCTGCCTTTAAAGCAGAAGTGATAACATGCATTTGATCCTATTTTCCTATGCTTTTAGAATCCACTTGCATAGGTGAGGGACATGTAATGAACAGATGACATGAAATGAGGATCTGTTCCCTAAAAAGTTACAAAACTGCCAAGAAAAACTCCTGAACTGAGTTTTTGTCTTTATGCTTGGATGCTGACCCAAAGCAAATGTTTACAATTACAAATCTGTAATTAATGGAAGTTCAGTTTAGACCTTGTCCTAACAGTACTTGGATACCAGATAGAAAAGCAGAAATTCTTAGTCCAATGGTGCAAATATTTTAGCCTGGATTCTGCTGATACTCTTTTATAACTTGGCAATGTTTTATGTGAAATATTGGGATGCTGGTCACAGACTCCCTAGTAATACAAAATTCCTACTGGCTGTTCCTTGGAGGCCAGCAGATAAAATTTCAGGGACCAGGATTTCAGTATATTGAGGAAGATTCTAACAGTCTTTGAGTATAATCGATAGACTGCAAAAAGTGGGAAGAATATTTTTGTATTTTCCTGAATTTTTACAGGTCCCTGTTGAGCTCTCTCTGGCCTCCTTGAAGCAAAACAAATAACAATCAGCCTGTTGAGACTCTAAGAGGTAAAATGACAACAAATTTTGCTGCTGTGAAGGCTGCCAACATGCAGCTTTAAAATATTGCTGAGAAAACTAGATAATCAAATCTTGTTAAAAGAGTTGTTCAAATACAAGATGAATGGGTTGACCAGACCAGCTGAAAGTCAGCAGTTGTGTTTCCATTGCAGTGCTGAATTAAGCTCATGTATTGGCCCCTTCCTAAATCTTTGACTCCTATTTCTGTCCTGGAAGTGCTGAGGAGAGGCTTGTGTGCCTTTGCCCTGCTGGGTTCCTTGGTTTTGCTTAGGTTGATCTGCTTTTGAACAAATGGGATATGCTCAGCTCCCTGCAGTTGCCATTGAAAGCTGCTTTTTGCAAAAGACTGGGGGTTTTTGGCTGTCTGATCTTCCCTCAGGAGCAGCTACTGCACAATGCCAAGGATATGATGTCTGGTTCAGCAGAGGGGTGCATCATGAATGGCTTTCCCAAGCTGAACAAATCAGGCTCTGCCACTTCTCTTTCACGAGCGCCTGGTTGGCTTGACTTGAGTTAAGTTCATTCCCTAAAGGGCAGCTGCTTTTTCCACCTGCCTCTACATCAGCACCTCAAGCATCTGTTTGGATATGCTGATAATTATTGTGAGAGTATTAGAATAGCTGAGGTGTTGCTAATGTGATGTGGTCTTGGGTGAGCAGGAGATGGGTTGTCCCTCACATTGTTTTGCAAGTTCCTCTGTGGACCAGAGAAATGTGAGGGAGCAGCTGTCCTGAACTGAAACAGCAGGAGAACAGATCTGTGTGTTAAGAGATGCAGCATCTGAATTCAGTGTATCCTGGTGAATTTTTTTGGTCGGTGCCTCTCCCTAGCTGGCTCCATTCCTCCCCTCACACAGCCCCCTGCACCCATGATAATCATCCACCCCCGGCTATTATAAGCAGTACAAACAAATGACAAATCTCTGGGTGCAGGAAGTTAACAAGAGGCTGATCAGTAGCTTTAGTTATCTTTCCTTCATGTTTATTGCAGTCTGCTGCAGTTATTTCAAAGGCACTGACATTGATCGACAACTTCTATTAAGGCCCATCCAAGGCAGCTGGATTGAACAGATACATTAAATAAAGCAGTTATTGCTTTTCATTGCCTTTCCGTAAAATATCACTGCTAAATAGCTTCTGCCATCAGATGCAGTTAGGTACATGGTTTTAATTTGAGGGACTGCTTTATAACACTGCACAATTGACACTGGTCTTTGTTTCCCCTACAATAATGATTGTGTACATCCTGGAGAATTGATGAGCTGTCTTCTGAGGCGGGAGGGGGGAGCTGGGGAGGGGGCAGCTGCCTTTGTTGCTCTCGCTCTTTTTTATACTTGCCATGCTTGTCAGTTGTTTGCAGCACAGACAGAAATAATGTCAAGCGGGGCCCCTTATCTCAGGATGTTGTAATGTAGCTGCTGTAAGCCCTCGCCTGGAGGCGAGATAAGAGCAACCTTACAAGCTTGTTGGGGGAGCGAGGAAGGGGGGCAGCAGTGCCATCGCTGGGACAACAATGGCAGAGCTGTCACTCGCACGTTATGACTCTTTCTGGTGCCAAGGAAAGATATGTATGCTGAGTGGTGAATAACAAGCACAAAAATAAAAGTCCCGAATGTTCATCTAATAATGATGTATTTGTAACAGGATTATACTGCCCAATGATATTCTTTCTTTATCTCCTCACTAAATGGTGGGGCAGCTGTGTGCTTTGGCAAGGCATGATGTCCTTTCTTTTGTGTGCTGCATATTAATCCTTTATTGAAGTAATTAAATGTGTGCTTAATGGCAATGAGCTGGCAGAATGAACGTACAATTGAATTAGCAGTTATGATGGGGACCATGCTACAAGATGAACTAAATGCAATTACTGTAGGCATTTTTCTCCAAGTTGAATCTGGCTACATGACATGACTTAATTACAGGTTGTTAGACACACTCTGATCCCGCAGCGGTGCATGTGGAAGTACAGCTTCGGCTCTGCCGTGTACCTGTAACACAAACACAGGCACCATTCACTCAGAAATTCAGCCTGGTGTCAATGCAGATTCCTGCAGGCAGCTCTTGGTTGTGCTGGAAAAACACAGATTAAAAACCAGGCAAACAACAACAGAGCTCTGCTGCTGGGCATCTGGTGTGGTCTTTGACCAGGTCCTTGTTGTTTGGTGATCATCCCCCCTTTTTCAGGGAATACTTGTTCTTCCTTGAGGACAAGGTGGATAAAGAACAGGTAGTAGTCTTTTGTGTAGTCCTCTTCTCAACATGGGTGCCTCTGGTCAAACTCAGCTTTCAGCAGGAGTACTGCCCAACTTGTCTGACCCCAGCTGGACATCTGTAGCCTAGCAGGAACACAGGAAGCTGGTGTTTGGAAACGTTTTGGAAACAAAAAGGGAAAGGCAAAGCCATTCTAAGGTTTTAATTTTCAATCCTGACCAGGTTCTACAACATGCCCTACAGCTGCATCAGTGCTGTAATTTAGGATGTGGTAAATTGCTGAGCTTTCTGACACTAGGGGGACTGTAACTATAGTATTGCAAGTACTGATTTTACAGCTCTTCAGTGATATAATACGTCAAATCCTAAGTTCCCAGAGGAGTTTTGCCACTGGTTTAAAACTAGGCTAAGCTTCAGCTGTCACCAAGGGAAGGTTTGGTCTGTTTTGATAACTATAGAGTCTGGCTCACCGTTAGCAGCACAGAGACGTCTCCAGTGTCAGGGCCTGCCTTCTGTTACTGAAGCACAGAAGGTAAGAAGTCCTTGCCCCATGCTCCTCTACTCTTAGTGTTCTGTTCCTGCTCTAGCAGCATTGCATTTCTTTGAGGGAGGCAGACTCAGATGTATGGAATCTTCAGGGAAGGTCCTGAGTAGGGAATGTGTTGTGGCCACTCTGGCCTCAGTCTGGAGGCAGCACAAACCTTTCCTTACATCAGCAAGAGCTCCGCTGCCAAGGGCTTAGCAAGTCCCAAACTGCCAATCTCCTCCCACCTTTCCAGATGACTGCAAACATTCCAGGATTCTCTGAATTCCTGTGCAAAGGATTCCAGATCAGTCTTGCATTTGGGACTCTCTTGTATTGTCTGCAATTGAATTTCTAACTCTGAGGAGAAGATGGTGGCAGAAGTGATGATGAAAGCTGGTGGTATAATGTGTAACCATGTATGAAACAAAAGATGATGTTTTCTATTCTAACAAAACAAGGCAAGCCTTCTGGTCACCAGGACTCTCAAGGTTTATTTTACAGCCTTCGTTCTCTTTGGTGCCATAAATGAAACCCTTTCAGCCCTAATGACCACAATGACTTTCCTCGATCATGTTATTGCTACTTTGGCACATTTATTGCTTTCACATGCACTAATGGATGAGTTTGGATATGTTAACAATTTATATATCATTTGATCCTAAAAAATAGCCACCTCCCACCAACCAAACTAACTTAGCCTTGAGGATTGAGTAGCTTTTAAGGAGTATAAATGAATTTAATGCTTTAGAAAGAGCTTCTGTAAATTATGAACATGACACCTATTACATTAAGCTGCATTAAGCATTAATACATCTTCATTACTGGCAGGTTGCCCAAACCTCCAAGGTTGAAAAAGCTGCCTGAAATGCCCAACGTGGTAGTCACCTAAGCTGAGATTTATGACCTCTTTTTGGGAAGATGGGACACCCTGACTCTCAATGTGTTGCATTTGCCCATGAAGAAATGTCCTCAGAATACCTGTTGCATGATGGCTTTTTTCCTAGAGTTTTGCTAGCTTGTCTAATCCAAGTGTCAGGCTCCAGGTAAAAAGGTGTGATAAATCTCATGGAAGCTGCTGCAGAAATAGAAACTGGTTTCACTAACCTTTTTAAGCCGCTGGTAGTGGCAGATTTCTTGGCAGATTTTTCTAACCACTGGCCAAAAATTATCTCACTGAGCATGTAATTGTCATTTCTTATTGTAAATCCTTTCTGCACTGTAGGCACCAAAGGCTGGAATTGCTGAATTGGTGTTTCCAATGGTTTTGGAGAAAGAAAGTCTAAAAAATAATCACAGTACATTAATGAGAGCCTGCTCTACACGGTCAGGGAAAGAAATAAAAGTGATTTTAGTGTCTTAAAAAGCAATATCCATTAGACTCAGATTTGGCTAAAAGTGGACTGAAAGGCTCTTATTTCAACAAGATGTACAGGCTCAGGGGAAAAAAACAAGTTAAATGCTTCTGACATTGTAATTGATTTTATGTGGTACATTTATGAGACTTTCAATTCATGTTCCAGATGGGATTTAGCACTGAGATGTTATTGCAACTTCTGAGACAGTTATGTTGTCATTTCGAAGGAACAATTTGGTGGTTCCTCTGCTTCCAGAACAAGTACTGACTAGGTTTCAATGTTTACACCTTACCACAGAGAAATACTTAAACTGGAGATGGTTTTCCCATGGATGGGAGAATACGTAGCACATCTTGGGAATTTGGGTGCCACAGGATGCTGTAGTGAGCCTCACGTTCGCAGGGAGAGGGTAATCCACTGTCTGGGAGAGGATGTAATATTGGGGCTGCAACCCAAGCCTAAAGCAATGTGGTCACTATATGAGATGGAGATTTAATGGATATTGTTCATGGTGTTGGAATATATGAAGCAATAAATTGCTGTTCTGGATGATTTAATGCTGAAGCAAGGTTGAGGACTTAGGTAACTGCACATGCTTTACTGCAAATACTAGCTTTGCAGAGGTAAATGTATAACATAATAGACAGCACAGGAGGGAAGGAAAAACAAGCAAACCCCAAAGCCCTTTAATCAAAGCAATATCCCAAGATTCAAAGTCAAGCTCACAGAAGTTGAGAAATACCATATTTAAGGTAACCTATTTAAATTACATACTCTGGGAATGTGTGTGTGCATTTGTGTGAGAATATTTTTATATGGGTTTCTATTATATAAACACATGTTTATTTCTTCCAGATATTACCAGCTTCAGTGCACAGCATGAGCCATGCACAAAGTGTGAAACAGCTCCACAATGTTTCTTCCTGTAGTGATGGCTCAATGCCAGGGGTTATGTAAACCTTGCAATAAATATGCATTTAATAATTTCCTGGTGTTGTTCATTGTGGCAACTGTCACTGCTGTGGACAAATATTAATGAATTTTATCTTTATTGCTTTCCTGTGAAACAGCCAACTAACATACTTACATCATCAGGCGTAATTCACCAGAAGTCAGTGAGAAAGTTTGAGTGCTTCAAGTTAAGCACATGCTTAAATCTCTGTGGGATAGGGGCCTCGAATGCCTTCACTGGATTAGTGGCAATGTGAAATTGAAAATAAATTGTAAATGACATTAGTGTGCCTTATTTGAAACTGTGAAGCTTACCAGTGTGTCCTGAAAAAGCACATTAAGAGGAAACACTTACACATGCAGAATTTAAACACCTGCCTATGTCTAACTGGAGCTGTATTTGCTGTTCCTTGGCTTGTTTGCTTGTTTTCCTTGCTGTTTGCAGGCAAACACATGTGGTGGTATTGTTTGTTCTCTTAGCTGAAACCTAATTCAGAAGGACCTTGTGTTTTAGGGAGGTTATCCTGGTTCTATCAGTGTCCATGGCAAAATTCTTGTATTGAGAAGGGCATCCAGGACGATGTCCCTAAAGGTGATATGCCATAAAAGCTTCCTTCCTGCTGTAACATGCCTTCAGCAAAGCTCTGTGCCTTTTCCCCCCTCCAAGAAGTTTGGTGTTTCTGAAGAACATACTTGCTTACTTCATTAACTCATCCTGTGCAGATTGTCCAGCTGACTGTGTGTTTCTCAACAGAACAAATAAGATCTGCTTCTTTAATTTTAATCTTTTCAATTTTTAACAGAGACTTTTCATGAACAATCATGTTAATTATTTGCCCAGGCCTTGTCATAAATGAAATGTTTGCCAGAAGAATTAACTTCACATTTGCTTTATTATTACTCATTATTTCCTACAGATTTTAAGTTGTACAAGGGAAATATGGTCTTGAGCCTTTTTGACTATTGTAAAATTCTGTTCATAAGCTGGCAGAAACTATGGGTCGCTATTTGATTTCTGAAAAAAAAAAATTGCATCTACAAGCTTCAAAGAAATTGAAAAAACATCCTTAGAACTTGAATACAATAAGTGAATCAACTCTAATTTTGAAGCTAAGAATTCACAAGTGTATCTATACATGAGAAGATCAAGTTCTTGGGTTTTCTCTGGAAGTTAGAAAAGGCTGTATATAAGGTTAGGATCTCTTTTAATTGCAGGCTTGTATGTTAATTGTATCCAAAGCCAAAAGTACATCAGGTCTGTGGTTTTGGTTTTGGTTTTTTTTTTTACTAAGTGCTGTCCTGTCTCTAAAAGATGTCATGGTTTGGTACCATGATAGTTCTTCCTTTTAGGCATGGGAAGAGAAAACATAGATGTATTTAAAGCATGTAAGCTTCTTCCTTCTCAGTATAAGCCTTGTATTTCTAGATGGTCGATGTTACAGTAAAGAACTTAGCAAATTGCTCTCTACTCCGCTTCACAGGGAAACTGGGGTCAATTTACAACACAGCCCCTGGCTTAGTAAGTACACACAAAGAGTTTTGCAGGCTTCAAGGCCTGAAATTCTTTCTTGAGAACAGGTATGAGGTGGATAACTATTTGTAATGCTAGAAGAGTGTACAGTAAACTGTGTATATGTATTATATGTTTACATAACACAGTCATAATTATTTTTATATACATATGTACACTCTGAGCAAGAGTAGCATGGATTAGGTGCTAAACTGAGTTTTAATGTGACACAGTACCTTGTGTATAAGTGTCCAAATGTTGTTGTCAGTTTAATTTTCTGTACCTGTTAGTGATCCACAGTGATGTTACGTGGAAGAATTTAATATAAATAAATAGCATTTCTTAAAATAAGAATGTTTAAAAACTATGTGAATATCAAATATTTATCAAACAAAATATTGTATTTCATAGACATGAAGCTGAGAGTTCTAAACCCAGAAAGTTTTCCATGTTTAAGTTTTCTCTCACAAATAAGTAGAGGAAAAGGTAAGAGTTAGACATCCTAGCTGTTGCCTTTAAGCCAAGCATCTGAATGCATTTTACTGTGCCTAGAACAATGCAGAGTGACCTTGGACCCTTTGGGTGAGCTCTCATACTTAGTTAAGTATGGATGAAGACATCTGAAGTGTTGGCTTGTGTTGTTGCAGCTTCAGTCCTAGCCAGTGGGATGCCACATGCACTGAAACCATGTCATAGTTAAAACTGTACTGCTTGATTATTTTAATGCTGCTTGAGCACATGTGCGCTGGGGCAGGGACCAGCTTGATGTCTCTTTCACAGTTTGAAGTGGATATTGTTTCTCTGTTGAGTGAGTTAGTAAGAAAATGCTCTGTTATTATAAGTAAGGACTGCTTTGTCCCCATGTAGCCCTCATTTGGTGTACCTGATTGCTTCTTTATTACTCAAGGGTAACCTAAATATCAGAGGTGAGTTCAGTTTAATGAAGCAAGCTGCTTGTAAGGCACATGGAACTCTGCTGGTTGTAGTGAATCCCTTAATAACCTTCTTGGTGTCTGTCTCCCACCCAAAGAGCAGGGCAGCAACTGATCTGATGACCAATTTCAGCACTGTTTGATTGAAAATGATTGAAAATTGGAAGGCAGGTACAGGAATGAGCTCTTTGCATAAATGGTTTTGTTGCTGGTAATGTCCAAACCACTTCAGTTTCAAGGCAATGCTTGCCCAAGATGAAGTAGCAGAGAAAGGAATACCTTTTAGTTTTCCAGTTCAAGAACAGTTGGCCTTAGATTTGTACATGTTATAAATGTGCTTAAAATACTGCTGTGTGTATTTACTTGTGGTCAGCTAGAGAAATACAGACAGTCTGCTGGTGAATGTGCTTCAAGTAAGACCTCAGCATTTGAGGGCATGAATTCTGTCAGTTACCTTTCCCTTCTAGATTTTGAGAGGAAGAGGAGTCTGGCACAGAGCTGTGTGTGGGATGCCTCTGCAGGCATGAGCTCGGGGGATGAGGTTCTAGGGAACAAGATATGGGTGTAGGCGGTGCTCCCCCATGTTGATATGTTTTACAAAGCCTGTTGTGTTTGACCATTTCCAGTGCTTCCCAACAGGAAGGAAGATTTGAAGTCAGGCATGTTCTGCAGAGTCAGCTCCTAGATTTGTAGCTGTGTTTTAATGGCTCATCTGACTCCAGGGTCAGAGACATTTGTTCTTTCAAATCCCAGTAGGTGCAGAGTCTTTTGTCTTTGTCCCTGACTGATTTTAGCCAGAATCCATCCAGCTCAGGTACATGGGATCCTCTTGCTGTTCCTGTTAGACAATTTGTTGTCATGATTGCTGTGAGCTTTCTGGATGATATAACTGCTGAAAGTTTTAATGAGACTAAGATTGCTTTTACAAATGAGCACTCAACGTGCCATTAAAATTGTTCTCTCACTGAAAGACTTCATACTTGAGAGGCTGCTGTAGCCACAGGGAAAAAATGGCTCAGGCACCAGCCAATGAAGTCAGTAAATCAAAATAAATAAATGGAAATGCCAGGGGCTATGAGCATGTACTTGATGCAGTTCAGAGCAATTACTGTTACCTGAAGGGTGGGAATCCATCATGTAGAAGCAGCCCTACCTGTGGGTGGAAAACCTGCTCAGATCAACGTGGTTCCAGTTCCAGCAGTGGCCTCTCCACAGGAGACATTACCTCTGCGGGCACAACTTGAAAGTCAAGCCTGACTTTTTTCAAGGACTCCAATTATTTCTCCACTTGCTATTTTTGCACAGGCAGCCCTCTTCCACTGCAAAGTGATGATTCCAACTTCTGTCCAGGAGGGATGTCATTTTCTTTGGACCGCTGAGCACAAACCGGTCTTGCAGTGTTGCTCATTTGCACTGGCCGAACATGTTCTGCATGTAAAAATGATCAGTGAAAGTATGAGTGCTTGTGCAGTGATTTTAAACTCAAATTTTAAACACTGCTGTTGAATTGACGTAGGATTCCTCCATGTATTTCCTTGTTTGGAATAAATGGTGGTATGAAATTCAGCCTAATTTCCCCAGAAAGAAAATCAGTTGACCCTCACATTCTTAAAGGCTGAACTAAAAATTTGGAGGCTCACATCAAAGCTCTGTAAATAAAGTGAGTAACACTTTGGACGCTTCTGGTGGGGAGCGGGGGAGGGGGAAATTCCCTCCATAAAGAACACCCAAGTATTTAAAAAGAAATGGTTAGGTTTAAATATCTCACTGTTTTTCTTCTCTGGGGCTCCATGCTGAGGATTTTATTTTCCTTTGCAATGCCTGTGCTGCTGAGCCCTTTTTTCAGAGGTAGGCTGACGTTAGCACACTGAAGCCACTAGCAGGTTCACCAGAGCAAGTTTATTTGTAGTGTGGACTGAGTTGTGTTTGAGGGTGCCATTAGGACTCAGAAGGCTCCCCAAGGCTTGAATACCAGTGGCACTTCAAAGGACTAGAGCTGTGAACGAGCAGACGTGCTCCTTCGCAGGCCCTGGGACGAGGAGTGGGAGAGATACGGGTTCAAAGGTAGGAAATGGGGAGCATTTGTCCAGGGGCACTGGTAGTGAAGTAGGCACCCCAGGTCTTCATAAATGTAGTCTGGGATCTGCAGGCTGTGGGAACTGTACTACTTATGGTAGCTAGGTAGCTCTCCCTGCCTTGCTACGCTGTGTAATTCTTTGATCCAACCAGGAATTGAGGAGAAAGAGCTGCAATCACTATTCCTCTATGAATTTTTCCCTCCGAGAGATATAAATGCAAATCATATAATTTATCTTAGAATTTCTCAGGAATCATTTTACATTTTGGGATTCTTTCCTAAGCTACCAAAAGTTTGGTCCTTTGTTTGGCTAGTCTAAGCAAACCTTAAATTTTGGGTAGTTCCTTCTTCTTAATCTTGTAATTCAGCTAAGATGAGTGCTTAGTTTTATTGAGGATGAAACCAGTGGTAGCAGTTGGTTTTAACTGCTTGAGGCACTATTAAAAATTGTGTTACTGACTAGCAAAGGTGAGCAAAATTGAGAACTTCTTGCTAATGTGATCAGAGGTGCCTGCTTTTCGAAGGAGATTGTATCCTTAATAAGTCTGGTGGATATGAGAGAAGGCCCATATCCTTAATTTAAGGATAGGAAGCTTGTGAACAAGTATTAAGTGACTTGACCAAGGTCATCCAAGCAAATGGTGTCAGAAACAGGAAACTGATGGCCAAACAACATGCTTTTATGCTGTAGTAATGAGCTGTAGCTAATAGTGTGGCCTTGATACCTTTTAACTAAATTAACTCTGCCCAGGCAACTTGTTTTGATGGGTTTTCTGTCCATTTTAATTTTTTTCAACAGGATTTTGCCTCCCCACCTTTCTCTCTGGAGAGTTCTTTCTATATCAGAACTCATATTGCAAACATTATGAGGCAAGAGGAACAACTGTGTGTCCATATGGCACAAGACATTGGCAGAACTCCTTTTGAATTGGATCCAGATCAGGACAGGCTTTCTGGGAATGCCACGAAATAGGCAAAATACTTTAGCATCCACTGATATGACCTCTTAGGAAATGGTCATGTTTCTCATGAGTGTTTGAAAAGTCCATTGCCTCCTTTTCTGGTGGTGATGTGTTTCCTGTGTGGAAGTGGCTGTCTCCTGATTGTGACCCTGCAGTTCTAGGCACCCCCACAGACTCTTCTGGAGATGCTTTGTGTTACAAGCCCCTGTTGATGAGAGACCAGTCCTTCTGTTTATGCTCTGAACTGGCTTTGCATTAACCACAGTAGAAAAGGGGTGAAACACACCTGTCCAAAAGGTACTTACAGGCTGCATTGAGATCCTTGTTATAATGTGTTCTGAACTCTTCCAAGGTGGAGATGGATGTATGCTTTCACCTGAACCTGAACTGCTGGGAAGAGGTTGGGACCCAGTTTGACCTCTGCAGGCCTTTTTCTGCAGCCAGGAATGAGATCCTCACTGGCCACATAAGCTAGGCTGGTTTGAGGAGGGAAAGTAGAATTCAGTTTCAGTTAGGTAAACATGTTCTAATTTTAGGCTTTTCTATGCTAGCAGAAGGCTAATATTTATATTTCTCTATGCAACTATTTTTGAACTTTTGGAACTTCTATTTTCACTCATCCATATCTGGCCTGAGACATATTTTCCCTTTCAAACCAATACACTGCACTTGTTTCATTCACAAAGTAGTAGTTCTTTCTTCAGAGTAAAGGCTGTATTTTATGTTGATATTCCTAATTAGTTTACCTTCAAAATTGCTGGAGCATACTTTTGTGTTCTAACCTTTCAGTATGTAATCTGACCTCGTTTGTTTTGGAGGGAATATCTCTGTTAGCCCTGGTTTGCTCAGGACTCTGATTATACAGGCACTCTGCTAGCGTTAATTATTTGTTTTGCTAGTATTTGGGGTTTTATTACAGCAGACTAAGGCCTGAAGCACATTACTGCTGGAGAGCAGCCCATGTAACACACAGGCAAGTTGTGCTATTGCTTTGGATCCTGTGTGAGAATCCTGGCTTAATTTTGGCAGCTCAGGAACAGCTGCCTGTCCTAGTGGTGCTCATGCTGCTCAACCGGGTGCAGAAGAGCCTGGAAACACATGCAGCACTTGGGGCTTGGACTTGTTCTGTGCTGAAATCTGAGGAGCAGGCAGAGGAAGCTCTTGCCATGCCTCAAACCTGGCAGGGCAAACAAATATTCAGAAATGAGGGGAATGATGAAAGAGGACTTAGGTTGCCAGTAATGAAAGAAGGGGATTTTCTTTGCTGCTGTAAGAGAAATACTCATCCTTAAAAGAGTATCCCATGGACCATCATAGCCCACTGTAGTGGCTGTGGGAAGGCTACTGGTGTAGGAGGGATCTTCCACAACAAGCAGATTTTCCTCCCAGGCAGCTGCTGGTTGTGAGGCTGCAAAACCATAAAAACTGTATTCCTTGTGTATTCCTTGTATTCCATGGTATAAGCAAGAGAAACTTCTTTCCCTAAATGAACCGAGAAAAGACTATTTTAAAAGTGGTAAACTGACTGAAAGCTGAAGTGTTTGTCTTTTTATGTTGTCAGTGAGAAAGAAATGGAGAGGTGGGGGAAGGAGAGGTGTTCTGAGGGTTTTGTTCTAGTTCTTGTTTTTTTCTTTTTAAGTCTGTTAATAAGTTTTCTTTATATTCTTTAAAGCGTGAACCTGCTCTGCGTACTTCTAATCCTTATCTCACAGTAAAATTGAATAAATTTTGGTAAGGGTGCTGGTGTTTAGCCAGAAACTCAGATTGGCAAACTCAAACCACTATAGCTCGCTGGTTTCTCTGTCCAGCCTGGCGTTGCCACGACAGATTCCAGCTGGCTATATTTCCAGGAATGCCCCTGTCCCTAGGGCACTCTGGCAGCGTCCCGTAGACACTTAGCCAGAGAAACTGCGGCCTGCGGTGTGGTGCAGGAACGGTCCAGTTTAGCTCTCAGCTGAAGATGAATAACGAGAGGGCTCTTGGAGTGCCTTTAATTCTGAGTGGCTTTATTGCAGGATCTTCACACAGAGGAGAGGCAGGGTCCAAGAGGGCGAGGGGCCCTCAGACACAGCCTTAAGAGTTATCGCATACAACCGATCACCAGGGGGTCTGGGGGAGGATAGGGAAGGTTCAGGGTTACCTTCCTACCCCTTCAGGGGAAGGAAAGGGGCCCAGGAGATAACAGGGAATAGAACAAAGGCTCTTGGGGGGAGGGAGGAGATGATGGACACCAGCAATGGCTACTCTGGTTTGTCCTGGGTTAAACCATGGTCACTTCACCTTCCAGGGGTTTTCTAGCTCCTTGGAACTTTCTCCACCAGTTATCTTTCTCCTTTTCTAAGTCTTCTCTCCCTGGGGTCCCTAAGGACACATCCACAGCAGCTACAAACCACTACACAAAATTGGTGCTTCTGCCCGGTTTTGAACCTCAACTCTCAGCACCCTTCCAGCATGTCCCAGCACAAAGCAGCAGTCCCTGACTCCAGACTTGGTCCTGCACGTGCTCTGCAGTGGTGTATTAGGGATTCAGCTGCTGTGCCAGCCTAATGACACAGTATTGCCATTTTGTGAACTCCACTGTGCAGACGGGAGCTTATTAGTTCCTGCAAGGATTTACTTTTTTCCCAGCCCCGTCACTTGTTTTATAAAGCTATCACGTACCATTTAAATACTTACCACTGTTCTACAGTGTTCTTACACTACTTTTTGCTCTGATATATAGCAAAATGGCCTATGTTAAATCCAGGGCAATAATGAGTCAATATCAATCATTATTATAAGTTTTTGGTTCAATGATATTTTGGTGAGGTTTGACTAAGATAAAAGGAATTAGTCTTTAGGGATAGACAGTCATTATTTTTCATTATTTACTTTATTCTTGGAATGTTCTCATTGATTTTTTTTTTTTTTTTCCTCAGATCACTTGCAGTATTAGAATGAGTAAATAGGATAAGAATGAAAGCATACTGTGTAGGAGAGCTCAAAGCTGGGAAAGAAAATTGAGGCTGATAAAATTTTTCTCTGTTAGTGTACTTTCTATGGCATGTTTTTGCTGGTCTTAGGTGGTTCAGTTTTCTACTTTGCTCCAAAAATACCTTTTGGACACATGCACTATGAGGGGTATATTCTAGACTCGCTTGTATTTTCTACAAAGACAAGTGATTTTTTTTTTTTGTTGTCTGGGTTTTTTGAGGTCCATGAACATTCTCTATTTGGACCACCTTTTATAGAAGTCCTAATTCTTTTTATTAAAATGCTCAGCACCCGTTTTCTAGTGGCCAAGTGGTGTGTTGCACTGCTTTGGATGGATAAGCTTTAATGAACATGATTATCTGTCTATAATATCTCTTCTGTGAGTAGATGGCTGCATGCAGCTATTTTTCAATACTCAGCTGTTACTCTTGACAGCATAACAGAGCATTTTCTGCAGCAGGTTCTTAGGCATTCCAAGTGACTGCACAGATTGTATCTCATCAGTGACAGGATACAACAAGGAAAACATTCGGCACTTTGAATTTAACCCGTAGCTCCAGTGTATTAGGCTATTAATTTGAAAAAATGCCGATGAAAATTGATGTGGGGTTTTTCTGTCTGCAAAACAGACCAGGAACTATCATGGGCTCAGGATCTTGAGACACAGACCCTGCCTGTAACCTGTGAAGTTTCCCGTTCAATAGGAGGGGGCACTTCATGCCAGGTCACACATGTATCTCCTGTATTAGTGGCTTTGGCATCCAGGGAGAGCAGGAAGTAGGAAACAGCTGACAGAAGCAGCTGGCCAGTGGATGATTTTCCACGTTATATGAAATCTTCATCAAGGAACATAAGTTCTTTTGGAATCAGCTGAAATTCACATGGTCCCCATTCTTTAAGACAGTGCTAAAAGAGAGCAGCCTTCGTATGCGGTCTTTGGATTTCAGATGCCTCATCTCTGTGTTTCTGAAAAGAGAGTTATGAAGCACTAGAAAAATTAAGTTGCTTACCAAATAAGAGGCAAAATCACGGAGCTGACCAACTGGTGGGAACTGCTCCACATGATGGAGCCAAGTGAGACTGCTTGTTGACTTTATATCCTCTGAGACTGGAGTGGTAGAGAAGGGGTATCTGGCACTGCCTGCACTGGAAAGGGTCTGTAGGATGTCACTTGTATATGTGTCTAAAGCAAGCATTCAGTGAAACTCCAAGCCCTTCTGGAGCTCATTTTCTATTTTGTCTTTGCCTTGAAATACTGCTGTGTGCGGTGGAAGGAGGCTCAGGTGTGTGGCACAAAGGATGACCTCCTCTCCTTCACGCTAATTCCACCCAGCTGCTTTGGCTGGGCTGGGCAGCAGCAGCAGGTCCAGGCTCTCCGTGCCAGCCCAGAAGCTGTTGCTTGGTGGGGACTGACAGTGTGAGGGAACAGCAGGCAGGCTGTGAGCTTGGAGGAGCTTCCTGGACTGAGTGTGAACAGCTCACTGCAGTCTTTTGGTTTGGACATGCATTTTGTGCAGCCTTATGTCTCAGAGAAACAAGCCCAGCAGAAAATAGGGATTGTGTTCTGGCTTTGTGAATATCAGATGGGGCAAGACACACTTTGTGCCAGACAGCAAGCAGGCACTCCAGTTTTTTGTGCCAGAGATGACTAGAAAGGGCTTTGTCTCAAGCCATGTCAGCAGAAAGGCTGTGTGGTGTACACAAGATGTGTACTAGGGCAGGGGGGAAAAAAAGAATGCTGCAAATTAATCATTATTCAACATTATCAAAGAACACTTCTTTAGCTTAGCTTAGTTATGGCTTTTATGTAATTAAGTCCCCATGAATGAAATCTCTCTTTTTCTTTTGTTTTCTCTTTTGTCTTTTTTTTCTGTTAGGGACACATGTACAGGGTTAACAGACACTTTTTTTTTTTTTTTTTTGCCAGGACAATGATAAAAGCGTGAAACCTTCCAAACCAGAAAAAGGTATTCTGTAAAGCTGTGCAAAAAAGGGCAGCTTCTCAAGGTGTGAGGAGCTCATTGCTGTAGTACAGGGGGATAAATGAGTCGGTGTAGACTAGAAAATCAATTTTATGAGGACTTGCTTGCATTTTATAATTAGGTGACAACACAACCATGTGACCTGATAGCTGATGAAGTTCAGCTGGAGATCATCTGAGTGCTTTGAAAGCTTTGCTTTCTTTTTTAATGTATTTCATGATAAATACAAGCAAAATCCTCTTTTAAATTATATTGGTAATACTTCATTTGAATAAAATCAGGACTCAGATCTATGAGCTCAATATACAATAGAGCTAAAAGTAGGAAGAAGCCCTATTTTAAGATAGCTGAGGTAGTCTTATTGAATCTTTTATTAAAAAAAATCTCTGAGAATTTCTCCAAAAGTCACACACAGTTGATTAGGTATTTTTCTTATCATTACCTTTCTAGTTGACAAAAAGTTTCTGAACCTTCTCTCTGGGTTCAATGCCAAGAATAGTAATAGGGAAAGAACCTCAGAGTGTATTTATATGTTCACGTCATTCATTTGCGTAAATAGTTGTAGGAGCTTCTTTGATTTATATGGTCAGCAGATGTTGGAGCTTAAAGCACCTGCTAAGAAAAGCAGATCCTTTACAGCCGTGACTCAGCCCCATCTCCATTGGTTTTTATTTTTCCCCTGGCCTCCTTGCTGTGGCCCAGCAGTATCTGTGCTATGAGTTCATCTGTGCAGGCAGCGTCTGCGGTGGGTCTTGGATGCTCTGCTCTGTGTATCTGCCAGCCCTGCTTTGATAATGCAGCCAAGCCACTGCTGGTTGAAATGTGAAAAATGCCAGAAGCTTCTTTTTCTGTGTGTACAAAATCAGCCCAGGAGGCCTGTGACATGAAGAAAGCATAACTCGTTCTACTGTGCTGCTAAAAAAACCCCAGCAAAACCCAAAATAAATAAAGGAGGCTTGCTAGTAATACCTAGGCAGCACTGAAGCTCAGAGCAGGGGCTTGTATTATATAAGAGCTTGATAGCTGACAAAAAAAGTTGTGTTAAGAAACAATGAAGGAGCTTAACTTATCCTAAAAAGGCAAACTCTTTGCGTCACTGTTTTCATTGTATCCATCAGTGTGTCTGGGAACATCTTGCCTGCTGTTTCTAGGAGCTACCCAGATTTTCGGTCATATCACATTGGTTTTAGCCCCCAAATGGTTGGTTACACAGTAGTAAAAACAGTCAAATGTTCATAGCTGCTCTCCTCCCACCATAACCTCTATTGATCTTGCCTGTGCCATCTCTGGCTTTCAAAATTGATGCACAGCAGATGTGAAGCAAGCAGGCCAGAATTTCAAGTTTGACACTAGGCATCAGCAAGCTGGTGGAAAGGCAGAGGATGGAAAATCTGCCTTTAGCAGCCTTTGTGTTTTTAGTGTATCTGCTGTATGTGAAACTCAGCACAAGCAATGCGTGCCTCATCAATAGATGACCTGTTGTTGCAGAATTCATAGGAGGCTGACGTGAAAAATACCCTTCGCTGCTGGAATCCTCAAACTTGAAAACCTCAAATATATGCACCAAGACACACATAGAAAGGGGATGTCCTCTTCTTTAAGAGGAAAATGTACTCCTTGAAGGGAAAAGGCAAACACTAGGCATGGCACGTGGGGGACACAGTCTGGTGGAGTCAGTCACAGCCTGGTGAGGTGAGATTAATTGGTTTGGGTGCATTAGGGTAGCTGAGGAACAGATGACTCTTGGAAGAACAGTGAAATGTACGCAGCAACTGTATTCCAGCCCCTTCCCTGGACGACTCCCATGGTGCTTGCCAACCTCCAGTGTGCAATGAGGAGCTTTGCCTCTCTGGAGTGCTCCGTTTGTATAAGGTGCTATAACTTCAGTGTGTGTGAATGATGTAACTGAAATGTGAAAAATGCAAAAATAAGGTTTGTCTACCTTAAAAAACGTCGCATCAAAGTTCACAAATTCACCACTGACAGGAGTTTTAATTCAGTTATAAATCTCTAAATTATATTTAGATCCAAGTTGCTGCTGTTATGAGTGTCTGTAATACTATGAATACTCTGCCAAGCACAGAAGCTGGAGAGTTAAAGAAATACATCATACCAATTAGTTAATGATGTACTTTTGTCTGGCCAAGTATTGTTAAAAAAAAAAAAGCTGGAGAGCGCTAAAGGAAGTGACATAGTTTGGCATCTTGGCTGATACTGTGTGATCCTTGACCTCATTTAATTGAAGTAGTAACTGATCTTAAATACAGTATTTCTTTCAGCTCAGAGTGACATTTGCAATACCTGCTTGTAGAGCCAGTCCTCTGCCATGGCTGTTCGTTGCTTGCTTTTAGTTCTCAGTAAGCCTTGGCTTCTGCCTTACCCTGAGTTACTGAAGTCCATGCCTTGGCATTTGTCTTGAGAGAGACAAGATTAATCCCTAGCATGGGACGGATTTACTCCCTATAAATGTTACTCTGCCCTGCTGTTAGGAGAGGTAGGACAAGTCTAAGTCATCTCCCCAGGACTGGGACAGTTGTCTCTAAAGTAACTAACACAGCCCTCCCGGTCTTTGCATCAACAGAAGTTGTTTTATTTCATCTGAAACCAAGTCCTTTCCAGTTGGGAGAGTGATTTCTCTTAGCCTTCACCTCAATTTGACATGCTTCACAACTGTTTCCTCTCATCTTTTCCAGACAGCTGGCAAGTTAGAACAGAGGATTGCTGAGGTTTGTTTCTCAGAACACAACTTTGTGGGTTTTCCTGCCGTCTGGCCTGCCAGATAGGGAGAAGCAGTAAAAACAGATGGTGTGTTACAGGGTGGAAATGAGAGCAGGGCATTTGTATTGTTCAGCAAACTGGCATGCTGTCCTGGCAGAAGCCAGCTCTTGGGAAGGTGTTTTTGGCTTTGCTGCATCTCATTCACTAAAGCACTCTCCTTTGAACACTGACTGAAGCCGATTCTTTGAGCGGTGCATTTAATCTTGTGCTTGGCATTAAGTTGTAGCTTTATTCTGAGGCACATCAGAGAATAGCCTGATGTGTTATAATGGACTCTACTGGTGAGCTGGGATGGACTGTGTGCAGAGAGAGTTCCCAGGGCATTGAATGACTGGCAAGAAAATGGGAGAAGAAGTTAGATCTGCGGTGTGTAAATTAAGTTAGATGAAACATCTTCTTAATCAGATGTGACAGTCATACTGCTGTAGTTTATTAGTGATAAACTAATATAGGCTATCCATAGCTGATGGAATTGACAAATCATTCCTCATTGGAGTCATTCCTAATTTAAGGCAGAGGCCTCCATCCCTTGACTGAGTGAAAGTGTTGCTGACACAAAGCAAGAGGCTTTCTTGGGTTTAGGATTGCACACAGAAATAGTCCTGTTTGTGAATGACGAGCTCAGCTTGAGAAGGCAGCTTCAGGAGTGTGGGAAAAGCAGAAATGACTTGGGCATCAGCACAGCTCAAAACTGGTGTTCCATATCACCAAAAAGAAAAACCCCTTAACAGTAGAAATAGTAAGTGTGTATTATTGGCACAAAGGTGTCTGAGAAACTAGTGCATTTTATTCTCATCACAACCCTGAAATGGGGAAATAGATCCACTGCCTCAGCTGACATAGGAGACCAACACAGAGTGAGCATCTCTGAGGTGCCTGGTCCAGGGGAAAATTCCTTCCCCTGGCTGGGGACAGGAGATGCAGGTGAGTGACAAATGCAGGGTCCAGTGAAGACATCTGGGTCCCCTGTGTGGAGAGATGATTCCATTGACAGGCACGGTTTTGTTTTGCCCAGATGGCTACTGGAGCAGAACACAAAAGTAACCAGGGAAACTTAGTGTGGGGAGGCTCTGGCATCCATCCTGGTGGAGTCTTAGAGAGATCTAAGATATTTCTGCTTGAAAGGAAGGAAAGACATAGGGCTTGATGAATAGAGGATGAGTGATCTCTAGAAGAAATTATTAGTTACACTTAAAATTATAAGGTTGGAAATTCAAGTCTTTTCCCCTTGAAAAAAATGAGGAAAGGTGAGGGGGTGACCAGACTTGAAACAGTAAGGTGAATTTAATCACGTATATACAATACAGCTCTGAGGGACAAAATGCTGAGGAAGAAGGTTTGAGATATTATTTAACTTCTTTAATGATCTTGAAAGGTAGTAGGCAGTACATTAATGAACTGATAATAAATTAGGAGGATCTTCGGATAGATAAATGATAAAAAAGGGGCATTGATTTCTTAATACAGAAAGAATAGCAAAATGATTTTCAAGCAATTGCCACTGAAGACAGCTGTGAATGCCAGAAATATCTAATATTAAAGAAGTACTTGTATAAAACAGTAGGTGTTCTGGCTGCATGGTGCTTGAAGCTAAAAATTTTTGCTTGAGCTTGTTCTTCTAGTAAGTGACAGAAATAACTCTACTATACTTTCTAAATATTGAAGTTTTTGTAACTTATCATTGATAACAGGTTTTCCAAAGCTCTTTAACTGGGAACCAGCAATGCATTGCTATGATATGTATGATGTTGTGAGGTTGCTTCCAAAATGTTCTCGACATATTAGCTGTCCTTTTCCCATTCACATCTGTATATTCCCCTGCAGCTGGACCACCAAGCTAAGGGAAAAATTATCAATGACTCTTCACAATTTTTCTCACTGTTTGACTGCAGCTGAAAAATGGGGAAGCATTGCACAAGGTAATCTATAACTCCCCCTCTGCCTCTACACAATAACAACAATAACCAAAAAAAAAAAATATAGTGTCTTGAGTTTAAATATGAAATGTATCTTAAAATTAGATGGCTAGCAGCAAAACCCTCTCAGCCAGGCCTGTTGGAAGACAAGGTCCCTGAACTAAGGCATTATATCTAAAGCTGAATCACAGGAAAGGAACATGAATATTCCAGCTTCTGAGTGCATGCTGTGCCATAGAGAAATTGCATGGCTCATTTCAGGCTGCTTAGGTTGAGGGTGCTGTGAAGTGCTCCCTTTGCTCACAGACAAGATGTTTTGATCACAAACTTAGGAAAAAAGACAGTTGTCTATTGATATTGCAGAAATTTTTCTTAAAACTTCTGTGTTGGAATCCTTGCAACTATTTTGATAAGTGATGGAGCAGTAAATGTTTGCTGAAGCTCTAGACAAAGTAAAACCACACGACAAGGTGTCTTTTTATTATGTATTGATGGGAAACTAAAATACTTTCATTAAATACCTTAGAAACAAGGTTGATAATCTATTGTAATAGGGAATGTAGCTAATTTCTAGTTTTTCTATTTAGGTAAAGCCCCAGCAACCTTGATGTGTTATGGTTTGAGTTTCTTGTGTGTGTCTCACCCAGAGGCACAAAACAGGGCCTGGAGGGGATTTTGTGTCAAGAGCTTGACTCTCTTGACCTTCTAGAGACAGCAGCCCATAGCACATGCAGTGTGTCTTACTTGTGTTCCCTCCTCTGACTTTTGCATGTAATTTGGCATTTATTTACCCATCTTTTGAACCTGTTTTTTATTAGACTAAAACTACCCAAGCAGTGTAAGCAGGAGAGTTTCCAGGAGGAAGCTCTTGAGGCTCATGGAGAGCTGGGTATTGCACAGTGCAGGTCCTTCTCCCTCACCCTGCAGACTGTAGCTTTCTGCTTGCTGACATGCCAGGTACAAATCCAAACTGCTGGCACATCACCCAGGCAAATATTCTGATGTTCTCACTGAAGCATGGGAAAGGGCTCCCAGGAGAAGCTGTGTTTCTTGGAGGCCTCAGCTGCAGCTGTGGTTTCTGGAGATAACATTTGATTAAATGAAAGCTGCTGCTCAGCACAGCTTGTGGAGCCACAGTACCATCCCCTGCTCTTTGTGCTCACAGCTCCCCTTGACTGGGCTGGGCTGGGCAGGGTTGAGGAGCCTCTTGCAGCAGGATGCAGCTGTGATTTGTTAACTTGTGTGGGAGCAAGCCTTGCCCACCCTGAGCAGCCTCCAGGGGCTCCCTGGGCCTTGTCCCCTTGTGCTGTTCAAGGGTAGCCTGAGGATGCTCTCTTGTGCCTCCCAGCAGTGCTGCCCCAACAGCTCCTTGGAAGTTCTTGTGCTCGTGTAACTGGTGCTGCAGTTAAAAATGTGTGTAAGGAAGTTTCTCAGGAAATGCAGCTATTGCTGGTAACAAGGCTTCTCTGGAAGCTCCCGGCTATCAAATTCTGGAGCCTCCTCTTGGAGTCGTGCTGGAATCTCATGGACAGCTCCTTCCACTTTAACAAAGGACATATTTTTGCTATAGACCACAACTAGATGTCATGTTTAATTCTGGGGAAATGCACGTAACTAAAAATGAAGGTGACTGGATGAGCTTGGTCTAAGGGAGAAGAGGCAGCAAAAACCTGCTCTAGGTGCCAAGTGCTAGGCAGGGGCCATAAATGAGGTATTCTCTACATCCTTGCTGGGTATTGCTGAAATACAGTAAGAAAAACACATGGGAAGCTTCTTGGGTGAAAAATATTGATACCCCTGTGATCTATTTTACAAGTTAAGTATTTGTATTTTGGTATGTTTGGGGGTTTTTGCCTAAAATTGTGTGCATGTTTGGGTTCTTTAGATTCAGCAACTTCAGCTTTGTGAAACGTCTGATGAACTGAAAATTGCCCTTTTTTTTAAATGGCAATAAAATTCTGTCCTTTGTTTTACTGGTAACTCTAAGTATTAAGTGATTGGTTTTTTCTTTTGCTGTTCAACTAAAAAGGCTTTTTTCCCAAGCTGTCCTGCAGTGAAAGGGGAGTGGTTCTCACTGCTCCTGCTTAGTTGGTCCCAGGAATGTTCTACCAATGAATTACTCTGCAAAACTTTTGAAGTGGAGACTTCTAATTTTGTACCCTGTCCTGTAGGTATCCCTTGGGCATAGACACTGATTAACAACATACCTGCAATGCACAATACATAGTCCATGTATATTGATATTGAGAGCTGTAAATGTCAAGAGAAAACATGGCTCAGGACTGCTGTTACCAGGGTCTAATTAGATATCTCCGGCACCCTCACCTACTAGGTCAGGCCTTCAGTGAAAGATTTGGTTCTGAGTGCTAGTACCTTATGAAACTGTAATTTTTTTAATCCAGGCTTAATACTCTTCCTTCTGAATAAGTAGGTTAAATGTGCCATGTTAATTTGAGAGAGAATGTAGCAGTAAGAGGCAATCATGTACAATTGGAAAGAAATATTTACGGTCAGTTTAGCAGGATCAGCTATCAGATGACCTCTGACATCCACCATCATCTACTAAAGAGCTAATTAGCTGTAAAAGTAGATGACAAGTCAATTGCATCAGCACAAAGGATGAATTTGTCTTTTTGGGTTTTACTGATAATAAAGTCTGCTAGATAAAGATAGGCAGAAAGCCACCTGCGTGTGAAAAGCAAACCTTCCTGAAGGAAGGTTAAAAGAAGATGCAGTTGTAAATAGAAGCATAAAGGCAAGGTAAAGCTACAGGATGAGGGGGTGCTTGTGGTGAAATGGGTGAAGGTTCTCATAGCTACAGTGAGGTAATGAAACAGGGGAGACAATTCAGTCCATGGACAGTAGATTTATTTCCATGCTTATTCAGATTGTCCTGGGTTTTAAAAAGCTGAGCATCCTCATTGCAGCTCTTTGAGAATGACTTTTTTTGGTCAGCTCTGTAGCATGGTGTTCTCTGCATTGAATATTGCATTGGTGGCTTTACCCAGTAACAGCTCAGGGTTACCCCTTTTCTCTTGCTGCTTCTGAAATGTTGGCTGTCATTGTGAACACAGATTAGGGCCAAAAGACTGGATCGACTAAGGGGCTTAAAAACACTAGTTACTAGTTAAAAAATACAGTGAGAGAAAAATGGGAGCAAACTGTACTTTCTAGTATGTGAGATGGGCTCTGTGGGGTACAGTAAATCTAATTAGCAAGTGATTCCCACTTCTGCAGTAGCACAGTTAACCACACTGACTAATTTAAAGAAACAAAAAAGCTGAAATAAGGGAGTGTTTACTTTTGAAGGGGACCTGCATGGAGTTATGCTCACATGCAGAATATATTGGTGCTCTATGCCATTCTGGGCCTGGCAAATGCTTCCTCTGTGTTAGCAAAAGGGTCAGGCATGGTTGTCACTGTAATTTTTGTGTACACCCCTGAGTTTCTGGAGCACTAGCCCTAACCCAGGCCAGGTTCTTCTGAATTGTCTTCTGCTGCTGAAACGCTCTGACAACTGTTACAATTGTGGCAGCTGCTTTGTCTTCATGACATGGTTGAAATAAAAAGCAAAATTAAAACAACTCAGGCCAGTTTCTAAGGTTCATAGCTGAGCACAAATCCTCAGCAAAGCTGAGGGGCAGTTATTTGATTGTTCCAAAAAACTGGATTTGTTTGTAAACTGTAACTACTACTGAAGTTCAAGACCTACTGAACTTGGCAATTTCTACACCATTGTGGGCTCTAATTAACTGGAATATCTTTAAAGAGCCTTCATGAGTTAGCAGAAGCCACAAGGAGCTTCTTGCCTCTGTTCTCTCATAGCTGAACTACTTTGGTTTTGAGACACCTATGGGCTTATTTCTTCCATCATGTGTCCTAATGATCCAAGTGATAAATTCAGGCAATTCAAAAGGGAAAGGATAAATTTCCTGCCTAGGCACATGCTGGACAACATCATCCCTGAGGCATTCAGCCAGGGACTCACGGGGAAAGAGTTGTGTGCAGAAAGCAGCACTCTACTCCTGTTCTGTGTGCCTTAACTTTTTGGCAGAAATGCTTCAACAATAAAAAGAGAACCACATAAATTCAAACTACAGTCCAGAGCAGACTGAATTTTCATAGATATGAATAATGTGGGTTTATTTAGAATATTTTTTTTTAAATTTCTTGTTTGAAATAATTTGAGGATGTGGGGCCACAGTAAAGATTATCTATTGAAGTCTGCAATGCTCAACTGATTGTGTTGCTTTTAATATTTTTAATAAAAATACTTTTAAAATATATTTTCAAACTATTTATTAAAAAGGAGAACATTTTCTTCTGCTGTTGTCCCCTTATATTTTATTCAGACTCGTCTATCGTGCCTGCTTCTGTGGTGCATGAATGCTTAGCTACCAGTGCACTACAGCAGACCAGCATGAAATGGTATAAAACACTATCCCATCAGTGAAAAAGCATGATGGAAGATTTTAAAGGGCTGTGCAGGTCAGGGAGAGCACCTTGAAGCTAATGTGAAGTCTGACTGGCATGATGGAGACAGGCAGAATTACACACTTACTCCATCTGGTACCAGTCAGAATCCCATCAGCAGCATTTGGTACCAGCTGCAGCCTCTTAATTGTGTGTTCAGGGACACTGGCAAAAAGGGCATTGCAGTGGTTCAAATGGAGTGAAACAAAAAAAAGCAGGAGCAAGTACCTTTGCATGTGAAAGGGCAGCTTGCTGGCACAGTTGGTGCTCCTGAGGTAGAAGATGGTGCATCACTCAACAGGGAGCTTCAGCTGCATGTGCTGAATTCCAGGTGCAAGGAGAAGTCTGCTAAGGGAATAAATTGCAGTGATGCTTTCAAAATAAATAAATGAAAGCAAGAGATTGAAGGCAGGGTATGCAGATGACTTTTGCAGTGCTTACTTTTAGTTTTACTTAACAGAGACTTCAGATAGTTATTCCAGGCTTTGGTATGGCAAGAAGGCAGCCTAGTTAGAAAAGAGGGTGTAATTTAGTAATAAGTCCATGGTATGAACGCTGGTGATGGTTCAGTTTGGCTTGGGAATTGATGTAAAAACAGGTATCTGGGAAAAGAAAGAGAGTTTATGGATCTACATCTCAGTACTGGCCAAATGGAGAAGAAACAGAAGTGGAGCAGATTTGGGCCTTTGTTACACAGGGTAATGTGTCAGAAGAGAGAAGGGCAGAGGTCCTAATTCATCTTCCTTTTGTGCCTTATTTTCTAACATAGGTGAAATACTCGTGCACCAGGCACATGGGGTTTCAAGTCCTTATTTTCTAAAATAAATAATTTTCAGGAAGCAGTGTGTGACAAAGGCATGCAAATCTGAAATATCTGAGGCACAGCATGTAAGTATCAAAATACCAGGAGGGCAATTAGAGATGAGTTTAAGCTGCAGGTTTAGCTACAATCAGCTGTTCGTCACAAAGGGTGTGAGATAGTTGAGTGTTCTCTGTATGATACAGTGGCAAAGCTCATGCACTTGGCTGAACACTCAGTGTACCTTCCTGGTGTGCTTTGCCTTTCAAATCTGCAAGCAAACAGCTGACTCTGCATTGCAGTGTTTGTTCTACCTGTCCTCATCAGGTCTGTACAAGCTGGAGGAAAGATCTTGACGGAAGTAATCGATAGAGTAAAGAATGATGAACCAATGAAAAGAATCTGACTGAAAGGCCACGACAGAGACCACAACAGTCATGACAGTATCATAATTGTAATTTTGGGGCATGCTAAATTAAAGTGCTAGCACAGAAATAACAGAATCAATAATTTAAACCTTGGCAAGCATAGTATAGAAAGAAAAGGCCAAGAGCAGAAACTGTTGTACACAGAAGAACACTTGCCCTACTCTGTAGTTTACCAGCACAATCATCAGTCATGATGGGATTCCAGGCCCATTTGCAGACTCTTTCAAACAGCAATAATGTGTCCAAGAACTGGAGGGTATGGGGGGAAAGGGTGGTTTTTTTTTTATGTGGAGATTACAAAAGTCAGGTTTCTCCTGAGTTGTATTGCTATCAGTTGATTGTATGGCCCTGAGCACCAAACAAATGACTTCCTGATGACTCCATTTTTTCAACAGGAAAAGAATTGTGCCTTTTAAATTTGTGTTTTGAGGGTACTTTTCTATACTTGGTGGGTGGCAGCTGTAGAAGTCCATATGCAACTTTTGACTTTGCATTGCAATGATGTGAGTTAGTGTCAGCTGTAGTAAAGCTGTGGCTTCAGATCTTGATTCACAAATTCTTTTGTTAATATTTGCCATGCTTGGAAAGAATGGGCAAGGATATGACTGAAGGTTTGCAAGACTTGTGGAACCATGCAGGACAGTGTCATGATGCATAGGAAAATAAGTTCTTTTTAAATCTGTGACAAGACTCCTGTTCATAGAAGCTGAGTTTTAATTTTATGAGTTGAAAGATGTTTCCATTTGTAAGAAACTCAAAGACTGAAAAAAATGTAGGGACAAAAAAGGCCTAAACTGGACAGGAGGAAAGGAAGTGAAATACTGCAGGTGAAAGAGAAGTATGAAGAGAAAATGGGGAAGGATATGTAAAAGTTTTGCTAGATATCTTGAGAAGTCATATTTGTTAAGATAAAATCAGAGTTGAGCCTGGCAGGCCTCTAGAAACAAGATGAGCCCATTTCACAGGGCCTGAGTCAAGGGGAGTTATCTCTCCCTTGACCTGCTGGCAACTCCCTTTCTGATTCAGCAATTTTTGGGGACTAATCCTTACAGAAGTTCAGCTCTTAAAAAAATTATGAGCCAACAGAGATTCTCAAGAGCCCTGTGTAATTTTGAAAACGTGATCACTGGTATGTGGTTCCTTAGTGCATGCAAACTCTGTAGTGCTCTGAAGGTGGAAATAAATGCTATTTAATCCTAAACCTAAAATTTCAGTTGGTAGGCAGGTTTTGGCTATAGCCTTTATTTGTTATCATGCATAATCAGGAAAAGTAATTTCTTAAGTAGGAAAATTCGTTATAATTACCAAATTAATTCATTATAATTAACAAAATTCATTATAGTTACCAAAAAATACCTTAACTTGTTCTGAGGAATTAGGTTTTTCTAGCAAATCTGCATTTGCCATAAAACAATCAAGCTTGAATTCTTAATTCTTACTGTTTTCTGACTATACTGCAACTGCACCTTATTAGGATCTCATATAAATTAGGTTTTTCTGAAGTCTTCTATTTTGCCTGAGTTCCACTCACCTTATTCAAGGCTGACAAACACCATGTGATGTGCACCAACAGCTTTTTTCAGATGCATTCTGCTTTAATTACCATGTGTCATATATTTCCAACCAGCTTGTGTTCTTGCAGAAAAAATTTAAGCAACTCCATAAAGCAGTTAAAAAATTATCCAAAACTAGGCTAAACTTGAACCATGAATATATTAGTGAAAATCTCAATCTGTTCGTGGGCATTTTGTGAGCCACAAAAAGCAGCATTAATCAAGTCTATTACTCAATTTGCATTTTTCACTTGATGATAGGAAATGTCACAGCATTTGACCCTCTAAATTCTGGTAGCAACACAGGCAAGGGAACTTGATTTTCAGCTTTCTCTTCAATGTGTCTATTCTTTATAACTTTTGGTTGAGAATAGGATTTTTTCCTTCTGAGGGCTGTAAGGCAGGAAGTGTGTGTGTTAGCTTGCACAGTGTCTGTTGGAGAAAGCAGCCTGGACAGTCTGTTAGAAGATGTACTTATTTTGCTGTGCCTCCAGATGAAAACAAACACTCCTGGCACTTGGAGTGTGTGTCCTGCCCATAATTCATGCTGGAGGTGTCAATCAGTAAGCTGAAATGTCTACAGGTATCTGTGTTGATGTCCATGGGGTAATATTGCTTTTAATTTTCTAGTGCAGGGCATTATTCCAGTAATGGCACCATCCCCAGTGAGTCTGTGAGCTTGCCTAGGAGTAAAGCACAGCTCCTGAATATAGGTCAGGAAAGGACGTTGTTATAACTTGTGTCCTTGATGGAAACTGCTATGTGCTGAATTTGCAAAAAGTCTCAGTTCAGTGTCATCTGTTTTCAGTATTTCCCGAACAATTGATTTATTTCACATTATTAATGAACTTTGCAGCAGTTCCACTTGTCAGGCCTACTCTGCAGGGGTCAATAATGAGAGGAAACCTGATGTTAGTGGATCCAGCTTAAGTGATTCTGTCATGCTAACGATTCAATATATCAGGACAAATGTCAGCTCCTTCCAATATGTTAATTCCTCTGATCCTATTTGCATAAACTACAGTCAATGAAATACAAGTTTTCCCTCTAGGATAGTTAATAGAGATTTGTAAAGGATGTTTTATTTTCCTTTTTCTGAGTTTCTAAGAAGACTGGGGAGAATGGGACCTCATTCCTGAACGCCATGTGTCACTTGGAAGCTAAGATGTGGCTTTACTTGAATATGAGCTCTTCAAGGTGTAGATTTAGCAACCAGCTTAGGTGACAGTAGAGATGAGGACTGTGCATCCTTTGTATCTGATTTTGTAGGTTTCTGAAGAGACTGCTTGTGTGGTTGATTTCTGGTCTCCTGTGTTCAAGAGAAAGGATTAACCCCTCAGGTTATTGTGCTGAGAGACATTTCCGAGCTTCTCTGGCAAAAATGTTGCCAAATTCTGTGTCTTCATAAAATGAAAAATGTTATCAAGGTACTTTTGATAGCTCTGCACTGGGAAGCTTTTGGAGCATGTACTTCTGGCTCTCTGATGCCTTGCCTGAGTTCTCAGTTGCTTAAACTGCAAGTTTTTTCTGGATTTAGTTTTGTGAAGTGCTTGCCTGTGGCTTGTTACAAGTTCCTTGACATGACTTTAGCATAGTTTGCACCTGAATTTACTACAGAAATCATCTTACTTACTCCTTAAAGTGCAATTCTGTGTGCACCAGCCTTCCTTTAGAAATAAAAAAAAATACTTTATGAACATTAGAAATAGGAAAAAAAAAAATTCCCAGATGTTTTGTGGAAGAGATATTATTTGTTTTCATGCACTTTCTTGTGGCCCATGTACTGCCTTGCTTGGTACCTGAAGATGCTACAGTATTTTAGTAACTTAAACATTTTTTTCCACAAGCAGCTTAAAGGCATGCATTCAAAACAAGTTTCACTGAGATTCTCCGTCACCACTTTGCTTCTACCAAAATTCAATTAAAAATGAGGGATTTTGTTTAGTACTTCCCCTCTTCCCTGAATTTTTGAGATAATGCTTCAGTGTTTAGCCACAGCAATAAAAGCATGGAATACTAATGGTTGAAAACACCATGAGGGGAAGCAGTGTTTCCCACAGAGTGTTAAAGTTTCTCAGGACAAAAAAAGATAAGTAGCTACTGCTTTGTTTTCTTCTACTTCCTCTGTGTATGAAATCACTTTGATAGATCTGCAGGAAGAGATTTAGTTGCAGATGGCAGAGGTCAGTGTATTGTGTATTCAATGTAGTCAATAATAAAGTCAGGACTTATGCTAACTGAATGTTAATAAGGAATCACAAGGACCTTGGAAAGTCATTATGTCTGGTCATTTGCTTCACAATATTGCTCCAAACAGGCTCTGGAGGCCAATGCAAGGGGATTAAAACAATAATCTGGAGGAATAAGGGAAAGCGGAAAGGCTAAAAATAGGAGGTTTATGTAATGTGTAGCAGACCATTGTAAAGACAGAGAAGAAAACTGTCTTACTTCATTAAATTACTTCAGCATTGAACCTCATCCTGGTCATCCTTTCTCCCCACGAGCTTGCTGTCCTGTTGGCCTTGGAGACCATGATGAAGCTACGTGTTTTTCCTGTAGGAGCAGAAATCTTTAGCTATGCCTGTAAAACAGAAGTGACACACACTGCATTCAATTGCCAAGATTACAGAGGAAATAGCAATAGAGACATAAGTGGGTTAATTTCTGTAGCTCTAGATAATTGGGCAAAATTTTTGTCTGCTGGAATTTTCATGTCTGAACAATTCAAGATTTGTCCTAGGAGCTCAATTTTTTGGGTTGGGCTCAAAAGGAGAAAACTTGAGGCTATAGCATGACCCAGGACAACAGTCTCTCCTTCCTGCTTACCAATTATTTACTCTCCCTTACCTTGAGTTGTTACTGCTTTGTGTCCCAGCCTTGGAATGACCAAAACCAGAAGAACAAAAACTTCAAATCCTGAATCATTTAACCTTACCCAGACAAAGTGATCTTTGGAGGAGTAATGGCCCCTGTACATGATGTAGGATTTTAGTGTGGCTCCTCATCCTTGTTTCCAGAGGCTGCTAAGGAAGGAAATCTCTCTCACGGCATTGTCAATATAGTCAGTGACCACACAGGAGATGTTGCTGCCCTGTGATGTGTGGTTACCCCTCTCCTGGCTGCTTGAACCTCCAGCCTTTATCGTTTCAGTGAGCCATGACCGGTCCTGTGATATACCCAATTCTACTACTTGGCTATGTGTGATACTGTCTCTGTGCCACTGAGCTGGCCTCACTTGCTAATTTACTGCAAATGCCTATAAAATGCATGTAGAAGGCAGATAGGTCTGTCATAAATCTCAAAGAGTTAGCTTAATGCTCCTATTGTTTGCAGGCTGGGTCTGTGGGCATAATGCCTGTGTTCATTATAATTTGGTTCAAGGGTAAGAGTTCAGTAGACAAAATTGCTGGTTTTACAGCAATCTTCCAGTATATTTACAGTGGAAAGGACCAGTGAGATTGTTAACGTTGCGTTGAGTTCCCTTACTGGACAAGGTTCAAACCCTTTGCGTAGGGCACCCTAATTTCCAGCAATTTTACAGTAGTGCAGGAGCTCAGCCTTTGCACAGAAAGTGTGGGGCATAAGGCTTCAGATGATTTGGGGTTGGGAAAGTTGATAGTCTCATTTATAGATATGCTCTAGTCAATGAAGCCACATCCACAATATAGATGAAACAGCTTGAATTCTGGGAAAATGCAGCCTGGCAAGTGACATGGTTTCCATTGGGACTAATTAATTTTTTCTTGTCATGCAGTCTCAAGATCTGGGCACAAATCTTTTCTGCTGCCAAGTCCTCTTGAACCAGGAGTGACTTGCACACTTTAAAAAATGTTGCTTGTGTTCAAAAATATTAATACCTGCAAAGCATTGTATTTTGATCATTTCCTTACTCAGCTTCCACACATAGTTGAGCTAAATATGATTTAGAGGGAGTTTGCCTAACCCATCCTCTTGCAGATGTGAAACCAGTTTGTGATTTAGTTCATCATCCTGAAGGCAGTGTGAATGTTGAGCCTTTCCTCTTAACACACTGGATGCTCCTAGGTGCTGGATAGGTTTGAATAAGAAAATCCATCATGCTGGATAGGTTTGAATAAGAAAATCTGTAAAATATCTTCAAAGGACTTACCTTGTCAGTACTTATCAGAGTAGATGGTAAATATAAATAACCTGTGGAGTAGTTTTTCTTTCACCTATGCCCTCCACTTGTATCTTCACAGAAACAATGTTGGTCCATCATGATTTTCTCCACAAAAATCACATTCTTGTTATCTTGAAAAAGCCTTTGGGAAATGTCCTGCATGCTACTCTACAGGGTGAGAAAATTAATTAAAAAATGACTGAGTTGTCCCTCAAAAAATTGGTATTAACTGCTCTGCCACCATCTGTTAGTGCTCAGAGGAACATGTTCAGGATATTCAAGTATCACAGAAGCTTAGTATTTTGGTGTATACTGGAACCTTGATCCAGCAAAATGCTTGGTGCCCTCAGCTTCCATACCATTTCCTCAGAGGAGAAAGCATGGAGCCTCTGGCTTGCAAAAAGTTTGTGTTTCCAGTGACACTGTCTTTGTTAAAATCTTACACATAATTCCTGGCTTGTATTGCTTGTGAAGGGCTGTGAGGAATGGAAGCTTTAATGAGCATGCACATCCTTTTTTGCTCAGTGATCCTTTATTTGTTAAGGAATTGTAGCGTTTCAAAGTTCCGATATGTAAAACTATGTACATTTTTAACAAACTCAGAAGCACAGAGATTAACTGCCTCTTTCTCACGTGCGTGGTGACAAAATGAGGGTGAAGTACTTGTTTCTATACTGCAGTCAAGGTACAAAAAGGGTATTTAGCTTTCATCAGTTCCTTATACTTCTAATGAAAATGTGACTTCTGTCAGTGTTTGTTTTGATATCTTCTATCTCAAAATAACAATATATTGGAAGCTCTGATAGTCTTGTCTTCTTAAAACATGGAAATTACATAGTGGATCAGTTATGTGTCAGTGACACCATTTCACACCATCCTGGTTAAAACAAATGTGACTGTTTCAAGTAATAATACTCTTCCTCTCCCAATAATTAGGGATAGTGGGGCTTACACAGGCATTTCTCACAGCATGCAGGAGACATGAATTGGGGTGGACTTTTTAAGGAAGCAAGCACAGACCTTAAAAAGCCGCACAAGAGCCCAAATGGAGCAAGGCACTCATAAGCAGCAATTTGGTTATCCACAATCCCTGCACAAGACTGAAGATCAAGTCTCCATTATAGTCCTTTTGGAAACATTTGGAAAATGCTGCTACCTCACAGCTATTGATCTTCGTATTGGAATCAATATTCATATAATGAGCTCTGATGCATTTCTGACCTGTGTAAATGCAGTGAATTCTTGGAATGGGAAGTGGTGAGGGAGAAAACCCTGCTAATAGAAATGTAAGGATCGATCTTAAACCTCCATGAGAGACAGAACCTTGAAATATGTTTCTCCTAAGGCAGAGGATGCTGTGCTATACTTACTTTTGATCTTTACTGCTTAGGCATTTTTAGGTATGAGACAGTGTTTGCTTATGCAATCATCCTAGCAATAACAAAATTAAAATATATGGAAAACAAAAGATATTGAAGTTGTATGTTCTTTGCAAATCCTTAGGGGTACAAAACTGAATAAACCCTTGGGTAATACAGTTGGTCAGTATCTGGGAAAGTCAAGATGAGGACAGTGAATACAAGAGCTTGTGTCACAGAATCACATGGGATATGCTGAGTTGGAGTGGACCCACAGATCGAGTCCAACTCCTGGCCTTGCAGAGGACACCCTCAAGAGTCACACCCTGCCCTGACAGCATTGTCCAAACACTTCTTGAGCTCTGTCAGGCTTGGTGCTGTGACACTTCCCTGGGGAGCCTGTTCCAGTGCTCAAACACCCTCTGGGTGAAGAACCTTTTTCTAACACCCAACCTAAACCTCCCCTGGCACAGCTTCAGCCAAGTCCACGTTGCCCTAGTGGTATGAAGAGAACTTGAATGTAGACTGCAAAGTTGTTCAAGGTAAACTTAGTATGTGTTAATTTCAGAATACAGCAGGAGGTTCTCCTGTGTATATGTATGTATCAGGCTGTGGCTGTTTTTTCTTCTGCCATGGTCTTGTAAATAAAGCACTCTAGAGAGATCTGGAGTATATGTTGGGCACTGTTACTGCTGTTCTGGGGAGGTTTGTTCTGATAGAAAATAGTTGATTATGTAACCTTGTTATTTTTATTTGCTAGTATTGAATGGTTTACACAGCAGTAGATGTAATGCCTGTGTTTTTGGCTCTGTAGGAAGCAGCTTAAATTACAGTGCTCTCAGTTACAACAGTCTAAGCTGTTCATCTAGAAGTAATTGAAGATGGCATGAAAATGCTGAATGGGATCAAAACTGATGATTTATTTATTAAAGAGAAATTGTGACAGGCTAGCCTGGCACCTGGTTTTTACAGGACAGGCTCACTCTTTAGCAGGAGTAGGATGTCCAACAGGTTTTCCACATGGGAAATGACTAGTGAAGGCAGGCAACAACAGGGGTTGAGAGAAGTGCAAAGGGGCCAAAGAAGCAGTAGTATGCCACTGATGAAATGCAGTGTGGTTGCAAGTCTTGGAGGAAGGCTGCCAAGGGATTTTCCTATCTAGGATTGATCTTCAATGGTTCATTCTCAAAGTTTCATCAGTGACATTGTCAGAACATTTACTTTTTGTGCTATAGCTAGAAAAATGTTGGATTTAAATCAAGAATTGGGATATCACAAAGCAGAAGAGGAAGGTACTGAAGACTGGAATAAAAAAACCCAGAGGGTTTTACAACAGCACAAAATATGTTCAATGCCTTGTGTATCAAACACATCCACAATAAAGTAAGAAAATATGATTTGTGGGTGGCTGATGATAAGGAGGGGAATGAATGGGAGGATGGCTCTGGGCTAACCAAGGTGAGATGACTGTAGAAAAAATAAATATTGCTCTAGCCAAAGTAGATGTCAATCTGTGGAGGGGTGAGGAGCTGCTATTGCACCAGGCATTGAGGAGACCTCACACAGATGCCCAGGTCTGTTCAGATATAGTGCAGAAATGATTCAAATGCAAAAGAGGCACCTGGAAATAATTAAAGGACTGATCTGACTGTCATTCCAGAACTGAAAGAGCATGGCTTGCTTAGCCTAGCAGTATTCAGAGGTGATATCATTGTTTCCTATAAATCTATCAGGAGAGTGAATTTTCTGCAAGAGAGGCTACTGTCAGCACAACGCTGTAGATATAAACTGTGAACTGATTTCAGCTGGAAAGCAGGAGACTTTGTGCTGTTGCCCCTGGGACAATAAGGGAATTTCTCCTTTCAGCTCCTTTTGGCTCTTACCTAAGGGTAGAATGGAACTTGAGTGGTGTGTGGAAGGAATGGCAGAAGTACTTGAAGCCATTGGGTCTAAACTCCACGGCCAAGTGAAAAACTTCAAAGATATGAGAGGAGAACACCTTGCACTGTTAAACAGCTTAATGGCCCTTAAGAGTGGTCAGCTCACCTGTCCCCAGAAATCTGGGTGAAGAAGAGCACTGTCCTAATTGAGAAACTAATCTGGCTCAGAAAAGGACCTTGAAAGCAGTTAGAAAAACGTGGACACCACATGGAAGAAAGTGGAAAGCTAGTAGTAATGACTACAGATCAAAAGATAAGGATAATAGAAATCTGGCATAGAAGCAAAAAGGTGCAAGGAGAAGCACGTGGCTGGCAGTCTTGAGGTTAATAAACACATCTTTTTATAACTGCAATAGGAGTGAAAGATACCTCAGGAATAGCATTGGTCTGTTGCTGGAGAGAGAATAAAACTGGAGATAAGAAAGCAGACCTTATCAAGTAACGTCTCTATTCTGTATTTGCAGTAAAGGTCAGATGGTCATCATGTGATGTTGATCTGGCTTTCCATTCCAGCGGTGTAAAGGTTGTCAAACAACAACATCAGGGTGGATGCCTCTGAAGTGGTGGGGTAGGGGGAGTCTCAAAGCTCTGCTGATTTGTTTTTCAAGAACTGCCCAAGAATTGACTGAGGACTTGTTTGATAATAATTTTTAAACTTGTGGTTAAATTATGGTGAGACTGTGAAGAAGCCAGGATGATGCAGAGTTAGGGCAGCACTTGGTATTCCTTGAAACACTGTGGTAGGATTAAGCCTTGAAGGCTGTTTCTGAGCAGCTGCTCCTTCCTGAGTAGGGAATGAGTTGCCAGCAGGATCTGTTGGGGTTGATTCTTGGCTCTGAGACATTTACACACTTAGTGACCTGGCAGAAAGAACAAACCATAGCAGGTAGCATTTTCAGCAGGGAACAGAAACACAGACCTGGATCACAGGGAAGAAACTTGCTATGTGGAATTGAACAAATAGGACTATGTGAGAAAATAGCTCCAGTAGCAATTTACCAAAAATGTGTTGGATTTTTTCTCTCATGCTGTGTAAAGTCAAAATGTTTTCCTCCATTAAGCATGCTTCAGACAGCAGTCGTGCCTATTGCCTTTGTAGAACATGTAAATAATACCTCTGGAATCATCTGATGTGGGTTCAGCTTGTCTGTCATGTGCATCTGGTCCAGATGCTTGAATATCCTGTGTTGACTGAGAAGCAAACTGTGAGATTTGATGTTGAGCTGCTGTTAACACAGTAGCTGTTTGGATTCTTAGAGCAGGGGGCAGGTATTCAAGCTTTTGCCTTGCATGACTATTAATGCTAAAGTTTATAAGGGAAAATGTCTCTCAAATTCTTTCAGAATGGTTCAAGTTAGCAGGGAGAAACTGTTTACTGAAGTAAACAAAGACAAGACAACTTCTGATCTACTAATGTCACTTTATCAGCAGCAAATCCTGAAAATAATGAGTTCTTTCAATATCTGATGTGACCCTATATGGGACTTCCAAATAATTTTTTGCTGTCATAGAAGGCAACTGGTATAATGCATCTCAGTCTGAAACCTTGACTGAGCTCATTGGTTTTCAGACAGCTTCTGCAAAGCTGTGGGAATCAAAATGCAAGTCCAAAAGCTGAGTTTGGTAAATTTAAATTCTTCAGTTTAAGCAGGGGGAAAAATAATCCAAGTTTGGCAAACTGGAAAGTTCAAAATCATCATGGAGCAGTGATTTGGTGGAAATCGGTATCTTCTAAATAGAAGGCAGATAACTGAGATATTTGGCATGGCCTTTCTTCTTGAATTCTATTTCCTTTAATATAAGGACTTCTTTTTGCCTAAAGTTGACTTAAACAGCTGTTTTTGAGCAAGGTCACTGATACAGGAAAGGCCACTTGAATGCACGGCATTGAGGACTATCATAAAGACAATTTGTGTTAATGGTTCACAGAGTTAGGAGTTAAATTTGTACCCCAAGGGTTGGCATTCCTCTCTTCTTCAGTATTTTGGCTTACTTTTATATATAAAATTTACTTGCCTGACTCCTAAGGTTCAGAGTTGTGGGCTTGATTTTTACCTTTTTATTTTTTGTTCTCCTTACATCAAGGTTGAGTGCAGCTTGCAGGGACCTATTGCCCACAGCTGCCCAGGAAACAGAGCCATACGGCTGCAGTAAAGCTCTGCATGGGCAGCAATTAAAAAGCAAGCAAAATGCAGCTTGTTTTTAAAAAGTTGCAAATGCTAAACATGGGGTAAATCTTTTAATTTCAGAAATTAAGGTACAAAACTTACCACAATGCCCTTAGGTATTTTTGAACAGGTCATGAATGTAGGTATAGGTGTTTAATCCCAGAATCCATTTAAAAGGGCTTAAATCCATACATATGTACAAATGATGAATTAAGTGGATCAATTTTGCCTTATGTGTATTCATCACCATACTGTTCATTAGCTGAACAAAGAAAATAGCTTCAAGATTTCAGATCAAGAGTCTATCAAGGTTTGGCAAGCTGAACAACTTATGCAGAAGCTTGGCCTCATGGGACATGAATGCTCCAGAGTGACCTTGAAAGCGTGATTTTGCAGGACAGCATGGGCAGCAGTGTCACAGCTCTAGTGCTGTGTGGCTGGGTGTAGGAACTTGGGTTTGTTAGCTGAAATCAGAAAATTCTCTGGGTTTGACCTCAGAGTACAAATACCCTTAAGTGAAACAGAACAAAACCTCAATGAACTGTGGGAAATGTTAAATATTGCCTGTGACCCTGAAATATTTTATTTTGGTTAACTTCTTTAGATGTTAATGACTTTGGAAGCAAAACATTTCATCAGCACAGAAAATAAATGGTTCAAAAGCCTTCTCTTTAATTGTTTCCAAGGAGAGAAATCCTGTCAAAACTGTGTGCATTTTTTGAACCACTTAGCAGTCATGATGCCCATTGGGTGCCAGAATTCAGGTTTTCTGGTAGCAGTGTAATTCCTGCTTTCATAGCTGTGTTGTGGAAGCTTGCTAGAGGAGGGAAAGGAGGGAAAAAAGGGGTTGAAAGGAAGGATAACTGTTGCTCTTGTTGGTGGGAGTGGCACTAGATAGTGCCACGGCCTAGCAAGAACTCCTGTGCTGGCCATACTTAGTTCTTGCCCTGCTTTCAACCTTGATCCCTTCAAATCTATATTGTTTTATCCAGATACGAAATGTGGGGAAGTTTGGAGGGAGGAAGACACAATTCTTAATGATCTGTAGCTAAAAAACGCTGTTTGTCTGAAAAGCTTTGTTCTTACTGGAGCTCATCTGAAGCTTCCCACTGAAGCTGCCCCATCTAGGCTGGGAGAGTGGAAATCCATTAATGTCTGAGAAATTTAACTTGAGTATGCCTTGACATGAAGTTAGGAAAACTTTTTCCTGGTGTTTTCAGTACTAAATGAGAGGACGAGGAGGAGGTGTAGGTAAGGGAAAACGGTCTATTGAGAGAGCAGAAGACTCTTTTATCAAAGCAGTGAATAAGCTCAGAAAAATCAGCACTATTATTAATTGTTCTAATGAAATGCTGCTGCATGGCAGCATTCAGACTGACCAACATCTACACTCTGTAGCTGCACTGCAACTCAACCAATGCCTCTTCATTTAGTTGTGTAATTCATCCCACCATCATCGCCAGTCTGAGCTACACTCGTAACCTCGGCTTCCAATATGCTGAATTGGCGATAAAATCAAAGTGGGGGGAGAAATATTTTTTACAAAGAACAGACATTACTCCCTTTTGACAAGAGACAAATGTTTCATTCAAATGCTGCATTTCGCATATTGGAAACAGTAATGAATTCTTGTGCACCTTTCTCCCTAGTTCACAATGTCAGCCCCAGGCGTAGAGGCACTTCAGGCTTTTCTTACAAAATTAAATTTAATGTTACACCCTCCAGTGGAATGATGCATAAATCAAGTGTTTGATTTGCATGGACTCTAGTGAACAGCCCCATTCCGTGCAAATATAAACCCAGACTTGAATATTATGTCAGGGACAGGAACAAAGCAATCTAGGGTTTCCAATGAGAGCCTGGTACCAAGTGTAATTCAGGCTGGTATTATGTTGCTCTCATGTCAGGGCTGTTATTAAAATTCTTAGGTTTCGCCTCCTTTTTTTCATCTCAAAAGAAAATGTTTTTTCTGACCTTCTCGTATTTGGGCAAACCAGTATACACCAGTGCTATTTATACACTGTCTATGAGGAGCTGAGATGGAATTGTGAAGGGTTTTAGCTTTCTCTTAGATAAGCAGCAAGGCTAGCAGGATAGAGGAGCAATGAAACAAGGCAAAGAGAAGATGATCATGGAGTAAAAATGCAAACAGAAGGAAAAATTTTGGGTAGGTTTGTACCCTTTCTGAAAATAAGTCGCCTTCCATGTGAGTATTCAGAGCCTGGACCAGGTCAACAAAGTCAAGGGACTAGAAGGCAACAAATGCATTCTGTTTGAACATGCAAATTCATTTGTGTTCTACATGATACAAATCCCCCTGCAGGGCTTTCTCCTGGAGCTGTCGGGTACTGCACTGCCATGTATTTATTACAGATGGTTGTTCTTAACTTCTTTGTGCTGGTTGTTGGTTTAGTGCAGTGAGTTGTGGACACTGCTCCTCACAAACTCCACTGAAATTTTGATTGCTTTGTGAGTTTGAAGTTTGTTGATGAGATTGATGAGCTTCTAGCTGATCAAATCTTTCCACAGCACTTGTGTATCAACTCCATAGGACTAAAACATGACTCTGCATTAAAACTTAGCACTGGATTACTAATATAATTTATATTTTAACATTAGGCATTTAATTCTTAGCAACTTAATCTTTACTTTAGTTGTGCCTTTGTTTCTAAACAAGAAACAGACAGTTTTCTTGGATCAGCCACAAACTGCCCAGAAATCAAACCTGAACATTTCCAGGAAGGGATGGGATAGGATGTTCCTGTGGGTGCTGAGAGAGCTGGTTAATGTCACTGCAGTTATTGTCTAAAATGTTGGACAGATTGAGGTGCCCCTGATGATAGAAATGACCATTTCAAAGATGGAATAATAAAGCAAGGACTAGACTCCAGCTATTTGCAGGCTTGTCAGCTAACATAAGGTCTGGATGCTAAAGTCTAAAAGGGTCAGTGTTAACTCTGGAAACCTTGGATACACAAACTCCACCCAACCTTATATATCTCATGATACCTCTCATGTATTTAGAATTATCTTTTCTTGTCTTGTTATGGTGCCAAATTATAATATTTACTCACAGCATTCAAGCTCTTATTCTGTGGCTGGTATCATCTTGTTCTTCGTATGCTTCTTCTAGTTTATTCATACAGATCTTACATTTTGATCTGAAAGCTGAGTGCTGGATATAGTCCACTCTGTATTGTGGCTCTGTGTGCTGGAAGGAACTGAGAAAGCAGAATGTGAGTAGTGCTGTAAGTGTTGAGAAGGAGCATGAGGCCAGATTTCAGTAGGAGGCCTGAAATCTGTTCTCAAATATCACTGCTGAGACACCCTCGGAAAGATGAAGAGCTATCTTGGAGAGATGGGCTTTAACACACAAGTGAAAAAGTACATTTATGTTCAGCTACAAATCTAGAAGCATTCTAATGACTTCTTAAATGCTGTTGGGAACTATACTTTCAAATGTTGAGCATTTGGGAGCATGCCTGCTTTTGGTGCTTAAACAAGAGTTACTTTTATGGTGGAATGAACAGGACACTTATGAGAGTGGTATATACCCTATACAACACTAACTGACTTCAAAATCTGTGTTCTTTGAAATCAGGGCTCTTAGGCTGAGTTATGGGTAAGTAAAACATAGTAGTATTATTATTATTTAGAGAGGCATAAAATAACTTGATAAACCTAAGACATTAACAGTTGACTAAGATGCAAGTAAGACCCAGAGTATAGCACATATGTAGAATTATAAAATGACAATCAGCTTTTTAGACTTGATAAGGCTCTAAAAAGATAATTTCCAGATGACTTGAAGCTTTTTGCCTTACTTTTCCCCTGTTTGTATGATAACATTATTTATGTAATGTATGTGATGTGCTCCTGCTACCACATGGGCAGTCACACATTTAAAATAACAGTTTCCAAAGCCCTTCACTGGGCAGTTACTATAAAGGTCTAAAGTGCCACTGCTGTTAGCCACCTACATTTTCCTTCTGTTAGCATTTTCACTGAGAAATGTGCTGAAAACATCCTGAAAGGTCAGAGATTCTGCAGTATGACCTTGATACAGCAGCTCACTTTGATTTAATTATCCTTTACTGATGTTATGGAAGTCAATAGGACTTATTCATTTTCCTGTATTAGGTACAAGTTAAGTGTTTTGATGGATGGGAATGCTTTTAAAAGTGTATTTTAAGTTCCACACCTGCCTAAGTGCTTTGCTGAATTGGAGCCTTGGCAACTTGCTGTTTTGATTGTCATCATCTATGTGATGGAACTTGGAAAGTTAACTAGATGTTCTCAAACAGGTGAGTGATATCAGGTGCTTATTCTCTTAATCTTCAGGTTTTTTACAAGCATTTTAACCTTCAGTTCTTAGCTTACTGAAGTGGCTGCAGTAGTTGGCAGAGGTTGCATCTGCAAAAGGGATGTGACCTGAGCAATGAGGAATAAAATGAGGGTGAAGGTTAATATTTGGACTAAGAGATGATTCATGATATAAAAAGGTTTGAGATCGTGAATGCCAGGACTTGTAGACGTAATTGCTACGTAAGTATGTTCATACAGTCCCCAGTGTATGTGAAATATGCATGTAACACCCTTGTCACATTTCATCTGTTACCTAGGCTTAAGCATCTTTGGATGATGCCTTTGTGTCATGCCACATTTAATCAGGCTTTAGCATTTTAGTTTGGAGTCCCAAAGCACTTTTGGTGTAGATAAAAAGAAAAATAAACTGCCAGTCTGTATGAAGACCAATATTTTAACATTTACGTTTTCTGTCTGTCCACAAGTGCCTTCCAAGTAAAGTATGCTGGAAATGTCCTGTCAAAATTTCATGAGAAAAACTCATTGCTGTACAACTAGGAAGGATGCGTCTCTTGTTAATGGTGTTTGTAGTCCCTGAGAGGCAATCAGCCCTTCTCAGCCAATTCCCCACGGTTTTTATACTGGGCATGACATTCTCTAGGAGAGTGTTTGGCCAATTCACATCAGCTGCCCTGGCCATGATCCCTCTTGGCGTCTTGTGCACTTCCTTGCTGGCAGAGCAGAGGAAACAGAAAAGTCCTTGACTTGGGCCAAGCACAACACACCAACACATCAGTATGTTATCAACATTATTCTCCTGCTAAATCCAAAACACACCTACACCTACTGTACCAGCTACTAGAAAGAAAACTACCTCTATCTCAGCTGAAACCAGGACAATCTGGTCTAATAGAGTACAGCCATGCTTTAATAAAAAAATATGAAATTATATCCCTTGAGATCAAGCAGTCACCTTGAAAGACCCTATTCCAAAAAGTGTGGTTCTCTGTTTATAAAAAATATCATAGAGCAACATTCACAATTGTATGGCTTACAAGGCCACTTAAGAATAAATACAACTTTAGTTGCTTTAAGATTGCTTAAATGAGTTAAATAAATGTGATACCTGAACACACATGGTAGTCTTGTGTGCAGTAATGACCACTGTATGATTTCTGACTCGTACAAATGACATGACTACCTTGATTACTGGGAGCATGTAGCAACAGGGGTGGTCATATTAGAAATCTGACCTTATCAAATGCTTTGAAATTCTTCCAGAAGCCAGCCATGTGTGTTCATTTCCAGGCTGCCATCCTTACCTCACATTCCTCTTCTCTCACGGGTTTTTGCTATTATTTCAAATGGCAAGAGTTTGGTGTATGCCATTTCTGTAGCACCCTTTTGTCAGGGCCAACAACAGAACTGCTCCTCAACAGATTGAAGTCTTCATCTTGGAGGGAAGCAAAGTTTGATGGAGGGGTTTGTGGTGTGCTTGGAAATCAGGACCACGTCAGATTTCTGTTGTCATCTTTGTGATGAAGGGAGGATGTGAATGGTGACCCTTGTCTGTATTGAATACATAATAAATATTATGGATCATGGGGATCTATTTTAATCAAAGTGGGGAGAAATTTCAGCTTCAAAAGCTAATGTAGAAAAAACTTTGGTTTTATCCACTCTACCTAGTAATGTAATATGACAAAGTACCAAGGATCTCGTTCTCAATATAAATGGGGAGAATTCAATTTATGTCAAAGAACAACCTTAATAACATCCTTGGAAGGCCTGACTTGCTTTCAAATTTTCTCATATGAATGATGATGTAGTTTAGGAATGTCATGTCTAGTAAGTTTGCTCTAAGTTGTGAATCTTGAACAGACAAAAAAAAATTTTAAATCCCCCCCATCACCTTCACCATGTGGGATCTAACAGACCTGTGCAAGTGTGCATGGTGGTTCAGCCCACTGAATTGCATCCCCTGTAACCAAGTCTCTTCTTGCAGACAAAGTATTGTCCTTCCAGCTTTTTAAAGTTCTCCTTTGTATGTTGAATCAGAGTCCTGTTTTTAAGAGTTTAGAAAGACCTTAGTTCAAGTTAAGTGTAATGATTTTTGCCTCAGCAGTTTTCTTGTTAAATTCTTAGGAGAAACAACTGCAAGGTTATTCAGTGAAACAAGCACAAAATTTACCTACCCAACTAGGTCTGTGCTTTTATATTCAGTCATGAATACTGATGAATCAGAGCCAGTTGCTGTGGCAAAATCCAAATGTAGATATTTGCTGTCCTTATTAATGGGAGAAAAATATAGTATAACATTGGCCTAAAGGCTCCACCTGTGATTCCTTTGTAACTGGAGTGCATTAAAAAAATGCCTCAGTCAGCAAGATAAGTTAATTTTTTATGACCTTTATAAACTGTTTTAGACTGGAACTTGGGAACATCTCTGTAAGATTAAATGTTTAAATCCTTTTGGCTTGGGATTGCTAAGCATTTTGAGGACTCCTTTGTTTCAGAAAAAAACTCCAAAATCTATAAAGAAATTCTGTTTGTGACGATTTATGGTCAAAGGAATGATTAGCTAATGTGGAATTCCAAGGTTTTCAATGGATTCCATCACTGCAATACTGACCTAATAGAAGGGAGCTGATTTCTCTGAATGTTTGGCTTCTCAGGCTGTGTGCTAGGTCACCAGCTGCTGTTCCTACACTTGAAAAACACTTGGGGGAACAAATTGACTTGTCACCAGAGTCGTCACTTTGTCCTGCCACAGCTGCTGCCTTGGCCGAAGAAATTGAAGAGAAGGACAAACCTCTCTTCTGTGGAAGTGCACAAGTGTAAAACTCTGGGCTGCTTTGAGAAATTGCCCTGGAACCGAAGTCATAGCACATCAAATGAAACAGGTGAGAAAAAGCAGCCAAGACTTCAGCTGGGCTTCCTGGCTGCCACAGCTCAGCTCCATCCTAGTGCTCTATGGTCAAAGCTGGATCGGTGCATATCTGCATTCCCATGGTTGTAGCAGAGGATGGGATGTTTCTGATAACAGCTCTTCTGGAACAGCCTGCTGCGTGGCACTGGAGCTGGTCTCCTGTGTATAAAAACCTGTCTGCTCCTTGATGTGTGAGTTGGTTTGGTTTTGAACTAAGCTATTTACATTTTGTTTTCCTAATTAATGCTCAGAATGAATAAAGCAACATGGCAGTAGTAGAATATTGGCAAATTAGGTACCAAGTACATTATGTTGTCTTTGTTTAGGGAGTAAATTCAGCTAAAGACTCACTGTACAGACTTGGATGCTGACACTTGTAAACTCCTAACTACTTTTTGTACTTTTTGAATTTTGTAACTTGAAATAGTATTTTTAATCCAGAGATTTAAGTGGGAAAAGTAACTGTGATAGGGAGAAAGTGCCTTTTCCTTGTCTGACCAGAATCTGAGATACAGATGAGCATATTAAAATTTAATATATTTCTCCTAGCTACATCAGTCTAATGTCAGATATTATTCCACATACAAGCCTTGCCTTTCTCTCCACACTGAGCTTTGAAGTGGGCTGACTTAAATAGAAATGCTTCTTTTTTTACCATGTCAAGCTAAATGAGATGGATTCACCTTGTCTTTATGGTGGCTAGAATGATGAGCATCTATCCTGGCTTGTATTTGATGATATCACAGGCAAACAGTTCAGGATTTTTCTATTAACTTGTTGGTGTCTAAGGTTGGCATTTTGCTCTCGTTTGGTTCACAGTCAAGAAATGTGTGTATTTAATCAACTATTGGAAAGTGTGGTGGTTACAATAACGATTTCAAAGTAAATTTTTCTTTCTTGGTACTCTGAGACGCCTTCTTTATGTGTTGGAGTTTTGGGTTTTTTTTTTTTTGAAGACTATAAATAGTAGCCCATGGTTGCTGTCTAATTAATTCATTTGTGGTTTATAACTTGTTAGCCTCATTTTATCTCACACCAAATCAAAAATGTTGTTTCAGACTGAATGCAAAAAAGGACATGAAGGTTTTTCACAGCACTAGCAACAAAAAATTGTGCATCTTTTTGTGGAAAATAAGACTGGTTAGGGAAGTCTCTTCTGCTTTTAATTTACAGACAAGAAGTATCTCTAAATATAATTGATCCAACCAGGCATGACTGCTGCTGTTCTTTAGAACACTGAAGGGTGACTAGAAAAGTACAGCCACATCATTTTCTGCAGGAATCTGTACCTTCTGCATGCTGCTGAACAATACAAAATGTGTTATTGATCATATACATGATTAGATGGAGGTTAGTGGAGGGGATACCCTCTGTAAATTTCCTTTGATCCTGCTAAATGTTGTTACCAGTGTGCTACAGGAAATAAGTGAGTGTAATGATTTTAGAGAGGCGTTATTGTTGGTTATATCAAAGATGAAACACTGCCTGTGTTCCCTTAGCAGACTTTACAGTAGTGCCACCATGAAAGATCTGAAGATCATTATTTACTGGAAATAAAAGAACAAGGCAGAAATCGATTACTACGACACTAGATTTATGTCTCCATTGCACTCTATATACATCTCCTATTTGTTCTAACTTCATGGAAGGATATTTAATACATAATGGAAAGAGGCTTTTGCTTTTGATTTATTTTTTGTTTATTATTTTTGGCATTCCTTGGAGAAATTCTGGAAATCAATACTTTATATGAGTGTGCCTGGATGTAGGTAGTGGGAGGCAGTGGCAATTGATGCGTCTGTGTGTTTTTGTGCTGACGTACATCTGGCACACTGAGGACTCTGTTGTGGCAGTACAATGTGCTCAGCCTAAGTGGGGAGAAAGTCATATTTCTTCCATCATCTGTTTACATAAAATGATCCAAGAGGCATAGATAAATTTGGGTAGTTAAATTCAAGCTTGGAAATCTGTCCCACTGAAGCGTTTGGTTGCAAGTGTACCTATTTGTAGCATCAAGATGAGAGATGAAGACAGATGATGGAAGGCATGAGCACAGACTGACTTAAAATGAGGCAGGGGATGGTGGGGGATGCCAAGTGCTCAGAAATTTCAAGTCAAAGATAGCTTGAAAATGGACATGGCTTTTCTTTCTGTCTTTTTATCTGATAGGTGGCACTTAGTTGACTTTTGCCCTTGCCCTAATTCCAGATGATCATTCGAGATATTACGGTTTCTGCAGTCATGTGGTGAGGGAAAATGCAAACCACTGCTCTTCTGAGGATAAAATAGTGGTTTTGTTTTAAAAACCCTGAAGTTGGTCACATGCTGCAGCAGGATTAAACCTTAGAGAGGTTTGAAAGCAAAGTCAGTTTGTTGTCCCACAAATGCCTTTTAAGATAACATGTAAACAGTGGATGAAATAAAAATAGGATCAACTAGGTGGCTGCTTGGAAAGGAAGAGATCAAAGGCAGAGATGCAAGATGTCACAACACACAGAGTCACACAAAGTACTCAAGAAAGAGCACGTTACCTCAGATCCCCTGCCACCAAAGCTGTGCTCTCACAGGATATAAAACATGAACGTTTTCACAAAAACAACACCCTTTCCCAAGCAAGCATGTGCTTTGGAAACTTGTTGCTACTCCTTTTTGACTCCCAAAGTCTCATTTGTAGAAGGTGTCATTAAAGCTTCACTTGGCTGTGTATAGTCTGCATAAACCATGACCTTTGATAGTGTTCAAGACCCTTGTGGGAGCTGTTGCTTCCTTCCTGCAGAGAAGGTTTCAGCATTGTGTACCTGCAAAACCAGTGACTGAACCACTCACTGAGGTGTGGCAAGACCAAATCTGATAATTGTCTGATACCTTCTCCCTGTGTGGCGGGCAGGATGGAAGGAAGGGAAAGTTTTCTTGATGCCTTCCCCCTCCCCCAATTTAGATAAGTAATTTGAGTACTGTTGTCTCACATTATGATAAGTTTAATCTGTGGATCACTTATGGTCATTCGTGTTACTGTGGATGGTACAGCATGAGGCTTCACTCAGGAAAAATACATGTTTTTTTAATTCAGGGGCAACTTGGAAACCCTGTACTTGCATGGCTTTGTAAAACATTAAAATGCTTCCCCATCTGCACAGATTAGTTTGTGACAAAGGGAAAAAATATTCATGCTGTTTCCCAGGCTGAAATGTTTATTCCCTTTGTTCCTTGTTGGTTTTTAGTCGTGATTATGAGCAGCAGATGGCCAACCACAATGGTCTGGTGTTTTTCCTGTTCAGCACTGACCAGTGCTAGGTCAGATTCTGGATATTATCTGTGGTTATGCAGTTTTGAAAACACTTCTACCTTGCTAAAGCATCTCTCAATAACAATTTCCAACTGATATATATAGCTTTATGAAAAAGAGTCAGCATCAGCTGAAGTCTAACACTGCATCTCCACAGGGCTTCGTGGAGCAGAGCGATCAATATCCTCAGTTAAGTTTATGAGGATGCCGTGAAACCCTCTAAATGCAGTGGCATTCTCTTCAACCTTTCTTGTAGCCCATCAATTACAGACTAAAAGGTCAGTCTTACTGTAGGAAAAGTCCATCTTCAGTAAAGATTTTTTTTTCTTACTTTTCCTCCTAGGGGGGTGGGTGGAGATGTTTGTTTTGGCAGGATCTGTTCCTTTATAACAAAGCTTGCCAAGAGAGCCAGAGAACAGCCCTTCTCTGTCTTGCTATTTTATTTCTGAATCCTCCCTGGTAAATCAGGGGTATTTTGAGGCTTGTCTGCTCCAAGTAGTGAAACAGCCAATGGTGATGCACAGGGAATAAATGGAGCTCCAGAAGTAAGTGCCACATTACCTTGTTAAAAATTTCCTGCTTTGCTGTCATTCCTTCTAAAATAATTCCAGTTTTCCATTAAGAACTCCATGAGGTTAGAAAACAACTGCAAAGGGAGTGCTTGTCTTGTACATGCCTTAATGTTCTCTTTGCTCTGAGTACGTATGCAAAGCTTCTCACATATTTGGTTGTCTGAATCCAGGCAAAGAAACTGTCCTGGTGTCCATGGCTGGATGTTTCGCTACTCCAAACTTAGCTAGGCAAGAGGCTCAAGCAATATGGTGTCTCAACCTCTTTGGAGCAGAGTTTTTGGAAATTTGTTTCATTTATGGTCAGTTATTTTAAAAATTGTCAGCATTAGCATAGTTCAATCCACCCTGGTGCTCTGGGTGTGAGTAGAAAGAGTTTGTCCATTGCTGAGCAGTTCTGAATACAGCTCTCTAATGTTTTATGGGAAAACTGTCACAAAATGCATATGCCTTCATGTATTCACAAATTACTTGAGAAGATCAGCAAGTAATAAAGGGGATGGAATGAGAGGAGGAAATGCAAACTAAAAATCTTGAAAAATACAGTGGAAATGAGTACACAAGTTTTTAAAAAACGTGAGTAGTTCGAAGCTAAGAGCTTTATCATCCTCTTTAAAACAGCAATTTCTAAGCCTGAATTCTGAGTGAAAGCCTTTTTGCCAGAGCCAAATTTCACCCCAGAGGAAAACTGTACAAATCCTTCCTGTTAGGCTGGATGTGAGTGCAGAAGTGATGTTCCTGCTTTTTTCCCCCCTGTGAACCAAATGTTTTTGTCCTGTAAAACAGCTTTTAGGACTGTGACAATTTACTTTCCCATACCTGGAGTGTTCTGAGCACTGTCTTCTGTGTTATGCTCGGGGTAGTTTTCAGGTAGCAGCATAACCAAAGGGGAGGTCACATTGGATCAAATGGATATTTCCATCTTTTGTTTTTTCGAGGCTGTGCCCTTGGAGTCAGCAGCTGCCAGTGGGTTGCTGGTGTTGGACTGTAGGGAGAATTTTATCTGGATAGCTTAAAAAGACATGGGGAATGCACTGGAGGAAGGGATTTACATGAGCAGCAGGTATACTGATGGTAATTTGGTATGAGATCTTGCTGTGTGTTAGGTTAAGTGGAAGCTGCTGTTTGTTAATGACTTGCCAGCCTCGCGATTCCACAAATGGATTTATTACGACGTACTACTCTGAGGACAACTGCCCCATTAGCTTTGCTTCACAGTTCCTCCACTTGGGGAAACCTGGCATCAAACACGATGCCAAAAGCAATCGGAGCTATTCCCAGGGCAGGCAAGTCTCTTGTGCCTCCACAAAAATCTGTTGCAGCACAGCTGGACCTCTGCCCTTTGTGCTGGGGCTGTGACAGCAGCCTTCCTCTCTCACATAGTTTTTCAGAACCAAACCACAGGCAATTGGATTCCAGACAATCCTAGACTTGAGGTGTCTTTAAGGACCAGATTTTAGCAATTCATTAGCACCTCGTTAGGGGAGGTTGGTATGGGATTAGGAGGTGTTGGAGATGGGTATCGGCCAAAGTAGCAGATGGGAACAGAAAGGCTGTGGAGAAGCTCTGATTTTCTTTCAGAGGGGACTCAGTGCTCCTCCAGCTCTTCCACTGCACCCATCAGTATGGTTAACTCCCTACCCTCTCTGGGTTCTTATGCTCCAGAAAATAAGCACATTTGTAATGCAACTGTTCTGCCTTGACTGACGGTGATCGTGGGTACTTTCAGACTCATTCTGGAATGACAGCTAGAAACACATCCTATAACTGGGTCAGGGAAAAACAGGAAAAACACTCTTGTTGTGCCCCATCAACCAGGTATGGGGTTACCATACAGCTTCAAGAGGGAAAGATGCAGAAGCTCCTCCAGAAGGGTGTTTGGTTTTGGTTTCCTTTAGTTAAAGCCAGACTTAGTTCTAGAGAAGCCTCACATTCTTTTCCTTTGATTTTACCAGTTTTAGGGGAAGCCATAAAATATTTCAGCTCTATCAGTTTAGAGGTGACTGTAAATGACTGAAAATGTAGGATTAAAATAAAATAAATTAATTGTAACCATCATGTTCATCACAAAGAAGTACAGTACATTGTGCTGCTACATCTCAAGTGGTTTGTGTATGTGTATATGTATAAATATGCATGTGAACACATGTTTTTCACATCTACACCCTCAACTTTGTACCCAGAGCAGATCAGCATGCTAAATTCCATTCCAGAAGGGAATGCACACTGTCTGTAGATCATCCTCTGTATTAGAAGCCTGGCACAGTTCCAGCTTGGATTACTTTTGTCCTGTTGTTTTTTTGTTTTTTTTCTGTGAGAAAGGGAAGGACAAACCCTTCTCTTGGAAGTACTGCCAGTCACATAAGGGGTGACACAGACCTTGTGCAACACATGACAGGAGGTAGGCTCTTACATGGTAGAAGCTGGGAGGCTGTGAGGAGTCACCATACAGATAAATGAACATTTGTATGGAAGTGTTTGGAAAATCACTACATGGAACCTACTTGGCTGGGCATCCTTTGCTCTGAAGAGCAACTGAGGTACCATTTTTCCCCAGTAGCTGCAACAAGCGGAAGAAACCACTACAAGTGCAGCCCCTTAATCCCATTACTGCATAAAGACAACAGGATTTGATCAAGAACAGTTTGTTGAGGAAGGATTTCTGACCTGGAAGTACAATGTCAATGATGCTGACTCTTCCCTGCCTCCCTCTGTGTGCAGGCTTCCCCTTCAGGACAGAGTGTCTGTGACACCATGGTCATACTTCAAAGCGTTTTCTAAATAAATTATAAATAAAGCCAGTGAAGAGTTAAATGCAGCATATATTAGATTTCAGTGATGAAGCCTCTGATTAATATAATGAAAAGCCTAGTCTAATTGCATTACCTTCCATTAGCTCCCATCTTCCTTTTTTTTATAATTGTTTCGAAGGCTGTGTGTACTTTCATCCCACATTTATTCAAGTGAGACTTCTGCTTTCAAAACTGCACCTTTCATCAATCTCCTATTAATTAGCCAAATGCCACATCATATTATACATTGATGCATTCAGTCAAGCATGTGCCATAACGAGAGGAGAGCCCACAGTCTGTCCAGGCTCCTCTCAGGAGCTGGTCATTGGTATTCCAGGATAAGTCAGCTTACTGTAATTTGAAATTGGTCTGCCGTCCCATTAGGAATCCGCCCGATCAATACCAAGTGAATTAGAGTTTCAGTGATCTGATTAACTCCCCATTATTTTCTACCCTGGCTGATTTAGAATGCATGATGAGACAATATTCCAGTTTCTTTGCTTTATCCCAGTTTAAATGAAATATAGACATCTGAGGAAGCAGTGGCTGTGCATTTGATTTGGCTGTGGTGTTATAAAGTCAAACACTGTAAGTGTCTGCCTCGCTTTGACAGCCGGGGGCGAGGGCTGCCATGTCACACAGAGAGATGGCAGAAGGCTGGAGGGAACAGGGACATCTTTTCACACTGCTGCTCCTTTCTGACTCATCCATTCTGTGCCCCCTTGGTTGGGCAGACTTGGGTAGACTTGCCTAACTTAGGGTAGGTTCATGCTGAGTTAGTAGGTGGCCACACCATTTCTGGTTCTACACATCTGTAAGCCAAGATTTAAAGGTGGAAAACTCTCAGTACTGTGTCTCTGACTGTGAGCCTGAGAAAGGGTGTAGAAGATGTGCAGTAGAAATGTGAGATATGCTCTAATTCATGGGATCTCTGCCATCACGAAAGAGGGAAGTTAGGAAATCTCATCAAGTTTTGTTAGGTCACAAGTATCTCACCTTGAGGGCATGGATGATTATTTTGTGTTGGCAGCTTGAGGATGCAATCCCTAAATGGAGTTTCCACTTGCTGTTTTATTGCAAGTACATAACAATGTGAAAAAGGACCAGGAAAAAAAGACCTAAAAGTCCAGAAGGTAGATTTTAAATAGAAATCTTGCTGGCTGTGGTTCATTTGCTCATCTTGAAATGATGTTAATAGATCCCACTTATCAACTCATTTTTTATCATTCTTTCATTTCCAAAGTAAAAAGGCTTAGTGTTTTTGCTGCAAATTTTCTTGGTAGTGCATGTTAATATTGGCCTGGGGAAACAGGGGTGAAAAAAACAATCCTGGTGTGCTGCTAAGAACTGTATAAACTGATAACCCTAAACTTTCTCTCAGTGTTCACTGCTCACTGGCTGTGGGAAAGAAGTAAGTCAGCAAAGATTGGCTTTGTGGTAGCTGGAGATGTTTCAGCAAGGTATTCTTACCTAAAGAAGTTGCCCCTAAAAAAATCAGGCCTTGACACCTACACACACTAAAGACTAAAAGGAAAAGGTTTCTCATCGTGTTTAGATACTCAAAGAGAGAGTTTGGACCCAAAGCTGTATTTTAAAACGTACAGTCTTGATGTGCCAATAGCCCAGACTTAAAAAATGCTTTAAAAAATGAGAAAATTATTTGGGGAATGCTCCAGATGCATTTATTTTAGGAGACAAAATCTTGTTTGTATTCTCCTTCAAGGTGCTCATAGCGTCCTAGCCCCTTTAATGCATATCGAGGCGTCAAGTAATGAGCAGGGCTGCACATTTTGTGTGCCAATAGGCAAAAAGCAGGTCATAATCTGCTTAATGTGTGCAGTGTGTATATTAATATTAATTTCTCTCTTTTACAAATTAATATAGATTTGCTGAGTAGTACATGTATGATGCATAAATACATTCATAAAAGTTTAATGTGGACATACTCTTCTACCAGTGTACATTGACATAATTTTAGGGTTTCTTCATTGCTGCTTCATGGACAGTTTGCAGGCTGTGTTTTCCTGGGAGTGTCCTTGCTTGGAGGAACTGCATTTGTTTGGGGTTTGTTTGGGTCCTTTTTCTGTTTGGGGTTTTTTTGTGTATATGCATGGGGTTTTTTTGTTTGAGAAAAGAAAATATAGGAGAGGAGACTTGCAAGTACCAAGAGCTTAAGTCGTCTGTGGGCAGTGGAACTGAAAACTCTCACTCCCAAAGTCAAGCCTCTTCAGAAGTCCTGGGGCAGGATGTCACCGATGGGATGGTAAAGCTCTGTGCAGAGCCCACTAGAGGGTGATAAAGCCTAATGCTAGGGACATGGAGGTGACACTGGGGGTCCAGAGCCATTGGCATCCCCTTTGCCTGCCTGGGGTGCATGCCCTGGTCCACCTGCCAGGCTTAATATGTCCGTGTTTAATGGCATAAACAATCCCTGCCTGAGAAGAATGAGCTGAGCCTTCAGCACATGGGTAACAGCCACCTCAGGAATCTCCTCAGAGCATCGTGAAATGGAGAAAACAACTGAAAAATTATGGGAAAAAATATTGGAGCAGATGCAGAACAGCTGACCTGATCCCCACTACCATATGTGAGGGATGAAAACAATGCATCACAGGGTCAGTTTTACCAGCAAATAAGGCAAAGAGCTGCACAGAGATGGCCACAAACTAACTTAGTGAGCAAATGGCCAACTGGCCTGATCCAAACACACTGGGGTTGGTGGGAAGGTGGTCTGTTCCATTTGGCTGGGCTTTCAGTCATGGCCACAGCAGAAAGGCACATTGTGGTGCTTTCCACCAAACACAGCTCACCCATGGGCTGGAAAGAGAGCATCACTTCTTGGGTTTGTGGGGTTTAGGTTCATGACGATAAAAATAATACATTTCCAGGGGAAATATTGTGAGCTCTGGGATGTGTGTAGCTTAATGTTTGAGTGCTATAGACTGGCTCAGTATTTGTTGTGGATTAAGGCAAGAAAACATGAAGGGGAGATAAAGAAGTGGTGGTAAACATCCATGTAAAATGATGGGCTAAACTAGCAAAAAAAATTCCATAATTTAAAAGTGTTGCAGTAGTATTAAAAAAAGGATGAGCCACCTTTGGAATTGCACAAATTGTGGAATCCTAAATAAAAAATCTGTACGGTTTGGAAGAAGTTTGTGACAAATTTCAGATGTGATTTACTACTTCAATGTTTTATTATTATTTCTGAGAAACCCATATAGGACTCTATTAATTAAAACTCAGACTGACACTTGGGCTCCATAAGATTTAGGAATTAGTGTGATTTTATCTCATTAGTGCATTTATTGCAGTGTTCGTCCTTTTAATTAAGCATTAAGTCCCTCCAAGGTGAGTTTTATCATCCCATAATGCACCTGGGCTTTCACTACTTGTCTAAATACACATTAGGGGATGACAGCCACTTTGGAGAAACCTTAATTGTGTTATCACTGAAGTTTGAGCCTTTTATTTGTCAGGGTTTGGGTGAAAGGTTTAAATTTCTTTGGCTGGAAGGAAACACTGTGATGTCAGTTGTGTCTGTGTGGGTAGGAAGGCTGAATCCAATGGGCTTGAGCAGGACCTGAGCCAGTGTCCAAAGAGGTTCCCACTGGTCCTGGTAGCCTTTGGAAAAGGGATCCAGAATGAGGTGTTGAGCACACAGCAAAGATTGTTGACACACCTCACATCACACTTGATATTTCCAGCCGACAATTGAGGCTGGTGGTAGACTCCATCTCACATGGCCAGCTAAGCTGGAATGTGGCTACTGCTCCTGGATGTAAGGCTCAGATCTCCTGGGATGTTCTCTGCTTCCCATGTAAAATATGGAAAGATTGAGCCCAGGCTTCTGTGGTGCCAGCCAGTCATCACTTTAATGGAAATAAGGGGGTCCCTTGCATGTACATACACATTTATACCTGTAGATGTGTGTATGTGTGCATACATAAAAACCAGGCCGTTTTTGTCCCAAAGGGTTTGCAGTGCTAGCACTTGGAGAACACCGGGTGAGCACACAAAGAACTGATGTGCAGTGACCAGAGAGAGGATTGCTATAAAGAAATTACCCCTGCAGACATGCTCAGCTGTGAATACAGTCCTGTTTAAATAGTGGTTTGTGCAGTATGGGTATGTGTTTATCTCTCTCAGGAGCAGAGGTGATATCGTCAGGCTATTTCAATAAACCATTTTGCTGTCACCAGATGGCAATGTAATGATATTTTGCCATTATTTTTCCTTGATATGTCACTGCCAACTTGTGCTACTTGGTGTTTCCCTGTAAGCCCTCACTAAAACAGTTATATTTTAAACTTTTTTTAAAAAAGCCAGTATTTTCTCTTTTAATTTCATTTTGCTAACTTCTTTATTTAAAAGATGAACTTTATGCATTTAAAAGACTACAGGAATTAAGAAATATATTTTCTGCCTTACAGGTCCAAACCTCCCAGGTCAAATAGAGAAACCTCATGATTTATTGTAATGGCTGTTACTGCTATTAACACTAATACATGAAGTTTTTTTTGTTAAGTGTATCATGGCTATAAGATGAAGGAGTTGGGCAGCAATACACATTTTTTTCAGTAAACAGAAAAGGCTGAAAAAGCGAAGATTGGTGATACAAGTCAGAACAAACACCCAGAAATTAGGTAAAATGATTTCTATTTGCCTGAGCTGTGTTACTTCTTAGTGGGAATTGTGTGCAATTTAACAAAGTTAAAATTGGGGAGCTCAGGTAACATCTAAAAAAATCTCAGCAAAAAGGCTTCTAGGCTCCTTAACTATTATTATGAAGCTGGGATATTCTTGTGTTTTTCAATCTAAAAAAGAAAAATATAATGATTTTTATTTTTCTCAATGCCAGTAGAAAGCATACCATTATAACATCCAACACATGCTTCCTGGACTGATCTTGGCACTTTGAGACAATCCAGTCAGAAAATCTGATGCTTTGCTATGCAGGTGTAAATCAAAAGATATTCTCCTGAAGTAAGTTTGAACTGTGTTTGCATGGAGGTGCCCTGAGGAGCAGCTGAGTCAAGTGCAGGAGTGCTTATTAAGCAATACGGGGCATTTGTAATCTAGTGCTGCCAAATTAATTTCCCTAAATTTCAGTTTTCTCCTCTGTAGGCAATCCTAGTGCTGTCCCCTTGGAGAGTGATAAGATTACTCTGTACAATTGCAGTGAAGCTGTAGTTAGAGGTCCAGGTGTAGGGACTTGCCCCCTCCTATATAAAGAGATTATTGATTCTGCATATAATCTGAGGAAAAGTTAACTTGCCCTGTTTCAGTAATGAAAAGTCACCTATTTTTCCAACAAATTACAAGAAAAGGTTTTTTATTGTATGAGAAATTCAGCCTAGCACTCTGCACAGGGTGCGGGAATCACCTTTTGATCTCAAATACGGATGCTGAAGTTTGCAAATTTAATAAAAAAGATAAAAACCCCTATGGCAGTGCTTATACCAGAAGCAATAAACTCTGATTAGATCTCACTATTTTTGTATCAGAGTCTTTTTGGCTTGCACAGAGGTGAGAACTCTGGATGAGATAATGGCTTCAGACAAATGCTAGAGCATATGAAGTTTAAAGACTCATTCAGATGTCACATTGTTTAGGAAATTAAAATAATCAACTAAGTTTTCTGTCACTGTTCCTTGTGTGTTTTAACTGTCTGTTAAAACACATCATTCATCATTCATTCCTGCATAACTGAGGCTGTATCTATGCTCCTATTTCATGGTCTGGGTGTCTGCATGTGATGAATATCTCCATCAGCTCATCTTTATTAACCTATAAAACAATGAAGAGTCCTAACCAAGAAATCAGGTACCATCAAAACATCAGAGATGCTTCTGGTATTCATGTCTTATTGCTGGCACTTGCAACTGAGGAAAATTAATATTTAAGAAGTGCAGCAACATGCTTGTCATGCATTTTTCTTGGCACAAGCAGCTAAAGAAAAGGAAAGATAGGGGTGAAAAGCAGGGAAGATCTGTTGTGTTTCATGGGCCCAGTCAGACTTCATGGGCTTTAACTGGTACTAAAATGCAAGTTGTAGTTGTGCAAAGGCAACTGAGGACTAATTGAACCTCGGAACTGAGATCTGAGTCAGCAACTTTCACCAAGTCACCTTCGTGGGTGAAAGAACACCTGTAGAGATTGCACATTGTCTTCTCAGTAATAAGCTTCTTGATACAAACTAGGTTAAACAAAATAGAGATTAGAAAGTCTGCCGCTTTTTTTAAAAGCCAGGGAAATGTTCTGTATATTCAGTTTTAAATTTGAAAGAAGATGTGATAACGTATAAATACTTTTGCAGTGAATATTCTTAGACTTCAGTTGTGGTTTGGATAAAAAATTGCTCCTGCTTGCCTTTTCTCACTGTGCCTTTATGTGAAGTTGATGAATTTCCAGAAATGAATATTCTGTGCTATTAAAAAAAAATTAGCCAGCAGGTGTGTGGAATCCTTTGAGTCCTGGACTTATGCATTGGAAAGTCACTTCCTGGGTGAAAGACTACTTATGCTGAGCTGAGGTGCTTGAAGCTTTGGGTGTTGCTGCACTGCATGTTTCCAGGCCTTTATTCTCACTGTACCTGGGCAGCTGCTCATCACAGAACTGCAATTGCTCTATTTTGCTTGAGCAATGTCAAAATATTACACCTGCTGCCCATGCTCCCCTTGAGAAAGCCCAGGAACACTTCTGGTTTCTGGGCTGCAAGTGCACATTGCTGCATCATGTTGAACTTCTCATCCATCAACACCTCCAGTTCTTCTCCTCAGGGCTGCTCTCAGTCCGTGCTCTGCCCAGCCTCTACTTGTGCTTGGGATTGCCCTGACCCAGATGCAGGACCTTGCACTTGGCCTTGTTGAGCTTCAAGTGGCAGATTTCCTCAACTGAAGTGCTTGAAGCAGCAGAAGCCTCGGGTATGTCACAAGGGGATGAGTGTGTGAGGGAGGATTGTCTCCTCACAGCATTTGGAGAGGTCTATTTGTAGCAGCAAGGATGGTACCTTGCACTGGAGCAGCTGTGTGTATATAATCTTTTTTGTAGACAGCATCAACTCAATAGAGAAAATAATTGCAAATATAATCACAAACCAAGACACACTTGCATGAGAGGATAACACAAAATGAGCCTGAAGGCCACTCATAAAGGACAGGATATTAAAAGACAGTGGTGGGGAGGGGGCAGGCTATTAATCCATATGTCAATGATGCCAAATGGGTCTTCTGCAGTTGAACATCTTCCAGCAGAGACATTGACCAGTCCAAGCATAGAGCTTGGCCTATCTTCCACCCTACTCTTTGATTTCTGGGGAATGAGCAGTAAATATTTTGCAGCAAAGTGTAACTGGTGTAAACAGGATTGAACTCTGGAGCATTTTAGGAAATGTGACAAATCTTCCTGTTCATGACACAACCATGCTTTCTGTAAAGCTCCATAGCATTAGCTCATCCTGAACACCTTAGAGACTATTTGTAGACAGAATTTATGGCAGAAGTTGGTTATTATCATAAATTTGAGAGAAATATTTCCAGATTCTCAGGTCATATCAACACTCAGGCTGCTTGGAGTCAAGGATCCAGCAACACTAGGGGTCAGATGAGGACCTGGACTGTCAGGTTGGAACCTGTGCTTGCCTCTGGTTTAGGTCAGATCATGAGGGAAAAGTTTCACTTCACCTCTGAGGACACAGAGCTGTCTTTGCCCTTCTAGAGAAAGTGGCTGCCAAACTTGCTTTCACAATTTTTGAATGAAAAGTTGTCAGAGAGTGCGAGGCTCCTACACAAGCTGGCTTTTTAGTGAATTTCTGTTTGCTCAGACTCCTGTTAGCTGGAGAGAGTGAAGCCTAGGTGAACCTGCTCAAGCTGGCTAATGTGGCCTTGAGACAGCCAGGATGTGGTGTCACACTGCCCATCCTGGTGTTTCTTGTCTCCCAACAAATGGAGAGATCTGCTCCTGTAACACACTGTGGTGTAGACATGTGCACAGCTGGGATTTGTGCTTCACTTCCCTCCCCTTCCTACCAGGCACCAGATAAAAAGATCCTTTGTAAAGCAAGTTTATAAATAATTTAATGGCAGATATAAAAAGCTTTTAGCATTTTTTTTAAACTGGCCTTTTTTTTTGTAAATCTGTCTACATGAAAAACATTCCTAGCAAAGTTCACACAGAGAAGGCTTAAAGTTATTATTAGGCACATAAATTGACTGCATTCTCATTTATATGCAGGCAAATTTCTTTAATTTATTAATCTGATTTGCATAGAAAATTATGGCACTCATCACTGAGAAGTCTCATTTAGGAAAGGTTTTATAAAGCTGTAACTAATTAGAAATAGAAGAAAATACATAAATGTGTTTAATTTTTTACATTTCAAAACTTTTTTTTTATTTATATGGAAAAATATTTTTAAAAGGTACCCATTGCAAGAATCTGGAGCTTGTTTGAAAATTGCTTCACCAATAAAATTGCTTCACATTTTGCCTTCTTATACTTAATTCAGGACAGAGGAAAAAGGTTATTGAACTTAAGTTTTAAAGTTCACAACGGAGAAAAAATAGCTTAGAGGAACTGTTCTGTGGTAATGTAGGAAGACACTTAATTAACTTGAGCTTCATTTAAAACCGTAGTGTAAATCTTTTCAAAATGAATCAAAGTCTCTGCTGAATTATATCTTAGCCAAGTTTTACAGTCAAAAGACTCTTAAATCAGTAAGACCTGTCACTGTGAGAGCTGTGGTAGTGTTTTCACATTCTCTGCAAGCTCATCTGCTCTTGGACTTGAAAGTCTTTTCCTGGGGTCCATTTGCTCTAGCAACAGCTGGCTGTTTGAGGCAGCACATTAGCAGCTCACAATTAAACAATATTCCAGCTAATTTGAGCTCGGGCAGATGAAGAACATCAGTGACAGTGAGTTTCCTCCCTCCCACCCTCTGTTTGTTCAGTTTTAAAAAAACTTTATTTTGCTTTAATTGCACCTTGGAGACGAGGTTGCTAGAATTCTGTCTTCATCGCTGTGTCCAGCTGAGAAATTGTTCTCCCATCTTGCTGAGGCAAAAGGAGAGAGTGCTCAGCCCACACATGCTGCAGATGTGCAAGGGGGCAAACTGGGGGAAGCAATGACAATTAAAGAGCATATGGTCAAAAATAAATCTGTACAGTAGTGCCAGTCCATATTAATCACAAGATTAGAATAACAGCGTATCTGTACAAGTAGCATGCTAAATCTCCTGTTACATTTACTAGCCTTCATATATCTGGATCTGCATGTTTATCAGGGTGTCTTATATGATATACTATATGAAGTGAGGGAGGATTTATAGTACGTTTTGTGTAAATGGGCCTGATAAAAACCGGGAAAAAAAGGGCTGGTAAAACATTAACATCTGGAAAGATGTATGTCACTGGAACAGCACACACCAAACAGGTGTGTGAATATGTGAAAGAACAATGGAATTAAAGCTTTAGCTTAGCAGAACTGTAGTATGCCAAGCTTTTCACACACCTGGATAAAAATGTAGTAAGTTTTCATCATAAGTTTAACACTGCGAGGAGGTTTCCTGCCACAGCATTTTCATCATGTTGCTTTGAGATCTTGGGAGTTTGTTAGTGGGATTTATCATAGAAATAACTTCATGGTTTCTTTGCATGGATCTGTTTTGCTCTGGCCATGGGTTCCTTGTGGGGACAGAGGAATAGGCAGAACTAAACCAGGGGAAATTTTCAGCGTGTGTGAGTTTTATCAACCAAAACAACACTTTTAACTGGTCTCCTATTACTTGGTTTCTGTGAGGAGTGAGCAGGAAGGGGAATGATGACACTAACTGTAGCATGACCTTTGTGGCCTGATCTGTGTTAGAAGTGCATGGTCTGGATTGGGAACTGGTGCTCCACCTGTAAGTGTGAAACGTAAATTTTGGGAAGTTGTAACACTGTATGAGAACTTAGGCTTTGAAAAACCCTTTCCAAAATGGCTGGTTTTCCATCACCCAGGGTAGTGCAGATGTCTAAAAAGTGAATTGTCTGTTAAAAATTAAACCAGTGTGACTCTCTACTGTAAAAATTAAGCACTTAAGTACCCACAATAAAATACATGGGATTTTTCCTATCAGCATTTCCATGAAGTTGTAAAGTTGCTGTAACCTGTGTTTCCCAGAGATAACATGAAAAGGAGTAATTCCCCTTGAAGGAGGATGGTGTCCTGTGGGAGAGAGGTGGGTACCAGGGATACTGGGTTGGGAGTAGCAGCCACACCAGGCAGAGTTCTGTGTGTTGCAGCTGTCACAGACTGTTGGGTGTTACTCAGCCTCAAGAAAAACCCTGCTCTAGAGGAGAAGCTCTTGTAGGCTACCAGATTTCCCCTGTGACTCTGGATAATTTCCTTTTCTTTAAAGGATAAGAAGGTCCCCTTTACTCCATTGGTAGTAACTTGAAGGGTAGGACCATCACAAGTCTTAGGCTAAGCCATAAAAGCAGATGCTCTGCATTAATTCTGAGACCTACTCTTGTATTCCTAGATCAGATACTTGCCCTTAATACCTTGCTTCTCTTCACCTGGGTTGTACTTTTTGTCTTCATCGCCTGCCCTTCAGAGTTCTGAGCAAGCCTCTGCACTTCTTATTTGGAGAAACAGCATTATCTGGAAGGAAATATAATGAACACACAAAATATTATCAGAAGTATGGGGTGTCCTTGTCACTGGCAATAGACACCCCATTTATAAGCTTGTCTTGGTGTGGCTGCACATGCCAGGGCTGGTTTGTGCAGGGTAGGACAGGGGCTGCCTCAGAAGCACTCAGAATGCTGGTGAGGTGTCTGATGGAGACACACTTAATCCGACAGGAAAGTAATAGAATTGTTTTTTTAAAATCAGCTCCCAAAATAGAGAACTTTTTGACTTGATATTTCAATAGATATGGAATTGTTTATCAGCTTTGCAATTCACAGTCTCTCAAAAACCTCAGACAATGGTGCCTCTGTTTGCTCCTGCTCTGCCACTGATCTCCATGTTTTATCTCTACCCTTATTAAGTAGCTGCAGTAAGAGAAGAAATGAAAATTTCCCCTGCTCAGTTGAGCACCTCCAGTGGCCTATGGTCTATTGCCAGATTTCAGTAAAAAGGGGATGCAACTTACCATGAAAGTTTTTTCAAGTTTTGCTGGTAAAAGCATCTGCAGAAAAATTTCAGATATTCTGACAGCCATTTCTCTTGAGCTGCATCAAAACATTTCTGTAGAAATGATAACTGAGAATGATTGTGCTGCATGCTTGGGGCTGCATTGTGAAGTTGGCAGGTTTGAGTACAAGCTGAAAATCTTACAAGGGCTGGGCTGCTCAAGCATTACTAAATTCCTCAAAATGGAAAGCAGTTATTGCACTGCTGAAGCTTTCTTAGGTGGACAGGAACTTTCTGCTGGTCAGCATCTCGTTTTTCATGCCAAGTCTTCTGTTCTCTCCTGCTTCCTCCCCAGCACATGATATGTGTGCAGCAGCATTCCTAGATTTACTGTTTTGCATCTGAATGAGGAAGCAGCTGCTGATGCTGTGATGATGCATGCAATCTAAGGCTGCCAGCTTTTTATTCCTGTCTATTGGGGTTTTCTGTAGCTTCTACTGGGAAGCTTATTGGGTATGGCCAGAGTTTTAGGGTGGGCTGGAGACACAGTTAAAATACAGTTAATGGGATGTCTACATACTCAAGGGCTTGCAACTGCTTAAAATGAACTAAACAAAGTCCTGAAATGGGTAGAAGGAAGGAATTTTTGTTCTGCATGACTGACTTCACAGAAATGTTTCTGATGAGTTTCCTTTTTTGTGTGATGGTTTCTGAACCAGTGTTCTTTTGAGGTTATAGTGTCAGTACAGAGGCTATAGCCAAATAGATGGCTTTGGTTTATGACTTGATTTTTCTGGCAGAATGCAAAGAAATTGGTCCTGATTAACAAAATATGATTTTGTTAATGAGCAGACTATGAACAAAAACCTCAGATTTCTTCCTTGCTTTGTTCTTTTAATCCTTTTTTTGAGCCAAGCATTGCTACTGAGTAAGTGCAATTCAGCTTAGTTATGGTCCCTGTGCCTGTGCTGGGCACTCTGCCTTGTAGTTCCTCTATCCAGGCTGAGCTCTGCCCCAGTAGGGATGGAATTCTCCCAAAAGTGTCTTTTCCTCAGTGTTTGTGAAATGTGGGAGATTTCTGCGGTGGAGAGCATTAATCAGAGCTATGAAAAGGAGTTTGGGGCTTCATCTCCAGGGGTCTGTCAAATGGAGTTTATTTGGGGTGAAGCTGAAAAAAGGAGTCTACATGCTGCAGGGAGTAACAGAATAAGAGAGTGATGCAAAAGTTCTGTGATTATTTTCAATAAGTCACAAATATATTTATTTACAAAAACAATTGCAAACAGAAGTTCATATTTAAATAGCTAAAAAGGTCAGTTGTAGCCAGAGCATTGATCTGTCTGCTTGTTTCTCTAGACATAAGTAGAATGACCTCCAAGTTGTTGTATTTAGGTGGAATTCCACATTCCTGTCTAAGCCTTAAGCAATATCCAGAGCTCTTTTAGTCTCACAGTCTCCTCTTCAGTACCTGTTTATTCACCTCAGCTGATACTCTGCACTTCTTGTCAGTCTTTCTCATATTGAATGTAGCTCCTAAACTGTTGACATGGCAAGTGGGCTTCCTCTCCTCTCTCCAGCTTTCTCTGCAGAAGTGTCATTTGCTTTGTGTGAGAATTGAGAGTTTTTACTTAATACATCCCCATGCAAGAGTAGAGGGATCTTTAAGTCTGATGTGCCAGTACTGATGTTAGACAAAAAGAATTTTCCTTTGCCTCTTGCGTTGTCTGAATTGATGGGTCGATGAGTAGTTAAAATTTTCTTACTGCTGGTCAAAGACATCAGGCTAATGATTTTTGTTATCCCCATAGAAAATACAAAAACATGGGTCATACCAGGTAACATAAGAGTTTTCTTCCTTCTCTGACAGTCAAGATCCCACTAAAATTAATGTGAGGGCACATCCTGTTTCAGTCTTAACCTAAAGAAACTGTTCTGTGGGTAAACAGCTTGCTAACCTGCATGAACCCTGTGCTTCTTCCTCCAGTGGCTCAAAATGCCTGCATTGCTGGTGCAGAGCCACATCCAAAGAACAGAACACATCTTCATGGGACATCTTCCTGAGGAGTGGGGTGGAAATTGGTATTTTTTGCATTGGCACTTAAAAAAAAAACGATTCTTATAATAAATGGAACCAAAAGATCAGGAGGACTGAACAGGTACCATGACTTACAAGCTGCTGTTTCAAGATGAGAGCATGTTTGCCCATGAGGTCAGATCCAGCAGCAGTGCTCTGGCCACTCATACCTTCCACCTGGCCCTGCTGTCAATAAAGGGTTAGAAACAACAAGATAGTCCTCTGCAACTAGAATAGACATTGGTGCAGAAGAATTCTTAGATGTATCAAAAGAATTGTAGCTATTCTGAAGCAGCTGTCCTTCATGTTAAATGCTCCAACACCCTGTACAGCAAAGAAACTGTCAGCCTCACATGAGGCAGGACTCACGTCCTGTTGCATAAATCCATGCCTGATGTTGATCTTCTATCTAAATGCATTGCTGAAATTGGTGGTGTTTGGATAAGACCTACAAAGAATTGTCAGTACAGGAGAAAAAATGTGTTGGTTCTCGTTGTGGTGTTAGAAGTACTGTGGTTCCAGTGATAACCATGAAAAATCAATAAATGCTCTATCATGGGCCATATTAAAAAAACCCAAACAAACAAACAAGCCAAAACCCATTAACCAAAACTGACCAAAACCTATTAAACAGACCAAAAAAAACCCAACCCCACAAAGTCCAAAACTAATAATAATTTTTTTAAAAGCCCCCACCAAAACATAAACCAACCTGTGGCACTGTTCATCAGTACTCATTTTTCAGAAGGATGAATATGAAACACAGAAAAAGTCAGCAATCTGCCATCACCTTGTGAATCAGAACAACCCAACATGCAAACCAGAAGCTTGTCTTTGAGTTCTTTTGCTTGAGAAGTAAGACAGCTTGCTCTGAAGGAAGGTGTCTGGCTTCCTGCTTGGAAGGAAATTAAATTAGCATGGCAGTATATGCCTTGTACATCTGCTGTGTAATATGCTTTGTGAAATGCAGACATCCAGAGCAAGGATGCAGATGCTCCACTACTTGCAGAAGTTAATGACAATTATCCCAGTCTTTGATGGCAAACAAAGTCATGAGGCTCTCATTTCCACAATCCATCATGCCACCGCAGGCTTATTGTGGGATACTTCATGACGAGCTGGTGAGAAAAATATACAAACTCATATGCTGCTGTTGCAAATCAATTCTGCAGCAAAGTGGAAATAACTCTTGTACCAATAAGCAGTGAGGCCTATGAAAAAATACCCGCTTTCTGAATTTTTAACTTGCAGATAACAGGAGAAGCCATCAATCATGTTAGAGAGCTCCCGTTCCAACGATGTTGTTCTTAAAGACACAACAGATGAAATCAGACAAGACCAGAATATGCAAAGCCCCCCCTCCTTTTTTTTTTTTTAAATCTTGCTTATTTCTAGGGAGTTGAGCATGAGAAAGGACCATTTTCTAATTTTTTTCCTGTTTTTTTTTTTTTTAAACAAACCTGTATCCTGGCAAAAGCATGTATGTTGGTTAAGTTTGCTGTCAAAATGACTAATTAATTGTTTCACAAATGGCTATTAAACATACATTAATGAGATACTCCCTTTCTTTTGGCAAATGGAGATTCTGTGGCATGTCTCTTTCCTTGGCACCCCTGAGCTCGCTAAAAGCATACACAACTCAATCTCACCACATCACAGAGTGTCCAAAACTGTGCTCCAGCTGAGGAGAAGTAAATAGCTGGGACGTTTTAACTGTCCATATTTCACTGTGTAAATTCAGAGGCACTTCATCATTCCTTCAAACCTTCTTTTGTTCCTTTTCTTTCTGCCTTTTTAGGTGTGTTTGAAGCATATCCCAGGCCACAAGAAAAAGGCTCCAATGCATCAATACCCAACACACTCAGATAAACATATGTTTCCTGTTGTCTTTCAAAAAAAAATATTATCTCATGGGGAGCAGATAAAACCTGAAATTTACTAGTCATGCTCTCAGCATCCCATGAAATCCACCTGTGTTGGCAAAATGAACAAAAGAAAAAGGATGTCATGCATTGGGATGCTGTTTTGTTTTGTCATTGGCAGAGATGCAAAATACTCTGAGATAGACAGTGTCATCCAGATGAAGTTACACTTTCCTCTCTAATATAAATGAAATTAAGTCAAATTGCAGCACTAGAAAGCCGAAGGCATTTTGCAGACATTAATTTGTTGGTTTTGGAAAAAAAACCCTGAGCAGCAGTGCTTGATCAAGATAACATAAGGCTCAAGCTTGAAGTGATTCTCAAATAGGCCACAGAGAACCTGGCCTTTGCTGTCTATATCCATAGACTCTTCAAAAAGTTAAGGTAGGCACACAGTTCACTCCACCCTGGTGGTGTGCTGTGCTGTTGGGAGCTCCTTGAGCAATATATTCTCTACATTCAGCTATCGGCCAATCCTGTTCATAATTAGCCATGAATGACATTAGATTCTAAGAAATGCAGCAAAATCCACATGTTGAGGAGTGTGAGTCAGCCTCTGGATTGGAATCGTAGTAGGAAATCCGAGGATATTATTTCTTAGCTTGACCTGACATGGCTAAAAGAGGCTGCTAACATAAAGTGCCAAAGCATATACATTTTTGATCTAATTGGATATAGCAGTTTGTGTGTTGCCATGTGGGAGGTGTAAGGATGTATCCTGGTAATTTCTCAGCATTGCTTTCCTGTCTTCTTCTCCATTCCATTGCTGCCAGTGGTCTTTTCTGTTTCCTGTGGCTGTCATTAATTTAGCCTTTGTGCCTAAAAAGGGATCAACTCCTTCACACGCTTTGATGCATGGCATTGTTAAGAATAGTGTCTGCTAATAAATTCAGGTTTAGGTACAGCAGGAACTGATGTAAAAAAGGTTTGGCCAGCTGAAAACACACACCCTCACTTGCCTGCTCTTCTAGGCTTTCAACATGTTCCAAAAGTGTCTGCAAATTGGCCAAGTGATCAATAGCTATGGAGCTGTTTTTTTCAGAAGCTACAATCAGTTGATGAACAACATAAAAGCCAAAGAACAGCTCTGTATTTCCAGGGGGTTTCACTGCTGGCACTTCATGTGACCTTCTCTGGTTAGTTCAAGAGGCAAGCTCAAATACATCAGGAAATGCAGTAATACCAAATACAGCTGTCAGATAAAACTCTCTGTCCAATTGATGAAATTTTAATTTACTTTGCTCTTGTCCTTTCCAAATGGTTACCTTTCAGTTTTCCCTACACTGGGATTCTGTAGATGTTCATTTTCTGAGAAAAATGTATTTGTTCTCTAAAGGGTAACACAGTGTGTTTTCTTCTGGCAACAGGCTGATGAAAACAATAAATTATTCAATCCAAGAATATCTAAAATGATGACTCACTGCTGGTTCCTATTTTTTAGGCCTTGTTTTCATTAACTTCTACATTAATAGTCCAAATGTGCAGTTAGATTGAAATGTCCTGTGAAATTGCCCTGCCTTCCTCAAATTGGGAAGCTCTCAGCCTCTAGAAACTGTTGTGAGATGTTTTTCCTCATTCTGTGAAATAAAATACGGTCTGCGTTTGACAAGAAAAGATAAATCTGTAGCCACTGGTTGCCACCCCTCCCTCCAAAATAAAAAACATTGCAGTTACAGCCACAGCAAGGGTAGGAATTGTTATTAAAGAAAGCATCAAAATGACCTTCTCCCAACTGTTTCGCTTTCTCTGCTTCACCTCTTTCATAATGAAAGCCAAGAACTAAGTTCAGGGAACCCATGCACCCAGTCCACTTCTCATTCATAAGGGAAGACTAACACTGCAGGTTACCACCATCACAATAAATTTGTTTTCACCTTGCATAAATGAGACAGTGTAAAATATTGCTCCTTTGTGTGTTGAAATCAAATACTGTGGTAGATGAAAACACATATCCATTGTACTGATAAAACTGTTCTGAGCTGTGCAGGTGAGTCAAAGCATCCAAGCCCTGTTCAAAGGAGAAACCTTCAATCCTATAAGAAAGCCCATTTATTTCAAAATTATCTTTGGAGAGGAGATAGTAAATGGCATTTGAGATGCAAATTCTGGGTTTGTAACTGCATGGTATGTGGCCAAAAAGTAAATTAATATGTGACCAGCATATTTAAGATGCTTTGCAGAGACTTTTGGTGTGTTTAAAATGGGGCAGCCCCAGGGACCTTTGTCAGGGCCAGTGGCAGAGGGGTCCCAGCTGCTCTTAGGTCTTCGTGCACATTTTATATTGTGGGTTTTAAAACTCAGCATAAAGCAGAACCCAAGGGGTAGCAGTTGTGGCTGCTGCAAAGGGCGGTTTCTTCAAACTTCCCAACAAGACCTGTGAACAACTAATCTACATCATTGTTCTTTTCCCAGCTAATGAAGGACTTGAAGGGTTTGTTGGATTTTGTTTTGTGTTGGTATTTTTTTGTTTAAAAACTTCCTAATATAGTGAGGTTTCCAAGAGGTGTTTTCCATGTCCCCAGGAGGATGAGTGAGCCATGGTAGGTGCTCACCACAGAACGCGTGTGCCAGGTCCTGAACAAAGGCTTCTGCTGGTCACAGTCAATTAGTCAGTGTCTGGGTCCACAGTGTAATGGTTTCAGTTCGCCTGTTCGAGTTTCTGGCCAAATGCCAGCACACTTACCAAAATTTACCTGATTTTGCTGTGAGATAAGGATTAGGAGTAGGCAAAGCAGGCTTAAACTTTAAGGATATAAAGAAAGTTTATTAATAAACCTAAAACAAAAGGGAAAAAACAAGAAAAAACAGAACAAAACTCTCAGACCACCTCTCCTCCCCCCACCTCTCCATTTCTTACCTACTGACAATATAAAAAGACAACACTTTGACTTTCAGTCAGTTTACCACCTCTAAAATAGTCTTTATCTCAGTTCATTTAGGGAGAGAAGTCTCTCTTGCTTATACCATGGACTCTCTGTAAGAAAATAGAGTTTTTATGGTTTTCACAACCAACAGCCGCCCAGGAGGAAAGATCTGCTTGTTGTGGAAGATCCCTCTCCTCACACCAGTAGCCTTCCCACAGCTACTACAGGGGGGTCATGACAGTCCATGGGGTACCCTTTTAAGGATGAGCAGTTCTATTGCAGCAGCAAAGAAAATCCCCTTCTTCTGTGTCTAGCAACACAGGTTCTCTGGGCAACACAAATTCTCCAGCATTCCCCGGGGCAAAGGGACAGTTCACAGCATCTTCTGTGTCTCAGCTCAAGCTTCTCATCAGCACTTACTTCAGCACCTACTCCTCTCCACCCAGGTGCCTTGGCTCACTGGCTGCAGTTAGAACATCACATTCCCCCTTTGGACTATTTTCTCATATATTACAGGGAATTTATTAGCTTAGTCCCAACCATAGTTTCACAAAAGAGTTTTCAGCTTCACTATTGAAGCACTTCTCATGCTCCTCCCTCTAGGTGTCGGCTCTGCTTCCTTCACTGACTTAAAGTCTCTATGTTGCATTTCTGTAGGTGTCCTCACTCTTTTCTCTCTCTGTGCAGGGAAGGATGGGTGTCTGGAAGTTTAGTCCGGGCATGGAGAGGGTTAATCTCTCTCTCTCTCTCTCACATGGTCTCTGCTGGGCTGTTTGAAAAGTCCAAGTTGGATGATGACAGAAGCTCTCAGAGTCTCGGTGCCCTTGCTCTGCAGAGCTGGCTCAGCCCTGTGGGACTGGCCTGGCCGGGGGTGACAGAGCAGGACCCGGCCTGAGCTGGATGGAGCCAGCCCAGCCCTTGCCTGGCCCAGAGCAGGGGCCCAGCCCTGTCTGGTGTAGCTGACATGTCTCTGAACTGTATCTGCCGAGAGCTCAGGCCGGGTCCTCCCCCATACCCAGCTCCAGCTGCACGGCCGCTCCAAACCTCCCTTCCCCTTTCCCCCTTCTGGGCAGGGGGCGGCCAAGGCCCAGTCTTACCGGAGAGAGAAAGCAGGGACTGCTTCCCTCTGAAAAGAAGCAAGGCCAAAGAGGAAGAGACTCAGAAGGTCTTTGCTTATATATGATTTTTTGCCTCAAAGGTGGATCAACTTTTAATTGGTTTATCTACATATCAATACTTAAAACTACGTGATTATTGGCTCTCCCAGGAAGGAAGTTGTATTACTTCCTGCAGCGTGGGTCGCTCCTGAGATTGACACCCCTTGGGCCAACCCAGGACACCCAGGAACCAGGATTTCTGTCATCTCACCTGACATCCTATTGCTTTGCACACTGAGCTTGTGGGTTTGTAGCGCTAACATCAGTAATACTTTGAATTTAGTGCATTTCAAGAATCAACAAGCACGTTCACTGTGACAGCTGCCATCAGCCATAACTGATGGTTTCAAATATTCCGAAGATGTTGTCTTGGCTTCTTTCACTTGTGGCTTTTTGGGGTAGTGTTTTGACTATGTTTTTTCTATGTAAGTTTGGGTTTGGGGTTTTTATTGTTTCAGTTTGGTAAAATCATGGAAAAAAATCGGGCTGCAAGGGAGATGATGTAGCCAAGTTGTGAGGCTCAAGACAGATCCTTACAGGGGTCTGCCTAACCTGTTGTACAGGACTGTCTGTGATGACAGCGGGTTCTTCATTCCTACTGGAAACCTTTTGCTCATATCTGAGATGAGTCTTCCTTGCTGCAGCCTAATCCTGTTAATTGATCCCATTAACAATGCCTACTGGAGTAGGTTATTCCTTTCACCTTTACAAAAGCATTTCTCTGCTGTTAAACTTTTCTCTTTCCCCCATTTCCTTTAGGCTAAAACAACCCAATCGCTTCACTCTTAATAGATGGATTTAGTAAACTTCCACCATCCAGGCCGTTTTCAGGGTGGTTTTCAGTTCTTTTACATCCATCTTTTGGTGGATGTGAAAGGGGTTACGGTACACTAAGAGTAGCACTACCAGATGACGTAGAATTTAAGGAACTTCCTCATGGGGTCATGTAAATTAAATTAAGATATCCCTGCATGACAATTTACTGTTTTGCAGCAAGAACCAACTAGAGAGCATCAAACAGTACTAGACATTTGCCAGCATATTTTGGGTTTATCTGTTTGTTTTGCCTTGAAGAGATTTGGGCTATTCTGTACCCAGACTCCCACAGAAGGTCTGTTCTGGCTAAAGGTCCTCTGGCTGTGCAAACACCCATTTTATGTTAAGGCCAGGAGGGTACTTGGAGCTGCTCCTTCATGGATAGGAGCAAAGAGGGCTAAACAACTATAAGCTTTCAGGTTTGGGCTTTCCCCATACTTGTAAACAAAATACAAGTAAGTGACCCCCAAATTTATCCTTAGCATCTCATTTCGTTGTGGAGTTTACAGGAAGACAACAGATTCTTCCCTGTGTTTGGTCTTGTTTGTGCTGTAAATGCTTCCTGGGAGTCTTGTTATACCCTATTTTTTTCTGGGCTGTGTGTTTCTTATTTCTCCTCAGCTATGATTGTGTTCTTTTCCAACACAGCTGAACATGGAAACATTTCCGTATATTTAGGGGATCCTGGGAATTTTCCTTTCAGATTTTCGAAAACAACAATCTGACAAGCTGCTTCTTGGCATGACACAGCATGTGTTAATCTATGTCGTTTCCAGGCTACTTTGTTCTTAGTTAATTTGTTAAATTCTTTGTGAGAACAGACATGTTTCCCACTGAGCAATCGGCACAGCTGCAGCCAGAGCCAGTGACCAAACAGAGCCCACTGTGCGCTCTGTGTTCAGAGCTGGGATAGGAAGTCAGGCTCAGGGCAGCACCCTCAGCAGAAGACACAGCTGATCTGGGGTCATCTCGGCACCCAGGATTGGTGGTGATGCCAGTTATCCTGTAAAAGGGAGAAAAGAACAGTGCTTTTAGTCTAGATGGGCTAGATTTGCAGTGTAGACCCCAAAAGAATGAGTGAAACATGGCTGGTGAAAAGAGGTCAAACAGTGTTACTTAACAAAAAAAAAAAAAAATCAGGAGAAATTGAGTCATAGGTCTAAGTCTAACTTAACCCTGGCATTCACAAACATGTCCCCATAGTGTATCCCTTAGGGTGGTAGTATCATAAGATCCCTCAAAAAATTAAGAAAAAAACCCCCTTTAAGTCTCAGTTGATCTTTCTCAGTTCTATTAGCCTCCAAATTTTAACGCTTCTGTCACTGAAAATCAGGTTCCTTCAAAATACCCCAGGCTGCATATCAACCACTTGTGTAAATGTTGGGGGAAGCAAGAGGGATTAAACCCTTTGTGTTTATCCCTGGGTTTATGGAGGGCTTTTCAAAGGCCATTGATATGAAAATGCTACTTGACAAAGAGCCTGTGGACACTTCACATTTCGTGCATCCCCTCACATTTCTGTGAAAGATTAGGAGGAACACATCACTGCAAATTCCTTTACAAGCTGGGCATGTTGTCCACCTTACTCCTGTGTCTCTCGTTAATCTAGTTTTGTACTCAGATGCCTGTTTATGCATAAGAAATTAAAAATTGTTTCTTTTTTCCCTATCTTAGAAGCCTTGTCCTCTTGCAAGAATCTGAAGAGTCTTTTTGCCTAGCTGTTAGGGCTCTGGGTATACAAAATAAAGAGAGCCCCTTTTACTGAAGTGCTAGATGATCACTATCCAATGCACTGCTGGATTTTGGGGGAGCAACATTCCCTACAGTCCTGTTGGTTGCAGAAGTGGAATTCTCTGTGATTTGAAGCTAAACATGGGCAGTGCTCTTTCAGTGTCTCTATCAGTAAGATCCATAGCTAACAGAGTGCTGGAGAAACAGGCTGTCTGGACAAATATTATCATTTAAAGGGATATTTAGACATTCCACATCAGAGGGTTTAATTTCAGCTTGTCAGCTGTTTTTCTACACCTTTTTTGTATGTTCAGGAAGACTGGTTGACCATGAGGTGACCTGCAGGATACCTTTTTTTTCCTTTAAACTTTATTACACCACTGCATGAGCATATTGCCTGCAGTTTTATAAAGCTGGTTCTTTCAACAGGAAAAGATTAAGACAGGGTGTAAAGTGTGTAGGGCACGGAAGTAAATAACTGATTGAATGAATAAGGAAAGACAAGCAGAGCACTTACTAATTTCAACAGCAACCATTTTAAGCCACTCTGTCTCAGGCTAGGTCCCCCATCTGGAAAAAAACCAGCCAAACTCTGCTATATATGCCCTACTTGGCCTTGATGGGCCTCCAACTCTTTCTTTAGAGTGGGACTGTCTCTCTGGAAGGTGGCATTCAAAGATCAGAACGACAAAGCTCATTTGTCATTTATTTCCCAGTGTGGCTGCAGGGAGCTTGATAGAGCTGAGAGATAGACAGGCTTTTACACCTCTCCAAGGGTAACATGGTCTCCTTCACAGTCTGTGTCCCCTGAGAACCCACTGTATTTTTCTGAAGGATTTGGTGAGATTCAGTCACCCAGAGTAGTTCATGACTTTGGGGTTTAGGGATAGAGCCTGCCTGACATACAGGTCCTGCAGCACAAAATCACTCACTCTCATTGCAGAATGTTGATCTCTAAAGCCTGCCCAGTGATGTAGCGACTCACAAGCGCCTTGTTTGGTCCAAACATTTCTGGCAGGCTATCTGCATCTTCTATGAGCTAAAAATTGAAAGCTGGTGTCCCTTAGTGGAGACAGCATTGAGTAAACAGCTGTCAGCCTGTGCCCCAGTCACAACTGCATTCCTGAGAAAGCCAGCTACAAATAAGGGCATACTCATTTGATGATAAGCACAAGAATACACTGAGATTACCTGGCCTTTCTTTTCTTTTGTTCTTTTTTTCCCCTCTCTGTGGCTGGGGGGAGGACGGGGAGTTTGTTATAAAAAGGTCAAACACGTAACTTTGCAGCTTTCAGCCATCTCTATTCTTTTCTTTTGCAATTCTTCTCTCTGATTAAACTTCCAGATAAGTCTAGGCACTGTTGCCCGGCCCTTCACATTTAATGATTTTATGCATCACTTGCTCTTGGCACTGCTCACAGCCCTGCCATCTCCACTGCAGCCTGTGATCTTCTCCTCTAAATGTTTGACATCCACCAGCATTTCGCTTTTGCTCTAAGATGCCTTTTTTCTTGTGAGGTCTAGAGAGGGAAAATGATGGTGGACAACCCTGAGATGAATTACCTAATACCCAAGGATTTTCTTTCTCAGCTCTCCTAATAGAAGGAAAATCTTGTCTCCCTATTTACCTTTGTCTTATAAAAAAAGCAAACAAAAAACCCCAAATCTATACTTTGTCCTAGATCCAGGTCCCTGTCCCACAGCTCAATCTGTTCAAATGAGTCTATGAAAAATGAATATGCAGCCTTCCTGCAGAGGATATTATATGGGGAGCAACCTGGTTGGGCAAAAAAGAATTTTTCCTGTTTTTTTTTTTTTTTAATATTGTTGTTTTGAAATTTCTTTTTCCTCATTGTAAATCAGAGTATGTAGGTTTTGTCCTGTTATTTAGAAGGGTTTATCAGCGAGATTGTGTAGAGAGCAGGCTGGGGTGAGGACGGCAAAGACAGAAGAGCTGTTTACCGTGTCACCTGAGGAAGATGAAGGTGGATGTGTTTCTTTTTTAAAAAAATTAAGAAAAAGTTATGCATATTTACCTCTTTGAACTCATCTGTATTTATTTCAGGGGATGTAAAACAATGAATATATCAACTAGTTTAGACAAATAAAGTCCAGGGTGCATTTTTCCACAGGTTTTAAGAGCAGTATAGTACCTCCTGGCGTAGGAAGTTGTTAAGATCCGGATTGTTGATGCCTGTGCGTGCAAAATAATTCAACACTTCTGTGTTCTTTACTCTTCCCTTAATTTGGTGCTGTTGGTTGCTGTGGAAGACAGGCTGCTGGACCAAATGTGATTTTGGGTCTGATGCAGTACATCTGTTCCTATAATCTAACCAGGAGAAACTGTATTTTGTGTGTGCTCAGAGACAGAGAAATGTGGAATTCCTGTACAAAACTGCCATTCCAGTATCATTGCAGTGGAAATGATGGAATGCTTGTTTGCAGAATTTGACCTGCAAGAGATTCAAACTTCAGTTAGCAACAAGTTAGCCTTTGAGAAAGAGTAGGAAGTCACAACAGCTGTTGTCTTAGATTTTCTGATAGAGCTTAAGACAGACCATAGCTCCACTTGGAAGTGATAGAATACAAGATATAGCAAAGTATTCAGCAGGTTAAATGCAATAAAGCAGATGTTGTCAAATGATGGGATCTGAAAACAGCTTGCACCTGAAATAGGCTTGAGGTCTTTAATTGCAGGACATCTCCATTGTGTCTCACTCACACTAGTTGGATTTTAGGGTTCCAGTTAATTTTTCCCATGTACTTTGAGTCAGCAATGGGGTGGGCACATCTGAATTTTGCACAAAGGGACTATTACTGCTAAGGGCACAAAACTGCATGCTGGGCAGAGAGGAATTCCCAATGTGCATAAATGCTTTCAAACTCATCCAGTTTCTGGGAATACTTATATAGAGAGGTTGAGGAGCTGAGATACCATTGGGGAAGGCTGCTAATGAGTAAAGACAAACAGTTTATTGCCTGGGTAATGAAATGTTGGCTTCTCCATTTAAAGAGATTGTATTTGAAAACCATTATCACCTTCATTACCAGCATACCAGGACTTGTCTTCGGGATCCCACTTGGGTCTCTTAAGAGCCAGGGATATCAGGAATGTGCTTCAATATTTTAGATAAGTGATGTCTATTAATGTAGCAAGAGCAGAATCTAAAATTTAGATCATGGGACATAAAAAAAAAAGGAGGAAACAGACCCTGATTTTTTAACAAGAGTGTTTAAAATATATGGAAATGTGTTTTATGGAAGAAAGGCCAGAGACTATACAGTTGAGGTCTTAAATAGCTGCTATGATTTTATGATTTGCACTGAAAGAGATTTCTACCACTTGGATATAGTTAACATTTACTAAATAATATTGGAATTAAGAGTGTGACTTTCAGAGGGCACCAGTTCATCAGCATTATGCACTCTGTCTTCTCTGTTGAGTTTGTAAGAGCAATTACTACAGTAGTTCATTGCCCTTTGTAATATAATCTCTTTCTGTCTCTGAGGGGATTGCAGCAGCTACGGGTGTGGAAGTGTCCCATTCATAGATGCTGGGAACTCCACTTGCTTTCTGGAGTTGACAATAGCAAAGAGCACAGAAATAGCTTCTTCAGGACCACCACCAATTTATTTTGTACTGCTTTTTTTTCCTGTTTGTTCTGATCTCTGAAATGTGACTTTTATAAGGGCTGTAAACTCAGAGTGAGTTCTTTCCATCACCTGCCATTCAGGGGGGTTAAACTTCAGAACAAAAGTTGACTGAATGTTTCATTCAACAAAATTTGCACAGATTGAGTTGGTTGTTTTGTTTTTTTCTAGGGTGTGGATTTTAGCGTAAGGACTTACCCAATACAGTCTTTATTGTAAAAAAAAAAAACCAGCAAACCTAATCAAAAAACAACACAACAAAATAAACCAGTTTTATTTATTGTGCAAGGACTACTGAGAACCATCTGCTTTGGAGAGGCCAACTTCTAGGCCACAGATGGTATTTAAAAATGTTTCAAAGAGTTTCCAAATCTTGCTGTGGCACCTTTCAGAAATACATGTGTAAGTCCTGCCAAAGCTTGGAGATTCATTTTTCTTTTTCCTCCCAGAGAGAGGGTCACTTTTTCTTGGAATAGATCCCATCTCCCAGACGCGTCTTGAAGGCATATTTAAACATTTAGCTTTGGGCTGTGGATCAGCCTTTTGTAGTTCCCCGTTGTGCTAGGATAATAGTCCATGTAGCTAGAATTGTGGAAAGTCCACATGCAGATTTTGCCCTTGTGATTATAGATCAGATTATCAAATTCCAAAGGATTAAAGTTATTTTCTTTGGCCCTTGGCCAAGTAAGTTAATTAGGTGATTTTCTTGAGATCATGACCTGTCGCAGAACTACACTGCCCAGTTGTTAAATTTCCAGTCTGGTAAATGATTCCCTCCATTTTCATTTCCCATTGCCTTTTCATGAATGACATGATGTGTAAATCTCTTTTTTTCCCCCATCATAGGAAAAAAAAATAGTTTTGTCTTTCCTAGTCACTGGGATCTATATAGCCATAAGGTTTGAAATCAATTTAGTGCAAACAGGATGTGTACTTTGAGCAGGTTAGACTTTCTGACAAAAAGAAACATTTTGTGCAAAACTTATCTATCTACCGTATCATGCCTCACTTTTTAACAGAGAGACCTTCAGGCCTTGCCTTGGCTCAAGTTTAATGTTTGTTACTCCCTGAAGAGCTTTATACTAATAAATTGTAGTTCTGGTGCAGTGAAGATTCATTGAAAATTGGGTAAAATATGGATTTGACGATACATTAAACTATTCTTTAATATTGGAATTTTGAGCCTCACTCTGATGATTGCAGGTAACACTGCAAAATTTGTCACTAAAATTAGTGTAGTGTTTTCTACAATGGACTTTGCAATGTTTGCAGGTAAGAGTTTTAGTTTCTCAAGGTGTGAGGGCAGTCTCTGCTTTGAAGACATTTCCATCCCCTGATAACTCTATCACAGTGTTATGCAGATGGCATTTTTCTTCTTTATGTTCAGTCATCTGAGCTCCAATGTACTACTGTGAAGCACAGTAGAAGCTGGGATTAACCAATAAACAATTTCTAGCTAAAAACAGCACTCTTTAAAAGAAAACAGGTTTCTTCATTCACTGGGCTTTTATTTATTTTCATTGACACAGAAGATAAAACAGCATCATGTTACACTTCTAAGAGCACACTCTTAACCCTCACTTAAGTGTGCTGCTGCTTAATAAAGTACAATATGTTTGATTATGGGGCTCTGCATTGTGCTTCCTTTGACTGGTCTTGATGGTAGTTATATCAAATGCCTTGTAAAAAGCAATTTGTAGTGCTTTCTACTGGGGTGGCAAACAACCAGGCCAAGAAAAGGCACCTCTTTTTTACAGTCCAGGCAGCAGGAAATAAGTCTCCATTGATTTTTTTTTTTTTTTTTCCTTTGAAGGTTATGGATACTTAAAGCAAGGTGTGAAATGCTTATACTACTGAGGTGAAAAATTTTCCTAAAGTTGGAACTAAATTACTGTCTGGCTTTAGCAGAGGTGCAGTGCAACATGATCTCTCATGCTAAAAGCCTTATGCAATCTGACCTTCTTTTTCTTGGTTTTATACTGTTCGTCTTTGGCAAATGCAGAAACTTAAGCCCTAAAATTCAGTTTCTCATTCAATTCTCAGTGAAAATAAATTCTAAGTTAATCTTTCACTTATGAGAAAAGGTGTAAAACCTGACTTTGTGGGGTTTGGTGGTTTTCTTTGGTTGAAACAAACCAAAAAATATGTCTGCAACATGGTTTTTTTGCTTTAAACTCATGAATAATTGTGGGAATTATTTTGAATTATTTATCTGTGTGTAGCTCAGATGTATTTTTGGATTTCTATGTTTGTGCATACAAAATAAGAGAAGATAAGGCACTCTTTCCACTTCAGTAATTCTTGTTTCAGCAGATATTGTGTTGTGTGGCTGAAAACTTCTATTACTCTTGTCTTGAATTGGTCCGTACCCCTTTCAAATAAATACCAAAGTAGTTTTAGTGAAGAAAGACAAACCTGCCCTTGGAACCTAAATGAATCCTTCAGGCATTAGCAGTTTTCTTCATCACTTGAAATCTGTAAGAGGGCTTCAGACCAATTAAGCAGATGCTTGACTCAGTGGCTTCACCCCATCTCTTGGTTCATAGGCATAAGCAGAGACTCAAATTTGGTTTTTACACTGTAGTTGTCTGGGTGTCCTTTCTTTAACAAAGTCCATGAGAAACTTAATTTAGATTAAATTACCTGGGAGCAATGTCCATCAGCTGACTTGTACCACCTTGCTGAAGCAAGGTCAGACCAGAACCCTCAACGAGTGGTGAGTTAAGAGAATGGATTGTCCCATACAGGTGCGAGGTCTTGGTGAGCAGGGCTGTACCCTGAGCTTAGAGACCACTGAAGTGTCCTTCTAAGCAAACGCTGTAACTGGGGAAGTGAAGAACAAATTAGATTTAACTGTTGGGGAGTTGATTTGGCTGTCTAAACAGGTTCCCTTTTCTAGGATGAATGTTCTTAGAGATACTATATTGCACATTTGCTTAAGTAACTTGTGTTTTTTCCAAGTTGACTTTTATGGGCGAGATGTTTCAAATGAGCAATTTTTTTTTTTTAACTATTCATAATCAACACAGAGTTGATCCTTATACTTGAGTATTAGCATTTCATAAGAAACCTGAAAAGCTGATATTTCTTCCACTAAAAATAAGTCTGCCCAAACAAAATCAGAGCTGATTATTTCACCCTCTGTGGTGAGTAGTTGTGTGACATTTACTATTTGAGCTACTTTGCATCCTGACTCGTGCAAAGATGACATAGAATGAAACGAATAGAAAAGCTCTTCTCTTTTTCTTGCTTGTTGTTCCCTGCTGAAGGAAGCTCTTGTAAGAAATAAGGCTTTTTCCCAGAGGTGGTAAGAATGGTGATTTTTCAATGTGCTCTGCAGTGTAGAAGAAATTATACAGGGAAACAGAGGCTTTTCTCTTTAGTAGATCATGTGAAAATATTTACTGGAGACGATAATGTTACCCAGGGGAAGCTGACAACAACTTGAACATGAAATGCAGCAACTGGGAGATCCCAGACTGTCACATTATGTTAACAACATGAAAACTTCAGTCCTACTGTTCAAGAGAGCTAAATTTTGAATTGAACTTGATCATCAGAAGGTTCCCTCTAACCTTGGCTGTTTTTAATCACACTGAAGTGCTGGCTGACACTGGTAATTTGATTGCCTCTTCAAATAGCCCTGTGCATGTATTTCAATATCAAAGCAAGTTTTGCAACAGAGTTTATCAATTATTAGTTGGAGTAATAGTTAATTTTGTGGACTGTGGTCCTTGTGGCCAGTGACAGGGTCAGCAGGTGAAAGATGCTCCTTGTCTCAGCAGCTCTTTCTCTCTCTGGTTTGGTCAATCACTCCAGTTTTCCTGTCCTACCTGCTTGGCTGCTCAGAGTTCCCAGCTCTGAATAACACACACAGGCTGAGTTAGTCTATGACAGTTTGTGTAATTCTTGAATGTGGAATTTTGTGGCTAAATAAACCCTCTTTACACTTAGATGAGGGAAACCTTGTTTTTCCTTTTCTTTTTGTTTTTTCCTTTCTTTTAATTTTTTTTTTTCTGGGGGAGTTAAAGCCTAATGGATTGTCAATTCGATTAGGAAACTTTTGCCCATTTGTTAGATGCTGGATTATTATACTAAACCATTTTTCTTGTGATAACCTCACGAGTAGCACTGTAACTTTGAGCTGAGCAGATAATTTTGAGTAATCAAATAAATAGTTTTCTTCTGTAGGAAAAAGCCTTTATTGTCTTCTAGCACTAATAAGTGCAAAAAGTGGTCTGAGGGTTAAATTTCAGAATTAATGTTGTTTATTTCTATAGATATATAGAATATGACAGACTCTGCAATGGTTTGGAATAAAAGAAAAAAACCAGAACAAAATGGAAATAATCTATCTGAATTTGATTCCCTGTATCCTAAAAACACTTCTAAGAGCCAAATTCAACTTTCAAGATCTGTAAATCTTGCAGCGTGTAAATTAGATCATATACACAAGTCAAATAACACTTAAAATTTTGTCATGGTTTTCGGTCTTGAGCATCCCAGGGGTTGGAATTAACTACACCCACAGGCTGGATTAGGACCCTCTCTGCTTTTTTACACCCATGCATTGTAAAGACAAATTTACATTGCAAGTTTAACCAAAGGGAATTGAACCCAGCACTTAAGGAAGAAGACTGCATCACCCAATATTCATTAAAAACACATTTTGATAGATAACACTTTGCCTTTAGCAACTTCCATCCCAAAACTGTTACCTCTCTCTCACTAGTGCTAGAGCAGCCTGGAGGAAAACTCAGCTGTCTCTGCTGCCTTTCACAGTGCCCACACAGCAAACAGCAACTGGAAATCAGCATCATAAAAACACATTCCTGCTGTTTCAGAATTTGCTTAGTGTTACTTATTTCTGCGGATTTATGGAGCTAAATGTACTCAAATCACATGAATAATATTGCATGATGTTTTTAATTCAAGTATGGCAAAAAATTAGACATGAGGTGACTTTTTGTGGTCATTTTGTCATTGAAAAGGAAAATAATTACCGGAAAAATATTATTTTCACTGACAGTACAGGGTAATTAGTTTCCCAGGGAGAAGACATTGGTAGCAAGGCGCCTTACACAGGGATCCTTTGTCATTTTATGGATGCTCATCTATCAACTGTCAGGTTGTTTCAAAAGACCTCGGGTCATAATGTTTTCCCTCTGCACCTTTCCCATCATGGTGGCCCAAATTTGCCTGAATAGCCATGAGTCATCTTGTTTGCCTAGTCTGGGCATTCACAATGAAGCAGGAGGTGTTGCTGTGGCTGTACAGCGTGGGGGTTTTGTCAGGGAGACCCTCCCGTGTGTTATCAGCGCTTTGGTGCAGAGGACACACTGGCAGGACACACACTTCCCTTCTCCTGGCAAGGTATGCTGAGAAAATTGAGTGGGACTTCCCTGGATGGAAAAAGTTGGGGAAGGCCTCAGTTTGAGTCACATGTGGGAGAACGTCCTCCTTGGTTTGAATATTAAAAATACACATATAAATACATACATAAAAATGCCACCGTTTTATTAGTCTTTCCCACATCATGTTTTGGGTCATAATTCCTAAGACACAATTATTATCTAGCTGTGACATCAGAATTAATGCAAAGAAATACTAAAATATTTTGACCCGGATGTCACAAAGGATGCAGGTGCCTTGACATTGATAGATGTAAAAATGATCACCACTTCTTCCAGAGATGGCCTAACCTACAAAGCGATAAAGAAAGGGGTTTTGGCTAAAACCTGAGGAAGCTTGATGTTGCGAAACTGCAGCTGAAGGTTTGCTGTACCTCCCCTGCTTTGACTTCCACTGGAAGCTGCTGCCTGGCAGAGTGTGGCTCACCTGTACCCCTGGTCCTGTGTCAGCATCTAAGTCCTTGGAAGGCTTATATACCTTTCATTAGTTATCCTAGGAAATCTTTCTTCTCAGCACTTTTCTTTAGAGACATTTAAACTAGTCCTTGATTCTTGTTGTGCCTGAAATGTCCCAACCTTCCTTTTGCTTTTCTTACTTTTTTCCTGATTTCTTGTGCATCAAAAAACCTTAATTCAGCAGAGGGTAGGCTGCAGTTCTCGGGAGAGTTGACAGTGTCCTGCACCAGAACTAGCTTGATTTTAGATATGTTTATAAATACAGCCATTGAGACATTCATGAGCATTTAATATTAAGGACAAAATACTTGTCCTCAATGTTAAGAACAACAGTGTTTATTGTCAAGGCAAGGTTTAACACACCTGCTCCACTTCTTCCTTTCTTTTTATTTGGGACAATCATTTGAGTTCATGATTTATTTATAAGGAATCTGCAGTCTTGACTTAAAGAATTTCTATGAGAATTCACTGACAATTGTGAAAAAAAGGATGAAAATGTGACTTGCAAAATCTGTGTGGAGGAGGGAGAAAACCTAAACCAAAGTGATTTGTCTTAAAAAGTGGTAATATTACTGACTTTCTCTAGCAAAACAAGTAGTTTTATAGTTTGGATTGCTTGCCTATGCAGCCCCTAATATATTTTTCAGTTCATTAAATGAATTGACTGTCTAGAGATCCCAATATGACAAATGTTAATTTCTAAGACTTTTACTGGGTGTGACTAAATAAATGTAAAAAATGAAGGCTGGAGGCCTCTAGCTCGTCTCAGTTTCTACTTGTGTTGCTCAGTGACGCTTAAGAGTAGCTGAAAATGCTCCCTTGATGGAGTCAGATTGCTTCTTTATTAATTCCATTCATAAATACACACTGGGTGTCCAGTGGAGCACTTAAAACCCTGATAATCAAAAGCTTATTGTGTGTTTGAGAAGCTTGAAAGGGAAACTGAAGTAAATACCAAGGGAGAGCAGAATAAAGTTGGAGTTTTTCTTTCTAAGTCAGCAGGAGGTCGTCTAAAGTATAATGTTATGCACAAGTTTTACCATCGGGGCTGTGATGGGGGGTGTGAATACGTGTGCAATTACAGTAGTAAAATCAGCGAGCCATGCATAACTAATGCAGCACTCTGCAGATGGCAGCACCCCAGAGCAGCATTAACAGCTATCTGATGGCCTCTGTGTGTGTGAGACATGGAGGACTTACTTCAGCCCTGCATTTAGCTCTGTTCCACTCTAACACCACAAGGCAAAATTCCTGTGAAAGCTATTAAAGAATGGAGGTTATTCTTTTTTCGTCAGCTGTGTTTTTCTCTAGAGCAAAAATGTTGAGTTTGAATGCTGAGGTTTTCTGGGGGGAAATTTAGTTTGTTGCATTAGTAAGGTTCTCTTCTCATTAGTGAGTGTGAATGAAGAATGGAAAAGTGTTTGCACCATAGTGAGACTGAGTTGCTTGAGTTAATCTGGTTATGTCTACACAAATTGCTCTCCTTCCCTTAGCTCTAGGGCGTAATTATAGAGAGATAAAAAGCAGAGGCTCTTTCTTCCAGAGCTGCCAATTGCCAATTCTCCATACCTTCTATAAAGCTTCTTCAGTTCTCATCAGCTGAGGACTTGCATAAACTCTCAGGCTACAGCTTTGAAAAAGCAATTTTGGTTTTGGATTCATATCGCCTCTGCTTAACTGTAAATATACTTTTACCTGGGTGAGGAGTGTGCCCTGAGGCTCAGGACCTGCTCAGGGCTTGGATCTCTTTCTAGGTCTTCTCTTCAATCTCAGACCTGGCAAGCAATGAGAAAGTAGTTCTGAGCTGGTAGACATTGTGGTGCACTGAGACTGTGGCATAGAAGGGTGCATCCTGTGAAGAAAATGATCTGTTTCTTCAGCACCTCCTGTTATTTTATGGAACCATTTCCATGATGGCATGGCAGCAGAGGATCTCACATGAGGAGCCATGAGAAGTACTGAGAACTGGAAATAAATACTTCTCTGAGATAAACAATAACATTGATCTTGGCCGAGCATAACACAGAATTTCTCCCAAGACCCCCCTGTCAGGTCCTTTGAAACCCCGAGGCCTAAGCAGGTCCATTTTGGGGCAGAATTGCATAGTCGCTTTTCTTTGCAGAAATACAAAACTATACTTTCCTTTTCTTCTTTTTTTTATCCTCTACTAGTAACCATGAATGATGGCAATGTGAGTGCCTTCTATTCTACTCTCCTCATCAAAACCACAAAGAAATAGAAAGATCTGAAGCTTCCAGGCCACTGCAGTAATAATAATGAGGTTGATTTTTCAGGATTGCATGCTGGAGAATAAAGCAAGGAGGATGCTTCTCTATACATCCACAGTAGACGGACTGAGAAGTTGTCTTTGCCATCTTAAATGATTTGGTAAGAGGAAAAATGGAACACTACCACTATTCAGAAGTAAACTAAGTTATAGAGGAGTAGGGTAGCAAAATCAGTGGCTTAGCCACCAAATCTTATTGTAGATAGATTTTCCTTAGTCTATACTGCAGCTGGCATTTATAACAGCAAAGGACTTTTTTCACCTGTGCTGTTCATGAAGGTATGTGATTTCACTCTGCCTACTGGATGCAGAGAAAGAGCTCTCAAAAACTGCTCCTGATCACAAGGAGGAAAAGTGGGTGCAACAACTATCTTCACTTGGGCAAAACTGTGCTTCCATCTGTTCTCACTGTAGTGCAGTGTTGGAATAACCTTTATGTTTCTGAGATCTTTGTGGCGTGTTTTCTCCCAGGCTAACACCAAACAGAAGAGCAGGGCTTTTACACTGCTGGTGTCTGGCAGAAAGAACGAAGGGACAACTAGCAGGATGGGGGAAAAAGCTTGTCTTTTGATGCTGATCTAGAAGGGGTCAACAAAATACAAGGTAAACAAAACCAGTGAGATTCCAGTGTGGATGAGCAGACCTAGCAAAAGAGAGACTTAAAGGTTTGGGTTCTGCCTGGTGCTTCCTCCACCAAGAAGAATGCACACTGCCAGGGCCCTGCACTGATGTGAGGGTCAGGTGCAACCACCAGTCTTGGCAAAAGTGGCCTACACTGGACTGCAGAGCACTTGGAGCCACCATTCATTCCAGCACCAAGGGGAGGTGACCATGGCCCCTGGCTGGTGCATCAAAGCAGGAAGATGTGCATGGGGATGTGTGCTGGCAAACAGGTGCCTTTAACTATACACATCCTTTCTGCTGGTGATTTTCATTTGTGTGTCAAGGGTTGGGTTATTTTTTCACATGTCAGTTTTAAAGCAAACCTCTATATTCTCCAGCATCTGCAGACAAGTGCATAGGAGCTGAACTGTTCATCATGTCAGGCTGGGGTTTCTGTTTGCATGACAGAACTTCTTCATGACATATGAGTTTTTAAATAAAAAACAGGGTGAGGCAGCAAATCACTTAGGTTCAGACAACGGAAGAGGAAAAAAAATCCCACCTAAACAATAGATGTTTAAGTAGAAAGTGTTCCAGCTCCTTCTGACAAAGAGCCTCCAGAGGATTACAATGCAGTCAATGTTGCTTTAATTAAATTTAATGCTGTGTGAAATGCACTCTGAGAAACTTTGATGAATGACTGGGGCAATTCATGTGGCTCACTAAAGGGCATCCAGCTCTTGCAGGGGTGTCAAACCACGATGAATTGGTTAGTACAGGCATGTTTATAGACTGCCTAAGGAACCTTGTATCTGTGTGGTAATGTCAGAGATAATGTTATGATTCTCTGGACCTTGGGGGGCTTTGGTGACATGGTTAATGAGATAGCCCAGGGAGTGTCCCAGTAGGTTACTTGCAGACCTCCCACATCAAAAGGAGCAGCTTTGCCCCTTCAGAGCCTGCCGTCCTCTAGATCTCTCAGCTGGCCCTTGCTTTCTGTAGGGCCACTTTTTTTTTCTACCACCTCCCCCCTCTCTTTTGGTTCTTAGTCAACATTAACTTTGGCTGCTGAAATTCAAAAGTTGTTCATTTTTAGTTTGGCTTCTCTTTGACCCACCTACACAATGGCTTTCAGAGGTTTTTATAGGAACAACAACATCCAGTTACCCTCCTTCCAAAGCCTCAAAATGATGACAGCAACAAAGCTTAAGCCAAAGAGGAAAATAAGGGAGGAAAAAACTGTAACTTTCCCTCTTTCTGTTCCTTCTTTCTCCATCACAAAAAAAGAGGAATGTTTCTCCCATGCAGAGTTTGGTCACAGAGCAATGGGCTATGATAGTACAACTGGGTCTTTTATCTGCTGCACCCAAAAAAAGTGAAGGGAAAAAAATAACCCCACCAAAAAACAGTGGATCAATTGATAAATGAAAGTCTGTTATTCATGTTTGATTTAAAGGGTTGATTATAGGGCTGTGGAAAAGGTTGTTTAACAATTTCTCTTTGTAAGGGGAAAAACCTCACTGTATGTTTGGTTTAAACTGAGGTTAGATGGCAAGTAAACATTCTTGTAATAATACAGTGATCTTTGCAAAATTCCTGGTCCAGGAAGTAGATGTTCAGTATATTACATCATTGAAGGAGGCAAACAACAAAGTTAATGCAAGACTACCTCAAATGATTTTTATAAAATATAAAAAACCTGACGTTTTTATTGTACTTTTGAATTTTTAGAGGAAAGAAAAGGGGCTGGGCTGCTGATGCATCATAGATTTAATAAACTTCATATCTCACAGATCTAATGACAGATTCAAGTGTTCTGCTTTGCATGACTATATGTTTAAGGCTTGTGACCGTGGGCAGAGAAATAAGTACTAATGAGAAACCAAGATAGAATCTTCTGAAATGCCTTAAAGCAGCATGCTAATTGATCTGGCCTGTGGATGTTCATAAATTCTGGTAGTTTAAGGTGTGTGTCATGAACTTTGAGCATTCATCTCATCCTGTGTTTGAATTTAAGCATTTTTTCACTTCAAACAGTACTGAAGAAATGGTAAACATAAATGCATATATGTCAGTTTTTGAATATACTTACACAGACACACTTCGGTTGAGTCAAATATTTACTACGATTTTCTTTCAAATCCCTTTGCAAAGCTTCTCTATCCCTCAAAGTTTAAAAACAACTCAAACAACAAAACACCTCACTCAAACAAACAAGCAATCAAATCCTGTCTAGCTGAGTCATCTCTGGCCACCTCACTGTGAAACAACCAGAAACAGTCACCTGCTTTCTGCAAACTTTATTTGTGTTGGACAGTTCTGCTGGTGGTGGCTTCCCATTGCAAGTGGGGGAGAAGGGTGGTGGTCGTGATTTGTGTGGTTAATGATGATGATGACAGGTATTAGGTCTCTTGGTGTTTTGTGAAGGTCCTAATCACTCTTTTGGGTGTTCATTGAATGTTTAACTATTCTTTGAATGCTGTTGGAACCATGTCAAGAGGTGAGATCAAGAGCCCAGAGTCTTATAGTGTAGTGGTTATGGCTGATCTTGTTTGTTTTAAGCACCTGAAGTGGAACATTTCTTTCCAAAGGTTGGGATTTTTTCTACTTTTTTCTAAAAAAAGTATCTCTGCTGTTCATCACCAAGCCAGCACCACCCTTCTGGTGGCACGCAGTGTCAAGCTGTCTATCCTCAGCCTTTTGCTCTCTTCCTTCTGCAGGTAGGGCTTTTGTCTCCTGGTACGGGATGACAGTGGCTTCCTGGGTGCCATTGTCAACTTTGCAGGGGGTAAAAATATAACAAAATAATTTTCATTGAAAAATTCTTTGCAGAGACTGAAAGTTACTTTTGTTGAGAAAGTAAAAACAAATAGATAAATGAATTTCCTACAAAGCTACATTTGCTGGAGTGCACAGGACAGATGCTGGGTGATTAGAGTGAAGGGTTTTTTATGATTGCTATAAAGGCTGATGTGGCCTTGAAAGGGCATCAGTTCTCCTCTTGTTGCAGCACTGGGAGATGCTGCTCACCCATGCCTGGAAACCTGGACTGGCCTCTTGGTCCTGCTACTGCAAGGGAAGGTGGGAAATGGGCAGAGCCAAGTCAGACCCTTCCTTCCCTCTATCTCTCTGTTATCTGAATCAACTATCCAGGTAGAAGCACTTAAAGGGCATTTATTTAATAAGTTACTTGCTGCTGGCCAATATTGCTATAATGAAGTTGTAACTAGATCAGAGAGGAAGCAAATGCCAGGTTTGGTTTGGTAAGTTGTCTTGCAGGGAAGAGGGGAAAAAAGGCAGAATAAGCTGAGTGGCTTCCAAGACCCTAATCTATTTTTAAATAGGTCTCTCTGAAACTGTAGAAGCAACAACAATCTTTGCTGTAGTTAATGGGCTGTCAGTGTATCCTTTATTTGAATGACTGTTTTCTGAATCAGAAGTTAAAGACATTGTGTTGTTGTCACCGAGTCAGTGGCAGTAAGTCTAACAAAGGACCTTGAAGCCACTCTGAGCAGCAGCCTCTGATGGCTTCAAAGTAACAGCAAGGTCGAGGAAAAGGCAAAGACACCTAACAGTGTCCCAGTCTCACCAGTGTGGCCATGCAGAGTGTTTTTGTCAGCCAAGCTGGCAGTGTGAATCCCTTCCCAGTGCATCACCACAGCCCTGGAGCAGATTCATTTCTTTATTGCCTCTAAAGGTTGGAATGGTGCAATAATTCATAAATCTGGCCCTAGGAGAGAGTTGTTACAGCTTAAGGAGCCAGGGCTATACGTGATCCTGATGGCAGGCTGGTGGGAAATGCTGAGTGCTGCACCAGTATAAGATGTGGTCAGTGGGGGGACTCAGAGGGAAGTCCTGGTGCAGGACAGCTCCCTCCTGGGGTAGTCAGGGTCTAGAGCTCTCATGATCTTCTGTGGATATTCCATGCCTTAGTGTTCAAAGGAGTGCAGGATGGCTTTTGTCTCTTTGACAACTGTGGAGAGTGAAAGTGGATTGAAATAGGGAGGTGATGTGACATTCCAGGAAAGCTGCTGTGCTGTGCTGGGCTACCAAGCTGATTGAGAGCTTGGAATCAGCTCACCGTCTTGATATATTGTGTCCTTCTCCAGTGATCCTTACAAAGAAGACTGTTGAGGTCTGGGAGGAGTTAAGAGGGTGAGATGAGATTGGACTGCATGATGCTCAGCTGGTAAGTGCCTGTGTGGCAGTGGAGACAGGCACTCAGAGAGAAATTAAAGAATGTTGAGGGGGAAATACATAGTAGATGTAATGTACCCCTTAAGCAATGTTAAAGGAGCACAATGTCTACTTTTCTAGAGGCAATAGTACCTCAAATGGGGTTCCTAACCTATTCCTGCTGGGCCTGGGAGTCAGCCCCTACCAAGAGACATTTTAACCTCACCATGTGGGTTGCAGTGGCTGGGCCTGGCAAGGTGGGCTGGAGCTCAAGTTCCTCCTTTCAGTTGAGCCCTCCTTGCTTTGACGTGTTATAATTGGACATTTAACATGATTTTAACATAGAGTTTTTTTGTATTCAGTCTTTTTGCATGGTTTCAAATTCATTTCCAGGCTGTGATCTAATGGCAGTAATTACCTCAGAAGTGCATACAGTACAGAGTATGTTTATTTTTGTTTCAGCCAAGGCGAATGATTACAGGTCTTGGCTTCACTTCAGGGCTCAGCTCTGTTGGGAGAGCCAAAAAAAACATCTACCTTTGCAATCTGGCAAGCAGGTCCTAAATACCTTACGTGAATGTTTGATTTAATGATATGAAGGGCAGTGAGAGCAGGACAGCACAGCCCTTTGAGTCTTGGGGGTGCAGTGGGCTGCAATTTACTTTCTAAGTCTCTGCTGTGGAGGGACCCAGCTTTGTCACACAGTGACTACTACTCCCAAGTACCAAATGCTAACTTGCTCACCAGTTATCCTGGGTTTCTGCAGTGTCATCTGAGCAACACTGGCAACAGCATGAAAGGCACAAGTAACAAAATACCTGTGAGATTTGCCTGTGTGTAGGTTTCAGTAGCTATAGGAATAACACAGTCTGTTACATGCAAAAATTAGCTTGCATAACTGCTTGCTTAGAGCTCATGACAAGCATAGCTGTTCCTTCTTTAAGTATTTCCTGGCATCTGATGAGAGAGGGTGGATAAACAGGGAGAACAATCTGCTTTATTCCTGTTGAACAGTGTGAGGTGATAAAGCCCACCCTGCTTACTCTGTCCATACAGGGTTAACTGAGAACTTTATGTGTGGTTTTTCTGTCAAGGTACAGAGGATTTAGTTTAATTCTTCTGCTTAAAAAATTGCAACATAAAAAATCAAGTCCTTAATTATGTCTCTAAAGAGCAGAAGAGAAGTTTTCATCCTTCCCTCAGTTTAGCTTCTTTGTGATGTGTACCAAAATATGGCTGGATATTTTGGGGGAGCATGTGGAAAACACATGAAAGAGTTTGGTGGATCCTAGGTCTAATCTGTAGAAAGGAAATGTGCCTTATGAATATCTGACAGCATTGGGGGATCTCTTTGTAAGCACAACTAATATAGTGGGCAGATTCCACACATCCTTTTCTACCTTGTAACTCTTGGGAAAAACAAGAAGTTATAAAATAAACTGGAGAGTGCCTCTCCTAATAGGTACCTGAGCAAAGAAGTGAGATGGTGATAGTTATCTTGGAGCTGCCACAAGTTTCTGCAGGAATCATGACTATTAACCTTTGGCAGTCTGGATTCAAGGGACTTACAAATGCTCAAAACCACTGACAAGAGAAACTCACGCTTTAAAATGTTGATGCTTAGTTTCTAGGAAGGAGAGATGCTGTTCTGGCTGCTTTGATTTTTAACTCCTTAAGCTTCATCAGCTGAAATAGAGTTGCCCTGATTTAATATTGTGTTGCAGTTTAGAGGTTTGGGAAATCGGGCAGAAACACCAATTGTGTAGTGGTTTGAGTCCACCAAATCGAGTTTTTGGTTAAACACCAGCACACTTACTAAAATTACTCAGTTTTGCTATGAGATAAGGATTAGAAGTAGGCAAAGCAGGTTCAAACTTTAAGGAATATAAAGAGAATTTATTAACAGACTTTAAAAAGGAATTTAAAAAATCAGGAACCAGAATAAACCCTTTAGAACGCCCTTTCCCCCCCCCCATTTCTTTCCCACTGGCCGTACAAAAAGACAACACTTCGATTTTAGTTAGTTTACCACCTCTGAAATAGTCTTTTCTCAGTTCATGTAGGGAGAGAAGTTTTCTCTTGTTTTACTATGTTGTTTTCCCCATAAGAAATACAGTTCTTATGGTTTTTTTTTCAGCCCTCACAGCAAGCAGCCACCCGGAAGGAAAAGATCTGCTTTTTCTGGAAAAATCCCTCCCACTTTAGTAGCTTTCCCAGGACCACTACAATGGGTTATGATGGTTGCTGAGGCACTCTTGAGGATGAACAGTTCTATTACAGCGGCAATGAAATCCCCTTTTCTCATTATCTGCAACATAAGTCTTCTTCTCTATTCCCGGGGCAAGGAATCTTTACACAGGAGCCTTAGTCCACTGGCTGTAGCCAGAACATTACGTCCCCCCTTTTCACTCCTTTAGACCATTGCTCATCTATTACAGGGTATATTATAGCTGAGTTTATCAACATGTCTCTACAAGAGAAGTTTCAGCCTCAGAGTTGGGGCACTCCTCATCTCCTCCTTCTCTGGATATAGGCTTTGTTTCACTCATTAACTTGGAGTCTTTATGTTGTACCTTGTGCAGGTGTCTTCACTCTTTCTGTGCGGGGGAAAATGGATGTTTTCAAGTCCCATCCTGACATTGAAAAGGTTAATTTGTCTTTTGGCCAGGCAATGGTCACACGACCTCTGCCCGCGCTGTTTGAGTGTAACATTCCCAGTGTTTGAGCTGAAGAAGGGGAGTTCATCTGCGCTGTTCTCCATCCAAACCATGTCCGAGCTGCAGGAGGCCGGCCAGGTGGGGCCGGCAGGGCTGAGTCAGCTTGGCCTGGGGCAACAGAGCAAAGCTTTCTCGACTAGGCTGGAGCCGAGCGGAGCCCACCTGGCTTTCCTCGCCCGCAGCTGCCGTGATGAACTGAACACCGGCCCCTGCTCCCCCACCCCCCCTCCCTACTGAAAGGAGAAGATCAAACTCTGCCCTCCTTGAATAGAAAATGCTATTTTAATGGTTTTGTATTTTCTGGCTTTCTCACTTGACTTCACAATCTAATTTCTCTGCTACCAGAGATCCTCTCAGTCGCGTCTATGTTAAGAATTTAAAAGTAATATATATTTAAATGCAAAACAATATAGGTGAGTGTGTGCTCCTATGAAAAAGTACATTTGGGGGCATGTACACATATATGTGTAGTTTTACTAAGTAAGAGAAGATGAGATGATACAATGGTGGTGAGTGGGGTCATGTATTATCTTTTCAAGAGTTTTGAATGGTTTCATGAGTGATGAAACTCTAAGAAGCAATGTTAGAACATACAGAATTACTGTGGGTCGCAGCCTTTCCAGATTGTGTTGCTGGAGCCTTAGATATAAATAATTTCAAATAGTGCTAGCTGTAGTTATATAGTAATGATGGATGCTTATGGAAAATGCTTGAAACCACCTACAGGTACACAGCTGAAATCCGTGCTTGATTTGAGCTGCAACGGGAAGGTTATAAAAATGGTTTTCATGCTTTCATGAGATCAGAAGCAATACCTTTGAAATTGTAGTACAGAAAGTCTGTTACACCTTGTGCAGTGCTTGAAAAACCAGGAACTATTTTTTAGGCTCTCCAGGAAGGAGTAGTAGAAGTTCTGAGAGCTTTGGAAAGAGGGAGCTGGAGCTTCATGCCTTTCATTTCACCTCAGTGGCAATGCTCCATGAGGTTCACAAACCTTGCACAGGTTTCTCCCAAGTATTTTGAAACCGTGGAACGTGAGAAGCTGTTGCTCTCCTCTGGAAAGAAATTGCTGTATTTGCTTCACTGCTGTTAACTGCTGCAGTAAACAGCAGCTGGTACAAAACCAAAGCTAAAACCAAGTGTTAGTGGATCTGTAAAGGTGTCTCAAAATTACTTCAATCCTGATTAAAAAAAAAAACCTAAAAGCTTGCACAAACATACATGTTAGCTATACTGTGCTTTTCCTTGGGAAAAAGTAAAGCAAAACAGGCTGAGGGTGGTTAGCACTGATGGGAGAGCAGTAACTTTTCTTAGATGTGACGTTTTGTTGCTTTTAACTTAAACTAGGATGAACAGGCAAGCCTTTGAAGGCTCAAGAGTTCCTCCAGCATGAAATCAGAGCAGCAAACTTTGCATGAGAAGAATAGTGCTCACAACTTAATTACCTTGATCAATGAGATGATTTAGAGTTAGGAGGGATGTGTGCAGCAAAGGTCAGAATCTGGGAATAGCTCAAGGCTGGTTTAATGTGCTCATTTCCCCAACTCTTCCTTCCCAATAGCTTCCACAGAGATCATTAAAGTCAGCGAATGCTGAGATCTTCAAAACATTGCAGACATCTGTAAACTTCTTTATCTAGAAAAAAAATGACGTGTTTTTTCTTTACATCCACCAGTAGCTGAGCCAAGCTTGTTTCAAGCGAGGAAGACTTGTAATATCAAAGATTCACTTAATTTTTATTGCTGTGCATAAAACATCTGACAGTATTTGCCGAGAAAACCAAAATGCCTCTCTTTGTTTGTACAAGCCAAAGGAAAAGTACAGCGTATCCATCTGCAAATGAACATCAAAGCCCTTTTGCAAAATCGGGGTTGGTGACATGTATTTGGAGAACCAGTATGAGAGCTGCCTGCTACAGAGTCGTGGGGGTCTCTGCACTTACCCAGCATAATCCTGATTGGAGCCACGTCTTTTCTTTTTTCTCTTTATTATCACTTCATGGTTAACATTTGTTGATGAGTAGGATTAACAGCACATTTTCAGTGACATTTAGCTCTTTTAACAAACTCTCTTCAGTCAAAGGTTGCTGGCCTGAAAAAAAAAGAGAAAAGTCATTAAGCAAACAAATCTTTGCCAAGAGTTGATGCTAAACATGCCATCACTCTGTGTGAGTTATTCACTGTATATGAAATTTATTCCACAAGACTCTGACCTTGGTGTTGATTAACCAGAAATCCCTTCTTCTCTTGTCACTATTAACAGCTTTAGGTGCCTCAAGTGGCCCCTCTCTCTTTTCTTTTTCTTTTCTTTTTTTTTTTTAAGCATCCATTAAGGAAGGTTTTTCCCAATTTGTCATTTCTTTCATAGTGCTGCTCACTGGCACAGCCTCTTGAGGCATGAGGAATTGGGGTGTTCCTTTATCCTGGTGATGCATCTCAGGGGAGACTTTTACTGTTTCAGGCAATTCAGTCCATAATCCAAAAAGCCTGAAATGGGAAATGGGATTTCTCCCTGTCTGTGTTCCTTTTTTCCAGGTCTGTCAGTCACAGTAAGGCCACTTTGTGACTTTCTGGGCAGGCCAGAGTTTCTGCACTAAATCTTGTGAGGCAGAGAGGGAGAATGTTATGGCTGTTCTCTACTTGTTCAAGGCTCAAAAGGGCCTCTCTGTAGACGTCGGAGATGGGGATCAGTAGATTGCCCTTAGGTCACTCAGCTTTGAGTAGACCCCAAATATGGAAGATGGTTTAAAACCACCTCCAGCTCAGTATAAACACAGGATCAGAGCAAGAACTGAACCTTTTTGGTGCCTGCTGCTAAGCATGAAACCATTCACGGAACAGAAACACTGCAAGTATTCACTTTTGCTGGCAATTTCTGGAAGGGGTGAGGGGGAGAGATCAAGGGATGAGAAGCACACCAAAATAAATGCTGGTTGTGTTTTTTTGTATTCTTTTTGGGTGACATCACATAGTGATAAGTTGAATAGACTGGAAGGATTAGAAACTGGCCTTGCTGTAAAGCTGGCTAGGAATGGATTGCATTGCAGAGTATAGCTGGCACCTCTTGCTGTGAAGAAAGTCTGGCTGCCACAGACTTTGTGGTCACTGGCATGGATTCATTTGGTGCTTTGTGATTTTGCTGCATGACACTCATCTCTGGCAGCCTCTTGGCACACTTTTGTGGTGGAATATGATATTTATTACATCAGCTACCCAGTCTGAAAGGCTTTCAGGATCACTGACAGTCCATATCTCCCTCTCTTTTCTACTGGTTATACCAGTTGAGTGCAGCAACTCATTTGCTGTTCTTTCCATAGCTTGTAGGCAATCCTGGAAAACCAAACATTCAAAAATGGCACAGTGTCATTAAGATAACTTACAGAATCTTAGTTCTGCTCCTTCATGCAAAGATGAAATATATATGACTGTGGTATGAGTGGTTGCTGCCATACTCCCAAGCCCAGGTTATTTCTTTGTCACATCTGGATCCTACAGAGGGATGGATGGTGCAAAGCAACCACTCTTTCTCTGTACCTTAGTTGCTAAATATCCTGGAAAGGCAAAGGTAGAGCCATTAAATTCTTCAGGGCATTACTAGGATGCTATTGACAGTGATATCCCTATGTTATGTGTAACATTGTTAGAGATGGGAGATGTGTTAGACCTGGCAAATTCCTGTCTTTCTAGAGAGCATTATTGCTGGGGTGGCGGTGGGGGAACGTTGGGGCAGGGAAAGTGAGTGGATACAGCTGAAAACCATTGTCCAGTTCTTATTTACAGCACAAACATACACGCTTATGTTTTGGGCAAGCGTAGGCAAAACAACATCCTTAGCAGGGAATGTGAACAGCTATTACAGCTACATCTGCAGGAGAACTCAGCAAGCCAAAACAAAATTATGAGATCATGAGAGAAATACACAAAGAAAAACGCTGAAATACTCTTTGTGACTTAAAAACTGATTATCCTTAAAGCATTTGGGGTATTTCACAATCTATATGTTTGCCAAATGCTTTTCTTTCAATAGAAGTGAAATTTTTTCATGAAACTGCCTGTGACAAACTTCTGATCAGCTTTGATCCAGGCAGATACAATTAGTTGATTTTGGAATAAATTATTGTGTATGCTAATTTGCTAAAAGTTTTCAGATTAGTCTCCTAGCAATGCTTTTTCAGTTTGGGCACTGCTTTATTTCAGACTTTGTTTTTCATTGCCTTGTCACACAGGATCTAGTCTGTACAGTCTGTTATTACCTCTTTCTTTAGCTTTGAAAAGTTCAGTTTATCCAATTTTCTATGATTTCCTGTGTTACATGTGATGTCATTTTGTTATTTGTAGTAGCATAATATCCAATAATCATACTAATTTGACAGGGACTATTTAAAGGGGGAGAGAAGTTACTTCACTGCAGTGGCTGCACCTGATACCAGCTGATCATCTCAGCTATCTCCTGCTTTCTGTGGTTAAACAGGAGTGCAGCATTTCTGCTGATGTTCATTCCTGCATGTCCACAGGTCAAATGTAAAAGCAACTGTTGTTTTCTCTATAGTGCTCTGGGCATTGCAGAGCATGACCTGCTACTCTATTAAGAAATCTGCAAAATCTGAGCTAATTGTCTCCTCACATTGAGCAGTTTCTTGGTTGTTTTTTAAGAAACCAGTCAGTTGTTTCTCTTTTTTTTCATGTGTGTTCTCTACCTCTTGAGAGATCCCAGATTGTTCTTGTTTTCCTTTGTCATGTAACACGTGTAAATCTTTAAACTGAACTGGAAACCCTGAGTTCAGCACATCTTGCCTGAAGATTGATGGTATGGGCTTTGGGCTCTGATGGTTCAGGCTGCAATGTCATGGGATATGTGCATGGCGGCACATATTCAGTAATAGATTATTTGGTACCTTCCCCTAGGTCATCTTCGTGTGTTTTTTCCCACATACTATTTGATTTCTTTAACTAAAGAGGAAAAATGATGGAACACCAGCCTTTTCTGCAAGCCATTTATATGTCTCACAGCTTTCACCATACACCTGGAAAAAGCAGTTGTCAATACCACAGTATCACAGTCTGGCAATGTGCTGAATGCCTCTTACGATCACCGTCACAACCAAGATTCCTATTTGGACATTGCCAAAAGGCAGATTTGGTCACAGACAGCTCCTCCTGATGACCTTGCCATTGACACTGAGATTTTAACATAATTTGAGGCTCTGGTGGCAATAGGATGTCACAGTTCTCTGGTAAATGGCCAAGTAAGACATTACCTGTTCATCTAGTCAAATATATGCTTAAAGAAAAATGATGCAACCAAACTGAATTACTACAGTTTGGGGTTTATTTAGCATGCTGTTGAACTGTCTTCCAGTTTCTGCTTTGTGAACAAAGACAATATGAGAAAAATATTGACTAAATTATTTTAACATAATACAAAGCTGAGGAACTAAATGTTCATGAACAAGCTGAGGCAATTGTAGAAATCCTTGTAGCTTTCTATTTGGATGGTTTGCTAGGGAGCTGAGATGAACTCTGCAGCCCCCGGATATTTGCTAGCATGTGTTGTTAAAGTATTAAGGAGAGGCTCTAATATACATAAGGTATAGCTATATGATATAACTATAAAAACATAGCCAGGAAGTATCAGAGATGAGTATTCTGCTATTAATTTCTGACATAATCATCATTATTCAGATGTTTTCCTCTTTCTCAAGGGAAGGGGGATGGAGGTTTGAAGTTCAGTCGCAAATTCCTGCTGGCAGCAACAGGATGGTGCACATGTTACTAGAGAAGATGTGGTGATTTCTCAGGCTTTCTTTCCATTAGCTACAAGACAATAAGCCATGCTGTATCTAATTCAGAATTAGCAGCACTGCTGATATGTTTGATGTTTCTGACACCCTGCTGGGGCCTGGTGTAACTGGCTTTTTTGGTGTGAGCGGGTGAAGAGGCTCAGAGGCTGCACAGAACACAGCCTGTGTGGCATCGGCTCCCCTGTTGATTTAGTTTCATTTTCTGTTTTTCTGACTTGCTCAACTGCCTGTAACGGCATTAAAGTATTCTTCTGATCTTTGTTTCCATGTGTTCACTAAACGCCGTTCTAGAAATCCTTTGTGCCAAAGGAACATTCAGAGTGAGAGGCAGCTCTCAGATTTGCTTCAAAAATCATTGGCTAATTGCATACTTGACTGAGCCTTGTTTATAATAACCTCTACTGAGAGAGCCTTTGCTGGGAACTTAATGCAGAAACTCTGATCAAGCAGATCCATTCAGGAGAAGTACATGAGTCCTACCTTGGACAGCAAGTACAGACAAGCACCTATTGTTCCATCCTTACTGTGCTGTCAGAGTCAGAATATTTCCTGCCCAGAATTGTGTTCAGAGGTACAGACAGCAACAACTCGGGACATAATGCAAACGTGTTGTGAGGGAAGCACAGGCACTGGCAACCAGAAGAGTATGTGGTTGTTCTTCCCTCAGGAGCTGAAGAACTAAACTGCTGGAAAGTGCTATACGTGGAACATAGAGGTCCCTGCAGGAATAGTCTCAAACATTTCAGATTGATACATCCTCTGGTCTCCTACTCATTCACTGTTAAACTCTATGTCCATGCCAAGGTCTTGCCTACCAGACTAAAATAATCTCTTTACATCCATACTTTGTCACATTGTCCTCTTCCGTCTGCCGAAACATGCTTACTAAAATAGACTTCCATTTCCACAGGTCAGGATGATTGACCTTCCCACTCCACTCCCTCTCCTGACTTTGTGAGTGCTACCAAAACTTTATCACCATCTTCCAAATCAGAAACAATCTCACTGCTTCAACTGCTTTCACTTAATTCCTGTTCTCATTTCCTTCCCATTCTTGTTGCTTGCTGTTTCCAATCTGAATGCACGTCTATGTGGCTCTAGCTGAATATGAGTGAATATTAGTTATTTTATGCATGAGAAGGAGGGAAGAAGGGGAAAAGATGATCTGGAATAAGATCTTAAAGAATTGGATTTTTCTATAGTACAGTTACTGAAGAAGAGTTAGAGCTCACCCAAGTGAGAGCATGGTAAAGAAAAAATCAGTACTAGTGACAAGCAACAAAAGCGTATTTGCTCCCCACAGAGTGCCAAGAAATTGCATCAGTGAGGTCTTCTTAGAGACGACTTCCAAAGAGAGCGATTTTGGGGGAGAAGAAATCGATCTAATTACATTTCATCAGGCTGGATTGGGTAGTGAGGATTGGCCACACATACTGACTCTGCTGTCCTATGGAAGTGCTGACTGTTACTTAATTCAAGCTACAATTGTGGATATTGCAAGCCTCCAGCTGTCTGGGGTTGAGTGCACTTATCAAATGATGTCTTGGGCATCCAATGTGTAGCTGCTGATCAGCTTTTTGCAGACTTTTTTGAGAGGATGATTCAGTCCCTTCCTGCACCTCCTCATTGTCCCATTCTCCTGTCTGGAAAAGTCTGTGAGAGTTTTATGGATATAAATGGTCATCAAACCATTCATTTATCTCCAGAAGGGGCATTGTATATACCAACCACTAATAACAAAGTAAGAATATTAAGTACTGGCCCTTTCTATAACAAGAAAAACTAATTATTCTCGAAGTCATCAGAAGCTCTTGAAGCAAGAAATGCATGTGATGGTATCGCATACCGAACACAAAGTTAAGATGAATGGCTGACAGTGCAGGCAGAGTTTTTTAAGCATGGGATTGACAAGAATCACATAGAAAGCAGTCAGCAAAATGGTGTGCTTAATGCTCAGAAGAGTGGCTTTCCATGGTCTGCTGTCTTCTTCCACTGTGTAAGAAGGGAGTATGGTGTAGACTGCTTGGTTATTTCCTTTCACTTACAGGAATCATGAACATTTACTGTCTCTCAGTCCAAAGGCAGACAGCCCTGTGGTCGTTTGAGTTCTCCATGTTTGGCTCAATGCTTTGCTTGAAGGCAGTCATTTACTGAGCTGAGTGTGGTTGATTTTTATTGGAAAGGAATTGCAGGACAAGGCTGATAGAGAGTTTCTCCTTCCTGTCTTAGTTCTTTTTGCCTTTTTCCCCTACATTATGTGTGTTTGAAGAAAAATTGAGTAGCAAACAATGAACAGCATCTCTGACAGATACTGCTACTTCCCAGCATCCTGAAAGGCAGGAAGAGCTTTGGATTTTATAGACAGAAAGACTAGAATGAATTTGTCTTATGCTTTGAACCATGTCAGGGGCTAATAATTTTTCCAGCATCAGAAGACCAACAATCATAGCCTGAAGTTATTTTTGGCCCTCATTTCTAACCATTGGTGAGCCAGCTCAGAGATGGCAGCTGCTTGGTTATAACCTTGTGAGATCCACCTTCCTTTGGTCCCCAACCAACCCACAGTGCCCACGTGAAAAGAAAAATCTAGCAGTCTACAGAAGCTGTCATATACAAGCTAGAGGGCTGCTTTTTTTTAAACCTCATTGCAAGTTGCCTCAGATTTCCTGAGGGAAGAGAATCAGGAAGGGCAGTTCCACATCTGTCATCACTGTTTTACTCACAGATCCTCTGGCTTGACAGCATCTCAGAAGAAAATTGCCTCTACTTGCCATGCAAGTTGCAAAATGTACATAAAGTCATCTTGGTAAATCTTTGTAATACATCTGGAAGAAAATTCCCTTCCTCCAGTGAGTATTCACCTTTGAAATGCTTTTGCTTTTCTGTTCTATTCAGGGAAACTCTCTAAGAAAGAGTCTAATTGTCACTTAAAAACTCCTTTGGACCTGTGACTATACTGGAACTCAATGCCATGCTGAATTTGAGGATTCAGTTTTTCTGTCAACCCTGTAAATGTTGTGACTCTACTCCATTATTTGTGCATTGTTGATCCGTAGCACTGCACCTCCAAAAACACCTCAGCTGAAATGATGTCTTTCAGAGTCAGTAGTATATTCCTTGCCTGTTTAGCAGTTTCTGCAGCACTTTAACCAAAATCTTTCAAATCAATAGTGCTGTGCTGAATTTGGTGCAGAATTTCAGCTACTCTATTTAGCAGGCACGCAGAGTTACTTGGTCGCAGCTCTTTCACTGGCAATGCATCTCCCACTTTCTTCATAAACTGAATTGAATTATCACTTCTTTACCCTGTCTTCACAAGCAAATTTAGACATCTCACTTTTCATCTTGCATTTTAAGTAGAAAAAAATAGTAGCAATCAATTCAGCATTTTCATTGTGTAAGGGATGGCCTAATGAATTAATAGAATTTGCAGCTGCAAAGGTCTTTTGGTTAAGTTTTTCTAGCATGCTTTTACAAACTACTCTTAAGCCCCACGAGATCCTCTGAATCCAGCCCGGTATTATTTGTCTTAGACTGACGAATGAGGTACATAAAGGCTGTGAGACCTGTTGAAAGTTGGATAAGGCAGTGTTAGTGTAAGGAAGAGGGCATCGATGTACTTGGCTAAGCTTTCCTCACGCTTCTTCCAAAGCACATATCCCGTGCACTGGGTGTTTCTGCTGACAGGGAATGGTCACACAAAGTGCCAGGTTCAAACAAGAAGAGATTCTTCAGCTAATGAAAAGCTGGTTGAACTTTTGCTCTTGTTGCTGTGAATATAACATAGGTTTCTTTCTTTCTTTCCATTGAGAAAATCTGAGCATCTGAGTCCATACATTATTTCACCTTGATGGCAGAGTAACTGTCCTGGAGATTGCTTGAGCTTCCTTTTCACCTGCAGCATAAACTGCTGTATTCACTTCATCAAGCCTAAGTGTTAACCACTTCCCATTAACTCAAATGTTCCCAGGTTCAGGATCAAGAGAACCTGCCTAAACAAAGCATCTGTCTGAGTTCCTCTCAAGTTAATGTTCCATACAGTGTGCTTCTGAAAAGCTGACAAGGAAAGAAGGGAAAGCTTTGGCACTTCTGTCTCTTCCGCTGTTTAGAGGGAAGGGGAAAGAAAAAAAAAGAAAAAGAAGCTTTTTAGGAGCCATCTCCTTACACTTCTGTAAGGTTCTGTCTTTGTTATGATCTCTGATACTCCGAAGTGTGGGACAAGACATTTGTAGTTACATCACAGAGTTAACAGTCAGAAATTTGCAAGCCTGAGGCGCTTGACCGCAGCATATTGAATCTACCAAATGCAAGGCAGAACTGGAAAGTGTGTGGTGGCTCTTGTCCAAAAGAACAATGATAATGACATATAGGCCGTACAAGATTTTGGGTGTCCATTTCGCAGCATATACAGGAGGCAAAAAAATTATCCGGATGACCTCTCTGTCTGGGAAGAGGGATAAGTGAAGCTAAATGCAGAGACACGTTTCAGTCACAAATGAATATCACATCTTCTCAAAGAGCTCACATTTTACTGACCACAGGATGTTTGAACCAAAGGGATGGATCAGTTCATGCAGACATAATGCCTCCATCTCATAAGAGCTGTTTTTCTAGAAACAGGAATGGTCTGTAGTTTTCCTTCTGCAGCTCTGCTGTGGAGGACAACCTCGTTCCACTCTTGGTTTTGGGTGTACTTAAAGATATGTCATGTGCCAGGCAGGAATTTGAGCTTGAAAAATCATAACCATGCACCACAAACAGGCACCCCAGAAGAGTTAAAATAATTGAAAGAAGCAAGCACAGATGTGAGAGCATCCCTTAATTGTCTCTCATCCTTTGCTCAGTAAAGAGATTACATGATCCCTCTATTGTTTGCTTGTTGACTAACTTCCAGTAAATATTCTTTAGCATCTTATCTGGCATCTTTTCAGAATTCTTGCATCCATGTTGTTCTTTGCCCAGGAGTTCCTCATGTTTCCAGCTTCCTGTGTGAAGAGCCATCTCTTTCTGTCCGGTTTGAATTGGACTCGTACCTTCTGAGTAAAAGAAGAAACTGTTGGTTCCTATATGCCTGCTCCAAACTCCTTTCTTGTGTTTGTCAGTCTTGTCATATGCCTCAGTCATCACTTTTCTAGACTAAAGAGTTCCAGACTGTTCAGTCCTTCATTGTGCATTTGCTTTTAAGGCTCCACAGATGTAATTCCTTCAGTCAAAATCTTAACCATGTACACCAGCATGAAAACCATTACAGAAAAGAAAAAGAAATAAAAAAATCTCAATTGGAAGAATCTCTGTTCTGGAGCCATGATAGGGGAGGACATGCAAGTGCAGGTGATTGTGGAAGAGTTTCCAGAGAGAGCATTGGTGCCATTATCTAAAATGTAAAAGTAACACACAGAAAGAAGATTTTTTTTTTTTTTCTCTTCCCACCAGGGATTTCTGGGAGCCTCAATAATTTTAAAGGATTGGTTCCTAAAACAGGAAGTTTTTTTCAGAATGAGGATGCTGAAATTCTGGAGCAAATAGCCCACAGAGGTGGGTGCCCCATCCCTGGAAACATTCTTGATCAGGCTGAACAGGGCTCTGACGAACTTGATCCAATTGAAGCTCCTTGCAGGGCATTCAACTTAAATAACCTTTGAAGGTCCCTTCCAACCCAAACTGTACTATGAAAAAGCAGTACTAGAATAGAATAGGTTGTCATTAAACATAGTCTCATTACACAATCATTAAACATAATTTTCAGTAGAATTGTATTTTTTCAGTTTTCGCCAGTTCCTCTAGCACACATACTCTCTCTGATAAGGGCACTGTACTTCAGTGCTTTCCACAAATACACTCTCTCAGCCATAGGGCATCTTGATAAAAAATCCCCAGCCCTCCAGTGTGATGGAGTTATTTCCTTGTCTCTCTGAGCTTTCCTTTTGCTGCAATTCCCTTCTCGTGTCACCTGGTGGCTGCTGAGCCTTGCTGCGGCTCAGAAGGTGTCACTTGCTCCTGGGAGCAGCAGAGACCTCCGAAGCAGTCCCACGAGATCTAAGATAAGGATTTAGGGTCTTTTTTTTTTATTATTTTCTTAATTCCTAATGATGTAATCTGACACCATGATATTTCTGAGAGCAAAACAGCCAGTGCTTTTCCATGGAAAAGAGAAAGAACTGGCATAGATATTCTCATTTTGAGTTAACTCCTGCTATTTACACATAATTCCTCTTGATAGTTTGAAGTGAGAATCAGGCCTTTGTTGTGGGGAAATACTTGATTCTTCATTAGCATCCTCCTCTGCACAGCTGCATGAATAAGTAAATTGACTGGGTCCAGAAAGAGCAAGGTAATTATTTTCAACAGTGTTCATCCTGATCTTCACCCAAACTGGAGACAGGTCAAAGCAGAATACTGAGCAAAAATTACTCTGCAGCAAGCCTAGTGTCAGTAATTTCTCAGTTTCTTTTCAAAGGGTCAAGAGGGAACACTATCCTGTATGCATAAATGAGGGAACCATTTTCATCCTGTGACAAAGAGGGATTTTGTTTGCCAATGTGGTTTGAATTGGCTGGAAAAGTGCGAGTAAGCGTTATTATTAATCTTAAAGCTTGTGGAGTGATAGTTTTGCTTTGTGTTTAGTTTTTGGTGTGTTGTTTCAGTGTTTGAGTTTTTATATAATTCCAGTAAATTCTTCCATAGGATCCTGATTTCTTTTTGGCCCAGCATGGTTGTTGGAGGCAGATGTTGTGGTGATAGATCTTGTTCAATCAGGACAGGTGGTTTTCACCCTTGTCTGTCATCAGCCTGGTTTACAATAAGAGGTGTGAAAAAGGCACACTTTTCCCACAGGGCAAACACACGTTTGGGCGAGGGCTTGTGTTTAAAGGGCACATAATTAATAGCTGTAAAGAGCCTGCTCCTCTAAACATAGCAAGGTGGTGATTTTCACTTGAACAAGTACTACCAGGGGAGAACTTTTTCCAAAAGAGAAAAAAATTTGCTCAGGAATTTAAGGTCAGGAGTCCTGTTCAGGGACAGTAAGGTATGTCCTCTTACCTCTTTCTTTCAGGGACTCCTATCAATCTGTTTTGGAGGGTCTTTGTAGAGGTGACTGAGATGTCTTATCTGGGTGTCTGGAGGATGGCAGTGGAGTGTGCAAACACACAGCTGCTCTTGATAAAAGTTCATCAGAGTCGCCGCTGGCGCAAGAAGGGATCTTGTTCTGTTTTCCTGAGACAAAAGACCCTGCAGAAGTAGTAGCCAGGACACAACCTTGTAGGCCTGGGAGGGGGACAGGGAAGGCCAACTGGCCACTAGATCCAGTGGAGGCCATGTAACCCCCTCTGCATGGGCAGAGTGCTTCCAGGGGGCCCATGAAACCCCTAGAAATAGAACCCCCAACATTAAGCACACAGAACTTGTACAGCTCTTTCTGCAGGCTGCCTCTGATCAGCAAAGAACACAGACGTCTGTGAGGGAAGAAGGACTGCTTCTTCTGAAGTGTGGCTCGTTGACAAAAGGGTGCAAGGGAGTAGAAATAACAGCTCAACCACTTTTTTAATGACCCTCCCTGAAACTTTGTGGGAGGGTCATGCTCTCCCAGCACACAGTTTTGCTCCTGACAGCCTTATTTCAGTGTTGCATTTCCCTTGCTCATGTGACAGTGTCTCCTTCCTAGTTGTCTTTCAAGACCTTGTCAGATTTGAGGACTTGCTGTCAGTCCAGTACTCTCCAGTACTTTCCAGTACTGCAAACTGGGAGCAGCTCTCCTGTGTTTGCTTATGCAGTGAGCTGTGGTATGGGACAGCACTTCTCTTTCTGCTCCACTACTGCAGAGCACTTCCCAAAAGTCTGCTGGGGCTGAGAGATGCCCCTGCCAGTGCTTCTCCTTGGTCCTGACTCATCTCCAGTGCTGAGCCCGGCAAGAGTTTGGGTTTCTCTTCAGCCAGCTCAGTGCAGCTCTGGGGAACGAAGGGGAGGAGGTGGGCTGCAGCAGGATGAGAAGGCTGTCAGGGCCAGGGCTTTGAGGGCCAGCTCAGCTGGGACAGGTCTGCAGGACAGGCTTATGATTCCTCTGGGAGACCCCCAGAGCACCTCTGGGTTTGGGTGCTCTGCTACCTCTGACCAGACCTCTTGTGACCTGCCTTTTAAGTCCTTCTTTTCCACTTACGACACTTGGCTTTCACACAGCTCTCAGAGCAGCTAAGGCTTGTTCTGTGAGGGTGAGGAAGGTGTTCCTCTTCCCTCAATCTTTATTTTATATCTCTGTAAATTTCTAAGGAGCATATACACTACCTTTCACCCCAACCTGTTTGTTCCTTCCTAAAATTGCACTTCATTTTCTGCACTGCAGATGTAGACAGCCAACTTGTCTGCCTGAGGTTGTGAAATGGTTGGAATGGAGAAAAAGAGAGGCAAGACCTTAGCTGAGAGGTGTAGGGGGACAGGGAGTATTCATAGAGCCCTGTATGGAAGGACCAGCAGCCTGTGTGGCACAAAAGCATTTTAAACTCACAACAGGGAACGCTCTGTGGATTGAAGGCTTCAAAGAGAGAGCCTGCCAGCTACAAAAAGCAAGTCTTGAAATTACAGGGAGAGCAATGAGAAAAAGTCTGAGCTGCTCGCTCGCAGGAAGAGAGCCAGCTTCACTCAGCCTGGGTGGAAAACTGTGTAATCCCATTGCCTTTGGGGATGTTGCAAGGCCTTACACCATGGAAGAATTTAGCCTGCTGGATCCAACTGCCTTATTCAGACTGAATAATTCTTTTGTCCCTTCTCTGCATCCCAATTGCCGCAATAGGCACCAAGATATGTGTTGGTTTTGGTTCCAGTGAGGCAGGTTTTAGCGGGCTTGTGTGAGGGACCCTTGTTAAAACTGCACTGCTGAGCTGAAGGGAAAGTCTCTTCAGCTTTCCAAAAAATTCTCTTTTTGGGCAGACTTCAAGCTTGGAAAATGTCAGCCTGAGAGGTGAAACTTAAGGAAAATTACAAGCAGTGGAGTACAAGGAGACATAATGGAAATCCTTTACCATTGATAGTAGCCTGCCAACTATATTACACAGTTTAAAGGAAGTTCTCTTTAACAAAAATGATTATAAAATATACTTTGAAAATAATTGAAGGAGCTTATTGCTCCAGAATATCAGGAAAAATCCTGCCTTGAGAAATGTCCTTTAGTTAAATACACACCAGCCCTAGTCCCTGTGTCTGTATAACTATGAACATTTTTTGGCTTTAGAAGAATTTTTTAACATTTTGTATTTGCACCACTGCTTACCTGGAAGATTCTTGACTGAGTGAGAGGGTGCTTGAAATTATTCTGGCCCCGTCTTGCACCCCGTGCCATCCTGGCACAGAAGCTGATGACACACCCTTGTAACTTCTACAGTGGGTTCCATGTGGTTCTGTTTCTCCAGCTGACCCTTAAACAGTGTCCCCTGAGCCTCTGATGTGAAACAGAGAGTGAGAAAAATACGCAAGTGTTAGAAAGTCCAGTGTCTCTGTAGGGACCAAGATCTGCCTTTTCTCTGGGGTTTTGTTCCAGTATGATTTCTTATGTTTCTTTATGTTCCAGTATGATTTTTCTTTTTCCAGGAAGACATTACTTGATTGTGGGATTTTTACCTTCAGTGTAGGCATATGATTTCAAATACCTTCCTCAGACTCCAACACATAGTTCTTCAGAAATGTAATGGGCAGGTAGGCATGGGAAAGAATTTGATTATACTTGAAAAGAAAGATAAAATAGATCTGATGGCAAAGCTATCCAGCATGTTTTAGGTTTCTCTCTGTAGTTTAGGTAGAAAGGATTGTTCTTCTGCCAGTGTAAATATATAAATTTTAAAAGAGATGTCAAGGACTGCTTAACATACAGACAAAAAAAAGTTTCACACATCTGCCCTCATAATAGCCCTATGTGTTTGTATTCTACTTATTTATGCATTCGCATTTGGTTTATTTATGAGATCTTTGCCCAGAAATGTTTCCCTATTAACTCTATATGGCTCTATATGGTAATTAATATATCACTGTGATATTCCATCTGTTATTATTTCTCCAGCATTTGCACCTATGAGCCCCAACCAAGATCAGAGCCCCATTTGGATCACAGGATCAAAGCCTCTTTTGTACTGGGGACTCCACATATGCACAGAGGGTAGCTGAGGCTTTTAGTCTAAACACAGAAACTGGGCAAGTGTCAGTGAAGGGATGGGTGCTGGCCCTTACACTGACCAGCCCATGGAGCACTGCTGAGGAAAATGTAGTAGTTGTGGAAGTCAGGTCCAGATCCCCTGCAGTCCCTTCACCATCCAGCCTCTCCTCAGTGCAGTAGTACCTCCAAAATGAGAGGCATGATATGACTGTGATTTCCTTGATGTATTTGGTCTGGAATCAATCACACACCCAAGGCCACAGAACGGGAGGTAGCAATTGCACCCAAGGCTGTCATCTTTTTGTTGATAAAAATGGAATGACAAAGCAACTTGTTAAGCAGGCTTAACCACAAGGACACCCTAACCTGAGCCATGTTCCTGTGAGATTTTGTGCACCAGCACGTGCCTGCTGGGAGCTGCTAGAGCTGAAGTCCAATGTCTCCTCTGTAGCAGGCTGGCAAACATGGGAGGTGGCTACAGCAGTGATGGCACAAAAGAGGCTTAAAAGCCCAGCTGTGGTTGTGGTAGGAAGCTGGAAATCAAGGTTCATGCCCAGAGGTGGAGGAAAGGAGAAAGGAAGCGGTAGTGTCAGTGTGGTTGAGGTTTATGAATCCAAAGCCAAATGAAACATAAATAACCTGTAAAGAATGTGGAAGTAGAAGGAACATTTTAATTCAACTTTGCAGATTGTGAGCAAGTGATTCTGTCAGGCCAGGCTATGGTGGTGGTGCTATTGCAGTGTAGTCTGAAAGTAGAAAGAAGACTATCTTTTGCTGGCATACTAATGTGTTAGAAATTATAAAATATGCTTCTCCAAACTGCTGTCCAATGGAGGCAGCCTCCACAAGCAGTGTGGCATTCATGCTGTCAGGCACTCATTATTTCTTTTCAATGGTGGCAGGAAGGCACCAACTTAACTGTAAATATTGACACCAAGCTGAAAAATCTTCTGTTGGAGGGGGGGAAAAGTAAGAACAGATGGTTGACAGTTCCCTGATGGTGAAAACAGAGATGATGACACTTAGGACATCCAGAAAATGTTAAAGGAAACATGAAATGGAACATCCTGTTTCAATAGCTCTGGTGGGAACGAAATCTTTTCACCTGAAATTATATTAAAATATTTCCTTTCTGATCTTCTTCCATAGAGAAGGAGACTTTTGTGTGTGTGTATGTGTTTGGGGATGGTGGGAAATAATAATTTTCAATATTTCAAGTATGAAAATTAAAATATACTTATTACTCTGAAATGTCCCAGTAGCATCCCATGGCAATGGTACTCTAAGGAGTTCCTCATGTTTCCACTCTGCTGCTTGGTCTGCATCTTTTCATCTAAACCTCAGAGCCATCTTTCTGCAGAAGAAGGATGATGAAAAGTGCCATTCTGTGCTCTGAAACATAATTTGTATAGATTATCTGTTAGTTGCAAAGAACCCTGTGAAACCCAGGTGTGTTGATATTTGGGTTGTGTTTTCAGGGGAACAATTTCCCAAAACCAGGGTGAAGCACATCTTTCAGAAATAGAACAGGAATCACAATTTCATAAAGTTTTCCTGTGAATCACATGAATAATCTAGAACAAAAAAAACCCCAGAGCTGGGTTTAAGCAGTTACCTCAGAGGCCATTCATCTGCCTTGTTTAGTCTCAAAGAACACCAAATACATCTTATTTCCAAAAGAAACATCCAAAGGAATAATCTTCCAGCATGCCCCCATGTATTTGTGTTGCTGGTAGTTTTTTGGCCACAGACACACCCCACGCTGTGCAGGGCTCCAGCCCCAGGGTTGCACACTCCTGGTACTGTGGGTACAGAGGCAAATTTTCTTCTCTTGCATCATGGCCTGGCTTTTGGTAAGTCAACACCAGTGGCTTTCCAAGGTTGTCTTTAATTCTTACTTTCCTTCTCTTTCTTTTGGTGAGTCTACATGTGGCTGTAATCTGGTGCCCAGGCATCCTACTTGCAGGGCAATTTAAGGGTCTAATATGAGTGCAGTGTGCCAGGTCTGGGAACAGAATTTTTGTTTCAAGTTACCTTAAAAGACATTTTTTGTTGGGCTCTTCTTTTCTAGAGGATTTTCACATAAACTACAAATGTGTTCAGAGAAAATGTTCTAATTTAATAAACGTTTTTAAAAATCTCATTATGAAAACAGGAAAAAAGGCACTTTTGTTGATAGATGTATAAACATTTAGAGTAATTCTTCAGATTTCTAGCCGGGGATTTCTCATGCTCATGTGTAAATAAACCACAAAGCCACAAATAAGCACTTGCCACTTTGAATGGCTTTTTGAAAGCTAAATGCAGGGGCACAGTTGAACTTCAGAAAGAGTACTTACAAGTACGGATTTGCAAGGATGTACTGACATTAAGGCTTGCTAAAGCATGGCTGTAACTTTAGCCAAAATAGTTATAAAGGACTCCTGTACTGATGCCTCAAACATATCACCTTATTACTGCCTATATCCTGGAGTTTGAGAACTGCCATCCAAGGAAAATTGCAGGACTTAGAGCACATGACTGGTAATGAGAAACATTCCACTTGAATATTCAATCAGTTTCGCCTTAATTTGTGGTGGCTCAGTCGAGGGCTGGATTGAAGAGCTCGTTTTAGAAAGTGGTTTCTTCCTCAACATCTCCAGCTCTGCCAGGGCAAAGGATGGATGCTGCCTCAGAGCAGCATTGTGGCAAGGTTAGGAGAGCACTGCAGCTCTGTCACTTCTACACTGGTGGGGCTGGGGAAAAGGCAGGGTCTTAGGAAACACAGTGGTTTTACATACCTGATGATATGATAAGTTAGTAAAGAGCCAGGATTTACATTTTGATTGGCCAAGGCCTCATGGGCATCCCTCCAAAAAGGCCATACAGCTATGAGGGTGCCTGTGTTTTGCTTTATGGGGAGGGGCAGAAGAAGGAGAAAGCAAAAATAATTTTGCCAAAATGGTTCTCGTCTTGCAAAAAGAACTTGAACGTAATTTTTTCTTAAATTCTATGCAAATACTCAGCATAAATTTTGTGTTCAAACTTTCCTGGCTGTTTCAGCAGGCAAGATATAATCATCTTCATAACTACTAAGAACAGTCTTTCAGTCCAGATGCAACTTTATTTCTTTATCTTTGTGATTAAGCATGTTTTACTAAACTTTATTTTATTCCAGCTTCCCAGAAATGCATGTTTTAATATACCAGACAAGAATAAGTAATGAGCTCATATGCAGAAAAAAGTCTGGTTTATAGTTATTGAATATACATGCTCTGTGTTTGCTATGAGTTTAATATGTATGTCATGCATTCTACTAAACAATTCAAGCATAAATGGAAAAGTTGGGTAATAATGGAAAGAATCTAAAGCTTTTGAATGCAAAAGGGCTTGGCAGAAATGTAGGTAGGAAGTAAGAGCTTTGATTATGCTGTTTATACTTGCTTTTAATAGCAAGCTCCCCAGCAGCCATTGTGATGAAAAGGCATTTTTGAAGATCAGTACAGGTTTATCAATTAGCTGGTACACCTGACACAAGAAAAGATGCTTATTTTATTGAAAGCTGAAAACAGAAAAACTACAGATTTTGTAACTTATACACAGAGCAGAATCCTGCATGTTTAGCAGTGCAGGTCCAGCTCCAAAAAGTAACTTTAAAAATAGCAGTGTGAATCATCCAGCAGTTTCGTATCAAAGGTGCTCATCTACAAGCAATCCAGTGGTTTTCCTGACTGTCAGCAGTGCACAGTCTCCCTGGAAGCTGAAAGTCAAACTATGCTGCTTTTGGCACACACTTCAACAACAACAAGGATTGGACCATTGGAAGCTACGTCGTGATCTATTACCCTGTCCATGGACTTCAGAGGGTTTTGCTTCAGCCTCTTTGTGTTTAAGAGCTTGGCCCTTTTTAGGAGTTTCTGTTAGTGTTGTTGTTTGATTTGTTTCGTCTTTGGACCTGTAGGTCCAAAGCTCTCTTCTCTGGCATGACTAAAGGTAGAAGAAACAGCAGTCTCTGGTTTTACATCTTTCCAAGGAACAAAAATTGGCACCAGATGAAGCAGAGTAGATAAGCAGATTGTCATCAGCATTGAAACCCAGCAGTGCCATGAGGTTCCCAGAAATGCATAATCCCCCCTAAAGGGCTATCTGGAATATCTTGTTTCATCTAAATTGAATAGTCCAAAATAAAGCATTTCATTGATAAATACTTAGAAAAGGGCTTGCAACCAGGCCTTGTTTGGGCTTTTCTGTCCTTCATACAATGCACTGTGGATGAAAGGGACAGGCTTTTGCACGCTTGGATTCAGGCATGGCAGTGCTGCAGTGGTAAAGCCCAAAGGCCTTGTCACTGTTGAAGTAACGAGTGACAAGTATTGGCTGATAGGAGAGCAGAGAGAAATCTGCAAATGCATGGGGCAAATAGCTCCCCTCAGACTGGGTAATTCCTTACACATTAGCTGTGCAGCTGCAGGAAAGCGCTGATGCCAGGTGAGGGGCTGGCATAGTTCAATTGCCTGCACTCTCACCCTCTTGATTAAACACAGGCATTTGCCCATGTTCTCTAAATTACTTGGGATCATTTACAGTTGTAAAAATATGCTGTTACAAAAGCTTTGTTGTTCACCTTTAGGGATGAACATGTTCAGCCCTGACAATGTTATCTAGAGAGAACAGCAGCCCAAATCATCTCAAACATGCTTGCAATATAACACAGCTTCAGGCGAGGCTCACTGACACCAGCGCTGGGAAAGAAAGGAATGCAAAAGTGACCATTATAATGACCAATGTGAGGCAGATGACATAATTTTGCTTGAACAACCAAATTTAAACAACAGAAAATTGCACTGCCTGTCCCTTTTTTTCTAGTTCTCTGGAGGTGTTCTTTCTGTGGCAGTGAATTATTCCTGGGCTTTAACATAGAACAGTGTGTATCCCTGAAAGCTGCAGCTCTGTCTGTCCAGACAGAGCACAAGGCTTCTGAAACATTGCCGTCTCGTGGCAGTCTCCTGGCACCACTGCAGCTGCTGGAGTACAAATAGCCTTGCCAGAGGTCACAGCCAGGTGTCACAGGCGTTTAGTGGTAGGCAGGATACACAGTGGAAACTTCCTCAGATTTCACAGATGAAGATAGAGAGTTGGCTTTGTGCAAAAAAAAAAAAAAGAAAATTAATCACATGAGACAGCTGCCCGGTCAGATGATGACAGAGTAACTGAACTGCTGCCAAGTGAAAGGCAGCCCTGGATTCCCTTGATGGGTTTCTGTGCTTTCATGAGCCTCATAGCAGCCCTGAATTCAGTCACCTTGCTGAAGCTGTTCGGCGTCTACATCAACAGTCAGGAGGGTTTACAGCTCAGGAAGGCAGATGAGCTGGGATGGCTTTCTCAGAATGGGACCTCTCTTCTTTTCCAAGCCAAACTTGCTGTACTGCCTCCAGCACACTGTTACACACACTCAGTACAAAGTGTTACAGTCATTTTGCAGTAAATACCAGATGAAGATATCCTAAATAATGTGAATCATTTTTTTTTCCTTTTTTTTTCCCCACCAGCATTGAGTCAGGGAGGTTTTCTGCCATGGATTGCTTTAGCACTCATCACTTAAAAGTAATCATTATCTCTGTGTATAAATTACTGTCGTTCAGAATATTTTAGCACATACTGTACAGTTTGCTTTTAAAAACAAATCAGCATCTGTCTTAATTTTTGACATATGAATTCTTTCCTAGGATTACAGTCTTTAACACTAGTCCAACGAGAGTCAGCCTTCCCAGTTTGTGGCTGTTAAACACCAGTTTGGAAGACCTGCATGGATGCAAGTCTTTTACATCTGGCAGTCTATACTGGGCCTTACACAGACCCTGTCAAAGTAACTTGGTGGATTTCCACTGACCTGTGATGAAGAATCTCTTTATCCTATGCCAAATGTGTTGACCTCCTGTCCTGTAGTATCTTCTAGAGTTTGTATGAATATCCCACATATTGCTGTCTGCCCAGAGATTTTGTAAGGAAGAAATCCTTTCCAGACCATGAGCATCAGTTCTAGGAAGGGTATGTATTTACTAGCACAGTGCCTCAAATCATGTCTGGTTTTTAATAAAGTTTACAGAGGCTTTTCTGTGCCTCACCCAAGCGATCTGAGTCTGAACACAGGGGCTCCAAGTCAGTGTCTGCTTCTATAAATGGAGATGTCCATAGAAAAAGACAGGTGGCTGTAGAATCTCATTATATACAGCACATATTTGTGATTAAAGCACTTCCATATAAATGTTACTGATTTATTTTGTAAAACACAAACTTGAGAACAGCTTTGAGCAATTATCAATGTTATTTCAGTAAATTTTCTTCCCTCACACACCCTTTTCCACCCCCAGGAAAATTGTGACTAAACCCATTCCCAGTGCATCCTACCATTTTTAAATTGGAAGAAGGGCAGACTTTGGAGTTTCACTGGCTGGATTTCATGGCATTTCAAGGATTAATGGATAACTTTCCTAAAGACCTAGATCATGTTTCACTAGTGGGTGCCTGTAGGATAGGCATCTCTGATTTTAATAAACTTCTGAGCATACAAAAGCCATCGCTACCGAAGCTAGTGGCAGCTCAGGGGTTTTGAAGCTCTGCTGTGTCATTTCTGCTGTAGAAGCTGTGTTCTCTAGCACTGGCCCAGACTGGCTCTAGAGAATGAATTTGATATCGTGCATGTCAGTGGAGAATCTACACCTTCTGGGCCTTGGGTAGCTGTGTGGGAGATACCAGGGCTGGGAGTTTACAGCAGTTATGCCCGTTGTTCTTACAGGGATGGAGTGGAAGCCAGCCCAGCCAAAATCTGGATCACCTTACCAAGGTGGAGTCAGTTCAAAGAAAAGACAGTCACATGCAAAGCCTAGGCAATAGGTGACCAGGGAGTGACCAGGGAGTGTGAGGTGCAGGCAGAGATTCAAGCCCAGAGGTAACATGATAGTCTGATGTATTGCTCAGGTAAGGGGGGAAAATTCCTGTTGTTACCTCCTCTGTCATCACTAGAGCCCTGCTGGGGCCAGAATGTTTGCTGCCTTGTGAGACCAAGGCCTGTGATATGCAAAATATCACTCTGATGTGTTTAATATCAGTGGCTTTAGTAAGTAGTACGTGGTGGATGCACCAGCTCAGTGAAAATCCTGAGGAGGCAAAAAGAACTGAGGGCAAACACAGCTGTGATAATACTGATTTTATAAGGGATTGCTGTAGCTACTGGCCCCAGTATGGATTTGCAAGGCTAGGTAGTGTTGTAATTTGATGCCTTTCTCACCTTATTCACTCAAACGTATATAGTTTTATTTTATGTACCCACACCTTATAACCCTTGGCTTCACATGTCTGTGGCTGTAAAATACAAGTCTGTCATTTTCTCAGATTTCCAGTCTTTTCCTCTTCTGATCGTAATTGGCTTTTTTTCCCTCCTCATTTAAATGCACTCAGTTTTCCTTAATGACATGGTGCAGTTGCAAGAATGGTTTATGCTGAGTAGCAGGGGCCTGTTGTCTTTCTGTTCCAGAAAAATATTTGCTTCTTGCGGCTCATGATTGCTGATTTTTTCTTAATCAGCTTTTGTTTTTCTAGCTCCTCCCCCTGTTGTGTCTTCAGGTGAACCCAAGGACTATCTGTAAACCCTCTCTATGATCTTGACATAAGCTGCAGCTCACTGAACTGCCCTTCGTGTTTGTTTCTTATAATTAATCTGTTTGGACAGCCCTAAAACAGTAGAGTGCCTTTGAGGCAGCGAAAGGTGCCAATCAGTTTATTAAGTCATTCTTGTATAAGCGCAGCAAGCTTCATCTGCTCTTGGACCCTGACTTATTACAGCCAAGAAGGAATATGGAGAAAGGTATTCACTTGCTTTTTATTTCTCCTAAATTCCAAGTCAGCTGGTATCTAGTTTGGACTGCCCAAAACCCACTTATCAATCTGTGTTTGCCTAGGCACACGGGGTGAGAAGGGAGATTTGCTCTTTGGGAGCTGGAGCATTGGCATCTACAACTTGTGGTAGCTGCAGTACCCAAGTTCAGGCTCAGGTGTGGTTTTTACCTGGTCACAAGACCTGCCAGAAATCAGACAGTTGTTGGGGACTGAGGCTTTATAGACCTACAGTGGCAAGACAGATCTGTTTAGAGTTGTATGTTGGACTTAACCTGTTGTGGATTGCAGGACAAATGTTCCCAGCCACACTGGGTAAGGCTGGGAGTCCATCAGAGAGGTGAAAAGTTTGGCAAGGTTTTTGACTGGAAGATGTTCTTTTGCTGTCTAAGGGCTGCTATGTGTTACAGCAAACCAGTACATGTTGAATTATCTGGGTTTGATTTTTTTTTAAGTTGATTGAGGGCTTCCTTATCATCTCTCCATATTTGCCTGGATGTATGCATATATGCCTGTTACTTGTCTGTCTCCCTAACTGATTCCTTAATCTCAAGTAATTGAATTGACTTGATTTTACTTGATGTCAATTAAGTAAAACATGGAGGTAGAAAACCAAGGTAAAGCAGCGCTGACAGCCCTATTTTAAAACTGGACTTTTTTCTTTTCCAATATTTTATGTAATAATGTTTGAAAGTATAAAAGGTTTAAAAGAAAAAGAAAAGAGAGAGATCTGTCTTTTGCTGCCAAGACAATGAAAAAGAAGTGCAAATTATATAATAATGGATAGTTATTACTGCAAATCAACTGATTCCTTCTGGTAATGAAAATAACTATTTGATAGAGCAGACTGAATACTGCACAAGAATTAACAAATTAACAAATATTCAGAGTCATCTGAATCACCTACTTATAATGGCTTCCCTGTGAACAAACATGTAACCTTTGATCTGTTTCTACCAAAGTGCTAGCAAAAGGATTAATAGGCAGGAGCACTCACATGCAACTCACAGGGATACTCATAAAAATCATATTTAGTATTTATTTCATGGTTTGCGTGGCCAGCCCAGTTCTGGCTCTGCTTCAGAGAAGTACTTGTGGTTTTGCCTAGTTTTAAGCTTACCTTTTCAAGTCACATCAACTTTTGTTCCATGTCAAGAAAACGAAAGCTTTGCCATTCCTTTTGATGACAGTAGATAGATATGAGTGTATCATCCATGCACTCCAGAGTAATTTCCATCCCTATTCTATCAGTTCCTGAATGTAAATAAAATGCTATGTGCCATGGAGACATCAACAGGGGATGTTTAGCCCATCAGTGCTCCAAGCTTGCCAGACAGCAGCCCTGGGCAGGAAAAAAGGCATGTTTCTCAGGAGCAGAGGATACCTTGTTCCTCCTCTGGTGCATCATTTGGAGGGTGGACTCTGGCAGGGAAATCTCATTGCCAGCAGTGATTGCACAGCACAGCTTTACAAAGGTCAGGAAGGGTCAGAGATGAGGACACAGGCTGGTCTCAGCCAATGCAGATACTCCACAATCCTGTGCACAGCCCACTCTCCTCTCCAGGCTTTTTCCACCACCACCTTCTGCGCACTGATGTTGGTCATGCTCTTAGTGCTTTTTTGATTCCAGTAAATTCACTTTGCAATGACAGATAGAGGACCCTTCTGCTAGAGGACTCAGCCCAAGATTTTCTGCCTGGGCTGGGGCAGCAGGCACTGAGGCAATGTTTGGGTTGCTGGGATGAACCTGTAAAGAGATCTGGGATGTTACTGGGAAGTGCATTGTTAATGCTATTAAATATTACTTAGGCCTACAGCAAGCTGCACCTTCAACAGTTTAAACTGTAATTGCTAGCTGATGCAGAAGTAAGGCTGAATGTATGTAAATCCTGTTGAAAGCTAATATCATTTTGGTTTCTCAGGCAGATTAGCAGCCTCTGCAATTAACAGTGTGGGCAGCAGATGATGTTAGTGGAAAATCTATCATACAGTGCTGTAGGATGTGTTCAAATTTGAACACAGTAGATGTTCCCCTTTTTCCAACCTTAGAATAAGCAGACAACACAGAGCCCTTTGGAGAAGGATGGCTGAGAGCCACAGGAGTGTGTGACTGGCTTCCAGTAACTTGGACTCTTTCTCCCTTTTCTCATTACGTTCATGGTTTATGGTTCCAGCCGAGAAACCAATGCCTCATCCATTTTTTGCCTGCCCTGTTCTTTTCCTGTGACACATCAATTTTTGGAGGCAGGGAAAGAGGGAGAAGGAGAAACCTTCCGCCAGTGTCTAAAGCAGTTATCTCCAGCTCATGACACCAGAAGTACTTTCATAAGCACGTATTTTCATGGACTTTTTTGTAGGTGCATACTACTCTGTTTATGTATCTATTTAGAGCAAGATTTAGAGGCACACACATGCATAAAGCCCAACTGCCATCTTTCCAACCATCCACGAAGTCTAATTTTTGCAGCAAGCACTTGAAGAGCAGGTAAACTGGGTGCTAGGATCCATGCTGGATGAAAGAGAAGTGGAAATGCACTGCAACTGTCTAAAATATGACCATGCTGGTTTGGTGGGTTTTTTAATGCATTTGGAAACAAATAATTATAAGAAGGGCTTTTACACATATACAGAAAAAGAAGGTCAAAGAATTGGGATTGTAAATAAATATCAGGTTCATGACCACCTGAGGAACCTGAACATACACAAGTCAGTGGGATCCAATGAGATGCTTCCCAGAGTCCTGAAGGCATTCACAGATGTAGTTGCCAAGGCATTCTCCATGATATTTGAAACTTGTGACAGTCAGGTGAAGCCTCAGGTGACTGCAGAATGGGAAATACTGCGTCCATCTTTAAATAGGGAAGAAAGGGTGACCCCTGGAACTACAGACCTGTCAATTTTCCCACTGTGCTTGGAGAGATCATCAAGCAGACACTCCCAGAAGCTCTGCTAAGACACAGGGAGGACAGGGAGGTGATCCAGGAGAGCCAGCACAGCTTCACCAAGGGCAAGTCCTGCCTGACCAACCCAGAAGCCTTCTATGATGCCATACATTTGCAGATGACTCCCAGCTGAGTGGTGCTGCTGACACTCCTGAAGGACAGAATGCAGCCAGAGGGACCTGGACAGCTCAAGAAGTGGCCCATGGGGATCTCAAGAGGTGTAACAAGATCAAGTGCCAGGTTTTACATGTGGGTTGGGGCAGTCCCTGGTCCAGGCTGGGGATGAACAGATTAAAGACAGCCCTGCCCAGAAGGACTTGGGAGTGCTGGAAGAGAGAGGCTGGTCATGCCCCAGCAATGTGCACTCAGCCCAGAGAGCCAAACATGTCCTGGGCTGCATCCAAAGCACCACGGGCAGCAGGGGAGGGAGGGGATTCTGCCCCTGTGCTCTGCTCTGCTGAGAGCCCACCTGCAGTGCTGCATCCAGCTCTGGGGGCCCAGCACAGGAAGGACATGGACCTGTTGGAATGAGTCCAAGATGATCAGTGGGATGGAACACCTCTCCTATGAGGAAAGGTTGATAGAATTGAGATTGTTCATCCTGGAGGAGAGAAGGTTTTGGGATGACCTAATTGCAGCCTTCCAGTAACTTATGGGAGCCACAAGAAAGATGGATAGAGACTATTTACAAGAGCATGTAGAGACAGGACAAGGAGGAATGGCTTCAAACTGAAAGAAGATAAGTTTAGATCAGATGTTAGAAAGAAAAACTTCCCTGTGAGCAGGATGAGGCACTGGCACAGGTTGCCCAGAGAAGTCTCAGCTGCCACATCCCTGGGAGCGTTCAAGACCAGGTTGGATGGGATTTTGAGCAGCCTGACCTAGTGGAAGATGTCCCTGCCCATGGCAGAGGGGTTGGAACTAGATAATCTTTAAGGCCTCTTCCAAACCAACCCATTCCATGCATGTCCCACCTCTCTGTTGTTTAGAAGTTCTAAGATTTGGCTTTTTACTCTGTCCTTCAAGAAATGAGCAATCATTTTGCACTTTTCTATGTCTCAGCATATATAGTTTCTAGCACCTAAGAATCTCATACATGACTGTGGCACATCCCATTGCAGCCCTCTTGTTTTGAAATTTTTCATGCAGAATTTTAAAAGAGAAGTGCTTTGATAAGGATTTTCTCCAGAAATTTGGAATCATTGGAAAAAAACCCATTTCCAAATGGTGCTCTAAGTAAGTAAACTTCTTTACTTCTACAAACCTGAGAACACCTCAGACTTTGTGTGTAGAAGCTAGTAGTCTGTGATGGGTTCTGGGCTTAAATTATTGTAAACTCTGTTCTGCTATGAGCCGTTTGGCAGTGAGAGTTTTTCTGCATTTGTGCAGTAACTCTTACGGTGGGTGCTGGGCACTAGGCAATGAAAAGAAAAAATAACAGTGAAAATACTAGAGTTCTCAAAAGTCTCTGAGAATTATTAGTTACAGCACAGTTATTTTAGGTGGAGCCACCCCTGCAGGCAGGTGAGTAGGGGTGTGGGGAGGCTATTAATTTATTACAGGGTTCTCCAGGTATTCACACACATTCACTCCACACTTTCAGAACCATTCAGCACTCTTTGCATTACTTTTTTTGTTGCAGTGAACACTCTTCACTTGCACCATGTCCAGACCATCTCTGATTATTTTTCTGCCATTTAAATGATTTTTCCTGAGAGAAGGGTGAGGCTGTTAATAGCACTGCTATCTATGTTTCCTAAGGCTGTGCCGCGTCATCTCAAGCTTCCCTTCCTGCTGCTTCCCTTCTTCCCAGAACTTCAGGCAACACGTTTTCATTGACAGAGCTGGAGTGGTGAGGGGAGGGCTTCCATGGTGGTTTGCCAGGAGAATAGATAACATTCTCTTCTCAGTGAAGCCAGCAAGATCTTTGTCACTGTTTTTAGCTGACACTTCGCTCTATTTCTGCATGGTGCTGAGGAAAGGGACAAGTGGGTTGAACACACTGAGAATAACCTGATGACTTGAGAGAAGAAAAAACCTTTTTCTGCAGTTTCTGCCAAAGTGAAATTATTTCCCTCTATAATCCACTACTGCTCTTTATCAAGCCTTGAACATTCAATATGTGATTTGCAGGTAAAAGTCTCTGCCTCCAGTGACATTTTTATTTGATGGGGTTTTTTTTCCCCCACTAGCTGAGAAAGGCAGTTTTCAAAATATCTTGTGGAAATACACAGGTGAATGCTCACTCCTTTGAAAATCCCAAGGAAGTTTTAAATCCACACATAACATTGTGTACACAGGGATTTCCAAAGTGCAAGGCTGTGGCAGCAGCTCCGTCCCAGATGACACAGCAGCTTGGATGTGTGTGGCCCCTACCCGGACAGGACAAATTGTGAGAAGAAGAATCAAGCTCTGGAGATGCATCTGTGGAAAGGAGAGTTTCTTTTCTTTCATGGTACAAAGACAGTTTCAGGCTCACTGTGGGGGATATTGCTTCCCCATTGTTATACAGTTTTTTAAAGGCCTTATCTCCTTCCAACTACACACACACTTCAGAAATGTTAATCTCACTTTTGTGCTTAACTGTTTCAGGAAAGTGGGAGGAATTGTTCCCTAACATTTTTAAGTTACTAAGAGGTGTTTACGAAGAAATGTGATGTACTTCTTTCTCTGCAGCTGAGAGCGTTAGCCAAAAGTGAAGGAAAGTGGGAGGGCTTTATTGTGAAAGTCCTTTAAGGTTCCTGTGCTTCTTGGCTATTCTCTTTAAGGCCTTTTTAATAGCAAGCCCACTCAAGCAGTCTGACAGCTCACGTCACTTTGTACGTGGCTGCAAAACAAATGTGCAGGGGCGGCAGGGGAAGGACTTCGCTTGTTGGATCTAGCTGTGCCTAGGCTGGGAGCCCTCCAGGCAGACACCTCCTTGTCTCTAGGAAAGGGAATTACCTGGGGCAGCCTTATGTGAGCTGACAGGGATTCTCTGAGACTGGAAGGCTGCTTCAGGACTCCTTCCTTCTTCTCTGGGAGCTGCTCAGCAAAGCCACCATGTAAACTTCTGTGGGCTGAGTTGCTTTATTGGTGGTTTATGTTACAAAACTTTGCTCCATGTTTGCCTAGCTCAAATGTGGGCGAGCCAAATGCAAAGGAACTTCTAGATGGGGGCAGCTGCTGCTGCTATTTTTGTAATTTTGGTTTGTTTATGCTCAGTTTCTAAAGCAAACCTTCTCTCCAAGAACAAAGAACCTCAGCAAACCCCAGCGAGTCAAGTCTCTCCAGCATGTCGCCGGAGGGACCAGAGGTGTAATTTAGCTCAGCAGATGTTATCTGCCCAGATTCCACGTGTGCAATGGCAAACCACGCGGGTGTGTTGCAGTGAGGAGGCACAGACTGCCATGTGTAGGTCTGGCACGTGTGCACTGCTGGCTCAGCCGTGGGAACTGCACGACAGGAACAAACAGCCCAGCAGAGTGGGCAGCCCTGATTTGCACCAGTGCTCCTGAGCAGGGGCATCTACCTCAGTTTACTTCCTCATAGTCCTGCAAGGCTGCTCTCATGGGCACCTTCACTCGTGGTCAGAAGGAGGGATGTGACCTTTGTTCAGGGGTTGCAGGAAAAAGCTACTGTATCTCTCCTTCCTTCCTCGTTCTTGAAGGCAAATACCCACTGTCACTAAGGCAATGATACAGTCTCTGGCTCCCCTAGAGGTTTTAAACCACTTGGTGCCCTGAATTAGGCTAGGAAGATAACCATATGTTTTTTCGTGGATGCTTCTTCGAATTGACTCTTCAGGATTGAATACCAACATTATGATTCTGGTATCTGGCAGTGAAAGGACTTTCTGTCATTCCCCGTGAGTGAACAAAGCCTCATGTCTGAGAATGGAAAGAAAATGAGTGCTGTCTGAAAGGGTTCTGCAACTGTTCTGAAGAGAAGGATGAGCCTAAGCTACGTGCACATGGCCAGCCTGGGAGTTTTTCTTCATGTCTTAAGTTCAAGGAATATTGGGAGACAGAAGACAAGCATTTCAGCACTTCTCAAAGATGTGAATTAAATAGCAGAAGCCTGATGAAAGACCAAAAATTATCAATGTAGGGAAGATGTGGTGCAGGGGCAGTACCTTCTTTGGCCAGCACAGCCCCAGCCAAGGCGGGACTTATGGCCTCCCCAGCTCCAGGCAGGACTAGCGGAGGGCTTTAAAGTTAAGAGGAGTGACTGGACTGTCCTTTTGTTGGTCTGTGCTGGAGGTCTTTTGCCAGGCCTGCTGGGCAGTGTCCATGTAAGAGCAGGGCTGGTGTGACCTGTTAGCACAAGTAAAACCTGGAGTTTTGTAAAAGAGCACCATAGCTGCTACCAAGTTACAAATCTTCCATACACAGTGACACCTGGAAAAACACTGGGACAGAAAAGAATCGGCGGCATCAGCAACCTCAGAGGTGTCACCTGTGCTTTTTAATTAATTTCTTTGAAGGTGACTCAGACCATGACATGTCCTGGTTGTTTTGTGGTGGTGTTGTAGATGATGATGATGATCTTTTAATGATCTAATACATTCATTGCTCACTACTTCAACATGTAAGGCAATTACTTCTCTTTGTTCAGAACCTACAAGAGGTTCTTTTACAGGACAGATTGGCAAATATCCCTTAGTCAAGGATCCAAGGGCATCGTCCTCTTTCAGCTGCACAGCTTCTCATTAATATTTGAAAAGGTTTACTGCAAAATTTAGGGTCGGAGTGTAGTATTTTATGCAGTTATTTCAAAATTCATAGATTTCTAGATTTTTCAGGCCTGAAGGGACTATTATGCACACCTTCTCTGACCTCCTGTATAATGTAGGCTACATTTGTTTAAAGTTTCAATTTGTTTTCCTGAGCAAACTTGTATTTATTATATATAGTTTGGTATAGAAGAGTAGCTAGTGAAAAGGTTGAAATCCATAAATATTATATCAGACCACCTGGTGCTCTGAAGCTTGATTCTGAATGATGGCTGCTCAAAATGAAGAGCAGCTTGAAACACAGGGAGGTATAATGATGTGACTATTGCAAACAGCAGATGAATTGGCTCTATTTCAGAGAAAGTTGTTTCTGGGAGCCTGATTTCAGTTCAAGTATTGTTTTTTTCCACTGGCAAAAAAGTGCTCTTTCAGTCATCGCAACCTTTATTTTGTAAAAAAGGAAGGGGGAGGAATGTTTCTGTGGGAGATCACATTATATCTGGAAAACTCAGTCATGAAAAGATATCTCAAGCTGACAAAGGGAATGCCCCTTACCAAAGGACAAAATTTACACTTGAAGGTGTGCATGCAGAAAATAGCCATGCACCCATAACTGTAGTCACTATCGTGCAATGGTTTCATCTGTGTTGCAGCGATGTATATTTTGTATTTACTGACATTCCATTGTGTGATTGAAGATGTGTTGAGTGGCTCAAGAGAGATGTTTCTGTCTTAGCATCTCTGTTTTAAACAAAGATGAAAAGGAAGGGCCACAGGAGTCTCAGGCTTAGCAGCAGTTTCTGTGACACTTAGCCTGGGCTTTGATGATCTTGCTTTCACTCAGCCTCTTGCTCACACTGGAAGCCTGCAGCAGAGCTTCGCAGCTCAGCACAGGCCCACCATGTAAAAACTACAGGTTCTGTCTCGGTGATTAACGTTAACTGTTTGAAATACTCCAAATGCTGCCCTCTCATCTGATAAAATGAATAAATACATGGGGTGTGAATGATGAGAGCTAGGGGGAGGAACTCAGAGGGGACGAGGACAGGAGTTTTTGACAGGCTTGGTTTTCTGAGAACGAAACAACTTTCAATGGCATGGGGGTTGGGGGGATATTATTTTTATTTATTTATTTTTGTTCTCCAGATGTTGCTATGCTGCAGGCTTGCCCCTGATTTGGAGACTATGTTTCACTGCCTGAGATGGGAGAGAAGAGATTCTCACATTAAACAGCAACATAAATTCTCTGGGAGCATGGGAGGAATTCTGCTCATGGTACATTCATAAATGGGTTAACAAGGGGAAGTACTTCAGGTTCCCACAGGTACCTGCTCTATCCAGCAGTAGAGGTCAGCAAATCATGTGGTTCTAGCTGCCAGCTTTTCTCAAATCTTGCCCTGCTCATTTAGCCTTCTTAAGATTTTGCTAAGCTACATTTGGTCTCTGCATACCCTGTTTTATTCCAGTGAGGCCAAGGTAAATAAAGATAAGAGTATCAGTGGTATGAACACATAACTGCTTGTGTGCAAAGACACTGCTGCTTCTGTAGAAACAGGTTAGATCCCAGAAAATGAGTGAGCCATTCTGCATCTGCCCATGTCTGATAAATACAAGAAGTACAAAAAAAGCAAGGTATGCATTAATAAGGGAAATGAAATTAATTGCATCGCTCTGATGTGCAAAGGTGTTCTCCTACACAAAGTTGGTTATTTTAATTTGATTCATCATTTCCCTGTTTTGATAATGTTGTAACTCACTTTCAGTCAGTACAGGTCTTTTGCTACTCCTGCTGTTAAAACACTCATCATTTGGTTCTTTTTTTATTGATATTTTAGGACATGTTGTAAGCACCATGTAATCATGTTTTAATAATTATTTCTGCTTATATTGGCTGCTGTCATCTGGCTTTAAGGTCCTACTCTTTTTCATGCATCTTAATATACTTAATAATCTCTCTCTTGAAATTTCTCTTTCCTAATCATGACACAAGTATCATATTAGACCTATATATTGTTATTACCTTCGTTGCTTTTAATTTTATATTGAAGAAAAGAGAAACTGATGGCTCTGTGGAAGAAATTTGGTGCCACAAGGACTTTTTTAAGCAAAACACAATTAATACAATGGCCAAACTGTATGGAAAAATGGAAGAAAAACTAGGAGCCACTCATAACAATGTTTGCCATTTTCTGCAGATTGCTTGTTTGACAGGTGTTATGTGAGTGTGAAAGGATGGTGAGAGCTGTAAGTTCATTTTCTTCTATGAAGTCCTCTGAGCGTCCATTCTGGATGTAATGAAAGATTGAGTCATGAGATCAGAGCTGCACATCAAGTCATGAGAAATTCAAGGATTCACTCTTGAGCATCTTGAACAATTAGATTTTTGTTTATTGGTTTTTTTCTTTCCCCAAGGAAGGTTTGGTAATGGTGACCTACTGACAGGGAAGATATGCAGATATAATGATGTGACTACTGCAAAGAGCAAATTAACTGGCTCCATGTCAGGGAAAGTTGTGTTTTGTCACAATGGCCAATGGTTTAAATAGTGTGGTCCCAGGCAGGGCAGTTGTGTGTTGGTTGGACTAAGCACAGTGCTCCTTTTCCCGTTCTGAGGATGTGTGTGTGTAAAGGAAGAGCTCTTCGGAGAAGGACTGCATTGCATGACCATATGGTTGGATGCTTTCTGACATCTGCCACAGAGCTATTTTACACCTGAGGTGGCCGTTTGGGCCTTGCCTGTAGGCAGTGCACACAAAGAATTGGGCTTCTCCAAGGCAAAGTTCATCTGGCCTATTTTCAATGTCCTATAATAGACTAACTCCCTAGAAATTCCAGTACTGAATAGAAATGCAGCCTACTGTGATTAGCTCTTCTTTGTACATCAAACCTTTAATCATTGTAATTTTGGATGAGAGAATCCAACCTCATCTGTCATGAATGAGCTCCAGTTTCTTACGGAGCTGCTGGCAGATCTTCAGCTATATAAAATAATAATTTGAATCTCTAATTTTGAAACAGATTAATCCATGCTTTTGTCTGTTTAGAAATACAGATTGTGCTTTGAATCAGTAGTTGTTTAAGGCACACAAGGAGCTTGTGTAAGATTCAGTAGCAGCAGCATTTGTAGCACTTTCTAGCAGTGCCATAACTCAAACAGTAAAGGAGAAGAGCACATAACAACTGGCAGAAAAGAAATATTGGATGCCCACTGTTAGCAAGGAACTGTATCTGTTCTTCTGCTCTGTCTTTTCCTCTTGAAAACACAGCTCTGGTGTAATAGCCTGAGTCTTGGTGACATTCAGTCTCTGGATGTGCTCAGTCCTTTTATTTATTTTTTTAATTTATTCTCCTGTCCACAGTAGGAAGTAGTAGAGACTTAGGAACTGAGAAGAGCCCACCCATGGGTTACTCCCCAAGAGTGGGAGTAGCTTGCCATCACTTCCAGGTGCAAACTTTCAGACCAGTGTATGTGGGATTGAATGACAGGCTGGTGTCAGCCATCCAGGGACTCACAGTCTCCATGTCCATCATTACAGGGACATACCTGTGTTCTCCTGATTCACTAAAGGGTAGTTTACAGACAGTAAAAATAACTCATGATCACCTTTAGGAACCTCACAAGGATATGGAGCCAGTATGACTCATTATTAAATTAGTCAGAGCCTTGATGGTCATTCTTAATATCATTCTCATTATATTTTATGTCAAGTAGCTGGACACATGTAAAGGAATAAGAGTTCTCTCTCTCTGGAATGACTTGCTTCCAGACCTGGAAACAACACAATGTGAAAGAACAGCACTTAGCTAAATTACATTATTATGAGCTTTATCAAGCATCTATCAATATATCCAGAGCTATGTCCTCCACATTCAGTGACCTGTCTCTTGGTGCTTTGCCCTGGTCAGAGCTGCACAGAGTTTTCTGTAAAGTCCTTGCATAAAGACACTCTAGAGTGTGTGTACAAAAGTGAAGGAGCTCAAGGCTGTCTCCCAGACCTGTTCAATTTTACAGTATGGATGTCTTGGAAGAAGGTTTTGGGGAGAAGTTTTCCATGAATATGGATCAGGTGCAGTAAGTTTTGCTACACAGTAGATAGAATCAAAGAATCATTGAATCATATGGTTTGGATTGGAAGGAAACTTAAAAATCCTCTAGTTCCAACCTCTCTGTCAGGGGCAAGGGCATCTCCCACTACTCAAAGCCCCCTCCAACCTGGCCTTGAACACTCCCAGGAACAGGGAATCTAAAACTTCTCTGGGCAACTTCTGCCAGTGTCTCACCACCCTCACAGTAAAGAATTTCTAACATGTCATCAAAATTTATCCTTTTTTAGTTTGAAGCCATTTCCCCTTGTCCTGTCACTACAGGCTTTTGTAAGGAGTCCCTCTCCATCACTCCTGTAGCCCCTTCAGGTACTGGAAGGTGCTGTAAGGTCTCTACCATAGGTGATCCACCATTTATAAAACAGGGGGGAAGGATACAAAAGAAAGGACAGTGTCTCCATGCTTTCCTGCTTCAAACTCTGAATTTGCCTTAGCAGAAAAACATGGAATGTGAGATGAACGTGCCCCCTCCTCAGTCAGCAGCTGCCTGCACTGGATTTGGTGCATTAGCAATACCCAGGCAGCACTTGTCAGATCTCTAGGATTCTTCTTTTCCTTCATTTTCAAATCACTGAAGATCACACAGCTGTTTGTGTCTTGCTTTTTTTTTTTTTTTCCTTCTGGTCTTTTCTCCTTCCAGACCTTAGCCACTGGTCAATCTATTAATTTGGAACTGTTTTTCTGATGAAGTAGCACGCAATGATAATTTGTTACTGTGAAACCTGTAATGAGTTTTAATTATGGCTCCTAATGCCACGAACTGTCATTTAAATCTCAATGGCTGTCACTTCCTCGTTCTCTTCCAGAGAAAATACAGCCCTTTCCTCCTTCTAACATCTGCATTAGTGCACAGTTTATGCTTGCCTTGGTGGGGCTAAGTGAGTCACAAAATGCCAGCTCCTCAAATTATTAGCTTCTCTGACTTAAGCCTGGTGGAGAAGAAAGCCAACATAATCTGTTACTTTCAGTGGACATGCTGGACACAAGTGAAACATTGCAAATTCAGACACATCCTTGCAGATACACTGATGTGGTTTTTCTGTTTGGAGAAGTCCAGCCTTGTGACTGACTCCTGCTGTATTTTTCAGAAAGGAAAACATAATTATCCAAGCAATTATTTCTGTGGGTACTTTCCTGAGCAGTGAGATGCTGCACTGAAGCTGTTGGAGTTCTTCCTTCTCATTTCAACAGCATTCGATTTCTAGCAGTTTTTACCATCTTATGATCATAGAACATACGGGAAGAGGAGAGGCTTCTGGTCAAACCCCAGCAACTGTGCAGTAAATAATTGCAGTAAATTTCTCACTCAAGTCATGTGCTATGCCTGAAATGGAATACATTTGATTTTATATTTAAAGAGCTGGGGGCACAGTGTCTGCAGCACACAGGCTAGCCAGATCTGGAGATAGACACATGGTTTCCCTTGATAAGAAGCCTGATGGCAAGGTGTGAGGGCAGGCAGGAGGATCAAGCTAGGAAGCCTCACAGCCCTGGAGCAGGCTCACCAGGTGTCACAGGGCAGTAGCAGTGGAGTTTGTGCAGGTACAGCAGAGAGAAAGACTGAGAGTCTTCAGCTTTCCATTAGAAACCAGCACAGGAGGAAACATTGTTGTGGAGTGCTGACTTTTTCACTGGTTACTACAGTGCCAGTTGGGACTCTTGTACTTTTGTAATGTTGACAACTCTTGGGAAGTAACTCGGGAACTTCTGCATTGGGAAATGTCAGTCTGATAGCTTGAGCCCCCATAGCTTCTCTCAGCTTGTCACCAGCCACAGGTTTGTAAGCTCATACATGAACCAGGCAGAAAGGAACAAACCCACAATATCTGGCAGAGCTGTATGTGGGCAGTCATCTCTGCTGCAAGAATGTCCCCAAAGGAAGAGGCAGAGGAAACTGTGCTAGCAGAAGATACTCCAATGTTTGCTTAGTGTTGTGTGCTGAAACCAGATAATGTCATTCTCCATTCATTCTGCTCTTTTTTTCCTAAAGCTCAGGCTGAAACCTAAAACATGATCTCCTTAGTAACTCTGGTTAAACAGAGTAGTGACCCACCACATATCTAAATGGAAGCTGAGATTTTCAGAGGAGCCAGAGGGGACTGAGCACTCACTTCTGAGCAGGAGGGATTTGTAGTTAACTCCTAAAGTTTTCCAGATCTGATTCTCTGTGCTTTACCTCATGAACTTATTCATGTTGCATAGTGGAGATAATGTCTACACAAATATTAAAAATATGTGGAAGTGTGTATTGTTATTTGATTTGGTTTCCAGTTGTTTCTACATCTTGACAGATTTCCTCCTTCTTAAGTCCCTCTGCTATCATTAGCCAGCATCATCAGACAACAGTGTCAGGGCAGCAGTTTGTACAAGCAGCTGTCTGCTGTCAGACTTTTTACTGTCCTTATTACAGAAGAATGAAACCTTTTTCTTCACTGAGCTGTCCAAGACATGGGGTGTGTGTGCATGCATGTGTGTGTGTGTGTGTGTGTGTTATGGAGCAAAGTGACAGAGACATTCTCCTCATTTCAGAGCATAGAAAGATGTTAAATATAGCAGGACCTCATCAGATTGTATTCTCATTGCCTTCCAGTGCAACCTCAGGGGTGCTTTCTGATATTAAGTATTGCCTCTCACTTTCAATGGGCTATTTGTGCTTTGGTTTGATTGCAAGTATTTCTGCTTTTATTAACAGGAATGAGGAAGGAGTGATGTATTGTAACTATTTTACTATACTGTGAGTAACTATTTTACTGAAATCTGGAGTGTTTTCTGGCTTTGACAGTACGCAGTCTGCTTTTGTAGGGAAGTGGATGCTGCCTGTAGGAGCTGACAGGGATGTGAGTTGACTCTTCTGTAGCCAGCAACTTCAATCCTTTCCTTCTTCAGCTGCGTTTTCCCTGGCAGTAGAAAGCTGAGGGAATCTTCTGTCAGCAGTTCCTTCCTGCCAGCACAACAGTGTGCTTCCCTCCTGAGCTGCCCTGACCTTGCCTACTTAGTACTCCAGCCAGGGAGGGAGCTGATATGAAATGTGGTGAGACTCAAGGCCACGTTCTTCCTCACCCAACATGGAAAGCAGATGGCTCTTCCCTACCAGCAAAACAGCATGTTAAAAGGGTTAGCTAATTCCTGAAATCCTGCTGATGTGGTGGGTAGAGAGGTGTGGGTCTGGCAGTGGGAAAGTCTTACAGATGTAACTCATTAATTTAGAAGGTTTTTACCCCCTGTGATTCCCCTGTGCTCTGTACGTAGAATTAACCGGAAAACCCAGTATGGTACAAGTGAGGTACCTGGCTTAGTGGCAGCTGGCTCATTTGAAAGGCTCAGGGATGTGCTTACCTCTGGAGGTGGGAATGCTCAGGTGGTGGCTGTGGTGGGCTGGGGATGTAGAGCTGCACTTCCAGAGCCCATTGCATAGGTACCTGGAGAGCCACAGCGCTGGACCCTGTCAGCACAGCTCACTCCTTAGGCTCCAGCAGTTCAGTCTTGCAGCAGGGGAGAGCTCTGTGTTTTCAAGGGGAGGAGTGGATAGTTAAATTGGCAGCTGGAAAGCATGCCATAGGTTAGCTTCTGTGATCTAAGATGCCCCAGCAGAGTTTACTACAACATCTGCTTTGCTTGTCTTGCACATACCTACATATTCATGCACAGCTTTCTGATCTCTCAGGAGATGACTAGTGAGCTGTAAACCTCCTGCTTTAGCTGATGGGGGATGAAATATCTTTTCTCTGTTGTATTTTCACCTCCAAAGAATTTTTCAATCTTACATGAAAAGACAGGTCTTTTAGAGGGTACCCCTCTTCTCACCTGTTTCCTGATAAATGCAAAGAGGAATAGGAAATTTCCAAAAATAAGTATGTACTAAGAGCTGGTCTACCTGGGGAATAATGCATCTCTGTACAGTCCCCATGAGCTAATGCCACGTGAGGGAATGTGAGGGAGTGACATACAGTCCTGGCAGGATGTGGGCGGCCCCGCAGTGAAGAAAGGTTCCTGACACATCCAGCAAGGAGTGTGGAATGTGCTCCTCACCGAATCCAGGCCCTTTTCTGCAATGCCAGCCAAATGAAAGGAAACGTAATGACGGTATGTTAGAACAGCCAGAGAATCCCGTGTGACTGCCAGCTTCCCAGGGCAAGGATTTAGCACAGCTCCTCAAACCTGCCCAGAAGGCTCCTGGAGTTTATGACTTACAAGCTGCAGGTTGCAAAAAGCCTGAGTTCGATGTGTGCTGCACAGCATGCTGCCGAGCTTGTCTTGCAGAGCAGAAGAAAATGAAGGAAGCTCTTTAAAGTGATCAATGCACAACCCTTGTCTGGGGGGAGGATATTGCTCACATTTTATTGATATTCTGAGTACACCAACAGGACAAATGTCTGGGCTATTATTCAGTTAAATCCATCTAAAATGTAAGTTGGATTTTTGATGTTGAAGATTGCACGTTTTTATTCCAGTTCTCAAGAGAAATCACAATAGTACATGGCAAGTCTCTCCCTTTGGGTACATTGCAGATTTGCTCTGCACCTGGGAAAAGACATTTTTTTCCTGTTTTCTTCCTCTCCCTTCCTTTCTTCCAACAGGTGGCTTAAAAGAATCATCTGCATTCAGCATCTCATTTGTTAGTTGATCCCTGATTTCCATCGGTTGTGTTATTGTGGTGAGCACGTGGTGTTCTTAGCTGGTCCTTGACTTTCTTAAATTGCAATTTACACCATGAATGGATCTATGTTAAGGCAGACCATCCCAGAAAAATGCTTGTAGTTGGGACACACATGCTGCTAAGAGGACTTTTTTCCTTTCTGTGTTCTCTGCCACTCTGCTTCTCTAAAGAGAATTCAACATGTTTTCAAACCAGTGTTCATCTAGTTGCTGCCTTGGCTCTGAAGCCTCCCAGGTACAGCAATCATTCTGAGGTTTGGCATTTGTGTTCTGGCAAAAGAAAGCAGAGTGGTTTTTAAAAAGGTTCTGAGCACTTGATAAAAAGGGAAGGGACAGTCTTCAGTTATAATGATAGGGCAGGATAGAAATTGGTGGTCTTCTCTTTTTCACTGCTCTTTTCCACACAAAGTGGTGCACATACTGCTTTATAATTGTGCACAGACACTCCAATGTGCAGCAGATGCAGAGGAACAAACTTTTGCTTGAAAAGGCTGCATTTAAGGTGGTCCAAAAATTGTGAACAGCTATAAACAGATTGCTTACTGAAATACATGTTTTTCAGATTCCTTTCAGTGGATTGAGAGGGTTGGGGTTTTTTTAGTTCATGTTTAGAGTAACCAAAGAAATCATTCTTTCATTTTGTTCTCCCTTTTTTAACATTTCAATAAATAGAGATATCAGTGGAGCATTTTTATAGAAGTTAGAGTGTTAAATGGAGATGTCAGTCTTAAACTTTTCACAACATTGTCACCTCTTCTTGATCAGTTCACTTTCACTTATTGGGACTTATTTTTGTTTCAGTGCTGCTTGTGATGCATTTAGTGCTTGAGAAGCTCTGCACAGAAAAACAACCTTTCTTCCATATGAGTCTTTTTAGAGAAAAGCAATTATAAGTGCTTAAATTGAAGGATTCACGGTACCATTTTACAGCAAACTTCTGGCCACCATCACTCAGGGGAAAGCACATACCAGACAGGCAGGAAACAACCAGAGGTGCTAAGCACCACACACAGGCAGCACAAGCAGATGAGCAAACCACTTGATCCAGGCCTGTCAATGAAATAATGACAAGCCAGGAGTTTGTATCATCCTGCTTGTAGCCCAGGCCCAGGGCCCATGTTGCAGCTTTTTTTTGTTTCTATCAATGCCATATGTGGCAATCATCTCAGCCTCCTCCTTGGCTTCTGCCTGTTCTTTGCTGCTAAAAGAGTGGGACTTTGAGACTATCAAGAGGATAGGTGGGTACTCAGAGAAGAGAGCCATGAGGGGGAAAAAAGGCATTTCTTCCTTAGAGATGGGAACTGCTGGCTGCCATATGGGGGTGCCACCACACCCAGCCTGAAAGCACTGCTGGACAGCTGGCATGGGACCTGCACCGCCACACCCGGGTCTCCCTGTGACCCTTTGCCCTGCAGGGAAATTCACTTTGGGGGAGAGCTTCACAAAAGTGAGCACTTGTCTAATCACCAAATTCAGGTCTTGGTCTGCTTCCAGTTGAAATCAAAGACCTGACTCGCACCAGTTTCCATAGTCCTGGATGGTGGCCCAGAGAAGTCAACGCTTCTGGGGCTGCCCCACTTTGAAACTACAACAGCAAATACAGAGGGAATGTAGAGGAGCAAGCACCCAGAGTTGTGTTTGCAAGGACTAATATTTAACACTGAGAACATAAATACTCTTTAACTGTTTAACATAAATGATTGTGGTCATAAAACTGGAATGGCACAGGGGCTTCATGCATCTTCGAAATGTTTTGACATAACAGCCTAAACGAGGATTTAATAAAGTTCTTGTGCTCTAAAAAGTACCCATAATTTTTGCTTAATTTTTACGTGTTTTCTCCCCCTTTAATTGTACTTCGACAAAGCAGAGGGACTAATCTCAGATAAAAGTAAAAACACCAAGATTAAAGTGCACTGCTGTTTATTTTTAAGGGCAGTGGGTTAATATGAGCACTCTATTGTTGATGTCAGCATCACAAGCCAAAGATAAACACCACTTTTCTGCACTTACATCACATTTTCAAGGCATTATTCTTCATTAACAAATATTTTCTTCTGTAACGGAAAAGAATGACTTTGTCATAAGTTATTGGCTACCAATCATAACCATTTTGTGCCTGTTCTTTAAAATATTTCTTTTTATCGTGACCTTTCCTTTTAAGCGTAATTTTTGGTTTAGTTTCCTTAAGTTCTGATTCTCCTTTACAACGAAACTATTCCTTTATTTTTACAAAATAATTTTATTTTTCAAATGCATGTATTTTGTCTTATTGTCCCTTTCTTACCATTACCTTAAGTAAGATATTTGAAACTTGCTTTTGCTATAATAAATCTTCCAAATGTCCTGTCAGTAAGAGATGATCATGTATATTTACAGAATTGTTCCCTGCTTCTTTTTTCCTTCTCTTGCTCAGTTTATTGTTGGACACTTCTGCTGTTTTATGAGTAAAGTCCTGTAGTAATTTGCTTCAGAAAGAGTGGGAGATAATATCTACCTAAGGAGTTACAAAGACACTAATCATTGTAATCTTTCCTCTTGTCCATCTTTCAGAGTGTTCCTTTAAGAAATTTATCACCTGTGTTCAGGTAATTGTGTCCTCCCATAAAAATTTCAGTATGTAATTAATGAATAGCACACTTTTCTAAAAGAAATGGAGAGGTTTCAAAGCCATGGAGAAACTTATTTGCTTTTCATTTGAAAGGCCTCTCTGCAGACCACCAAGGAGCACATCCTACAGCTGACAGATGTTACATGCTTCTGATGCTGTTGTGTAGAAAGCCAGGCAATAAAAAGCTGTGCCATGTGAAATAACATAGACAGCTTGTAATTTAAAATATTTTCTTGCTGTCAACTTATGTTGACCTGTACCTCTTGCAGGACAGTCTCCAAAATGTATCTGTCCCTTGCTTATCTATGTTAAAATCATATCTCTTGTATCTTAGTCATCTGGAGTGGCACATGCAGGTTATAGCTAATATCCTTCCTCTATTGCTCATATTGCTCTTCAGATGAGGACAAGTCAGAAAAAAAGTTTAGTTTTTTCATGCTTAGGCAGTAAATTAATTAATATAACTTACTGACAAAAATCCCATTGCGGAGACCTAAACTGATTCTCAGTTACTGTTTTCCTATGTGGAAACAGAAATACTTTGTCATTTTTTCCAGTTCAGAGCACAAAGAAAACTCGGAGATCTTGAAAACCTCCTGAAACATTTTCCTTTCTTCTTGTGGCTCTAACTCACAGAAGAACCTGCTCTAATGCTACAGTGGTTAAAAAAAGACTAGAAACAAGATGACATGATTTAAAGCAGTAACTGCATTTTACCAGCACTGCTTGCATGCCACATTTTAGTCACTGATGTTCAAGAAATAATTTCATCAACTAATTCTGAACAATTAGAAAAACTCATCATGTAATCACAAGACAAAGAAAGCCAAGTTATTAGAAGATATTATTTAATTTGTAATAATTGTCATCATTTAAGTAACATCTGGGTAAAAATATGGTGACAGCAAAAAATGCTGAGGACAGCTGACTGCTGTATCCCACTGAAATAACCAAACCTGAATGATTCCTGGTTAGTGGGATAAGAGTTATTAAGACCAACATATAGTCCAAAAATAATTTCCTGTGGCTACTTCAGAAATATTTAGCCACTCGTTATATTTTTATGAAGGCCACATAGGAAATAAAAATATTAGAAATCAGCTGGCTGTAATTAAGTGGGCTAAAACTCGTGCTGTTATACAGTCTGGTTTATATACTCTTGCAACCATCTTTCAACATGCAAATCCTGTATTTGCATGAATATACACAGCTTGCAGATTAGTGTACAGAAAGAGACTATTGTGATGCTTCGAGCCTCCAGCCGGAAATGCTTGTTTGGATCGAGTATTTGTACTTGTCAGTCTATTTCTATGTCCATATCTCCACCCATCCCTCAGTTGTTAAATTTTCTGAGCAAAAGTTCATGCTTCCTCAAATTTTTCTATCCACCCACTCAACTTTGAACATCTCCCTCTCCCTGGGAAAAACTGATCTGAGTTCTTTGATCTTCCAAATTCTTCTTGTAAGACAGCAGACATCCAATTTGACCTGTGCATGTCTGCATTTTCATGAGAATAACTTTCCTTCTTCCTACATATATTTAGGGAGAAAAGCAGAGGAGTGACTTAGCAATGTTCTCCTATTGTACATATGCCATAGTAGCAAAGGTTCAAAATATATTTGATTGCAACTTCTGTAAGCTGATACCTGAAACCCTCTCAAGATTCCTTGTGTCCAAGTCAAAAGTACTTCCAGCCTTAGAACACTTCAATTGTTAGCCTGTACTGGTTTGTCTGTTTTCATTTGTGGTACCATGAAAGGTAAGAGAAAGATGTTTCAGCCTAAAGCAGGCTGGGACAGTAGGCATCAAAACGAAGTAAAGGGAATTCTTGCCTCGTTTACGCTTATCGAGAAATCTGATATAGTAGGTGTATGTTCTAAACTAATCAGGTGTATGTTCTAAACTAATTACAATATAATTAAATTGAGTAACTCATCTTCAACAACAATCTTGCATTTATAACAAACAAAGCTTAAACTTGAGCAAAGTCATACTGCTTTTCTCTGACTTAATTCGCAGTTATCCAAATAGCAATACTAGAGATGATGAATTCCAAGTTAATCAAATTGTTCTACCGATGAGCTTGGTAGTTCATCTGCAGTTTCAAGTTCAGAAGATCATTTATGCTTAAAATGGCAAGTCTTCATGAAAATTGTAGTCTAGTTAGCTTTTGTGGTTTGTGTCAAGATGAAGTCTGGAGGAGAGAATTCCACAGAAATTAGAAGTGGAATGATAAAATTTATTCTCAGTGAAAAAAACTACCCATTTAAAGGAGTCTGTGCACTTTCTGATGCCTTCAGATAAATAAACTTTGTGTATAGTGAAATATAATTTTACTGTTATTTTTTCCAGACTAAATTTATTAACCAGATGTTTCACCAACCAGTAAAAAAAAGGTTACATAATCACACATGCTCTGAATTTTTGTGAGAATGTATAAACCATGACATGAAATCATCTACTTAACTGCAAAGGGAGGGAAAGTCACCATGAATATACTTTTAAATGTTTGTGCAAAACTCTAGATGGTCTTCACAGAACCTTAAAACATTTTCTTTTCATCTGCAGTGTGGGAACCTGTTGAGTATAAGTGAGAACTTTGTCTGCTCCTGACTCATTCCTTTAAGTACTTTGAGTTTAAATATCCACTTGGCATTAAGGTGTCTACGTGCTTTGAAGGATTTAGTGAAATCCTAGCCAGTATAAAATTTGTTTTGAAATGTGTAGGAGACCAAAATCAGGTTGATTCACAGATTTGGTTCAAGTAGCTGGAAATCTATAAGACACCACAGGTTGTTGAAGGTCCATTATTTGGTCTCCTCTGCAGCGCCAGTGTGAGGGACAGATCCAGTCGCACACTTCAGTTAGCAGAAAAACTTTCCTCTGCTGTGATGGACACAGGACTGCCCCCAGTGGGGCTGATGTCCCCAGCAAAGGACAGTGTTTGCAAGGTGCACAGACTAGCAGAAAGCAGTGGGTGCCACACCAGGAATGCAGACCTGTGGTGTGGAACAGGAAAAGTTGGACTTTGCAATCAGCTTTTCCAGTGCCTGAACAAGAGCTTGTACCCGCTGCATTGGATCATTCACTGGGATGGGTAAGGGGGGGAGAAAATTGACCTGGGTGATGGATCTGTGGACTGCTGGTGTGTACACTCATGTGCTGGAACCATGTGAGTGTTAACACATGGTCACCCTATCAAAGGTCTGTATATGAAACTCAGCTGCTGGAGTGACAGAAGATTTTGTGCTGTTAGCGCACACTTCATTAAAATACCAGCTGAAATCCAACTCTGAAATCCCACAGTTTGTGTTAGTTGATAAAACTCAATTGCCTCCAATTACTGTTAGTATGGCTTTAAAATAATATTTTGTTGTAGTAAAGGTCCCCTTGTGATGAGGAATAGCTGGCGTTCACAACTTGAAATTTGGGAGAAAGTGTAAATATGTGGTGGGGTGGGGAATATGATCAAGACTGCCTTTACCACTGTACTCTACATCTTCCAGCAACAGCACTGAAGAAACCAAATCCAGAATGCAGTACTGAACAATGGAGAGACTAAATGTTTTTGCTTCCAGTATTTAAATGAGCTTATAATAAAGCAAAGACTTGCAAGTCCTGCTAGAATCCAAAAGACAATTTCACAATCTGGAGAGGAGAACCTGTCACTGCTTTATATCATGTGGGTAGTCCTTAATCCTGAAAAGCACATGTATGCAGATAAGCCTTTTTCACACTTTAATCCCTAGGTCTCATTCATGTGCTCAACATTCAGCTCCTGTTCAGGAGTTTTGCAGGAGCAGGACCTTGTTAGCTGTACTGAAACGTCTGCTGTGGGACATTGCTGTAGGTTCTTCCTTTGCCTGTGTGCAGATATCCTCTCAGTTAAATGAGCTCAGTGTGCCTCAAAGCACAGTCGTGGAGATGGGCACAGTTGGTTGGGGCTCTTTTCCAGAGCAGCTTGGCTATCCAGCAGGCAACCTTGTGCATGGGATTGACCTTTCAACAGGGATATATAACCTTGTTGCCTTTAGGTTTCTAGAGGAGCAAAAGCATGTCAGCTCTTCTGTGCAGAATGTACAGTCTTGATTTCATTCTAAGAAAGAAAGAAGACGCATGATCAGGTTCCTCAAATTTGTATTTCTAAGCTACATAATAGTATTGTTACAATTATTCATATAAGGTGTTCACAAAAAATGACATCAATGCATTTGTATATTGCTTTAGCCACAGGCTTCTACTCATGACAAACGATTTTAAAAATGTCATTGGATATCTTATGAAAGTTTAATAAGACTCCTTATTGACACAGTAGGAAATCTTTTCAGAAGGTTTTCTTTTAGATCAAAACTCTTCAGGCTTCTTGCTGAGAAGTGTAAGTGACCCCTACAGTCCTAGCTGATCTCCACTAGTTGTGGATGCAATTGTAGAGAAAAATGGAAAAATCCAGTGATGGAGAGAAGGAGGCACTAAGTGAGTGCTTAGGCATTAATCATTTAATTTTTATTCTGTTGATTCTGGTCAGAGCTCTAGACTTGAGGCGGGCCAGGACTGCATGCCAGAGCATGAAAGTGCCAGCAACCATCAGAATTATTTGCTGCTAAATAATGGCTCTATTGTGGAGCCTGCTGGATTCAGGAAGAGTGCTGAGTTACTTTTTGCCTTTTGGGCTTCCACAAGGCACTTTCTCTTGGGCCACAATGCCTGGGTAAGGTGATGAGCTGAGGACATGTCCCAGAAAAGACAGCAGGCTGAGTCAGGCACCAGTGTGCTACTCAGGAGGAGGTGCCAAGGTGTGCGATGCCTTTATGCCCCTCGGTTTCCTGAGGGCCACTTGGAATTTCATCCTCTCCTTCTTTAACTAGCACTCAATTCAAATGGCTCAGGTAGTGGGTTCTTGGCTCACTCTCCCCACCAAACACCAGCAGAAGTCCTTTAACTGTTTGCAAAAACTAAAATTTTGCTTTCTGCTTGTAAGTCAGCCATGGGAACCAGGTTGGTGTATATTTTTGTCTGACTTAATACAGAGATCTGAATCAAGGGCATGAATAAGAAGGAAAGTGCTATGCATCAGATATGTGGGAAATGCTAAATAATCTCAGGTGCTCGTGAGTTTGTTAGAAATGTCTTCCAGATACTGAGATTTTCTGATTCTGTCGTGCTGGAAACATTACAGACACAGCCTTTGTTGCAGTATCTGAATGTTTCCCCCTGCTGAAACCAGACGTGCACAGCAACAAAAAACAAGAGGAACTTTTCACACCCCAAAATAGATTTAATTTGGGTTCAGTCAGAGTTTGGGGCAAAGGTTCATGATCTTTCTCATTTTAATCAAAGGAGTTGGCTCATGCCCTCAAAACTTTCATTGTCAGAGTAAGATCAGCAGAATTCACTTGCAGGTCCATTAAGCAAACAAAACCACATTCCCTGCTGTCACCTCAGTTAATGCTTTGGCAATTTTTAGAAGCTCTTTTTCAAAAATAACTTTCTCTGGGTTCCAGGACCACTATTACCACAGCATCAGTGATTATAGATGTTTATATAAACATAAAACACAACATAGTGTAGTTCATACGTCTATCTTTTGCCACCACAATCCTTACTCTGAAACAAAACAAAACAAAAAAAGACACAAAACTGCATTTTGATATGCTTTAAACCAGTATTGAAACCCTTCCAGAATGTGAAAGTTATTCTGGCATCTCCCTGAAGGTTAACTTTAGCATTCTGGAAGGATTTCAATAGTAATGAAAAGGACAGTAAAGAGAGTAAAGTTATTTCAGAAGCATTCCTGAAGGATAATGCTGGCATGCTAGAGAGATTTCAACAGTAGGCTAGAGGGCAGCAAAATTATTTCTAAAGTATTCCTGAAGGAGAACTTTAATAATCTAGTAGTATTTAAAATAGTTCTGCTGTGGTGGTAAAACTATATAGCAAATGTCCCTGACAGGTAATTTCATTCTTTGAAATAACAAGTCAAAGCCTCAAATGCATGAAAGCTGCTGCTCAGAAACTACATCTGTAAGAAACAGAGAGGCAGAGCACTTGCTCTGGAGGCTGGCAAGTGTTACTGACAGAAGTCCAAGGGCTGAAAGGTGACATTCAGCCCTGTGCAGAGGTCCTTTCTGAGAAGAGGGGCATGTAGCTTAGGGTCACCTTCACTGCCTCCCCGTTGGTCAGTGAACTTTCTGCTCAGGTATAGGGTTCTCATTCTCATTCCACCTAAAGATCTACCAATCTGGAACCTTCACAGTCTCAAAAAAAGTGAGGGGAAGATCTCACCCAGTGGATTTTTCCGAAGGTCTGGATGGTACCTTTTGACCCAGCTGGCAATACCACAAGAGCAGGTTTTCATATAAAGTCTCACTTCTTAGTCCAGCTGACTCAGAGAAACACACAGACATGTGAAAATTAAACTCAGACACAATTTAGCCAACCAAATATGCAACCCAGCATTAAATGTGTTTGGGTTGGAACAAATTTCAGCTAGCCATTCTAGCTCCTTCTATATTGTATCCTAGCTGGTATGCTGGATTAAAGTACAGTATATATTAGAGGTAACCATGAGCCAGTCAATGAGGAGCAATTAACTTGTGCCCCCAGCTTTCCCACCATTCCCGTTGTTCTCTGTTGAGAGAAATAAAGGCATAAGGCATTTTATGCCCTGTCTCATTCCATACAAGGAATGGTCTCATCCACAAGCAGGGCATGATTTGCAATGGGAAGATTATTTTTGATTCTTTCCTAAGAACAACAGACATACTTGAAAAACAAGGACACATTTCAGTCATACTTGGAAAAGTTACTGCATTTTGCTATCTTCACCTCATTTATGTGCTTCTGCCACCATGGTGCCAATAGTACTGCCACAGCCTTTAGCACAGGCTGCTGTTTACCAGAGATGACCAGGTTCATCTAGTCTGTTCCCTTTTTGAGATTATACTGGATTCCTGCGTTTGAAACAGCCTTCCCAAAACAAAAATGACAGCACACTGTAGGTAAATTTTTGCTTTAAACTCATCTATATGGGCATATCTAGACAACAGAAATTAGTACCATTTCCTTGAAATACAATTTTATGAACTTATTGAGAGACAAATTATGATTTCGCAAACGGATATTTGGTAAAGATCTGGGTGCTTTTGCAGCTGGCATAAGATTTTGCAGAAAGTGTATTCAGAGTCTGGAGCAGGCAGTGCTGGTAAAGATAGAAAGTATCCCAAGGGAAACCTCAGACATGTTGTCCACAAATGTTTAAATGGGGTATAGTCAAGACTGTCTTTAACAAGCTTCTGAAAAAACCTGTAGAGACCACAGGTTGTTCACAGAAACTGCATAATGAATCATTCTGATGGGTTAATATTCTCCTAGAAAAATCATGATCTCTTTGAGAACTGGAGGGTGGGGGTACAAAATGGAGTAATCTGACTCATTTGTTTAACATTAAATACTCTCCTGGATCTTGCAATAACAACTATCAAATATGGAGCTGCTGCCACTGTAAAATGTGTGGATTTCCCAATATTCCCCAGAAATGCTCTCTCACCCTAAAGACAACGTCCTGAAACTACAAGGTTCCCACTTGTGCTTTGCTTCTCTATTATATGATCCAAACTGTGCTGTATTCTTTGAAGGTGCAGTGGTTTACATCACTAGCCCTGGCCATGGGGGTGCTTTCTTTTTTCTTTCTCTTATAAGGATTATTGCTGTCCACTGGAGTTTCTTCCAGTGGCTTTTCACACTTATGAAGTAGGTGTTCCAGGTTCCGATAAAGTCATCATTTGCATAGCCTGACAAGGAAAGATTAGATTTATCAGCGTTTTCTGTAAGTGGATGTCCTTCAAGGACAGCCCCCAGAAAGCAGAGGTGAATGCAGCAAAGGGAGCGGCATTAATCATCCTCACCATCGGAAATAAGGAAGAATAAATAAATAAACAGCTTAGCATCATGATCAGGTATCAGGGGGTTACTCCAGGTCGCACAGACATTAAATGCAATCCCCAGGATGTCAGGACCAATGCTACGCTGTTTCTGTTACAGTGGCTTTGTGAGAGCTCTGTTGGGAGCGATATAATAATGTTATCAATAATAACAGGGTGTATATTGTGCCAGCACAACGAGCTGGTCCTGGGTGTGAACCTTGCTGTAACTACAAGTGTTAGGGCTTCCACATTTCAGTTTGGAGCTAGCCATGGGGAATGCTGACACAGGGACAACCGTGGGTTGTCTCTCTCATCCTCCGGGCAGCTCATACCAAGTGGAAGGAGTGCTGGCAGCAGTAACAGAAGGAATATCATCAGGGGGACTTGATGAGGGCTATTACAAGTTAACTAATTACTAGAAAACAAGGCAGTGCCTCCCGCTAAGGAGGATGAGGTGCTGGGACACGGGGCTCAGGACAAGAGGGAAGATGTCATGATTAGCTGATGATGCCTGGAACGGACAAACTGGCACCCCAAAAAACAACTAGATTATCACAGCTGAGCTCCCCGCAAAATTCTACGACTTGTAAAGCTGGGCCTTCTTCCCCCAGTTAGCAGGGCTGCAGTTGTTTTGTGAGTGTGGAAACGCATACATGACTCTGGCAAAGATCCTTCTGGACACTGAGATTTAGCAATTTCTGTACTCAGAATTTGTAGCTGTTGCTTCCCAAAAAAAAAAAAAAAGAAATCATCAAAAATTTATCAAAAACCTGTTAAAGTGTGTAACTTCGCACACCAGAGTAGCTTCAATTTAATAATACTGAAAGTGTGATTGCACACATATTGCCAGAGTAGAGGCATCCTGCAATTTTTTATAGTGATTGAAAATTATGATTTTTTAAATATTTGGAAGAGTGAATATCTTTCAGGTGAAATCATCCTTTTCTAATTATTGAGAAAAGGCTTTTTAATCATGTTAGGCAAAATCCTTATCAAGATATGCAGTTCATTGAAATTCTGAAATGGGAAATCAGCCTCTGATTTTAAAATGATGAAAAATAGAGGAATTATCTGAAATTCAAAATAAAAGTAAATTTCTATCCTTACATGGGAAAACAACCTCAAATGAACAAAGTTATCAGTGTGATAGTTCCTAATTTTGTCTTTATTCTGATATGTACTGGGACAATAATTTCACTGTTCTTCAAGGACATTTTATGTGTTTAGCAGTATGAAAGCATCCTGAAGGCTTTCTGGTACAGCTTGCTACTAGCATCTCTTTGTTCTTTTCAGCATCTTGTTTAAATAGTCAGAATTTTAAAAAGCAATTTAACTTTATAAAAAGTTAATTTGATTTATTTGTGTTATTTTTATTTATTAACCAATTTGCTTCTGGGTTGATTTTCTTAAGTGCTAAGCTTCATAATGGAAATGCTGACACAACTTTAAGTATAGGAGCAAATGCTATTCTAATAATTCAGCTGAATAAATACCAGCCAGCATTTAGTTATTTTCCCAGGAACTGAATAAACAGCCACTTCCTTTATAGTGTCTCTTTGTAAAGTAGAAGTTCTACAGCCTGCTAATCATCACTATGAAATTTTCTATTAAAAAACCTCCAACCTTTCTTTTGTTTATTCTGCTAGATCTTTGTGGTTCCATATTAGTCATGTTAAAAAAACCTCACACACACCAAAAAAAAAAAGAAAAAAAGAAAAAGAAAATCAAAACAAATACACTGAGTTGGCATTGAGCCACAATTTTGACCTATTTCAGAAAGCACTGGTTTTGACTTCTGTCTCTTTTATGGATGAGAAAAAGAAAGTGAGCTCAGCTGAACAATTCAGTTGCTGATCCGTGTTTCAAATGTTCAGAACTATTCTTGAATAAATTAATACTGCACCATGTAGTTTAATGACTTAAAATTCTTCACAGCAGATGATAACCTGCTCCTAACATGATGGGGTGCAATTCTCCGTATGATTTCATCTGATATAACAACCTACTGCAATGCTGCAGGTGTCACATAATGTCACAACAGGGCGAGGTTTGTAGGAATGATTTCACTCTGCAAGTCTCTATTATGCTAGAGAAGAGCAAAAATAAATTTTGCACTTTTTTTGAAAAAAATAGGAACAGTTTGAGTTTGGAGATTTTTTTTTTTTTTTGCAAGATGGAAGGGAGTTGCTTTTCCTGAAAGTTCTGCAAATGAAAGGGCAGTTTCTCATAGAAAGTCTCAGCTCTGAATTGTTTAGAAGAGCTAATAAACCCTGGACATATCCTTACCCACAGATTACTGACAGGTGCTTTTAACTCAGTTCTGCTTAGAAAGAGAGAGAACAGTCAAGAAAAAGAGTATGAAAAATAGTCAGTTTTATAAATCTTCACTGATGCAAAGCTTAAGCCTCAAACAGCAGGATTTGCCCAAGCTGCATTAATGCCAGTGCAGCAGGCAATCCCCCTGCCTGTGGCTCTGGATTGCCTGTCAGCAGCTGAGAGAGGCAGGCTCTGTGTAGCCAAACCTGCCCAAAAACGTGGTGTAAAAGCAGGCACGAGGCTGGGTCCCTTGGCCATAGGAATATCCATCAGGCTCTGCTGTGTGTCACCGCTCTCAAAAGTTGAATTATTCAGATCACACAGCTCGTGTTTTGCATGCCAGGCCTTCCCTGTTTCCATTTCACTAATAGCTACCCCACTGGGTGGATGGTGTGACAGCTCCTGAGTTTATACATCCTTAAACTGTACTAATTACTGGCTTTTAAGTAACTAAGAGTTTTTATGGCATCTTCATTAGGGTAATAGTAAGTGGGTGGATACGGGCGTCAATCAAATGAAATGGTAGATGAATTGCATGTGGTATTTCAGCTAATTTGTCCTGTTAATTTCCTGGTGATGTTTGCAGCTGTTGAAGAAGAAATTCTCCTTTGTGGGAATGAAACCAGCTGGGTGTCTGATCCCTTCCCATTGCGGGTGCTTGCAGTTCAAGCAGCATTTCCAGCTTGTTTCCAAAGAGTTTTGATCTGATTAGGTCGGCTCTGAGTTATAATAAGGGAAAATCATGCCAAGCAGTCAAGCCCTGTTTTGGTGTGTTTCCAGTAGCTTTTTAAGTGGTTTAAATGACCAGCTTGGAAACTTAAAATAATAGAAGAAAAAATGTAAACTGCTGAAAATGGGACAAAAGATGTGCCACTCTGACCCTGACCAGTATGTATTTTACTGCTTTCCTCTCCTGATGACAACTCTATAACGTAAGAAAGGGGCAGCCCTTGGGAAAGGCTGGGATGGTCTGATCAGGTCTCTGACAGGCTCCTGCAAAAAGAGTTTGTAAAAGCCCTGTAGCAAGAGGAGAAGAAGAGGAATGATCTCTGGGAATGCACACGAACTCAAGATAAAAATAGTGAACTGGAAGAATTTATTTATTCAGCTGAGCAGTGGTAACGTTAGTTGAAGGCTGGGTTCTCTGGAGCAGCCTGTGTCACATAAGGAGCATTGCCCAGGTGACAGAGCAAAGGCATTAGGAAGCACTGACTTGGCTTGGAGGTTTTGTTTGATTTGAAGTGTGTATTTTATTGCCATGGATATTCATGCAAGCACTCTCCTAAAACAAGTGGAAAAAGTATGAACTTAAAAACTTGCTGAAGCCAGCAGGACTGTTGCTGTCTAAAAGCAGTAACAAAAAACACCACGTCCAGATTATGACATTCTGTACTTCAAAGTCTGTGAGTTTATTGTTCAGTTCAGCAGCACCCATGTCTCTGTCTCTCTGCCCTCCTGAGGACCCTCCAGGATGCAGACTACAGCACCAGGAGTGTGTGTACCTCTGCTTGCCTGTGGAGACCCAGACTGGTAAAATTCCCAGCTCCAATGCCTCTACCAACCAACCTTCAGACACTTCAGACTGATAGGGTGAAGAGTAAGGAGTAAATCCTGCTAGCAAAAAGAGATCTGCTTTGGTTTTCTTTAGTTGTACATGTGCTATTGAGGTTTGCTGTCATGCTCACATCAGTTGTGGCCATGACTTGTACTTCTAACAGACCTGGTTGTATCTGCAAGTTACATAAATAGAGCACAAAGGTAATGAAGTGTGGTCCTTCTCAGCTTTCCCATGACATAGAGACCATAGGAGGTTTGTTAATAATGCTGAGAGAACTCTAAGAAGAGAGTCTTACCATGTTTTATTGCAATGTCAGTAATGTTATAAACTCTGTTTTTATGGACTGTGTTTTAAAGCTATATTTCTCTCAGGAACGTGTCATTTTGATTACTTTCGAGAAGAAATCTTATAATTCCACCAGACAAGCCTTTTCTGATTAAAATGGAAAATTTGGGTTTGAAAACTTTAAACAGGTTGGGCTCTGGGATGGGTTTTTTTGCCTTCCTTTTTAACACTGCATGAAAAAAACAGGGAAAGGCTTCTCCATGCACCCATATAATTTAACCCATAACAAATACCATCTTTATAACTGCTTCAACTTTCAAAAGCTGGCAACAGAAGCACTGAAATTTAATTTATTTTTTTTTTTTGTCCACACTAGCTCTTTAAATGTTAAGGTAGTTTTGACAAACAAAAGGATTTTAAGAGATAGGGGAGAAAAAGAGAAATAGAAATTGTGTGTGCAGGGCAGGAAGAGACCAAAGACTGCCTTTATTCTTTCAAGTAAACAAAAGCAAATGCCCAGGAATAATTTTCAGATATTAAGGGGGGAAAAAAAGAAAAGGTGAAGACCCCCTGGACAAATGTAGGGTTTTAAAATTGTTGAGACACTGGATATTCACTTTCTAGAAGGATATGTTGCAGGCATATAACATAAATGTCTATAGCATGAATGCCCTAGCTGTCTAGGGCATTAATATTTCTTGAAGATACCAAGAGATGTCTGCTGGAAATGGGAAATGCAAGAAATTCCTGCAAATTCATAGGTAGGATTCTTTTACATTTGGCCCAAGTGGCGAAGGCATCCCACCAAATTTATTGACTGAAAACCCTTTAATCTGAGGAATCACAAGCAGCGACCAGCTACTTTTGAGCAGAAAGACAGCATTCAATTCTACAAGCACAGGCCAGGGAGCCAAATGGCCTAAATGCTGTCATTGACTTGGAGCAGGGATGTGAGCCCAGCTCCCCATGCCTTGGAGACTCCAAGCACAGCACGGGATCTCCTTAGGATACCCAGCAGGTTTCACAACAAAGGCAGGAGACATCTTGGTGCTCTGCAAACAAGACAGGGAAATTTAGGTGGGCCAAAGGTAATTTTCCAAACCACTTTTGAAGTGAAAGACTACTGTCTTCATTTTTTATTTAAACCCAATCTCTTGGAGGCAGAGGTGAGAAAACCCAGGGTGTGCGCGTGATTCCGTTCCAGCTTTCTATTGCAGTCGCCTCCACACTCTGGGTACAGCTTTGATATGATAATGGTGTTATTTCTAGTAACATGGGGCTACTATGGGACCCATTACTCATAAACCTTACCCTTGGAAAATGTAAAAGTCAACATCAACCATCACTAATAATGTATTTCACCTACTGTTATTGTAAGTATGTGAACACAGTCAGAATCTGCTCAGTGCCTGCTCTTGTTGTCCTTTGGAAATATCCTTTTGCACAGTCTCTTCCTCTGCTAAGTACAGGCTCCATTGAACATATTTATTTCACATTTTCAAACATTTTTCTACTTCTAAAATGTAGCAAATAATCCAGTGGTTTGGTATAAGGGTTTTTTTCTTAGGAGGAAATAGAATTCTGGTATGGACCTGAGGGGACATACTCTCTCCACATTTCATCTCAGCCCACCCCACCATTCTTCTTTGTGAATTTTAAAAAACTCCTTGTGCTTCAAAGTGCAGGTCTGTTAAATGGAGAACATTCTTTTCAGAGACTTTTTTGTATTTAACATATTAACAGGAGAGTAGTCTCAAGCCCACATCAGTGTTTTTGGTGATGTGTAGCTTTCAATGTGTTTCTGTGATGTGTCAGCTTTTGAAAAACTCAGCTCTCCCCTCATCACCGAGGTTGTCTGATTCAACTGCAGATGATTCTTTGCCTTCTTCCCCACCTGCCTACCAGTCATTAAACCAATTTCAGCATTGCACTAAGTAATCAGGTAACTCAGCAGTGAGAGCCCTTGTGCTTCTTTCTGTATTCCTTATTGACTTTCAAAGAGATTTAAGGGAAAAATAAAAGAATACTGTGCTATACCTTTCAGACTATTCAGAAGTAGAGTCTGAAAGGACAAAAAAAAAAATCCCAACCTTGTCCAGTCCTCTTAGTAGAAGTTCTCAAAATGTGGATGAGAACTGCCTCACCTGCAGGTTTTGCCTGTGCTTGTAAGCCCGGGATTGATATAGCAGCTAGCATTTACTCATGGAAAGGAGGGAGACAGAAATCTAGGTCTGGCCACCATTAATGTGGCTGTGGGGAGACAAAATCCAGGGATCCTGGTGTCCTGTAGCCCATGCTCACCTTATATTTTCTTTTAGCCACTGCAGTAAGCACTGTGGCTAGGGTTGGCCAAACATTTTCACCATGTTGTTAGTGTGTTTAAGTATCACAAGAAATCATCAGCCAGTGAGTTTCCTCACTAAATTCAATGAATATGAAAATATTCCTCAGCTCCTTCATGCTGCATCACGGCAAGAGAAAAAATATATCTTTCAATCACACGTCCCTTTGTTACAGGTCGTTTAACTTTGGTTTCCTATGTATAGCCATATATTTTTAAATCTTCTAGATTGAAATAGTTGTGGGTAGATTGATTGTGAACTGATTTATGATCCGTATTGCACCAGAGAAGTAATTTTATGCATATAACTTCTTTTACAATTACCTCCACAATGATTTCAAAGGATTTCACTGCTTGTGGGAGGCCGTCAGTAAGTGGCACTTGCATATTCATCCATTTCAATCTGAGATTTTTAAAGACCTAAGGGAATAGAACAGAGCCACTGGAAATTAATATTTTCAGCAAGTTTCCTTTTTCAATTTTTTTAGGGATAACCATGCTTCAGTGATAGCTTTTTTAAAATGAAAGTATTCCTAAATTCACAAATGCTGAAAGTAAAAGATTTCCACCAAAATGTAGCAATTCTTCTCAGTATCCTTTGTAATTCACTTGAATGTAAATCTTGCATCTGGGCTTTTGTAGGTATTTCTTTTCTATTAAATATGCACTATTCCCAAGTGAATGAAACTCACTCAGAAATTAGTTTGTCCTTTGACTACAAGATCAGCTTTCCCAATTTCTTGGATTATTTAACAGAGCTGCGCTTTTAAAATTGCCAGTTTAAAGCTCTCACTCCTGCAGCAAAAGAGTGCCTGAGAGTTGGTTTCCCACCATCTCTAGTTCTCTTCTTTGTACTCAAAGGGCCAAATTCTGCTCCTGTTCCTGGGCTAGATGCTAACACTCAGTGCCTGCTGCTAGGCTTGCAGACTGATATCACCAAACTGCAGGGAAAAAAGTGGATTTCCAGCAAATTGTTGCAGGAAACGAATGTCCTGGGACCATAGCACGAGGGATGTCTGTGCAGCCCAGTCATTTTCAGTTCCCCAAAGACTTTGGTGCATCACCACGTGCAGGTACTTACTCAGGTATCATTAGCAATGGGATATCTCATTGTTTTTGAGCAATTATCTCAATTGTTTTAATGTGAGAAGAACACTGGCTTAGAGAAGTCATGATACCCACTCCCCTACATCGAGAACAATACCCCAGCCCTTGGGGTTAGTCACCTGATGTGGAGAAATACTGTGAGGGACACACCTTGGCTCATACATGGACTGCACACCACCACAGTTTTGCAGTCTCGAGCTATCCGTAAACACCAGAACAAGCTCTAAAAAGATACACTTCTGAAATTCCTTTTTAATTTGTAATAAATCCATTTTGAAATTTACCAAGGCCAGCGCCAGATGGCCTGGAGCATGTTCTCATTCATATTTCAAAACAGAAAAACCTTTCTCAGAATCTGCAAGCTACGCCTTTTTCATGAAGGTGATTTCTGTTGAGCAAGGAAAACTCAGGTTAATTAGGCCAAATAAGCTGATGCAGTCAGAGGCAGAGACGCAGAGGTTGCAGGACTGAAATCCATCAAGGCCCCGTGTCAACAGATGCCCTCTTAACTTGTTTGTTATTTGCTAGGGAGGTTGCCACATATTTCTATAGGAATATATTGTGCTTCTTTTGTTATAATAAATGTAGCAATATGAAAAGTCTTCATTCAGTAGAGTCACAAGGTGCAGCCCAGCACAACAGCACGTTATGAAGACTATAAGGAACCTACCATAAGGTGATGGGGATATTGGAGACTTCCATTTCAGTAGTGTAGACCTCTGTAAAAATGCCCTTGACTTTGTGGAAATGAGCATTTGGTTTGGAGGGACCAAGAAGGAAGGTCTGGAGCAAAGAATCTCCCTAGGTCTCTTTCCAGCTATCCACATGTTTATAATTTTGTGATCTGAACTCTGAGAGTCAGGGAGAGCTGTACACCAAACAGGGAAGAAGCACTTCAGGAGGTGAAACAGAGCAATGTGCCATGCCAGGATATGGGTACTGAAGTTGAGACACCATCCAACTGAGGCTTAGCACAGAGCTGGGTATCTCTTTGTGAAAGGCACCTCCTACCAGAGTGCTCTTGATCTGCGTTCAGGACAGTAGTTCCCTGTCTGCCTTCATTTGAAGCTGAGGCATATCCAAAATCTGGTACTGCCTCTTAAAAGTAAGTCCAAAATTATGTCTCCTGTTTTGACTCTATGGTTGCTCCTTGTTCCTCTCTGTGGAAGGGAGCAAGGAGCAGGAGGGGGCTGAGTTAAAGGATGGAACTCAGGAAAGACTGGCCACAGGCCATTTCATACCTTTGGACGAGTCAGCAATTTCTTTGTGCCCCTGTTCAAACACATGTGGACATGGCTCAGTGTTTCTGCACATCTGGATCTTCCTATCCTTGATGCTCAGCATTCGCTGCTTGAAGGGCCGTGCCTGTGTGTTCTGCAAAGCACAGTGGACACCCAGCCTGCACAGAATACTGCTGGACCTGGAAACACTGCTGCTCACAAAGCTAGGTGGTAGGACTGTACAAATTATGGATAACTTCTCTGTCTTGTCTAGTCTTTTATAACAGTGACTTAGCTTTGTTAGAAAGTACCTACCAGAACTGCTTTTATGTTCTGACACAAAAGCCTTTACCATCCTACACTTAGTGTTTTGGAGGGGTTGTGGCCAGGATGCTGGAAATCCTAGGGTTTGTATTCAGTCTGACCACAGGCTTGCCAACTGAGGGGGTGGCGTCATCATGCTGCACCACTTTCCTGCATTTCTCATTTTCCCATGGTGTTTGATTAGGTGGTGGCTCCTTGACACGGTGGCAGATGCCAGAGCCCCCAGCACACTTGGCTCTGCCACCTGGATGGGTGGGTGGCCTGGGGCTGCATTTTCTGCTGCTGAAAATAGTAGAAGTAACAATGAAGGTTGCTCCTCCACTCCAGGCTCACTGCTGGAGCTCCCTCCTGTTGTCAGTAGTGCACTGACAAGGCGACACTTGTGTACCTGTGTTCTGCCTCCATGTTTAATGTCTGCTTCGTGCTGGAGTCTCTTGGAGAAGTGCTCACACTGTGTTCCTGTAATGAGGCAGAAAGGCTAGACTGTGAGAGGAACTGATCTTTGTTTTTCTTTGGCAATTTTGTGGCGAGTGCTGTGCTTGGCATGCAGGCTGAGATGTTGCAGGGTGGGAGAAGTTTAAATATAATTACAAGTCACTGCTCTCTGCAGCCAGCTCTGTGACTTAATCGAGGGGTGGAGAAACACAGTTTTTCCCATGGTGTTAGGGGAGCACAGAGGATGCCCCATTTGCTGAAAGTTTGTACAGATCTGAGAGGCACAGAGTTGTGTTTGAGAATTGGAAATAGCCTTTGGGGAGAAGGAAGAAATCAGGAAACAAGCCAAGCTTTAGAATTTGTATGTGAACAAAGCAAATAGGAAATTACTGTCATTCATGGATGATAGGAAAAGGCCACTCAAATTTCCTAATCAGAAGTCCATCTAATTTCAGTGTTGGGTTATGCAGTCTTGACACACTTTAATTTTAGGAGGAGTAAAAGTACTACATAAATATTTTCTCTGCTCTTAGTAACATCTTCCCTAATTTGTTTCAGACCACTGGTCTCTGTAATGTATTCTGCCTTGGCTGGGGTAGCAGAGAAATATTCAGAGGCTTGAACCTCCTTTCTGGCTACTCTGTTCTCTGTGCTGGCACTTTTTTTTTTAGTTTTACCATTTACAGCCTTTGATGCACTTTGTGGTACTTAGAGGATGTGTCCCTCACAACCTCACTGCAGGGAACACTACTTTTGGTGCCTGCAGAGCTCATAGTTTTGTTGGGGTATTTTTGGCAAATAGGTATCTTTTGAAAGGGGCATGAATGCATAAAATGCATTCATAATAAAGCCATTTATTTGTAATTGGGGCTCAAGATGCATTGGAAAGGATGATAGGGAAGGCACAGTAAAGTAAGGGCTAATAAATTCTGGTACTTTAAAGAAAATGTTTGAGTTGTGTAGTAGTTCATTGTATACAATGGTTCACCTTGTAAGCCAGGAAGACTGTTATGTTTTAGAAAAAGTGGGCAAATTTTCAGGCACAGAAGTTCTTCTTCGGTCTATCCTCAAACCTTTAGTGAGCAAAGGCTTTTTTCCTGCTGTGTTTGTTTCCCACAAGTACGTCTGTTTGTGTTCCTGCAAACCTTGCATTACATGTATTCAAGCAAGACAGTGCAATGTCCTAAGCTACTCTTATACCTCCCCTGTTATTTACTTAGTGGTTTTACATGCATATGAGGAAAAGATATTCTCTCCCTGCAGATGATTTTGTGTTAAGAGTGTATTACACTTCACATTTCTTAAGTTCTGGATGTGAAAGATTTGGCACCTGAAGAACAGAGCTGTAAACACTCAAGTGTTAGACAGTTAGTTCCACTAGTAAGTGAGCATATATCACTGCAGTTGCATTCATGTTTTTTAAAACAACCACAAAATCACATCCAGGTACTAAATAAAGAAGCTGGTTTTCCACTGAGCTGAATTCTTGAAACTCCTGACAACCAACAGCTATTTAGATTAAATCAGAGTATGTGGGGGTGCTTTTCCTTAGAGCCTTGATCCTGCTTAGAGCCTTGCTTTGGTTATTTGTGTAAGAAAATGCTGCCCCAAGGTTCCATTCCTTCTCGGGCTTCTCTGTTTCACAGAGAGAAAATGAAGATAAATTATATGGGGTTAAAACTCTTTTCTTACATAAGCCTGGAAAATCTGAAATAATTTCACAGTACTTTCAGTTCAGCTGAGGTAAATCTGGACTCACAACGGGGAAGCTGCAGACTGGCTGTTCATGCTGCTGTGGCAAGGTGCTGAATGCTACAGAAAAAGCTTCAGGTTCTTTTTTTAAAAAACAAAAACAAAAACAAAAAAAGAAAAAAAAATCAACCCAAAAAAACCAACAACAACAACAACAAAAAATTCCCCGAAAACAGCAAGCATGTCCTGTGATTTAAAATGCCAATAGGTTCCTGTGTATCTCTAGGAACAGAGTAAGAGAGAAGCAGTAACTCCAGATGGGAAGCTGCATTAGAAGTGTGGTGAGTGTCTATCTGAAAAAAAACACCTGGGCAAGTGAAGACACTAATAAATAAGCATGCTGGGCTTTGAGCTTTGTGAGTGCTTGTGAGAGAACAGTTGGAAAGCCTTAAGTGAGGGTGTCTTTCTTGTACGCAGCTGACCGAGTGTGTTGCTTACAGTTACCATGTGTCAAGATGTTTCTTGCTCATTAGTTTTACACTGATGGAAAGCAACTTTAAATCACTCTTTAGAGGAATCCACCGTGAGGCACGCCAGCTGTGTGCCAGATGAAGGAGTTGTAAAGTCATGTTGGACAGGCAAGAATATACCAGAGAGAGAGATTTAAAGTCATGAGAAAGATAATTACTTTGCACTCAGAGATTAGCCATAGGAAAGGAAAGGAAAGGGAAGAATTACACTCTGCATTTTTTAGAAGGTTTCCTGCCATCTCTCTGTCCCACTCACACATGCACACACATGCACACAGCTGAATTTACTGTCATGGTGTCAAGTTAGCCAGGACTGCCAGCATGGGAGAAATCCTTATGGGATATATTTGCTTGTTACAAGGGTGTGAAAACTTTCCCCCTCTGTCATTACTATTTCTAAAAGGCAGGTCTGGAGCTGATGCAGGCAGTGGGCAGCACGTCACTGATGATAGTGAGGAAGGTGATGGCACAGGGCCCTCCTCAGGCCAGAAGAAAGCATGAGTGAGCAACTAAGAATCGACCAGGTCATCCCAACCAGGTACTCAGGGCAAGCTCATGCATACACCAACATTTGGATTTCTGCAAATGTACCAGTGTACCTGACCAGCTCTGGCAATGGGGAGGTACTAAGAGGTCTTGTTCAGGGGCTTCCTGAAATGTCTTGTGGCTACTATCACAGATTTGCTGGCCCCTTCAGACCAGAGCCAGGTGCTCTGTCCTTTCCAATTATCTCCTCTTCCTTACTGATCCTTCCAGACACAGTCTTAAGCTGTGCCAAGGGAATTTTAGGTTGGATGTTAGGAAAAGTTTTTTTACTGAAAGAGTGATGAAGTACTGGAATCGTCTTCGCAGGGAGGTGGTGGAGTCGCTGTCCCTGGATGTGTTTAAAAAAAGATTGGATGTGGCACTCAGTGTCATGGTTTAGTTGAGGTGTTAGGGCATGGGCTGGACTCTTCCAGCTCAGTGATTCTGTGATTCTGTGATTCTCCGATTCTCCTCTGCGTTCTTCTTATCCCTATTTCAGTGCCTTTATCCTTTCTTTCAGGCCAAATCACTTAGTCTTTTAAGGCACTAGCATTGTGCTTGCAGTGGGGTTTGGGGCATGTTGGCCATGTGGGAATTTGGGAGCTGGAGAGGTTGTCTGTCTTCCAGGGAAGAGCCCTGGCATTGCTGACCATGTCCCCCAACTTGCAAAGCTGGGAATTTTGGAATTGCTCAGAGGTTGCCCAGGTCAGAGAACCAACTTGGAGGGTTCTCAGCCCTCACAGTAGTACCTCTGGGCACTGTCTCAGGCAAAAACCTGACATGAATGCTGTCAAAAGAGTGAAAAGAAACAAAATTACTTTTCATGTGCAAAATATATATCACCCATGCCATCTAGTATTTTGTTAAGTGACACAGGCACCTCAAATATGTTCACTAGATATATTAGGAAAATATTGGCAATTAAATGTTTCTGCTTAAAATAATGAGGAATTTTTTTTTCCTAATGGAAATCCTTTGAACCCCTTCTAAAAGACCACAAGCAGATGCCCAGGTGTTGACATCCTGCTCCCAGAAAGGCAGCAGATGAGTTGTAGTGTTTGCACTGCCTGTAATCACCCTCAGTGTAATGAAACTCTCCTTTTTGTCATTGAGTTGGGTTTGGTATTTTTAAGTCATTCTACCTAAATGGAAGTACCTTTACAGGGAATTTATTTCTTCCCATTTGTCAGGACCTTAACCACTGCAGCTGCAAACATTTGCCACTGCCTACCAATGGGAATTATAGCCCTATGAAGTGTCTATAATATGACCCAATAACCTACCCCCCTTCCTCCCTTTTATCTAACTTTGTGCATGGATGGACCTTTAGGAAAGTTATCATTTGGATGTGAAACAATTATCCTAAAACAGTTAGCCAGAGCAGAGTGGACACACAGATTTATCTTCTCTCTCTCTCTTTTGGTGAAGAACATCTATCTTCCATGACCTCTTGATTACTGAAGCCTTCAAAATATATTCTTTGGTCTGTGACACTGTGCTCAGTGCAGGGCTGAGCATTAAATATCACCCTCTGTGATTAATTGGAAGTTAATTAAATCTATCACTGAAACAATGGGAAGGCAATGATCTATGTAATCATTGAAATAGTAAATGAAATGATGTAAGGGCCCTCCATTTCGCTTATTGACAGTGATGGAGGGGTGCCCAGGCCCTGCTGCTCAGCTGTGCTTTCTGCCTGACCACACCAGCCTGCTCAGGCACACACAAACCTCCCAATGAACCAAGGAAGCAGAGATAATGGTGGGCTACTGGGCACCGCTTTTCTTTCTCCTTTGCAACCTCCTGATGCTGCTCAAAAGGCCTCTAAGGTAACTCTGGTGTTTTGGGTGTGCAGTGCAAGCGGTGTACCTGAAATGGCAATCCTGAGGGACAAAGCCTCTCAGCACCTTTTTCAGTGTGAGTGAAAATGATGCTGCTGAGGTTGTTTGGTAAGCACTGATGTGACATTTAATATTTTACATTTTAACAGTACTTCTTACATGAATCTATAGTTTTTAAATAACTCTGGAACTGTTGCTGTTTATCCCTGGCAAGAGATGCTGAGCATGTGATTTTCTTCTTGGTAAGAAAATCTCATTCCCTTGCTCTTGTTAAGAAATTCTTGTTTGCTGATTGTTAAAACAGTATAAGCAGTGAAGAATCCTAGAAAATACACCAGGAAAGGATCCCACATATTGTAGACAGTACTCAGCCAATTCCTCTAGATGTATTTGGGGGAAAATAAAGATATTATTCACTTCCCTCTTAAATGATGTTGTTATAGGTTTCCCATTGCGTGCTGTTGTGCAGTGTGGAAAAAGGACCTCTTTTTTACTAGGAAATGTTTTATAATATTAATTTTTTATTTCACATGCATAATGACAACACCAGGTATACCCTCAGACACCACTCTCAATAAATCCTCTCTCATTTTGGGAAAAAAAGACCAGCAACTTTGAAGGAAATATCAGAAACTCATCTATTCCTTTCTTTCATTCTTGCTTCTGGGCATATGTGCAACCCTAGAAGGACAGAAGTCCTTCTAGGACTTGATAGGATGAGCTCAGTTCTTTGCCTTGGCTCCATGGACTCTCAAAGTGCATCTGAAAATCAAAAACTCACATAATGAAAGGGGGTTCCCTCTTGGCCACTAGTTCAGTTGTCAAATGCACTCTTTAACCAGGAAACATGATCATTTCTCTGTGCAACACTTTTCCATGCCTGCTTTTCTGCTCCAGACCTCTGATTCTACTTGTCTTGTAACCCTTGGCTTTACCATGGCAGGTTTTTCTTACAGAAGCAGGAAGCAGCTCCCCACCAGGATTAAGCCTTTACAGAACTGTAAAACATAGTCCACAGAATAGCATATTGGACTGTATATGAGGAAAATTTCTACACTGAATTGGTGGTCGAGCATTGGAACAGGCTGCCCAGAGAAGCAGTGGAATCAACATTCCTGGAATTGTTCAAAAAGTAGGTGGATGTGGCACTTGAGGACACGGTTTAGTGGTGAACATGGCAGTGCTGGGTTAATTGTTGATCTTAATGGTCTGAAATTATTCTATGATTCTGGGAAATCATCTGCTATCCAAAGAGTTTGTGAGCAAAGTTGAGTAAGCTTCTCATCTTCTCAGGAGCGCCTCAAGCCCATCTGTGTCCTGCTCTGATCCCCAGTACTCATCTCTTTTGTGGGTAGAATCTTTTAGTATCTCCAGCAATTATTTCCACTGCAAAAAAATGGTGGCAATGCATGCAAAGATGTAAAGGCCTTTCCGAAGACCCACGACTCCTTTGGGAAGGAAAATGTACCAAAATTTTCTTTTCTTGCCTTCCTGGTTCTGTGTTCTTCCACTTTCTGTGTTATTTTCTTACAGATAACCAGAGGTGAGGTCCAATTTGTTTGATTAAATCAAAACTAAATCCAGTACTAAGCCATAGTTACTGACTAAGCAGAAGGGAGCTGTAAGAGAGCCCTTCCTCTGTGGCCTCCTCACTAACACAATAAATTAGTAACCTCACGTTATCCTGATAACTAAACGAGGTTCCAAGCACCCGTTCAAACCACTGTGATCAGAAAGTAGTACTTTTTAAAAGATTTTAACCTTTAAATTTGGTCTTTGTCTTTCTTTAACCAATACAGGAGTTATTTCTGAGATGATCAAAGGGAAATAGTTTCTGTTTGAGGCATATTTTAAATGCTTGGTTCTCACTATAAAAAAATCAAGCTCTTTTTGACTCTGTAGCTGATTAAGGTATGGGAGATTCTGGTCATAACACTGCAAATCAGCTTCACTAACTTTTATTTGCTTGCTAGAACACTTCAGATTGGTTTGGCCCAGTGATCTGAAAACTGTCTTGTGGGAAGCTGCCTTTCCTGCTCCAGATGAGCTCACCCATAGAATACCTGACATCTGAAAGGAAAGCTGAAGACTCTGTGCATGAGGTGGGCAGTGGTGGACACTCTGAGCTGACATGTCCTGCCAGCCATTGGGACAGGCTGTCCTTCTGCTTCTGCCAGCCAAGGAAACAGCTGGGACTAAAATCACACCCAGCCCAGCCAGCAGACAGTGCTAACTTGGCTTTTTTTTTGTCACAGCTGCACCTTGGTCACCAAGACAAAGCTTCTGGGGAAAACTAACCCAAATTCCTGGGTGAAAAATCTTTCAGATCACGTTTAGTATTCCAGGTCAGGTTCCTACCACTTATTATTTATTGAGCTCTGTGAGCTTGCTCAGCAGCACACAATACATAAAGACACAGACTCTATCATAATGGATTTGCACTCTAAATTTCACAGTGCAAGATAGATATTGGTACATATTATACCTGGTGGTTAGGTCACAGTCCGGTCTCAGAACCAAGCAGAGATTTTTTAAAAAGCTTCTTCCATTAGTAGTCCATTAGAGTGGCATAAACTTTTTAGATTTGAACAATTAATCCCCCTAAAAATATTCAAATGGACACACTGAATATTTCAAATACATTTAGTATGTGTGGAAAATGCTGACCTGACATGACTACATATCTGTGTCCCACTGGTCACAGAGCGCTAACAGGAGGGAGTCCAAAGGAGTGATTTCATGCTTTCTGTAGTGATGCAATCAATTTAAAACCTTTGCCACACACAGTCCCCAGCTCTTGCTTCATTATGGTGCCAGAGTCAGAGCAAGCAGCAGGGGAAGAGGTTGATGCCACCGGCACGGGGCAAAGATGCTTTGTAGGGCTTCCTATGAGGTCAGTTTTGTGCATGCTTCACCAGCACGTGTCTCCAGAAGAAACCTGTGGTGTCACAGGTTAGTCACTGCCTTCATGAGGCAATCCCAAAAATAACATCCCCCCAGCCCTTCTAAATCTGGCCATCTCTGTGGAAAGCAATGGCAATCCAGAAGTGCAGGGTGGGGAAGGGAGCTTTGCTGGTAGCTCTCTGGGTCTGCTTTCTTGTTAGGATGAGGAAGCAAGGAGAAGCTCTGTTTAACAAAGTAGCTGCCATAATTTAGCTCAGGGAGCCATGACTGGCAAAAAGTCCTGGAGAGCTGAACTGCAGCCCTCACAGGACAAACCTCCCATGAGACTTTCTTGAGGAGTAAAATGAAACAACTCAGGCGAGCATGGAAAAGAGAATAATCACCTGAAAAATGAGTAGACAGGGAGCAAATGGGTTTGAAATGGCAGCAAAATCGGTAATTCCACCAGATGTGGTCTCTCTGTACGGGAAGCAATCACAATAGCCCTGTCACCATGTAAGGGACTCTTCCTAATGTTATGCAGTGCATGTGCAGCCTCAGGGATCTCCCTCACGTAGCCTTTCACAGGATGGCCATGCAAATGCTTGATTGTACTGTTATTTCTCTGGGCAAATAGACTGTTATTTGATTTTTGGTTCCAAGAGCAAGCTTTTGGCTTTGGCTATTCCTGTGTGTTAGAGCTGCGTGCTTGGGAGGAGGATGTTCCTGCATTTACTCATGTACACTGAAGGGGCAGGTATGTGCCTCTGTGCTAGTGAAGCTGTGGTGTGCTCTCCCTTTTTCACTCCCTAGAGTGCCCTGAAGATCAGCCATAGAAGCTTTTCCTACTGTGTCAGAACCCAAATCACCAATGCAGAAATGTGGCATTTTCTAATTTGCACTTTGTACTTTTTTGAATGGCAGACTACCCCTTAATTTCTCACTAATCCTCCCACTGTGCTGTTTCAAGAAGTCAGAAATTAGGGACATTGCTGGTAAATTCACAGAATAGATGCTTGGAGGCTGGGGCCAGAATAAGAGCTGAAGTTGTCACTTCCTTCAGGAGCTTGGGCATAATTTCTCAGCAGTGGATTTTTTCTAGTAAGTTGGCTTCCTGTTAACTTCACAGTGCAACATGGAGTACATCGTTTGAGTTGAGGTGTGGGTTTGGTAGGAGCTGTGTTTTCCTTTCCACTCAGAGCTGTGATCTGTTCTGGGTTCTGAGCAGTGCCCAACTTCACTCTTGGTCCCTGGAAAAGATAGAGTGGTTTCAGTGAGATTTGAGTTAATGGATAAAACCAAGCGTATCTGAGGCTTTCACTAATATTAGTGATGTTTGGGGAATCCTATGAGTGTCCATTGGGATAATGCCAGGACATCACATGGGAACTTGGGATTCCTGTAGTGATACTAGGGGAGAGCTGGTTACTTTAGCACAACAATAGGTTCAGGCAGCTAATTCTTAATACATAAGACAAATAGGCAAGTACACTGAAATCCAGCTTTACACTTGGCAGTGTTTCTGCTCAAGGCCACACACCCTCAGCTCATCTTCTCAGTTATATATTGCATGAGAGAAAGACTTCCTATTCTCTCATGTTTTCTCTGTGTTCAAAGGGCTTTTTGTGTGGAGAGTGACTCCATGGGGATATGTCCCATCTCTCTGGCTGCAGGAGCTACCACAACTGCAAGGAGCATCTTAGCAGCAGTACCATTCCCTTGACAACAAAACACTACAGAATTCTGCAGAAACTGCAGGATTTACTACAATTAAGCTGTTTCTGTAGAAGAAACTTGAAGCATTTAAGGAAGAGATGAGAAAGCAGAACACAATTTTCCCTTTTTCATCTCTCCCACTACCTGGAAATAGGTTGCCAGTTTTTCTGAAGATATATCCATTATAACCAGCCCTGCAGATCTGCTGAATACTTTGTGGGTTAAAAAAAAAATAGACCTCATGATTCCCATAGGCCCTCCAACCCTTTCCTTTTTCTAATTTCAAAGGCCCTTTTGAGTGGGAAACAAAAGGTTAATTTTCTCCAGCTTGCCCAGGCTGACTTAATGTAACAGAAGGCAGCAAATTGTATTGATTTAGTGACATGCAACTGTCCAGAAAGAGCTATTTATACATTATTCAGGACAAACACTGTCATAATGGACAAACAGCAGCAGCATCTGGGATGTTAATGTCTACAAATAAGATTATTCTTTGAAAGGATTAGGACGAAGCATTTTGTGTAATTAGATTTCTCAGTTTTAGGAATGAATTGCCTTTTAGCAGTAAAAGCTGTCACTGAGGGAGCCATTAGCTCCTTATAACTGAATTAAATGCATAATTAGTGACATGATCGCATTAGGATTTGTTTCATTTCTAACTAATCCGGGGTGCAGGGGGGGTGGTCCCTCCAAGTCCACCTCGGCAGGGCCCGGCTCAGCTGGCTCAGAGTTGGGAAAAGTCAGGCGCGTGTGAACGGGAGCCGGGGCCTCGCCACGGTGCTCGGGGGCTATTCATCACTGGGTGCTGGGTGACAGTGACTGATGGGCTCGGCCCGGGCCTGGCACTTTACCAGTGCAAGAATCATACGAGCCAGGGAGCAGAATGACAGCTGGAGCGCCGTGTCAAGTGGTGTAGAGACCAGAGCTATTAATAATCTGTGCCACATGATCCGCGCCGCCAGAAAACAATGATTTAGACATTGGTTAGAATAAAGATTTCACATTTAGTATGGAGGGACTAGCCTTGCACCAGAGGAATAAATCGCTATTCAATCAGCATGTATGAAAATAAGGCAATGAATACATTAAGGGTTAGCAAAAAGGAGGGGAGCGCCTCAGCCCCGGCCCAGCATGAATCCTGTTAATCAGGACTTCCTGAGGCTCCTGTGATGGCATTAAGTGGCCCTGGAAGAGCCACTCTTGAAGCCTGTCACAAGTTAAAAGAGCAAGGAAATCATGTAGATCCCAAAATTTAGTGCCCTGTCCTTCTGATCCAGATAAGCCCTCACACAGACTGCGGCTCTATCAGATCATACCCATCTCACCTCAAAAAAGCACAGCAGATGCCTTTTGCCAAGGAAACCCTTCCTGCAACCATTCTCCTGGTCCGTGGCTTGGACAGGTGTATTTTTGGCTAAGTTAAAAACTGCCTGGGTGGCAGAGCCCTGAGAGAGGCAGCAAATGGAGCTACATCCAGTTGGCTGCCGCTATCCTCCAGGGCTCAGCCTTGAGGCCAGTTCTGTTTAATATCTTTATCAATAATCTGCATGAGGGGATCGAGTGCATTCCCAGTCCCTTTCCAGCTGACTCTTGCTCTCCAGAAAAGGTGCACAGAAAAACACATCCTGAGCCTCTCCACATCATGTGCCATGAGGGTTGGCTGTGAAAGTGGGGAGGCTTGGCAGGTTTGCTGCCACCAGTCTTCTGTTTCTGTAGTTCTGCTGCAGAGACTTTTGTAAATAGTGGGAGCTGTGGTATAAAGCAGAGTTTCTGAATGGCATTTCTGGTGGTTTTACTCTCAGTTCTGCCTCTCCTCTGTCACCTAAATACCAATAACGAAGCTGTTTTACACACTGTACATTTTTACTATGCCCTTTGTTTATATAGTTCCTGCAAATACCAGGTTTTGCCAGGATGACTTAGATATTCCTCATTGCTTGATGGTCACTTTATGGATATCTTAGTTAGACAGAATAAGGGTCAGAGCTCAAATTCTCAGAGAAGTCCTGGTGAAAGTACCAGCTGAAATACTTCTGCTCCTTTCAGAGATGTGTTTTCAGACTTTAAGTGTATTGAGTCATTCTGGTTTGACTCAGGTAATCATCACCTGAATTCCTATGACACAGTTGTGTTAATGATATTATCATTGATGTCAGATAAGGTTATCCCAGGTGCTGGCTGCTGAAAAAATGTAGTCCCAGCTGGAAAGAATACATCATCTTATTCCTTTGTGTCCCTTACCATTTGTCAGGGAGTGTGATTTTAGGTGTGTAATGCAAAAATGAATATTGGCAGAGTGTAACCAGTATGAAAGTGGAAGGTCAGAGTAAGCCTCAGAGTGCTTGGAGGAGTAGCAGAGGAGCACTTGGGAAGGCCAGCAGGTGTAGGGACACACCAGCTGGTCCTGTTCTCCATGTTTGATTGTCACTGAGGGCCTTTCAGAGTCCCAAATGCTTTGACTTCTCCTTCTTTGTTTTTTCTTCATTGTTTTCTTGCAACTGCTTTGACCAGCCCTGAATCAAACGCTGAAGTGCGTGATAATAACTCATCCTCTGGTGGGTAGTTTTTTGCTGTTTGTGTTTTGTACAATTATAAATTGTATAATCTGAGCTCTCACAGCCAGAGCTTAATATATTTGACTTTATTGCTTTTTGTTTTATGGAAATAAATTACTGCTCGCATTCTGACATTTAAATTAAAGGATCTGCACTAAATCTTGTGTGCCACAATAAGAAATTAAGAGAGCTTCTCTTTCTAAACAAGCAGAGCTGGAAGCCTCAGTCCATCAAGGACTCAGGTCCAATTAAAGCAGTTTACAAAGGGGACAGCATGTTTGGTCCATTCTGTGCTTCAACACCAGTCAGCTGGACCCTGGATGCCCATGGGGGTGAGCTTTCCCAGCCCAGAGGAGGCCAGCTGGGGAGGATTACTGTGTCCATAGGATGTGCTGCACTGATTTCTGAGGGGCTTAAGTTCCCAGTCGCTTGTGGACAGGTTCATGAACAGAAGTATTCACACAACTCATGTGTGAAGTGAGAAGGCAGGGGCTCCTTGCCCAGATCTGCAGCTCCCAGACCTGCACAAGCAGACAGAGAAGTTGGTTTAGAAATGGCAAGTCTTTCAGAAATCCCAAATTGGCAAGTGGAGAAAGGGCCTTTTGGTTTGAAAACTGTTCCTATGCCTGGAGGTGGTGATTTCAAGCTTCTCTGTGCTGCATGAAAGGCTGAGATATTCTGTTTTGTGCTTCCACAGAAAACCTGAGACATTTGTGCAGTCCAGTCACTGCTGGAATATTTCATTAACCAGAGTATTTCATGTAACTCACAGTAAAACATTGGTACTACTGGAGTTCCAGTTACATTAAAGGGCTTTTTTTCTTTTTTTTTCCTTTCCCTTACATATTTTAACTTTATGTATGCTTTATTTTACACATGCCAGTGTCTCTTTTACCTAAACAAGAGCAGCAATTTCTATTCCCAAAAGTGGGCTTTATTGGCTACAGCCAAATCCCGGCTTTTGGAGAGAAATCCTGGAAGGAGTAGGACCATTGTCAGTGCTCACAGGACCAGCTTTTTCTCTGCACCTGCCTGCCCTAAAGCAGCTTTTCTGTATTAGAAGCCTGAATATGGCATGGAGTTTCAACCTGAGAAGATTGTACATTTCTAAGGGAAACATGAGTGAAAAAAATATATTTTTCAGTGTTAATAGAAAATCAGGATTTGTTTGTGGCGTCTGTCCTTCCTGGGCCTGAGTCCAAGACTAAATGTGAACAAAATTAAGAGAAAAGCTTTCCCTTTACCTGCTGTTTCCATCTGGACATTGGAACCTGGAGCAATCCTATGCATTTGGTGCCTTCAGCACCCTGTGACCTGTGTGAGGAAGGGACGAGGGAAGCAGGAAACAGACACAAGAAAAAGAAGAAAAAGGGAAACAAAAAGGGAAAATAAGAAGGAGGAGGGGGAAAATGGAAAAGAAAAAGGAGAGCTGAGGTCTGAGGTGGGCTGTAATGCCTCTGACAGAATTGCCCTACAATAAGTTTGATAGTTAAAGTCAGCAGAGACCTGTACTCTGAATGTATACAGGGCTAAAAGTGGATGGTTTTAGTGCCTAAAAAGAACACATGGAAATATTTCAAATTGATAAAAAAATGAAAGGGTGAGTGTTGTTCATCTGAATCTCACAGTGCCTGATTCCCAGACATTAAATGAATGCATTAAAAAATACTGTTTTACACATGGACTTCACAGTAATGCTTGTGATGGGCTCAAGTAAGGGTGATGGCTAAAAGTTGTACCAGAACTTGTCTGTGCAACTTTAAACCCAAAATTTCCTCTCTCAGGAATGGCAGACTTTGAAAGCCCCTGCTTTTGTGTGTGTTATGTAGTAAATTGTATTGCAACTTGATATAAAACAAGCAGTGCAATGTCCTTAAATTTTGATGCCAAGCAACAGCTATAATTTCCATGTCTCGGTGGAAAGAGGATCTTTGGGTTACACAAAAAACACAATTAAATATGCCCCAGAGTGTTCCTGGGCACAGAGGCCAGTGGTGGGCAACAGCTTGGAGATTGGATTGTAAATCCTTTTCACTTCCAGGGCAGGGTGTGAAGCACACACCTTGCTTACAAGCAATGCCAGGTATGGATATGCATCCTCTGGAACTGCACTTGGGCATCTTTCAAGGTGGTGCTGGCTGGCATGGGCCAAACAGCGTCAGGGAAAGACGGATCTGTCTGTTGGGGCAGACAACTGTATTCCCATGCCCAGAACTGTGTCCTCTCACTGTTTGATGCACTCACCTTGATGTAACCTCGATGTCTACTTGACCCAGGTCCTGGTGGTCTGGCCAGGTAGTTATCCTTTAGCTACAGTGAAGATGTTACAGTTCTTTGATTGACTTAGTGAGTACAAAATTATTGTCTGGACAATCCTTTCCATGTGCTTATGTGTCTTCTAGTCATGCAAATTAGTGGTACAGTTAGGGCAAAATAAAAACCATTAAAAGTCATACTGGGCCTGAGATACAGTGTCAGGTAATCAGCACCACCAAATGGCATTGATATACTCTCATAAGTACAGAAGTGGTTTATGTTTACACATTTCAAGTGTGTAGCTACAGATACTCAGATGACCTTCTTGCTTTTACCCCATAGTGAATTCTGACTACGTCACAGAATTTCATCTCCTCCTTCTTCCTAAGGGGGAAAGAAACACCCAGTGTGCCTTAATAGCAAATACCTGTGACTGGAAAAACAAGTGTGCCTGGAATGAAGTGTTTTCCTCCTGAGCCATTCCTATAGGGTGGTCTGAAGAAGACTGCTGAGCTGCCTGTCCCTCTTGCTGCTGAAGCACTCCCTCAGTGTTGCCTCAGCTGCTGGATGGCATCAGGAAGAAATGAAACACCAAAAGAGGTCAGGAGTGACTTTGGGCTGTGCATGACTGTGTGGGGCCACAGGCAGGCTCTGTGGGGTGCACTGTGGTCTGCAGGAGGGCTGGCTCTGTGATGCCCCATGGCTGCTCCAGAGGGGAACGGGGCAGCCGCTCATGTCCCCCTAACTGCATTATTGCCTTATGGAGGATTACATATTCCAAATCAAATTCACGACCTAAATGGATTTTGGTGAGGTAATTCTCTTGTTTCCAAGCAGAAAACACAGGGAAAAGTGATGAAAGTTGGGGTTTGCTTTCAAATGCTAATATACTTAACAACAATAAAGTTTAAAAGCTGAGTTATAAAGTGAAAACAGAACCAAAAAGGCAGTGTTTTGCCTCTCCAACCGTATGCTTTGGAACACTTAGAAAGAGCTTTTGTTGCGAGTTCCTCCTTCAAACATATTTGTGGATTGAAGCAAATTTCCATGGCTGTGATGCTGAGGCAGGGGACACGCTGACCTTCCCGAGGGTGCCCCCTGAGTGCTGGCTGGCTGGGGCAGACCCAAACCTCTGCCTTCCCGCAGCTGCCAGCACTGACAAGGGGCAGCCGGAGCACAGCCCTTGGCTCTGGCATCCCGGTGGCCAGAGTGGCATTGGGGATCAGCAGTGATAATCCCTCGTCCCTGTGGAGAAGGGAGGAAGGCAAAGGGAAGATTTGGAGACTTTGTGACTTTCTCATACCAGAATACACTTTTTTTTTTTTCTTTACAAGAGTGCAGCAGATATTTTTATTTCTGTTTTAGAAACAAGAAATCTAGTTTTAGTAATTGATGCTGCATTGAAAAGAATAGAAAGTTGAGGCATGCTACAACTTTTCTTCAGAGCAAGTGATCTAGATCTAATCCCCTCTGTTTCATCTGAAAAAAACCACTCGCGTATCCGAACATAAGAGTAAATTAGCATGTGCCTATGAATACTAATGCCGCATAAACTCTACTTTAAGCCTTTAAAAATGAATAGCACCAAGATAACTAAATGGGAAGAGGCAAATTCAGAAAGAGCATTAGCATTGTCCTTAGGCACTTTGAAGAAAAACGTTTAACTTTGTATCAAAAATATTAAAATAAGAGGCTTTGCAAGCTGGAAAGTGACTAAAAAACCCTTTGTGTCTAGGTTGATAGTTCAAGACCCACATTTATTATGCCAGAGAATAGATACCAAAGGTGCAATTGCATGTGTAACTCTGTGTGGGGGTTAATATTTTGTGCTGTTTAACCCAATCCAGACAGATTAATTTTTTTAAAAGGGGAAGAGGAATCTTTCACTATAGTGAGTACTGCTTTCACACTTTTTTGCAGATTTTTTGTGGGTGGGCTCAGTAGCCTTGTGGCATATATATATATATATATATATATATATATACAGGAAACAAGCTTTCACCTCTCTGTTTACAAAACAGTTCTGGAGGTGGATGAGATTGTGAGTGGGTCCTGGAGCAGAAAGAACCTGATTTAGTTACAGAAGCATAGTGTATCTAAAAGTAATGATCCCTGTTTACCCACTAGAAGTCCGCTTAGGTAAAATTAGAGCAGTGGTTTATTTCTCACTGTGAATCATAATTACAGAAAAGTTCCAGAGCACATAAAAAAGCATAAGAAATGTTACTATCACACACTCCTGAAAGGAAGAATAACTAGAAATAGCTGGATTGGGATGGAAGTCTTGTTGGGTATATAGAATCCATACTATTACCAACTCTGACAGCCGTTGCATTTTAAGCAGAGAAAGGATTTGGAGGGCAAGAGGGGAATGGGAGCACCGAGAAGTGATGTCCCTTGTCTGAAGTCACCTAACAAGTCAATAGCATGAGTAGGAATATGGAAATGTGGCTGTACCTTCCCTTCAGTTGTTTGAGATTCAGGACTATCATGACTGTTGTGATGATCCAGCATGAGTGAAGGTGACACTCCTCTTGCCACTCAGGCATGATGCTGTGTGTGTTTTCCTTCCCTTCTCCTCATTCTCTGTGTTCCTTACGTGATCCATGTTGTTATAAGTTTGCTATTTTGGATAGGCAGTTGCCTCCTCTGGGCTGGTCCAGCACACAGCACACCCCTCCCACACTTGCATGCCAGGGTCTCCCAGTCCTGTATGTGGCATTTACTGTCTGTGTGCTTCTGTGAGTGAAGAAAAATCAACCCCACCAGTCCTGTTAGCTGGGTGTCATCGATAACAGAGGAGAATGGCTGCATCTCTGTGACTGCAGGGGAGAATTGCACATCGCTGAGGTCAGGAGCCGTGTGAGTCGAATTTCAATGATCTGCAGTAAATGCTGAAATAGATGAAGAAACCCATCCAGAAAACCGTAGTGTAAACAACGGGGTTATCAAATGCACTGCAGGAAAGGAGAAAAAGGAGGAGTGTGTGTGGGAACTCGGAGTTGTGACATTGCAAGTGACAACGTTATGTGCTCTGTCGCAGCGTTGTGTGCTCCTTTGCAATGTTTTGTGCCCTGTCGGTACCTGTGACATGAAGCTGCCTCACTGGCAGGGTTTATTACAGGGGCCTGATTGCCCAGAACGGGAAAATCTGTCCTTGGAAGTGAGGGAGAAAAGAGATCTCTTTTCTCCTCTTCTCCCTGAGGGCTTCACAAACAAGTCTAACAAGATCAGTCCCCTGCCAATAAAACCAGTCCTGGCTGATACGCAGGCTTGCCTGTCTTAAACCGCCCCTGGGACACTTAACCTGCTGGATTGCCTTTCTGCAGACACCTGCCTGGGCAGCAGCAGACTAAACAAACAGGGATTCTCAACTGCACAAAACTTGGCCCCTTTCAGCGGGGCTCCCATCTGTTAAAAAGCCATTGTCTGAGCAAGTGTTCAGCTAGCTGGGGAGGCAACGCTCTTGCATATTGAACTGCCCCTGTCCCCCATAAAAGTCCTCTTTAGCATTTTCTTTTCTCCCCTGTTTCCATCGCCTGATTTATTCATTGGTTTCACCTCTTCTCCCCTCCCCCTGTGGTTCATAAGGAGGGCCTCGTTGTCTTCTGTACCTCGGGGGTCATGTCTTTTCAGTCACCAGGACAATACCTGCTGCTGGCATCTGCTTCCAGATCCAATCAGCCATATTGTGATCACATCCTGCCAGAGAATTGTTCCTTCTTTTGCTCGGCTTTGTTGCCAATTTCATGCCATGTATTGCTCCATGTTTTGTGCTTCATGAAGCTGTCACTGGCATAAAAGTGGCCTGACCAGGGTCGTAGTAAAAGGGGTGGGAATGAAACATCCACCGAAATGTTGAGCAGGCCACCCACGGGCCCCACGCACGCAGGCACACACACACACACACGCGGGCAGGCATGCAGACATGCAGGCACATACACAGCATCCCACCCTGTGGAATTGCCATCCTGCTGGGCTGCTTTATGCTCTGCCGAAGGAGCGGAAACTTTGACGGGAAGCTGGGAGCTGTGACTTTTTTTTTTTAAGCCCCCCCCAGTAAAGATCAAAAGCAGATAATTTTCTTGATATTTCTGGAGGATTGTGGCTGCCTTATATCAGATAAGCTTTAATAAGCTCCAAGCATGAATCACAGAACTGGTTACTTAGGCAATTGAAAATTAGCCTGAGTTGTTAGTGGGTGTCAGAGGGGAAAAAGTACTCTTTAAAAAGAAATCTCATGGGAAAATTGCATCAGTGACACCCGTCACTCCAGCCTCTTGCTTCCTGTTCTGAAAGCCCTTCTAGAAGTTACTGCTGAAAATTATGACCATCCTCTTTGGTCTGGACTTGGATGTAGTTTACTGAAGACTGAGTCTTATGATGTTTTCAGTGTCCAAAAGACAGGGGCACAAACCCAAATTGCAGAAGGAGATGAGCCACCTCTGTGAAATCAAAAATATACTTGCACAATGGCAGAGAATTTGGCCCAGTATTCCCCATGGCTGAATTATTTCTTTCCTTGCAAAATACCTTGAAGTTAAACAAAAGTGAATTATATGTTTGTTTAGACGTAAGTAAATGGAGAGTGTAAACATCTCTGCTTTGTTCTTGGTTTTGATTTATCTTTTCGCATGTTCATTAGTTATGGGTATTTTTTGTGATGTGGCAAACTCATCTGATGCTCTCCTGTGTACCCCCAGCCTCCATTTGCTGAGCACTGGGAAGGTTTTTCATGTTTATTTCCTGCCTGTCAGAGCAGGAAAAGTAAACCTTGGGGAAAGGGCTCATCCCTTCCAGAATACAAAGTGAGTCCAAGCAGGGTCAGGGGACTTCTCGGCTCTCCTTCTAAAGGGGAACTGATTCCCCATTTCCTTTCTTTTGGCTCGCTGCTGTCACTTGCATTCACACTGGGTACCACCTTCCCATGCTAATAACCCGATGGCAATCAATAGAGCTGTTCATGGAAGGCAGAGAAAGGAGAGGGTTATGCTCACCCCCCTCTCTCTTTATGCCATGGTGCTTGACAAGTGGGTTGGGGAGCAGGGACGGGCCCATGCTTCCCAGGAGCGGATGCCAGGCACCAGGCAGCTCCCTGCAGTGAGCCGGTGTGAACTCCTCTCTGTGTGCCCAGAACTCGGTTCTACTCTGAGAGTCTGATTCTCTTGGCCCAGGTTATACCATCCAACTACACAATAAATCCAACAAGGGCACCCCAAGTTCTCTTCAAAGAAGGAACACCTCCTATGAAGGTTTTGTAGACCCTGTGATCTTAATTTTCTGTCAGGGAAGGCAGTGGGCAATTAGTACCAGGTGCAAAGGCAGAAAGGTTTTGCTTTTTGACTGTCTCCTCTGGAACTGGCGCTTCTGAGGTAGAACCCTATCAGTGCTGAGAACTTCAATGTCTTGGGATCCTCACGCACAAGCTTCCCATGTGCAGAGAGGTGCAAGCAGGAAGTGTGTGGGAGTGGAGAGGGAGAGAAGAGGAAGGGGAGAGGAAGAGGAGAGGACCTGTCCCCCTCTCAGTGCACTCTGAGGAGCTGCCTTCGTGACTCTCACAGCCTCTCTGGAAAGTTTGCTGGTAGAGCCCGTAATACCTGCAGCAACCCATGGTTCTCAGCGTGCACTCACAAGCTCTTCCCCAGAAGTACCCAGCTTTTATTTCTATTTAAAACTGAGTTTGAGCCCTCAGTGAGAGAAGCAGTGGAAAGAGCAGGAAGGCAAGAGGCAGCTTTGTGAGAGTGTGTGTGTGTGCGAGCGCGTGTGTTGTGTGTGCATGCGTGCGTGTGTTAAACAATTTCATGGACATCTGTCATGCACAGTTAACTTTGCATTGCTGCATTTTAAGTTGTAGGCCCAGGCTTGGCCGTCAGTGATAAAGTAGCTGGCAGTTTTCAAAAAGCCACTGGATAACAGAGCATGAATCATAAAACACACTACTGTGTAGCAATATCCAAGTTCATTCAATGCAATGAAACCATGCAGAGGACCTTTATTCCCAGCTAATTATGTGGAAACGCCTAAGACAATAAAGCATCTGGTGGTCTTTCTTCCCCATTTCAATTTTTCTCAATATTGTGACAGGAGAAAGCATTGTGCCTTTCCCAGGGTAGTTGCTGTGAAGAGGAGTAAAAGCAAGGGTCAGGGAAGAGCAAATAGATGAATTTATAACTTTCTTTTTATTTATTCCTTTCTCATTGTTTCTCTGGAGACTCTTCCTTCAGGGCTGTATTTTCAAACCACTATTCTCACTACACTCTGCCTGAATACTTTTTTTTCATAATACCACCCAAACTGCCAGGCCCCTCTGTGTTCGCTGTCTTTTTTCTCCTCTCTTCCCCAGATGCATCCAAGAGTTGAAATCCAAGTCTGTGATCTCTTCTGTGATCTCCTGGGTATTAAAACAGAACCAAAAAAGATTAGAAGTCTAGAAACAAGTAGTGTTTTCTGAACAGGGAGGGAAAGGGTTTCGTTTGGAGAGTGTTTTCAGTGAGTTTGGGGCTTCTTGTAACAGAGGCTCTACGACTCTGTCATGCTCATTTTCTGTAAATAAAATGCAAATAGATTTTCTAATTAAACAGTGAACACTCAGAAAACATTAAATAACCTCATAGCAAATGATTTCTACATTACAATTTACTTTTAGGCCATCAAATGACACCACCCTTTAAACTCTTTCTCCCCTGGCTCTCAGGCAATGGCACTCGTTAGTGAATATTTAAAAAAATGTCTCCTACTTCATTATTTCAGAACAAAGCACACAAGCTTGATTTTCACTAAAACATCCTCCTTGATCAGACTAAAGAACATTTTTTTCCTTGTGGGACCAAGGCTGTGAGGACAAAAGGAAGCAAATTAACCAGGTTCAGCGTGTGGTACAAGGGGGTTTAGAGTTTGAGAAAAGAATAAAAGAATTATTTCCCTAGTTGCTAATGAGGTGTCTGACTAAAAGTAATACCTTGTAAGTGTTAAAATAGGTTTTGTTCTGTTTGAATTATGATAATTACTGTTGTCCTCTGACAAAAGCTGCAGGGAGAATATGATTTGGATCATTGCTGTGCTAAGATCTCACCTGCCTTGGCCAGATGTAGTGAGGCTACCTGGAGCTCCCTACATGTGGAGTGACTGCTCTAAAGTGTTTAGTAAATACTAACAAGCAGGAGCTCCAGGAGGCTGCTCACCCCCCTACCAATACAAATCTTCCAGACGGGTAAAGAGTGAAGAAATCTGAAAACTCTGCTTAGACCCATCTCTTTTCTTCCCTTTTGCACTGCAGTATCACACAGAAACAATTCTGTGTTAAACAAGTTTAAATGAAAGAAATAATGAAATTGGAAAGAGAGAAAGGTAAACCACTTTCCTAATTGGCTGATACCTGTGGTCTTTCCTCAAGAGTAAATATTCCATGTTTGAGACTGTATCCTCTGTTTTGGGCACTCTCCACTGCCACTGTGATATTTAAAGACTTTGCAGCAGTCAGCAGTTTAGCCTCAAAATACACAGAAGTACTTTTCATCCTCATGCTTTAAGTATTTGCAGTTTGTACAGCACAGAATGAGACTCAGCTTCACTGTGAGAAAATGAACCCTTAGAAAGGAGCTGTGCTAGCAGAGACCAAAGACAACAAGACAGGAGAATATTCGGACTAGGAAGATTGGTACTTACCATGGATTTAGGGGAAGTAGAGGTGGAAATGTCAAGGAGGAACTCCTAATAGACCAAATGAATGGTAATGTGTGAAGTAAGTAGGAGGAAGCAGGAATGAGTAAGAGGGAGTGTTTTTGATGGGTGCAACTTGTGGCTGAATTTCATCCACTGAAACAGTAAGGAAAAAATTCCCATGGTGGTAGTGTATTCTTAACTCCTGAAAGGACATGACTACATTAGAACTCCTACCTCTGGGAAATATTTTAAACTGCATCTAAATTTTAAATAGGAAGTCTGGGTCAGGGAGGGGCTGCAGTGCAGCAAAAATCACCAATTCATTGACTACTGCACTCAAATTTCTGCTACTTGATCCCTTGCGTTAAGTGTAGGTCAAATCACTCTGTCCTTTCCTACTTTTTAGGTCTTCAGTAAATGAAATAATAATTATGGCCCTAGCTTTGACATCGAACAGGGAATGTTATCATTAATTTGCTTCTAATATTTCAGTTGCTTTGTTCAGTGAAAGAGTTTGTGATTGACAAATACACAGTTCTGTTACTAGCCTGCCTCTCCTTCACACACAGCGCCCAACCAAAAACAGACTTGAAACATGAAGCAGAGAGAAACATAAAAAAATAAAAAGGGTCAAGGGAAACAAAAAGCAGAAGCAGGGGAAAATAGGCAGGAATTGTCAGATGAAGCTCAAGGATTTGCCAGCTCTGCAGGCAAATCAGACTTCTTTTCTTTCTCTCAGGCATTCGCATAAACATCAACATTTCTTCCACTCTCCTTTGCTCTTCAGACTGACACTAGTGGACCTTTGATAAAACCACAGGTTCATGTGGCACATCTGTCTTTTATCTGTTAGTAACGGCAAACACTTGTGCAGGAGTAAAGTTCTGCACTTTGGCAAAAATCAAATATGCTTTCTTCAATAAAATATTTAGTGTTGCCTTTCACCGTAAGGTTTACAAGCACCTGAAGGTGTGGTGAATGTTTTACAGCCTTGAGTGCATGTAAAGCTGTGCAAACCATAACCTAGGATTGTCTGGGAAGAGAAGGCTGGAAAAAGGCAAAAAAAGATAAGTACGTTTGTTGAAAGCTGAGCATATGCATATAAGAATGGAAAAGAAGGGAAAGGAAAACAGGTATCTGCATAAATATTCAATTTTAAATTGGAATGATAATATCCTGGAATTGCTAGAATTTCACAGGCTGCTGCAGCATGGTGAAACGTGTGTATCTGAAAAGGTTACATTTCCCAGTCATGCTGTGGGAAAATATTCACAAATATCTGTGTTACGAGACAGGAGTTTCAGCACTAGAAGAGTGTGCAACAGATGCATGCTCAGAAATGCCAGTGTGCACTCAGAAATATCTTTCTGACATTTCTAGAGCTAGGAATAACGTGTCAGGAGGCTGTGACCAAGAGTGACAGTTGTGCAGTGGAAAATGCAGGTGCACCAGGTTTTGTGTGGTTTCAGCAGCGTGTCGAGTGGGAGTGCATTTCTGCTAACAAACCCATTACAGCCTCCCTGGAGAACTGAATCCTAAATGTGTTTCTGTTTCTGATCTTGTCCTCCCACTGCTCTCTCGGAACAGTAAAAGGATTTGACTCATTCATTCCCTCCCTTTGTCTTGGAATCCACATCCTTCCCAGCAAGCAATTACTATTTGTTCCTATGTAATTTTTTGTCTCATGGATTATTGTCCTAATTACAGTCCCTGCCTGGGAGACTCGGGTGTAGGACTCGGTTTGTTTGCTGGAGTTGTCGTCAGCTGATGGTTTCATTGCAATGTATTTATAAGGCTTTTTGAAGCCGCTCCAAAGGGAAATGAAAACTCTCCAAACCTGAGCCAAATGACATTATCTTCTTTCGGCGGGCTGAAGAAGGCAGCTTCGTCTTAATTATTTATGACTGAGTGTGTAGAATACCCCTCTGGTGATTATACAGGTCTCACTTCCACAGGCAGCCCTGTGGCAGGCGCTGTCACACGCAGGCTCATTTAGGGCTACATGGCCCTGGATTCACGGACACCCTGTTACACAGCACAGACTCCTGCTAGGGTTAACTCCTCCATAAAGCTGGGCAAATACATGGCAAAGGAGTTGTGGGAAGCCTTGTGAGTGTTCACACCTCTTGTAAACCAGGCTGAGGTTTCCTGTGGATGGGGTGGTTCTACCCTCACTAGCACTTGCTTTCTCTCGTGCTGTTGCCTCAGGACAATATCCAGGACAGCCAACCCTGCTTTGAAGCAGGTTGCAGACGCTGGAAAGCCTCCAGACCGAAACAGCTGTGCCTTGCTTTTTGTTGTTTACACTTTTGCATGCTGGATGGCACTGAAAGGTGGCTGACCTGGCATCTTTTGTGGAAGTGGAGAGGGCCGTACAACAAAACTATTATTCTTAATCAGTGAAACGTGTTCAACAACATGACCTGCCATGGAAGCAGGGAGGAGATGGGCTGGAGGTCCAAGTGCCTCTCTGTGATCCCAATCTCCTGCCTGAGGTGAAGGTGCCACAGTGACTGCAGAACAAGAGCAAAGTGCCTGTCATGGCACACACACAGCAATAGTCCCTGCCTAGGCTGCTTGTGGCAGCACAGTGCTGACCAGTCCTCCAGGCTGGAGCTCTTCATCCATTCTTTCTAAATAACCAATTCAGCTGCAACTCAGAAGACTGAGTGGGCCATACATTCAGTGGGGGAAAAAGGTGGGGAGGGTCATCCAGAGGTAACTGAGAGCCCAGAAATTCAGTTATTGACCATCACCCCCAAGTGTACAGTGTTAGGATGCCAAAAAGATGCTGAAAAAATGGGTTACATGGTCTCTGCCAGCCTCTGACCTTTGTCAGTGTTTTGCTTCCAGTCTCCAAGCTAGAATTACTTACAGAGCTGGTTTGGGTTTCAGTAAAATGCCGTAAATGTTAACAGTGTACTTTCCATCTACTGCCTGATTGGGAAATGTTTGAATTATTCCCAGTGTTATAAAGTCTACAAGTGTTCAATATCATTGATGACTTTGATTTTGGCTCCATGAACAGACCAAGGAACCTTACAATAATCTACAGAAACCCACCTGGTTCTGGAGGCCACTGATACAGCTCTGTCAGGTTACTGAAATCATTGTCTTTTGGGGTTGAGTATTTGTTTTGAGTGTTTTGTTAAATTTATGTCAGAAGGTCAGTTTTTAGAAGGGATTTCAGATCCACAAAGTTTTCCACAGCACTAGCAGAGGTCAGCAGCTCCTGCAGTCCTACAGACAATGGAGAGTGGGCTTTTTTAAAAGCAAAGTATTTTTCAAGTAAAATTTTTAATTATGATTTTGAATAACTTGCTTAGTCCTCCCAGAACTTTGCCAGAAGGAAACCAAGACTCTGAAGTATCTTTTTTATGGTCCCCTAGTAAATAAGCATATTTTGATTCAAAAAATAAGATTAAACTGATATAAAATGGACACTGTTTTTGAAACAGAAAAATTAAAACTATAACTTTGGAAAGCTTCCTGATATGCTGGAAGGGCACTTTTATGCTAGTGTAATATCCAGGTGCTTCACAAATATACTGTGAAAAACAGCACCATGAATTATTATGTGTTTGAAGTTATTCGACAGAGATTTCTGTCAGGTTTTTTAAGGCTATAAAACTAATAAAAACTACTCTGGTAGGTTTTTTTCTCGCTTTTTGGGGACTTCTATTGAAGTTCCTATGCAAAACCAGCACAGCTGTAAGAGTTTTGAAGGAAGCTTGCTATCATCTCAGCAGACAGGCTGCTGGCATGGATGAATTAGCACAGCTGCCGGCTACAATGTGATCTAATTCACATGGCCATCAAAAAAGGGCAGTTTCAGTTTGTTAACGCATTACTTGAACAAGTGATTAAAAGACACAGTGAAGTTTAAACAGTGAACAGTTTCTCAGATTCTGACTTCTTACAAGCAACTCATTACTTTCAAAATTGCTTTTGTATTCTTGCTCTGTGTTAACTTTCTTGATTCCACCTTAATGGTTTGTTTTCATCTGTGCTTCAACAGCTCTGCTGGATGCTACTCTTCTGTTTAGAAATGGGATTCCATATTACATCAGCCCTGTGATCCTGCTGCTCATGTGCTACTTGTGAGTAGAGACACAAACATGCTTTCAATCCAACATTTTATTTACAAGGAAATTTGGCCAAATTCCTCTGCTGTGAACTGAAAAAAAAAAAATCTCTAAACTGTTTGCGAGAAAAAAGAGAGCGGGGGGGAAAGCTCCGTGTTGAAACTTATGTTCACAGTTTTGGGAGGGGAGGGAAAAACTAATCCCTGTGCCACAAAATCAAAGCAAAGGGGGAAAAGGAAGCGGCTCTGGTATCTTTGCTTTCCAGCACTGTGAAATCTCCATCCTCACCCACAGGCAGCACGTTGTGTGCACAGATGGATGGCGGCATGACCCAATAGCAGGGTCCTTTGTAAAGCAAAATCTCTGCCAACTCCTGGGCCAAAAATCCCCCACAGGCTCCCCGATGAGGCAAATTTCCAATGGCAAGCAATAAGAACACAGGCAACAAAAGCCTTGGCAGGGCTGGGGACTGGCTGCTCCTCGTGGCTCTTCCAGGGCTGCTCAGGTTGCCAGCACAGTGCCAGCAGGGGCAATTGATGCCACCCAGATCTGTGCTGGCAGACTCCAAACACTCACCCACACCGTCCAAACAGCAGTCTGCCTCCAGGTCATGGAATAGCAGTGACGGTGAATTCATGGCAGTGAGGTTTAGCCCTGCTTTTCATCCCAGCTGTGAGAAATGAGGGACTGAGGTGAGGACATCTGCTGCTGCTGTCCACAGCTCTGGCTGCTCCAGGGGTCAGACAGGGGCATTTTTATGGGGTAACTGAGGAGGGTTCATTTGCAGTGCTGTTAAGCAAGACACTCCAAATCCAGATATTCCCTTCCAGTAGCCACAGAGGGTTGATGGCTGGGGACAGCAAAACAGAATAACCTTAAGAGGGAAGGTAAGTGCAGTACCAGGTCTCAGATTTGTTCAGCTTATCCACACCCATTGCATCCACTTCACGTGTCCCCCAGTCGGTATAACAGCTCAGTGAGCAGATGAATCAGAATTTAGCCAAGGACTTTTGTCTTATCTTATTACCTGGTGTGAACCCTTTGGATTAGTAATGCAGCAGAAACAATGCCAGTGTCAAGAAACCAGGGAAGAGCTTGAACAACTCTCGCTTAGAACCGTGTTTATAATGAACTCCTGGAAACAAGAACCAATTCCTCCATTCTGACTTAGAAAAGCAACACCAGAAGCACACAAACCAAATCCTGTTCTGCTGAGGAAGTGTTCAAACACAGGGTCTTGTCCATAGTGGTGAGCTATCTGTGTCATGCAAGTCTGGAAATTTAAGGTATTCCCAGCCAGTGTAAGCCAGAGGCTGGCATGTTCCCACACTCCCTTGGTGCGGGCTCACAGCAGTGCTGAGTTTTACCTCTTCTAGAAATCCCACCCTGCTCTGGGCAGCATCTTCCACAAAAGTGCTACTCTGGCTTGTGATTGAAATGTGGGACCACAAAACTGGCCTGGGCACTCATCAGGGAAGGTCAGACAGACCTCTGCCTGGGCTGGTGTGTCCATCCCTCTGCATGGTGTGTGTGGGTGGCAGCCAGAGCTGCTGCTGACCAGGAATTTGGGGAGAAGGGGGATGTAAGAGGCCATAGGTGTGTGCTCTGTACCCAGGCAGATGGGACCTGGGTTGATCAGTGTCCCCTCCAGGGACTCTGGGGTGCTGCAGAGATGCCCCCTCCACCTGTCCCTGCTGCCCCCACAGACCCTCGGGGCTGGGGTTGTCCTGTGCTTCACAGCAGCTCCTGCACTGATTCTGTCTTGAGTCGAGGGGATGGTCCAGAGTGAAACAACACAGCATTGCGGAGATTTTTTTTTCTCCAGACACAATGCTGGAGAGGAAATCATCGGGGAGAGGGTGTATCATTTGATGGGAAAGTTTTTGGCAGGAGTTCGTAACATTAATGTATTTGTTCATGTTGCTATTGCTGCTAAAATGTAGCTCCCCAAAGAATCTCAGCTGACATAACAATCTTTGTGTAATTGTGAGGCATTGCTCTCGCGTTTCTCTCATGTCTTCATTCTCTGCTGCTTAACCTCTTCACCCTCGCCCTCATCCTCGCCTTCTTCAGGCTTGTCTCCTGCTGCGTTGCTGCTAGAAATCACTCTGCTCTCACTCTGTCAGCTACTTACTTATTTCCAAATCACTTCCTTTATTTTACTTCTCAGATTCCTCCACTTGTACAGCGATATATCTGTCTGTGTGTGCTCTCCTAGATTTTCCCTCCTGCTGTTTCTTTGACAATATTTCCATGCGAGGCTCAGGGATTATTTTGTGACACATTCTGTCTTATCTGCTATAGCAGATTTTCCATGGTCCTTTTCAGTTGTAAAAACATCTTCTTTGCTGCCTTTCTCTTCTGCGGGCTTTCTAAGAGCTGCACTCAATTTGAAGGAAACTTCATATAAGCCTTCTCTATGGAACTTATTAATATAAAATTGTTTCATACATTCTGTTTAGGAGCTATTTAGGTATTTAATTCCTGCTGACCCGCAGCCCAGCATGGAGGCTGCTCCCAAATCCCATTTTCTTGGTGGCTGTTCCTGCATTGCTAGACCTGTGCCTGCACTAACACTGACACCATGGGTGGGGAGGGACACCAGCAGTGCTGAGAGAGATGGAACCCGCTCTGAGGTGCTGCCTGGTGCTGCTTTTCTTCATTCCTGCCTTGGTTTCAAAGGAAAAAGCTCAAAAGGAGATATGAGTTCTCTGCCACTCAAAGCTACAGCAGGACCTGAGTGTAGCAGCAGAAAATTGCAGACATGCACGCACTGAATTGATGTTTAAGTGCTGGAACCAGTTCTCTGATCTCTCTTCTGGCTGGTGCCTGGATGAGCAGTGCTTTGGTACACATGGAGCTCCAGGCAGACTCTGGTTGTGTTGAATGGCAGGAAACCTTCAGTGAGCAGCAATCTCTGCTCCCAGAAACCGGGCTCTGGGTCTGTGCCTGTGTTTGGGTGACTTTGAGGAGGGAAAATCTTAGGTAGAGAGGGCTCTTTCCAGCCAGTTCGAGGGTACAAGTGCGTGGCTTTGAATGTATGAAAGTAGGGGCTTGGATGGATACAGTTTCCATGCAAGTTTGTGCAGGATGGGGTCTGAAACACAGCTGACCCCTGCGAGCAGAGCTTCCAATCTGTGGGAGATGCACACCGGGCAACCTCCTGGGCCAGGAGATGCTGCCCTTTCTCCTTGGCCCTATTCTCTGGCGTTTGGGCAGGAGGGGAGACTGGCCGGGGCGGGGAAAGAAGCTGAGAAATGAAATGAGGCACGAAGGCTGCACGAGAGTCTTTTATCAGGTACATCTTCGTTTTTCAAGTGCCTATCATATCACGCAAACTGCTCTTGAAGAGCCCTCCATTTACCCTCTCCCCTAATTAAATGTGCACTTCATTAATGTAAATTGGGGGTTTAATGCTCTTGTTGAAATTCTGAAGAAAGTGCTATGGCCTTGCGAAATGCTTAAGCATCATTGCAAATTAGATTAGGGACCAAGAAAGGCAGTAAAATTAGAATGATAATGGTTGATGTGGCTTCCTGACAGGCGTGACTATTCAGGGATCAATGGGATGGAGAACAGTTTCCCCCAGCCTAAAGCGAAAGGCAGGGACAGACGTCAGCCTACAGATGTGGCTTTTGGAAGCTCTTTCAATTAGTTTAATTTGGTAAATGGTGGGGATTTAGAGGCTCTTAGCCAGTCATACAAGACAAGAATACATTGAAATGTTTTTTCGCTTTTTAACATAAAATAGGATTGGCCACATTTGCATTTCTTAACGCCGGGGTGGGGAAGCGGAGGGGGGAGGAGGGGGCTGGGAGGGGGTGGTGGTGGGTGTTTAACCAACTTGGGGCTTTAAAATGGAAATGCTGGCCCTGGAACTCGTTTGGGAGCCCTCCCTGTAGCAGCCCGGGCGGGGGTCTCTCCCGAGGGGCGGGGCAGGGGGTGCCGCGGGTCTCCGGGACGGTCTGTCCTCACAGCTTGGGAAACGCTAGGGTTGGCGTGGAGGGACAAAGCAGGTCCTTGAACACGGGGGTGTTGTGATGGGGGCTTTCTCTGGGCCCCGCTGAACGGAGCCGAGTGTTCCCCGTCTCTCTCTCGGGGCTCAAATCGCCACTGCTCTCCCCTCCTCGCACTCCTTTAGTCGCTCTCTTTGCCTCTGCAAGGTCGGGAAGGGAAAGGCAGCTGGAATCTGCAAACAGCGCTCCTTTTTGTGTCTCTGCCGAAGCCAGGAGTTGGAGCTTGTTTTTTAATCCCCTCGCTGGATAGGCAATTGTAGTTAATGAGGTGGAAAACAAGTTCGACAGACAAGTGGCGCTGAGACTTGGCTGGGTTTGCGCGACGAGGAGGTAAAAGGAGGGTGCTCCTGACTGAGGATTTCTTTACTATAAATGTGCAAATAAAAAAAAAAAAAGAAAAAACCACCAAACCAAAAACGAGGAACATCAGCTTTTATGGAAAGCTAATGCCTCAGAAACAAATCAAATGGCGCAGAGCTGTGCGGTGGTGCATAGGGTGGCTCCGAGCGCTGCCAGCACAGAGCAGCCCCATTTAAGGGAGGTCCTCCCTCACCCGTAAAGCTGAGCTTTCACTGTGAGCCTGGCCAGTTAACTGAGCTCCAATAATGTTCCCTAATCCTCTCTTGACAGAAAATAATTCACGTGCTGTGAGGGCGTGTGTTTGCCAGAGGGAGAGACTCTGCTTACTAGGAGAGAGCAGTTTGGGATCCATCGGGTTGGGCAGTTCCTGGGTAGGGTGAGCCTTGCACAGCAGGAGTACGGCAGCACCCTAAATGGGGTGGCTTCCCTTGTAGCTTTAGGTACTCCTTAGGTACAGGAAAGCATCCCTGTTGAGCCTCAGCAGTTCAAAATTTCGGTTTTGGATGTTGACCGAGATGTTGCTGATGGACTCGTATCCATCCCTGTTTGAACAGCACTGCAGTAATGCAGCACCACGTGCCAGGAGCTCTAGGTGTCAAACACCAAGTGCCAGGCTAAAGTACAACACCTTGGGTATCTCCTTCTCTACTCCAGCCAGTGCAATGTGCAACATTGCTCAATGCTGGGCAGCTTCCCTGAAGCAGCCTGTGAAATGACTGGGTTTTTCTTGCTGTGATTCCAAAAGCAATCCCAGCTGTCTGTCCCAGAGGAGGGGTGAGGCCTGGGACTAGAGCAGTTGATTCCACAGAGCACAGGATGGAGATGCCCTGTGAGCAGCAGAGAAGCTGCTGCAGAGCTTGGCAGGTCAGTGCCTTGTGCGAGCTATTGCTACTGGTCTTTCAATTTCATTAGCACTAAATTCACCTTTACAAAAATTAAATTTTTAAAAACTGCTTGACTTGGCAAGGGCACCAGCTGAAAGATCAAGTTACTGTTTGTAAATGCCAGACATGAATTAATTTAGCAGTGCACTTGTCCTGACTTTATGAAAACATATCCCGAATATTGACTTTTTCTTTCTTCAGTAAAACCTCTTTTCCTGTGATGGGTGAGGCCTCTGTCTGGTGTAGTGGGCTGGTATTGAGTCACTGAAGCTTTTTCTGTGTGCTGCTCATTTGGAAATGTGGACATGAAGTTGCTAGGTCTCTGCTGCCGCCTGGAGAGCTAGGTGAGAGAATTTAATGCTGCTTTTGGGAGATGAGGACTTCCAGTACACTCAGGGCAAACCTGAAAAGTGAGAGCTGTGTCATCTTTTAAACAGAGAGAGCCTAACATCATCAGCCTTGAAAGAAAACTGGTAGTCAGGTCTGGCTGCCAGTTACCCCAGAACTTTTTGCTGTGGAAGGAGGGAATGGCAGTCATGCCTTGTTAACCATAAAAGGAAAAAAAAACATGTTTAAAAAGAGGTGTGTCAGTTTTAAAACAAAAGGCAGTCAGATGGGCTCCTTACAAGTCAGAGGAAATATCTGAAGGTGCTTTTTCACTGTGCCAGTTCACAACATGGAAGCTGCAGCTACAGAGCCAGAAAGAAGGCCAACAAGCACAAAATAGGTAAAAGACAAAAGAGCAGCCAGCAGGCAGAGCAGATGGGAAAGTAACAGGGAAGAGGCTAGTTAACCTCAGGCCTGCTTTAGGCAATCGGTAAGAGGTTTGCTCCTGTAGGTCTCCCTGCACCCCTGTGGACAGCCCGCTGGGAAGGAGAGGTTTTCCCTGCTGTAAGGGCATGATTAGGTGTGGCCCTGTGGATCACTCTCACTTATTCAGCTGTTAAAGCAGCTTAAACCCTTATAAGAACATTAACATTTGGGTGCCAATACCAGCTTGACCTTTATTCATAAAGTGCAAAGAGTTGGAAGTACAACAGATTGGTTGCCAGTGATTGCCTTTTATGTGCAGTTTAGAGGCTTTGATTTCTCTCCCCTTTCTTCCTTCTAATCTGACATCGCTGCCTTGAATATGTTTGTGCTCTAAGTAAACAGGGCCAGTGCAGGCCTCCCTTTTTGAAGAACTGTGTGTCTCTGTGAGAGTGAGGTGGGGGGTGAGGTGACCTTAAAAAAAAAAAAGTTTGCCTTTGGAATTAGAGGGCTTAAGAATAGATGGAGGACACCAGGGTTGAATGGAGCTGTTCACAGAACTCAGAGCTGAGCTCCACATCAGTCCTCAGGAGCCCCAGCTACTTATTCCAAATAGCTGTGTACATGGGGAATGAGAAAGTAAGGATTTATATTAACTCTCCCGGACTTTTGACTTCATGACACACACAAGAGAGAAACTCCAAGTGGAGCACAACAAAGGTGAAGTGTCTGAAATAGTCACATCATCTTGTCCTACCGCCATCTGGTCCCACCTTGTGTTCTTGGGTTGCTCCTGAGGTAGAAGAGATGCCCAAGACTGGGTATGGTTTTCTTTTCTCTGGTGATGTATTTATGCTGGTTTTCTGTGATTTTCTGTTTTTTACCCATTCTGCAGAGTGATAGAGTCAAATCATGGCTGACTGTTTTCCAGAAGCGTGGAGGAGGTGAGGGAAGGAGAATAGAGGGAAATTTTGTCTAATGTCTCAGCATAACCATCATCATACAATTGAGACACCCTGGCCTCAATTTCTCAAAAGTAGCCACTTCTTGATAGCTTTGGTAAAGGTGGACCTACAAATTTCAGTATTATTTGGGCGCTTGGCTCTGTCTTTGACATTCCTTTTAAGGTTTTAGTACTGGTTTAGACAGCTTTTTGATATTTTTGTTTATGGGATACTTGTCTTCCATAGATCCTGCAGTGCTTTGTCACAATCTGCTTTGTCAGGACAGCAGTTTTCCAAGCACATTGTTTATGCATAAGTATGGCCTAGAGAACTGCATTTAAAAAGAAAACACCTTGTCTTTTAGAGGTCATCCAGCTACTTCTACAATGAGCCTGATGACTTGTCTTCAATGGAAATACCTTGTAAATCCATGTGCTACTTCCATCTTCCATCAAGAGCTGGAGATCTTCTTGGCTTTCTGCTTAGACAGATGCAGCAGGGAAGCAATCTTTTCTATTCTACTTCCCCTAGCATTGGGGTTAGTCTTGACTTCTCCAGGTGTTTGTGTGTCTTGGCCATTGTGTGATTGTCAGCAGACTTCTTTCTGCCCTTGTCCTGCACGTCAGCCTACCCAGAGCCTTCTTGCCTTCCCCAGGATTTCAAACCCCGTGCCCAAAGCATTCATTTCAATAAAAGTGCTTTTTTTGTGCTGACAAAATATATCTCTATAGTAGGGGGAAGGCCTGAATGAACATTTCAAGTCTTACCTGTCACAAGCCATTAGCTGAATTGCTTAAAGAAATCCCCTGACAAGTGTAATTGCTGGTTTTGTGTTACAGACCTTCATGATATTGCCCACAAGAAGAAATTCTTTTACAAAAGCCCCTTCTGTTTAATAAAGTAATTTGTTCCAGTTACAGTGATAATAAAATTGCTGAAATGAAACAGGATTGTTCAATGAGGACCTGAATCCAATTTGCTGTACTAGTACGATTACACTTTTATCTCTGTGTTTACTCATTTGTAGAATTGCTACCAGACTTTTTATATGCAATTAATGGGATTAATGGTTCCCAGTACAGGCAAGACAGAGCCCAGGAGCACAGCACCTTATTTTGTGTGTCAATGACACACCAGCCTTTTGTGGAGCGCTGCCTCAGGGTGTAATTCAGTGTGACATGCTGCTTTCCTCTCTGTTCTTTGCAACAGGTGGAGGTATTTGATCCCATGGTTGGTAGTTACAACATTTGTACTGCTGTAAGGTCAGAAGAGTTGCTTTTGTGTTTCTGCTAAGAACAGAAGTTTATCTATGGTTCCTGGGGGTAAGGGTGGCATGACGTGACCTCTGTCCTTTGAGTTCAAAACAACTATGAAACAATTGTTTATTCATGCTTTTTTTCTTCTTCTTTGCAAGTCTAGAAATTACTTATTGAAGATTTGTGAGCCGTGGAAAAGGATGATTTCTCACTTCGTGGTGACTGAGGGAGTGCCCACAGAGATAGATCTATACTAACTTTTCCTTTTTAGGATTCTGCAGAGAGAAAAATGAAGGAGAAAACCCATAGTGTGCTGATGTGGCTCACAACTTATAACACTGATGCCTCTGAACCTGATGTGGCCTGATCTCTCTAAACTTCAGCTAAGACCAAATCTCCCCAGCCCAAGGCATGCAGGCTAGCTGGCTTCACAGCTCACAAATGTAAATAGCATGTGCCAGCTTTTGTTCCTGTGTTTCCTGGCACTCCTGTAGCAATTCCAAACCTACAAGAGTGATATTTGAGCCTCTAAAACTGGCATTATTTGAGGCTTTGGGTGGAGAAAGCGACCAGTGCTAGAGTACATGAACAGAGAAAGGGTAGTTCACTTGCTCCTCAAAGCTTGCCATGAGGTGGCATTAGGTGCAAGACCCAAATGCTCCATCAGTCACTTCAATGCAAGCACAAACATATTTAGCTCCTAATGAGGGAATGCAGCCATACTCTGTGTGGTTATTAATATTCCCTTGCGTCCTCGTGGCACCAGTGCCGTGCTCGCTGCTGCCCACACACAGAGCCAGAACCAGCGCTGCTCCAGAGAGCTGGCAGCGAAAGCAAAAGCATACACAGCCTAGGGATTTGCAGTCCTGGAGACAAACTGAAGGCCCCTCTGACATGTTACTAACGCAGGGATATAAGTGTACTTCGCTAAAAGCCAGACAGATTAACTTGCTAGGTTTGGCTTAAATGCCTGGACTGGGGATGACGAGCTTGCCAGCTTCCTTTGGGGCACCCCGTAAGGATGGGATTTTTCAAGGGCCTGAGGGCAGCTCCCAGCTCTGGGGCCACAAGGCTGGTTTCTAAGCTCAGAGTTCACAGCTGATGGTGGCCAAGTGGGTTCTGTGTATGTATTGGGCTATCTGGAAGAACCTGCTGTTCAGAAGAAGGGTATTCCTTGCTCCAGTTTGATGCTTTTATATTCAGTAAGGGAGCTGGACCTCAGAGTCAAACGCTGGCATGTCTTTTATGCTAATTAAATTAATTTTAAAATGCAGGTAAAATTAGACTGCTTCTAAACCACTCGTACCTTAACACAAAAACAGCCAATGTAGAAATGATTTAATGGTGCAGTAGTGAAAAATACTAGGGAAGCAGGGAAATAATTTACGTGGTGCTTATTTTACACTAAATTTTATCAGATGAAGTTTTAGAATGCAAGCTGATGACATTTTCCCTTGATGGAATTTTGAGGCCATTTGAAGCCAGTAGGAGCCTATGGCTACAGGGTCTGGCTGGAATTCCTTTTGGTGCCAAAGCTGCTTTCAGGTAGAGCATCACTGCTGTGTCTTGAGGTAAATGAGAAACCTCAGCCTGACGCCTTGTGTGGCACGAAGAACTGCTGGCAGTGTTGTGGCTCATGGCAGAGGCTTTGACATGTGGGCAGGGAATCTGGGGCAGAAATACTGGGTCTCCTTGCTGCCCCTGTTGTATTGTCTCTCCAGCACAGTTCAGAGCTGGCTGCTGGCAGGGGATCACTGCTGGAGTGGGTGACTGAACGCCAAGTCAAGGTGCCTGAGGGGGAGTCTGTAGGTGGCTTGAGTAACATCTGCTCCAGTCTCACAGAGTTTTTCTCTCTGCAGTCATTAAAGATGCTGCATTACTCCAAGGACAGTCCTGGAACTCCTGAGAGTGGACTGCTTGGAGATGTCTGTAAATTGCCAGATTTCTTGATATGCTGCTCTAACCAGTTGGTAGCAGTTATCAAACAGATCACACGCAGAGAGCTCCATGCTATCAAGGATTATTCCAGCATCTTATGAAACTTGTCATGTGGGCACAAACCTCTATTTTCTCTTCCTAAATCCCCAAGCTGCCTTTTTTCCATGGAGACAAGCGGAGGGGGGTGAGCAATGACAGCAACTGACTCTGGCTTCTGTTCTCTGCCTCCTCCTGTACACTGAGGATGCTCCTCTGATATCTGAAAGTTTTTCAGTGCAGAGTGTAGGTACTTCTGAGTCCCTGCAGATTTCCAGTGTCCACAGCATGATGCCTTCTGATCTTTGCATGGGAGCTCTCTATCTCCCCAAAGTCCTTACCATCTTGCAAGGAGCTTTGGGTACTGATTGAGCTGATACTAGAATAAATAATAAGTGCTAGCCTAGTTCTCAGCTGCCAGCCTTCTTGGCAGTCTCTGTCAGACTGCAGTCATTTTATAAACCCTAGAGCAATAGATTATCCCCCGCAAACTGTAACGCCTTCTGTACCTTGGCACTATGTAAGGACTTTCACACAGCCTGTCTCCATCACTTTCAGTGTCCTGATCAAAGATTTCTGACTTATTTGAGCTAACTACCACTATTTTTTCCCTTTAGTGCTGCAGCAGTGTCAGCTCTGAGTGTTGATACAATGCTGGTCTGTTTGCCAATGGGCTCATATATCGTGCAGCTTCACCATTGAAATAAGGTGAATTTAGTTGAATTTTATGTATGGTGTGACCCAGAACCCACCAATTTTTTAAAATATACAGGGTCAGGGGGAGGAGATGTTTTGTGGACATCTATGTGCTGTGAATTCAGCTGTCTGAAAGGCCGAGCTTGTTAGAGATACTGCTGATAATTCTCTTGCTGTTCCCAGATCTTTGTGCTCTATGCTGTCAGCTCAAAACACCACATCCCACCACCCCCCTAAAACTCAGATATTTCTGGCAATGGGGCAAGAGCCAGCAGAAAGTGGGCTGCCAGAAGACAGCCTCCACTGGGAGGACCACACAAGGCTTGGGAAGGTTTGGGAAGCAGCTTTGGCCACATCAGTGAACAAGGGTGCCAGGGCTGAGGAAGGGCTGCACAATTAAAAGCTTCAGTAAAGGAGTATCAGGCCACTCTTGGGAGAAGAGTGTGATTAGGGCACAGGACACCAGGCTGGGCACTTGCTGACTGGTTTATCCTTTCCACGATCACATTAAAATAAGGTTGTGCTGTACCTATTGCTGTTTGTGCCAAGTGTCCAGCGGCAATAACAGCCACCAGGGCTCTGCTGTGCTCAGAGCTCTGCTAAAATGTAGTATAGGCTTGGGATTTTTTGAGGAAATTTATGTCCTTTTTAAAAAGGATCAGGCAACTAGTGAGATGGCAAACAATGCTGAGGAGGGCACATCCCCTGTCAGGCATCAGCTCAACGGCATAAATGTGAATAGCTAAGAACTCTCTTGATCCCAGCCCTAGTTTTAAACACACTACACACCTTCTTTATGGTGAATGGGATAAAGAGGTACAGCACTCCTTTTTGGTGTTATTTCTGCTACACTGGTATATTTACACTGTTAAAATGTCTTTGAGGTTAAGAAGAAATGAAAGTTAGAAGTGACTGGACCTTTGCACATCAAATAAGGAAGGCTTTGCCTCTATTGTTAAGCAAGCAGCCTCTGGTGTTAGACTGAGCAAGCTTGTGCATTCAGACTCAAGGACAAAACTCCAGTGCCAGGATTCCCTCTTGCTGCACTCAGACTGGGCCTTCTCTTTGCCCCTCATTAAATCCTCTCTTGTCCTTGGACACTTTGAAGAGAAAGGAACAGTGGTGCACGCACAGCCCTGGTGTATGAGCCATGATCAGGCTGTAGTGCTGAGCCACATTAGGGAGCTGGAACTTGTTGCCAAGAATTAAGAGCATTTAGTTTGAGTATATTGTTGCCTTACTAGTTTTTTTCCCCACAAGCTGCTGGGGACCTTCCTCGGCCCCTTTAAGAACCCCCTCACTGTGGAGCAGCTCCCGATCCCTTTGGCCAGACGTGGCAGGAATGGATGGGCCGTGTGCGGCGGGATCAATTGTAAAAAGTGGAATTAGTCATTCTAAATCATGCAGCTGTGGTCGAAGGGAGCTCTTCTAAAAATCATTAAACAATCATGTATTCCTATTGATTTATTCAAAATACCTTGAGGGAAAGCAGATTAAACACAAGGTAAAAGTAAACTAATGCAGATTAAATGGATGAAGGATGGGCCGATAGTTCCCTAGGTAGTTTTTTTACTAATGAGAGGAAAATTATATGTACACTATTACCAGTATAAAAGGGTCTATTAGAGGTCTTTTGCTTGACATATTTATGTATTTCAAATACTAAGTAGCACAGTGAATTAGGTTTACTCTGGACATTTGTTATTTTTATTGCATCTCCAAGTGATAAACAGGGCTTTCTCTCGAGGGCAGCACACTGCTTTTCTCAGGAGGCACAACCTTATCTGCATGGAAAAATGCTGAGATGACAATTGCATTTTGGATGACATTTATTAGCAATCCAAGTGCAGTTTTATGCCCACTTCTGAGGATCACAGCCAGTGTTTAAACTGAGGGGTGCAGGTACAGGTCAGTATTTGTAGCCAACATCACCCCATCTTCTTTCCATCTTCATCTTCCCATGCTGCTGCTTTTGAATGGCATTCATCCAGGAGCCGTGTGAGGAGTCAGGGGCACATTCACTGCTCCATTCACCTCTGTCATGCTCTTGCAGCAGTGCCCTGAAGACAGCAGCACTGCAGGGAAGATGATTTTGTTAAAATACAGTGGAGTTGTCATCTCAGATGTGCTTGCTCTGACTGCTGCTTGTGCTCAAGAGGAGCAGGTCCACACCCTGGAGACAGCCACATCCAACACAACTGGAAACAGGGCAATCGTACTTGATGCAATCAAGTTCCACTTCAGATTTAGGGCAAGAATCTTCACTTTTGGTTTATAAAAGTGCCTGAATGTGGTAGAATCAACCACATGGAGTATTAAATGCCAGGAGTCACTTTATAATTTTTTTTTTAGAAACTCAGAAACTGTAGCACTGCTTTCTCCTGCAGATAAGGACGGGGCTGGTGACCTCAACCTTCTTGCTTTACACAGTCTGCTTCTGGATTTTCTGCAATGACTCCAGTAAGCAGTGGTTTCCTAAAAGAGGTATCTCTGAGGAGATTAATATTGTATAGGAAATAATGTTGCTGTGTTGAGAGATTCATTTGCAAAGTCAAATTAACATTATTGGGAAAAATGAATATATGGCCTTTATTAAAGCGTATAGGGGATTACATTTTTGCCTATATATACGCAGAGTGGAATGTGAAGGAATCATAATTAAGTGGATTAGTTGTACACCTTATCTACTCTTGTAATTATTGCTCTTGTCAAATAATGTATCTAAACTAACCTACTAAACGAGACCTTCTCATGACAGACAGATAAAAAGTTCAAAAGCACATTGATGGATAATTTCCTTACATGCAGCACTTAATTAAAATATAGCTGGTAACCTGCAGGTATGAATTGACAGAACCTTAGGTTTAATATGTAATTTTTGCATAAACCACAAGCTATGGGCACTGTTATGGTCCTGTCAGTCAGTATAGAAATATTCACCCAACAGTTACTGAAGGAAGTGTGCGATACAAGAAGTTCTGAAGATGGGATACACAAAGTTCAGCTCGCTCCAGGAGTGGAAATGTTTGATTCCATTAAGCACTAATTACTCACCAGCACTGTTCTGGCCATGTGGTGATACTGAAGGTGACATTGGCATGTTTGGGAAGGTTCTCATGCTTCTGCCAGCAGGTACCTGTGCAGTGAGAGCAGGGTGCTGCAGCTCTGGCTGCTCTCCCTGCTGCTGGGGCTTGCATTCCTCCCACACCCAGTAATGCCTCCAGCACCTCCCAAGGCCATAATCTGTTCCCCAGAGGCATAAAGCAGTTTCCCCTGGTTGCAGAGCAGAAGGGAAGCACGAGCAGAATGTGATTTGGGGTTCTCATGTGCCTGTGACTCTGGATTTAACAGAAGTGATTAGATTGCTGATACCCACAAGGAAAGGGAGAGGTTGCCACCACACCAACCTTCTGGAGAGCTGAGTTCTGAGCTGCTGCAGCTTGTGGGCCATTGTGTTATGCCAAACTCAAGCTGACTCCTTAAAATTTAGAGCTGAAACTGGACATTTTTGAGTTGTTTCATGAGTGTTCAGTCATTTTTGTTGTGCAGGGTGATGCTTTATCAGACAGTCTGACACCCACTTTAGTCAACTCATTTTAATCTGGTTTAGTTTTCCCTTTCTTGCTTCCCAGGACAGCATAGCCAAGTCCTGTCCCTTAGTCACCAGAAACTGAAAGGTGAATCTCATTCTCTATTTCTATTATTTTTTTCACCTGAAAATACTTTTCTTCAAAATCATGTTGTCCATAAGGAGATCTGTAGCCTGTTAACAGCACGGGGGTTTTGTTTCTGTTCATTTCCAAGGCGTATCTAGTACTAGTGCATAGAAGCTGTGTACTAGTACATACTGAAAAACAATTTTTGTTTACATATGCAAATGCTCAGTGATTCTGGGCATTTAATGAACTGCAGAACATAAGAAGTCCCTCTTTTCATGGACCAGGGAGTGCCCACGGTGGAACTCTATGTGGGAGGAAGAGCAGTGGCAGCAGTGAGATGTAATGCCAAAATACCTCATGGCTTAAAACAAACATTCAGATAAGCTACATCTATTGCCAGGTAATAGAATAAAAAGGGAAACATCTTCACTGTGCAGCTGCAAGCAGTGAGCTGGCTGATAGGCCCTGGTCCCACCCTGCTCCACAGGAAAAACTCCAATTGATTGCGCATGTTTAGGTCCAGGTTTTCAGGAGAGTGCAGCCCTCCCCACTGGCTCAAAGAATCGACCCCATTCACAACTGTTCCTCTTCAGAGCTCTACTGTTCACCTTCTTGTGGAAGACCTTGGAGCTGAAGAATGAACTCTTTCAAATTTCTTTTCTTAAGAGCTGTTCCAGCATTACCTGAGGGGGAATTTGGAGGGGGAAGGGGGGATGTGTAATTTAACTTTTTTGGCCCCTGTGTTCAGAACAGCAGAATTCAGTTTGAAACACTTTCAGGTGTTGCTAACTATAGCTTTCTATCAAGTCTTATCAGTAGGATCTTCACCACTTAAATTCAACAGATATCACTTGATTTACTCTTTTTTTTTTATTTGGAGCTATGCATAGGGAAATTGAGATGATGGACTACAGGAACTCACCTACAAGAAGTTATAATTCTCTGAAGGGGACAGGTGAGAATGGGCATTACAATCATCTGCAGTAGATCTCAACCTGGTTCAAGACACACTCAGCTCAGCAAGGAGCAAAAGGAATAACATTTTGGAGACACCAACAGCAAGTAGAGTGTAGTGGCAGGCAGAAAGGAAAAGAAGTTCAGGATGCAATCCTGTCAAACATGAAAAAAATTGGCTTTCCTGGTGGAGAGGGAGGGGGTTCCTTGTGTTGCAACTCACATGTGGACAAAAAGCAGTTGCACCTGGCATGGGAAGGTTTGCCAAAAAAAAGCAAAATATTTTAAATTATTGACTTAATTATCTATTGAAAAAGGTTATTGTAGTCTAATTTTTAAAAAAAAAAAATAACTATAGTCTGATTTTTTTAAAATAAGTTATTGGTTTGTCAGATTGGAGATTTATTTCCCTTGGCTGTTTCAGGAGACTGTCTTGACTGCCAGTATCAGTTCAGCCTAGTTTTCTGTTCTGCAGGAAGATAAAACTGTAGAATTGTCAGACTTGATCAGAGCAGGCAGTCCATCTGATCAGCTACCCTGTCACCAGCTTACTTGAAAAATAAAGACAGGGTTTGTTTGTTTCTTTTTTTTTTTTTTTCTTTTGCTGCTCTTTAGCATCTTCAAAGCCTCTCTGCTCTATAAATCTTACCTTGCTGTTCAGGCTGCCTCTAGTCAGAGCAGAGGGAAAGAAATGTTTCCAGAAAACCAGTTCATCCCACCTTTGCTAGATATCAGTTCTTGGAGAGGAATTCAGTCCCAAAACCTGGCTTCAGAAGCATAATTAAAGTGATGATAGTTGCATTAGAGGAATGCAGGAGTAAATGTCAACAAAAGCTTGCCAAGTAACACTAAACAAAAAATAAGTACCAGTTTGAGGGAGAGGAAGGAGAAAAGCATCTGCAGTCAGAGCTTTATACTTTATACAAGTCTGTCTTGAATGATTTCTGAGTCAATAATAAATAGATATGATGAAATATAACCTGTCATCATGTTTGACTCACAAACTATCTTTCCATTCACATTTACATTTGGGAGGAAAAGACCTGCATTTCTCCCCTCTCCCTGTGTGTATGGGGCACCATTTCAGTTCTTTATTGGCATTGTGGTGATGCAGCCCATAAACAAAGCCAGTTATGAGCCTGTGAAAAGATGGAAATTCCATCTGTAGGTGAAGCTGTTGCAAGGCAGCTTCTAACAGGTGCATACTGAAAGTAGAGAGGAGCCTCAGGAATCTCAAGCAGAACAAACTTTTCCCTTCCTAACTTCACAAATGAGGAAGACGTGGAAGAGTAGAAAGGCTTTGTAGTAAGTTGGTAGTAATCCATTGGGTTTCTGTGATCTCCATGCTTACACAATGCACCGTAAGAGACATCAGCAAAAACCTGCATTGTAACAAGCTACAAGGCCTTGCTGTATCATACAAAAGTTCTCAGCTCTTGGTTCAGTGGTAGGAAAATAATAACCAGAATTACTTGGAGACTGACCGCCTGAGTGCCCCTTTAAACCATTCCTTCTCTGTTTGCAAGGTCTGCTATGAATCAAGATCTCAACAACTGCTGGATAGCCACCTAAGAAACAAAATACACATTTAATATAATCAGCATTAGATCTGTTTTAACATCAAGCAAGCAGCACTGCTGGCTTCTCTAGCTCAGCGTACAGTCATCGGAAGAAAGCTGCTATAGGGAGAATTATTAGGCTACTTGGAAAGTGAAATTTGATTTGTTGGGGGGTTTATGTTATCCAGCATTTAGGCAAGCAATAATTCTGGATGCCCATGAGCTGTCAGGCCAGGTCTTTTCCTGGAAAAATGCCAAGCAAAGCTCATATTCATGTTTTGATGACATGAAATGCTTTATGCTTTTATGCCTGAGGTCCGATGTTTGTCACAGCCTAGACAGCAGTGATGAAAAACATGGATCATGGGATTTTCATAAAGACTGGTGGTATTTGTCAGTCACTTGGACCCAGGAATTATTTGATGATGACCGGTTGATGTGCTAGCGTAAGTTGGTTTGATGCTTTTGAATTATTAAACATAGAAGGACAATTTAAAATATTTTCTTGCAAAATATGATAGGTTTGTCTGACTCAGTTTTTCAAATCAGGTATCTTGATATTATTTAGAGAAACATAGGTCATCATCTTCCCTATTGAATAAAACTGGAATTCTGTCTTTTTAAATTTAATTATGGCCAAGCCATGACTTTTTGCTGTTTATGAGAAACAAGCAGACTTGTGTAAAATAACTATTGCCAATGAACTATGTTACCTGGCAGCACTGAACACACTGAGTGGATTAAAACTGAAAGTCTGTCATGATCTCTGTGACTGACAATATCTCACTTCCTTCTCTTGGCTCCTTTTGATATGCAAGAAATACCAGTACTGGGGATCATTCTGCCAGCTGGGAATCTGTCCTGCAGCTTCAATGCCTGAGAGCTGTGTTAGGCATACACCATTCTGCACTCCACCTTCCTTGGGAGCAAAATAAAATTAAGCATAATGCAAGGTCTGTTTAACTACAAAATTTGCAAAATGAGACTCACTGATGCAAATCATGACCCAGAGCCCCTGAGTGTGTGAGGATATTCTCAGCTGATTTCAATGAATTTTGGATAAGGCCATCCTGAGCTGTATGGTTTTAACTGCACTCACAATTATCATATATATTCATGTTTATGTAAGCTTTTCTCCCTTCCACACAGTCTATTTTTCCATCCTGCTCTGTTTCTGTATCAGCTTCTGAGGTCCCTGTTCATTTTCCAGCTTAGCAATGATGCCACCTGTGCACAGATAAGGGTCTCACCTGGGTTGCAAACCACAAACAAAATCCAGCCAGCGTGAAAAACAAAACTTGCTTTCAGACACAAACACCTTCAGCAATGACAAAGGAAATACTGAAAAATTACTGGTGAGGCAAATTGCTTCTTGGATGAAGTGCTCTTACTTGTGAGCACTTTTCCAAATTCATCTCGTGCCTTATGTCTGAAGCACAGACAAGCATGTAAGAGGTCTTGCTATTTGACAGAGACAGAATTCTTTATGTTTGCCTTCAGTTCACATAATATCTTTAATTTTCTTCCCTTCACATTAATTCAGCTTGCAAAATTTGTTATGCAGATGCAATGCAAACCACTGCAGCACAGACCAAGCTGAGCAAAAGTTCCAGCCAGAACCGAGTTATATTCTTCATTCTCAATCACAAAACTGTACAGAAAAACCTCCAAACCCACCCTGACTCTGCCAGGTGAGCTGTGACAGATCTGATTTCACAACCTGAAGAGGTCACTGCCCTTCCACCAGGAGCATCTGCCCCAGCTGAGTTACCAGAGGCAGCCTGTTCTCCCAGGAACAGGGGTCACAGTGAGGTGAAGATGGCTTGTGCTGGAATGCCTGACTCATTCTCCCTCTCCTCTGCCCACATGCAGGATGTTTCCCTGAGAACAGACACAAGGGATATTTGCTGTCATTTGAAGAGAGGGGCACTTCACTGGCCCTTATTTTCCTCTGTGTTGGCCAACTCTTGTGAAAAGTCAAGACAAGCAATTGCTGTAAGATGTCACAGGCTGTTCTCCTCACCTGCACTGTATTCAAATAGGGAAACAACTCTCATCATCTGTCCAGCACACGAAAAATATTATGAAAATTTGCAAGTGATTAGAAATCAGAAGAGGGAATGGTGAGGACTGTAGACAGCTCAAGAAAATTCAGTTCTGTTTTAGCAAGGCTATATGTTTTTATGTTCATTAAGTTTTAACACCTCCCAGTCTCACCTCAGCAGATTTCATTTTCTTGGAATAAATTGTTAACATTTGTATAACTTTGATATGATGATTTTGGAGACTCTTTGAGAGATGGTTTTGCTTCAAAGCTCAAACAAAAGTGTTTGAGAGAATTTTTGGCTCAGAACATGGGTTTGTTTTTGTTTTTTTTTTTAATTGAATGTGCCTGCTGAGAACTCTGGCTTCCTGTACACAAACAAAATTATGAGACACACAAGCTTTCCAAATCTCTCAGTATTCTCACCATTATCCAACTGGCACTCCTGAGGAGGAGGGTCTGATCATTTTGTGTTCACATACAGGAAAACAGACTGAAGAAGAAAACTAGACAAAGCTCAGGTAGTTCTTAACTAGAGAGTGTTGTCTTGTTATTGTTTCTCTCTCTGCCTCTTGCTCTTACCAATATTTTTACTCAGCTTGAATGCTGCATCTGAGTGTTTGGCTTTCAGAAAGCCCAACCATAACATCAGTTAGAGCTTTTTCAAGTAAAATCCACTATCCCTTGGCCACCAAAATTACATGGGAGACAGAGGATGCAGTATAGGAATTATATTTTGCTGTGAGAGAAACAGAAGCCGTGTTCTTTACTACCTGTGAATTTAGTTCCTTGAGTCACTGGGGGAAAAAGAAAGTGGATCTTTGAATCTGTACTGTAGTTCATCAAAACATACGGCTCTGTTTTAGAAAATTAAATAAACTTTCCATTTCTTACTGGAAAGGGATCAACACCCATAGGACCACCCTTGAGTGGTCGAAAATGGGAAGAAAGGACCAAACTCACTTCAGATTGATACCTACTTGTCTGCATGAAAAACAACCAAGGAGACATAAGGTGATATAAATAAACTGTTACCATTTATCCACAAGCATAACGGATGCAACAAACTGAAAACACAGTGAAAATGAGCTGGATCCAGCTGAAAATGCAGCAATATTCCTGCTGATGAGGAAGAACCTCAGAAATGGGAGTGTATCCTGAAATGTCTTGTTGAGAGCATTGCTTGAAGCCGGTGTTGTAGGCAATGCTAGAGATATTCCATGTTATCAGGAGCTTTGTGGCTTTGCTTTTTCCTACTTTGATTCCCCACTCACGCTTTACCTTATTCTAGTCATCATGTGTCCAGCCATTACTAGCACTGAGAAACACTGTCAGACTCTTTTCTTCCAGCCAGCACCCAAATCCTTTCCCTGCTTTTCTCTCCCAGGCTCAATTCCCTGCAGGGTTTGGAACAAACCACTTGCAGACCAAGGGAACACAGTATTGCTGTTCAAGGAAACATCAAAGCTACACACTTGGCTCTCTTCCTTGCCTTTCTTTTCTCCCTGCCTTACATGTATAAAACAAGTCAGTCTCCCAGCTCTTTGTGACGAGGATTAGGTGTAATAATAAGTGTCAATGTTATGCCAGAAGATGGGGGTGCAGTGCTGGGGTCCTTCAATCCATCAGAATGCTGATTAGCAGTAGTGAGCTAATTGGCTTAATTTCAGTTTGTGTTTCCTGTCACTTGCATATTAAAAAAGATGTAAGGGCACTGTGCTGGTTTTATTAGTAATCATAATTTTATTGTATTTCACTAGACTGTTCCCTCAGATTTTTAGATACCTGACCAAAATCTGAATGTGAAATGAGGTGAAACAAGCCTTGGTGTGGGCTCTATGTACATAGGAGAAAAGCAGAAGAGCCACATGACTAAAGTCTGAGTTACCAATGCAGTCATTATTTCCTGATGGAAAACATATTCTTAAAACTGTTTTCAGAGAAAAAAATTGAAAATACTGTGCAACTGTCCACAGTAGTTAGAAATGTGAGTGCTTGTTGGAGCAAAAGGAGCTTGAGAGATTACAAAATTCCTGCTCATACATTCAGTATTTTGGTCCTAGCACACACACACACACACACACACACACACACACGCATCTGCAAGCAGAAAAGATGTAATATGTCAGAGAAGCTCTCGCTGTTTGCCAGAGGTCTTAAGAGGATCTTCTATTTCATTCGGTAGTAATGCCCTTTTTGTTGACAAAAGTAAATTGATGACAGGCAAGAGGGAAGCATTTGGTGGAAAAATTCTGTTGACCCTTCTCAGATTGAATTTGACCACAGAACAGGATACCAGCAGTTGCAGAAATGATAGATTTTTGTAATGACCGGCAGAATGGCCTTTTGGCATGTTTAAATGGCAATAAATTTCACTAGGAAGAGGGCAATTTAACTGCTTTAGGGCAGTGAGGATACTCTTTGTTTGAGGTGTAAATAAATTGCGGTTCATTAACAGTGCACATATTACATTCATGGTGTAACTCTAAAGCAGGGGATGTTAATATTTAATTTAATTTAAGCAGGTATACTTTGACTGTTCGAGGCTTGGGCTTGTTGGCGTTTTTTTCACCTTGGGTAAAAATTTTTCGGGGCACTTCAACCTCCCAAGGCCCATCTGTGCACAGCTTTAGTAATGGCACATAAAGTAGGGTGCACAACAGAGTAAAACTGCTTGGCATGACTTTTCCAGCCCGTGTAATTAACTGAGCCAATTGGTAACAATTTACACCAGCAAAGCCTCCAGCTTGTGGTGCGTGGTGTTAAGTGCTAATTTAGTGTGGGGAGGCAAAATGTTGTTGGGAAGACTGGTGCAAACCAAAGGAAAGGCACTGAATTCAGCTGTTGGTGGCAGGACCACTGTGACATTATTGCTAGCAGGATTTATTTCTCATCTTTTACCTTGACTCTGAAATTCCCTGTGTCCCTCACTCATTATTTTGGCACAGCTCCTTGCTGAACTCTGCTATTCAGGGAAGGAGGGGGGGCAGGGAGGAGACATACCCAATACAGTTTGACATTTCCTCAAAAAGATTGTATTAAAATCCACTTACATTTAGAGCGCACTCTCATTTTGGAATGCTAATAAGCCATCGTTTCATCAAGGTAAAGGGAGCAAAATCTAATCAAGCCAAAGACCAGCTCGCCTTGCTGTTGACTGTGTTCCTGAAACATCATTTTAAAAGGTTGCTTTGAAGCATAGCTAAAAATGACAGACTTATCAAAAGTTTATAAATAACCATATCACTTGGCTACTTACCTCTGGCTGTAATAAGTGAGCCTTATTTCTTTATTAAAGATTTTGGGGGCTACAAGCTCATATCCATGCTGGTGTTTACTCCAGTGGGCAACCATCTCTCGGGATCATATTCAAGTGATGGGAAGGCAAGAAGTTTTCTCTAGTTCTTGGCCATTATCTCCAATAACAGAGGCTTGGCCATGACTTGTCTTTTGGCTTTGGAAAACAAGGAATTCCTTGTTGAGAATATTTCATGTGTTTCTATGTGTAGGCACCTACAAAGTCATAAGGGGATCGTTCAAGCTCTCCGCCTTCTTGTGAGCTTCCACCACTGTCCTGCAGGTTGCTTGTTAAGATGCTCAGTGGCTGCTAAGCACCAGTTTAAGGAGAGAGCACCTCCAAAAAGTTTCCCAGGGGTGATGCTGGTTTCTGTGCACACTAGTGGAGAGAGGGATTTGGGAGGGGAAGTTAAATTAGTCTCACCAGCTTACAACAGTGAAGCTGATTTTCTTTGTGTGTTTTCTCTTTGGAAGCCTTTTCACCCTCCTCCCTGTATTTAATGTTTCACATCTACAACCAATCAAACTATTTTACCATTTTCACCCAGTGATTAAAGTCTGAGGCTGAAGGTTGCATTTAAACCAACTGCAGTTACAGGGCTCACACAAGTTCCTTTTAGTTCCAGGGAATAAAATAACATTATTGGCAATACATTCTTCTGGTTGTTCCTTTTGTGCCCATTTAAGGTTCATACCCTCTAGAAAGTTGAAATTGCTATTTTTTATTACAATAGCATATTGTTGAAATGCTATTAGTGCATGTTGAAAGAGAAAGAAGCACAGCATCCTGCATTGCTCTGGATTTGAAAGGAGAGAATAACAGTATCAATTTCTTAAGGCTTTTTGATAGACCGAAGAGTAGGACAGGAAACCATTCTGTAGTTGGTGCCTCTCCTGACTCTATTCCATCACCCACTCAAGCTTATATTTTATTATTTATTATTTGTATTAATGATTATTTATATTCACTATCTTTTACACTTATTGTTTATTTATGGTTATAACACACTCATCATACAATATTAACCAACCTATAACACTGTCATTGACAGCCGTTTTTTTCATTATCCTTCATGAATATTTCAGTGTAGTCTGCCCAATTCTTCTATTTTAGAAAAGCATTCAAAAGGGCCATGTTGGGAGGTCCTGTGAATACCAAAGTGTACTTCCAAATGCCATTCATTACATCTCCTTGGGCTGATTTAGATTTGTGTTACGGCAAATGTGTACTGATAGGAAGAGTCAGCCAGACATGTATAATGATGATGCTACTGAATAGTCTATGCTGTAAATACCTTCAGCTCTCAGGTTTTGATTTCCCAAACAGAAGTCTCCCTTTCCTTTCCTTTCCTTTCCTTTCCTTTCCTTTCCTTTCCTTTCCTTTCCTTTCCTTTCCTTTCCTTTCCTTTCCTTTCCTTTCCTTTCCTTTCCTTTTTCCTTTCCTTTCCTTTCCTTTCCTTTCCTTTCCCTTTCCTTTCCTTCCTTCCTTTCCTTTCCTTTCCTTTCCTTTCCTTTCCTTCCTTTCCTTTCCTTCCTTTCCTTTCCTTTCCTTTCCTTTCCTTCCTTTTCCTCTGCTATCCTCTTCTGTTCTGTTCTGTGCTCTCCTCTCCTCTCCTCTCCTCTCCTCTCCTCTCCTCTCCTCTCCTCTCCTCTCCTTTTTTTAATTTTAGGAAAAGAATTAAATATTTCATTTTAGAACTGAATTTCCTAACAAGTTTCATATGTCAAATTATCTCTCATCCACTTTTACACTTCCTTCACCCCTAGGACCAGAAGGGTTTTGCTGGATGAAACTTACAGGGTGTAGTATCCTGACAATGCAAGAAGACTGGGGAAAGCTATGCAAAAGGCAATTTAGAGACATGCTAACCCCTTTATGCTGGAAGCTGGATAATACCTGAGGCAGGAGACTGTCTCTTCCAGGCCTCTTAATCCCTTGTCCGGAGTGCAGAGTAATTTCTATCCCAGTGCACAGCAATACAGAAAAACAGCTCTAGTGGCTGCAGTTACCTGCAGTGCAATCCTGCTTTATCAAGTTACATGTTATCACAATGACTCATTGACCAAAAGGTTTTCAGATCTCGTCTTGCAGTTGGAGGAGCAAAGTTGTTAAGAGGTTTTTTTCTCTTTCCCCAAATCTACTCTTGTGCTGGCTACAACATAAAGAATCCCCTAAATTACCCAAACTTCTCCTGGCTAGAAAACCTTTTCCCTGCTACTCTCAGACAGAGCTGTCATCCCACAAGTTTTTGAGCAGGGATCATGGTCAAGACAGGCTCAACTCTTTCTTGGGAGATTCCCAACCCTAAGCACAAAGTATCCCTTCTTCTCTGATGATTCCTATTGAGCTGTAGCAGCCCCTGTAATGATTAAGCCTCTCTCCAGTAAAATACTCTGCTTCCATTATTATGGCACCATGAGCTAACCACTGGGGGTGGGATCCTGTGGGGAGATGGGACTCTGGCCTCATACTCTTCACACTGGTGCTCATATGGATTTTACTGGGAGCAGGCTTTTGGCTGCTGTGGGAATGAGGGGGGAGCGCGGGACCATCCTCAAGGCCCTTTGAAAACACGCCATGGTCAGAGCACACCAGGCAGATCGGCACGACAGACCAGATGTGTGTTTTGCAAATTAATGAAATGCCTTTTGAAATGCTTTTAAGTAAATGAGAGTTAAATTCACCCTAATTGCATTAACCTCTATGGAGAGCAGTTTCCATTCAGGGTCACGTCCGCCTGGGTTTCAGACACGTTCAGCACCTCGCAAACCAGGCTCCTCTCTATGCAGGGAAGGGAGGGTGGATACAGGGGTGCCTGAGCAGAGCCTAGGACCCTTCAGGTGTGGAGGGACAGTCCTGGGCACTCACTGGAGTAAATGGGAGGTCATTTTTTGCCTGCCAGCAGATTTGATTCTTGTGGGAGCAGAGCAGGTGCCGGGCCCAGCCCCATGAGATGCTTGGTGTGCTGTTGTGGGCAGGGGTAGGGGTGGAAGGTGAGAACACCGACTGGGCAGTGCTGAGCATCCTCCAGGAACCAGCACCTGCAGACTTCATGGGAACAGGGAGGCAGGCAGGGACACGGGGAGAGTGAGGGCGAAGTGCTAGACAGCTTCTCCATCACCAGGGCCGCCGCTTTCATCTTCGTCGTGGTCCGCTCTCTTTTTTCAGATGGCACTTTGACAGAAGATTAATTCAAGTCAGCTGCTGAAAATAATTATTGCATTATGGGAGCAGTAATCATTATTTAGAACATGATTAAATATGTCTGCGTCTATTGACTCTGCCTATGATTTATGTATTTGTTTAGTCAATAGTCTAATGTAAATGATGTAATTAATTATAGATGGTGGTGTCAGGTCATTGGTAAAAACAATCTGATGAGAACAAGGGCTCTGTTTTTTCCTGACAGATGCAGAGGGAGGGCGGGAGGGATGGGCAGAGTTGAGGGAATTCCAGGGGAACTTTTTCATGTGTGAATGGCGGCTGGGATCTCAATTTGCATGTTGTCTTTCTCTTGTTCAGCATTCGTTTAGAAATTGAAATAACTTGTTAAGCAAAGGGGAAGGGAACACATGATTGCAAAGAGGACACCTGGGAGTAGTGACGGCGCACAGCTAAAGAGCCAGCTGCTCCCTAACACGAGAGAGCGTGCCACTATCATTTACCGCTTCATAAAATTAAGTGTTTTCCAAATTAAATCAGTAGGCAGCATGCAGGAAGACCTACTATCTCTAATAACAATTTTTCAATCAATATCGGGGGCCCGGCTGATCTGGAATCAGAGCGGAGGAGTCTGGGATTGGCCGGGGGGGAGCAGGGAGACAAGGAGAGGAGGAGGTTGGGGGGGATGCTCAAGTACCGCAGCTTTCAATCAAAGCAAAAGTTAAAAAAAATATATATGCATGGTGGATTCTCCATCACTGTGAGTCTATTCCCCATAGATTTTTCTCTTAACTGATAATTCGGTCAGTCACATTCCTCAGAGGGAGGTCACGGGTCACCCCAGCCCCTGTCAGGCCTCAGAGAAACCATTTCCATTTTAATGCCACAGCTATAATCTATCAAAGATGTGATGTACAAGATACAATGAATTTAAGTGGTCTTCATATATCACTGAGCTTTCATGCCTTCACCTGGGTAATAGTCTGAATTACTCTCCCTACCTCACAATCTGTCACCCCCAGTAAAATAACTGCCACGCGGGTGTTAATGGCAGGTTTGTCCAAATTGGGGCCGTGGTAGCCCAAGGCATTACACATCATAAACTTTAGCATTCAGTGCTTAGCCTGGCGGTGTCAGCAATTGAAAATTATTCTGTAAATACTTCCGTGGCGCTGCTCTGCTCATGTTTTTATTTATGGCAGCTAAAACAAGCGCAGAGGGACGGTGCAGAGCACAGCTCCTGGTGCCACTGCACACCTACCCACACAGGCAGCTGTGACAAAGCTCTGACCACCCAACACTGGAAATTTTGCAGCAGCAACCCACTGGTGGACCTAGACATAGGTGGGCTGATAGGTTCTGCAGCAGTTAGACCACAGCAAGGATGGATTATTTATCAGTATCCAGTGGCAGAGTCATCTGTGTCCGTACCAGCTAATGCTTGCAGGTTAAACGGAACAAATCTGTTTGTCCTTCCATAAGAAAACACTCTGGGGGCATTTCTGGAGCTCCTGGGTTGCCCAGTCTCATTTGTGACTATGCAGAAAGTCATGAGCCCAAAATCCATTCTTGTGTTCTCAGGTCTCAGGGACGTCTCCTGTGTCACAGCTATGGTAGTGATTGCAATTGCTGGTGTAATTATGTCTGTAGGAATATGGATTTCTTGTTTTCCTTTAAATGAGCTCCTACACTAATGCATGGTTCCAGCTAAGCAAGCTTCTTTCCCTACACCAGGCTGCACGAGGAATGTTCACTTGAACATCAAGTGACACCTACCCACTGACAATAAATTATATTTTAAAAAATAAATCTATCCCATTAAATCATACAAGGCCAAGCTAGGCCTATAAATCAGAGCAGTTGTGGAGGAAGGAATGGGAGAGGAGGTCTGAAGAAGCACAGAGTCTTAGATAGGCCACCCAAAGCTTTTCTACTGCCAAAGCTGTCCTGTGGTGAAGGCTTAGGTGGTGCTTCATTTGGAAACAGGTAGAGGAAGAGGCCAGCAAAGTACTTGGGGCTGGGCAGGAGGGAATGCAGGGCCCTGGCAGCTGTGGAAATGCCTCTGCCCTGTCTCTGTGCAAACACTGCGCTTGACTCACCTCCACAGTGAAGCCTGGGCCCGACACAAGTCCCATAACATGAGTGCATCCACTTTGGAGGATACAAGTGTGGATTTTTTATCTTGTCTTTTAGCTCTCTGTTGTATGAAGCTCAGAGAGTAATGTTAGGTGTGCCAATGAACACAGTCATGCTCTCATCTGGTCTGTACTCTGAATATGGGCTGTTGTCCTTTAACGTGCCTGAGTGCTATGTAGAATTAGAAGAATTCTTTCCTACTTCAGTTATTTTTTTACTGTAAATTAAAATAACGTTGCTGTTGCCTGATAATGTGGTATGAATTCCCTACCCTGATCTAGTCATGTCAAATCCTATTTATTCCTACGGCAGATGTAGCTGGTTTGGCACGTGCAGTCAGTAATAGACTTCCTTTAAATTACAGCTCTTGCCCATAGGTTTATTGTTGTGTTTGTTTACAAATAGCAGGTTAAAAGTTTCTGAGTACTCTTGGCAGCTATTGTCTTTAGTTTGAGATTGTCACCAAAGTCGTTCACACCCTGGCAAACATGAAAACCAGCTGAGGTTGTCCAGCACTCAGCCTGTGAAGGTTGTGCCTGCAGTAAATACCCAGGTTGACAAAGGCGACGTGCGCAGTGATAAAGTGCGAAACTCCCAGGCAAACTTTTTCCTGTGGGAAAAACCCCTTACCTTGTAAAAACTAACACAATGAGCATGGTTCTTCTTTGACCCTGGTGTTTGCTCACTTCAGAAGGCACAAAGCTCTCCTCAGCCTTTCAGGGTCAAATCGGGCAATAAAAACCTGACTGCACACTAGGGTTTCAGCCCTGCTCCTTGTGCTTATTGCAGCCCTACAACCTGTCTCCTACTATCCTGACATTAATGCAGCCCAGAAAATATGTACGAAGTTTTATATTGTCCCAGATATTTCCAGAATATTTTTCAAGGCATAAAAAATGCTCCACTGTCTCCTATAATGTAGCATGCACAGTGTTAAGTGCAACACCAAAGAAGTGTCTACGCAAAAGATATTTTGCATGATCTTTTTAAACGAAGAAAACAATACATCCTTTGGCTGTCCTAGCTGAAGTATATGCTTGATTTTTTAAGCACATCTTGGAGTGCTTTCCTAAATCAGGATCTTGATTTCCAGCATTGGATATAATTTAAAATAAATCAAAATCTTTTCTCTTTCGACATACTATGCTGATCTATGGCTTGGCTTTCGTTTTGTCCTGTTAAATAGAAACCCACTTCATCATGAAATATATCCCTCATACTTTCTCCTACATAGTGAGAGAAAAGCATTGATAAACATCAAGTGCCAGCCATTTCTCAAAAGCTTCCTGCAGGTCTCAGGGAAGGAGAAGGAAAACAAATGCTGTGCAAGTGCCGCTTGTTCAGCTATAAGGTGACTAGAGGAAGGGGTAGATGGGAGTGAACATTGGAGGGGACAGATTTTGGCAAGCTGTGCCTCTGGCTGTCTTACATCCAGCTTGTAATAGGCTGTGGGAAAAAATCATTTGACTTCAGTTCAGGTAGAGATGGAATAAAGCTGGTGTCTCTCATGTATAACCATATTGTTTTTTAAAGTGTGGGGCTTCAGACAAAATACTACATTTCCCCAGCACTCGTCCTGAGAGGGCAATGGGCTTGTTCAATAGTCTCTTGTTGCACTAACTAAAACTTAGAATTTCCCACGGAATTTCAGGTACAACTTGTTTCTTTGGAAGCTTTTAGGAAATAGAGCTAAGTCAGCTTCAGTCAAGGTAGGAGGCAGGATAACATGGGCTGAGAGTGGGAACAGTACAGCAAACCAGAGCTGTCTGTCTGTGTCCTCTCCAAATCTGCTGCACTTGGCTCCTGTCTAATCCTTTTGCGTCCCAAACATTGGATTTTTAGACACTGAAATTTGCTGCCCGCTGTGCAACAGAGGAGAGCTGTTTGAGCTAAAGAACAATATTGGCAGAAGAACAAATGGCTTTGAACTGACTGTGAATAAATTTAAGCAATTGCATTATTTCTAACCAGCAGAGGAGCCAAGCTCTGGAAGAGACATCTTAGAGGAAAAGAAGGAACTGAGCCCTGGCCAGCTTTAAGATGAAGCTTGATGGGTTTATGAAGATAATTATATGACAGAGTCCTCCACATCCCTCTGAATAACTGCAGGCTGGGTTCCTGGACCCGGCTGCCTCTTCCAGCCTGAAGCACACACACAGGGAAAATTGATGGGGTCTGTAGGTGAGGTGTGACATTCCTGTTGGCGCTCCCAAGGGCTTTCACAGGAGGGTTGCAGGAAAGCCCTGTTTCTTTCAATCCTGCTTTCCTTTTCCCTTTTCTTGCTCAGGAGATGAGCCTTATGGATTCCTTGGAGTTATCTTGCATTAGCTGCACAAACATGTGGACTGTGACTTGTGAACAGGGCCCTGTTAACCCAGGCCTCCCAACTCTGTCTTCCCCAGCTGACAGGGAGATGTACTGGCCGTGCAAGGTGACCCTGACACTGTGATTTCTGGGGGAAAAGCCTCTGGGATCCCTTCTCACAGCAACTGAAAAAGCTGACAGGGCTGCCCAGAGGTCCTGCCCCATCTGACTGGGATTGTACCACCATCAGAGACATGGTTTGCACCTCTGGGGCTCTATCTTCGGTCAAGGTAGCATTATTCCCTTCTGTTTTCCTTCATCCCAGCCTTTTTAATTGGGTGAACAAGGTCACTTGTACTTCCTGGAAGAACGACAGCCACACTCAAAGCAGGAGTTTGTAGTTTGGGTTTGCATTGGCAATCAAGTGCCTGAAGGCTGACAGGACCCTGTTGCCATCACTGGTAGAAATCAGACAGTGCCTTCATTTTCATCCCTAATTATGGGAATTTTGGTAACTTGGGAGAGATCCATGGGACAGCATCACTACAGGGAGTGAATAGATGGTAGCCCTGAGGCATCAAACACCCCAAATTGTAGGATTCAACATTAAATCTCGAATGTTGTCTGCTTATTTACCTTGCAGGTGCTAAAATTCCTGCTCCTCATCACTGAAGACATTTCACAGTGTGTGGACAGGACTGTGGAGCTCCAAGGGCCCATGTTTTTCAAAAGATCAGTGCACACTGGGAGCTTCCCCTTTGCCTTTTTGCCAGCCAGGCTCTGCCAAGATGCATCAGCACCATGGAGGAAGCCTGGGAGAGATCAGAAATGATGAGGCAGCAAAAATATAAATATGAAGAAATTAGACCAAGCTGCTGATAAAGAAACAAATTTCATTTTCCCCAAGTAAGGGACATTTTTATTAGGAGTTTAGTACTTTGATAGGGTGCAGATATACAGCATATCTGCTCTTTCCCAGAATTTCACCCTCAGTTCAGATGAGAATTTACCCATAAAGCTCCAGTAATGTTTTTCTTCTACTAGTGACACTTAACAAAATAATTAGGCAATTAATTGCCTAACTCCACAAGGAGCAGCAATTATTTCTTCTACTTAAAACATATAAAAAGCTGTGTCATTTATTGATAGAGAGACGCATAATATTCCATGGCAGAACAGCCCTCTGGAGACATTACTCTATATGCTGCAAATGCATTTTGAGAATAATAAACAAAACTCAGCTAAATCTTAAATAGGCTCATTCCTGTATTTAAAAAATACTACCATTCATTAGAATTATTTATTGTTTATCAGTGCACAGACGACCACAGCCCAGCAAGAACGACTCGGCCTGTACCCCTAGGAATTTACAGCTGCAAACTCTGTTCTCATACCAATACCGGCACAGCTGAACTCACACGAGCTCTGATTCAGCAAAGGGCATGAGCGTGTGCCTGGCTTTAGGGAAGGCAGCATGCTCCCAGAAGCCCAAACACATATTTCAAGAAGCTTGCTAAGTCCAAGCCTTCAGTACTCCTTCCCCAGATACAGATGAGAAAATATGTGAACACCAGGCCTCCCAGCCAGCAAAAGTGGTCACAGGTGCCTAACTATTTTAATTCAGGGTTTTAATTACAGTATTAATGCTCATTTTCAGACCAAGAGTTTGGCAAAGGTGAGAGTGAAGGTGGTACCAGTGCTGTTGGTTTGCTTACTTTCAAGTACTGCCTGTGACTGCTGAATGGAGTCAGCTGTGAGGTTTTCATTTATGCATTATACAGCAGGTGCTATCCTGGTTTTGTTGTTGCAAGTAGATGGACATAAATTCCTTGTAAACGACACATACCAGTTTAAAGCCCCTGTACAATTTAGTGTTATGTTTCATGGGTAGATTCTCTGGGGTTTGCTGCTTAATTCAGTCTATATGGTCTTTAACCTAGCAGTGGCTGAGGATGAAATATTTTGGGTTAAGGTACTGCTGTTATCAATATATTCAAGATACTGGCTGTATTGATGGGCAAACTCATCCAAGATCAAGTGAAAACAATCTACATTCTGAAAAAGACTTGGACTTATCACTTCCCAGAAAAGGAGAAATGCCATCACTGTGGGCCTGCCTGTGCTCATGCAGTGCCAGTGCACATGTAAGACAGAAAAAAAAACCCCAAACTCCCAGCTGGTGGCACATCCGAGTGTTGGGGCTGGGTGGAAGAGGCACTAGGTGGAAGAGCTGTGTGGCTAGCAGGCTTGGAAGTAATTTAATTATGGGCTGGTTTTTGCTTTGCAAGAAAACCACCAGAAAGGCCAGTGTTGTCATAACATGCTGCAGCAATGTTCTTTGCATGCTGCATTTTTATATTTCATTTTGAAATTAAACTCTTAGGTTGGGGGGAGTGGTTTATTCTATTTCAACATACTTTACAATAAGACACTGAGCTTTTAAAATGCAAGCTGGAATGTTACTTGGCCAGTTGATCGAAATGTCAGTTTGTCAGAAGTGAAACGTTTTGATTAGATCGTCCTTAAAATCATTATTCTGGAGCTTTATTTTGCAAAGAATTTGGCAGCACTTCCTCCTCTGTGAAGCTAAACCAAATATTGAAACCGCAGAGCCTTTGCAAAGTGTACGTCTGTCTCCGTGCAACTCCGACAGATACACAGCTATTCTTTTCCCTTTCTTCCCAGATAAAGAGGAATTTTATTTTAAACATGGGCTTTTTAATGCCTGAGAAAATAGGGCAGTCACAGAACCATGGCTTTAAACAAACTTTATTTGGGCGCTTGACTGACTGGCAATTGTGGGCAATCATTTTAGCTGTCACAAGGCCCAGAGAAATGTGGGAGAGCTCTTCCATGAAATGTTTATATTTCATAAACAAAATGATGTGCTTAGCAGTCAGAGTGATGGGAGGGTTCCGGCTAATGCATTTTCCAATGTGTGAGGCAGATTATTAATGCGCTCCAGTAGCTGTTAATTTCAGTTTGCCGGAATGATTTATGGGGAGGTAAAGGAGAGAGACATAATCTAATTGAGATCAGAATCACTGTTCTAGTAGAGGAGCACCAGCATGGACCCCGGCCACAGCAGAATGATTAATATCTAATAAGCAAATAATCCGTTAAATTATTATAAACATTACTTTTGACAACTCTTTTGTTGCCGGGGGAGAAAGCGAAATGAGCAAGGAAGACAAACAAAACCCCGGGTAAATTTCTCAGGTGTTTCTCTTCCGCTGCGTAAAAATAAAGGTTTGATGCTGAGCAAAAAGAAAACAGCAGGTTAGGAGGGAGCGTGCTCCCTGATCAATTGTAAATCAGTGGGGGAAGCATTGATGCTCTAATATGAACAACAGTTGAACGATCAGAAGGAAATCTATCTTGCAAGGGAGGAGAGAGGCCGGGAAAACTCCCGCATTGCCGGCACAATGCAGCAGCCGGCAGCTCCCCGGTCATTCCTGCCCTCCTTAGTATGTCCTGCCTGCAGCCCTGCCTGCACTGCCCTTTGTCTTTGCGAGAGCACTCAGCATCTCTCCCTGGCAAGCTCCCAAAAGGGGCTGATGGCCGTGCTGATGTCCCTCCTCTCCAGTGCCCTGTCGTCATTTTTGCATTTGTCAGGGGTTTTGCATTTAGTTTTCCTTACCCAGCAGGTGACTTAGGATAAGGATTTAGTCCTTTACCAGAGGCACACAGGGAGCCAGCATGAATAATTTTGGCTATGTGGAGGGTGTTGGTGGTGTTTCTGTGGGTATGTGTGGGCGTCAAAATCATGTTAAAAAATAATTCGAGGAAGCCCGAAGAATGTGATAGAGAGCAGCACAAAGCATTGGGCAAAATACTTTGCTCCTCGGTTTTTCTTCCAGAAGGAGTGTTTGCAGGAGTAAATATTACATGTAAAATATGCACCAGGCCTTTCTTCAGTTTCTCTGCACTGTGGGGTGTTGAAAGTGTATTTTGAATTAGTCAAACCCATGGGACTTTATTTTTCATCAGGTGATAAATGATCCATCAAAAGTCTTGGGTGGTTGAACATAATGTTTCTCTTGACCAAAAATTAGGTATTTCATTCATTTTAATCAACTAATCAATTTTTTAATCAAATGAAATAAGTTTTAAATAAATAAATGCTTCCAATAAAAAAAAAAATATGAGCACATTGAAAATATCAACCAAACATTAACCAATTTCTTTCTGTGAGTGTGAGGACGTACATTGATTTCAATAAGATCTGGCTTTACTTGGATATCTTTGCCTTTTCTCCCTCATCCCACCCCACTTGCCTATGCCCTGGTCAGGAGAGTTTAGACCTGGACAGCAAGTGAACAAAGCTGCAAATCTGCTGCCAGGGCTGTGGGCTCTGCTCTCCAATACCCAAGGCAAGCCCTGGGAGGAGCAGAGGAGGACGCAGCATGTGGGCAGCCAAAATTTGTGAAGTGTTTTTTCTCTTCATTGTGTTATGAGGTGGATTTGGCAAATCAGGTATCCTGACAGTGTGCACCTGGCAGGCTGGCAGCAAACAGCCTTGTGCTACCGTGGATTGTCATTGCCTCTCTGCAGAAAAATGGCAGTTCAGTCACTCTAAGTCCCAAAAGAGCCATGAGTCCTGCCTGAGGTTGGGCTTCTGAGAGGAAGCAGTCTTACATCACTTCTTTGTTTAAATAATGCAAAAACCCCAAAATAAGGTCTGGAGTAAGCACAGTAAAGAATCTAAAACACTGAAAGACCAAGTAGCACAACTCCAGTACCAGAAAAAAGACCTAGTCACCAAATAAAGGATAGCAACATAAATATCAAAACATTGGCTTTTGGCTCATACTTTTCTGAACAAAAGTCTGCTTTACATCTACAAGATGAATAAGAGCCACAGACTTTGAACTGGAATACAGAAATTCTTGATTTGCATGGTTGCTATTAATCTCATTTGCAAGAACTTCCTTTCTTTTATTATTCATCCCATTCTCACTATTAATGTTTATAAAATAATTGTTATTTTGATGATTAATGATTGATGACTATAAAATCATCATTATTATTATTATTATTTTTATAAATCAGTCTTTCGTCTGCCTGGGGGAGACAAAACCACAACTTCCCTCATTTCCTTGCTCAAAGGGAAGCCTTTTTGAGATGAACTCATGAAGAGAAGTTGGTTCAGCACCCATTGGATGCAGCAGGAAATCTCCTGTTGGTGCAGAATCTCTGCTGTCTACTGTGCCCCAAACCAAGCAACTCTGAAGAGGGTAACAGAAGGATTTAAAAGCATCTTTCCAGACCCTGTTTCTCTGTTCAGCTTCTGCTTCTTGATAGAAACCTTTAACGACAATGAAAGATAATTTCTTCTTATGTTCTTACGCTTTGTCAAGGAGAAGTGGGGGTGATTTTTATTGAGCAGTAGGTCAAAGCAGAAGGATATGGATCCAGCTGTGTCCCTTTCCATTCTCCAGCCAGATTCTGCAGCCTAACAGGCTGTCCTACAGTGGTGCTCTAACCCAGAGGCTGACACTGTAACCATGGGACTGGTGAGAAAGCTGCACCTTTTGTCATCGAATCAGGCTGACACAAAGACCACAGAGGTCAGAAGAGAAACTGGCTCTCCCCATTGCCCCAGGTTTTAAACTCTTTAATGAGCAACGCTGTTAAACATGCAAAAAGAACAAGAAAAATGGCAAGAACATGCATATTCTCCCCCAAATAGCATCAGCATTCATTCCAGGCACTGGAAAAGTTCTTTAAAATCCTATCCCGTTCTCTCTGGGTTAATTCAGCCTGTGACCCAGTGTGCTGCTCATCCTAATACTAACTCTGAGAATCTTTCCTTTTAATCATGTGGGCTCTGTGTTTGTTATTGTGGCTGTTGCACTTGGCTCCACTAGCCTTGCTGGATCCATGTATACACCCAGCCACCCCTCCCCAAAGCCAAGGGGATCTGCAGAGCTCCTTCTGCTTTGGTTTTAGGTTCCTGCCTGAGCTGAACTGAGGGTAGCCTGCCTGCAGACAAGCCAGACAATGTCCTCTGTGTCCAAACCTAGCTGGGGTGGGATATGAAGCACAGACACTGATCCAAACATCCTGCAATACTTGCAGCATTTTTGAGTCTACAACATAAGGCTAAAAACCTTCAGGTGCTCCTCAGTCCTCCTTGGCAAGACCAACTTCTTCCCAACCCTCCCTCAGGGACAGCCACATGAAGAAGTTGTTTAAACCACTGGCTGCTTCAGGGAATACCAAAGCCTGGCCTCGATGCACTGCTGTGCATGACAGGTCCTTCAGGTAGACAAAAGCATCTTATGTTTCACTTTAAGAACCTTTGAAGACAAAGTTGCACAGGAGCAGGCTTGTATGTTAGGTCACTTGGGATCATTGGGTTGTCTTTGCCAACCCCTGAGACTCTGCCAGATTTCGTTTCCTGGGTGTCAGGTGTTGGCATTCTGTCCTGTGAAGTGTGCTTTCTTCTCTTATCTTCTTCCCAATATTCCCCACGGTGTATTTGACACCAGGAAAAAGAATGTGTGAAGTAATGGTCACCCTTTAGGTTATCAGGCCTGGGAACGAAGGCCAGTTTATTTGCAGTGCAGAGCATTTAACTTCCTAGTGCTTCACAGAGGCTGAGAAAAGCATGTTCAAAACACACAGAAAGTATTAGTTCGTGACCCTTGAGGATGAATTCCTGATATGACGACACATGGAAATAATGTTTCAGCTTCAAGGACATCAGCAAATTAAATGCTGTTTAATATCTGAGCCAATATGTTAAGGAAGGCTCTGTCAGTAAATTAATCCATTGGTTGTGAATTAAGCCAAGTTGTGTTGCACGGGTTTATTTCATGGCACTTAGGCACAAGTAACATTTAAACAGAAGTGTTAGAAAGTTTTAGCTAAGTAACCTAGATATTTTGAAAGAAAATTTTGTTGCATTGTACTTTTTTCAGGAGCAAAACTGGACAAAGACGTGCAGACTTAATAGTACCATTTCTGATTTGGCCTGGGGAAAATACCTGTGACTATGTTAAGGATCATGTGTCCCATAAATGCCATTCTTTCAGTAAGACATGGAACTCGTGGTGGTACACAGCAGCACATAGAATCACTTTCAGATCATTAGGGTCTCCATAAACCTTAGTGGAAGCTGGATTTGACCTTTAAAACACAGAAATACAGTTTGTAGAAGTATAATTCTTCTCGTTCTGAAACTGTTCCCATTGTAAATTATGGGGCTAACAGCTGGCTTCCAATGAAGTCAACTATTAATTAATTGTATGTTCACTACCCTGCCTTGTGTAAATCAATATGAGAAATAAGCAGTCTCCTACTATACAGCACAGACACTCTACACAGGGAAGTAATTTAGGGTGGATGTCAGCTTGCTCGGAAAGGCTTCTTTACTGCAAACAAGACAATGAAAAACCCTTACTCTAGGGAAAGCTTCCCCTGGTCCCCATTGGTGCCAACAGAAAAATCCTGTGGCTCTAGCAGTGAAACTCAACCAGTGCCATCATTCTTGCACCAATATTGGTTTCAAGATAAATTGTCGTCCAAACAAGCTGATTTTGCCAGCAGTGACACCATAGATGATGTGCTACATGACCAGATTCCACCCTTGAATCAAGGGTGTATGCTTTCAAGGATTTTATATTCTGGGGGGTTTAGTCCTCCTTTGGAATCACTTCACTATTCACATTATGCCGGTAAAGTTAGTGGCATTATTTCAGTTTTCACCCTATGTGCCTCACGTTGGGGCATAACACACTTCATGCCTCCTTTGTGCTAGAGAGCTGAGAGAATTGCCTCAGTTATCTGCGAGGGCTTGTGAGTCAAAACCACTGGCCCTGCTGGGAGCTGTCTGACAAAGTGCTGAGCATCCATTCCTGAGTGTGCTGCAGTTACTTCTCACCTGTGCTAGTAGGGAGACAACTATCCCTTAAGTGAATAGCAAAAACTATATTTCAGGCTTTTTTTCTTGAATGAGGAAAAACCAGAAGCCACAATTCTGGTTATGCTTGTTTGGCTCTTTTCTGGGAATGTTGCCTGGGGTGAGCATTCGGAAAACTAAGGATACTGTGGGCCCATTACTGGATGGAGGGGAGACCCTGTTAGCAGGGAACACAGAGAAGGCAGAACTACTGAACGCTTTCTTTCCATCAGTCTTCACTGACAAGACCAGGAATCTCTGACCCAGGAGACCAGAATAAGGGCAATGTTGGAAGGAAAACTTTCCCTTGGCCAGGAAGGATAGGGTTAAAGAACACTTATGTAAATCTGGCATTCACATGGATGGGTCCTGATGGGATGCATCCACAAGTACTGTGAGAGCTGGTGGACACCGAAGTGAGGCTGATCACAATCATCTCTGGTGATCAGGAGGGGTGCCTGAGGACTGGAAGAAAGCTACTGGTCACTCCAGTCTTCAAAAAGGGCAAGAAGCTGGACCCAGGGAACTACTGGCCAGTCAGGCTCACCTCAATCCCTGGGGAAGTGATGGAACAGTTCATTCTGGAGGCCATCTTTGTCCACATGGATGACAAGAAGGGGATGGGGATAGTCAGCATAGATTCATTAAAGGTAAATAATGCTTGACTGACCTGATTGCCTTTTGTGGCATTCTGTTTGATGAAACAACTAGCTGGACAGACAAAGGGACAGCAGTGGACACTGTCTAACTTGACTTCAGCAAGGCTTTTGACACCATCTCTCACAATATTCTCAGAGGCAAGCTAAGGAAGTGTGGACTGGATGAGTGGACAGTCAGGTGGATTGAGCTGAATGACAGATCCCAGAGGGTCATAATCAGTGGCACGGGGGCTACTTGGGGTCCTGTCCATAGTGGTGTCCCCCAAGGCTCAACACTGGGCCCAGTATTGTTTAACCTGATCATCAATGCCTTGAATGAAGGGGCAGAGGCCTTATCAGCAAGTTCACTGATGACACAAACCTGGGAGGAGTGACTGATACCTCAGGGCGGTGCAACCTTCAGAAGGACCTTGGCAGTTGGGATAGATGGACAGAGAAAAACTGTCTGAAATTCAACAAAGGCAGGGTCCTGCTCCTGGGGAAGAATAACCCTAGGCACCAGTACAGGCTGGGGCCAGCCTCTTGAGAAGCAGCTCTGTGGAGAAGGAATTGGGGGTCCTGGTGGACAACAGGTTGTCCATGAGCCAGCAATGTGTCCTTGTGCCCAAGAAAGCCAATGGTGTCCTGGGGAACATTAGGAGAAGCATTGCCAGCAGGTTGAGGGAGGTGATCCTGCCCCTCTGCTCAGCCCTGGTGGTGCCTCACCTGGAGTGCTGTGTCCAGTCCTGGGCTTCTCAATACAAGAGAGACATGGAGATCCTGGAGCAAGAAAGATGATTAAGGCTGAGGGAGCTGGGTCTGTTCAGCCTCGAGAGGAGATGACTGAGAGGGATCCTCATCAATGTCTGTCACTGCCTTCAGGGAGGTGTCAGAGGACGTTTCCAGGCTTTGCTCAGTGGTGCAAAGCAACAGGACAAGAGGAACGGGCAGGAACTGATGCACAGGAAGCTTCACCTGAACATGAAGAAGAACTTCTTTACTTGCAGGAATAGAGCACTGGAACAGGCTGCCCAGAGAGGGTGTGAACATGAACACCTCACTGGAGATATTCAAGGACCATCATCAAGGACCATCTGGATGCAATCCTGTGTTATGTGCTCTGGCAAGACCCTGCTTGACCATTGTGGTTCCTTCCAAACCTAACCATTCTGTGATTCTGACTGGACCCTGGAGGTCAGACCCCTTTCCCACTCCTGTTCCACTCTGGGGCCCAGCAGTGGGGCTTGCTGCCCTGCCCTGCCCTGCCCTCAGGGACATGTGATGATCTCACAAACTGACCCTCTGTTTTTCCTAAATTTACTTACACTTCATGTAAAACCTGGGAGAGATAAAGCCCAGGAGTCAACAGTTACTTCCGTCAGCTAGAACCTGCCCAATCCACTTTGTCAGTTCAAGGAGAAAGAAAATATGAGAAAACTATCAAGTTTTAAGTGAAGCATTGTGAAGTAGTGGAGCATAACTGCACAAACCTTGTTTTCAGCAGTAGATTGGATTATGTGTATATTGTACCATAAATGGGTTAGGAGTACAAGCAGGAGATGCCCTGATGTTTTTTCAGATCATTCTTCCACCGTCTTCTTTTTTTTTTTCCTGTAAATCATGTGTCAGGAAATCTTTGACAAACATGATTTCCATACTTAAATTGAGCAATGAATTGAAACTAGCAAAAGAAAAGAGGAAGAGAATATATTCTATAGCTGTGCCTTTTAAATTGCTTTATCTATTGATAGTTTTGTCCCATACAAAATGCAATTTCAACGATACAGAAAGCTCAGACTGAAAACTGAGCTCTAATTAAATCAGTAATGTTTCATTATTTCATGTGAACAATGCGAGTCTAAAGTGATCTTTCCACAGAAAAATTAAATCAAGTTCCATGTGAAAGTCTGCCATTTCAAATACATTTCATATCCTGTATTCCTAAGAGGTTTGGGTTGCACAGAGGAGGACTGCAAGCTGTGAGAAACCTTCCCCAGAAGCAGCATTCCCATCTCCCCTTCTCATCAGTGCCCACCGTGGAGCTGGGGAGCTCCTCAGGTTTCCCAAATGCGGTACCAGAGTAATATCCCATGGATAGAAGAGTGATTTCCCTGTAAGAGATGTAATACCCCTTGCTAAGTTAGCTGATAGGTCTCTTTGGATGTGTAGTTAAAGTAGAACATATTTAAAAGTTGCTGGCTTATAGTAGAATTCAGCCGCATGTGCTCAGGGCGTGAGTGCTGCCCTGCACTGTGCTTTAGTGACCATGCTGGCATGAGGCAGGGGCTGGGCTATCATCTGCAATCATGTTCCCTGCTCTAAAGGCACAGGGTTTGTCTTACAGCCTCCAAACCTACTGCCAAGCTGCGGGGAGAACCCTCCCTCAAGCTCTGCTGTAGTTTGTGAACACAAAACTATCCCGTCAGCTGGGACCTGCAGGTGCCACACATAAATATCAGAGACCTTGCTGGGGGGTCAGTGAAGACCTCTCAGGAGCATGTCCCAGCAATCCTAGAGGGAAGTAGAACATTGTTGCCTATAGCTTGAGGTAATGTGAATTTCAGATGAGAACCACTGCATGGCATCCTACCACCAGCAGGATGTCACCACCAGCGACAGACACCTATGCCTGCCGAGGCCACGGAGTGGCTCTTCTTCAGGACCCACCATCTGAAAATTGCAGCTGCCTGTGCCTGTTGCATTTAATCCTTTTTGCCAGTGATGTGGTTATTCCTGTTGCTGGTGAGGAAACAGAGCTGTGGCAGTGCAGCAGATTGGCAGAGCTAGAAGCCCCACAGCTGCCCTGCTTCCTGCTCCTCTGCTAACAGAGCACTTCCACCCCGACGCTGGGCAAGGGGAGAGCCACAGGGAGACCCAGAGATGTGCATTTACAAACTTCAGCAGCCGAGCCCCAAAGTCACCCAAGCACACTTGCCTTGCTAATCCACAATTTGTGATTCTGAAGAAAAAGATGATGATGACGGCAAAGAAGGGGGAGTTCACAATTCACAAACCAATTTGTGTTGTTTCTGCAACACTGCAAAAGTGCGACTCATGAATATGCTAATGAAATTGCAATGAGAGTTTTGGCACCGATTCATCACCTCAACTAGATTAGGGAGCAATCACACTGTGGGTTTGCATGTCTTTGGGAACTGCTAGGGAGGGTAGGAAACAGATCTGCAATATTTATAATTCAACAAAAATTGCACTGCCTCTACCATAAAATAACAATAATGACTGTGAATTGCTAAGAAACGGCTTGTGGGTAAGCCAAGGCTTGTTGGTAAAACCACTTCCCATGCTGCTACACTGGCACAAAAGTCTCCTCTCCCAGAGGAGCATGGTTTTGTACTACAGTCGCCCTCAGTAGTTGCAAGAGGAATCTCAGAAGGAAACACAGGTATAGAAATAAACCCACAGATCAGATTGCTTGCTCCTGTGAATAATCCCACTGTGATGAAATCTTTCCTTGTGCCATTTCAGATTAAATGGGAAATGCAAAAGTGCATTTCCTGCAGCAACCTTCTGGAGTTTTGTGCCAGCCTCTAGTCAACTCCTGTTCTTGCTTTTTTATGGGCAGTCATAAACTCTCAGTGGAGCTGATCCTATAATTAGATTAACTCTTTTATTTCTGAGGCATGCATGTGCCAGGTAAGAAAGACTTGGACTTTGGGCCACTTTTTTAAAGCTTAGTGCCTGCAGCTGTCACGGTGGTTGGAGAATGCACTGAATGGGATGGTGCTGATTTATACCAAATAAGAATTTTTTCCCCAAGAGGCTTCTGCAGTGACATTTCCAACAGTGATGGCTAGTTCAAAAGAAACTTCAGAAATGGGGAGACACCGAAGCCATGGCCACTGATGGATATTTGCACGGAGTTTTTAAGGATCCCTGTGTGCTGATTTGTTCAGGGTTTTACACGTGCAGCCTGGGGCTATAAAAACAAATGGCATTGTTGTTATATGGGAAGGGGGAAAGAAATTCCTTAAACCTGATACAGAAGAATGTATCAATGCATGAAAAGCTGTGTAAGGCACCATAATCCTCTCTGAGAGTCATTTACCTGTTTGATACCTGGTAGGTATTTGGGACATCTAGTACTATCACCCTTGCTGGTTTATTTACTAACCATCATAGTTATTCTTTTCATTACCTCCACAGTGTAATGGTTATTTTATGAAGGCTCATTAAATTTAATGAGACACCACCAGATTTTATTGCCTTCTAATAAAATGGGTAGGGGGAGCTGTTTTCTTTCTGATTCATGCAGCTCCAGAGTACCTTAAAATAGTCAGGTATTCAGCTGGGTTATGTGCAGGGCCCCTGACATTCTTTCTGGAGGTTTCCTTGGGGAACATCAGCGATTAACAGCTATTCAAATAAAGATGTGTACAGGGATATGCTAAGATAGGTAAAGGTTTATTTTTCATACACACCTATTTTATGTATTTATATATATATATATATATATGTTGGACCTGGGCACTTTTTTTCCAATGGAAGATATTTCTACCAAAATAGAAATGTATTGTTGGAGTATCTGGTCAGGAGCTTGTCAGCCCCCAGAAAAAAGACACTTGCCAAGGTCTTCAGCAGGTGGCCTGACAAAGCAAGAATAGTTTGTCCTAGCAGAGAATCAGTTTCATGACTGCTTGGCTTATTCATTTATTTATTGCACAGCTGTCCATTGCAGGTATTAATTTTATCCTTTTTTTTAAGTGTGGGAGGTAGATCTTGGAAAACTTTGTGAAAAAAATATTTAAACCCAAGAATGAACCCAAGCAACCGTTTTCTATGAAAATCTCCTCGTGACATGAGTGAGAAATGGACCATAGAGTTCCTCTTCCAGTGGGCCATTAACTGGGATCATCGGATCACTTATACAAGAAAATAGTCCAACTCCCCAAAAAATGAAGTGAACTTCTTGATAAGCTTCTTGATAAGCTAAGATGACTGGGAAGAGAAAGTCCAGTGAGGGTGCAATCCGTGGCTTTTGTCTGAAGCACCTGCACTACAGGAAAAACAGAAGGTGGGGCAAGTGCTCATTTAGATTAGTCCTGATGAAGTATTGGAGAAGAATTTGGCTAACTCAGCAGCTAACTCTGGTCTGCAGAGGGTCTCAGGGTGAGAGGGGAGTCTCAGAATGGATGTGGGGGGAGAGCATGAGGAAACAGTGATGCAGCGTGCAGGGACAGCAGGACACCAGCAGCATGTACCAAGAATAATACTGTTTTAATAAAGCAATACATTTAAAAATACAGGGCAAACCCCAAAGATGCTAGAAGAGCAAGTCTCTCTCCTACTGATGTTTTATGCTGTAGTTGGGAGCTGTGAGTGTCTGAAATCACTGTATCAAGAGAGAAAAATATGTACAGAAAACAGCTTTGAATTTGGTGATTGTGTTGTAACTTAAGTAGCAGAACAACCAGATCTAGGAATCGAAGGCTCTCTGAAAAATGTGTGGTGTTGCAGCCTTGCTGACTCCCAAGTGAGCAGCCCGAGGAAATGAAACTCTTCCATAAAAAACTGGTTGAATTATTCATTATAAATAAATTATCCAATAAATGTAGCCCTTTCAGTGATCATAAATAACTAACAACCCGATCCTGATTTCAGGAGATGTTTTTGCTACCCAGAAGTATGTGAGGAAGGGGCTGTTTCCAGGCTGTTTCTTTTGAGGGTACCTCGCTAGGTATTGCTGTGCCATTCATACTCACTGCTTTTAAGATGAAAATAACATTAATTAACTGGTAATTCGTGGGGTTTTCTAATTCGTACATGAATTAAGTGGTAATTCATGTTTTTCATTGTTCTGTTTAGCACATAAGCTCCCCAGCTCTCTCTTCTTCCCTTCTTTCCCTCTGGTGACTTGCCTGGTGCTCCAACAGCTTCCTGTGTCTCTGTATCTCTCAGCCCTCGAGGTCTTGCCTTTCCTGGTGACTCCAGTCATACTTCCATGGCAAGTCAAGGTGGTAGGTTTTGAGTATGTCCAACCCTGGTGGTCTTGGGCAATTTTTCATAGTGGGAATGTAAGTCAGACTATTATCCTGTGTGTCTGTGATTCATCCAATACCTGTAGTTTAATAATCAATACAAACCCTTATTTCTAGCCTGATGTCCTGGCTTGATTTTATATGTTGAACTGATTAGCAATTTTCACTACAGTGCAGGTTTTTGCTTGAAAAAGTGTCTGCAAAGCCACATCTTTCCTCTAGAAACCATAATTTGGGTTCTTTCCTAGAAAGTGTCTATGAAGGAGGTTGGAATTATGCATCCAATTTGGGAAGACATGAGGAATAAGAGTCTTGGTTAGCTAGAGGTCCTGCAGTGAGGGTATTTCCCTAAAAAAAAAGGATGTCTGGCGTCTCTGCTCAGCTCTGACGTGGTTGCTGACTCAAAGCTGAACAGCTCCATCCAGAGAGAAGTCCACACCAGAGTATCCTACAGCCCAGCACTGGAGGAAGGAGACACAGGTAGAGGTCTTTGCTTTCCCTCAGAATAGTGAGGTTTGAAACAAGGTCTCTCATTTCCATGGTCTCTTCTATCTCGATTTTCTTTTAAGATACACTTTTCCCCAAGAAAAAAAAACCAAACTGGATTTGTCAAGTGCAGAGTGCAATTAATTATGACAGCTCACTAACACTTGCCAGAGCAGGAGCTGCCTTCCCATTTGGTTCAACACTCGTAAGCACAGTATGGTGAAGTTTTCCAAATGAGGCTTGTTGGCTCCATGAGTTGGCAATACCATTGCCAGGAAAGTGCCTCACTGTCTGTGTGTCCTGCTGGCTCCAATGATCACACCTCCAGCATGCACATTCGGACATTGAGGCTGGTGCTCCTAAAAGCAGGGCAAAGCAACCCTGAGTTCTCTGTGAGGGGACAGAGGAAAGAGTACCAGGAAACCTAGATGCCTAATCTTGCAAACAAAAAAAGAATTCAAACGAACCAAGAGTTGCATTTATGCCTTGTCAGTGTACAGCCAGAGGAGCTCCTGTAACTTGATTTGTGGACGTGACAGCAAGATTTCCTCTCTGATACATACCCCATATCCTTATCATAAAGGGAGCAGTTAAGAGGTATATAAAAAACCCTGTCTGTCCTCGTTGAAGTTGAGTATAGTCTATTTTTGCTTTTATACAGTGATCTAATTAACCTTTAGCCAGAATTAAAATGACCTTGAATTGGCCTTGTGACCTCCAATGCTTAATGTTGTTAACTTTAAACAAGCTTTTTGGGGTGGTCAGAAACAGCATCTGCTAAAATGGCCAAAAGGTCGAATCCATTTACTTAAATACACCTCCTGCTCGCATTGCTGGTGGATGGGCTGCCTGCGTTTATAAAGGGGATAGAAGATGTACCTTTGAGGGAAAAGGGCAGTTTATCTGCTAGAAACCCTGAGAGGAGGGTGGAAAACGGCTCTGTAGACGTGTTTTCACCATCTCGTTTTATTTTCTCAAGCAGTAATCCTCTTCGGGCTTCAATTTTAAGCTCTGCTCGGTGCAAATCGCCCCAGTGTGGGAAATGCTGCTGCTCGGTGGGCTCTGCAGCTGAGGTCACTGTTTGCAGAGGAAGGTGTGAGGCCGGAGACTGCTTGCGCGGGACAGGAGGCGCCAGGTGTAGCAGCAGTGTCACGTTTTGGGCTGAGGTTTGTGTTCCGCGGGGGTCCGAGAAATACATGCTCATGGTTTAAAAGAAGGAGATTTCCAGTATCTAAGTAGAAGTGGGTGCCCAGCTGACTTCCTGGACCACAAGGTCACTGGTGGGAATTACTTTAAAAAACCAAAAACAAGCCACACTGTCAGGGCGAAGAATTTCAAAGGCAGCATGTAAGGATTTAGATGAGAACAATCTGTTCAGGCGCCTCCTCTGACGGATATTGAGGCTCTGGGACGTTCTGTACAGAAGTCGTTTCGGCTCTCGGCGTCGTGCACGGCCCCGCGAGTGGTGATGCCGCGGCCGGGCGGGGATCCCGGCTGGGTGTGGGGGGGCCGGGGGACCGCGGCTGGGACATCGCTCCGGTCACCGTCACAGCGACATTCCTGTCGGTACCGCTGTCGGTATCGCTGCGACCGTCCCGGTTCCCGGAGCGTTTCCCGAGGCTGCTCCTTCCTTCCCCTGCACGCCGTCTGTTTGCAGTGCATTACCATAGTACATTAACATTTGTAATGCGGCGATTATTTTACATAATCGATACCATCAAGTTCCTTTTCTCGGGGACCTTCGTGTTTATTTACACTTATTCCACACACGTCAGTTTCCATCAGGAGCAAAACCGATTTTCTCGTCCTACATCTGCTCTCGGGGTAACCTTAACTCACCGTAAATCTATCGGCGCTCCCTCCGCCGTGAGCCCGGTGTAGTTGGGGGGGCGTGGGGAACGCCCCGGCTCCTCCGACCCAAACCCGGCCCGGAGCGCAGCCGGACGGGAGGGAACGGGGCTGCTGCGATATTAATTGTTGTTATTATTGTTTATTATTATTTATATTGCGGCGGTTTCTGTTTATGGCGTGATGCATTTGAGCCCAAACACATTAGGTGCATTATTCATTGGGTACATTTGTCAGAACATGCATGTGTATAAAGAACTAATGATCCATATTAAATTAATGATGCTATAAAAAAGAAAAATACCCCATACATGCAGTTTATGACGGCAACTCCCGACTTTGATAAACCATAGAAAAGACTTAATCAGATGAAGCATTGGACTGCTCCGTCTCCAAAATTACATTTCTCGAAATGTGCTTGTACACAATGTTGGTTTTATTAAAACAAATTAATTCAGTCATTAAGGAATCATACGGCAAGTGTCTCATAAGTCAGGACCTCCAGTGTAACAAATTGATTAAATGACTGTGTAATAGTCTCTTTAAACAAATCTAGTGTAACAAGTTAATAGATCTGCTCAATTACCATGCTGGGGTGATGAGGATGTGGGCAACTCTCTCATTAAATCCGGGACAGACTTGGGGGGGTGCGGAGGGGGGCGGCGCGGAGGTGCGTGTCGGTGGGGCAGGGCTGCGGTCCCGCAGCCCCGGCCAGGAAGGGACCGGGGAAGGAGCTGGAGCCGGGGCCGGGCGGGGATGGCTGCGGGCTCTGGGCAGGGCCGCCCCACGATAGCGCCGGCGGGCTCCTCCTGACACCCCAGAGCCGGGGCCGCGGGTGGGAAATCTATTACCCCACTGCCATTTTGTTAAGTGTTTGCTCCCCGTTGTGACCCTGCCACTTTATCTGTTGATTTTTATTTTCTGAGTGCATGTTGCCCATATGTTACTCTAATAGTTGCTATAATTCTTGAGCAATAGGGCTCGTATTTTACTGAGCTGAATTAAAAAGAATGCACTTTAATAAAAAACCCGAGCAATACACTAATGGCTTGACATTGATGTATTTGCATAAAGATGAATTATATGGGCTCGCTTGACACGACTTTTAATAAATGATCGAGGACGTTATTACAGGGATGCACTTGGGTGTGCGGAAGCGGATTATTGCCGTGGGGCCCGTGCCAGGCGCTCCCCGCAGCTCGCCGGCCCCGGAGGGCAGCGGGGGCACCGACCGGCCCAGCCGAGCGCCTCCCGCAAGCCCCGGGCCTCCGGGCAGGGCTTGAACCCCCGGGGGATACGGTGCCGCCTGCTCGTGCCCTTTTATCAATAACTTTATTCTTATCAGCCACGTTCTCTGGGGTGCGGTGCGGGCGCGGTGCGGGCGCGGTGCGGGAGCCGTGCGGTGCGAGGTGCCCGCTGCTCCCCGCGGCAGCTCCGCCGCCGCCTCCTCCTCCCCGGCAGATGTTTGCATCCCTCAAGGAGACTTGTAACCGCTGTTGGAGACAGCTGGCAAACGCCGCCAGGAACGTGTGTCTGGGAAATACCTATCGGTGCAGAAGGTAAAGGCGAAGCTGCAATTAGGCGGGAGCAGTTCATCTTACTTTTTCATTTGCCGGCTCCAAGCGGCGGATCCCGCAGCAAGCGCCTCTCCCCGCGGTCCCGATGAGGGAAGGGACTCGGAGAATCCGGGCCAGGGATGAAAGCCCATCACCCTCATTTTAACCCCCGGATTCTCTGGCCTGGGAGACGACTCGTGTCCCGAGGGAAGGAGTGCATAAAACAAAGCCGCGGGGTGGCTGGCAGGGGTACAACGAAAGTCTTGCACGGAACAACATCAGGGCAGCAAACGAAGGGAGAGAGGAAGAAAGACGGCGTGTGTGTAACATGGGAAGCGTTAAAAATTAATAGCGCTGAGAAGTGATGAGAGATAACGGGATTTCAGGAGCTCATCACAGGAGACCACGCGTGAGGGAAAGGACGGGAGAAGCAATCACTCGCTGAAATGGTCTCGCTGTCCCCGCGTGGCTGTCGGTCTGGGCATCCCTCTGGCAGGACGTAGGCATTGCCTTGCCTGCTGCCTGCGCCGGAGCTCTGGGTGGGAGCTGCTGTCGGAATGAGAGAACCCGAAGGCCTCGGAGCTGTGACAGCGCTGGTGTAGGGCCTTGTCAGGGGCCGGGTGACAGCGGCCTACGGACTGGGTTTCCCCCCAGCGCACACGCCCCGAGTAGAACGACCCCTTCATTACCCCGCGGGAGGAGAGCTCTCCCTTCCCCCTCTCCCTGCGGCCGCTCCAGCCCGCCAGCCCGCCGGCCGCAGGCTTCCCCTTGTAACCTGTGTCCCCCCTGTGGCGCGGCGATGTGGGTCCTGCCCACGTCCATACGTCCCGCATCCATATGCATGTGCCCCGCAGGCAGCAGCTGCTGGCCGGGAGCGGGGTACGGGCGGCCGGGTGGCCCCGGCCCTTCTTTGGCTTCCCGTTATCCCCCGTGTTTCCCTCTGTCCATCCCTCCCCGCAGTCTCCCGGTGCCCACGGCTATTGCAGGGCGCGGAGCGGGTCCTGCGCCTGGGGCGCTTCTGCGGGGAAGGAAAAGTTTTTCCGCTGCCCACGGTGACGCGCGCTGGGGCTGGAGAGGGACCGCAGCGGGTTCCCTTTGCGAAGTACCTCGACAGAGCAGAGGCGTTGGAAAAGTTGGGAGGATGCTTTGGGTACCCTGGGATTGCACAGCCAGGAACTTCTCCCGCGGTATCTTCTGCTCTCCAGAGAAGGCACATGGCAGGGAGAGAGGCAGAGTAAACTCAGAAACAGCCCCATCTATTTCCCCTGAGCCGGAAAATCCCAGAAACGGCAGCCTTTAGTTCCGCTGAGTCTGGAAATCCCGCACACGCACGCGGAAGGGAGTGGGACTTAAAACCGAGGGCTCTGACAGAAGGAAGGGAAAGCCAAAAGCTGTGTGCGAAGGGAGCTGTCGGGACCGGCCCGCGGCGGTCTCTCACCGCTCAGGCAGGGACCGCCCAGTTCCGCGGCCGCGCAGCCGGCGCCCGCCGCTCCTCACGCGTGTGCGCGGCCGCTTATTCCCAGCGGGGGTTTCGGCCCCGGCCCGAGCGTGGGGCGGCTGCCGGGGAGCGGCTCCGCCGGCCCCATTCCCTATGAACGTGGCTGTGTAGCACTTTTTAAATGTCGCTATCCCGGAGTTTATACAGCTCCGCCACAAATTCCTGCCTGCGTGAAGGACTGAGCCGAAACTGTGGCTGATCTCGACCGGGCCTCCGCGCACGGGGGGAACCTCACGCCCTGTGAAGCCCGCTGACATTTGTCTTTTAATTGTTCACCGTGCTGTCCGTGGCAGCGATCCCGAGGTTAGCTATTGAATCTCTTCCTAAAAAGTCCTTTCCTGGAGGAGAGGGAGCCCAGCCGGCTTTGGCTTCCAACACATGCCCCGAAAAGGGGGGCCGTGAGCTCGTGTGAATCCCCTGCTCTTTCTTCCAGCTCCCCAGACAAAACCAGCCTAACCAAGCGGGCAGCGTTGGGCTCCTTTCCCTGTGATTCCACTTTGACGGTGCCAACTGCAACTGGTGGCCAGCTGGGTCTCTGTGCAGAAGTAAATTAACTGGAAAGCCTCAGTCGGTGCTGCGGTGAACTGGAAAAGGGGCCGGGGACGGCCGGGGCGGGCTCCACTCGCGGCAGCCCGGGAGCGCAGGGGAGGCCGTGGGCCGGGGCCGGGCTGCGGGGAAGTGGGGCCAGCGGAGTGGCCGCCGGGGGAAGGGGCTGAGGGCGTGCGGGAGGTCCCATCCCGGTGGAGACCCCCAGCCGGGTCCTGCGGGTCCCCACCCCGCGGTATTTGATTTCTCTCCCGCCGCCCCGCAAAACCCGCGGGGAAATCGTAACGGCGAGAGCCGGCAGGGCCGTGTCAGCTCCCTGGGAAACGACCGGACTTTCCCTTCCTGCCTTTACAGCGAGTCAGGGGTGGGGGTGGGAGTGTCGGCGGACGATGGGGAGCGCCCGGTACCCCTACCCGGGAGAGCCCGGGCAGCCGCGGAGAGGCAGCCGCGAAGAGGCAGCCGCGGAGCGCCGGGCTCTGCTCTCTCTCCTCCTGGCCCCGGCATTGTTTAAGCCGAAGGAGGAATAAAACCCTGCTCTACTTCTTTTCTGTTATTTTTTTTTTCGGTTTAGAAAATTATTTCCAAATAGATTTTTTTTTTCTCCAGAATAACTGGCCCTTTTTCTCTCTCATGTCAGCGATTCTGTTTGTTCTGCTGGTCCTTGGGAAGCAAAAAAAAAAAAAACCACAAAAACAAACCGATTGTTTCTGGACTGTTTAGATATGGAAATGATCGCGTCGGATAATGAGTTTCAATTTAAACCAATTCTTCTGGTATTGGGTCTATTTGTTCTAGACGCTTAGCCGGGCTCTTTTTTTAGTCACTGTTTTCTTCTTGGAAAGCGGTTTCTTTCCCATAATAATGGTAACGCTCTGCCGTTAATAAAACGCTGCGTCGCCGGCCTCTGAAAAAGTTGAAGCAGCCTAATTTAGGCTGAGCCGAACGGCTCCAGTGGCCGGGTGGAAAGCGCCTGCCCGCTCACGTCCCCAAACAACCAGCGGCTTATTTTATTGTATCCTTCTTGAACTCCCACAGCAGTGACCAACTTCCATTCTTAAGAAAAATTAAAAAAAAAAAAAAGCCCAAACAACAAAAATCTTTCAACAAACCAAATAGCAACAAAAATCCCTACTACTAAGAATCAGCAAAAGGCCATGAAAACTCTCTCTTTTTTCCTCCCCCTATACCGTGGTTTCATTATTTAATCTCTGATGATGAGATTATCTGTACCCTTTAGTGAAGGCAGCAGACGTCTTTAAACTGGTTTAATCGATTTATCGTTTTGTTGTTTTGTTTTGTTGTTTGTTTGTTTTTTAACAGAAAGTGCATTACATTTAACTGGTCTTGCAAAGGGCATTTCTTCTCTTTACAAACCGAATTATTTTTAATATAAATTAATAAATGTTAAGATGCTATATCACGATATATCATCGTTATTAGCTTAAAAAAAAGGAAACAATTTACATTCTCTAGTATTCCGTATGATACAAAAGAAAACACACTTTAAATTGAAATACAGCAACTAAATGAATTTTATATTTTGACTGACAGTGGTTGTGACAATTCCCACCAGCTACTTTTTCAACACGCGGTTGATTGGAAACGGTGTAAATGAAAGCAAACTCTGTTCCTCCGCCCTCCCCCTCCCCCCCTCCCCTGCACGACGACCGCAACAGAAAGTGTTTCAAAAATACTAATAAATAGCACGCGGGGCCGCTGCAGTTTCGGCCCGAAGGAGGAACCGGTGGCGGCCACGGCGGCTTTTTCCTCGGCGGCCCCGCTGCCGCCGTCTCGGGGCTCCGGCGGTGCCCCCGGTGCCGGGGAACGCGGGGCAGGCAGGGCGGCTGCGCCCCCGGCCCCCGCTGTACAAAAAAAAGAAGGTATTTTACATTTTAAATATTCACAGTAAGGAACGCCTATGGTCGCGGTGACTCACGGTTTATTTACAAAGAGCCGGCAAAGACGCGGCCGCCGCACGGCCGGGAGCGGGGCCGGGGGTCGGGGCAGCCCCCGCCGCTCCCCTCCGCCCGCCCCCCCACAACAACGCGCGGCGCCGGGGACCGGCCGCGCCCGCCGGGGCCCGCTGCCCGCAGTCCTCTCTGCTCCCCCTCCGGCGTCTCCTCCTCCTCCCGGGCGCGTAGAGTCTAGAAAAATAGATCTGTACATCTCCGAAAGCGGCGGCAGGCGAAGCGGGCTAGACGGAGGCCTCCCCCTCCGGGGGGTGCAGCAGCAGCCCGCCACCCCCCGGCTTGTGTTTCTTCAGGAGCTGCGTTATCTTCTCGTCGTCCGAATTGGGGTCTAGGGGCTTGTTGTAGTCGTCATCCTCCTCCTCGTTCTCCGAGGCGCCCTTCAGCCGCTCCGTCTCCGAGTCCTGCTTCTTCTTTGCCGTCGCCATCTCCGCCGCGTGCTTCTTTCGCCACTTGGTCCGCCGGTTCTGGAACCAGACCTGCCCCAGCCGCCACCGTCACTGTCACCATCACGGGCACGGCCACCCGCGGCGGCTGGCCCGGGCCGCTCCCGCCCCGCCAGTCCCCATCCCCGGCGTGCGGAGGCTTCTCCGCCCTTCAGGCAATTTTCCCCGCAACGAAAGCAGCCGAGCCCCGCGGCACCGCGCTCCCGGCAGCCGCGGAGACCCGGCCCGGCGCGGAGCCCACCCAGTATGGGCCAACAGCCACCCCCAGCTCCCCCGGGGTCCGAGCCGGACACTGTCCGCTCCCTGCCATCCTGCCTGGGGAGGGGAAACACACATTTGGGGCTGATTCCTTTCCCAGCCCCCCTGCCCCTCCAGATGTATTTGCTCTCCGGCAGGGCTCTGCCAGAGGAGGGGGGCATTTTCATTGTAGAAGCTGCAATAATTTATTCGCAGCCATCGGGACGTATTCGCAGTGACAAAGGAGGCTCTGCGGATCAGACTGAAAGCGTGAGCACCGCCGAGGGGCCTCTCTGGCCCAGTCCGCCGAGCAAACGCCTCTGCACGTTATCGGGGGGCTCAGCCCGCTCTCCCAACCCCCTCACACCTCCGCTTTGCCCAAAGCCCAGAGTTTTTAACCAAAACATGAGTGCGGGTGCTATAGTGCGGCACCCAACATCAGCCTTTCCCCGGCTTTCCCAGCACGCTGGCCACCCCCATGGTGCTCAAGCTGAACGCACCGGGCTTCTCAGTCTTGCTTGGGTTTGTTTGGTTCAATTTGGTTGGTTTTTAAATCGCTTTAAAATAACCTTCTCGGCCCCCCAGTAAGGCAGTAAGGGGAGAAGTGCCAGTGGCTGCCGGGGAAGCCCTCGCCGTGTGCCTGAGGGCTCGGCCACGCCAGCCCACAACACCTCCGACCGGTTCAGACGGACCCCGTGGGGCCCTTTTGTTCCCCGCTCCTCCGGCCCCGCACCACTCTGTGCGTGAGCCGCTGCTCTCACCTTGACTTGGCTCTCCGTCATCCCCAGGGAATAGGCCAGCCGGGCTCGCTCCGGGCCCGCCAGGTATTTCGTCTGTTCGAAAGTCTTTTCCAGAGCGAAAATCTGCTGGCCAGAAAAAGTGGGTCTTGTATGTTTTCTCTTTCCGTCCTTATCCAGCAAAATTGAGCCTTGATCTGGCGGAGGGAGGGGGGAGAGAAAGGGAAGGCAGGGACAGACAAGTTAATCTACGGATTTGGGAAAGCGCTTCACTCTCAAGCGGCCCCAGGGGACGGAGGGGTCTCTACGCGGGGGTGCGTGTGTAAGAAAATTACTGCCTGGCCAAGGCGACGGCTCCGGCCTTTCGGCTCCCCCTGATTATTTTTCCTTTAAAGATCAAAAATCTGAGCGGGAAAATTATATTTTTTCTTAAAAAGCCGCAGCCGGTGCGAGCGGGCGCTAACAGAAAGTCCTGCTCGGGGAAAGTTCGTGCGCTCCCCCTAAAGCCAACCCCGGCCCCGAGAGTCCCCAGCAGCGACGACGGCAGCGCGGCCACCTTCCCCTCGGAGAGCTCCGCTTCTCGCCGGCGATAACCGGCGACATATTACAGAGTTTCGCGCTGACCGAGGGGACGGAGAAAGCAAAGCGAACTTAAGAAACGAAAACAAAAGAAATCGAGGCAAAACCAGCCCCCCTCTCGGCTACGGCCGGGCCCCGGGTGGAGGGGCAGGAGGGTCTCGCAGTGATGCCGGGGCGCGGGGACTCCCCAGCACTGGGAGCGGACTCACGCCAGGGCTCCCCGGGCCCTCTCCCCTCGCTGCCCCGCGACGTTGTGTACTCACGGGGGGCGCAGGCGAGTCGGGCGTCCCTCCAGGGCGGGCTCTGCATCACTCCCGGCCAGAAGATGGGCGTCCGGCCGGGCAACTCGGCCAGCGGCTTGGGGTAGCGCCCGGCGGCCACGCTGCGGCGGCGGCGGCGGCCCCAGGGCTGAAGTAGAGGGCGGGCGGCGGAGGCGGGGGGGGCTGAGGCTGCCGAAGCGGGGCAGCCCGGCCAGCAGCCCGGCGGGCGCCGCCGAAGAAGCGGAGGGCGAGGCGGAGGCGAGCGCGGCGCCCGGCAGGGGCATGGAGGGCCGGCTGAGGATGTCGTTGATGCCGTGCGGGGTGGCGGCCGAGAGCTGCGGCGGGGCCGTGCCCAGCGCCGAGAGCCCGCCCGCGGCGGTGGTGGAGGCGGCGGGCGCCTTGAGGCCAGGGGAGCCGAGCGGCGGCGAGGGCGAGGCGGAGGCGGGCGAGGCGGAGGCGGAGGAGGTGGAGGCGGGCCCGGAGGGCAGGGGGTACGCGGGGTACAGCGGCGCCTTCATCTCGGCCATGCTGTGCAGGGCGGCCAGCGGCGGGCTGCCCAGCAGGAAGGCGCCCTGCCGGGGCGCGCCGTCCATCTGCCCCAGCGCCAGCATCCCCGCGCCACCGCCGCCGGCCCGGGGCGGGGGGCCCGGACGGCCCCTAGCGCCGCGGGGCCCCGGCGGCCGGCCCGGGGGTGTCGCCCGCACCGGCGCCGCGCATCCAGCCCGCGGGGGCCGCCGCCTCTAGCGGGGAGCTATGCGTTCGAGCGGCGGCCCCGCCGTCCCGCCGGGCATCGGGGCTGCGCCTCGGCGGACGCTCCCGGAGCGGAAAGCGGCGCTGCTGTCGGACGGCGGCTGTACGCGTGTGTCTGCGCAGCGGCCGTGCGCCTACGCGGATAGACCGCCGCTCCCGCTGCCCGCCGGCGGCCAGGGGCTCACAGCGGCGTGGGGGCCGCGCTCGCCGCCCTTGCCTCCTCCCCGGCGCCCCGCATCGCTCCCGGCGCGGTTCCCGCTGGCTGCTGTCGGGGCTGCGGGCGCGGCTCGGGGCGCACTGCCGCGCCGCCCCGCTCCCTGCCTCCTTTAGCGGGGGCACGGCCGGCAGCGGGCGCGGCGGCGGCGGCGGCGGCGGGGCGGGGGCGGGGCGGCTGCCGGCCCTGCCCACCCGCGCCGCGCCCGCCCTGCCGCCAACTTCGGGCTCGCCTGGCTCCCCTCTCCTCTCCTGGCTTTTCTTTTATTTCCCCCTCTTCTCATTTTTCCCCCTCTCCTTTTTCCTCTTTTGCCTTTCCATTTTTCTTTTCTCCCTTTCCTCTTCCTTATATCTTCCCCTTTCCTCTCCTTTTCCTCTCTTTCCTTTCCCTTTTCCTTTCCTAGTTTCCCCCATTTCTTTACCCCTTTTCCTCTCCTCTTTCTTCTTTTCTTCTTCTCCCTTTTGCTTTCCCTTTTTTTCCCCTCTACTTTTTCATTTTCTTTCTTGCTTTCATTTTCCCTTTGTTTTTCCTTTCTATTTTCCTTTCAGGTTTTATTTTTATTTTTTAAAATTTTAATTTATTTTTCTGCATTTTATTTCTTTTCCCTTTACTCTCTCGTTTCCCTTTCCTTTTTCCTTTTCTCTCTCCTCTTTTTCTTTCCCCTCTCATTTAATTTTTTGTTCTGTATTCCTCTCTCTTTTCTCCATCTTTTTTTTTCTATTCATATCACCCAGTCCCTTTCTTTCTTTCTTTCTTTCTTTCTTTCTTTCTTTCTTTCTTTCTTTCTTTCTTTCTTTCTTTCTTTCTCTCTTTCTCTCTTTCTCTCTTTCTCTCTTTCTCTCTTTCTCTCTTTCTCTCTTTCTCTCTTTCTCTCTTTCTCTCTTTCTCTCTTTCTCTCTTCCTCTCTTTCTCTCTTTCTCTCTTCCTCTCTTCCTCTCTTCCTCTCTTCTTCTCTTCCTCTCTCTCTTTTTTCTTTCTTTCTCTTTCTTTCTTTCTTTCTTTCTTTCTTTCTTTCTTTCTTTCTTTCTTTCTTTTCTTTCTTTCTTTCCTTCCTTCCTTCCTTCCTTCCTTCCTTCCTTCCTTCCTTCCTTCCTTCCTTCCTTCCTTCCTTCCTTCCTTCCTTCCTTCCTTCCTTCCTTTTCTCCCTTTTCTCCCTTTTCTCCCTTTTCTCCCTTTTCTCCCTTTTCTCCCTTTTCTCCCTTTTTCCTATCTCTCCCTCTCTCTGTCCCCGTGTCTCTGTGCCCTGGGAGCGACTCCAGGGAGCAGAGCCGCTCGAGTCCCGCTCGGGCCGGGTCTGCCCGGGCGCTTCCTTGGAATGCGGGTGGTGTGAACTGACTCGGCCCTTCCCGCACGCCTCTGGCCCTTGTGGATTCTCTCTGTCCCCTCTGGAACCGGGTGTCGGTGCCGCCGGGCCCGGCCCCTCCGGCCCAGGCACTGCCCGGTGCTGTGCACCCGAGGCCCTCGGTACCAGCGAGCCCCTGGACACTCGTGCCCAGCGCCCCCGGCTGCTCACGGCTCTTCCCGTAGCCAAAGGCTAGAAGGGAAAAAATCCCAGGCGTTCCCTAAAGAGCATTCCACGGAAAAGTGATTCAAAATCACCCTGAACAGCTTTTACCCCGTGCTGTCTGTGCCCGGGTGCTTGTACCTGTGAGGAACTCTGTATTCCTCGAGCGTGGAAATCGGGATGGTGTGAAAATTAATTTTATTTTACTTACGAATCTTGGCTAAAGCGGAGGCATGTTGGTCCTCTGCCTTCAACGATGTTTCCTTCTATTTCTAAATAATCCCTTGTTGCTCTGAATTGTTTTATTTTAAATTATAAAGCTGCGGAATACACTTGGAGAGAGGGCGCGTAGGATCTTGCCTCGCCTTAACTTTGGCACCGCCACACGAAGGGCATCTCCGGGGAGCTCGAGTTAAATCTCCTAATTTGAATTTTTTTTTTCGTCCTCGGGTCACTCGGCAAATATTTTTAAAGTAAAACCAAAAAAAGTGCTCTCCTGCCGGTTGCAGAGGAGCCAGCGAGCGCTCGGCCACGGCAGCTCCGCACGGCGGCCCCGCAGCCTCGACCGCGCCCGGGCTCGGCTCCGGCAGCGGGCGTGGAGAGGGGGGAGCCACCTCTGAAAGAGACCGATTTGCATTTGAATGAGGGGGGAGAGAAATGCGAAACCGCGTTTGGAAGTGCTGCGGCAGGCGTGGGGCGGCCCCGCTGCGTGTCCAGCACCCAGGGGAGCCTCTTTTCCTCCCTCTTGCAGAGGAGACGGTGCGGGGGCACGGGCTCCCCCCGGCCCGGACAAGCTGCATCCCTCCTCGCTGCGCCCCGAGGGAGCTCTGCCAGGGCCGGGCCCCCGGGCAGCTTCGGCGCGGGGAGAAGCGGGGCCTGAGCCAGCAGCGCGGTCCTGCCGGCCAGGCCCGAGCTGCGGTACGGCCGGGGCTGTGCGGGCAGTGAGCGCTGCCAGCCCCACGCCCGGCCCGGCGGTACCGGCGGTACCGGCCCTTTCCCTCCTTCCGAGCCCCCTTCCCGGCCGGCCGGGAGCTCGCCGGCCGGCACCTCTCGGCTTGTTTGCTAACGGAAGCAAAACAAAACAATCCCTCCAGCATAAGCGGTTTTCTTCCATTCCTACTGTGAGGAACTGAAGGCATATTGAAAAAAACAGTGTTTATTTGGGGGACTCCTCGTGCAACTTCTTCCCTAAAGATGGCATCGCGGGTGGAATGGCGCCCGTAGCGCTGCCCCTGCAAGAGAAATGGATTCAAAACTAGACTTCAGAATTATCTCCTCTCTCTCTTTAATAAGCGAAATATTCGTAAATATTAATATTTAGCTCCCTTTCCATACTCAGCTTGTTTTCCCTAAGCTAGAGCAGCCAGTCCCTAAGCCAAAGTTGTCAGGCAAAGTAACTCAGGAAGCAACCGGGGCTATGCTGCGCCGCTCAGCAGCTGAGCAGCGGCTGGGGGACACCGGGGGCACCCCAGGCAGCGGTGGGAGTGAAATCCGCCCCAGTAACAAACTTCACTATCGGGGTGAGCAAACCCTAGCCTGGAAACGCCGCAGCCGAAGTATTCCTTGAACAGATGGGGTTACTGACAGGACCCGCTGCAGCCGGGGCTGCTCACCAACACCCGGCTGCTTTTCACCAGTTTCACGGGGTCTCATCGTGAGCGCTTCGCCACTTCAGATAAAGCTACTACCAAGTCCAATAATGAACGAGAGAACAGCCTCCAGGGCGAGCTGGGGCTGCGGGCGGAGCGGAGGAGCGAGCGGCCAGCCCGCGGCCGGGGCGGCGGAGAGCAGGGGCGAGCAGCATCCCGGAGGATGTAAAGCCACGAGAGCAGGGCAGCTCCCCCAGAATCCCGAGGCAGCCCGCAGAGCCCCCGGGGACGGCAGGGTAGCGGGGACAGTAGGGTTCCGGGCAGCGAGGGGCGGGGGCCGGGGGCAGGGAGGGGCTGAGGTGCATTGGGGAGCCCGGTCTCTCCGGGAGGAAGAGAAGAAGAGGTATGGATGAATTCACAGGTACACAGGAGTGTTGTCAGGAAAAAAAATTTAAAAGCTGTAGTTATTTGTTTGCTCATTCGAGGCATAGCAAGTACGAGTGCTGGAGCAGCTGCGCCTCCAAAATTCACTTCGATAGCAATGGTCCCAACATATTTGAAAGGGAAAAAAAAAACAAACCATGAGGACTCCTAAAATTAAAAGGTCGAACGTGCTTTGGCATTGCAGGGTCAGATGTTCTTCCAGCTGACGAGACAGAGCCCGCACTGCAGCACCGTGCCGCCCGCGGGGTCCAGCTGTGCGCGGGGTGCTGCCCCTCAGGGAGGGCTGGCTCTGCCCCACAGAGCTCTCCCAGCCTCCCAGCAGCCGGGACAGCGAACCCCACCTTGCCCAGCTTTTTCCCCGATAAGCCACTGTGGCTGGGAGAGGAGCCTGTCTGAACTAAATCAAGCAGTCGCTTTATTTAGCAAATAAAATATTTTGCCACTGCCATATGTTCCTCATTGCAAGCAAGCAGCCGGTTACTTCCCTAAAGTGGTGGATAGGTACACTGACGCCTTTTTGTTGTAGCAGCACTGTAAAGCCACTGAATCATTTGTTGCCTGCCCTACATCGTGGGAAGGAACTGAGCCAGGAAAGCATAATGTTCTTCTGGGTGCTAATTCGAACTCTTAATCAAGATCTGATTACCAAAAAGGAAGACAGAGCATAAAAACGCTATAAAGATTTAAATTTTTTTCTATCTTGGCCATAACTCACCCCACAAATGTGTCCATTATGGCATTCACTCTAGCAGGAAAATTGTGATGTTGTTGCAAGATTCCCTACAGCAGAGCTGCAGCCAATGATGATGAATAATCTCGGTCCATATGCTAGCTCTATACATCTCTACATCACCAGCCTGCTCTCATCCTCTTTCTGCTTCCTCAAAAACACGGAATATTTGAAGAACAGTAAAAGCTAATTAAAAATAGTTAATAGGTTAATCAGACTTGATCTTATATTTATCTAATGCAGAGCACTGATTCTTTAGTGATGTAGCCTGAGGCATTACCACGAGCCAAGAAAATGAATCAGACATTTAATGGAGATGTGGAAACGGAAATTTCTTGTAAGACTACAAAATCGCACGCCAATAATACACTGAAATAGAATAAATTTATCATTAAAATTCCACGCATGAAATGCCATCCTCTCTGTCCTCTTGGTAGGAGATAAACTGAGACAAAGCTGGCCAGAAAAATTTTCGGGAGCTGGGCCTTTGGGTACATCTCACCTGCTTTTTAGCATTCTTGTCCCAGAGTGTCTGCCCGCAGGCCTCTGGTGACAGCTAAAGTCAGAGGCGTCAGTTCGCGGACGACCCCGCTGCGGACGCCCTGGGTCGCTCTTCAGAGTGCCAAGGACCGTGAAACGCTGCCAGCTCTCTCTGGGGGCGTGCTGGAGGCGTCGCGCTAGGACTGGCACCGCTCTGCGTTACTTACTTGTTCTGCCCGCGCAGGAATGGTTTGGTTTGTGCGGGGAGCAGCTTTCCCTCTCCAGCCGGCGGCGGATGCTGCGAGCTCTGCTTTCCCCGCGGCCTCCCAGTCCCTTCTGAGGACACGCTTCCGTCACTCGGCCGCACTAACGCTGTGATCCGCGCATCCTGTCCGAATTTCTCTTTGCATTTACACTGAAGCGTATCCAGAGTAACTGGGAACGGAGGCTGGGACTGAGTGGGAGCAGGACACGGTCATTGCCTTTTTAAAACAGCTGCAAAGCGGAGGGTGTTGCAGGCTGCTGCCTGCACTCACCTCTGTTACCAATTCAATGTTTCCTTTGCTTTTCTTAAGTGAAACGTTCAAGCATTTTCCGTATCCTCAGGAAGGCAAAATATTTTTCTCGTTTCTGGAACATTGAGAACATTTGCTGCTGAAGCGGAGTAGTTACTTTTACTTTTGATTTGTGATAGTTGGTTCAGCCTGACCCCTGCTGGGGGAAAGCCAGGAGGAGAGGATAGCAAGTGCAGAGTGTCTCTCTAGAATCCACAGGTTCTCCGGAGACCATTCCTGCTCCAAGCCCCATTCCCACGGCAGGGCCGTGCCCTGCTCAGGCTCTGCCCACACTGCACGCTCCCCTTCGGGCAGTACAAACCTTTCCTGAATTTGTCCAGCTGACACCTCCAGAATCTGTCACCACCTCCACTGTTACATTGCCGTGGAAACATCACATAACGATTAAATACGGCCACAGGGGCCTGCCGCAGGTGCACCCACCCCTCTGCTGGCATCCTGGCACCAAAGCCCTGCTAGCAGAAGTCCCGTGGCATTACTGATTACCAGCCCTCCGTGTATCCTGACTAATTAGTGCGCAACAGATTTCTCGGCATTGCCATGTTTGTGTACTCCTGTGTGGTGCTACTGAGCACTGCAGCCGGCACAGATGTGCCCGTGATGTGACCTGGCACTCAGACAACGCATTTCCCCCTAACCTGCTAAGGGCTGATGTCCTTGTGGTAGGGATGGCCCTTCTCCCCATCTGGGAGCAGCAGCAACGGGACTGCTGCTGCCTCTGCACACCTCAGTCTGCAGTGTGATGGCTGCTGAGAGGCCTGCTCCACTTCCAGGTGGGAACCCCGTGGGGACTGGATGCACGTGGCTGATCAGCTCTAGGCAAGGAAGCTGTTTGGAAACCCACTGTTAACAGTGGTGCCAAACTGTGTGTGCCATAGGCCAGGTGTGCAACAGCAGGGACCAGAAACACTGGGTGCTCCATCTTCCTCATTCCTCTTTGCCTAAGGGCTGTGAAGGTGCCACTCTTCCAAAGTTACCTTCCTTTTCCCTTCCGTTGTGCATTGCTGCACAGAAACTTCCCTCTGTGCAGTGTCCATGCAGGTGAGACATGGATAAGGCACCAGTTCAGGTCCGACAGAAGTTTCCTCATCATCCCCCAGCTCTGGCTGAACTTCCCAGGCCCCTGCGGGGCAGTGAGCGCTCCCACAAGTGTTGGATATGGATCCAGGCGCTGCCCTGGCATCAACGTGAGGGATTTCTTGATGTGGATAACCACATATCCTCTATGACTAAAACTAATGTCTGGCTTTACTTCGGTTACACATTAGCAGCAACAATGTATGGAAATCTAATTGGCAGAGCTGGAGCTTTTATACAGTTTCTTTCACTCCGAGACAAATATATGTACACCAGGCCATCGCTGCTATTGATCTTTAAGCGGCCCCACCATGGAAATCAGCAGTGAGAGCTTTGCTTAGAAATTGTTGGCACAGGGTGGTCCAGTGTCAGGGAACTGAAAATCAATAAATTGATGATCTAAATTGGGGGTGGGAGGGGGAAAGCAGTGGCGGTGGCTAATATTATGTGCATAATTTTTTGATTTTTATAAAATCATATCTCAGCATTTTCCATCACATCAAAGGCTGACATGGTCGCATTGATTAGCGGATTCAGCCCGAATGACACTGTATACTTCGTACCACGACTTTGTTTAAGAAAAGATCTTGCTTTCTCCTTTCTCCGTTTCCGTTGTAAGCGAACCGAGTCGAGGGACATCGGCGGTGTCCGGAGCACGGGCAGTTCGGGGAGCAGGGTTGGGACGCGGTGCGGCTCGGGGAGCGCCCGGCGATCCCGGGGCTGGATCTCTGCGCTGCCGTGCTCGCTCCCGCAGCTCCACCTAGCGAGGAGCGCTCGCCGACCGCTGGACACCACAGGAAGGTACAAATCCATTTGTACCGTCAGGAAGGACAGGGTGTATCTGCCTGCCCCACGCCAGTGGAGGCTATTGTGCAGTAATGGAAGGGGCAAGAGCATCTCCCTGGATGGGCTAGGGCTGGAGCCTCCACCGTTGCTTTTGGTGTGCACGATTCCTGCCTTTTGGACTTCCTGGAGCACAGCAGCCTGGCAGTACACTGAGCAGCAGGGAAGAGTTACTTCACTCCCTCCGTCCCTCCCTCATTCCAAGTTGTGGTGCCATCCAGCCCTGCAAAATCCACCTTACTGGCCCCGACAACAGCGTAGGGGTTTGTTAAAGGGAATTGAAAGCGCTATTCCATAGACTGAGGGGATGTGGTGGCTTCTGCCAGGCTCAACCCCATTCTCTGGCAGAGAGGATGCAGTGCCATGCACGACACAGGCAGCAGGCTCAGCTGGGGGTGACCCTGTGCAGCATGGCTGGACCTGCCCTCCAGAGGTGTGAGGGAGCTGCTGAGGAAGCAGGAAAACCGATGGTCAGATTTTTCTGTAAGAAGTTGAATCCTTAGGAGAACTGTTTAGTGTTTTGTGTTTTTTCCCTCTCTAATGAAGGATCAGAGATGCAGACCACTAAAAAGTCTGCATCCAGGAGAGACAATTTCCTACTGAGAGAATTTGAATCCCAGTTCTCACCTTAGTTCCTAGTGGCAATGCCAACAACTCCTGGGAAAAAGCATACTGCTGTTTCTCGCCCCACAGAGGAAACTGTCATTTTTCTGCTGGTTTCTCAGTCATCTCTGTCAGCTCCTGCTCTGATCACATTCATGCTTTCCTTTTTATCTCTCATAACCAGTGATGTCAAGTTGTGTTCTGCATCTTGCATGAACCTCATGCATTGGGGACAGGGCAGCAGGGAATTCTTGGCTGTAATAAGATACACAGGTAATTTCTTCCAGTACTATCTTTGGTTAGATGTCATGAGGGCATGAAGGATGCTGTTCAGAAAGCACTGCGCTGGCTGAAAGTGAGTCCTCTTGTGCTGGCAAATGGGGAATTTCTTTAGTTTGCAATTATATGAAAAAAAAACCTGGATCAAAGAGTGAGTGAGCCTGAAGATACAGTTCTGGACTTCTTTCTTTTGTTTCGGCTTTGCACTGCAGGCTTTATGTATGCAGACATTTGTCTGGCACAACAATAGAAGCAGTAGAAAGCCACTTGCTGTGGTTGCTTTCCATTCCTATTTTGGGTCCTGCTCTTCTGGTGGTACCTTACTGAGAACCTGACAGTTTGGTCAGAGCCCCAAAAGGAGCTAAAAAACGCTAAAAAGCAGAACTGGTGCACCTTTTGGGCAATTAGTACCCATTCCTCCTGGCGATGCAGACCCCTCCTTCACTTGATCAAGGCAGATAGCCAGCTGAGGAGCTTGGGGGACAGGCAATAGGCTGATGGAGCCCAGAAGCCTTTGCCCATTTAGCACACAGAGCAAGTCTCCAGAAGAAGCTGTCCAGGATCAAGTGCCTTCCCAATAAAACTGACACATTCAGGTAAGAAAAAGAGGCACAAGAAGAACTTCCTGGGAGCTGCATGTGCTGGTGACTTAGGGAGGAGAAAAGTGAGATCAGGAATGGGAGTGCTGTGGCATATGTCCAGAAGTCACTGGTCAAGATTTATTGAGAGGCTTTCAGCCACAAACCTGGAAACACAGAGAAAAAAAATAGAAGAGGTTGTGAATCCCTGTCTTTTGAAGCTCACTTTGTCTTAGCTCTTCAAGTATGGGGAAGATGCTTGTCTCAACATGTATCCCCCTAGTAAAAATCTCAGGACCTCGTGTAACACAGTTCCAGTCCACAGGGTTTGGAGAAAGAGGGAAAAGATGCCAAATGTATAACCAGCTGGTAATTTCTGGTGTATTTTTATGGCTACACCGCTGGAAGGTAGGTTTCAGAGAATTCACCTGAGTGAATGTGTAGGAACATCTCTGTAAAGTACAAGATGTACTTGAGTCTGAGGACTACTACAACAAAATGGCAGCAAACCAAGACTTTACAGGGCAACCTTTCCAGATCGTGACTGTAATACTTGGCTTAATTGCATCCTGTCGGCTGCTCACCACTTATAAAATACACTCTGAGTGTGCCATAATGCTCCTTCTGTCCCTTGAGATAAGATAGTTAGATGGCATTGCTGGCAAAACAGAGTGATATTTCATAAACTGCTAAAAATCAATGGTGATATGCCTGATCATACCTTAGATGAACTTCTCTCATGAACTGAAATGCAATAGAGTGGGTAATACAGGAGCTCAATTAAATGAAATGATATAAAACTTATTGAAAGTGACCTGAAGAGGAGGGGAGCAAACCCAGTGCCAGAGAGCAGAGACTATTGCAGGCTATGCTCTGTGCACCAAAAATCCAGTAAACAGTAAATATTTCCTGTGGAAGTTACTCTGACATGAGAGTGGGAGATATTGCTAAAACCATCAAACAGCTTGTGCCTTGGCCTAAGATGGCAAAATTCCCACTGATGGGACCAGGGCTCAGCCTCATATCTGGCATGTGGGGGAGCACATGGCTGTTGCCAGAGGGCAAAATGGGGATAGTGTGGTAGGAAAGCCCAGAGAGTCTGTCCATCAGAGAGCATCAGGGTTACACAGGGAGACCCTGAGTGATCTGGGATTGGAGAGGGCAGTGAAGTTTGGGTACAAACACCATTCCCTTGACGTCATACAGAAAGGATTATCTCCTACAGTTGGCTGTAAATTGCGGGCAGTTGTGGTTGCGGTGGCTGGTGCTAGCCATGTTGTGTCAATATAAATGGTCTCCACCTCCAGGGAAATGGCTGGGAAGTGGCGCTGGGCGTGGTCAGTTTGCCTGGCCAGGTTTCTCCTGCCAGAGAGGTGTTGCCAGACAGTGATAGGAGCTGTGTAGGAGGCAACCAGTCTCCTCTTCCTTCCTCCTGCCCTTCCTGCTGCAGGCTGTGAGTTAGGACTCCTGACCTTGTCCTGTGAGGAATCAGGTGTCCTAGCACCTCCTGAGTCTGCACCAGGCTGGCACCGTTCTGAAGATGCTGGGGAGCTACCGTGGGTGGGGTCACCTGAAGGAGCTGTTGTGTATCTAGTGAGGCCTTTTAAAAAGCATCCTATGAAACTTTATGAAGAATGGTTTGCTCTTCAGTGCTGCCCAAAGCACACAGAGGGTAAGCTAGCTTCTCCAAATGCTTTAGACTGAATTTGTTGGGGGACAACTAAGTCTGACAGTGCTACATTTTGTAGGACTTGTCTAGAATGGAGTCAGCGCCTCTTTTTTCTCTGGCAGCCACCTGTGTTTTGACAGAGTTGTGCCATTTGTCCCTTTAAACAATCCAGTGGTTACCCCTTTAGCCTTTCCCAGCTGGAGTTGTAAAAGTATAGTCCCTACCCCTGGCATCAGCCAGTCTGTTTCCTCATCAGGCTTTTCTCCACCTTTTTTCATGCCCACAGCTCCTTGCAAAAAGAAGAGTTGGAAGTTATGGTATTCCAAAGAGAGGTTTGTATGAAAAGAAAGGATCTGCATGGACTATAACATATAGGGATGCAATATGCACACATGCAATTGTGCAGGGAGGGTGTGTTGCAAATTCATGGCATGTTCAGACAGCCTCAACAAGTTCAAGAATTAATTTCATGTCTAATACGAAAACAGCAGCAGCTTGTCAAGCACTCACCACGTATGAACCCTGTTCTGGTTTATTTTTTTGGAAAAAGTAAGACCAACCCTGGGATTATGGTAGGAGTAAAGGATCAAGAATAACTCAGTAGCTGTGCAATACTCAGTCACTTGGACCAAACAGAAGGTGACAGCTGCCTAGGGCAAAGGTTTCTGCTGCCAGAGCTTTCACAGCGGTCACTAGATTACGTCCCTGGGACTTCGGTGCATAACTTGGAAGTAATGAGGTCAGTTTGTTTTGCTGCTTTGTTTTTTCTGGCATACAAGTGACCTATTTTATAAAGTTCAAATGTACAACTAATAAGCAAATAGTCAACCACGAATGCCACAGACTACGATGGTTTTGTGCCAGACTAGCAAATGTAAACAGATTACATGACATATTAACTAAACACAAAAGAACAATTCAGTGCTGTCAGTGGATTTAAATTACAAAAATATATATATGTATGCTCTCTTCAGAATCCCTTGGCAAGGCATCACGGCTTTTGACCCCTGTTAAACCCAGCAAGATAGTATTAGAGCTCACAGTCATTTAAAAGAGGGAAAAGCAACTTCTTTATTGACTCATACAAGCCCATATTTCAGTGCAGTTTCCCTTTTCCCAGCATCTGAGTCTAGCACCTAGAGCTGGAGGAAGATTCATCCCAGAGTGCACAGGTTGTGTAATAACGAGTTTCTGATCTGGAATTTCAGCTTTAAGCATATCCTGAACACCTGGGCTCCCGTGCATTGTCTCATGGCAGCACCAGGCAGTGTTTTGCAGCTCTTGATTTCATCAGGGGAGCACAGGGTATTAATAGCTAGCCTTGTGCTTTGGAGAACAATCATACAGCCTGATGGAGGCTGCTGTATTGCTGTTTCCTCTGCTTCTTTCTGACTTGGGGTTATCCTCTTTAAAATGATTTAGGGATGCAAAAAGATTATGAATTGAATGCAGCACATTACAATATTGTCCATAATTGATATTATTTAAGAGGATACTGAACTGTTGCTGACAAGGCCTGACATTGCTGTCTGTGCTGACCAGGAGGTATTGACATTTTCCACTTGTCTTACTTCTGTGCATTAGTAGGAATCCATTAAAAAGAAACCCCAAACCCTGCAAACCACTTCTGTTTCTGAGACTGCTGGCAATAGGGATCCTCAGTGCTACAACTGCAGACGTGCTGCTCTTTCCAGCACAACTTTTGGGCCAGACACTTTCTGTTCCCCAGGCTCTGAGCGAACAGGGAATCAGTTCCTTCCATTTCCTTCTGCTGCTACAGCCATGAAGCAGCTCCGCTCTGCCTCTCCCCCGTGCAAGGAGCTTTCTGCTGCTCAGCGGAGACAGCAGGAGCTCCAAGCCGGCTGCCTTTCTGTCAGGAGGCTGCATGCAGCTTGTGTAAGGGCTTATATAACTCTTTTAATGTCAGGGCTCCGGTTCTGCGTCTGCCTGCAGAAAACTCCTCCTTTTGTACGTAGGTCGAGGCACAGAGCAGAGGCAGCTCCGGGCTCAGCCGGCAGCAGGCGAGGCAGATCTGCCTGCTGTGGATAACCGGAGTGCAGGGCAGGGGGCAGCACAGCCGAGGCAGGTGATGTGTCCTAACTTTGGGCAGCTGGGGGAAGTGCAGGGATTTGCCTGTTAGAGGCTTCCCTATGCTGCAGATAATGTTGAGTAGGTAGATGAGGTTTGGGTTATTTACTGGTAGCTTTGAGGCACTGAATTCATGTGGGAATATAAGGCAAGACAGAGCAGCAGAAACCTCTGAGGTTTCACACATCAAGATACTGCAATCCATTCAGGAGAGGTGGTAATATCTGAATATCAGGAGAGTTGTTAGCTGTCATTCCCTCTGTCCTGGGAAGTTTCTGCCACACATTGTGAAACCATGCACAGTCACAACATTTCAAGAAGTGATGTTACATTCCAGCCAGTGTAGTTACTTGCCCCAAAGGAACCTGAGTAACAGGGTGTTGACTTGGAAAATTCCCATCCAACCAGTCTAACCAGGTACTGGGCTCCCATGGCTGTGAGGCGCTGCAGCTGGGAAGCGGGACAACCTCACTCCCACGATCTGCTTCATCCCTGAACCCCCTACCCCATAGCTCTTCTGGGAGCCCCTTGCCTCTTTCCTCTGAGCTGGAAAAGATTGAAATGCTTTGCTGTGATACAGCTGTTTTTGCTGTTCCTCCTCGTGTTTCTGAGCACTCCATGGGTGAAAGGGTGACAGGAGCGGGAACACCTGGTTGGGGAGAGGAGCGAAGCTAGGGCTGGATTCCTGCCTGACCCTGCTGGGGCCTGGTCCCTGTTTTAATTTTCTCTCTCCCAGTGGCCCTGCCCAGAAGATTGTTCACTCCCTCACCCCACTGTCACCAGTTGTTCAGTGCTTGCTGTCGTTATTAATCCCAAAATGCACTGACTCATCTTCTCGAGCTTGCCTTGCCTCTGCTCATTAATATGAATTGAGTACTTGACCTTTTCTTTCTTTGGCATTATTGCTGCTTTCTTCCAACACACCATTTACTAAACAAATATTTTTTCCTCTGAGCTTTTCTAGATGACTTCTTTTCCCCTTCACTGTTTGGGTTAAGGATGGAGCACAGATGTAGAAGAAATGGAGGTTCTCACTCTTCTCCTGGATGGGATGTAGAAATCTGCCTAATGATCTTTATGCAGGGGTTGAAGCATTGTCTGTCTCATTGACCACAGAAGGATTTTTGTTTCTATGGCAAAAGAAATCTAGTCATCCTAGCCTTTATATTTTTCACTCCAGGTTTACCAGGAAGGGCTGTAACAAGGCATGAACTTCTTCAGCTAGACCCAGCTGCTCCACAGTGGAAATAGGGCAGTTGGTGTTCACCCCAATCCAGGCTATTGACCCGTGTGTGGGACCTGCATGCTGGGGAAACAGCCTGCATGTCTGCTCCACACGCTGCAGCAACCATGGGTGGCAAAGCTGTGGAGACCAGACAAACCACTTCTTATTCTCTCTGCACAGAGAAAATAAATGTTTATGCTTCCCCCCAGACAGCTCCTCCCATTTGCAGGGCCAACGGGGTAAATGTACATCTTGCACTTGAAGCAAGGGAAACTGGTTTCTTCTGAGAGCTTTGCAGGAGGGACACTCACAAGGGAAAACTCAAAAGGAGAAACATACAGGAAGAGGAGAGAGTGGAAATAACTCCCCATTATTCTTTGGGATCCCCTCTGCTCACTCTGTATGGTTCAGGTTTCTGACCTGCTGGGGATCTGTTTCCCATCCTCTCATATTCTGAGCAAGGAGACCTGAATTTTTCCAACTCAATTAACGCCATAATATTTCACTTATGGAGAAATACATCAAAATTATACTTAGCAAGAGCAGAAGTGTTGGAGAGGCCTGGCCATAGTGAGCTGCTGCTGTCACTTTTGTCCATAAGGGACACAATGCCAAAAACTGTGCTTCTGTGTCCTGTCTGGCCTGGCATTGGGTCTCTGCTTTGCCTTGTGCTGGAGCAGCCCTTCTCTTAGCACATCAGCTTTTTGGAGGTTTTTGGGGGATGCTGCAGACATCCTACCTCCTGACACTGTCAGTAGTGCACAGGTAAAATCTTTCCCATAAATGGCTGTTGTTCTGGAATACTGGGGTGTCCACACTTCCTGGCAGCAAGACTGGAATTGTTTTACTAATGTCAAAATCCATGTCCACCCACAGCATCAGTTCTTGAACCATGGCGTTTACATTAAAAACATGCCAAGCATGCTTTTGCAGGGACATAATAATAATCTTGTTTATGTAAGGAAACTGAAAAATATGAAATAAAACCAATCCAACTTGGTGAAGCCAATCACCATATGGATAATGTAAATGACAGCAGGAGTGGCTCGACACTGCCTTGCAAGAGGTGCTGGCCCTGTGTTTGCAGGCACAGGAAGCCAGTGTGTGGATATTGAAGTGACATCTAGACTGACTGTCTGTACAGGAATGCTCCCAGGAAACCAGCTGTTGCCAGGGCCAGGCTGAGAGTAGCCACACAAACACGGCGGAGTGGCACAAGCACCGCAACAGGGCGCTGCAGGAATTCAGCACGTGTAGCTGGCCCTGCTGAGCGCTTTTCTGGACTGTGAGCTCCTAGGCAGGTGTATTTCGTTTCTGTGCACGCTGGTGGCACCACGCTCGGCAGGGCACATGGCGTGGTGGGGCAGGGACGAGCCAAGCACCGCACCCGCCTTTATAAATGGAAACAGAGCAGGTGGAAATGAGCATCCCAGAAGGAAACAAAGCACTCTACAGATACTCAGCGATGCCTGCACGGGCTGCAGCACGGCGCTGACACGGAGCTGGCACCGGGGCTGCCTGGCGATGCCTGTCCCAGTCTCCCTGGGGATTGCACCGGCGGGCTGCAGGCACACAGCGTCCCGCGGCCATTCTGGTCCCTAGGAGAGCACAACCTGGAGCTCCACACCCGTGTTGCGGGGCTTCGCGGGCGCCCACCGCCGCAGCCGTGCGGCCTCGGGCGGACGGGACGCACCGGGCCGGGAGCCCCGTGGGCCCGGCCGGTCCCTCCCCGCCCCCCGGGGGCGGTGCCGGCGGCGGGGGCGGAGCGCCGGGCGCACCTGGGCGACACCGCCCGCCCGCTCCGCCCCAGCCGCGGCCGTGGGGACGCGGGCGCTTCTCCGCTCCCGGGGCGCCGGGTCCGGCCGCGCCCCGAGCCGCGGCGGCGTCCGCAGCCGGAGCGCCGCCTCCCCGCCGGTGGGGACAGCACCGGGCTCCGAGCGGGAGGAGGAGGAAGGAGAGGCGGCGGGCGGGCTCCGCGGCGCGGCCTCCGCGCCCTCCCCGTCCCGATCGCGGCCCCGCCTGCCCCCGCTCCCCGCCGGGTGGGCGCTGCGCTCCCGCGGCGCGATGTCGGCGCGGCGGCGGCGGAGGGCGGCTGCCGAGCAGGAGGAGGAGGAGGAAGAAGAGGAGGAGGAGGAGGCGGAGGCGGGTAGCGACAAGGTGAGGACGCGCGGGGGCGGCTTTTGGGGCAGGGGTGCAGCGCTGCCTCTCCCCACGGGCCCGGACCGCTCTGCGCTGCGCTCCGCGCATCAGGGACCCTCCCGGTGCTTCCCGGGCTCTAACGCGGCCGCGCTCTCGGGTGGCGGGAGTACAGAGAGGGCCAGGTGCCAAGTCAGGGGTTGTGGGCCCACGCGTGTTTTACCCCACTGCCATTCCCCCCTGGCAGGACCGAAATGGGAGCGGCCGCGCTCTCTCCGGGCCCGCAGCGAAAGCTCAGCTCCGTAGCTGCGTGTCGTAGCTCACCTCCTGTCGAGGAGCCGGTGGCGTGGTGTGACCCCAGCCGGCTGCTGAGCACCACCCGACCGCTCCTTCGCACCCCTCACTCCCTTCCACCCGGTGGGACGGGGAGGAGAGTCGGGAGAAAAGGTAAAAGCCGTTGGTTGACATACGAACAATTTACTAATTGAAATGAAATAGTAATATTAATGAAAAGGGAGATGACAAAAAGGCGTGTAAAACCCAAGAAAATGCAAGTGGTTCAGAATACAGTTGCTTCACCACCTGCCCGACAGCAAGCAGCAGTGGGCCTTTCTCAGCCAATATCCCCCAGCAGAGCCTTTGGCCAGTTCAGATGAACTGTTCTGGCCATGCTCCCTCCTGGCTTCTTGTGCACCTCCTCACTGGCAGAGCACGGGATATAGGAACGTCCTTGACTTGGGCTAAGCACTGCTCAGCAAAGCCAACACATCAGTGTGTTATCAACGTTATTCTCCTGCTAAATCCAAAACACAGCACTGTAGCAGCTACTAGGAAGAAAATTAACTCTATCCCAGATGAAACTGGGACACTGGACCAGGCAAAAACACACTTCAGCGTGGTTGGGCCACTCGAGTGGCACTGGAACTAACTCAGAACAGTGATCTGCTCCATTTAAAGGCCATGTCAGCATTTCCTCAGCAACTCTTTTTGCTTTATGGCCTGTTAAGTGATAGGCATTCACCTCTGGCCTGAAAGGACTTACAGTATGACATTTCTGCTAAGGCAAGAGGTTTTCGAAATACTAAGTCTATGCATCAGGTTCATTACAGTGGCAAAACAGCCACGGTGCTGTTCTTTTGTTTGCTATGGAGTTAAGGCTTATCTCTACAAAAGCTAAGCACATCACCACATCACAGTTGCTAATTGTTTGAATAAAATGAAAGAGAAGGTCTCATTTGGGTAACTGGAATTAAAGTAAAAAAAAAAAAAAAAGGTTTCTGATTGCTAAATTGAGGTAGCAATACATGTGTTTTTACTTGAATCAGTAACTGCTTAAACTTGCATGGATGTCGATGTTGCAGAGTGTGTAGTCTGCCTTAGGCGTTGTGGCAAGGAACTGGAAAGTGAAACTCAATACTTTTTATTCCTTGCTTTGGTTGCTTTAACTCAAAGTCAATGAACTTGCAAATTTGTAGTGCTGTGGAGCATTGAGGGCTGTGATCACATAAGGGAGTGTTTGTTCAATAGCTGTGCAGAGAGTATTTCTCTATAGATGAGAATTTACTTTTAAATGTAATTTCACGTCACAGTGTGCTCCAAAAGCTCTTTTTCTGTGGAGGTACTCTGGTTTGCTTTATTTTGCAGAGTAAGTTTATTTCTGAGGTGTGCAGCGGGCTGCCTTCAATGAGTTCTCGCTGTTCAAAGACTCTGCTACCCAGACCTCAAAAGGGTGCCCCTAAAACTTGTTAATGTTACTCTTGATTTACCTGTGTGATTTTCAGAGAGGCAAATGTTGTTCTTACCTGTAGGCCTCCTGTGGTTTTATTCTAGCCGCTCCACAGCCTAGTGTTTCACCCCATTTGGGATGATGCTGAGCAGACAGGAAGCTGCTTACAGGAGATGGATTTCAATGTGCATACATTTGTGTGCATGTGAACAACAGATAAGGAAAGCCTTTTCCACTGCACAAGAGACTTTCTCATGGATTATTTGATCTTTGTTGTGGTTCACAAGTGACAGTAAGGATTGATTTTACATATTAAGCTGGCTTTAGTGCCATTGGTAACTGTAGAGATAAAATCAGTATTTCCTCCTGAGGTTTCAATCAGTGGGTCACAGTTTGGGACTCTGTTTTGAATATGAGCACACAGGTAGTGTCTGCTGTAGGTGATTTGATGAGTAGCATCTGGTCATCAGCATTCACAGGTGTCACTTTATACAGCTTCCTAGATGATTATCACTCTGCTTTATCTCTTGCCTGGCCTTTACAACAAGTGGATACTTTCATTGTCCTCTGGCTATTTTGAGCTGACCTATTTGGTGTGGTAATCCTGTATTTGGACTCAAAACTGGTTCTTTGATTGATAACTACTAGTGGGTTTGCACTGCTTTCTAGTATGCAATTCAGAAACATCACCCTCTTCATCACTTGTAATGAAGGAGAAAACTTGTTTCTTTGGATGATACATGCTTCATGCTGCTTCTGCTCTTGTTGGCCCAAGCCTAGCCTTCCAGATATATAAAGACAGCATGCACCTTTTTTGCCCAAGTAGAGAGGCCCTCTGTGTTTGTTGAAGAACTTCAGAAATGCTAAATACGTCTGAAGGTTTTTCTGTATTCTACTTTGAGCCCCATTTTCAGTGTGCTATCTGGTACTTTTCATGTTACACTTACTATGTCTGTAGATGCTAATTTCCTACTGGATTTAAGTGAAAATGTTGGGGGTTTTTTCATCATCTGCGTGCCTTTTTATCACTAATTGGAAACAACTGGTAGCTATTTCTACATTGATACAATTTCAAAGGAAAGTTAAATTCCTTGGTTTTGTATGAAGGAATATGATAGACTCTTTATGAAGCTTCTTGAAGTTCCCAAGCTCTGCAAGTCTCAGTGTCTCCAGTTGCTCACTAACTTGCTGAGCTGGTGACATTTTGAAAAATTGCCATGAACATGCCTTTGCACTGTAGGGCCCTGCACTTTCACAAGTTGGTTGTTTCTTTGTGTTGTCCTGTGGCGTGCAGGAGTGATTTTTTTTTTTTTTTTTTTTTTTTTTGGTTGTCACTTTCTTACTTCCTGCTGCTTGCTCTGGGTGCCCTTTTCCTGAGAATGTCTGGTCAAAGTGCCTTCATAAATACTCTGTGAGCGTTGGGAGAAAGAGGAATGACTTGGCATTCAGATAATTAGTATGTATAAATCAATTAAAGATTTACAGGCTGATCTGCATGTGTTAATGATTCTTCTAAAATTTCAGTTGTTTGCATTCTTTACTAAGAAGGAAGAGACAGTGCATTCAAATGCTTCCAAAAAAAAAAAAATTCGTGTATCCTGGAAGTAATCACACAGTTATTCCTCTTTGTACTGTACAGAGCTGTCAGAGTAGGGCAGAGAAGGGGAAATGTGATCATATTGCATTGCTGGCTGTTAATTATTTGTAACTACAACAAGCTTGGAATCACTGAATGCTGCTTCTCATGTGGTATTGAAAAAGCTGTTTCTGTTCCATGGGACAGCCTGTCCAGGGAATCAATTGCCAGATAAATTGCTCAAGCCTCTGAAGCTCAGTTTGGCACTTGGATCTTTGATGTCCAAAACCCCACAAACCTGCTGGGAGATAAATGAAATTCCTAATTGCAGTACAGCCTATGGTGGATCTGTGTGTCTGCCATGGACCACTCAGTTCCATCACTGGGCTTACTTCTCTTGGAGTACCCCAAAAATGGATCAGTTTAATCTCCTCAGAGAGGTCTGACCTCTATGCTTTCTGCTACAAGCATGGCAATATAGATACGGGCAGACTATTTCCAAGCTTCTGTTTTCTTGGAAATGGTGGTGGATTAGTACTAATGCAGAGAGTGATGGGTGCAGGTTCCAGTCATTGATTCAATATGTGCAGGTCTCTCACCCGTGTTTCTGCATGTGTCAGGCATTAATAGTTTGGAACAAAAGGTTTCATTATTCAGGATCTTCTGATACTTTGATATCTTGGCTTCAGAGGAAGGTATCAAGGTACTCCTAATTAAATACTCTACAATGTGTTCTAACTGAGCTATTGGCTTCACTATGGAACTTGTGAGAGAGAGTGCAGAAAGATCAAAGATGGAGGAGAAAACTTACTTTGAGTAACACTTAGGCTTATAAAATGACAATAACTAAATTCTTTTGCTCGTTAGCTTTTTCACATAAGTTGTTGGACAATATCTTCATTTTCTCAGTTGCTCTTCATGGAGATGCTACAGTCTCAAAGAAGAACATATTTGCTGTCCACTTAGGAGTTCCTTATGGTGTCCTGGAAAAAAGCCGCACAAGAGGAGCATTGCGAGTGCCTTTGTAACCAGAATAATTCTGGTGCGTGGTTTGCTTGGCACGTATTAATTGTAGTGGAGGGTATGTGGTACAAAACTGGAATTCAGAAGTGCGTGGCCTTTTAGATGATGAACGATGGAGATGTCTGGTTTTGTCTCCATGACACACAGCTGTATTTCATGAGCTGTTGCAAAATAGCCAGCAAGCAGAAGTCCACATGGGAGCCTAATTTATGGCAAGATGTCACACGTGCTGAATTCCTGGTACGGAGGCTCAGGCTCTTGCCTGGCTGAGCTTCCCCCTTTGCGTGGCCAAGTATTTGTGTTCTTGTAGAGAAGATTTAGCATTAGGATGAAAGCCTTGTCTTTTGAGAACACTAAACTTAAACCACCTACCTCTTATAGACACTTTGGCTGTGAATCAAGCAGGCAGGAGTGGAACACTGTGTATAAGAAGTTCTGTCACCTGCAGTTTCAAAACTCTAGGAAAAAATCCAAACGCCTTGGATAAAGCACTTGATTTGGAGTTGGGGTTGAAAGGTTTGCTAGGCACTTAGGACAGTCCAACCTCTGCTGGTTTCAATTAACTTTTGAAAACCTTGTAAATACCCACTCACAGTGTGAAACCCACAGCATTTCCCACAGACCTTCACAGGTCCTTGATGTTACTGTGTACTAAGCTTGGCCAGATCTCAAATCTGAAGAGCAGGGGAAGGAAGGGCTGCTTGGGTTTGTGCTGAACTCTAAAACTCCTTCTACAAGGTCAAGCTGAAGCGGCAAGGCTCTTGTTTATTTATTTATTTATTTATTTATTTATTTATTTTTGAGTGCTTTTATAGTGATTAACTTTATGTTTCCTTCCATAATGATTGTTGTTATTTGTGGCTATGAACTGGAATGTTTGTAATCAATCACATAAAATAATTCAGAAAATTATTAGCATGACAGTCTCATCCCACAGTGATTGATTCAAAGCACTTAATGATGCAGAAGACAATTAACTAACTTTTAGTGAGCAATGTCCTCTTTGGCTCTTGACTTTACAAATTAAATGCTGTATTCAGGAAATTGTTGTAGCTGTGATAGCAGTTAACTGGAAAATAAAGCATTCATGGTAATTTTTGAGGTATGTTGCACAGGGAAGTTGGAGATAGTTGGAGTGTTGATTCCCAGTGGTTATTGTAGCAATGTAAGGTGAAAAAAAACACACCTAATTCTAAGCAACTTGCAGGTTCCACCATCCAAGGTCCCATGAGCTGCTGAGAACACATCAGATAAACACAGACTCCTTCTTCAGGCTGTTTAGATACTCTGAAAAAAGCCATGCACCTGTGAATTCAGATGTTAGAAGTAGCAAATTTAAAATATTGCTTATAATGAGGTGCTTATAAGTGATAGTTGTGTGTTAAAGATCAGAGGGACAAAACTAAGTATGATTTCTTTTTTTTTAATTGTTTAAACACAATTATTTTCTGCAACACCAAAAAGGAATAAAAAAGTTTGGGGATATTCTTAGTTCTGAGTGCTTAAAACAGAGAACATCTCTGCCGTCTGCAGGCAGGGATTAATATTAAAGACGCTAAGTCATGGTCTTAGGGCCAGGATTACTGCCCGTCATCTGCGCAGTGAGTAGTGTCTCCTAGGACTGTACAGACAGCTTGCTGCACTCTGGAGCAGGTCACAGGAGTTGGATCATGGCTTTGGGAGAGAGCTGTGATCCCTCCAGTTGCACCTATAGTTGATTTTCTAGGCTGTGGTACAACACTGAGAAACATCTCTGAATAGCGGGTTGCGAGTGTGGCAATATTTCATTTATTTATGTGCTTTTTCAGGGGTTCTACAGACTTTCTGAAGTCTGGACCACAGTTTATTTGCTCTTTTTACTTGTATTAATTATAAGCAGAGTCTGCCTAATAATTATTCAGCTGTAGGGTTTCAAGGGCTGGGGAAGCATTGATCACCTTTTTGAAAGAAGCAAATGGTGTAAAATGGAGAATTTCATCTCGGGCGTGTGTGTGAGAAAAACCCAGGCCTAACTTTTAAAAAGAGAGGATGTACCCACTTGCCTTGTGCATGTGTATAGTGTCAGCTCACTGTCTCAGATTCTAAAAGGTTAAAAGCACTTTCTGAGTGGAAAGGATGGTGTTTTCCCTCGGATCAGTGTCCCTGGAGAGCCTGGGGAGGGTCTGAGGTTGGAGCCCGCCTGCAGCACCCTGGTCAGCTCCTGACCCCCGGCCCCTCTACGGCTGCCTCTGCCCAACTCTGAGGTGTGGGCTCGGCCCTTGGCTTTTGGAAAACCTTATCTTCTGCCTCATGTGTTTGTAGAGGCCAGGCACTGGCACAGAGGTTACACCGAAGCGCAGCGGCAGGGAAAAGGCCATGGGTTATAAACAGAGTAACCACGCTGAGCTTGTATGGGATGGCTGGGGGTGCAGGCATCTGAATTCTGTGGTGTCTTGTAGTAGGGTCAAAAGAGAGGGTATACCTCTGCTGGCTTAGAAAAAGTGACAAAAATACTCAGAACAAGGGGAGAAAACAATATTGTTAAGGAAAAGTAGGAAAGAAAAGCAGAAGTTTCTAATTAATAGAAGTAGATAAAGGAGAAAGGAATGAGATGAGGAAGTTGAAAAGAGAGGGAGATGGAGAAATAGCATATGGCAGTGGAGAAGAAAGTTTTAAAGCATAGTTACTTAACAGTCCCCAGAACTGTTAAGAACTGATGAACTTGAGGCAGCAGGGCAGGCTGGAAGCTGTTTGAGATTGTAAGAAGGTGAGGCAAGTCAGGGAGGTCAGGAGGAAGTTCAGGTCTCAAGAGAGCCGGACACCGAGCTAGAGATTGCTCTCTGCATTAGTGCTGTGCCAGGGCTGAGTGCAGATTTCCAGCTCCCTGGAGCTGTGGTATTTGCAACATCAGAACGAGTGAAGTCACCCTTAGTGTTGGCTTTAACTGAGGGAAAAATAGTCCTGACAGTGTGCTCTGAGGGTTGGTGACAATTTGTACGCCGTCACCAAAATATGTAGTGCCTGTTTTGCATTTGGGTTAGACACACAGTCTGCCTAGATGATGTCTTCCCTAGCAGTCCTCAGCAAATACTGAAGAGAGGACCGTAGTGGTCCTCAAAATTATTTTGAGCAATACTGTATCCATGGGACACTTGGTCACTTCCCACTTTGGTTTTGGTTTGTTCTTTTCAAGCCTGAGGGTTCAAGCCCTACCATGCATAAAACTGCCAGCCAGCTCTTCTCTTTGTATAAAGGGACTGTTTTTTCATGTATTACATGTATTTTTCTTCTTAATGTGACATTAAACCTTCCTCTCGTTCTATAGAAGGGTAGTTTGAGATCTAGATGGGGAAATGTGTTAAGGGCTTGGGGATTTCTGGCAAACTCCAGTATTCTATGTCAGCTGTAGTATTTCTGGAAACACATATCCATGAAAAAGTGATGCCTAGAATGGGAAATTTCTTAAGCATGGCAGGTAATGTCACAACATCCAAGTACAGACCTTCTTATAAACATTTACTGGCATACATTTGTTTCCTACAGCTTCTACAGTTTCTCCAGTACACCATTGTTGTCTTTTAGAAGGTAATGCAGATATTATCAGTTCCTAAAGTAATGCTTGACTCAGAATACTGTTTTCTGATAAAATAGCTAGTAATCTTTCATGTTGTATTGAGTTTTCTGATAGTTTTATTTTTCTTTTTGGGATAGGAAGTGGATTTGGAAGAAAGACTTCGTGAGTTGGACCTTAGAAGTGATTCAGATATTCCTGATGTTCCTCCACCAACAGACAGCACTCCAGAAATCCTCAAGAGGGCTTTGTCAGGCTTGTCTGCCAGGTACAGTGAAGCAAAGACCTCTCAAATTTAACAGCTGGTGGCTAAAATTCATACAGATTATGTTGCAGTTGTAAGTCCTACAAATTGTACTGCAGTTTCGAATTTCATACAGTAGACATGAAAATTTTAAGGATAAATTGTTGCTAGATATTATTGATTTATTTATGCTTTGATAGTCCCTTCAGTGGAATATTTTTTACATACACCTGTATTTACCCATTGCATGCTTCTCTGAGTAAACACAGTTTGCATAAACACCTACTGAGTCTGAGCATTGCAATAACATGGGCTAAAGAATTTGAATTACAGAATGATTATTTCTAGAGGGTTTAATAAACTGATTTCCTACCTCCAAAATTGAGAGGGGATTGGTTTATGAATGAAAAGATGTGTAAATTCTCAAGGTAAAGTTTGCTAGATTTTTGTGACTTTTCCACTTCTAAATAATTTGCTGTACAGTTAAATACGTCCTAGATGATAGGTCCGTACTTTTTAAAGCAATGCTCATTTTTTTCCTGCTGTTTCTTTCAAAACTTAGGTGTCTACCTCCAGCCTCCCAGGAGGTTGATGGCCAGCAAATGTGGGGGGATGTGTATGTGTGCAGATAGACAGATAATTGTGTGGACCTGCGTCTTCATGAAGGCTGTCAGATAAATTTCCTTGTATAACATTTTATGCAGTCCCTTTACAACACCTGATCAGTCAAACCCTTTTGGGGCGAGCAAGCTGCATTACATTTTTTTCACTAATGCAGTGAAAGAGCATTTAGGTGATAGATACCAAAAAACTACTACTAAAATGAATATTGGTGTCATACATACCTTATGCTCAATATAACAAACCAAGCACAATACAATGTATGTTTTAGGTGCAATTTAGGTGTTGCAAGAGTTAAAAGAAGGATCTCTAATCCAGACTATAGTTAAAACCTTCCAAATCCTTGTAAAAAAACTGGTCTCCAGCAGGTATCTCCAATATAAGTGTGAAATTAGTTTTTTGCCTTGCTCATTTTTTAATCTGTTGTCTTTTTCTGTTATATCCATGAACTATAAGCAGATGCAGTGTTTCAGGTTTTAAAAAGCCTGTTTCTAAACTGCACCAGCTGTGATATTCTCTATTGCCATCACACTGCAAGGAGTGTCTAGTTTCAGAGTTCTCTCATTGTGTTAAATGTGGAAGTCTTAGATCTCCAAATCAGACTTGTTCTAAAGGACATGGTGGTACCTCAAGGCCTGCAAGTAAGAGGTGCAGGTGAAACCTTACCTGTTTCACACGCTTGAAATTCTTTATTGGAGTGTTTGTACAAAGGGTGCTCTGAGTGAAAAATTAAATTCTTGGTGCTTTATGAATGCTGGAATTGAAATTGCCTGCCAGTTCAGTAGCCAGCAGTCCCAGCAGAGCTGTTGTCATCATGTGCAACATGAATGGGTTGCACTGTAACTCTCAGAAATATGGGTACTCTTTGTATTTGACCTTTGAAAGCAGTAGTATCTGTAACTTTAAAGCAGAGATTTAGGATACAATAAACTTGGCAGGTGGCTTCCTAAATTCTGGAACTTCTTGTCTTACCGAAGGTGTCTTTCCAGTGCTGTGCTTGCCAGCACCCCCAAGATACCATGTGGTATTTTAACATTACTCATAAAGGAAGCTGAATTCTTCTGAAGAAGGCTTGCTCACTATGGATATGCCACCAGGCCAAGCTGCTACTGTGTATCCCACATCACAGAGGAACATAAAACATGTTGTGATAAAGCCTCTTCTGCATCTGTTCTGATACTTAAGGCAAATCCAATTAGTGGCTGTAGCTGCCATTAACCTGCCAATGAGTCACATCCTTGAAAATCAAATTATTGTAGTTGAAGTTTACTTTAGAACTGGAGTCTGATTCAAAACTAGCACTGAATCAGGTGTCTCCTGAATCAGGTGTATCTCCTCATGAAACAGTGAAACACAAGACTGATGCAAAGCAAAACATTAGAAAGAATGTCTTGAGGTTTACATTAGGGGTCTTTATGTTTAGCAGTAACTTGTGATTAGTTGCTTCAGTGGACATTTAGAGGAAATGGCCTCAAATTGTACCAAAGGACGTTTAGGTTGGATGTTATGAAAATTTAATTTAGGAAAAAGGTTTGGTATTAAACCTTTGGAGAGGTTTAATTTAGGAAAAAGGTCAAGCATTGGAACAAGCTGCCTGAGGAACTGGTGCAATCACCATCCCTGGAGGTATTTAAAAGATGTGTAGATGTGGCAGTCAGGGACATGATTTAGTGGTGGACCTGGCAGTGCTCGGCTAATGATTGGACTTGATGATCTTAGATGTTTTTACAGTTTAAATGATTCTATAATTCTGTCGTGACAGAATTTTTTAATCCATTTTCTTTAGGTAGCCACTAGCAGTTGCAAAGGTCTACAAGGACAGAAGAGTCCAGCTAGTTTGACCCATCAACCCCCGTTGTCACATATTCTCCTGGCCTGGTTCCAGTGCTCACAAGAGCACAGGACTGCTTTCAATAGATAAATAACCCTCTTCCTTGGAAAAGAGCTACTTTGCTGCTGTAGAAAATTTGTGATCACTTGTTTGGAGGTTTTGCTGTGTGTCTGTTTCTCCTCAAAGGATCATTTGCTTTTTACCTGGCAGACTTTCTTTTATATGCCAGCCTTTACATAGCTGGGCCCCATCAGTCTTGCATCTTATGTGATGCTTTTTGAGGGTCCTGATGTATTATCACAGCAGCTTCTAATAGTTGCAAATGACATTTGGCAGGGTTGAGGCAGCACAGGGGAAGAAGAAAGGTGTCTACCTATAATTTCTTTTACTGTGCATCCTGTTTAGTTGCAGAGTTGGTTGATTCTGTGTTTCTTGCTATGCATTTGATTAAACACAAATTTCTGTTTCTAATACAGTTTAATCTCTAGTTAGCAGAGGAAGTGGAAATTATTTTCATTTATAACTGCTTGCCTTTTTTTTTTTTTTTTTTTTTTTTAATAGATGGAAAAATTGGTGGATTCGTGGAATTCTCTCCCTAGCTATGATTTCTGGGTTTTTTCTGATTATTTATATGGGATCATTTATGCTGATGCTTCTGGTAAGTTTATTTAAATGCATTCTCCTGTGCAAGAGTTATTTGATCTCTTCATTTATTCCTAAGCTGAAAGGAAACTGCACAGACAATTCAGAGCAGTTGTCTTTTACTTCTGTAAATGTAAATTCTTTTGAAAAATACTTGACAGATTCACAACTGGACCTTGTAGATTAAGGTCTTCTTATATACTGTAATTACTTTTTTTCCTTTTTTTAGGAATTTAAGTAACTCTGAGAAGTTGAATTACTGTTGCATTACTTAACTACTATCATTCATTTCATTGACTAGTTTGTATCACCTAATGTTGCATGTTGAGGTTTGTTTTAAGAAGCAAACAAACAAAAATCAGACCAAAAGCAACCCAAGAAAAACCCCAGACCCAACCAACACCAGCAAAAATCTAAAAAAAACCCCAATAATAATTAAGAGACAGGTGCAATTTTAAGGCTAAGGAAAGAAGGCAGCCCTGGTCTCCTGTCAGCCACTGGCACTGAAAGGCTTTCCTCAGACATGCTCCTTTAATTCCATATTTCTCTATGGGGCTTCATTGTGACCTTGCATTAATCTGTAGGTTGGACCTAGATCCCTTTCTAAGGCACAGGCAAAGTGCATTTTTGGGTCATGAAGTGAAATACTGGTGAGGATAACAACAACAATAATTGTAATATTCTTCATGCTACATAGCAGGTTGGCCCTTACTGCTTCTTTTCATCATTTTAATTGCTGGTATTTTTGTGGAATGATGGTTTATCTTTCTCAGTCTTGGCAAGGAACAGGCAGGAATTTAGCTTTTAAAGTGCTGAAATTGGTCCTTCTAGGTAACTGCTCCAATTTTTGACTCTAAGTTTGTTCAAGTATCAAAATGTGGTTTTACTGTTTTCTTGGCCTCCTGTGAGGCAATTTTTGGATTGCATTCCCAGAAACATTTAGATTGGAAAATACCTTTAAAATGATTGAGTTGAACTGTTAACCCAGCACTGCCAAGTCCACCATTAACCATGTCCTCAAGTCTCCCATCTACATGTCCTTTAAATATCTGCAGAGATGGTGCCTCAACCACTGCCCTGGACAGCATCTTCCAATGCTTGACAGTCCTTTTGGTGAAGAAATTTTTCTTAATATGCAATCTAAACCTCTGCTTCCATCTAAACTGAGGCCATTTTCTCTCACCTGTTACTTAGGAGAAGAGAGCAACCCCTGTCCCTGTCTCCCAGCACAACTGGTCTTACCATTAAAGACTGAGGCAAAGGAAGCACTAAGTACCTCAGCCTTTTCCTCATTCTTTGTCACTATGTTCCCCCCAGCATCCAACAAAGGATGGAGCTTCTTCTTAGCCCTGCTCTTGCTTCTGATGTATTTATAGAGGTGGTTTTTATTGTCTTTTATGACAGTAGCCAGATTAAATTCTCATTGGGCTTTGGCCTTTCTACTTTTCTTCCTGCATAACCTCACAACATCCTTGTAGTCATTCTGAGTCACCTGCCCCTTCTTCCAAAGGTCAAAAAAATCTGGTGTCTTGAGAGGCTGGAATGCTGTTTCACCAGCATTATGGTCTGCATTACAGTTTCTACAGCAGAATTAGTCTGGCTAATATTTCCTGTTTTCAGATGCATGGCATAACAAACTGCTAATTCATTGTCTTATTCATGGAGGATTTTCTTTTTTGTGTGTGAAAAAACAGCAAAAAAAGCGAAGTGGGGGTTGCTGTAAATTTTTTTTTCCCCCCACAATCCTTCCTTTAGTTGTCTGTTACATTTGAGAATGATGATTATGAACAGAAAGGAACTAATTCATTTGCAGGGTGATTTTGTGTATTCATGGTATACTGTGAAATTGCAATCATGGGCAAAGCTGTTAAGACCTGAACAAAAAAGTAATTAAAGTTAGTGTAGAATTGTAATAGAGTTCTTCTTTTGTGCCATAAAGCAAAAAGTTTGTCTTCTAATATAATGAGCTGGTAATGAAGTTGATATTTGAGGCTGTGTAAAAAGGAGAATGGAGGGAAAAGCCAATCTTGTTCATGAATTATTTAATTTGACTGGAATAAAATAGCTTATGTTTAAATAACAGTTGTCATGTTAAAACAGAATCTCAATACTGGGACTGAAAATTCCCAGAGACTTGTAGGAAGAATAGTCCAGTGAAGTTTGGAGGACAAGACCTGAGACTGCTCTATAGAGCTGGGATATATGTTTTGTATTTGTCAGCTACTTGGGTAACAGGCTTCCATGGCTTGGACCCTGGTACCCTTTTCCACCATAAGGTGCAATCCTGTAATGTCGCTCTTGCCTACAGCATTGAAGTTTTATAAGGTTTATAAGGCCAAGCAGAAGAAAGATTGGGGAGCTTCAAAATTAACTGGCTGAAGTGGTGCAAGAGTTTGAATCTGCGTTCACATGTTGAACAAGCTGAGATGCGTTGATGAAGGCAGGCAGTGAGGGGATGCTGCAAAGCCCTGCATGCTGACACGCGCCAGCTGCGTGGGCAGCTCCTTGCTCCAGCCCCTGCACGGGATTACCCGAGCACTGGGTTTGGCAATTCCATATGTCTGGGTAGGGTGATCTGCTCGGAGACTGCGGATTGGACAGAAGTGGTGGAGTCCTTTGAAGCCCAAAGGCATGTCAGCACAGACTGCCAGACTCAGGCTGGCAACGCAGGGAAGCAGGGAGGTCAGCAAAACAAAATGAAGGCCTGGGAGGGTGTGACATTCAGACCTGGGTTAAACGAGCTTTGCCTCTAATCATAAATGCTAATTGCCCTTAATGAGATGCTTGCCAGTGAAAGACCTGGGTGTCCAAGCTCTGTTGCACAGCTAGTTTTTTCCATTGGGCCCAGAAAATATTTCTAGAGTTAAACGTAAAGATAAAATTTAGCCAAAAGAAATAGGAGAGCTTTCTTTACAGGAAGTACTTCTGACCTGCTGCTGTCAAACTGTTTTAATGCAGAAAGGTCAGGAGCCTTCCCTTGTTTCATGAGTATCTTTTTGAAGCTAGCCCAATGTGGGGGTCTTTTTCTTCATGTACAGTGGTTTGGAGATTTATTTTTTTTTAAGTTTTAAATGGAGCTTAGCTTTTCCTTGGATTTGTAGGAAACTGTTTTCTGAGTTGAATTTGACTCCAGATAAAGTCTCCCCTTAATGCAGGCTGCAGTGCTCCTTACTGCCTGTAGAAAACTGCCGCATATTTACAAAGCTTTTTATTTCTCTTATTTCAGGTTTTAAGCATTCAAGTGAAGTGTTACCATGAAATCATTACTATTGGTTACAGAGTCTACCACTCGTATGATTTACCATGGTTTAGATCCCTCAGCTGGTGAGTAGCAAGCCAGAACATCAATAAGCTGGGATGTGAAACTTAAATCATCTTCTCCCTCTCCTGTTGTGGTGGAATGACAGCTTTGTGGGTCATGTGCAGCCATAAAACTTGACAACTGTCTCTAATACAGAATTCTGTACTTGTGTTCCACCTGTGAACTGGGACAAATCAGTTGGCCTTTTATTACTTATTTTTTTAACTTGTTATAAATAAATCCTTGTTTGTTTGTTGTATTTTTTAGGGATTGCATTTAATACATATATTGTCTTATTAAAATAACTGTTAGCTGTTGCATATTGCAGGTACTTCCTGCTGTGTGTGAACTATTTCTTTTATGGAGAGACTGTAGCTGATTACTTCGCTACATTTGTGCAAAGAAGAGAACAGCTGCAATTCCTCATTCGTTACCACAGATTTATATCTTTTGCACTCTATTTAACAGGTAAGTGCAGGAAATCACAAGAATGAAAGAATTTTGTGCTATATTTGCTTATTTAATTTAAAAAAATATATAATTGCTCCCCATCTTTATAAAAGCATCTTAAAAAGCACTTTCAGTTTCTTTTTCCTCTTAATGCTTGAGGAAATGAGGTGTTTGCAGTTACATTTTTCCTGTGAAAAGATGAGTACAAATTTTGCATTCACTGAGAAGAAGAAAGCAGCCTGACCAAGGAGATGGTCTTGAGACAGTTGAGATAATAGTCCTCAAAAGAGGTTGGCAAGCATTAATTTTGATTACTGAAGACCTGGTGCTATTTTGGCAGGCTGTAGAGATGACTTCTGTGTGTAATTGCTGTGCCTGCTTGATTCTTTATTGTGCAAGTGTTCTCCTAGGTCTCCAGTAATAGGATTTACTAATATATTTTTAAACTGATTAGTCAAAATGCCTGAGTCTTAATTTTGTCTGCAAGATACTCAGATACTTGGCTCATGGAAAAATTTCCTCCCTGTCCAAAGAAAAACTTCCTAAAAGCCTTTTTTCTAGGAAGAAGAGACACAAGCTGGCATTCTTGTGGGGTATTGCTTTGTGAACATGTAAATATGTTTTTTTCAGCAATGCAATTTAGCATAAAATTAAATCAGCTGGAGACTGATTGGCTTAAGGGACAGGGGCCTGCTATGCTACAAATACTTGCAAAACATACTGAAAAATCTGATCTTTACGATCATCTGTCACTTTGTTTATTGTGGTTTTTTTTCGTAAACCATAGAAAAATTCTGCTCAGTGCTTAGATCACAGACTTGAAACCAGCTTTGCAGAGCTTGACCTTTTATGGCTGGCTTTGTCTTGGGGAAACTAACTTAAATAATGCCTCATGACATGGTGAGGGGAGAGATGAGACAAGCCAAGCATGAGCAAAAGGGGGAGGCAGAGCATAGTAGAGCCGCTTTGCATTGGAATTGTATGGTCACTTAGGGGCTATCCCCAGAGTTCAGTGTCCTTTGGGGGCCTCTGGCTCCCTGTTGGTGCAGAAAGTTGTTATAGGAGAGAAGAGGTGCTCAATTAGCCACCCAGAAAATTCTTTTTGGTCAGCTGAATTCTCCAACACCTGTGTTTCACACTTGCACTGCATGCAGCCATATGCCTGTCTGGGGGAAAGGGGCAAGCTGGTCTTTTCCTTTCATTTATTTCTATTAATTATTCAAAATGGGTTTGTTGACCTGGCTTTTGAGAGGTTTTTAAAAGTGATGATCTCCTTTGCTAAAAATTGATGTCCACAAGGGAATGAATGTGCTGAGATGGATGTTCTTTACTGATGGTTTACTCCAGATGTTCATTACTGATGTTAGCTAAACCTGTGTTAACTAAATCATAATCTTGTATGAGAATAACTGTGTATGTACTTTAAACTGAATATAAGCCAACACTTCTAGCAGCAGAGGGATTAAAAACTGCTTCAAAGGAAGATAATTACTGGTATATCACCATTCAGTGTCATTGAATATAAGATGGTACAAACTGCACTTGCTTTGTTTTACAGGATTCTGCATGTTTGTTTTGAGTTTAGTGAAGAAACATTATCGTCTGCAGTTTTACATGGTGTGTATTACCCACTTTGCTGTGGTCATTCACCTTATGAATGTCACTAGAAACAGTCATGTTCATATGCTCATAAAATAGCTTGGAAGAGAGGTGTGTAAAATGTGCTTAAATTGAGAGTAACAAGAAATCAAGTCATATTGGGCTGTATCTGTTCACCTTCCAGTAGATGATGATGATTATTATTATTAATTATTATTTCCCAGGATATGTAACCTTTCGGTCAGTACAAGCTGTCCTTGGTGGGGCCTTGTGCATGTCCAATGTGATATGTTTCCCTTAGTGATAGGCTGATATGAAAGAGACTGCTGGAGAAGGGGGGATGCATCTCCCTGCCAGGTCTGAAGCTGAACAGTTCAGCATTGTGTGGAAAGTGGTTCTTGTGACTCAAGTAATGCTTTCTCGAGCCCCCACTGAAGTACCATGAAGGGAACTTGATCTTAACCCCTGTGTGGAAAATTTATTCCATGACACTTCACAGCTGTTCTGGTCTTCTGCTCTGCAGTTTCTCAATAGATCATTGATGTACTAAAACAAACCAGCATTCTCATGTCTTATATTTGTCCACCTAATAATCACCATAGTATCTAAGCAACAGCATGAACCTTTTTCTTATGTGTATCTTATAAGTTGAAAACCAATTCTGTAACATTACAGGTTAAAACCAAAGCAAATGAAACACCCAAAGCACCCCACTGACAGCGCCCCACCTCCCACTTCTCTACAGGAATGATTAGAAATCACAGTGAAACAGCAGTGCAGTACAACTCCTGTCTTGAAAGAACTTGAGCAATCAGGGCATTGCACAATTTAAAGATTTCCTAAAGCTCTGGGAATGCTGTTAACCCTTCTGTTTCTGCACTGCTTTAGGTAGCACTTTACCATTGAAGATCCCCAGTTCTAGACTAGGACTTAACTGAGCCTTATAACAGCATGTAAAAAAAATTCTTTTACTCAAAATAATGTACCCTGCTTGTAGCAGAGTTTACCTGACAGTGAGATACAGCTTTTCTAGGAGACATAGTCTTTATCTTCTAATCTGCAAAAAAACCCTCCTAATCTTCAGATTGGCACAACCTAAATATATTAACTTGCCATGACTTTTTTTCCCCTTTTTTCTATTCTGGAAAGAAGGTGAAAATATGTAGTGTCAGTCACATGACAGTGTCTGCCCTGAAAACATTGAAATGTGACTACCCAGGCATTGCAACAGAACTGAGGGAAACTGTATATCTACTGTGTGGCAACACAGTGTTTAGGAAGAAAAGGAGAGTCTATCCCATCCCTGGAAGTGTCCAAAGCCAGGCTGGATGGGGCCCTGAGCATCCTGGTCTAGTGGAAAGTGTCCCTACCTGTGTTGAGGGGGTTGGAACTGTGTGATTTTTAAGGTCCTTTCCAACCGAACTGTTCCATGATTCTAATAGAGTAGGTATTTAGGTTTAAGTGGTGTTCCAATGTCACTGTACAAATACTAAAACTTTTGTTGCAGAGCTGCTTTAATTAACCAGAAGGTAACCTTTTCAGAAACCTTTTGTCATTTCTTGTACCCGCCCCCCCCTTCAGGCTTCTCGAGTTGACTTATCTGGAAGTAGAGTCTGACTGCTGTAGGAAAACACATGTGATAAGAGAATTAAAGAAAGAGGACATTTTGAGTGTAAATGGCCCAGACATTTAGAGTGCTTAAATTTGGTGTATCATGAGAAAACTACCAGTTCTTGATTTAGAAGTGTTTGGAAAATAAAATCTATTGCAGAATCTTTACTGGTAACCTGTTTGGAAACCACTTTAATGAACACTGGCTCTACAGATTAAACATCAAGTACATACAGCAGTACTGAACTATATGACTGTTGAAATTACCATGCCCTTAAAAACAAACACTTTATTTTTGCTAATCCTGAGAATTTTCATGTTTCATAAGAGTATTCTGTTATGAGAGAGGTCCACATCTGTGTAACATGACTCTTTCATGAGTAGTTCATTGCCATTTTATTGTTACGGTTCTAACATGTCTGTTGTATGTATATACAGAATATCACATTGCTTAAACTTCTATGCTGCTTTCATGCTGGAGGTGTATGTCTTTTTAGATCAGGTGTTAAACTGCATGTTAAAAAATTCTGGGTGGAGGTAAGTGATGGAGAAACCTGCTGAAGTTTCAGAACTCACTTCAGAAAGCCAGCTCACTTGTGATATACTGTATGCACACATCTCTTGCATTATCACTAGAACTGGTCTTCCCAGGGAGCTCCTCAGCAGCTCCTGTAGCTGACATGCCAGGATTTATGGAGGTGTACGGGTCGGTGTTCTCACTAACTGTTGTGTTGTTGCATTGTTAACAGTTCGCATGGACTCATGTCACTTTGCTGATCACTGTAACTCAATCTCATCTTGTCATCCAAAATCTCTTTGAAGGCATGATCTGGTAAGGGGACAGTAACAAACTGATTTGTACCTGTATTGCATTGAAAGGTCCGTTCTTTTGCATAGATCTGGGTGATCTTTTAACTGTGGGAACAGTTAAAGCAGTACAAATTATAGAAGCATTAATGTCTAGTTGGAAGGGGAATCAGAGGAATTGGGAGTGATGAGGTAATAAAGCATACAGGAGTGGAAGCAGAAATCTCTTTATCTAGATTGACAGACACAAGTCTGATAGTTTTGAACAACCACTTCATTTACTTGCAGGGAATAGGATTGATTGCCTGCTCGGTCAAATAGTTTCCACAGTATTTTGCTGAATGGGTGAATACCCAGCAATTCTTTTGCAATTACTTGGGAGCTTTGGGTTGCTCAGAGCTATTGAAGTTGGACCATTTAATTTGAAATCCCCAATCTGGCCACGTTCCCTGCAGCCTTCCCTGTTCAAATAAATTCAGAGTACTTAAAATATTTTAAGAGTTTTAATCTTGGTTATTGTTGTGCAATCTTTGTGCCCCATTTCCAGTGATACATTAAATTTTGGCAATGCAGTTAAACGTGATTTCGTAAAGTCGCTCCTCAGAGAGTGGGTGTGTTTTCCTACCCCTCACTTCTTCAGGGATAGGGTGAATTTCAACTTGAGAAAGAAGGAAGAAGCACATGGAAGATGATTTGTGTTCTTCCAAGGACATAATGCTATATGTTCTCCTTTTCCTGATACATGTACATCTGGGGAGATTATTGCACACAAGGCACACTTACAGTTAGAAAGAAAGCCCAAAGCCTTTGACAAAGTGTCTATATACAAATTCTTTTTGTAGTGATTATGTTCATGTGTCAAAAACTGAACCTATTTGCCTTGCTAGCCTACTATTTCTTATTGCTGCTCTTGCTAGACAATTTGGCAGATGATCAAAAAATCTGACTTTTAGCTTATTAATACATCCCTGCTTTGAAAAGGAGAAAGAAAAAAGAGAGCTTAATAGGCTTGAATAATAACTGCAGATGCAGTCTGCACACAAAGAACACTTAAAAAGCTGCTCCAAACTAACTAGAGGGGAAAGGGAAAAAAAATAACAGAAAAACTATGTTTTTTAAATTTAGTTGCCATTAAGACTTTTCAAGTAATTTTCTTGTTTAGATGTTACCAAAAACATTAACATGTTTATATCTGTTGATTTCTTCTTACCTGTGGTACCAGTCTTTAAGCCTGACAGAAAAAAGCCAGCCTGTTCATGTTTTAAGCTCATGCACCAAAATAACACTTTAACTTGAACTAACACGAATCTGTTATGATCTATTTGGCTGCAGACTAAAACCAGTATAGCTAAATGTGGGAACGAGGTGAAGGCCTTATGAAACACAATTCCTTCTAAATACTGCAGAAAAATTTCCCTGAAAAGAATTCTGCTCCTTCAATTTTTGTCTTGTGTTTAGGTTCAGGTAGTTTTACTCTGTGAAAAACTTTAAATGTCTTTCTCTAGGTTTCTGGTTCCAATTTCAAGTGTTATCTGCAATGACATTACCGCTTATATTTTTGGATTCTTCTTTGGCAGAACTCCATTAATTAAGGTAGGTGCTTAGGCACTTCCTCCCTAACAAGCTTTTACAATTTATAGCAGTTCTGTTACTTGTTCAAAAATATGTTAATGGAAAAAAATACACAGTACTGCATGATTCACATCTTTGCTAAAATAGCCCAAACTGGTTATCCTGTTCCTGGAAATTTCAATATGGGAAACTGGGATTAGTGTGAATGTGATATTGGCATTACAGGATAATACAGTTTAAGGCTATTGCATCATCATTTATAATTGCATTTATTTTGGATTTCCGATGCAGGTTTAGCTGCATGCTTACTGCACAGAAACTGTCATTTGAAATAAGCCACTGGGTCATATATATCTGCTCCTCATTTGGTCATGTTGACTGAGAAGGGCTCAAGCATTAATCTTCTTATTCTGGTAGAATATGCAAGACCCCACAGAAAGCCATGAATTATTATCATGATGTTGCCATGTTAACTTTTGGGGATTTAGCTGGTTCTGATACTAAACTGCTCATAAACTGAAAACGTTATAGAATTTGGTGAAGAAAACAGCTTAGCACCCTGGTCTCTAATTATTTGCTGTATTGCTTATCCAGTCTGTCTGCAGGAAGCTGGTGTCTCCTGAGGAGCATCCCCAGCAGTGGTTGTGTCACACCCAGGTTTCTGGCACTATCTAAATGGGCACTTGCTTGCAGAGCTGTCCAAGAGAGCTGAGGTGTGCTCGTGCAGGTTCCCAGTCTTCTGCTTGAATGGAGTTCAGCTCCTTAATCTGGGTCAGGTGCAGCCAGAGGCTGGCAGCAGGCTCCAAGCAGCAGCAGCAGATGGGATGGGAGCTCTCCCTGCCCTTTAAACTGCCCAGTGGCACCAACCAAAGTATGGCTCTTCCCCAGCTGGCCTGAGACTGGTCATGGCCATACTCCTCTATTTATCATGTTCAGTGGCTGCATCTATTAGTGACATTCAGTATTTCACACAAACCCTTGAAAAACCAAGTAGGAGCTTAATTTTCAGAAACAAGATCAAGAAATAGAGTAAGAAAGGGTGCAGTGATGTAACTGATGGACTAACACCATCTCTTTTGTGCCTAGCTGTCTCCCAAGAAGACCTGGGAAGGGTTCATTGGAGGTTTCTTTTCCACTGTTGTATTTGGATTTATTGTAAGTAAGCACTGGACATTCATAGAACGGTTGCATTTGGAAGGGACCTTAAAGATTATCTCATTACAATCCCCCTGCCATGGACAGGAAAACTTTTCACTACTCCAGATTGCTCAGAGCCCATCTAACCTGGTCTTGAACACTTCAAGGGATGTGAATTTCCTTGTATAGATTCACTCTTCATATTTTTACTTTAAATAAAATTACTGAAAATTTTGGTTATCTCAAACTGCTGAAAGTCTAACAGTTAGGGTGTTTTTTTGGCTAAAGCATTCTGCCAATTCATAACTAACTGGAGAAGGTAGGCAAGGTTTTAACGTCTGAATGGATTATATTGGCCATTTTTTGCCATTGCTGTTATAGTATCTGGAATAGTTTTATCTATTAGTTGCATCCCTATTTTGAAATGGAAGTTTATCAATAGCATTATTTATGCTTTGTGAAGCAGTCCTTCTGTGTTGCATGCTTTATAATGGTATTTCTCCTGGAAAGCAATTTACTCCAATGATAGGCAGAGATGATAATACCAGCATATGTAACTGTTGTGATAAGTAATTTATCACCAAGGTCAGCAGAACTCATAATAGCCAAACTTAGTAGAAGACATATCCAAGTCTTAATGGACAAGTGAACTGCAAAAAATTTTGAGTGGATGACATTTATTGATATTCATAATGCAGAAATGTCCAGTAGATACAAATCTGAGCAATAGGAAAACAATTTGGGAAATCATCACTAAGCTCGTTGAACATCTGCTTTGTTGAGGCATTCTCTAGTTTAAACAGGCTTATTTTTCTCCATTCTGTGTCTCTTATTAGAAAGATTTTTATTACCCTGAGCTTGTGGTGATATAGCCATTCATTAAAGCATGATTTTTGGGTGTATGAATAAATGCCTAATTCAAGGGTTCTTGTTTTGCTTTTCAGTCTTCCTATTTTTTGGCTCAACATCAGTACTTTGTCTGCCCTGTGGAATACAACAGTGAAACCAACAGATTTGTGACAGAGTGTGAACCTTCAGAGCTCTTCCAAATGAGGAAGTACTCTGTGCCACCATTGCTTCAAGCTGTGTTGGGATGGGTAAGGATAAATCCCCTGGCTTTGGTTAAATTTGAAAACATGCTTCCCAACTTAAATAGGTTTCCAAACCATTTTACAAGGGTACCTGAATGCTGGTAAGACTGGAAGGGTAAGAACTGAATCGATGCCTTGAGCCTCTCCATTGCTCATACAGGGGATGTAGTCACCCAAGCAGAATGGAAATACACTGCTGGAGTCACCTGGGGGAACCTGTCTGAGGCATGTATTCTCTTTGTGCTGGGCATGGAAGCCACTTAAGCATTTTGCAGACCTATTTTTGAAGAGCAACCTTTGAATTTTTTGTGGAAAGTGGACAAAGGCTTGTTATGGCCTGAATTAGTGGCAAGCTGAAGCAAGCCTGCAGAACTTCATTCTCTTTTCAGCTAGTGTGTAACTGCTGCTGGGATTGGAGTTTTACTCTCTTCACCACATAGCATCCTGTGTGTTAGTGCCTTTACTTCCATGCTGAGTGAAAAAGTAGTCCCAGCAATACTTCTATGTAATGGACTCTCCAACCCTTTAAATATGTAAGCTTAAAATGCCCTGCAATCAGACATACTGAAACACAGTGTTAATTATTTTTCTTGTAGGAAACGGTGAATATGTACCCATTTCAGATGCACAGCTTTGCACTGTCAACATTTGCCTCATTAATTGGGCCATTTGGAGGATTCTTTGCCAGTGGATTTAAAAGAGCTTTCAAAATTAAGGTGTGTAATGAATCCTGTAAGCTGGTTTTGGCTTGGTTTTCTCTTTGGATTAGATAAATTGGTGGGGTAAGGTTTAGGGGTTTTTTTAACCACTCATTGTAGTAACTGGAGTTCCTACTAAGTTGCAATGATGTTTGAGCTGGTTTTTAGCATCAGAAGCAGGACTTAATTTTATCAGATGCGTGTGCATGTATGTGATATTCTTCAAACTTTGCATAGTCAGTATGTGACTTCAGTGCTGGAAATCTAGGAATAATTTGGTTACACAGTTTGGTCAATAATTACTCTTCAAAGTCACGTTGCAGAAGTGGTTTAGACAAGCAAGATGGGAGGTATTATACTTGACATGAAAGGCAATCTGTAGATTACTCAGAAGTGCTGGCAGTGGCTTACCCTTCAGATTGTGACTGCCTGGTTTTTTTACCAGTGGTATTGATGTCATGGGCAGATGCTGGTGTGTCGGGCTCACCAAAGCATGAGATGTTTGGCTGCCTTTGCCAATAGAGTGCTGCCTGGTAACAGGAGTATGTATTGGCAAAGTCTGTGACCTGCTACCCTCTGTTTATTGCGAGGTGTGCGCTGTCGCTTGTGGCAATGTTGTCCCTGGCTGGTATTAAATGGCAGCAGGAGTATGGCAACAGGGCAGCCCCAAATTTCTCCTGACCTTTTTTATGTCTTGGTAGGACTGCTGTAATTCTTACCCTGTTGCTTGTTGTTGTTCATTTTGTTGCTCCTTATGCCCACCAAGGGGGCATGTGCTTTGCACAGAAGTGCATAAACCTCTCTGTTTGTGCTGAACCCCCGTATATGTGCTTGTACTTATCCCTCTTTCTCATGCTGGTCCCAGCAGCTTGCCCAGCACTTTGCTGGCCACAGGATTCTCATACCTGTATGGCCATGTAGCAAAAGACTGTTTGTGTGAAGAAGGAATTTGGGATGAAAAAAATCCTGCTGAAAAACAGCACTTATTCTTAAAGTAGAACATTAAAAAGTAGATTCTTTTTAAAACTTCTGGGCCCCAAAGTGATGATCAAAGGACTGTTGGGAAGTCAGGGATGTTGTGGAGTTGCTGCTGAAGGCAGTATGTAGGTTAGGTTAGACACTGGCCAGGACTAGTTTAACTTGCTGACAGTCGCCCCACATGACTGACTAAGGTCAGGGTTTTCACTCAGAGAGGACATGAGTATGGCTGACAGAAAGGTTTTATGAAGGTATTTTGATTGATAAAGCTGTCCTATAGACAAGATAGGTAATGCAAGGTAGCGTATCAAGCTTTGTTTGCATCAGAAATATTTTTTTAAGTAGCAATCATTTTTTCACAGTGTGCTTTTTGATTCTGTTAGATATATTTATATTGCATGCACATATTATGGTTTTTAACTATGGTAGAGGATAAAGCAAAAAAGGTCTTAAAGAGGAGAATTAGATTCTGCAGAGGCAAGGAACAAAAGCCAATAACTTAAGATGTTTGCTACAAAATGAAGTGTGTACAGGCACACAGGTGTTCTCAGTACTGGCACACCTACATCTGGCCTACTGCTGTCCTCTTGTGCAATACTGTGGACAAATTGCTGCTTCTCTTCTTTTTCTTCTCACCCCTTGAATCGTCCTTGCAGTTAAAATCTCCTTTAGCAAAGGAACCTCTTGCTAACTTTTGGCTCAGTGCAGTGAAACCATGGCTTACTTGCAGCCCTAATGAGCTGCTGCCAAGTGATAACATCGTTAGTGTGTTTTGTGGGAACCACTGACCATCTTTTTTTTTTTTTTTTTTTTTCCCTTCTCCTTCTTTCCCTCTCTTGTCCTTCACACCCAAAAGGATTTTGCAGACACAATCCCTGGGCATGGTGGGATAATGGATCGCTTTGATTGCCAGTACTTGATGGCCACTTTTGTTCATGTCTATATCACCAGTTTCATAAGGTATGGACTTTTTACAATATTGACTACTGAAGCATGCATTGGAGCTGTGCCATGATGAATGCATAGGAGTTATGTTAGCATAGCAGAGATTGTAGGTTGCTAAATAGGATTTATCCAATCATTTCAAATACAGGACTATTAAGAAAACAATGTCCCTGCCTGGGATTTGTGTTGGGTTCAAGCTATGCCTTAATGTTTCTGTGACTGCTGTTGAAGGAAACCTGTGTACCCTAAATACCAGAAAGTTTTGTGTAGCAGCCTATTAGGAGTTTTACTAGAATTTACTGATTACAGGAAGGTGTAGGATGGGGTTTCAGGCAGGAGGGTTGTGCAGCATCTGCTTTCCCTGTGTGGTTCCTAAAGAGCCTGTAGGTTGCGAGACTGCAGTTCTTCCCATGAGTTTCAATATTTCTCAGTTGCTTGGCATGGGATTTTCTGTTTAAGATGAAAATGCTATCGTTAAAGAAAGGAGAAAATTTCCTAAAAGACTGCTCATCTTCTCTGAACCACACCAGCTTTCAAGAAGAAATAATGAGAATCACAATTATCTTACAACAGACAGTTTCTGAGGCAGGGGCGGGTCAAGGGGCCAAACAAAGACATGCACTTAATTTTGTAAATCCATATGGCTAAATAATTATTAGATACCTAATCAGCAACAGATTCCTGTGCCTTATATTTGATTAGTCTTAGAAGTAGATTGTAAGTGGCTAGCTAAAAATGAGGCTGATATTTAGAAAAGCTTGGTTTAATTTGCAGTTTTCTTTACTGATTTGGTCAATTTCCCATTTCGTCAGGCAACAGATACTAAATGAAAATCTGCTAATAAAAAACATTGATCAGAGTGATAAAGGATGAATCAGGGAATCTTATTTGTCATAAGCCTTCTTAGTATCCCCATTTGACAGCAAACAGAAATGCTTTTTAGTTTCTGTTTATATTGAGGTAAAAGTATGCTTTGCCAGTAATGCTGGCCCATGCATCCTGAGGAGACAGACTGGGAGAAATCCATAAATTGGTGTCCTCAAAAAAGGGAAAGCATTGTTTGGGCAGCAATAAGAAATCTAAAAGACTCTTTAGAGCTATGATCACAAAAAAAAATTCTTTTTTTCATTGGCAGGGGTCCAAATCCCAGCAAGTTACTGAAACAGCTGTTGATACTTCAGCCTGAACAACAATTAAGTGTGTATAAAACTCTGAAATCTCACCTTGTTGAAAAAGGGATCTTGCAGCCATCTCTAAGAGGGTAGTTTGTCAAAACAGAGGACTAGAAGAAAACTCCATTTACAAGAAGCCTGTGGAAAAACATTGCAGAAGTGCACATAAATAATGGCTAAAGGAAGAGTAATTTGTGGTCTGGAAAAGCGAATGTTTCCTGAAATGAATGTGAATGCTATGACTTCCTACTAGGACACTAAAGACCTCTTACTCCTAAAAGAATTCAAATGCTTACAAAGTAATGGTACACATGCTGTGTATTTTAGCTCCTGAGGTGGATGGCTGCAGTCTTTCCTTAGCACTCAGCCTGACAGTCTTTGTATTTAAGAAAAAAAAATTAAATTCACTGTAAGTTTTAAATTAATTATTTAAAACTATATATCTTAGCAATACCTTTTTGGTCTTGAATGGCTACCGAAGTGTAAACACATCAGGGAGGCAGTAACTTCTTTATAGGCTGATGCTGAAATTACTATTGGCCAGAAACCACTTGTTATCCTGGTCAAAGAAGTGCTTAGAGCCTGCTGTATCAGACTACCTGTATTTACTTAAATGTTATGAGGATTGAACCTAGCTCTATTTTAAATTTAACAGCTTTCTTATGAAACCATTTCATGCTTTCAAGAGAAAAGTACATTTATGGAAATACAGCTGGGCATTGAAATACAGTTGGGCAGTTCAGGCTGTGGAGCTGCTTTTTTTTTATTATTGTTAACATTACAAATCATAAACAAGTGTGTACCTCCAGGAGTAGAGATTACCTGAGAAAACAGAATTCTTCAGCCCAATAAACAGGTCAGGGGGAATCTGAAGCCTAAGTCCTTAGTTTCTATAGCCAGGTCAGTGTCTGAAGACAGTAATTCAAGCCTTATTCCTTGTGCCTCTTAACTGCTGTGTAGAATCGAGGTATTTCCTTCTTTTCAAAAGCACTTTGAGGCCCTGAGTAAAAAGTGGCATTTAAGTGGTCTGTATCAGTGTGTTATTCACTGAAGCCAGAAACTTTTAGCTCACGAATGTCCACAGTGCAAGACAGTATGCATGGTTCTTCTGTTATGTGTCATTATTTATTGAGAAGATCCTCAAGCAAGCTAGGGTAACCACAGAGGGGTTTGAATGGAGAATTTTTATAGAAAGCAGTTATTCTGTTGGCTTAGTGGGGTATATGAGGAGAATTAATGCTCTATGATTCTCAATCCTAGTTGTTTTACAAAATTTTTGATCATGTGATATGTCTTGATACAAATAAACATGAGCTTTTTTTTGAAATTACAAAAATTTCTCCTGTACAAACAGAAAGCACAAATGCCAATTTTGTTTTCATAGACTGTAAATTGAAAAATTTCATTTTTCCAACTAACTGTAAATAAGTTTCTCCACATACTGATGTCACATCTATGTGTATGTATATAAATTATTTAAAGATGTATGTATATATATTAAAGATTAAAATTTAAATGGTTGGTGCTACTTGAGGATACAACCATGGAGAAAATCACTTGGGTGGGTGATAAGATGTATCTGTAGAATTTAAACTGCTTTTTATTGAACACCATGTAGCTGAGACCACCGTGCGCTCTGTTTTGCACTTGGGCTTGTACAGCTTGTGTATGGAAAGGCACCCCTTTGTACATTCAACAAAATCCAGGTCTAAAATAATTCCTGTTTTTTGTCAAGTATTGACAGAATTAAATTATGTCTGACCTGGAGATTGCAGTACTGTATTGAAGGAACACTCCAAAAGGTGAAAAAAAGTCACCTGCTGCTTATCTGTCAGTGGCTCTGCAACTTGGCTTATTAGTTGGAGGGGGCTGAAGTTTGGCCCTCACTCTGGACAGAGCATAACCTGAAGTTAAAAGGTAGCACAGGTACCTTGGGAAAGGTGATTTAAAAAGAAGGGAAGAGAAAATGAGAGGGGAAACCAAGGTAGAATATCTTCAAAACTAGCTTTTAGATGAGACTGGTTATGAATGGGACTCTGATAGATGTTATGATAAAACACAGCCATACTGGAGCTTGTATATCTTTAGCCTGGGTATTATAAAAAAATCTAAATATTTAAAAATTATATAGAGAGTATATATATAAAAGGGTAATTGTTACTTCAGAAACTTGAAATTTTTAGTGTAATTTTATAGCATGTACAATAAGGAAGTTAAAATATATTTTAGTATTTAATACAACAGAGCATTTGAAATTAATTGCTGTCTATGTGCACAACAGAAAATTCAACATTGCAATTCTGCTTTTCAATGTTAAAATGAGGATGGGATCACCTGTGAACTCACTCATAAATTTTCTAGATGGAGTAATAGCTTCCTTCTGGTTTAGGCTTGGTGTAAATATGGCTGAGCAGGATCTGTCACTGTGAAGTGATGCCTATGCTTGGTTACTCTAAAGAGAACTTACCACACTGGCTACTTCTGTTAGTTCAAGCATTACAACATCATCAACAAGAAAGTTGAACTTTTTACACCAGTGATTCTTTTCACTTGCACTTTTGTCCCAAGTGGCTGAGCAAAAAAGAAAAATGTATATTCTGTAAATATTGTAAATGGTATGAGCATATAATATCTGTTCTAGTTTGACTGTTTCAATCTTTCATTGAAGCAGGTGTTGTAAAAAAATAAAATAAAATTGGGACAAAAGTCCTCCTGTCTTTTATTTCCTGTAGCATGTAAAGTGGGTGGAGTTTTCTCAACAAGAATTTATAGTCCTTTATATTCCTTACATTTGTGTTCTTAATAGAAAATCTGCTTTAATTTCCAATCTTTTGCCCCTCAAGGCTTCAGACCGTCCATGTCTGTTGCTGAAACTTGTACAATGTGCCTCATATCCAAAGATAAGCAAGCTTGTCATCTTTTCCTGACGGTGCTCACTTCAACTAAACTGACACAGGCCTGTCAGTATTCACCATCTGTGGTGCTGATGGGGTGGCAGCAGGCAGCTACCTCTCCCTGCTTTCCTGTTTTGTCCCTTCTAAGTCTTGAATTTGAGGCCCTCTACCTCCTGCAGCCTCAAATAAGCCAGGTAAGAAATGCATCTTGTTTCTAAATCACACAGACTGTAACATCTTTTAAACACTCACCATCAGCCAATTGTGTGTGTGCGGTGCACCTCCTTGGCTTTAGAAGACTTGTGGAGAAGCACAGTGCTTTCCTGTGGTCTGCATCTAATTCCTAATGTTCTTTTGAGGAAAGGAAGGGGAAAGTTAGCAGGGAGTTGTCTCCTGCTAGGCAGATAATGTTTGGGAGTTACTTGCACAGAGTCCTTTTGTCCAGCTGCACATAGCTAAGCTGCAATTGCCCTTTCTCTTGCAAGTAGTTTCCCGGTTATAAAATGGATATCCACTTCCTTGTTTAGCAATTTCAAATTGCATGAACATAGGTGTGAGTCCTGTATCTGACAGGATGCCAGAAAGAGGTGGGCATGTGTCACCCATAAACACAGACCAAGTCTAGGTTGGAAAATGCCCTTGAGATTATCAAGTCCAGCCACTAGTCTGAGTCCAAGTCCTCCATTAATGTAGAGCTGAGTATGATGGACACTGGGATTTGATCATTGCATACATATGGCACACTGACTTCCCAACAATGATGCTTGCTCTATGAATTACAGGGACATGTTTTGATCCCTGAAGGAATAGGTGAGAAAGACTGGTATTATAAGGATTTTGTTAGTGTGAAGATATCCTTTGCAAGTGTAAAGGCAACATATTTTCACAAGGAAGTCAAGGTGTAAAGCTTCAGCCCCATTTAATTGCCACCAGGTGCAATAGCAGCAGTTTGCTTCCTCAAGCAGTTGCTGCTCCCATGTGAAGTGACTGGGCCAGTTCTCTCCAGCTCAGCAGGAACTTGAGTTTTGAGCTAGTCCCACACAGAGTTTGGAGGGTGGATTTTCACTTCTGCTGTTGGGACCCTACTCTTTGATTACAGGAAGTGAAATACTTGTGCTATCTGGCAGATACCATGCACACCTCTAAAGAAAACATACTGAGAGCTCTGATTGCCCAATAGTGGCTTATATTGCCTATCTAACTGGGGCTTATCACTGGGGGTTGTATGTACTTGAAGGGTGTGTGTAGCTCTGCATACTTTGACCTTGTTTCTGATGTGACAAACTATGATATGAGCATAGGCTATCCTGGGACAGGGAGAAAAGCAAGCTCTGCCAGACTCCATGCTGTGTTGTGTCCAGCCGCACCAAAACAAGTTTCTGACTTCAAATTCGGATAAAGCAAACCTCCAGAGCATATATGCTGGCCCAGCTGGACCCATGGACACCAAGAATGAGCCAGCCACATCCCTGAGTCAAGCATTGCTCAAGCAAGGGCAGGCCTGGCCCAGCCATCAGCACTGGCCCTGCACCATCCACTCCTTCCTGGGAAGAGCCCCCAGTGCCTGGAGTGCAGGCAGGAGCTTGTTTGATGTCCACACAGCCCTTTGGTGACAGATCTCCTCCCCTGTCCCCAGTATGATGGTAACAAAGGTCCCTGTTCAGGAGGGCTCTCAGGGCTGTGTCCAGGGTGCTCCTTGGCACCCAGCACCCACAGGAGCAGGAGCAGCAGTGCCCTGCTCCCAGCACCAGGCAGGTGCCTGGAGAAGGCTGCTCTGAGCCTCAGCGTGGCCCTCTGAGAGAGTGACACGGGGAAGCATGGCCAGAATGGATGCAGGGACAGTGCCAGCTGTCCTCAGACTATCCTGCTGCCAGACTACTCCTGGCTGTGGCCTTGCGAGGCCAGACTATGATTCCCCTTCACACACATTGTGATTAGATCTGGTTCATCGTTTTACCACACACATATTGTAAATAGATTGTGTTTTATGTGTATTTGTATATAAAGGGTTATACTTTTTCTTCAGTAAAACTGTCAATTTAGCCCAATTAACTGAGTTGTGTGCATAAAAAAAAAAAAATTGATTCAAAACCAAAAAGCATGTTTTTGTGTAGTTTCTTATATCTTCCATGGAGTACCTGCACTGGGAATGGAATCAGATGCCAGGGCTTTGTGGTGAGGGGCCACCTTGTGCCCAGAGTCCACTGTGACACCGCAGGGCCCCACGCTGGCCATGGGGGATGGAAGGAGCACGGAGCCCTGCAGTCCTGCTCTCAGGAGAGCACTTTCCACAGGAGGCTGCATCTCCCCTGGAACCCTGGCAGCTCTGCAGCACAGGGTGTCAAAGACAGACATGGAGAAACATTTGAAGAATGGCAACTCCCATGTCCATAAGGAGCTGCCAGCTCTGGACTGGATGCACTGAGTGAGGGATGGGGCAGGAGGGACAGGCCGGTGCTGGGATGGGGCTGCATGGAGCTGCCTCAGGGCTGGGGCTGGGCTTGCTGGCACTGTGGGGGACACTGTGCCAAGGTAGCTGCCTCCATCACACTCCTCTTCCTTCCTGGAGGTGGGACAAAGGCAGCCAGAGGCAGCCTCTCAGGAGATCCAGGCCCAGGCCTCATCCCCCCATGGGGACACGCTGCCACTGCTTCCCCGGAGCTCTCGGGATGACGGGAACCAGCCAAGCACCCTGCCCAGCAAGAAGAGCCTTCCTCAGTGGCCGCAGTGGAATGGCCTGGCCCGTCCCAAGCACAGGGCTCTGAGGAGAAATGCCACCCTGCCATGGCAGCAGGAGACACTGGAAGAGAACTCCTGGAGCAGGAGGAGCAGCTTCCAACCCTGACATGGATGCCGGTCTTGATGGCTCGATGGCAGTCTGGCCATCCCACTGCAGACTACTCTTGGCCATGGCTTTGTGAGACCAGTCTATGATTCCCCTTCAGACACACTATGATTAGATCTGTTCCATATTTTTGCCACAAATACTTCACAAATAAAATTTATCACACGTATCTATATAATTTTCTTAAGCTAAACGGTCAATTTACCCAATTTATCTGAGTTGTGTGCATATAGAAAATTGGTTCAAGCACAAAAAGCTGAGATAAAGTACAGTTTTAAATTTCACAGCGTATTTTTATTACCACTAAGGAGGTGACAGCTTCTGTAGGTATCAGAACTATCTGTCTTACAGCTCTTGTATCTGCTCAAGGTATAAGCACTGAGGGATAAAATGTTTTTGTATCATTTCTTGTATTTGCCATGGAAGATGTGCACTGGGAGCAGAGTGTGGGCTCAGCTGCCAGGGCTTTGTGATGAGGGGCTGCATCGTGCCCAGAATCCACTGTGACACTGCAGGGCCTTGCCCTGGCCATGGGGGATGGAAGGAGCGCGGAGCCCTGTGGTTCTGCTCTCAAGAGAACACGTCCCACAGGAGGCTGCATCTCCCCTGGAGCCCCGGCAGCTCTGCAGCACAGGGTATCAAAGACAGACATGGCGAAACATTTGAAGAATGCCAACTCCAAGACCCGCAAGGAGCTGCCGACTCTGGACTGGATGTACCGGGTGAGGGCCGGGGCAGGAGGGACAGGCCGGTGCTGGGATGGGGCTGCATGGAGCTGCCTGGGACTGGGGCTGGGCTTGCTGGCACTGTAGGGGACATTGTGCCAAGGCAGCTGACTCCTACTCTTCCTCCTCCTGGTCTTGCTTCCCAAGGGTGTGTCACATGCAGCCAGAGGCAGTGCCTCTGGAGAGCCAGGCCCAGGCCTTGTCCCTCCATGGGGACAGACTCAGATCGCTCCTCCGCTCACAGAGCTCACAGGGTGGAGGGAGCCCCCCAGCTATCATGCCAAGCAAGTGGGAGCCACTGCAAGGGCCACAGAAAACTGGCCAGGCCCATCCCAGGTGCAGGGCTCCACAGAGGAATGCCATCCTGCCATGGCAGCAGGACAGCCTGCAGGAGAAAGAGCTCCCAAACAGGAGGGCAAGGAGCAGCTTGGCTCCCTGACATGGTCTTGGTGGCTCTGTGGCAGACCCAGCAGGTGACTGCCAAGGACAGGACGGGACGGGACAGGACGGGACGGGACGGGACGGGACGGGACGGGACGGGACGGGATGGGATGGGATGGGATGGGATGGGATGGGATGGGATGGGATGGGATGGGATGGGACAGGACAGGGAGATGAACCTCCCTCTGCCCAGGGGCAGCTGCTGCACTGCACCACTGCAGCCCCATCATCTCCCACAGCCCTGTCCCAGCAGCTGCTGCTGCCAGGTCTCCATCAGGCATTTCCTGGAGGGAGCCAGGTGACCTTTACAAATAACAGAATCACTGAATAGCATAGAATCACAAATATTAGGATTGGAAGGGATCTCAGGAGATTGTCCAGTTCAACATCCTGCCAAGGTTACACACATAAATACAGCAGATTACACACATAAATGTTCAGGGGCTTTGGAATGGAGGAGGGAGACTCCACGACCTCCCTGGATAGCCTATTACAGGGCTCTGCTACCTCAGTGTAATGAAGTTCTTACTCAAGCTGAGGAAGAACTCCTCAAGAAATGCCCCTCTCTCCTTTCTCACCTGCCAGGGGAACACATTTCTCAACACTGGGCAGCCATTGCCTACAGGCCTGGAGGGGTTGGAGACCATTTCAAGCACGCAGAAGGTGCTGCAGTGGCTTGAAGCCCACTTTCCCAGTGAGCCAGGGACTTTAGACGAGGAGGACGAGGACTGGGAAAACAATATTGACAAGGAGCAGTCCCAGCAGATACTGGAAGAGGACATCACATGTCCAGCACCCTCAGAGACATGTGAAGAATACAGCCAAGGCCAGGAGTGCCAAGACGTGTCAGAAAAGTCCAGTGACCAAGAGCTGTTTCAACAGGAAGAGGATGAGAGCACAGCAGAAACAGAAGAGGCTACCAGTAATCTGCAGAGCACATCTCCTGCCCTGGCTAGTTCCGTGGACACCAAGGGTGAGCCAGCCATGTCCCCATGTCGAGCATCACCCCAGCAAGGGCAGGCTGCTGGCACCACACCCACAAGCACTGACCCTGCACCATCTGCTCCTTCTTGGAAAGAGCCCCCAGTGTCTGCAGCTTGCCTGTTGCCCTCACAGCCCCTTGGAGACAAATCTCTTTCCCCCACAGCCATTCACGCCCCAGTGCAACCGCGGCGACAGTCCCTGCTCAGGAGGGCTCTCAGGGCTGTGTCCAAGGTGTTCCTTGGCACCCAGCACCCACAGGAGCACGGAGCAGCAGCGCCCTGCTCCCAGCACCAGGCAGGTGCCTGGAGAAGGCTGCTCTGAGCCTCAGCATGGTCCTCTGAGAGAGTGACACGGGGAAGCACGGATGGATGGATGCAGGGACAGTGCCTCAGGCATCCAGCCGTCCTCAGGCTATTCTGCTGCTAGACTGTTCTTGGCCATGTCTTTGTAACACCAGCCTACGATTCCCTTCACACACATTGTGATTAGTTCTAGTTCATTTTTATCACACACATTTTGCAAATAGACTGTATTTTATATGTATTTGTATATAATAGGTTACACTTTTTCTTCAATAAAACTGTTGATTTAGCCCAATTAACTGAGTTGTGTGCATACAAAGAATTGGTTCAAACACAAAAAGCTGAGAAAAAGTACAGTTCTAAATTTCAGAGGGTATTTTTATTGCCTCTAAGCAGGTGACAGCTCCTGCTGGCATCAGGACTATCTGTCTTATAGTTCTTACATCTGCTTAAGAAAGACCTCCTGCAGCAAGAGGGCAAGGAGCAGCTCTTGCCTCCCTGACATGTTCTTGGTGGCTCCATGGCAGACCCAGGCAAGTGAGTCCCATGGGCGGGATGGGATGGGATGGGATGGGATGGGATGGGATGGGATGGGATGGGATGGGATGGGATGGGATGGGATGGGATGGGATGAGATGGGATGGGATGGGATGGGATAGGATGGGCCTTCCTCTGCCCAGGGCCAGCCACTATGCTACACCACTGAAGCCCCAAGAGTATAAGGCATGTCTGCACTACACTGAGACATCCTAAACAGACAACACCAGCATGCAGCCTAGCACGAGCTGAAAGTTATGAAGTCAGAAGAGTATTTGGAGTGTCCTAATGAAGGCTCTGGCTTTATGCTTTTGGTGTCTGTTAACTGCCTGATGTCAGTGTTGGACACAGGACACTGAGGTGAGGCTTGGTCGGATTGAATGGACCCTGCTTTTCCTCTCTAAGACTTCATCTCCCTTCTTAAGCTCAGTTTGTAAGACTCAAACAGTGTTAGGCTAAATAATAAGTGTGTGTCACCTGCAAACAGCCACACTTTGTGGACCCGATTTTGTTGCAATTGCTCACATTGGACTTGTTTTTTCCTTCTTTTGAACAGCGTGGTCCAAAGAAACAGACTTCGCCTTTTCCACAAGCATTTCACCAGGTACCTGCGTGAGGCAGCAGGACCTAAAACCTCTCCCGGCCGGTCCTCGGTGCCACTAGGGGTCCCCGCCGTCCGCGCATCCCGCCGCATTCCTCCGCATCACGCTCCATTCTACTCCCTCCCGTCACGGCGGGAGGACGCGCCTGGCGGCCGGGCAGCAGCACCGGGAGATAGGGGAGACCTTATCACTCTCTACAGCTGTCTGAGAAAGGGTGTAGTGAGGTGGGGCTATCTCTTCTCCCAAATAGCAAGCAATAGGATGAGTTACACCAGGGAAGACACGGCTTGGGTATTAGGAAACTTTCTTTGCCGAAAGAATAGCAAGGGACAGCCAGCCATGCTAGAGGTCACAAGAATAAAGGACGGCTTCTACCGGGCAAAGCAGTGTCTCAGCAGACTTCCAGTTGCACCAGGGGTACACTATTTTGAGGCTAGACATCTGGGTGTCCTGGTGTGTTTGGGGACTTCAGGAAAATCTTAGTAATAGGCATTTTTAAAAATGTTTGTAAGAATTGGGTGTTTCAGAATGACGAGCTGACAGAGTCAGCTGCAGAAAACTTCCTCTACATCCTAGAGCCCCTTAAATTTCTGGTCAGAATACAGTGTCTTTTGGTACTGTGATTTATGTTTTGAGTTGTCCCAGAAGCAGAAGTTGGTTGGAGCTTTAATTTGAAAGCTTGTAGGCATTTGTGTTGTCAAAAACCTTCAGGATCAGTTAGCTGGAATCCTGCAGAACACATATCTGGATTTGGGTATTTAAACACCCCTTAACCTTTCTGTTTGTCTGAGCAAAAGTCACTTCAAATGTATTTTGAGATTATGGCTTCCCAAACATGCAGCGAAGGCTAAATGAAACTCTAGATTTCACTGGAGCAAATCAACCTAGGTTAAACTAGGTTTAATCAAAATATATCGTGTTCCTCTGAAAGATTTTTATCTTGATGGATTTTCTCCTAAAGGCACTTGAACAAAGTGGCCAAATTGCTCCCACCCCATCCAGTCAGTAGTACTTCAAGACTAAGCATAGTTAGCAAATAAGAAAGGAACAATTTAGGTTTTCAACTTGGCCTCAAAGCTGTCTGACATCTTGTTACTAAAAAGTTTTTCCCACACTTGAACAGCCCTTCTCTCTTCAGGGAAAATGAATTTCCAAACCATTCCCAAGCTAGCTAATTTCAGTTTCAAACAAAAACTAGGGAGGCCACTTGGCAAAGTGAATGGAGGTGAGGGGAAGTTTTTTTCTTCAGCTTGCAGCATCCTTGGCTCTTCTAATGCCAGATGTACTTTCAAAAGCAGCATGTAAATTTGACCTTAGCCTGCTCTGTTGTAAACTGACAAATTATAATCATTATAGAACTAAAGTAATTTCACATTGCAAAAATACATGTTTAGAAACACTTCCTATTCAAAGAGAAAAAGAAGGCACAGCTATAAAAGAAGTTGCTTAAAATCTTAGTGGGTGACATGGACAGTGGGACTGAGTGCAGCCTCAGCAAGTTTGCCAACTTGTGGTTGACACAAGCTGTGTGGTGTGGTGGACAGGCTGGAGGGAAAGGATGCCATCCAAAGGGACCTTGACAGGCTTGAGAGGTAGGTCCATATGAACCTTATGAAGTTCAACAAGGCCAAGTGCAAGGTCCTGCACCTGGGTCAGGGCAATCCCAAGCACAAATAGAGGCTGGTCTGAGAGCATGGACTGAGAGCAGCCCTGAGAAGAACTGGAGGTGTTGATGGATGAGAAGCTTGACGTGACCCAGCAATATGCATTTGCAGCCCAGAAAGCCAAATGTGTCCTAGGCTGTATGAAAAGCAACACAGGAAACAGGTAAAGGGAGGTGATTCTGTCCCTCTACTCTGTTCTCCTAAAACCCCACATTTGGTACTGTGCCCCCAACATGAGAAGGACATGGAATTGTTGGAGGGAATGCAGAGGATGTCACACAAAGATCACCAGAGGGCTGGAGCACCTCTCCTATGAAAACAGGCTGACAGAGTTGGAATTGTTCAGCCTGGAGAAGAGAAGGCCCTGAGGAAGCCTTCTAGCAGCTTTTCAGTATCTAAAAGGGCTACAAGAGAGATGAAGAGGGACTTTTTATAAGGGCATGTAGTGATAGAAAAAGGAGGAATGGCTTTAAATTTCCCATGCCTGGAAGTGTTCAAGGCCGGGTTGGATGGGACTTTGAGCCCCCTGCTAGGGTGGCATTGAAAAGAGTGCTAGTCGGTAGGCGTTAGTGTATTTGACCTCATTTTTAAACCAAGGACAAAGTCCTCTGACGCTTTGGCTAGAAGACAACGTAGTATTTGCCTTCTGCCTTCTCTTAAACCATTTGTTAGCACTGAGGTTATCATGTTTATTCATCTAGTATGCAGCAAATGTAATGCCACCCTTTTTGAACAGAGACTGTAAGACAGAAAAACCAGCTTGTAGATTTCTGCTGCTTTTAAGCTTTTGTCTTTGAAAACCCATGTACAGCAGGACAAAAAAATGGTGTGTCTGCTGCAGGTGGCATCATCCCTAGCCACTAGATCACAAAGTGTAAATCTCTAAGAGAAAGCCCGAGGTATTTTTTTTTATTTATTTACAGTGTAGAACTTCAGAAGAAAGCATTTGTGAGAATCAGACAAGGTCCCTTTGTGTACTTCATGGCTGGCTTTTAATTTGTGCAGAGATTTGGCATGTCTTCAGTACAAGGATGATTTATTCAAGCCACTGATAACACTAACTACAAACAAATTCTTCTGGTTCATGGTTGTTCGGTTTGGTTTTGTGGCCAGAGCATCTGTATACTCACAGTATGTGAAAAAGGTCCCAATTGTCTGATAATTTGAATGTTCCCGGGCTAAAAACTTCAAAAACTTGTAAAACAGATTTGAGGCAGTTTTGTCCAGTCTATTTCATACTTGCCCCTTCCCTGTTTGAAGGGCTCATTTCGAAACAGTCAAAAAGCAATGTCGCCCAAGAAACACGAGGTTTTTCTTAACTGCCTCACCTGGAAATTATCTGTCTTTAGCTGTGCTGTTAAGATAGAAACAGCTTCCAATTTACACATTCCCATGCTTGAAAACTTCCACAGGTGGGTATTTATGCTCAGTGATTTTTGTTTTCATGCCATTGCCAGACAAAGATATTTGGAAGGTGAGAGCTTTGAAAACCTCCCTGGAAGTACCTTACGAGGTAAGAAGCCAAGCAGCGTAACTGAGCAATGATTTTTACATCATGTAGCCCTTCAGTGTTAAAATTCAAGGCAGGCAAACCACCACAAGGGTGCAGTGGTAAGGCAGCCTTTGCTGGCAGTGGCAGAAAGCTTTAATTCGCTGCTCCTGTTCTAAGGGGTCAGATGATGATCTTTACATCGGCTCACTAAAGGAAATAATTTAAACATAATTAACTTGAGCTAACACTGAAACTCTTGGGAACATGATGGTGTTCAGTGCAAGGGGAGGTTTAACTTGCTCTTTATCAGGGATGTAACATTACTGTTTGAGTTAAGACAAGTCTTAATTAAACTTGACCTAAGTGAGAGCATAGTTGGGTGAATAATATTACAATTGCTCAGACTGTAGTTTAGTGTACTTTCAGAGTGGAGAAGGACTAAACTGTAGTTTCACTGAGGATTAATATAGTAACTTTTTTTTACATATTATTAAATGATGTGCAACTTCTCCATTACTTAAGCCTGGTCCTCACGTTCTTCTTTCAGTAATTGTTTTCTGGAAAAATGCATTATAAATCAACCTTCTTGCCATTCAGCTTTGTTCTCTATCTAGCCATCAGTGAACAGGTTATTTTATATTTGCCTTTTAGATATGCTGTAAAGATGGACGTTTGTTTGGGGGAGTTAATTTTTTTTTATTTTAAAAAGCACACACAAAACCCTAAAGCAGAAATCTCTACAGCAAGACTTTTGAGGAGAAACCTGGAAATCAAGTGCATTCACACAGGAAGACACTGACAGCTGAATGCAGTATTTTGAAAATCAGTACTTGTGTCCTGGACTAAAAACTAGAATATATTTTGGTAGTTCAAATGAAATCTGTCTCCTTTAGACAAAAGGACCAAGCTAGATGCTTTGCCTGATCCTACTGGCTTTAGAGAACAGCACTTGCTTCCACAAAACCAGACTACCTTTTTTGAACACTGCCTGATTTGACAAGTAAGAGAGGAGAGGAGGAAGTTTGTGTGCCTGCCCCCAGAAGAAACTGCTTGCAGCTTCAGAGAGGATACCAATTCCCTCCCCAACCTACAGCCCTCCTGCAGGATCCACCTGCTTAGCTGTGAAACACAGATTGTGCCAGGCATCTCCTCTGCAAGGTATTGTAATGAAAACCCTCAAAGCCGAGACAGAAGCTTGAGAATGGGAGGTTTTTTTTGGGTGTTAGGTGCTGGGGGTGCCATTCTCACGTTCCAGCCACCCTGAAGGCAAGCCTGCAGCCCTTGGAACTGAGGGTGGCTGTGCAGAGTGCACCCACCTGGTGGTCCCACAGAGCCACGAGCACCTGATCCAACACCCACCCAGTCAAGAGAATGCAGTATAATGCCTAAATTAGCTGTATTCACAGACCAAACTCCCCAAACCTGAGGGAAAGATGACACTTTGCCAGAACAAGCTATTTAAAGCACCAAGTGAGTTTCTACCTTATGACTCCATCTAGGTGCAACAACTTGAAAATCAAGTAATCTACTGCGGTGCCACATATTTTTCACAAGAGCATGCAAATGTCTCCTACAATTTTGGGACAGACCATCTTTCTGAATTGGCCACTTCTGCTTCTCACCTGTTCATTGAGCCAAAAAAAGGCAGAAAAAAAAAATCTATATATCTATATTTTGGAAAGGGAATGACAGAGGAGAAGATAAAGGTTTTTCTGTATGGATTGAGATAAGCTGAAGTGAAAGCAGTTGTGCAAAATAGCCAACTCTGAGATCTGTCTCCATGATCAGGAAGGAGCAAAGAGCATTTCCTGACTGAAGCTGGCCAGCCTGGTTGGACCTGCTCAAGCACACAAGTCATATTCTTCAGGCCCTCTCCATTTTTTTCGCCTCAACTTAGAAAACACTTCCATCCCCCAAAAGCTCTGTCCCCTTCCTGGCACCTGTCTCTTGCAAGCAGCTCTCATCCCCTGCAACCCACCTTCAAAAAAAGCCCCTCTGCAGCCTGTTGGACACAATTTCTCTTGTTCTGAACCACTTTGTGCAGTTAAGGTGAGTCTGGCCTGAGTTTAGCTTTCTGGCTGGTGGTGAGAAGGTGCTGGGAGATGTGTGGGCTGGAGATGTTGTTTTGGTGATCTGGGGCTACTGTGTGGCCGTGTTGCATTGCCCTGGAAACGGAGAGAAAGCCCTGCTCTGGAGGCTGCTTCACAAACGGCTGCTGGTGGCAATAGGACATCTGGAAACCATGTGGAAGCTGCAGATGGTGGAAATGTGGTACGTGGGAAGCATGTGAATTGCTCAGTAAGCCTCTAGGAACAGTGATGGAAACTCCTACATGGTAGAGATCTTCCCTGGGTGTCTCAGGAAGGATTTTATCATCACACTGCAAGCTAGAGCTTATACTCATGCAAAAAATATCAACGTTATTTCTGGATAGGGAGATTGAGTCACCTTTCAATTTTAGGAATTCTGCTGGGCAGTTTATGCAGCAGAGAAGTAGGAATAGAATGGCAATCATAGGTCATGTAATACAATCCCCATACAGCAGGTATGACTATGTCACCAAGTCCTGATGACTAAGCAATCTCATCTTGAATTTAGGAGCTTTTTTACTTCTGGAAAATTGTCACAGAAATGTGATTCTCAGAGTATCAGGAGAGCCAATATAATTTGAGTTTTTTGTTTTTTCCTGTCTTCACCCAGTCTTTAGACAGTCATGGAGGAAAAGACAAATCATGTAACCTAACAGTATTTTGATTTTTTTCCTCAATTAACATTTCCTGTTACAATTGCATATAATGATTAAAGTCCCTTAAATTAATCAAAAACTGTGAGATTACCACAAATTCTGTTCTTAGCATGAATTCTGCTGTGAACACAGGATGTTGTTCTCTGCTTTTGTCCTAGTATTTGTTTAAATTTGCTTCATTATTCCCTTTTGGTCATTGTGCTAGTAGAATCTGGACTGAAGACCACTTCCATAGGAGTCTTATCTGCAAACTTGAGAACCAGCTGTGATTCCCAGGTGAGGAGAATGAGAAGAGTGTATCTGAGGGTGATTCCCTGGTGAGGGGAAATGAGAAGAATCTGGTGAGTCTGTATCACAGAGGCTGAAGGCCAGCAGCTATTTTCCTGCAGGCCTTCTCTCTGACCAAAAGTGAGTCATTTTGGTAATAATTCAATATAGTGTCACAAGTCACAGAAAACAACTAGATCAAAGGCTTCCTTATGAGGGATAGCTGAGATTTTGGTGGCCAAAAGATTGGCACCTCTTGAAGATGCTGGAGAATGGACTTACCGCAACAACTGTCTCTGCAAGCACAACCTTCTACCTCTTTGGCTTTAGCAAGAACAGCTAAGAAGGGCAGACCTCTTCTGCTAAATATGTGGTTTGTGGCTTTCCTTCAAAAGGGAGAGAAAAATCTCCTTGCACGATTTCTCTTTAGGTGATAGGGAGAAGGAACAGCTGAAGTGTTCTCTGCACAGGTCCTTCACTGTGACAATTAGAAACAATTGAATTGAAGTTCACTATTTTCCTATAGATATCACTCCTTTACCTTGATTTCCTTCCTGCAGCCTCTGCTGGAAAATGTAATTTTTCAGATGTACTAGTGGATACTCCCACTAACCAGCTAGGAGAGGTTATTCAAGCTCTGTTGGCCACTTCCCAGAACACAGATTTTGCAGAACTGCCGTCTCTTTGCTCAGTCGTGACAGTCAGCACTTTAAGCTGATGACTCAACAAGAGAATATCCCAGTGCCTTTCTGGTCAGTGCCTGAAAGAGGAAATAAAAGCCAGTTGCAGGGTTTGCAGTTTATCTCTTCAGAGGGCACAGGAGGAAATGATGAAGAGAGAGAGCAAATCTGTTGAGAGGAAAGATTTGTGTGCCAAATGAAGGAATACTCTCAGGAAGAGTTTATGGGAAGAGACTGTTGTCCAGGAGTCCTCACTGGATGTTTTGAGAGAGCAGGGTGGCTCATGCAGAGATAGCAAATGTGCAATAATGCTCAGGACCGCTTCTGTCAAAGGTCCATGAGATTCTGGAGGGTCCTGCACTTGGTTTCTTACTGCTGACAGTGTACAAAGCTGTTGGGTATTTTGAGGAAGAAAGGATCACATGATGGAGGAGATTAGAGGAGAGGATTAAAATGAATACGCAAGCTAGTTTGTGTAGTTTTTGATCAGCTGATTTAATGGGGGGGGGGGGGGGAAACAAACTTAAAATCGTGCAGGGAAACTGATGCCTTTCAGACCCAAATCTTATTTTCAGACATGTTATCCATCAGCAATAAAATAAATGCACATGTTAGCCATAAACGTTGTTGGGATGAATGTGCATCTGGCAAAGCAACGTTCAAACCATTACTGTGTGATCACCCATGTGGTTAACTTGAAATTCAGAAGCAGATTACATCAAGCTGCAACCACTTCTGCTTCAGAGGGTAACTAAGCGGTCTGGTTCATTTTCTGAAGCTAATACTCTACATCTGACAGTGCCAATTGGGTGTTGAAAGAAGAACCCATTCTTTTAGGTAGTGTTTATGGATGAAATATTTAAATAAAAAGCGTAAAGAAGTTGATACCCACATACTGAGCTGGTGGTAGTTTTGCTATGGGACATTTGCACATATCTTCTTCTAGAACTAGTTAAGCATCCATTTTGCCTGTCAAAAAAACTTCTTTGCAAAAGCTGGTTGGCCAAAGTGATGACATAAAAAAGCCAGGAGTCAATGCTTTTCTCTTGTGATGGAAGGCAAAGTGCCATTTTCACATGTTTAAAGTAGCATAGGCTAGTGCATAGATGGACAATGGTGCTGACAGATAATTATCTGCACCCGTCTGCATAAATCAAGGAAAGCTAAGACACGCTACATCTTTCTCTTAGCCCTGCAATGGAGGTTTCGAAATGCATGAGTGCACTGAGCAATTAGGCCGATGGCTAAAATATTCTGAGAAACTAATTGGGTTTATAAGGAAATCTCATGGTATGGTGGCAATCTGGGCCCAGAGGTTAACACATGTAGTCATTTGGAAAGCACTGGCCAAGCCATTTGTACACCAGGGCTGTATCTTATCTCTGTTACAATTCCACTTCTCTGGACCATGGCTATCTGGACCCCTGCTTATTTTAGCCTGGTGTTTTCCCACTCTTCTCAAAAGGCAGGCACTGAAATAATGATCCAGTGGAGATGTGGACCCTGTACATCAGGTTAATATAAGCCCACTGACAAGGCAAGGCATCTTTCCAGCCATGTTTTCAATGGCTTGCTTAGAAGTAGCCCTTAGTCACCTATCAATCTACTACAGAAAACTCTCATCATCTCCTTCGGGAATAGCCAAAAGTTTGAGAAGAAATATCTTTGGATTGCCTTGCTGGCATGACTCAGTTGCTTTACTTGGAAATGGAAGTTGTGCGAAACCCCTTTTATGTGTGAAATGAAATGCCCTTCCCAGATCGTAACTTGAAGAGAGACTGACAACCGAAGTTGCTGTTAACAAGGCTGCCACAGGCACTGGCAAAACATTTTTGTTGTTTCTTAAACCCAGTTTTATATGACATGGCTAAAAATATTAGAAGGTCTTCAAGTTGCCTGATTTGTTCATGGTCAAGGGACTGTCAAAGGAATTGCTTCTCTACTGTAACCTACTTATACATCTAAAAAATTCAGACTCCCTCCATGTACCCACAAGCAATTCCAATGCTGTTGGGGAGGAAGAAACTACAAGTTCTTCCAATGCAACATTAGTGATAAAAGGATCTAGCTCTTTTTTGAATGAAAATGTAGGGATTTTTTAGAAAAAATGTGTATTAAGTGGCTGTAGACACATACAAGGCTAGGAACTAAATGGAACATATTCCTTCTATTTGCTCAGTAGAGTTATACAATAAATCCTTTGGAAGACTCTCTGGTCCTTGGGTTACTCTGTGAGTTTAAAGCTGCTCTTGGATAATAGTATATTCCTAGAAAATTGACTGTGTTGTGGGAGTTAGTTTATTTGCAAGAGTGGATTTCATTCCTGAGGTTTTGTGACCACTTTGCTACAAAAATGCTGTGTCTAAAAATGGATAAGGTATATGAACCACTTTACTCAGTTTACTTCCAGTGGAAGCTGACCTGTGGCCCTCAGATTTTCCCTTAGTCAAAGGATAAACAAAATCAAGTTCCCAGAAAGAGCTATCTTTATTACATCTAAAATAGAACAATGTATGGGTTTTAATTTAATCAGTAATTTCAATCTCTCCAAGCTACCATTATGGCTTTCTGTGAAAGCTTGTAGAAATAAAAATATCTTAGACAAAAATAACACTCCCTCATTCTAACACTGTGGAGTGTCTCAGTACATATTTGGCACATCCTTTGAGGCTCTATCAACAACAATCCAAAATAGGCTGATGTAAAAGGCAAATTATAAAAGTAAGTGGTGTTTAGTGTCTGGTCCTGTATCCTCTGAGGCTTCTGACATGCACTAAGTATAATGCTCACAGGATAAAATAGTGGCCATTAGAGGTTGGGCAGTGATGATCAAGGTCAAAGTCAGTTCTGCAAAAGAAATGCATTGAATTCCTGTTCTGTTAAACTTTTTCACTCAACCTGGTAGCAAAGACCAGTGTCTTCATTCTTTCTCAGATGTACTCTACAGACTACAAATTTCTTCTGCTACATAACAGTAAAACATATACAGATAGGATTTGTGATAGGAGAGCATTTTGAAATCCCTTGGTGTGAATACGCATAACTTCATCAAAATAAATAAGGTCTATGTTATTCTCAGATGTAAGTGACTTTGTTTGAAACCATCTTTCCTAAAATTGCCTTAAAGACTACATTAATACTTAACAACATTCCTCTTCTGGGCAAACCACTGTAAAATACACTTTTCCAGCCTGTTTGTTTACAGTAAGACTTGCAGAATGGTAACACCTCCTAACAACAAAAAGACAACTGGAGGTCTGCAGGACTGAACCAGCAGCACTGACACCACCGCAGATAAAGCACACCATCAACATAATCCTTTTTTTTTTTCCTTTTTTTTTTTTTTTCTTTTTTTTTTTTTTTTCTCCAGAGGCACCAGATGGCAGCATTTTTCCCTCACTGAGTGTGATCTCATCCTCTCGGATTCACTCCTGGGATCATCAGGCTTTGAGGCTGCATAAGCCGCAATGACCTCAGCTGAACTGCACCTTCTCTGTCACCACCTGCTCCTTTTTCCTACTTTTATTGGACACGCAGAGTCACATTCAGGTGGCCTGAACACAATCCAGGCCCTTGAAGCTGTGGTTGCCTTTTGCCTGTGCAGGTCTGAGAGTCCATAAAGAATCATTAGCATACAGTCATATAAAAAATTTAGACCCAGAGAATACAGCTCTGACCTCTAAATTTTCCATATCCTCTAAATATTAAGAATCATGAAGTTTATTTGCTATTCTTGTTAACTACATGCTCTTTTCCATACACACATATGCACAATGTAATACTTGTTTACAAGCAAGTTTGGTGTGTGTCCTTTTCTATCAATGTGTTATTCCTTGAATAATATTTCATTACACAAGTTACATATGACAAGTTGTGCACTACTAGACTTGTAACCTCAATAGCAAGAACTCTGTTCTGGACAAATAATCTAAAGCAGGGGAGGGATTTTGCGAACTAAACTGCAAGCTCGGGTTTTTGTACAGTTACAGATGTGGCCTAAAGCTTTGCAGGCTGGGAATTCTGTTATGCCACCATCCTCTGTTCTGCTTCTTCCCTTCATTCTCATGTTCTTGCTTTCAATGCTGCTTTGTCAGTGGTTTTGTCCTAGAGAAAAACCCACACACATTATGTCCAGCTGTAACAAACTATCCTTAAACCATCCACCTTTAAACATGGATATTTGCACTGGGATGCAAATATTTATTTCAACTATGTGATTAACATTGACAGACAGCAAAATAAAGGCTCTTTATCCAAAGTGAGGCTGGATCGCTGGGCCCCAGAGGGTGAAGGAGGAGTAACCCTGGTTGCTGCTTTCTTGGACTGTTACTCCATCAGGTTGCTGGTGTTTCTGCTGTGGTGACTGTGTTAATGCTTTACAAATGCTATGAGCTCAGCAGTAGACTATTTGGGGATTGTATAATTTATTAACTTCTGACAAGCAGGCCATTATTTTTCTAAAGAACATTTGTGACATGGGAACTTTTTTTTATTATTTATCAAATTTCAGCCAAATTCAACATGACTATCACAGGACAGGGGCACTAGACCCTCCACAGCCCCACCCTTCCTCTTATTTAATACCAAAAACTATCTGTAAACAAGTAAGGAGGGAGGGAAGAGTACTTCTCAAAGGAAGTAATAAGAGTCCTGTCTGATTAAAACGTTAGGCTGTGTAAATTTGAGAAACAGTGTTATTTTCTCCTGTTAAAAAAATTCTAATTAAAAAAAAGAGTAAAATTCCCTAAATTTTATTTCACTTTCTTGTAGCAATTTCTTTCCAGTTTTGGATTTGCCTGTACTTTGGCATAAGCTAGTACATGAAAAGAGGACAGATGTAGCTTTATGCCCAATATGCGCGCAATAAATGCAACAGAAGTATATAAGCATCTCACCTGAAAGCTGAGTGGCATTGCACCACTGGAAGTCAATTGTGCTGGTTTCACTTTATCCTCTGATAAAGGAGGCAAAGAAATTTAAATGTATCTCCACATTTTTTAATGATTGATGCAATCCCTTGTGCACAGTTGCTTTGCAAAGTGGAAGAAAGGTTAACTGTAAATACTTTCTTTTGTCTAACTATAGCACTGTAATTACTATCTCGAACCTTCTCTGAGAAACACAAGCAGGTACCTGTGATGAGCTTTGCAAGAGGAGAGATGCTGAGAAGGCAAAAAGGAGCGTCTGGTGCCACTTGGTATGGAATGTTACAGCTTGCCATTATTTATATTGGAACTGTGACAACTGACCAAAAGATGGGAACTATAAATAGGAATGCAATGAGCATTAGCTGCTCAAGAAAGAAAAAGCAGCATAACTTGGCATGCAGCAAAAACGTGTATCTGGCATAGCATCCAGCAGTCCCTGCAACTCCCACCACCATCCTGGGGGATTCTGCTGAATTCCCAGTACTTATAATGAATTAGGAACAGTACAATCTCTGTTAGTTTAGATTCTTACTCAGTAGAGCTGGCTCAGATGGGTCCTGCTAAACCTCTACCTAAGAAAGATGCAAGTCTCCTCCTACACATAAATTACAGGGAGAAGATTGTTTGTTTTGTGAAGTGTAACTGCTATGTACCATTCACAGGCTGCATCTCACACAGTAAGTGAAAGAACTGTTGGAACAAGCTGATGGAATCAGTGCTTCCCTTTGCTGCAGTTCAGAATGAAAACACCAAATGGGGCCAAATTCTGCTTAGTGGAGTTCATTGTGTTTTTGCTTCTAGACTGGCATAGTTGTTAGCTTTGAATGGACTGAGACAGAGACCTTGGTGGTTTTGTAGCAGAAACATTTTCCACTGACTTCTGAGTTTAGCCTTCGCTCCAGGGGTAAATTATTTCAGTCTGATATGTGATAGCATGTAACTCAACACACAGACTTTTCCTTCTCTGTATACATTGCTACAAGATGCATACAAAACATGGTGAGTGCCCTCAGAAAGGCATCCCCTGAAAGCAAATATGTAGTTCCATGTTTTGACCATCCTCATTTTCCCTTCTTACCTTTGTAACATTTCTTATATGGCCTTTGCCATAGACAAATGTATTTTTTTTTCTGTAGCAGACAGTGACAATTACATGCGTTAGCATGTAATGTGGGAATAGGAGGCTGCAAAGAGTGGTTGGGAAGAAGTTGTTACAATGCTCTGTGTCTAAAAAGGAGGCAAAAGCAAGCATTTCATTACAAGGGGCAAAACAAGATACACACGGAATAAAATTTAAATTTTTCTCAAGAGACACAAGAATACCAACTGTCTTAAGAGCTTCTGCCACTGATCATACTACAGTTGCTGTGACAGGACTATGGCTGATATACTGTGCATGATTTCTCTCTTGTTGCCTGTTCTTCACTGATTGTCCTGCACAAAAAAAAAAGTACAGGTGTTGCAAAGGGATAGTCAGCCCCATTTCAACCCAAACTATAGCCTGGACTGTTCTCTTGAGCTGGGCTAGATGTTGCTCCTGTCCATACAGTGAATTTAGGATGTCTGAATAAGTATTGTGTAGGCAAGGATGTTATATCCTTGTCCTTGCTTATTTTGCTTTTCAGTTGGGGGAAGCAGGCTTTCTTTGTTGGGAGTTACACTTTTCAGTATTCAGTGAGTGCTTCTTAGGAGCTGAAGTAGAGCTAGTCTCACTCAAGACATCCCTAAGTTTTACGCAGAGATTTTCCCATCTGAATGGAACCAGATAATTTCTACTGCCAGCTGAACAGCAGAACATCAGCCAGAAAAAACATTAAGTGCATTTACATGTTTGATGCTGACGGCAGAAAAGGAAGAATGGATAAATGGTGTTTACTTCATTTGTCCTTAAGCACAACAGAGTACACAATCTTCCTTCAATAAACACCTGTAGCATAGGCAAGAGGCGGTGGTCCTGGTTCCTGGTGCTTGTGATAATTTGCCAATGAAACATAAAGGTCTCAAATGTTTTGTGCATTATTTATTGCAGGTTTTACCCCTGCACCCAGATTCTCCAAACTTCTATTTTGTTTTTTCAATGAAGACTTCAGAAGGGATTTTGTAAATAAAAGAAATATCCCAGACAAAACTGCTAGAGAGTGAACGGCTGCTAGCAGCTGATTTGTTAGAGGAGGTAAGTTTATAAGTGACTGGGAAAAGGCAGAAGGGTATCTGGTCACACACGTGCGGACACAGCTTTGCACTGCTCCTCAGGAGTATCCAAGCAGCTGAGGCTTGCTCAGGGTTGCAGTGACTCCCTGCACTGTGTGCCCAGCACGTGGCTAAATTGATGTTTTGTCCTGCAGATAAAAAGGAATCCTTCGGCTGTTGGGAATTTAACAGAACGTCCGGATTAAGTAGAAAAGGATAACTATTTCTGTTTAAACATCTGGATCACAGAGATGAGAATGGTCAGCCAGCACAGGCATGCAATCCTCTTTGTGGTCGGCACTAGGGATATCCAGTGGACTTTCCCTATATGTACACTTGATAAGGAGTGAAAGGGAAAGCACCTCAAGCCCAGCTCAAGGGTGGCTTATTTGCTCCAGCATCGACCTGCATTCCCTTCCTCATCCCACATCCAGGCTCCTGCCCGGGACAGCTTCTCCTCGCGTGTCAGCCGCTCGGGCCTTCGGCGGCGGGGATGGCAGCGGGGCACAGGGGAGAGGACACGGGCGGTCAGCGCTAGAGGACCGGGATTTCGGGCAGAGAACGGGGAGAAGCCAAACCCGCCGCTCTAAAAAGTAAGATAATTGTAAAAAGCTCCAGCACTAAGAAGGAGGACCACGGCCTGCCAGGACCAACCGGCTCTCCTCGGGCGGCCTGGCGGGGCCGCGGGAGAGACCGCAGCCAGCCGGGAGCAGTGGGAGGAGGAGGAGGAGGAGCGGAGGGAGGAGGCAGCGCTGGCAGCCGGGCGGGGAGGGGGCACTCGGCGCTGAGGAGGAGGAGGAGGACTAAGATGGCCACCAGCCGCCGCGGGGAGCGGCCCCGCTCCCTCCGCGGCCCCCTCGGCGCGGCCCGGCCTTGATGGGGCCGGGACGACCCCGGCGCCCGGACGGTGCAGCAGCGGCGGCGGCGGCGCCTCCCGCCGGAGCCCGCCCGGGGGGAGCCGCCCTCCCGGCCCGGCCCGCACCGCCCGGTCGCGGCCGCCGCGCCGCGTAAGCCCCCGAGCCGAGCCCTGCCCGCGGCGAGAGCGCAGCGGAGAGAGGAGAGCGAGGAGGGACCGCCGGACCTCCTCGCCGAGGAGCGAGGAGGGAGCGCAGCGGCACCGTCGGACCCCGCCGCCCCCCGGTGAGTGCCCGCCGGCGCTGCCCACCGCCCCCCGGGCCCCGCCGCTTTGTTGCGCCGCCGGCGGGCCCGGGAAGACCCGGCGCCCCCTCGGCCCTGCTCGGCCCGGCTGCAGGCCCCGCTCCCTGGGGATGCCGAGCGGCCGGGCCGGGCTGGAGGAGGGGGCGGCGGCGCAGGTGCCGGGGGCGGCCCATCATTGTCACTGCGCGGGCACCCCCCCCTCCGGTTCTAATGCGGGGCTGTGCCGGGGCCGCAGCGAGGGGGCCTGGGGGAAGCCTGGGGGTCGCGGAGGAGCCCCGGGGGCGCTGGGCCGCTCCGGACGCCTTTGTTGTGGCTGGGGCGGGCGCTTTTCCCGCGGGAGCCCCGGCGAGGTGCGGGAGGGGCCCGCCGGCCCCGGCCCTGGGAAGGCCTGCGGGGAGTGTGGGGGGCTCGCCCTGGGCCGCCGCGGGCACTGGGCGGCTCACGGGCGGTGGGTCGGGTCGGCTTTTCCCGCACTCATTTTATTTTGATTTTTCATGCGGGTACCGATTTTGGCGGCAGCCTCGAGCTGTCGACCCCGCGGTGCGGCAGGGACATTGAAGTTATAGAACCCGACAGGTTTGTCCCCGGTGCGTCCCCGGGGACAGGGGGGTTGTGGCTCCCAGAGGGTTCGGAGCAAGGTGTTGAGGGTATATTCAGGGTTGCTGAAGTACCTACTCCTTGTCTTCAGCGTGGTTTTCACCCTGCGGTTCTGGGAGGTGGTCCATTCAGATGGAGAGGTTTGCATAGAGAACAGTCAGTAGTGCTGGGTGCTGAAACCCGTGTGATGTTCACCTTGAAAGATTAGGACTATAAATCCTAGCTGTGCCTATGTGTGCCTGCATAGGGAAACACTTATGGAAGAAGTGCAGAGGACTAGATGTATTTATTTTGGCCTGTTGTTTCATAAACGATTTAACTGAAATTTTTTGACTAACTACAGTAACTTGCAAGATTTCAGTGAAGACCTCTGAGTCCTGGCCTTATTTGAATGGCTGAATTTTGGTTTCTTGGTAGTGTAGGTTTGTGACAAGGTCCGTGCATGTCCACATACTGGGCCATGAAATTTTGCTATGAAAAACAAGTGGTGGGTTTCATGTTAAGAAAAGTAAATTGTGCATGTTGTAGCTAACAGAAGTTATTTTTCCCCACCAAAGCTGGGTTCCTCCCTGATGCCTGTGCATGCCTCTGTGCCCAGTTATGGCTGTACAGCTGTAGGATGCTCCTGAGCTCACAGACTCCTATGGATCCAGTCAGGCTCTGCAGAGAGCCAGCTTGATTGCATCCTTGGCACATTTTGGTGTCAAGCTAGCAGTATCTTGAAGTAGGCTATGTGAACAAACTGTACGGTTTGCGTGCACTGACATTTCTGCAGTATGTCACTCATCCTGTGCAGTCCTGGTAGACTTACAGCATTTGAAGGTACCAACTTACCTGCTGTGGGAGCTGGTCAGTGGCAGTAAGCCAGCCAAATCTCTTTCTTTGCTTTTAGGTTATAGGCAGGCAGGCATTGTGTCCTGGAAGTGTGTGTCCATGTTAACATGGCATTGTGCCTTTGCTCTATGGCCCTGGTCAAGAAGTGCTGGCAATCTAATTTTGGCTGCACCTTTGGACTGTGAGTGGGAGTCTCCTCACTGTATGGTGTGGGTCTGTTGAGCTCAATATGAACCAGCACTGGAATACTCAACAGTGTTGATAACAAAGTTATGGGTAGAAGAATCCCCCAAGTGTCAGATTGAAGGACGGTGAATGGTATTCTTCAGTTTGGTATGTGTTTGCTAGGAACTGGAACTGGTTTGCTTTTCTAGTTGGGCAGTGTTAGGCTGCTAGACTTGGAATAAAAACGTAGTACGTTCTGGATTTTGTGGTCATATTGCATCTCTTGGCCAGCTGATTATCTAATTGAAGCAAGTTAAGCATGGTGCTGCTGTGACTTAATATCTTCAGCACTCTCTTAAAAAATATATTACAACATTTCTATATCAAGGTCTAAGTAAGGGTTGGTGTGTCCTGTCAATTGTTTATTTCCAGTTCGGTACATCAAGATCAGCTACTTGGTAGTACTGATACCACACAGTACTATGTGAAAAAGAAAGCTTATCTTTTCCCTTCAAAATCGTAACAGAAAGATGCTAAGTAATAAAATAATTATAGTTCTTGATAATTTCAACCTTGACATAACAAGGCTATATTATCTTGTTCTATCTTGGTACAGGTCTGAGAAGGTGAGCTGACAGCCATCTGTGTGGCTATGAAAACTTTGGTATTTAGCTTTGGTTTAGTGGGGCCAAACTGCCAGAAGTGTGCGAGCAGGTCTTCAGGATGTATTGATGTGTACTGTTGTTGGAGGAATTCAGCAGTGTGTTTCACATCCACCAACCTTGCATTAACCAATTCATAGTTTTCTGCGAGTGTTCTGCGGGATTTTTAGCATTCAGGAAACTTCAGTGGTGCTTTATGTGCAGGGAATTGGGGTGAGTGTGGGCAGATGTTCTGCTTGCCCTTTGAAATGCTCAGAACTGTCATGAGATTGTTTGGAAACTTTGGTGTTGGAACATGGTGTTTCACTTCCCAAATGTTGGTATTAACTGTTTCATGCTGGGTTCTGGGCATTCACTTGGGTTTCTGAAGATGTGGTAGGCTGAAAAATGTAAAGAGAAGCCAGTGGTTCTTCCTCAGGTTGTTGAATTGCCAAAGGACAAATCTGTTCGTGTTAATTAGCAGTTTCGTTCATGTTTGTAAGTGATTTTAAGTCTGTATTGCAAAATACTGGAAATACTGTTTCAGCAGTGGCCTTTGACTTGCAGGACTTCCTGCCATGAGGAAGTCTTGTGTCATTTGTCCAAAATAAACAGATTTTGAAGAGTGCAGATGAAGTATGCTGTGAGAAACTTTACATCTAAGTCACAATTTACCCCCTTCTGCTTGCTTGCTTTTCTGATAATTAGAACCATGGAAGTCTATTCTTCTGATATGTTACTAGAATGTAATTTGCATTTTGTAATGGGAAATAGAATTTTCTGTTGGTTCACAGTACAACTTCTGCATGTGTGTGTAGGTGGAAAACAAATTATTTCTTCATGGCTTTAATACAGAAGCTTTTTTCAAAATGCCCAAGTTGTGTCAAATACTTAATAGTGTTAGTTTCTTTGAGGTGTTTGGAATGCTGATTGTTTTAAAAGTACTTTTTTTTTTTTTACTTATCTAAGTGACCAACAGCTTGAGTCCTTAAGCCTTCATGCCCTCTTCAGTGTTGAGGGACTGATGTACACTGATGTAAGATTGTTTCCTAGAACAGCTCTCTTTAACTTTGTAATTTGGTTTACAGTTTTCATTTTGTAATAGCAGGAGCTATACAGGAGTGAAACTGTTTATCTTCTTTTGGAGACTTTGCGTCCTGCTGCTGGGCTGTTCATACCTTGTCCAGACTGGGAAGGAGAAAACAGGACACAATTATAAGGTCCCTGTACACATTTGTTTTAACTGCTGTCCCACAGACAGTATAGAAAGTGTTGCCATATCCTTTTGTTGGGTACAAAATCCTGCTGGCAGGATGTAACATTTTAACTGAAGTCATTGGTGGGGAGGTGAGAGCAGCTTCTTGGCTCAGGTGAGAGCACTGCAAGCTTTGCAGGATTGAGTATGCATTAGTGAGGATTCAGTGAGGGCATCTGTTTGGCAAGCACCCCGTGTTTGATGAGGCAGTAGTGCAGGCTTGGGCTTTTTGGTGACATCCCCTGCTCTTCTTGATGTTACAGGTAAGGGTGTACAGCACCTTCCTGGTACAAACAGGGGCTTGGTGACTACTCTGAGGACTGAAGAGGCCATGGGCATGGTCTCAGGTGCTGGTGGTTGGGGAACCTTCCTTACACCTGCCAGGAGCTCTTGGCTGCTATCGAGGCTTTCAAAACAAGTGCGAAGTGCAGCTTTGTCCAGTTCAAATAAGGAAGAATAGGTCTTGTTCCTTTTATGTTTGCTTTGCACTAAGTATGCAGGAGGTATTTTTTTTCTTTCCTTGAAGTCTTTTGTGAGTGAAGATGACCTACATCTTTTGTTTTTTCCCATGAACCGCACTGGGGCAAAATTTTCTGATTTTTTTTTTTTCTGTGTGGAAGTGTGCAATTGACATGATTTTTGACAATTGTGCTGATGGTTTTGAAATTTTGAATGACAGCAGGGAATATTTTTGGCACTTTTTTATGGTGTAGTTTTTTTCTTTTTTTCTCTCCCTACCTGTTGAGCAAAGCTGTGATAGTGGAGGTATAATTGTCTGTATTGAGATTTTGGGGGCGGGGAGGGGAAAGTTTGTTGTGTCTTTGGAATTACTTTATTCCAGTGAGAGCTACATGCCATCTTTTAGGATCTTTCTCATTTGAGGGAAGAGGGTTTTGACTGCTTTGCTGATTTTGGTGTTTCATCACTACCCTGTGATAGATTTCTGCCTTTCTTAAGCATGTGACTTGTAATGCTTCTCACATATCACAGAATAGGAACAGATTTGCAGAACTTGCACATGTAAAAAAATACCTTCTGAAATTTCAAATGCAGTAGAACAGTGTTGTGCTAGGAAAGAGGAAATTGTGTGGGAGCCATAAACAATGAGGGATGTTGAATGGTATAAAGGCAAGTGGCTTCTCATTTCTGGGCAAATTCTAAGAAATGTCAGCGAAAGATAAGATGGATGCATCTGAATTATAACAATCAGATATGCATTAATAGAATGTTTAGTTCTTACACCTTCACAAATATTGTTAGTTCCATGTCATGTGTTTTTATTACAATATGACATGGAAAAAGCTTTCATCAGGTTGGCTAACTTAATGTACAGACAATAATAAATCTGAAAACACGTGGAAGAAGTGGATTTTCCAGGTGGCTTATTTGATCCCTTTCTCTCATGCTTTACAGAAATTTTCTGTTGCACTGGAAGCATGTAAGTGATAAATTCCTGCTTTTTCAGGCTGGTTGGATATTCATTAGTTACATGGGTAACTTAAGGTTCTTTTTCCAGTTCTAGGACATCTACCTTAGAGAATTCAGACGTTTTCAACTATAAAGCTGATCCCTCTATTGAATCATCCATTTTCTTACTAATGGCCATCACAGTTTTGATTTTGAATGTGCATTTGAGGATTTGTAGTGAGGGATTTCAGAGTTAAGGGGGAGTTACTAAAATTGATCCTTATCTTAAACCAGCTATATCAAATAAGCAAATGGGAAAAAAAACTCAAACCTTCAGAGCTGACAGTTTGGTAGTGCTAAGATAGACACATGGCTAGAAAGAGAAGATACTCCTACATGTTCTTAGGTGTTTTGGGCTTTTTTGGGGTCTTTCAGTTTTTGAATGTGATGACTTCAGTGAGAGTGTGGATCAGTAGCTCTTGAGAAAAATGTACATCTGGCTTTCTATTTCACTGCAGCTTTTGTCAGAGTTATCACCATGCATTGGGTATGAGAGAGCAGCTCTACCTAGTGCCACTTTCCTCAGTATCATTCTGCCAGGTGGAATGTGGGTGCAAGTGAACCACGTTTTATGATCTTATATTACCAGATGATTTATTGTTTTCAAATGAAGACATGGTAAAAGTCTAGGTGTTGTCCAAAGCAGGATGGTTTGATTTGTGTGGAGTAGTAGGTGATGGGATGCTGCTTCAGAAAGTGGAATGTGTTTGAATGCCATGGTGATAAATAGTGTTGTTTCTTATCCCTGGTTCTTGTGAGAACCAAAATCTGAGCTCACAGGAAGAGGGGGTTTGTACAGCAGGAACTTCCTAAAGTTTGTGTTTGGTTATTTGGCACTGTAAGCATATCCTTTTTTTTGTTTAATTTGAGATAAGGGGAATAGAAGGAGAAATTGCAGGGCTAGGCAAATGCTTAGGGTGTCCAGAAGGTATGTTGTTTAAAGGATACAGAGGGATAAAATATGCCAAAATATCAACTTGGCTTGGTAATAAAACTTTCTAAAGACTTCTCAGGTGCTTGGATGATGGACAGTTCTAAAAGGGGGAAAGACTGTTCAGAATGCCTTAGGTAAAGATCCCTGTGAAGGTTAATCAGATGTAAGTGCACTTGGCATAATGAACCTCAGCTTTTGTCTGAGGTTTATTAGACCAGTGGGGAGTATTGGCCTGTGGGTTGTTCGTAGTAGGAGAGCTGTTCTAGGGGAAGCTTGTTTTTATGATATGGAGGCATCAGTGGCAGTACCAGTTCACATGATTCCTGCAGCCAAAGTATGCAGAGCACGGAGTGAGTGATGCATGGAAGCAAGCTCAGAAATTATACTTAGGTTTGGGGGGCGAAAACTCAAAAAACAAACTAAAAAACACTCCCAAAAAGCCCCAACAAAAACCCCTAAAACAACAAAAAATCGAACTGAACAGTTGCTTGAAACCAAAGGAGTAATGGGAACCAAGAGACAGGAATTCACCACCTTGATAGCATTCAGAGTGCCGTTGATGGTCTTAGGGTTTGGTTCTGCATTTGTATGTTTGCCAAGGCCTATTTGCATCTAATTGGGGTTTTATGGAGGTCCTTGGGTCTTCAAATGAGAGCCAGGGATGAGATCGAGGCCTTGGTTTGTATTTGCACGAGTGCACAGAGTACAGAATGTATCGCATGGCAGAATGACAGACAAAACAGGTAAAGAGTGCATTTCTTAATGTGAAAGTTGAGCCTTTTAAAGTTCTCAGAGTTTAAATGTAATGGTGTAAGCCCTCAGTAGTGAGATTGGCTCAAGTTATGGCTTTTAAGGCATTGAAAGCACAAACCAAATTGATTTAATTTTTGATTTTGAGCCTTGAGCATGCAGTTGTCTTTTTTTTCCCACAACTGTGAGGGTTACATCATCTTCAGAATCTTCACGTGGCAAAATGCTCTAGGCTGGGGTGCCACAGGTGTGATGAGATTGAGAAAGCTGTGATCAGATCTGGTAATATTCTTGTCATCACTGGTTTCCTGTCTGATAAAGTGACTGAAGAGGAGTGAAGTTTATTTTATTTGGGAGTTTCTTTACACTGCCTCTCTGAACAGGCAGAAGTAAGCATTCGTTATAATTTTATAAGCAGTCATGTGGAATAGGCATAGAAACGGTTTTGGTATTGGATCACAAGTTAAATACTAATACTTGAGTCAGCACTTAGCAGTGAGCCACAGTACAAATGTAAAAACAAAGTCTCTGTGGATATGATCTAAGAGAATGCTCATTTGCTTGTTAATTAGGTTTACAAAAGTTTCTTTTTAACAGTTCTGAGCAGTGAGCCTAAGCTGGTGACGAATACTTAATTTAGGTTTTGGGTGGGTCATGAAGTAGCCAGGGAGTATCTTTGCAAGCTTTTCATTATTAGAGTGTGTAAAGGCACTGTAGCAACATGTCTTACTTTGACTTTCTGGAGACAGAAATATTTTGCTTTCATTTCTTTCCAGTAACATAGCCATGCTCCCAGCACTGTTGGATCAGGATAGGGGAGACCATGGCTTCCTTGCTGTCTGTTGAAAGCCCTCGCAGTTTGAGTGGTGATGTTTTTGTACAGACAGGACTCTGGATGTGCTGGATAAGTAGCATGAGTTTTGGTTTTTTTTCCTAATTACTTGTACAGTGTCAGGGTTTGTCTCCAGCCAGCAACCAAGCCCCATGGAGCCACTCACTCTCCCTGCACCAGGAATGGGGAGGGAGTCAGAAGGGTAAAAGCCTGAAAACTTGTGGGCTGAGATAAAGACAGTTTAACAGGGAAAGCAAAAGCCACACACACAAGCAAAGCGAAACAAGGAATGAATTCCCTGCTTCCCATGGGCAGGCAGGTATACAGCCATCTCCAGGGGAGAAGGGCCCCTTCATGTGTGGTGGTTTCTTGGGAAGACAAACACCATCACTCCAAACGTGCCCCCTTTCCTTCTTCCCCTCACTTTATCCACTGAGCATGATGTCACATGGTCTGGAATATCCCTTTGGTCACTTGGGGTCACCTGTCCAGGCTTTGTCTCCTCCCACCCTCCCAGGCACCCTCAGCTTCCTCACCAGTGTGGCAGCACAAAAAGCAGAAAAGGTCTTGGCTCTGTGTAAGCCCTGCTCAGCAATAACAAAAACATCTCTGTGTTATCAGCCCTGAGTTCAGCACAAATCCAAAACACACCCCCATACCAGCCACTGTGAATAAAATTAACTCTACCCCAGCCAAAATCAGCACATAATTTCCTGGTGTGAGTTGGGATAGCCTACTGATCAGTTAAACCCTTAAAGTTATAACCTGTTTTTATTTCAGTAAAGCACATATGTATATATTATATGCTTCAAATACAGATGGTGATATGAATGTTAGGTTTTTGTTGGTTTATGTTTGGTTGGGTTTTTTTTCTCCTTTTTAATGAAAAGAAACAGGGGAGGTGTGTGTTGCAAATAATGTACGTGGAAAAATCTTTTTAGTCTAGCGATGTGTCTTTCCATTGTGATTTTTTTATAATAGAGGGAGATCAATGTAGTTGATGTTTTCCGGAAGTAGCTGAGATTGAGTAGAGAATATACCAGGGTGAAGGTTTAGATTGGCACAAACAGAAAAAATGTAAAGGATGAAAACTCTCCTCTTCTTTCCTCTTTTCCTCTGTCCTCTTTTCCATTATCCTCTGCAGGATGAAGTTGAACTTGCCTCCTGAGTAAGGATGAACATTTTGAATGAAAACATAATAGCACAAAGTATGAGGATAAGCTTATTTACACAGTTTAGGAAAAGAAAGGGATACCATCATTAGTAGATGCTCATATTGTGTGGAATTCAGCTTAGAATTGTCTTAGAATTGTCAGCTTAGAATTGTTAAGCTGAGGGTTGTGGTGCTGAGCTGGAAATCCCTCGACCTGCTTGTTGCCTGCCTTTGTAATATTCCTCACAATAGTGGGAAAGTGGAGCACCTCAAGCACTGCAGGGTCATAGTAAACTGAAATACATGTTCTTGACTTGAGTTCAGGAGACTGACAGCTGCTGTCTCTGAATACTCATCTTTATTATGTGATGTGAGGAAGGATTCATCTTAAATTTTAAGTTCACCTGGAAAAGTTTGAACACATCAGACAAATTCTGGTTGGAAGGGACATCTGTAATCGTGCTTGAAGCAGGACATTTGCAGAGGTTGAGAGCATGGTGCTTAGAGGCCTGACTTTTTACAGAAAGAGGTAAGGGTATGGGGCAAGCTTTTTGTGTGCTTTAAACAGTGAATGAAAACATGTGAATCTTTCATGTCCACTGTGAAGCCCAGTGGCAGATAGGCAGTGATTTTTTTTCTCTTCTTTTTTTTCATGTGATACTGAAGATAGTAAGATAATTTTTAATGTGGTAGGCTATGAAAGTACTGGGTATTTTACTGTAACTGTTTTTTTGTCCACTGTTGGGCTTATAACTGGTCTGTTGCTCAGACTTCTATGTTTGCTCTTGGAGTGGTGGGCGGCAGTGATGTGCCAGCACCTGTGAGGTCTCGCAGTGGCTGAGGGAAATCTTGTTGGAAAGTTAGCACAGCTTGCAGAGGGCTCTTACCTCTACGCAGGAGAAAGCAAGCTGCTTTTGTGAATTTAAACAAGTTAATTATAAACCCTTTGACCCTTTTACTTGGCTTAGGGTGGATGTTCAGGGAAATGAGTCTGTACTTAGTCAGACGGAGAAAGATGGGAGCTCGATCAGGAGCACCCTGACTTGACTGAAAGTTTACTATTAACTTGGAGCATGGGAAGAACATAGATCAGAAGGAATACTTTCTTGTTAAAGCATTAAGTAATGTTGGACAAAAAGTCTCTGAACAACCCATGTTTTTAAAAGAATTGCACTGTTTGGGGTTCATGAATGGTCTTGATATTTAAAGATGAAAAGTAGGTGCACAATGTTCCATTTTCTTACTAAAGTATGAAGCCTCTCCTTGAGTAGTTTTCTGTATAAATGTTTCAGGAAGATTGCTCTGTCTACATGAATGGAAAATGGAGGCCTGATGAAGACTGTTATTTGTTTCTATGTTATTTTCTCTTTAATTCAAGTATTGCTGTTATTTTTTAGTCTGGACAAGAGGTATTTCTCTGCTGGTATCTTGAATTTTGTAGAATTCTTTTCACCTTCTTTTTAATTACTGCCTATATGGCAATGTCCAGTTTGCCAGTTAACAAGCAAAAATCTACCAATAAGAAGTGAAACCAGCAAACTAGATCCCTTTCCCTCTGCCCCCAATTTCTTCGTTAACAACTTATAAGTAGGAGAAGAAAAAACCTAGTCTGGCAAACAAGACATGAAGATTTTGTTTTGACAAGTTTACTGTGACTCTTAGAGTTTGGGTTACAATTAAGTTTTCTGTTGCCCTCCAGCTCTCTCCTGAGGTACTGTTAGAATAATGCTTAGGCTGAGCTGTGTGGAGTGTATGTGCTTACAGATATTGCATTAATACTGTTGTTACTCCTCTCTTGCAGAAAGGAAGTGGTGTTCTCGCCCTCCCTTTCTTTTTTTCATTGCTATCCCTAAGTATTTTGATGTTAATTTATACCATTGCTAATGAGTACTCCTGAGATGGGACTCCCCTAAGACCTCACTGAGGTTGAACAGGTCTTGGAGGAGGATGGCAAAGCTTCATCATGAGCTGAAGGCTTGTACTGAGTATGTAGGCTTCTTCTACTGTCTCAAAATTTATACCTCTTAATAGGTTACTTTTATTTTCTGCTGTTAGTTTTGAAAACGTCATGTTGATTCATCTTGAAGAATAGCTAGCCCAGTCTAAATTAATTTTTATTTCAATGAAAAGGCATGGAGGAGGAGGGGAAGAGACAGGACTGAGAACATGGGCGTTCCAGAGCAATATCTGAAAAACGTGTGTACTGGAGCATTATAATTACAGTGCTTGACATCTTTTCACTCTGTGTGGTGTCCTTTATTAGTTAAAAACAACTGCCTTTTGAAGAATCTGTTGCTTCAGTGGTGATGATCAACTTTGGATGATTGTAATGTTTTTTGCAGTAAGAAATTATTATCCACATAAGCAGTGCTGCATTGGAACATCTTTTATTTGAATGGAGGTGTCTCTTTTAAAAAGATGTTCTGTGTAATTTATGGCTGTGAGTTAAGGGGGAATCTTACGTGATAACAATCTGTTCTTCTTGGGCAGTTGCCATTCCTTAGGTGTTTTGTTTTCGTGCTGAAAGTGTGTTTGCTCACCTTCCACTACATGTTGTAATGCCATTATCTGCTTGGTCCAAGAGCCCTGAGCTGTGTAAATATGATCTGCATGCAGAGATGACGACCCAGGCTCTTTTTAACTTTATCTTGACCTTCAATAATAAATTTAGCTTTCAGTAATAAAATATACTTAAGTGTTTGCTAGTCATTATTTGTATTCTGGTTGCTCTCTTGAGCTATAAGAAGGCTGACCTTTAGATGTCTCAGAGTGGTCTGTGGGCGTGCTGGTTTATGGAGTAATATTTCTTGCCTGCTTTGAAACCCTCCCCTCCTTCCCCAATTCAGGGTTATCTCCTGCTGCATCCAAGGGTCATGAAACTCATGTTGCCATGGGTTTGCTGGTTGTTCTTTTTGGATCTGTGTTCTGTGGGTTCAGATCCCTTCTTCCTGCTCTGGTTTCTAGCACATAGCCATGCATTTGGAGGTACTAAAATGGGTGTCATTAGAAGGTGCCCTGTCTGCAAAGAGATCCAAATAATTGTATCCAAATAATTGGTTCGTAATTATCACCTACTCCTGCAGTGTGCTCATGCAGGTGCATGAAATACTGGCTTCTTTTTCTTGCATTAGCTGGTGTACCTTTAATGTGATTAAAGGGAGGTTGCTGAGCTGAAGGTATCAGTTTAATGATGCTGAGCAGCACGTGCCAGCTCTGGTAGTGAATGAGTATATTCATGTGGAGGTACCATGCTTATCTCAAAATGATCAATTTAATAATGTGGGTGAGATAGAAAATATAAATGTCTTTGAGAAAGACATCTGGCAAATCTGAACTAATACAGCTTGTCTAAATAGCATTATCGTAGTCACAATTCAGTCACAATGTGGTAGAAATTTCATTACTCAACCCAGTAGGTGGGGGCTTGGAGGGACTTGGGTTTTTGTGTCTGTTGGTTTGGTTTGTGGGGTTTTGGTGTGTGTTTTTTGTGGTGCTGTGTTTTATTTTGTTGTTATTGGTGTGTGGTTTTTTGTTTCAATTTCCCCCCAATAGTTTAAGCACATCACATGATTTCAGAATATGAGGTCCTCCCCGTACTAAACCCATTTGTTTCTTTGTGGCTTCCAGCGTGCTGGTTGTATTGTCAACAGGGCAGGAAGATGAAAGTGGAGACAAAGCAGCGCCATTTGTGCCACAGTGGAAGACTGTTTCTCTTCTGAACTATCTTTATAGATCTGCAAGCTTAAGAAAATTGTGTTGCAATCATCATGCAAGACTCTCTTTCTTCTTTCAGTTTAGGAAATAGTACTAGTCAGTCTCACTTGGACATAGGCAGAGATTTGTCCCTGCTTTTTAATTGGATGAGAAAGTTCGGTAAATTTGAGGGACTATTTCTTTTGTACCTGTGACACTGTTTACTTTTCGGTCATCCTGAATGTTTATTTTTACTCTTTGTTGCCTTCCTCCTTCCTGTCACTGTTTAGTGACACCTTGTAACCAGTCCCTGTTGGTTACCAGTCTCTTGCCGGATGGTGGACCTTTGGGTTGAGAGTGGAGGAGGTGCTCTCTGAATGTACTTTACATTATCGACATGGCTGTAGGTTTTTCAGCCACTTCTAAGTGGAATGCTGACAAGTCTGGACAGGCAGATGGAAGGAATGTGTCAGCTTGCCACAAGTAAGAGAACCCAGCTTAGTGACCCATCTCTGTTTCACAGTTAGTGTTTCTCTTGGAGTGTTTGTTCTTGCAAGTCTGGCATGTAAGTGCTACTGTTGCTCCTGGGAATGCTTTAAATGAAACAAATGTATTAATTCCCCTTCCTGGCGTGGTAGATTTTTTTTGTTTCTTTTGTTTATTATTTTGCTCTTGCAAAAAACGCTGCTTATAAGAGCAAGCTAAAGAGAGTTGTGTGTGTGTCTGTGCTGATTTGTCAGAGCATTCATTTATCCATTCTGCTGGTTTGAGGGATTTTTGGGAGTCTTTTTTGTGCAACATAATCTCAATTGTATGCCATTCCTGATCTGCCCTTGAAAGAAAATTATACTTTATAGACTTTCTGTAGGTCTTTTGCTGATCCAATCTGCTGGGCTTCTGTTGTAAAACAAATTCTTTGGATTCATGCCAAAATATTGCTTGGAAAAAGATTGCTACAGAGAATTCCTCCAGTGTCCTCCTGGAAATGCGTCAGAGCAGGGGAGAAATCACAGATAACAGCATGGGCCTGATGCACTTGGACACATCTCTGAACTTGCTCCTTCTCGCTTTTTATTTCTTTTATTTTAATACGGAGATCATACTAATTATCATTAAAAATCAAAGGGAGAATACACTGAAGAATAAATAGATTTTCCCCCCCCCCTTAATTGCTTCTAGTAATTTCAGTTCATCTAAATCCAGGATATCATTGATACTCTAAATATTATTGCTTTTTTTTCAGACAAATCATTTGCTGTTATTTTTATTTCAGCATATATGTGCTCAGGTAATCTGGGATCAGCATAATTGTTTCTGGTTAATGGAATCTGGAATGGCTCCCTTTTGTCCACAGAATTGGTGATCAGTGCATTAACTTCAGTTTTATGCAAGATATGTAAATCCTAATTTTGTTTCTTTGTGTTCATTTCTTGTTGACTGGGATGATGTAAGGATGAAAGTTTTGTGGTTTTTTCTTTTGCTGGGCAGGAAGAGTAATTGTTGAGACTTGACAGGTTTAGGATGTGGTATGTTCTTGTTTGCTTTTTTTTTTTTTTTTTTTAGGCCAAAACACATTAAAAGCTTTGGGATTTCCTAGATTATGCTACTGACAAAGCAGGCAAAAGCCTTTTAATGATTTAAAGAGAAAAACAAATGACAATTATTTTCATTATTTTGTGCTATTGTTGCCTTCATTTTTTGACCTCTCCCCAAACGAAGCTTTAGGGTTATAAAGCGGGAATAATCAGATTTGAACATCTATGTTTGAGCTTCTTGGGGTTTAAGTAAATAGGTTTTCAGGACTTGTGTGTCCCCAGTCTGTCTTCCCTTTTGCATCTCCTTCATGTCTTCTGGATGCGTCTCCTTTTTTCCTCCTGCATCTAAAACTTGCTGGGTCAATTTTGTCATTTCTTTCCAAGCCCCTGATAATTGTCTTTTGGGTTTTTTACTCTTTCTTTCTAGTTTGCCCTTTTCTCTCTGCCCCCTTTGAAGAAAGAGATAGATTTAATGTAATGGGGAAGATTTTTCAGGACGCAGAATGAGCCTCAATTATATTTGCGAAGCCTGAAGACAAATTACTTGGATGTAAAAAGCCTGGTGTCATAGGAAGGATTCTGCAATGAGTCTGAGTTAGTTGTCTGCCTGTTCAGAAAAGAGATCATTGTAGACTTGTATCTGATGGTGGATAGTGGATGATTAAGTTAAGAGAAACTGCTCATCAGCTTAGCTGCACAGAGGACGGAATTCACCTCTCTCAAGTGTGTGAACCCAGCTGTCCAAAATCAAGATAGAGTGTGGAATGCCCTTATAGCCTTGGGAAGAAATAATTGCCTTTTGCAGGTACTTAATTCCCATTACCTTAGGTGTTGGTTTGAAGATCATACTTTCAGAGAGCTGTTCAATCAGAAATTATTAACTCTAGAGCAACCCTAACCATCTGAGAAGTGAGAGAAGTGAGTCTTTTGAGTCAATTCTCTTTTTGATGTGTGAGTTCACTTATAAGACACGTTTTTATGTAAACCATTTCTAATGAAAGTGGGCAGCAGGATGAGGAGCATTGGAAGCTTAGCTGTGAGCTTTACTGCTTGCTGAGTTTTTAGCATTTAGGTATTTGTCTTATAAGTAAATTTTTTACGGTGCCAGATTTTTCTTGTTGAAGTCCTGGAGCACTTCATGTTTGTGGTTTTTCTCCTTCTGTTCCTTCCTTAGCACCAGTCCGAAAGGAATGGGAGGGTGAGTGGGATTTTTCAGATCTTCCTTTCTTTTCCACAAGGAAGGGCATCAAACTCTTTATCCACAATAGCTGTTTCAGTTGCAGTTGCATTAGTGTACAGTAGTGTCTTGAGAGTTGCCTGGTGTTGCTTTACTCTTTGAACTGGTAAAATGGCTCCCCTGAGCATGAGAATTGTTCAAGGCATGTGCCAGAGCCAGGAGGGGAGTGAGGGGACTGCTGATGATGTTGGTGTAAGGGACGCTTGTTGCAGAGCAGGTCATTAATCAAAATTCTGAGTTGTTGCAGAAGCATTAGGAGAGGTAAGTGGCTTACTTAATTCAGAACTGAGACATTATGGATAAAGCTATGCTGCTTTGTAGCATATTCTCAGTAAGGGGCTTTCAGGATTGGATTATTGCCGTCTGCAACAATCCCTGAAAAAAAAAAAAGAATAGAAAGGTGGGGTTGGAATGTGCTGCTCTCCTGTTAAGGTGGTTGTTAATGAAATGCTGCTGTGTCCTGGCCTGCTTCTGGAGCTCTGACTGGTCAAGACATTCTGCTGAGTGTAGTGAGGCTGGTGAGGCAGAACAGCAGCTGCTACATTTTACTGAGGCAAGTTCAGCACTGGTGAGTTAAGCAGAGAGGAGTGGGCCTTTCTCTTATTGCTGGTCCCTCAGTATCTTGTGTATGTAGAATCAGCACATGGCCACCATATTCTTTTGTACAAGCTTTCAGGTTAGCAGCTTCTCTCTTTCCCTTCACTTGGGATGGTGCCATTCTCGTTCTGTCTGCTTATCCAGGAGCTGACAGGCTGGACTGGAGGGGAGGGGAGTACAGGTTAGGTCTCCCTTCCTTCTGAATTTGGTCTGTGCTTCCACTGCAATACAAATCCTGGTATTTCCACTTCTCTGCCAGTTCCTACAATTGTTTCTGGAAGTGGTATGTGCTGAGCACAGGACGTAATGCTTAGAGTTGTAGGGGTGAGTAGCAGAGTGAATGTTTGTCCTGTCTTTGCACAATCAGTGAATTTTGCAGTGTTCTAGACGTTAGCTAGAAAATAACAGGACATAAAGTGTCAAGATGGCCATCTTAGTGTCATCATTGTGAGTTCTTAAATTTCTTTTCTGAATTGCATGGGCCTCTGAATTTTATCTGCACGGCTTTCAGAGATTGGCAACAATGACATGTACTTCCACATCCAGAGAAATTCAGGAATATTGCTGCATCATGTCTTTGCTGATTCTGCAATGCAGTAGCATTGGGCTGTGAGCCCAAATCATGGTGAAAAGAAATACAACTTCTGACCCAGAGGAAAGAAGAACCAAATGGACAAGACTTAGAGCAGAAGAGAGGTAATCATAGGGAAATGTAAATTTTAGATGAGGAGATAGAGCTTTTGTTCTTTTGGCCCAAGTCCTTAACGAGAGAGCTATAATTAGGCTAGAATTATCTTTATGGATTCAGTGCTGGCAAACTCAAATTCAACTGCCTCTTAATTACCACGCGTTGTCTTTGCAGTCTTTCACTCTTGAATCAAACCTCACTTTCACTCTTCATGTAATGCCTCAGTGTCAGGTCTGCACAATACATGACCACTGAGGAGAACCTCTTTCCCACTCATTCTGCAGTGATGTCATTCCTCATAAGTTGATTTGTCTTCATTTCTCTTATAAATATAACACTGATTCTCCTGTAAGTATCTGCAAAATATCCAATTAGACAATTAGAATCATGTTAGCGCTTGGGATATTTTTGTAGTTTATGACTTTGGTTCAATTGTCATGATAGAATTCATAAAGTTCTACAGCAGCTAGAGAGGTCCCATGTCATGCAAGTTGGCCTTAGGGACAGCTTTCTCCCATGCAAACATGTCTTCTGAGAGCAGGGCTGGAAAAGCCAGGTGGTAAATTCTTGTGGCTTGGCACTGGCTTTGGGACATGTTGCTCTTAGGGGAAATAGATGTTTTTAGCAAGGGTCAAGACAGAATTTGATGTTTAATGTTTCAGTAAGCTGAAAAGTAATGTTTGAAACTACAGAGTTCCTTCTCTTTAGTAGAACTTAATATGTGGTATTTCATTTATTAGCTTCTGTGCCCTAAAAAGACTTTTGTTGCTTATTTGTTTCCTTAATGAGGAGAAGGGCAGACATTGTATAACTTCTCAGGCAGCAGTGATTATGCAACTGATCCTGTTATTGTGGAGCCAAAGTCCTTCCTAGTCCCTGAGCACCAGCTGCTTGTGTTCTGGTTGCTGCTTTTTCCTTTTCTTTCTTCCCTCCCCCCCCGATTTGTTTCTGAACAAGTTTGGGTTTTTTTCCCCCATGTTGCCGTTCCCTTCTCTTTCCAATGCCAGTGAGACAGTGGTTTGTCTTCAATTCACTATGCTGCAAAATCAAACTGCCCTTGTACATCACGGAAGTATGAAAGGTATAGAGAAATAAAATAACTTGATACTTTATGGGTATATAAGAAAAGGCATTTGCTTGGATCTAAATGAGATAATGCAGATGGTCTTTGTGGGACTTAAGGTCAAAAGTTACAAGGTCATGTTCTCATGATTTTAGAAACATGTAAATAACTGGTGTTCGTTTAGTTTGTTGGTTTTTTTCCCTTTCCTTCAAAGGGTGGGCCTGAGAGAAATTTCAGTTCTCCCCTCTGGCCCAGCCCTGCGATCAACAAATAAAATATTGTACTCCTGTGTATAAAATGAGGTAGTTGTAAATCTAATGCTTTTACAGCCAAATGATCTCACTGCAGTGTAATAAAGGCAGTGAATATATTGTAAAAATGCTTGCCCTATTCACACTTCATTTTCAGTTCCCAATTTTATGTCATGCCATTTCCATTTTGTGTTACAAGGCTTCCTGTGAGCGTAAGTGACCAAGGCAGGCTGTTTTGATCCTTGATAAAGCATCTAGGGATGGGTGAAAAGATGGTAGACTTGTTACTAGTTACTGCTTACAGATGGACTGGGTATACCACCTACATGTCCCAGCAGAGGAGAAATAACAGTTGATCTGTGGTACCACACTGTTTGCTGCACTGCTTGTTGCTGTGTCAAATGTGATCTGCATCAGTCATAAATAGGCTCTAGTGCTTAGTGTCCTATATCAGGACATAAATTGGGGTTAAAGGTTTAAGGTCCTTATTTAGTTTGTACATCTTATGCTAAAGAAGTTATAGGGAGTGCAGAGGTCGTATATTCTTGCTCCCAGTGTCTGTACTGTAGATTGGGTATTTGGAGAGGTGGCAAGGTGCTGTCATTTGTAGGAAATTTGGGTCCTTTCTTCTGGGCTATTTTTGTTGGAATTTCTTTTCCTTTGGTGGCAGTTTGCCCCTGTCTGCTTTTGACAGACCAGGTACACAGAAGAGATTCTCTTTTGCAACCAAAAGACTGGATATGTAGCATGTATACTTGAATCTTGTCTGTTCATACCTCTTCCCTCCGATTTCTCATGACAGGGACATTGAATTCTGGCTTGGAAGAGACTGTTTGCTGTAGCCACATTTATCACGGACTTAATTTATTATTTCCATTGTTAGTGAAGGTTCTGCTAGAATTCTTACCTCAACCTTGCAGTTCTGGCACTGTGAATACCAGAATGTTGTACTTTGTCAGAGCACTTGGTACTGGAGAAACACAGAAAGTAATGAGAAAGGAAGGGTTGTAAAGATTTTTCTGGAAAAATATATAAAACAACAACAAAAAAGCATGCTATCATGGCTAATTCTCTGTCAGCATAGTGGTGGGAATGACCTGGTCTAGTGCAGAGTTCACAAAAACAGTGCTTTTGTAAGGTAGAAAACTTGATTGAGAATTTCAAAATTGCTTTTCACATCTTAGTGAAATACTCTGTGGTCCTACTAGCAGTGTGTTCCTGGGTATTTATTGTTTGCCTCCATGTCTCTTCTTTATATATGTAGTTTTTCCAACTGACTCATCAAGGGTTTAAGTGATATGATGCTTGAGAAACATTTAACCATTTTTCAGCTGTTTCAATGAATATGTGCATAAATTAGTATGTGACTGAATGACAAGGTCTGGTGTAGACTGGTAACTTAAAAGACTTTCTTTTTCTTACTATTGTTTTCAAAAATAGTCAGCAGTTAAGTTAGAAATCTCAGTAATTTAACAACTTAGGAGGAAGATGTTTCTTTGCTACTTAAGAGAAAAGATTTTTTTGTTTTTTTTGTTTTTTTTTTGTTTTGTTTTTTTTGGGTTTTTTTTGTTTGTTTGTTTGTTTTTGTTTCCCATGTTGCCATTGCCTGAATCTCCCCTTAGTGCAGTGTTGAGTTTGGTTACTGGAGAGTTTCTATTTTGCTGAAGGCAATGAGAAATTATAATTCTACACATGCTTCTATTGAATTGCAGGTGAGGGTCGGTACCAGTTTACAGTGGTGTTAGGAACACCCTGGAAATTAACAGTTCCAGTAATATTCTTGGATTCAGTAATATTCTTGAAGAATTTCTTTTGCAATCTGTACTGCCTTTCCTATTAAGCACTGTTTGGATTTTCTAATTAACTACTAAGGACATATTCATGAAATGTTAATTCTCTTAAAAGAGATTTCAGACTAATCTGTCTATTGTACCTTTATTCAAACAAGAGGTAATTCTCAATTGTGGTTCCTGGTAAGGAGAGACACGAGAAGAATTTTGATCAAGAGTGGTGCTTGATCACACTATTTAAAGACTGCTTGCACTTCAAATCTAGATCAAGAAGAGAACTGAGGTGGTAACTTTTCACTGCAAATACAGCAAAATATTATTGCCTGAATTGGTCTCTCTAAAGAAACTAACTCCAGCTTGGCATCTCCTGACAGACTTCAGTTGCAATATGAAAATCAGTCTTGTTTAGGCATTGAAAAGCATGCAAATTTAGTATCTTATCTTGGTTAAGCTTTTTTTTCCTAAAGAAGAAGTGAGGCCCTTGTAAACCAGGAGGGGGATGACATGAATAAGCTTAATGACTTGTCTTATACAAGAGAAGTATATATGGTATTTCCTGATGCCTTTCTTGAGCTCTGTTTCACCAAATCTCAGTTATTTTAAAATGTGTTTATTTTGACACCTTGCAGTGTGCAGCAGTGCTCCTTATTTTGTCAGAACAAACGTAAATATTTCTGATTATGTCATGAAAAGCTCAACTCCTTCACAATAACACTGCATTAACTCTGGTTTGTTTTTCAGTGATGTGGACAGCAAGCCAAATGTGACATTGCTTTGGGTGGGAATCTAGAGTAATCAAATTATGGCTACCTGGTGTCATTAATGATATTTTTCAGAATAACTGTAAAGACATTTCCTTTCTCCTGGAAAAATATATCCAAATACAAATAATAGTTTAGCGTTAACAGGTAGCTTTTCTATCTCACCAGTTTTTACCTTTTTTAACTTCACTTATTTCTCATGTAGCAGAATGGTAATGAACCTTTATTATTGGCTTGGGGATTTGTTTCTATTTTTTCCATTATGGACAAATTTTTTTGTACACTCTATTATGGCAAACACAATTTTAGTCAGAATCATGCTTTTCTGGTTTACTTTGATAATTCTAGTGCAGACTTTACATATAGATTAAACTTTTCAATAGGAAAAATAATTATGAACAACTTAGATTGCATTTAGTATAAGTAGTAGGATTTCTTTCTTTGGGAAATACTCCAGGCAGGTAGTAGAGGAAAAAAATTTAAAAATAATTCGATCGTTGGTAGCTCACAGACAGAGGAAGAATAAGTTCTTCAAGTTACATTTGCAGCAAGTTGAATAAGAATGTGTTAAGAGCAAGGAAGGATCAAGATATATCATCTAGTAGCTGTTAGATTCCGCTTTCTAAATGTTGTCCCCTTTCCCTTCCTCAGCAAAAAGCCCAAAATCAAGCCAAACCACCTGCCCCTGAAAAAAGAGTAAGACAAAAATCCAGATGGAAACAAAAACTTCATGCATATACAATAACTACAAATCTCTTAGAAATATTTACTAATGAAGATATGATTCTGTGCCTATGTAAGAGGGAGATCTGGACAACTATGGAAAACAAGTTAAATTTCGGATCTCTTGATCTTTTCTCTTAAGAGGTTTCTTCATGATTGGTCATGCAGATCACGCAAGTTTTGAGGTTACTGGATGACTGAAGAGACATTGTAATTTCATATTGGCAAGTGACACTTCCTTAAGTCATTCAGTGTCTTTAAATTTTTTTTCCCTGTGTGTATTACAGTTTAGCCACTGAAAATGATCTGAATCTGAAATTTGCATCCATGTGTTTTTACAGATTTTGCTGTGAACATTTACCCATGTTTTTTTGTGTAAAGACATCATGTCTGAAGTCTTGGCAGGAAGCTTTTTGTGTGGAATGACAAAAAGAAAACATGGAAAGCTAAATCTGTTATCTGCATTCTTATACTTTCAACTTCTTAGGATTGCTAGGCAAAACATCAAGTTATACTTAATTGGAGGATAAAAATGGGTATTAATTACTCATCCGAATCTGATTTAAGTTAATAATGGTCAGCAGTGGGTATTATGAGATCCTTTTTGTCCTGTGGTCTCCATCAGATCTAATACCTCAGAAAAAAAGGAAAAAGGAATGAATGAGATGAGGAATGAAGGGATAGTCTAGGGAGACACTTTTGAGTAACAGACTAGCATGTTTCAAGTGCTGAGTGCTGCTTTCTGAAAGAAGAGAAAGAAGTATATGGTCATAATTTTTAGAGATGATTTTAAGAGTGACTCCATTTAGACACTTTTTTTTTTCCTTGTAGGACTTTTTCTGCAGTACCTTGGTTTCCTTTAGATTCAAGGAAAAAGAAAAGTCAATTAGCTTGGTTTATTAAGTGCCAGTGGTGAGGTGACTGGGGAGGTCTGGCCCCATTTGTGGGGAGGTGTCTATTCAACGTGGGGGTCACTAAATAAGAAGGTGACTTTTTACTTTGGACACTCTTTGATTTCACATTGCAGACTGAAGAAGTTACTGGGGTATTCAGTATCATTTCAGTCTGCTGATGTTTGCTGGGATTTAAAAAAAATTTATTTTTAACACTTGTATTAGCTGGGCAAGACAGGAAAAGTTTGATTCAAAATGAGATCCCTGGCAACTGCCAGGAAGGTAGAATCCAAAGATGTGAGGACTTTGCAGGCAGTCTGCAGAACAAGCTCTCCCAGGAACACTGTAAATGATCTTGGATGATATTCAGAGTATCTGTCTTCTCTCAGGATGGTGGCCATAGTTCAGTGGATTTCTTTATTTCCATACAGTTACTAGAATAAGGCATCATCTCATTTACTATCAGATGCTGGTTAACTCTGCAGTAAAATCGGCATTTGTGGAAATTGTTGTCCTAATGTTCCTTTTCAAACGTCCCTTGTTACTTCATTTAGAAATTGGGCTTGGAGAGAGCTGTCCAAATATGTACCAGCCTTGCAAACTTGTAGAGTACGAACAACTGGTTATAGGTGGGAGTTCAAGAGCTGAGTAAAAAGACTCCTCTGTGAGATGAGAATCAGAGTTCTGCAGCACTCTCCTGAGAGGTGAAGGCTGGCAAGTTGTGGTGATATGACTAGCACCACAATAACTGCAAAACATTTTATAGCTGTACATGGGCCTTGGAAACAGAATGTGGGAGCTTAAGATCCATGGTGTAGTGTGTGATACAATATGTAAATAAGTAAATCTTTATTATTAGGATTTGTGTATATCATCAACTTTGACTTGTTCACTTGCAATGTTGAACAGAACTTTTAGGGTATTCATAAACATTTAAATACATACTGATCTGTTCTTTTGGTGGACAGGCTACTTACTGCCTTAACTCTGTCTGAGCTGGCAAAATTCTCTTTCAAAAAGAGAACCCACAGACCTTCTCAGAACAGTAACATTTAATTTAACAGCAAGGAAACAATTTATTGAAATACATGTCCTTTGAGGCGTGGAGTCGAAGGTCACTGACCCGAAAAGAGTTCTTGTAGAACAGAAATAGCTACCCGGAAACCCAGAAATGGAAGCTCTGCTGCAAATCTGTTTCTTCTGATCCCTGGATATACCTGGACACCAGCTGTGCAGCACACAGCCTGGGAACTGTGTGCTGAGCTCAGGGCAGGAGCACTGGGGGGGGTGTGTGCAGCCTGGCTGGCCAGTTACCTGGAAGTCATCTTCCTCTCTGCCAGCTGCCCTAATTTTCCTTTCTCTCAGCACACCCTGAGCAAGTGGCCCAGTTTTGTGCATGCTGTGAGTACCTCAGTGCTGTGTTTGAGGGTGAAGACACTGTTGAGGAGGGGCATGTTGGCTAAAGATGCTCTCCAGGAAGCACAGCTACAGCTCCATTAGCTCTGGGACAAAAGCAGAGATTCACAGATGCTGGTATTAACTTGATGCAAGACAGTTCTTGCCTTTATGAAAACGTTACCTGAAATACAGTACCATGCAAATGGTTGTGCTGCTGTCAAAGGCAGCTCACCAGGACGGCTGCTTTTGGGTAGTACCCTAGTCTCAATTCCAGGTAGCACCACCAAAATGTTGTCATGCCAAGATTCTCTCCGATCCTTGTTAAGGAAGAGTTGTTAGCACAGGCCAAAATGTTGCCCCTACACTGCAGGTGCTGGAGAAAAACTTGTCGCAGAACTTGTGTGCTGGACTGGGTGACTGGTAGAGCTCTGGAGGAACCTGCTTGGGACTTGTAGGGCTGGATGTGAGTCAAATACAAAAGACTCTGCTAGTCAGGAGGTCTGTATGCTTGGGGAGGGCCTGTCCTCTGCCCAGCACGTTATGTAGTCTGTCTGCTTTCTGTTCTTTTCCTCCTGTTTTTCATGTACTGCAGACTTAAATAACTGGTTTTCTGGCCCCCAAGTAGATACCTGGAGAGAAAATTATGTCCACTGATGAAGGGTTACCTTCCCTGTTGTAAAGTGTCAGGATAGTCAGGAAGCTGAAGGCTGCAGAGTGCAAAGAATCCATGCAGTTGGAAGGTTTGAGAAAGCAGGGCATCAAGTCAGCTGACTTTGCACATTACATGTTAGAATGGGACGCTTGGGAGTGAGACTCACTCTGTACATGATGGTGGGGAAGACAACCTCTCAAGGTCTCTCAGGTTGGGAGAAACCTTGGCAGGGCTGGTGTCCAACCTCCTCCTCACAGCTGGATGAGCTCTGAGATGGGACCAAGTTGTACTGGGCTTGATCCTGTCATGTGCTGAAAACCTTCTAGTCTGGAGACAGCGCAGCCTCTCTGGGTTCCTTTCTGGTGTCTCTCTGTCCTCAGTGGGGGAATAAAGCTTCTCTTATGTGCAGTCTGAACCGCTCTTGTGTCAATTTATGTCTGTTGTCCCTTGTCCTCCCACCATGCAGTGCTGTGAAAAGCATCTTTGGTTTGCCAATAGCCTGTGGCACCTTTTAATATAGGTCAGCTTCAGTCCTTGTTCGGAAATTGTAACTTTGTGATTAATTAAAGTAAATAAAAATGGATATGAGCTTGGAATTAATGGCAGGGATAACATAGTGATATATTGATTACATTATGCAATATAACATCAATGAGTGTAGCTATATTGAGCAAGCTAGCATGTAGACACTAATTGAGAGGGAAAAATCTTTATTTACTTTTGAGTGTAGTGTTTGCAACAACTTGCACTTCTCTTTGTAAAAGAAACAAATAACTATATACCCATCAGCGAGGGAATTGAACATAGCATTTAAAATTGTGTTGCAGGCCTCCAAATACCGAGGTAGCTGATCTGTTCTTAAGAATGCCAGAGCATCTGTCCTCCAGGCAGGTATTTGACTTTAGAATTTCAGAATTTTAGATACCAGTGATTAGATATCAGGGTTTGTCTCTGTATCTAGACAGTTTTATTCATCCTGTGGAAAGCTGAAGAGCTAGCCAGGCATTAGCTTCCTGAAATAAACAGAGAACCCCTCTCTATTATTCTGGTATTTGTTTCCCATTTGATGAAGCAAAATGTTATGTGTGTAGGTCTATTTTATTCGATCATAAATAAAATAACAGCATGTGTAGAAAATACTATTTCAGTGTGTACCTGACTGATTTGATTAAGGTCAATGTCCTCGGATATCTGGTCAACATTTAAAGTATTTCTGTGGTCACTAATCTGTGTTACAGAAGACATGACTGTAGAAATTTTGGCTATCTTCTTGAAGATGCACAGGGATAAGATGAGAGGCACTGGACACAAGCAGCACAAGGCCAGTTACAAGTAGGGTAGAAATTTCTACCATGAAGGTAAAGAGCACAGTTGTCTTCTCTAAGGGACAATGGGATTTCCACCCATGGAGATGCTCAGAGCTCACCTGAGCAATTGATCTCAGCTGCTCCTGTGCTGAGCAGAGGTTGGGCCACACTGAGCTTCACAGAAGTCTTCCATCCTGTATCATTCTGGACTCACATGCAAACAACATCCAGTATTTCAGTAACAGAAATCATAGTGCTATAACGTTGAGACCCAGTGGCTTAATTTGAAAACCTCTATGCAAAAAAGACAATGCTTCTTATCAAGCAATATAATTAATGAAATTTTATGTCACCTGCAAGTCAGATTGGCATGTCTGTAGGGAGCATCTGGAGTTTAACACTGACACATTCTGATTTATTTCTACAAGAAGCGCTTTTCTTTGCTGTTAAGAGCAGAAGACTGTTCATGGGTGACTGAATTAATGCATCCTTGGCAAGGACTTTTGTAAATTGAGGATTGAGTATGGTAGGTGAGAGCATTCTGAAGACAACTTGAAATAAATTTTACTAATCTATTTAAATGTACATGGTTTTGATGGTTCATTTGGAAAGGGAATTAGCATTTATTTCCATTTGGAGCATCAGCTTATAATAGTAGATATTATCAAAGCATGCAAATTTAATTAGGGAGTAATTAAAAGGTGAAGTAACATGAAGCGTGTATGACAATTTTCTTGTTCCTTTTTCAGACTAATTTTGGCCTTGACTTAACATAAATGCACTTTATGGAGCATTTCTTCTTTCCAGTGGCATAGAAATCAGGTGTTGCATAAAGTCTTCCGGATTTCCAAATGATTGCAGTATACACTGAAGCAAGATTTGGGCTGTCCAATAGAACTGGCCAGCAATAAATGAGTCTGGATTTATTTCCTGACTTTCATTGTCTTGCTTTAAAAAAGTTTTTACGTTGTTGGTGTTAAACTTTCCTTGCTTTTAAATTGTACCTAGTGCCAGATTGTTGAAGTTTTTGTTTTGGGTTCTGTCTCTCTGTGTAGAGGATGCTTCTGGAGGAGATGTGAATGCACCTGCAGCTCAAGCAGTTTCTCTAGGTTGATGTCTTTTTGTATTTTGTTTTATTGTATCTTGTTGGCCATTTGTATTTACATCTTCTCAGGCTTTGCTGCACGGAGAAGAACCTGGCTAAAAGGCAAGGCTAGATTTTTTTAGGGTAAGGAGGAATTATTTGAAAGACATAGAGGGCATGGTGCCCAAGAGATCTATCAAGGGTTTCTGTTGTTTGTGTTTAACTCTTGGATGACTTCAGTGAAGAGGAGCAACATTTGAGAGCTCTATTTAGTAGGGTGGCTGTAATAGTCTGTCATTAAGACAGACCCCTTTTGTGAGGGTCCTTCTCTTTGCTCTGGTGTGTGAAGGTGTTTTGAGGGTTGGCCTGGAACTTGGCATGTTGTTGCACAGAGTGGGAGATCTTTGGTTTTTTTTCTTCCCAGTTTATTTTTTTTCTATCTAAACATCATTAGCTGTTGGGATTATATATTCCCCCTCCACCTCCAGAAAGTTGTATTTAAGCTGTGGTGGTGTTTCCTCTGTGCTTACCACTGGTATAATCTTTCTGGTGTTTCCAAGCTGTGTTACACTAGGTCTTGGGGGTCAGCAAGAACACCTAGTTCCAGGTATACAATCATATTCTAAGTTGAGGAGGGATGAAATGTATTATTATTAGTAGGTGAAAAATTTTAAGCAGTCTATGGTGACATGTGTCTATAGTCTTGGGTGTGTCATTTCTGCTGTTTTCTACTGTGAACCTCTGGGGTTCGTCTCTAAGAAGGTGAAGTGCGTGCCTTAATGCGTTCCCTTCGTTCTTCTTGAGCAGGAGGAGGTTAATGGAGTCTTCACTAGGAAGCATGCATTCATTTGGAAGTATGACAAAAATGCTGAGAGTTGGGTTTATAAACACAAAGCAAAAGAATCCAGGAATACTGGTGAGGAGATGGAAGTACCCAGGTGTTGGAGTTGTGAACTTCACTGGAAACACATGTAGTACCTTTCTTTACTTCTTCCTGCATGCGGTTTTACAATACTAGAGTTTGTTTTAGCAGAAGTCATGAATAAGAAACAGTAATGAAAAGAGTGTTTTGGTGGGAGCCAGAAACTGAAGGTTTTTACCTGTTTGAGGTTATTGTTTGTTTGTTTTTTACAAATGGGGCTGACCCTTATGTTGGCTTTTAAAGTCTTGTCTTTGTTGGAGGGAAACATCTGGCTCTTTCATCCTGATCCTACTGTTAAAACAGCTGGAAGTACTTAGACAACATATTGCCCACATTTGTATTTCTTCTTTCAGATTTTATGTACAGCAGAAATACGTTGTTGCCAAAGTTATTTCTCATCCTAGTAGGCAGTGTGAGTTCAGATCCAGGCTCCTGCTGGTCTGTGGTCCTGACCTCTCACCTCATCTGGCTAAAGACAGGCTTTGACATCAAGTCCTTGCAGTGTGTCTGAAAGTGAACCAGTGAGGTGGAGAATGCATGCTAAGCACACATCTCTGCTAGAAAAGGTGGAAAATGTACTTGGATCACATAATGTTTATGATCCCTTTGATTTCTTTCCATCAGAGGCAGGATTTTATCAGATGTGAAGTAAGTGCTAGAACTCAGCTACTGTAATTCCTATCAACAACAGTTTATATGTAATGTCTTCCTTGACTCCTCTTTGATGTAACATGTGAGTTTTACTACTTTGCAAAACATGGGAGCAGAGAGGAAAATGGCTGGTTAGATCTGAATGGGTTTCTGTTGAATACCTGTGGTGTGTATAGGCACAGAAGAAGCCTTATGCTCTTGCAGGGCTTCCATTTTTTGATTTTCTGATGGCACCAGTATGGTATGTGTGAAGTTGATAAACATAGTTTATCCACAGGAGAATACTTGAAAAATAAATAAAGGAAAAGCAGCTAAGATGGAAGTCTGCATAATGTTTGTATTTCTTTTTCAGAAATAAGATGTACGTTAAAGCAAATTTTTATGGTGTTACTTGATCAGTTTTCTTCTTTGCAGATACCAAGTGGTTTGTGATTGCTGAGGTTTTGTTATTCAGCACTTTTTGTATGATGTCTGGTGAGGGTAGCAATCGAGTTCTATTTGTTTTTTTAAGCTCTAGAAACAGTGAGTGCTGAGATAGTGAGGAAAATAAAAAGAGACCTAAAATATTTGGTTGAATACCTAGTGGGACCTAGCCGATCTGGAGATGTTTGTTACAGCAAGAAAATTATTTAAATGACAAGGACAAAGGAGTAATGGCAGCTAAGAGAAGTTATTCAAGTCATAAATACATATTATTAGACCTTGATTTAAACTTTTTTGTGTTGGTTCTGAAGAAGTATGTTTGGATAAGAAATACTTAAAGTTCAGTTGACACTGAAACAAGAACATGTTTATACGAAAAAGCCTCCAACTTATAATGCCAGAGCACATTCATTATAAAATATATATTGACCCAATGGACTTTGCATTTAAAAAAGACAAAAAGCTTTTATTCATATGATGAAAAAAATGTTTTTAATTATCTTACGTAATTATGCAGATTACCTAAATAAACTCTTCAAGAAATACCTGTAGATTGGGACTTGTCTGAAAAAGATGTCTTAAAATCTGTGCTAACTGCTGTGAAGTGTCACTTAGGTTTTTATTGGTCATCCTCAAGCTGGCCACCCTAATATTACAGGTTGAGAAAATAGTTGCAAATGACATGTTCCAACTCTTTGAACCAAAGGAAAACCCTTCAGTGCAGCAGGGAGCTTTATGTAAGCCGTGGGTGGGGGTGTTTGTGGTGGCTGAGACTTGTTTTCTGAATGACACTTGGATTCTGGAAAATAATAGAGGTGGCTGCTGCCAGGGTTCAGTGGCGGGTCATGAAAATGAGGTGACGCAGAGCTCGGCTGTGCCGGCGTCGGCTGAACCAGATGCTGCCTGTGTGTGCAGTGTTCCAGGGAGGAGAAATCACCACCTGTTTGTTTTGCACTGCGAGTGGTACCACAGTAACTCCCCGATGTATTTGTTACTTATGGTGTACTTTTTCATGAGGTAATTGCCACTTGAGACGCTTCTGAAGTGGTCAGGAGCAGACGCCGGATATGGAATGGGCAGTTTGGTTCTTCGCTGTGCTGCTTTTCCATTGTGGGTTAGAGCAGCCTCTGGATAGTGTGTGATCTGCAAATGGGAAAGCCATTATCCAGAGAGCAAGGTGCTGTCTGTCTGGAGAGGTTCAGGGTGAACTTACATTCCTTTCTGCACCCTTTCAGTGGGCAAAGATGGGCAAAGAAGCCTGTAGGCAGCACAGCCGTGGAGTGCCGTACTGCCTGCATGCCACCAGGAGATCCATTGTCCCTGTGGAAAGTCAGGAACCTAGTTTGGATGGAGAGAGGGTGAATGCCCTAAGAAATCATCTAGAAAAGCTAAATCTGAATCTTACTTGAAAAACACAGATCCCTTCCTCCAGGAAAGGTTTTTTTAACATGCCAGTCAGTGTATTTCCCAGAGATACTTCTCCTTTACACTGGAGACTCAATAAGGCAGGAAGGTGACTAAGCTGTGCCACCTGCTTGGCACTGACCAGAACTGGTTCTCCTCAGAATTTGCAGTAGGATTTTTGTCAGAGTAGCTGCCGTTTCTGCTTGAGAGCTTTTGTGCTTTCTCTAGGCTGGGGGGTGTGAGGAGACTGGAGTTGTTTGAACTGTCTTTGGTGCTTCCAGAGTTTTGCTCTTGGTGACTGGTGGGTTCAAAACTAACCTATTTTGTTACTTAGTTACATTTCTTTGGAGGATGTTGGTGTTCTGGGATATTCAAGGTCGAAAATATCTTCCTTTTTCTCATTGCTGCAGTAGAGATGGTGTGTGCTGTTGGTTTTGCAATCCCTTTTGCTAACTGATAACCACAGGGAGAATTAAAGCTTGAGCATTATTGAAACTTGGTTGATGGAAGTAAAGTAGGAGTGCTTTATTTTTTTGGCACCGCAGAAGGCATTTAGTTCCTGTTAATTATGTTTAAACAGGACCTCCTGCTTCTCTGTGTTTATTGGTTTTGAGACTGCAAGTCAAAACAATTCACTTTGTGCAGATTTGTTTGATAAAGTCTTTCTCAAGCTATTGTGACCCTGACAAAATATGGAAGTAGAATAAGTGTAAGGGAATGAGGACTTAGAGACAATGCATTCCAAATGTACTGTGGGAATATAGACAAACTACAGATAAACTTTCAGTTCAGGACCAAGTAAGTAACACATGTGAAAGAGGGTTGCAAGCTGTCTTCAGGGTTGTGCTTCCTTATGGCCTTTTTTACAGTTTTAGCTGAAAAAGATGCTGATACTACTCTTTTAATTTCTGCTTAAGAAAGCTTGTGGGTTTTGAGTACTTGTAGTGTAACTGGTCATTTGAGTTTTGCAGATATAGTAAGTGTTAATTAAGTTTAGTGCAATCACAGTCTGATTTGGGGCCTGAGACTTCCATAGTCTGCAATTAAAAATAAAAATGTATCATTTTGAAACAGAGTGGCTGTTGGTTATATAATGAAGGTTTTAATAGAGTGAAATGCAGTTGAAGATAGCTGAAACTGCAATGCCGTATTTGTTTTAAGGTTTGTCCAGTAACTGTTCCTATGACAAAAGGACCATTTGTTTATCATCTTAGTTTAAATATTTACTTGCTTCCGTAGAGATAAAATCAAAGTGCTCCCCCTACTTCTCGTATTTCTGAGTTCCATGGTCGAATTTCTATGGTTTTATGTACTGTGCACACCACATTATTTAGTTCTGGCTGGTGGCTCCTTATTTTTCCCCATGAACAGATGAAACTGGAGGGAGAAGGTTTCATGGTCATGGATGATGGAGTTAGGAGAGAAAATCTCCTTTAGACGTTAATGCTGAAGTCGTGCACTTGCCGCTTGCTTAAGTTACTTAAGATTTTAGAGCAGAGAACAACATTGTAACAAGATGTTGTATTGTTTAAAGCTCTTCAACACCTCTGTGAACAAGATTTTCACATTAGTGCCGTCTCTCTTAAAAAGCCTTTCAAATATATCTGTTGCTTTTTTTACCAAAGTCAATTTTCCCCCACCAAAATATCTTCTGTGCCTTTTAATGTACAAAATAATAAAACAATAAATGATATAAAATGTTTTATAAAGTTTTTTTCCAGTTGCTTTGGGTATGCCTGTACTGTGTAGTGCTCTGGAGTGTAGGAACACCTGTACTAATAGTGCCAAATGGGGCTGACTGGGAATCAGTGGTAAAATAATCAGAGGTCTGCCATCTCATGGCTAATAACCAAGGTGCAGCATTTCACCTAGTCATCTGACAGGTCCTGCAGTGGCCACTGCAGGCTTTACTGCTTCTACCTTCTGCCTTGGGGTAGCTGGAGAACCTTGCTGTGATGGGTTCATGGAGTCGTGCTGAAGTGAGCTCAGACTCAGCGCCCCTTTTCGGCTTGTGTGCCCTTTTTGTGTGTCCACTTGCAAAGTCTAAGATGAATATTTTATAACTCTGAAAACAAGAGGCAGACAAACTAGGGGAGAGGCCAGGGAAAACTGCACGTTCAGTAGCTTCACAGTTGCTCAGCTAGGTTAGTGTCAATGTAGCTTAGCTCTTATTCCCCTGCTGTAATGATGAGAAATCACTTGGTTCCTCAGAGAGATGCTCTTGCTGATCACAGGCTGTCAGTGCATTAATTACTGGGCTTGCACTTTGTATTAACTCTTTTAGCAGTTCTTGTGCACTCATTTAATCAGAGAAATACTGCTGTGTGTCAGTTTCTAGTTTGCTGCAGTTCCTTTTCCCAGAGCTATTTAAAAGATTCCTTAGTTTGTGAAAGTCCAGTTGTCATAGGAATGACTCGTCTTTCATTTCAGAACAGCAGAGCTCTGTGACTTTATTGTCACATTTATATTCTAACCTTTTTTTCTTTTACCTAGTGAGAGAGCAGCTTTGGTGTTGAAGAGAAACCTCGGGAAGGAATGGGCCCTGTTCTCTTGAAGCTGTTTGCCCTGATCCCAGGAATGCTGTAGAGGTTAGTGACGTGAATGTTGAAGAGCTTTTGTGGAAATTGCCTTTTGATTTGTAATTGGCACACTCTTCAATAAATTCTGCGTGAAGCAGTTCATTTGCCTGTCACAGAAAGGGAGATAATTCAGGCACTGTCAGAACACAGTCAGTTTAAAATTGCTCTACCCAAACAAAATTTAGGATTCTGTTTATCTGTGTGGATGCTGTGGAAATACATTGCTGGGTGGTCACAGAAAGTTGTGTGGGTGTGATGCATGCTCAGAGACAAGCTGCATTAAATTTTCAGGTTTTAATCAATAGATTAGAAAAAAAGGATAAGAATGATCATAATGCATGAGACTCTAGTGCCTGATTCTTCTTCGAGTTTCTCAAGTCTCTCATTTTTATTTTGAGAGAAGAATACTTCTGATCTTCAATAGAATTGACAGGCTAGAAAGGGTCCATTCTGTATCCATACAGAGGTAATGTTATCTCTACTTCTGCTTCAAGTGACTTGTATTTCAGTGTTATATCCTAGTTTATTTGTACAAAGTGTATAGACTGCTTGCTGTGAATGTTTTTCCCCAGAGCTCTACAGTCCTGCTACAAATATTACAACCTACAAGAAGTCTTCCTTTTGCAACTAGAACATTCAGTCTAGTTTACTTCCTTTTTTTTTTTGGAAAGCTAACAAGGATTAAATTTATCACCTAGTGGATTACTTTTTAACTAGTGAAGTAAAAAAAGCTTGTATAACTATTAAATTCAGTATGGCTTGGTTTTGCTGATGGAAAATGAATGTAGCAAGTAAAATTTGATGGAGTAGTGGGAGGGGGAGAGGGAAGAGGTAGGCCTGTTGAAGTGTTCCTAAGGCAAAGAGGTGGATTTCCACAGGGGCAGTTGAGTTAAAAATCTACTGAATCTGTCTGGTTTGCTGTAAAGGAGTCTAATGTTTGTTAGCTTACTTTACAAGCAAGGTGTGTGTGTGTTGTGGCTCCTGAAGAGTAATGTCCAAGCTTTGCTAGGACACCCTTTAATATAGAGACCCTTTTGGAGCAAAAAGAAAAACAACACAGTAGAAAAAAGGCCTGCAGCATGTCACAGACACTGAAAGTGAAGAAAGTGTCCTTTCCCAGTGGGAAAAGACAAGGAAATGTTAGTTGGCATCGCTCTTTGAGGCATGGAGAGCTCAGCAACTGCAAGTGCTGCCACTTCTTATCGTGAGCTTTAGTCTCTGATGTATTCTCACCATCTTTATCGTGTTTCATGTAAAACTGAGAGTTGTAAAGTGTTCAATGGGAGGTATCACTTTTAATTTAACAAAAGCCTACAAAAAGACAAAAACCCCAAAGCACATCCTTCCATGTGAAATCCTGCACTCCAACATCAATGCTTTCATTCTAGCTCTGTGCTGCTGCTTTTGTTTCCAATGTTTTATTCATTAACAAAAAATACAAACCTGTCCACAAGGGAGTCTGACAGAAATATGCCTTTTTTACTTCAATGGAAAATACCTAGCACCCTTCCACCTATTGTGTTAAGATTTTTTTGAGACATACATATATAAATAGATATACACACACACACACACACACACTCTATGGAGCATAGAAGATGAAAGGTTCATCTCTTCTCATGTTAGCTTCCCTCTTGACTTAGTAAAAGCAGTTGGTTTCAAGCAGCCTGTTGAATGCAGACTATTTTGTGAATCTGTGAAGACTGTCTTGTTAGAATCCTGATCTGCTATTCAGATACTTATGTAGGAAATAGTTCCTTGGCACCTCATGCATCCTGTTCTTCCAGTTCTGAGGACATGCAAGAACTGGCAGAGGTTAACTGCTTGGTTTTAGGGTTGTGATTATGTTCCTTTCAGACCTGAGCCTGCTATATTTGATTTGGTTGAGCTCTCCGTGGGGCCATGTTGAGCTTCTCTCCAGCTGTGGCATAACTTACCTGCAGCTACATGGATAATAGCAAAAATTGTGATGCAGTTTATGAGCACATAGGAGATAATGAGATAAGGGAAGACAGCCAACCAACATGAATTTGCCAGGGAGAAAAAGTGTGTCAAACTGATTAGTTTGCTTCCTTGACAGATGAATTAGATTAGTGCATAAGGGAGGCAAGGGATAGAAGTGATACAAATAGAAGTATATAAGGTTTTGAAGGATGTTCTTTTGAGCGTAATATGTGCAGTGTTTTGTTTTTTTTTTAAATGGGATCTTCCTTAAATTACTGTATGGCAGGAGCAAAATTTATTAAAAATGGTTCTGTGAAGCACTTAATAGGGATTCAGGATCACTTGGAAAGGCATTTGAAGTAGGCTTCTGTACTAGCTTGTCATGGCTGGATTTGTCAATGACACCCATGATTTACATTTTAGTACACGGAGTAGAGTTTACTTACGAGATGTGCAGGTGATGTCAGTTTGGGAGTAGGCAGAATGGGCAGCACGGTGTGTTGATATAAAGTTGTTTGTCGCTGGGGTAAGCTAAGTGTGTGTGTTGGCTTGACCTAATCACCCTGTGTTTATTTATTATCTCACAGGAGCTCAGTCAGTGTGTATAACCTAATTATCCTGAGTTTACCAGGTTGGATGGCCTGTTCCAACACTCACAGCACAGCTTGTGGTACTTTTCTATCCTTTAGAAACTGCAGCACTGAAACAGAACTTGAAAGGAAGTGTTTGTTTATTTGTAGCAGTTTCTTTATTCTGCCACAGGGAGAAAATGTATGAGTAGGGAGGAGTGACCATATTTTTTAAGAGCTTTTGTAGAATAAGATGAAATATGGAAATAATTGTCATCTTGGGATGGTGTTGGAGAAATCTGTCATACGGCTTCGTTTTAAATTCCATGTGATAGAAAGGGGTGTTTGTATGCCATGCTTTTGTATACACAATGCTCTTCTCATAGTTGTCAGGTTATCATGAAAGATTCATTTCATGGCTCCCTTAGAGGTAGACACCAACTGGGTCAGTAATTTTTGCCAGCAATAGATTAATGCCTGAAACTCCCTTTGACATGTTCACATCTGTTGGTGATGCTGTAGTTTCTTACGGATGTGAAGCATAGTGAGGTGAAAAAAATCTCTGTTAGGTTATCTCTGTGGGGATGCTGCTCTCTTTCTGTGATCCCTGCTGCTGTTTTCATGACTACTTGGGGTATGGATATTTCTCCTTGGTATCCTAGCAAATGTTTTTCTAGCAAAACGACAAGTTAAGAAGGTACACCTTAGCAGCAGAGAGTGGTGCACCAGTGGGGTAACTGGAATAACCAGAATGCTGTGTAAGTTCTGTGCCCCATCTTCTGTCCCAGAGAGAGGGGGGATATGGAAGAGCCACTGCTGATAAGTGATAGCCTGTGAAAGGCAAGCCTTAGGCAGTCCCTTGGAATGACTTTTAAGCCCCATGAATTGAAACAAACTCGAGGCAGAGTAAACTTAGTTTTAGAGGTTTCCCTTGTTTGATTTTAATTTCAAGAAGCTGCCTGGGAGAAATCTCAAAGGCACATTACTGTAGACGCAGGAATAACTGTTCAAAGTGCTGGGAGGTGAAACTGATGTGCAACAGTTTTTATAAGTGAGACAATAATAGTGCAGAAGTGGGCTACCACCTGCCTGTGTTGCAGTGAGAGTATATTAGAAGTACTGTTTACTCTTTGGTGTTGCTAAAAGGTCACCTTTGGAGAAGACAGAGGAGTAAAATCAAATTAAAGAAAGAAATGTATGATAAAATTGTGAAGGAATATATGGATATATAAGAGAAGCCTTTGCTGTGATACTATTGTTGCAATTAAATCCTGGTATTGAACATTTATTTACTTAATTCTTTCATGTGTCTTTGTCAACATATTGCTGGGTTTCCCTCTGTTTATTACATTGTATTTGTCTTAAAAATAAATAAAGCAGTTATCCTCATTCTGTGCACTGCTTACTGTCAAAGCTTAAAAGGGACACAAAACCAGAGAAAAGCGGTGGCACTGAAAAAGTCTTGTTTTTTCTTTTATGGGGAGCAAGATCTGTCCCCAGGTTCTTGGCATCCAGAAACAGCCAAGTACAGTGCAGGTCATCTAAGTGAGCCCATACACTTTCACAGATGCACTGCAGAAGCCAGGACTTGCATTAAATAACTACTCTCTGATTTCTCTGGCTGTAAATGACATTACAGTGTATTTGATAGACAGCTACTGTCTCCTTTTTTTGTTTTCTTCTTCATGTTTTTTTCCTCCAGCAAGGAGATCTCTTGTCTTAGTGTGAGTATTGTGTGTATGTGTAGGTGAATCCAAAGGAAAAATGTGAATGAACTCCATGTCAATAGTTGTGCTTTTACTAAGTGGATGTTCAAGCTCTCTTCTGGGATAAATTTAGTTAGAAAGCAGTGTCCGACTGCAGTCATTTGAGTATCATTCTGGGAGAATTCTTTTCAGAGAACTGCAGCTTCAATCCTAATTTTGTTTTCTGTACCCTTGGTTATTACTAGGGAAAGGAGCAAGTCTGGTGGTGAGACGTAACATACGAGTTTGGATAACATAATGGATTTCCTTGGGAAATACTACCACTTCTGAAGAGGTGTTGTTATTGAAACAAAACATCTGGCGGTTCTAGATTGTGTGGTCCTGTGCATGAAAGTAGCATTGCAAGCTAGAATAGTAAACAGTGTTAAAAAAACACAGGAAAAACAACAAACCCCTGAAAAGCAGAAAAGTTAATTAAGAAAATCTACATTGCATCTGGTCTAGATTTTAGTAAGGAGTGTCTCCTGTCCTTCATTTTTTTTTTTTTCGCCAGAATAATTAGTTCTGTTGTAACCAAAATTGAAACGTATTTACTTTCCTGTGAGATAAGAGAGGCAGGAAAATGTCATCTTGCAAATTAATTTGTAAGCCATGATCCATCATTCTCCTTTGCAGTGACTCTGCTACCGACCAGATGTCTTTTTGCTCGAGCACGCAGTTTTTCATCTTGATCTGGTGCTTGTGTGATTTTGATTTATTCTTTGTGAAGCAGCTGTAGCAGTGGCTGTGGCCTGTGCATTGCAGGGAGGAGGGATCCCTTCCCCTGGTGTCCCAGCCCGGCGGGAGGGAGCAGCTGCTCCTTGCTCACAGTCCCTCCCGCCTGGGCACTGGTACAGTCGGCGCAAAGCTCGGCACAGCCGCCTGACTGCCACAGCGATGTTTACTGACCAAGGGCCAGCAGTGCCGTGGAGGCACAGCAGTTTGTCTCCTATCTCCAGTGTCTTACAAGGGGAGCACTTGAAAGCTAAGATGCTGGCACTGAACTTTGAGAATTCAAGGTAGGATGAGACCTAAATTCATCCCAGCTACTCTTATTTCTTTGTGTGATACTTTTCCCCCCCCCCAGTCTAACATTTAATTCCATGGCTAGTGCGTGTGATGTTGTACCTCTTGTTGTCAGACTTGCTGTTACAGGAGAAACTGAACCAAAGCTGAGATTGATCAGAGTCAAAATCAAAAGTAATAGTGAAAATCTAGTGATTATTTTTGAATAATATGAGTAACGTACCAGTGCATAATTTTCTGTTAGGATGCTGGCTTTAGGGAAATAAGTCAAAAGTAGGTAGTTTGCATTTATTATCCCAGCTAAGGAAGAAAATAATTGATTTTAGTTTGTCACATAAGGCTTGAATGCAGTAGTTGTGCTGTGAGGCAAGCTTGTTATTGAGCTATGTTACGCATGTTCTAAGAACTCTTACAAAGTTGGAGAAAATAGTATTAAGATAGTATTTTTCCTGTCTCTTGCGTGCTATAGGCTTAATTTTTTCCCTTTGAGTAAGAGAACCTCACTTTTGGGGGTATTTCTAGCTGTCCTATTTAATCTTGTAGTACACTGCAAACTGGTGTCGAGAAATCATTTATTCACTGTGAAATACAGCTTTTATTTTGGCACTATTGCCAAGCAGGGCTAGAACATGAGTAATGAAGAGAAAAACAAAAATAGTTTTGAAAGTAGTTATGGTAAATAGTAAATATACCAGCCTCTTTATTGGCTATCAAAAATCAGCCGAATGAGTATGGGTTTTCCAAAATATTGCAGCTTTGTCCCTTTATGAGAAACACCAACTTTAATATACAAGAATATCTATACCCACTTTGGTCATTTAATAAGTGTGCTGTTGGAAAAAATGTTCACTGGACAATGGAAGAATGCATTCACTTGAGTAATTAATATTGCTTTAAAAGTCTGCAGTTTTAGTCTGCTTTCTAGGTTTGTGTTTTTTCTTGTTAGGTGTTTATTTTGTGGGGGGTGTTTTTTCTTTCCCCTCTCTTATATTTTCCTGTTTAATGCTTTATCTGACACGTTCAGTGCTGTGGATGGAAATCTTTTAGCTCTAATGGGCTGCTTCTAAATCCAAGCAGCTATGTCCTGCCTTGGATCTGTCCCAGGCTTTCTCTGCAGGACAAACTCTACCCAGTGTTCTGGGAGCAGCATTCTCTTGTGTTACTCGGGAGCTAGAGCTGTTTTCTGTAAGGAAAGATTCACAGTCAGCTGTTTTGTCTTTACTCTTTGCTCCGTGTGAGACCCCTGAGGAGTGTTTCCATGTGCAGTCTGGTGGAGCTGGATCCAAAACCAGGCTGAAAGCCTAAGATGCAATCTAGCTCTACCTGCAAGCCTCGGGTGTTTGAAGACTGAAGATGAGACTGAGTGGGGTTGAATTGCTTTTATCTGCAGTTTGTTACTGTCATCCCCAGAGGATCTGCCACCCAACAGAGAGGGGTCAGGGGAAGAAGCAGAAGAGAGGGAAGGTGAGGAGAAAAGGCAATACTTTCCTCCCATTGTTGCAGTACTTGCTTAGTTACACAAAGCATAGAAATCTTTACTGTTTTTCCCAGTGGTGGTGCCTCTTAGGAGAAGCAGCTGAGGGAAGTGGGGTTGTTTAGCCAGGGGAAAAAGGCTTGGAGAGGACCTTATTGCTCTCTGCAGCTACCTGAAAGGAGGTGCTAGTGAGGTGAGTGTCAGTCTCTTCTCCACAAAATCACAGAATCATTAGGGTTGGAAGGGACCTCTGAAGATCATCCAGTCCAACACCCCTGCCAAAGCAGAGTCACCTGGAGCAGATGACACAGGAACATTGGAATATCATCAGAGAAGGAGACTCCAGAACCTCCCTGAGCAGTCTGTTCCAGGGTTCTGCCACCCTCAGTGTAAAGAAATTCTTCCTCCATGTTGAAGTGGAACTTCTTGTATTTTAGTTTATGGCCATTGCTCCTCATCCTGTCACTGAGCACTGCCAGAGAGTCTGGCACCATTCCCTGGGCACCCATCTTTGTGATACTTGTTTGCATTAATGCAGTCCCATTCAGTCTTCTCCAGACTGAACAGGCCCAGCTCCCACAGTCCCTCCTCCTAAGAGAGATGCTCCAGACCCCTCATCATCTTTGTGTCCCTTCACTGAACCCCCTCCAGTAACTCCTTGTCTTTCTTGTCCTAAAGAGCCCAGAATTGAACACAGCACTCAGATGTGGCCTCACTTGGGCTGAGTAGGGGAGCAGGATCACCTCCCCCAATCTCCTGGATGCACCCCAGCATCCCATTGGCCCCAGCCATCAAATGGCTTCAAGTTGTGCCAGGAAAGGCTTTGATTGGATATTAGGAAAAAGTTCTTCACAAAAGGGATTATCAAGCATTGGAAGAGCTGTCCAAAGAAGAGACTGCTCCAGTCACCATCCCTGAAGGTATTTAAAAGATGTGCAGATGAGGCGGTTGGGAACATGGTTTAGTGGTGGACTTGGCAGTGCTGGATTGGAGGTTGGACTTGATGATCCTTAAGGGTCTTTTCCAACCTAAATAGTCCTTTGGTTCTGTGCTGTATGGTATGCAGAACATGATTCTAGTGGAGTTCAGTGGATGCCTTTGGACCATTCTAGTTTCAGGCAGTAGAGACATGTAGACAAGTATTTCTGCTGCTCTTCCATTCATCTCTAGACTGAATTGCTAGTTATAAGGTCTTGGACTGTTTCTTTTGTTTTGCATTTAGGAATACTATGAGCATGCAGCTTAAAACATTGGGATTATTCACCCTTATTTACTTCTTATTGCTTCAGAAATAAACAAGCATTTGTGCCGACGGTTTAGTGCTGATTTAAATGCAGATACGCTGCTGTTTTTGTTGCAATCTTTCTGCTTCGATGGTAGCAGAGAGAGGAATTTTATTACATCATCCAAACATGTACTGGTAGGATCATTTTGTTGTTTTTCTTATCCCTGTTGTTAGGAAGGGCGGCTCTATGGAGACAAATTTTACAGGTAATGGGCTTCTACTTAGTGCTCCTTCATATGCAAATTTCCTAAAGGCAGAAGAAATGTTTTCTTTTGGGTGTATAAATGACGGGTTTATATGGCTGCAGGAAGTTTTTGCTTTAGATTGCTGTTGAGAAGAAAACCTACTACTACCAGCACCACAAATGGGGAAAGTGTACTTTGAATAATAGTGTGCTCTTGTTAAAAAAAATTGGTGGCTTTTTTAGCTAAATATGAGAACCATGCTTAGAGTCACTATTGTCATTACTGAACATGTCCTCTTTGGGGCTGCTTTGCTTCCTGAATGGCCTTACTTTGAGGATGTACAGGCTCTCTCCCGTTCCAGTTGCACTGGTTTCCTTCCCCATCTTCCCCACCGCACTCTCCCACTCCCCATTACTGGGAAAGGTGAATAGGCAAAGCACTCTTCCCCATTTATGATGGTGGCTCATTGTTTCATTATTGATTCAAGTGCAATAATTTTACTAGGAAGGCTTTCTTGCTTTGCTTGTTTACTGCAAGTGCAAGAGCCATGCTCTGGAAAAGTGTTTTTATTCCTATGCATTTGTTGATGTCTACATGCCAGCCAAGCACATGCTTGTCTCTTCAGATCCCAGATTATTTTGCTTTTTTGTTTGTTTTTCTGTGTGTGTCCCATCCCCTCTCATCCACTCACCCCTTTTTGTTTTCTAGGGGCTTCTTAGCAGCATTTTCTCCCCTGAATTGCATGGTTTAGTCATTGCCATGCAGTTCAGGTCATCAAGCTAAAATTTCAGTTCTGCTCTATTCCCAATGGACTGTAACTAGTACTCTGTTTGTCCGGTTAATGCAAATCAGTTTATTTAGGCCTTTTGAAAACAAAACAAAAACAAAACAAGAAAACCAGTGTTCAAAGATGCTCCAGGTATTTTACCACGGAACATGTCCAGAATTCAATTAAAAGAATATTGAAGAAGCAAATAGTCTGTTCTGTTTTGCTTTGAGTTTTTTAAACTGTTGTTACCTGTCTTTGTGGTATTCTGCATATTTTTCCTGATGCTGCATAGGTTAGTTGGTTTATAATCTTCCGATAAAATGTTCTGATTGAGTCCTCTATTTCAGACAATTTTGCTGAGGTGCAAATGTTTCTGAGATGTTTCAATTCTTCCAGCATATCTTCAGAGCCAAAATGATGTTTCAGTATTTACTTTTCCTTTATGTGTTTTTCAGCTCCAGGTGTTTATAGCAGTATTGAGGTTTGCAGGATAATGTGAGTTTGCTTATCTGCTGTCTTGCCAACCAGCAGGTGCGAATGGGGATCAGTCCCCATTCAAATGTCCAGTTATAAAGCTCCAGATTAACACTAGTCTGATAAATTTTAGTTTCCAAATGCAATCTGCTGGGTTTATAATGTATTCCTGTTGGTTACACTGAAGAATTTCTGTTCCCTCAGTCCAAAACATGTTAACTTCCTAGCATCATTTTTCTATAAATAAGTGTTCCAAAAATATGTGTTGGTGAAAAATGTCTCTATTTTTGTTGTGTTTTGTGTCTGCTCTAGCCAGTTGGACTTTGCTTCTGCCTATCAGGATTTTAGTGTTACACATATTTTTGTCTCCTCAGTTAGCATATTTCTCTGGTAAAAAATGTCCTTTGCATTCCTTGAGTAGAGGAGGAATTGTACGTCCAGAGCTAGTTCAGCTTTTATGGCAGACAGAGCTGGATTGCCACCTTGGAGACCACACTGGAACAAGTCAGAGGAGTGGAAAAAATGCCTTAGTGGTGTGATTGCACAAGCATGGGCAAATGGTTTCTTGGAGCCTGGATGTCTATGAATGAACCACCTGGAGGTGCTAATGCAGGTGTCTCCTTTCTAACATAATACCTGTAGAGAGCCCAGTGCTTTGATCTTCACTGTAACTGATGATTAGGGGTAGTGAAACATGGCAAGATTGTTTTATTTTCTGGAATGACCATTCCTCATCTCATAAAGCAGAAACATGAAGAGTTTTACACATGAAGAGTTTTGTTTGGTCCTCAGCTCTGCAATGGCAGTATATTTCTGCCTTGCACAAATTGTTGAAAATCTTTTCCTGGTATAAATAATGCCTTTTTTCTCCAACCTAAGCGGATACCATGGAGCAAGAGCAGTTTGAGGTATGGAATTTCCACCTTCTTTGATGGCTAACAAACTTAAACTGGTTTTTGGAGATCAGATCTGTGTTTATATGCAGATGGGGTGGTTTAAGATTTGCATTGAAATTCAGAGATGAAGGTGTGTAGAACCCAGCAGTCAAATGTGGATTTCAGGTAGCCTTAAGGTTGGATGGGTGGTATTATTTGGTCTTGTTTTGTGAAGAGATGAAGGACTGTCTGTTACAGGTACCTCAAAGATTAGGTTTTCTGCTCCTCCTAGTTGGATGCAATATTCATTACATGCCATTTGGCTTCTGAAAAGTCAAAATTGCTCATTCAGTTCCCCTGACCTTTTTCAAAAGCTGCTTTTTAAACAAGTGGTGGAGGTTCCTATTCGAATACTTGCAAAAGCAGATTTACCTTTGAGTTCTCAGGATTGTGTGTGATAGTTCAAGACAAAAATAAGAATTCATCTTTCATTTTAGTTGAAAAATATATAAAGTGTAGAAAGGCAGACACCTTAAATGAATGTGTGGCCAGTCTAAATAGCCTTTATTTGAGCTTTCTGGCAGTTTGCTTTTTCGGCATTTGCAATTCTTTAGCTTGGTTATCACTTTATTATTGACCTGAGAAAATGGAAGTCCTTAAATCTTGTTAAAGGCTTCCTTAAAGAAAAACAGCACTGAGAATTGGGTTCATGGTGGTGACAGATCATAATGAGTGCTGAATAAAGATGTAGGAAGTGGAATTATCATCCAGCCCAAAATCACATTCTGGATGCAGTGTGGACAGATTTGTTCCTTGTAGGAAAAGGAGGCACACATTAGCTTCCTTGTGCACTGTCTCATCTTTACTCTCTGTGAAAGTAACTTGTAGCTCCTTTCTGTTTCATCAAGGTGTTAGTTTTGTACATCATCCCCAGATGTCTGTGGGCAATGATTGCAGTCACATCCTTTGCCTCCATGTGTAAATGGGTATTCCTTCATGCCAGGTAATTCTTGCTCAGTGCTGTTGCTCTGAACAATGATGTGGAAGCCAGCTCTCAGTCCCAAGGGCAGTCTAGATGGTGGGACTGCACTTGAGGCGTCAAAGTTGTCTGTACTTTTCTTGTGTGAAGATGGAAATGAAGAAAAGTGATGCAGCTTGAGCTGTAGTTTGGAGAAGTACTACACACTATTTTCGTCTGGGGTAAGATTTAATACTTTAGTTTACAGGCTTTATTTTTTGGAGGTGGTGGAAGTTTTTTGTAGCCTGGAAATATTTTGTTATAGTACTGCAAGTAATTTTGAGAAATGTGGTTATTAAAGCATTAGAAAATGTGGTGACAGAGTTATCTTCTAGGTACAAGCTTTACAGGGTAAGTCAGGGAAAGAATAGGCTATTTGCAGAAGTCAAAAGCACTACTTTATTTTCTTATGTGAATAAAATGAAGTGCAAAAAGTTGATAAAACTAAAGGTCATTTTTGTTTAAGTTATTACTAAGTAAGAATATGTGCATTGTTAGTCTTTAGCAAGACAGTTCTCCTCCATTCCTGCAGCATAGGTCAAAAGTATCACTGTTATTTAATTGTCGTCCTTTTACACTGAATATAAAACATTAACCTTCAGGAGGGCACAAACCACAGGAAATCTACTCTATCAGCACTTGCTATTATGTGTCATTATCATGAATAATTTGTGGGAAATGGTAGAAGAAGACTTATAGTCCATGTTTTATATCTTTATCTTTTGCAATAAACAGTTACTAAAGTTCTTCATGTTTGTTGAAGCATTAGAAATTTTTGTTTGCAGAGATTTCAAGGCATTAAGGTCGGATTTAGCATAAGAATAACATTCCTAATATTGCAGATAACAGACAAATTGTATCTTTAAGTGTCATCTGACTGGAGTTTAGAGAACAGGAAAAACATGTCCTGATTCAGGATAGCAAGACTTTTTTTGTTTGTTTGTTTGTTTCTTAGAGGTGTTAGAGCAAAAAATAGCTGCATTGAATTCTCAGATTTGGCTACTACCCTGTGAAGTGAGACACCTCTGTTAGCAGCTTTCAGCCTATAGAAACAGACCAGGAATAGGTTGGCCTCTGCACTCTTCTGTTCATCTAAAAAAGTCAAGGTTAAGTTTTTAGGTGGTAACATAAGGTTCCTCGAGATAAGTTTTGAATTATTTCAGTGCAAAGGAGAAAAAAACCAAACCATATAAACAGAAGTCATGACCTTGAAGTAATAGTGTGACCTTGCAAATCCTTGCCTGCACACCTTCATTAACTTCCTTAATGATACTTAGCAATACAGAAGGTGGAGTGGGAGTTGGTGGTGTTTTCCTGTTGGGGGGATTTCTCAATGAAATAGTTTCTGTTTCAGCCAGATGACTGGATGTTTGACAAGAGGAAATCATAGTATGGGAATAGGCACTTTTATCATGGGGGCAGAACACGGGATTTGCTTAGCCCATGTCTTACAGGGACCAGACAACATTCCCCAAAGGCGTGTGTGCCAGTTCAATCTGTCAGGGAGAGCTCATGGCATCCTTTTCAGCAACACAGCTTGCTTGTGCATGATTTTCTTTGTGTGTGAGTAGTTGTTTTGTGCTTGGTGGCAGGACTGGTGGGGGGGAAGGGAATGGGAGGAAGTAGTTGTGTTCCTCGCTTCCCCTCCTGCTGATGATTTGTCTACAAAGAGAATTTTTTATTCCTGCTCAGTTCTAAGCATAAATGGATGTGTATCTAGCCAGTAACAGCTCTTTATTGTTTCCTTTGAAGGCCAGACAATGTCCTTTTGAATAGGGCATATTGGTGATCATCTTCAGAATGTTAGCATTAACTATATGGGTAGGGAATCTGAAACTCAGGAAAGAAGCAACAGAGCTGGTGGGGAGGATACAAACAGGTGTGGAATTTACTGATCCTAATGGACTTCTGTGATTCATTATAGCAAGAAGACTTAAATTTCATTTTCCTGAGATAGTTGGGGTAGAGGTATGTATTGGTGTCCAATTAAAGTCTGCAAAGAAAGAAGCTGATTCCTGTTTCACTGCTAAGCTGCTGATGTAATACCAATATAGTGCCTGGAGAAACACTTGTGACTGTAATTACTAAGCAGATAATTACCTAGCTGCTTATTTAAATAACATCCTGTTGGAGCTAGATGCACAGCTTGGACCTGTAATAGCTATTGTGAAAATGAGCGTGTCTCATGCAGCTTCTGTCTACTTTTTTTCTTCACAAATGTTTTGATAGCTGTAGTAGTATTACCCATACATTATCATACCCTAACTCGTGTTAATGATTACATGTGTGTGTTGTGTTTTTCTTGCAGCGTCTGTCTTTGAGCTTTGTAAATTGTTGGTATTTTCTGTAACGTAATTTATGTTCATTTTTCCAACTGCTTCCACTAACAGTAGAAAACTCTTTAAAATATTTTGAAGGGTAGGAGTTACCTCTTACACTAATTCCAGTGAAACTGCTGGAGACTCTCATGGGTTCATCTTGTGGGATTCCCATATAAATTTAACAGGAAAGTGAAGAAGCTTGGTGAATGGCTTTATATCAGAGCTGCTCAAATGGGTCAGCCTCGCTTATGCTCATGGGGAAATGTGCAGCCATCTGACAGCCTGTGGAAAAAAACAAAGGGCTGTTTTAAAGTGAGGATGCTTATGCTGTGCTTTCACTGTTTGCTTCATTTCTCCTCACATGGAGATTCTTCTGCTTCTACCACTAAGAGAAAATGGTAATGTTTATTAGAAGAGCAGAAATTTTATTGTGCGCATTTGTAATCTACTCATCAAGTGTCTTATTTTAGTTTTGGTCCATAAGAGCATGATGCTCTGCAAGTGCCATTAACTCACATTTTTAGCTCTAGTAGCAGACGGTGGGTACAATAGGTTGAACTGCTTCATCCCTTTTGATAAACCACGTGTCTGTCACGGTGGGACTGCGTCACAGAACTTCCACTTACATGGTTTGCTTTCTCAAAATAACTTCTAACTTCTTCCTCAGCTTTAAAAAAGCCAAACACCCAGCAACTGGAATGTCCAACTCACAGGTTCCCTATGACGAGTATGCCTGCTTGGACCTGATGGAGGAAGAAACTCACAGGGCTGTGTAGCAAAGAATGTGCAGCAGCAGTGCAATGTGCATGCCAGAAGAGGGAATGTGAGGCAGGGAAGAGCCTCCTGTGCTGAGAACAGGTTTCTGTCCTTGCCACTTTCACAAAACTGCTCTTGAGGTATTTGGAGCTGCTCTCTGAATTGCATCCTTTGTGTACTGGGTGTTTAGCTCTGAGATCACAAGATGAGAGGAGAAGGACATCAGCTGGTCTCTAAGGGACACAACAGGAGCAAGCAGAAACGTTCAAGCATTAGAAGATTGTAGGATTAGCTGCTCTCCAAAGTATCTTCAAATAGATACCATATTATTAGACATCAGCAACTTTAGCATAAGGAGGGGTGTGTGTGTGTTTATTTTGTGGTTATTGAGGCTGTTGCCATGCCTGTGCTTTGGGGCAGATCTGAAAGGAAGTTGGTTTGTTAGTTGTGATGCATTCTGATCTGGCAGGGCTGAGTGGGTGTATTGGGTCTGACTGGGGTAAAGCTCACAGGCCTTACACTGCTGTGTTTGCTTTGGTAGCTGGTGTTGATAACAGAGCAGTGTTTTGGCTACTGCCAAGCTGTGCTGTCCCTGTGACATTCCTTCCCCCACTGAAGGGGATGGGGGGGCAAGATCCTGGGAGGGGACACCAGCAGGCCAGCTGAGCCCCAGTCAGCCAAAGGGATATTCCATACCATATGACATCAGCTCAGATATATAAGGGAAGGAAGAGAGGAGGAGGGGGAGGCATTCGGGACTTGTCCATGTTTGCCTCCTCGAGCAACCATCACGTGTGCTGGAGCCCTGCTTCCCAGAAAGTGTCTGGACATCGCTGCTGATGGGAAGTAGAGATTGATTGTTTTCTCTTCTTGCTCTTGTGTGCGCAACTTTCAACTTGCTTGTTCTATTCTTTTTTCCCACTGTAATAAAACTGCCTTTACTCACCTTGATAGTCTTTTTCAATATTATCCTCTCCCCTCTCCCAGCGGGAGGGGGAGTGATAGAGTGACTGAGTGGGCACCTGGTCCCTGGCCGGGGTCAACCCACGACAGTGGGACAGAAGAATCCCTGAGAAGATGCACTGCTGGGTATGCAGAGCAGCCTTTCAGTCCAGGTTGTAGGAACCAAGGTGTAACATCGTGCTCAGAAGTATGCAGTAACAAAATACTGACCAGCTACTTATGAAGCATCTGCTGAGAGAGGCAGGAGGCTCTTTAGGGACTGTAGGAAGTGAGTGTGCAATTTAAGATTCTACTGCAATGCATGTGCAGAGCCAGGCCAAATTCAAGCTCTACAGTCAATTACAAGGCAAGCGTTCCCTGACTTTTGAGTTTGCTTTTTGTAATTGCTGTGCAGGGTCTTTGATTGTCATGTGCTATAAACAAGAAGTTCTGAACAGGTGAAGTGTCTGTTACTGAAAATACTGGAATCTTTTCATTTCTGGCATTAAGGAGTCTGCCAAGTCTTAATGCTGAATTCGAGTCACATGTGATGGTTGCAACTGACTGAGGATTGTGCAGATGCTTTCACTTAGTAGAATAGGAAGACCCTTTTTTCTAGATACTTTTTTGTTTATAGTGAAAGGTTTAGGTGTACTGCTTTCTCTTTTGCAGGCCTAATTCTAAACAAAGAAAACCTCAGTCAAAATATTTATACATGACAAAGTAGCAATGTATCACTGTTCTTTCACTGTTCACTTTCACGTATCTAAGATTTGGGCCTAATGCTGGAGGTCTCAGAGCCCACAGCTCTCTTCCCATAGATAATCTGTGCTGTGATAATCAGAGAAAATATCACTGGATTTGGACAAGCAAAAATAAATTACAGGAATTCTTTCAGCTTTCAAGTACAGTATATTTCAGATAACATTGCCTGGAGCCCACAGTAGCATTTTTTCTAATTAGAGAGAAACACAGTAGGAGACAAGTCTGGAATAATTCCAGAAGTAGTATCTACTCTGGAATTTGGTTACATCTGGGGAAAAAAACTTGGGATGTTATTTCTGGTATGCTACATCCTCTCTCCTCTCCTCTCCTCCCCTCTATGCCCAGTCTTTTATGTTGAGGTTGAATAACTGCTTGTAGTGGGGAATAGACAGGAGGTACCATGACTGTGTTGGGGAAGTGAGGACTATTTTAATTGTTCTCTGCATTTGTCATCCCTTTGGGTTAACTGCCCCAGTGGAGGTAAACAGATCACAGCTGCGAAATGCCATCCCAGGAGGCTCCTGTACACTATGAAAATAGTGTGTAACATTTATTTGGACTTGTCTAACTGTACAAAAATTGTCAGATCTATAATTACAAGTGTGTGGCTGAATCAGTGTGAATTTATGTTTTTGGTGTGTACTTAGGCTGAATAAAGCAATAGAATTTAAAAGAAAAATTGGCCACATTAGCAAAAGTCCACAGCAGTTGTGGATTTGATGTCAGTATGCATTTTGAGTTGGTATATAAAGTTCTACACATTTTTTGAATCATAAAAAGAATTTTAAAATACTGTCTTTAAAAAGATTTTATGAAAAAGAAGATGCAGATTTTTTTTCTGCTGCTTAGGCAGTGAAGGTTTGGATCTTTGAGCTCAGATGTGGTGTTCTGTTAGTTTATCTGTTACAGCAAGAGAAGCATTCCCAAACTGAGGAGTTTGGGAAAAGCTATGGGTTTCTGGAGGAGACAGTTGTTTTATTTTTAGCTGCATGATTAATGCTGATTCGAAGTTTTACCTGTGTTATTTCTTAGGGATGATATGCTAAAAGACAACATTCAGTTTTATCTAATTTTTCTTCAGTTGTGAAAAGCCAGTGCACATTTCCAGCACAGACTGTCAGTTGCTGGCTTGTAACTTAGCTTGGCTTTTTTGATGACTTCTCATTTCATGAATTATTTTTGTATGGCACCAAAATGTTTATTAGCATTAGTTCCTTATGTTTCCATGTTTTATGACCACGTCCCAGAAAGGTATCTCTTTATTGGGTTAGAGAGAGAGTATTTTTCTTTCATTAATATTTTTATTAGTAGTTAATTGCCTTCACTTTTACAAGCATAGCTCCGGTTTGTTATTGATGTTATTTTCCTGGCTTTAGCATCCAGCTACTGTCTTTCATCACAACTTAATCTTTGGGTTTGAGTTCTTCAGTAATGTCTACTTTCCCTTCGTTACTCTAATTACAGCACCTTTGGAGTCATCACTTCTTTTATTAATTGACCCTTCATGGTAACCTCTCTTTTTGATAATTTAAATAATTAAGTTCTTTAACTTTCTTGCTGCAAGGCATTTTCTGCTCTTGAATAATTTTTATAGCTGTTACTGACCTTTGGTTTTTCAGCTGCACTTAAGCAGTGAGATGTAGGCATTACAATTCTGTGGAGTATTTCATTGTTGGTGGTCTTTTGTATATGGAGCAGAAACTGTTACCCTTGTATTCCCCTTATTTCCTTTCCCTGACTTGAACACGGTTGTGAGATTAGTGCCTTTTGCTGCAGTGTCCAATTAGCTGCATCTGTTTTAGGGATGTATCTTCTCTGAACCTCACACATTTGTGCAAGGTCCTGCCTGATAGACTTCAGTCTCATGGCTGGAAGACTTGGTCCATGTTGTTTTGAAGACTGAGGTGTTATTCTGCAGAGCCAGTAGATGGAGTGTGAGATGAATGATAGATCCATCGGATAGCTTTGTCTCTTTGCCACAGGAAAGTCAGGAAAAAAATCTACGCTTCTCTCTGTATGATAAAGCCAATGTCTGAGGGAGTTGGAAGATCTTGTGTGATTAGATTTTAAAGTACTGTTTTTATTCTGGAATTAATTTGAGAATACTTTGCATTATGTAGATAACACTGTTGTAAGTGCTGTGGGATGTGCACCAAAGGATCATAAAACCCATCCAATAAATGGTACCAAAGCATTTTGCAGTGTTCAAAGCCTGGCCAGCCGTGCTTTCTGCTGGAGAATATCAGATGTTTTTCTCTTTCAAGTTGTTGGCTTTAAATCCTCCAGGCACGTCCTAATCAATGCCTAGCATATAAAATTAGCTAATGCTCTTAACTGCAGTGTGGTACTTACTGTGAGAGAGGGTGCTATGTATTTAAAGGCTTTGATGGAATAATGCCTCAATCTCTTGTATTCAGCGAGTTCATTTTCGTTTCTGAACAGGATACAAGGGAGCTTCCAGAAGTCAGCCAAGATGAATATGGTGAAGAGGATCATGGGCCGGCCCCGGCAGGAGGAGTGCAGCCCCCAGGACAACGCGCTGGGCCTGATGCATCTGCGGCGCCTCTTCACGGAGCTCTGTCACCCTCCACGGCACATGACCCAGAAAGAGCAGGAAGAAAAACTTTACATGATGCTACCGGTGTTCAACAGGGTAAGCCAGGCAATTTGCAAGAGGTGTTTTCTTTATTTGAATTGTCTGCTCATGTTTTGTATTCCCAAGACCTTTTGGTTCTAGCACAACAGATTTTCTCCCATTGGCATCCTTTCAATTTTCCTCTTCTTGTCACACAGTCTTGTGTTAGAGGATAGGCTTACCTCTGGAGCTTCCCTTTTCTTATTACTTTTTCTCAAGTGCAATCCATAGATGCATATAGGCTGACAGCTTTTCTGCAGTGCTCACTGTTATTACAGTCATCTGATTTCCAACCTCAACTTGGGGAGCAAGTTTATACCCACTTTTTTTGTGTGACAGCACTGTCCTTGAGTCTAAATAGCTCTTCTCCCTTTGCATTTATTGTGCTGATGCATATTTAGCGATAACAATCATAATGTGTCCTGTCAACTTGATTTTGCTAGGCTACATGAGCTGAACAGTTTTAATTTCTCATGTGATATATTCTGTGTATTTTCATCGCCCTTATAGACCTTTCTCAATGTATTGTGTCTGAAACCCCCTTCATGAACAAGGGAGATTTTGAACAAGCAATCTGTAGGGAAGATATAATAATCACTTTTACAGTGGCATTCATATTTCACTACTCCCTTGTACTCAGGCACTGAGATTTTGTTTGGAGGCAGAACTATGGCAACTGTCACTGGAATTAATAGGAACTAAATCTTCCTGATGTCTTATATCACAGTTACACTGCCAGGTTACTGTGAATAATAATTTCAATGGTAGTTTTAGGGTCTTGAAAGACCAGTAGGTACAGATCTACCTTTCCTTTTTTCCCCTGCTGTAACCTCAACTCCTGAAGTTCTTCTTGAGTGATGGATTTGTGCTTGTATATGCTACCATGAAGAACTGGAATAATCCAAAAACTAAAATGTTTTGTTGAAAGTACTGCTTATGAAGGTGTTAGACACTGAACTGCTTGCATGCTTGTGCTGGTTTTGGCTGGGATAGTGTTAGTTTTCTTTATAGTAGCTAGTGTGGGCTGTGTTTTGGATTTGTGCTGGAAATAATGCTGATAATATGGGGATGTTTTAGTTATTGCTGAACAGTGCTTACACAGAGCCAAAGCCTTTCTGCTCCTCACCCCACCCCACCAGCAAAGAGGCTAGGAGTGCACATGGAACTGGAAGGAGCCACAGTGACCCCAGCTGACCCAGCGGATATCCCCTACATATGGTGTCAGGCTCAGCATATAAAACAGGGGGAAGAAGGAGAAGGAGGTGGGGGGATGTTCAAAGTGATTTGTCTTCCCAAGTCACTGTTATTGGTGATGGGGCCCTGCTCTCCTGGAGAAGGCTGAACACCTGCTTGCCTATGGAAAGCAGTGAATTCATTCCTTGTTTTGCTTTCCCTATTAAACTGTCTTTATCTCGACTCATGAGTTTTCCATCTTTTGGCCTGCTGTTTCTCTGCCCTATTCCACCTGAGAGCAATGAGCAGGTGTGCTTAGCTGCCAGTCGAGGTTCAACTGCAACAATGCTGGAGAAAAATTAATCCTAGTCAAGGCATAGTATTACTAGGATTTTCAGTCTACTAGATAGTGTGCTTTAGTGGATGGATCACTTGAATGCCATTCTGTTGCCCTAGGTCTTACTTCTACTGGTAACCTGTTGTGTGAGTTTGGGAGAAGTAAGCTCAGTTCATATGCCTCCTTTTTAATTTATCTGCTTGGATTATATGCCTTTTAGTTATGGACTTTTCTTGATTTGTTTCTACAAATTAGCACAATGGAATCTTAATCTTGCCTTGAGCCTGTGAAGGTTACTTTGATGCAGTTATGCTTAGAAATCTCCCTCTGGTGGTTACATGAGGCTGATGCTTCTGGAAAATAGAACGCCCCCACTTGAGCTTCTTCAGCGCTTAACTGTGATCTGCTGGTGGAGATTTTTTTCTTAGCCTTTGTGGTAACTACTTGCAATAGCATTTTATCTGTAGAAATTGCAGTTGGTGGTATTACTGGATTTAAATAAAACTAGTGTAGGAATGCATGTACAGTAGTCTAAGAAAAGACTTTGATTATACTTCTGAGGGGGAAAAGAGCAGTTAAGTTTTAATTGCTCTGTTGTTTCTGCCTTTTCTCTTTTCCTGTTTTTTTTTCTTAATACACTTCCCCCTCCCCTTTATGCCACTTATTGGCTTTGTCCTAATTCTCAGCTCCTCCTCTGGACTCTGCTGAAAGCTAGTTGAAGTTACTTCATGCCTTTGCACCACTCATTCTCACTGTTCTTCATTCAGCTCGTGTGTTGGAAGCATTCTGAAAACCAAATTGGTAGACCCAGGTTTTCTTTTTACTTCATCAAAATTAGCTCTTGTCTAAGTAATCTCAGGTACCACTTATATTCTTGAACAGATTGATGATTTCTGTGATTTCTATTTGTGTGAATACATCTTGGCTAATCTTCTCCTCAGTTCTCCCCTTGTTTAGAGTAGCTCTTCCTTCTCCAGGTTCCCCATGTCTCTTTTCTGTTCTTTGCAGACTCCATCCAGCTTTGTTATGGGCCCTTTTCTCTGAGTCCTGGAGACTCTTTTGTACCCTTCCTTACTGAAGTGAACTTGATGCTGAAGGCACATTCTTAAGTGTTTGCCAGATGCTTTGTTTTTGAGTCCTTCCTTGGTTGTTTTCTTCGTCTTTCCCCTCCCCCCCCAGTTTCCTTGTTTAGTTTTAACGTTACTGTCCTTAAGCTCTACCTGCTTTGAGCTTGTGAGCTTCTTGGAATTGTGCTTCATGCCACAAATACAGGCTGTTGCCAGATGTTGTCGCTTCAGTTCTCAGTCTCTAAAATCTGGATCATAGCTTGGCATATTGAAGAAAGCAGGTGTTGTTTCTGCTTTTCACTTCCTTTCTTGCAGATCCTGATAACTATTATCAGTCATCGATGAACTGGGGTAGTGTAACTCAAACAAAACTGATTTGTTTTGATCAGTCTGGTCTCATCCAGTCTCTATTATAGAGGGATTTTTCCCTTGCATTTCATGTAAATGCATTCCTGTTTTCCTATATTTAAGAGCCTGAGCAGTTGTGATGCCATCTATTTCTACTTCCACAGTTTACCTCTTTAGATTCCAGGTTAATTCCACCTTCTTCTTTTGATGTTCACATATAGAGTCTGCTATGGCTTCCTTGGCTTATCTAGTTTTATGTCTTCTGGAGTGTCAGCTGTTGAGCTAGCTTAGTAACTCTGCAAGTTACAGCAAGGCAAACTCTGATTGGAATAAAACAGTACAATAAAAAATATCATTTTAAAATAGTCTTGGGAGAGAATTTCAGTGGCAGATATGGTAAATCTTGTTTCACTCTAAAATTCTGATGACTTTTCTCTGAAAAGGGATACTTTTGCTGTCAGGAAACACTAAAACATTATTAGAAGATGCTTTCTAAAATGTTTCTTGTTTCTCAAACATAATCCTTAACTGCAGATATTTTAAGTGATCAGTTAATAACTTCATTCAAATTCAAACTCTGAATCCATCCATCAGTTACTTTGCATAGTTATCTTTATTGTGTTGAAGATTTTTAAGTGTGATTGAATACTTTTTCTGTTACTGCCTTAAGCCAAGATTATGATGGTGTATTATAAAAGCATTATCTGATTGGGATGTCTGTATTAGGAAGAGAAACTCCAAACAAATTGTAGAGCTCAGATCAAAACTTCTATGCCCTCCCTTGATGTGTATTCCAGAATGTCTCTTACACCAGAGTGGTGAGCTGTTGGAAGAGGGAGCTGTGTATCAGTGGAGCTGGAATCAGTGTGTGTGTGTGCACAAAATGCAGTAAGGAGTCCTGGGAGAAGCATTATTTTTGCTGAGTGTGGAGATCTAGAGTGAAGAAGGTAAATCTGCTTCCCAGAGGCATCCAACTGGCCAGCAGCTCACAGCCAGTTAAATAACCAGGGTATCCAGGAGCTCTTTTGAAGCTTTCCTGCTTAGCCATGGGGTAGAGTCTTTTCCTCTCATCAGAGGTATCTCATCTTTAGTGTGAAATGCAGCTTCACTTCCTTTTACTTTTTTTATTTTGAGGATTATTAATCAGTAAATTCAGCAGAGCTAAAGCATTGTTTAGTTTGGTTTATAGATAGAGCATGTCTCTAACGTGCTGTGGATAAAACCATCTTGCTAGTTCTGGTAACGAATGGGTTTACAGACCATTTCTTTTTCTTCATTGTTCAGGGAGGCTTACGAAATGATGAATCACATAGCAATGAAAAGCTAAATTGGTGCATAATTAACAGAAGATTGGCCCTATGGAAGAGTACTCAAAAGACTCCTTTCAGAGTTCACTGAGTTTGTGGAAGCACTGCTCTACCAACGTGGTAGTAACGCTTGTGCAGTATGTGAGAGAAGTGGATGGAATGATGAAGAGGCTGGTTTTGAATAAGTGGTACATTGCTACATTATCTTGAAAGACCCTTGCTTTTCCTTTATAAAAAGATGATTTACTGGTAAAATGTGTAACATCCTGTTCCTGGTTTTGACTACCACTTGTAGTCAAAGGGTATGTAAATATCCAATGGAGATGCTTGTTCTACATAGTGCAAACTTGGTTATGGAGCAACTAATTAAAATCCACTTGACCTCAGTTAACCTTTTACTGTAACTTTGAGTTCTCTGCGTTTCCTGGGAACTGCTGACAAAGCTGAACCAGCTCAGGACAGGTAACAGGGCCAATAGTTTTTCCTCTTCCCTTGGTCTGGGTGAAAGAGCTCTAAACAATTGGTGATGACAAGATGCTAATGTGCATTCTGGTCTAGATAGTCTTGCTTATGTTATATTAGTAAGCATGCAAGCCTCAAGGCCCTTTTCCCTTCTTACAGCCTTGTGGAAGTTAGAGGCTCTTGGATGAATTGGGAGCTGATGCAGACAACTGCAAAAGGAGGTCTTGTGAAATATTTTGGGTAACTTGGATTGTCTGTACTAGGAATGTTGTGTAGTCTGTAATCCAAATGAGGGGTGTTTTTCTTGGTTTGCAGAAAACAATTGTCTGCCTGTAATTCTGGTCTCCCATTTGCTTGCTTTAATGATAATGGTGGTTAAAATTTCAAGTATGAGAAATACTTATGCCTTTGGTGAAAACTATTTTTATTTTGAGGAAACTGAGTGTTCCATTTCAATGTTGTATTTCTGGCTCCATTTCATCATGACTTTGCAATGCAAGTAGACAGGAAAATTATTTTTGGCTGTTTTGTGATGTGCCAGAGCAACTGATACTAAGGGAGGTAAGAAGTCAAACTTAGACAAAGGTTATTCTTTCTTCTGCATTTTAAGTTTTCTTCAGTGACCTAGGGGGTCTTAGGTAAGTTGGCACCACGATTACCTTGCATCCCTGTTGGCTGTAACCATGGATTTCACTGGGTGTCCCTGGACTTGAGAATGACCTCAGCCAAGTATGTCAGCAGCTCAGCTGTAACAGGATAACTGGGTCACCCAGAGAAAGGAGACAGGGATGAAGCAGCTGTTGAGTCCAAGTCAATTGTACTGTTGTAAAACACATCCTCCTTCTGAGAAGGTGGCATAACCTGTTGAGCTTAAGTTTTGCTAGAAAAATACTGTCATCTTTTATGCTCATCAGGGACATTCCTGAAGGTTACATAAGTATCTGTAAGGGAGGAAAATTTAAGCACAGGCTATTCAGGTGTTGATCAGGCTATTCTGTTTCTTCAGCACTAATACAAGTTATGATACCATAATTTGGATTGCATTCTTTGTTTGATAATGAATATCGTGGGTTTATTGTGACCATTTTAGTGCCAGTTTTACATTGGAAGTGTGGATGAAGACTCTTTTTGTGTGCAGTCTTGAATGAAGAGTAAATTACTGCAGCAACTAGCTAATCCATTTTGAGATAATGTGTTCCACAGCTTAGTGCAATACCACAGAGTTAACACATTTCTCCCTGTTATATGTGATCTAATCCATTATTTAATAACAAAATCAATGCTTAATCACGAAGAATGAGTTACTAGAATTAAGTGACAATTTATAAAAAAAAGGCTTCCTGTTATGTTCAGGAGGATCCCTCAAGAGGAGAGTAAGTCCTTGGGGTATCAGCAACATGGTAGGCTTCCTGGTATTGTCAGTTTATTGAGGAAGGATATGTAACAGGGCAGTTCTAATTCTTAGTCCTTTTAAAGGACTTTACATATGTCATTCTATTTAGGTCCAGTGAATAGTAAAGGAGTTGATCTTAAAAACAGAAGTCCTGTTGGAGAATTTGGTCTGGTACCTGTTCTTTACCCTATTAACTGCAATCTCAGTCTTTTGGGGTTCTGCAGGGTTTTCATCTTGCAAGAAAACTTACAACTCTCTTTTCCCCTCCATTCATCAGATTTTGCCTCCCTGAATGAGATCTGAATTCCAGCTTTGAACATATCTTAAAACATGCGCTGTGCAATCCACTGCAGTGATGAATGCTGTGGCATGAAACGAAAAGCTTGTTATCTCCATAGGAGTACTTCTTCACAAAGGAACATGGTAGTTTGTAGTGACCCTTGTAAACTGAATCATTTTAATGCATCCATTTTTCTCTTGGTTTAGGTGTTTGGAAATGCTCCTCCAAGTACAATGACAGAGAAATTTTCTGACCTCCTGCAGTTTACTACTCAAGTGTCACGATTGATGGTGACTGAAATTCGACGGAGAGCATCGAATAAGTCCACAGGTATTGCATGGGGCACAGGGGTGGCGTTTTTCACATTGTGCATGATTTTCAGATCAGTCAGAATACTATGAGCTGCCATTCACAGCAACCGTGCAGGCTCAGAAAATGAATTCTTAGTGATGAAAATGTGTTGTCTTTTGCTCCTTTGGACTGAGAGAGAGAGAGAGAAGGAGGAAGAGGTTAGAGGTTTCCTCCCTGGGTTATGGAGAAAGCTGTGTTCCACAAACTTCCAACAGAAGAGGGGGAGAGGAGTGAACTGAGTTGCATGACCTACTAGGAGGAGGAGGCCAAGAACATGCATGTGTGCAGCTGCTGTATCTTGCCTGAGGTGCCTGTTGGTGGTGTGTTGGTGTCACTTGGATATGTTAACATTCCAAAACTATGCATTTGAAATTAGCTGCTGGCCTGGAAGACAAGATGTGAAAGTACAGCAAGTCCCACATTAGGACCAACACTTCCAGCCCTAGAAAAATGTTAGTGGACTCTTCTCTGATTATTAAATGTCAGGGTGAGATTTGGTTCTACTGACCCCTGAATGTGTCAGACCTTGATCTCGTATTGGCAGTTGCATAACAGAGGACAATGCACCAAGAGGGCAGTTTCATTAGCTTTCCTCTTAGACTTCCTTTTTTGAAGAGGAGTGCTTCCAAGAAGTATCAAGTCTTTGCCTACTAAATAATTTTAAGATCTGTGCTGTGTTCTCAGTTTGGATTTGGTGGTAAATGAAGACTGGAAAAGGCTGTGAAAATTATTGTGCAGGAAGTCAGGAGTCACAAACTGTGCCAATTACAATATATTTCCATTTTAAGTAGAGTGACTAACAGTGAAACATTCCAGATGGCTAAACAGATATCATAGACAAAACCTGTTCTCTATGGGTAAACAGGCGCAAAATGTCTTTTCTTTGAGTATTACGGGGAAATAAACGTCCAGCAGCCGTGCTGGCAGAATAGTGGTATTTGCTTGACCTTTTTTCCTGGGGAACATCTGTTATGCCTGCTAGTCAGTTGGATTCGGCTGGGAATAACCATTTTTGTGTGTTTATTACTTCAGCCATAGCTCTGCTTGTTGCTCCAAGATAATCCAGTGTTTAAAACCTCACAAGTCAGAGGTAGATTTTTGTTGATGGTGGTGGTTTGGGGTATTTTTTGTTTTCCACCCCACTTAGAAACTTGACCACAATGACTAAAAAGACAGTTTGGTGATCTCCTAAGCTTTAATGTAATGAATACCAGTATTTCTGTTAAGTCAGAAAGCAGTCATTTTTCCTCTGTTATCAGGATTGCTGTTACTCTGGTCAGTAAAACCTTTTTAACCCTCAAGAAAGCCTGATGGGTCCATGTTCTGCAATTGCATTGTGACTCTTGGTGAGACCAGTGAGTTGCAGTTTCCTCTCCAGAAATAACCAAATAATAAGCTGTCAAAACTCAGTTTGTAGGCTTCTGTGTTAAAATTATTAATGTTAGATACACACTTGCTGTGATGCTGATTAAAAAAACCCAGAAATTATTGGCTTTTTAGAATATGTTTTATGTTAAAGACATAATATTGTGTCTGTAGATTGTGAAAACACTTGCATAATTTTTTTTTAAATCTTCCATTCTTTTTGTGTTTCAAACAAAAAGATATGCTATATCTTAAGACTTGTTGACAGGTAATTATATCTGCTAGCGTGTTTTTAAAAGTAAAAACTTCAGTAACAACAGCATGCAGGAAATGTCTCTGGTAATATACAAGTGTGAATTCCTGATGGTGTGAAATGCTCCATGTAAGTCTACAAAATAGCTGAGCCTGTTTTAGAGACAAGCTTTCCATACAACTTTCAATAGTTAATGACAGAGAAGAAATTCTGCAAGAGCTTGATTTCTGTAAATGTACAGAAATCAAGTATTTTACAGCGGGGAATGTGGTATGGCTAAATTTTGCCTGTCAGAATGTTGTGGTTGGTTTTTTTTTTTCCTTTGCTTTTTCTTTCTTTTTTTTCTACTCCATCTGATAATGGAACACAGAGCAATTCTTTTCATCAGGCCTTTGAATATTTATGCTAATAGCTATGTGAGTAATGCCTGCCATGGTGGAGGCATATCTTGGTTATTCTTGGCAGACTGTAGTAGTTTTCTCAGAACAGTGTTTTATGATTCAGTAGTAACTGTGCCAGCACCGTGTCTTAAGTTGTCTCTGAACATTGCTATTGTAGTTGTGTGTTCAGCTACAGTTTCAACTGCCTTATTTCTCTGGTAGAGATGTAATCTTGGAGTGGGAAAAATGAAGCAGTTAAATCTGAGTTAAATTATCTTGCAGGTTTCAGTCTTTGCTGTACAACAGTGATGATTTTCAGGTGACAGCAGTAACTGTTTATGAGGATTAGTGTATAGTTTCCCTTGCCATGGAATATCTAGTCTGTTTAGAAGACAGTGGGGTCATGGGTGAGATAGCTCTATATAACTGAGATTTTTAGCTGCCACATTTTCCACAAGTAAGTCCAATTTTGTGTCTGAATTGATAAAAAAATTGTGGTAGTGCTATGTAAAGTGTACATTCAAACGTCTGTTTCTAGTGTAGTCTCAGTTCTGAAATGAACCTTTCTTTTGGGAGCAAGTGTGTCTGTTTCAGAGCTGAAAAAGACTTCCAAAAAAAGGGACAGGGACAGCTGAATCCTGGTAGAACCAATGTGGCTACTAATAGCTACTTTGGCTGGAGGGGAAGCAACACTTTTGTTTAATGTATTTTTCTAAAGAAATACCCTGGATGCAGTTGGTGGTTCTGTGATTTTGCAGATATTCCAACAGCATGTCTTTAAACTAAAGCTGCTGGGGAAGCAATCGGAGAATATGGTGAGTTGGAAGGGAGCTGCAGAGATCATAGAGTCCAGCTCTTAAGTCAGTGGCCCATTCATGGACTGAACCCACAACCTTGGTGTTATTAGCACCAGGCTCAAACCAACGCATCTCTTTCATGCTAAACAGCTTCTCATATTTCATCAGTTGAGAGTGTGCAAACCTGTGATTTGGTACCTAGTAGTGGTTATTCCATTTTTACTAAAATGGGTTTCTAACTCAGTCCTCCATTGTCTGCATCTTGAGCTCACCAAATGACAACCAGTGAGGGCCCATCATTTAGATGCACTAACATTTATCCCAGGAAGATTCAGAATGATTCCTTAAGTGATGGGTAGTCCTATGACCTGGAAAGTCATACCTAGTCAGAATATGAATAAGTGGTAGTGAGGACAGGTGGAAGTGAAAAACGGTAGAAAATTGAACAATGAGAAAGCAAAAGTGGTACATCACAGGTCTGGAACTTTTTTTAGCCTCCTTTCAAAGACAGTTTCAAAAGTTTAGTTGTTTGCTTCTTTTGTGATTTTTATTTGGCTAGTTGGTGTACATCACTGTTTTGTGTAACTTTCAAGTTAAGTTTAGTTGTGTCTCTATAGTTGTGTCTCTATTAATTTCACTCAATTTTTCATTTCATATTTACAATATTTTCTGTATGTATTTGTTTCAGTATTTAATGCTGAATTTCTTTTTACTATACTACTGGACTGTTCAGCTAATCCTTCCTACCTCCAGAAACAACAGTTTCAGTTGTTTATACCCTCTGAGTCTTGTAGTGATTTGGTCTTTTTTAAAGGTTTGGTTTTCTTTTTTTGAGGGGTGGGTGAGTTGCTTTGTTTTCAGTTTGGTTTTTTTTCAATCCTTTCTTAGTTTTTAGGGGTTTTTTCTTTGTTTGGTTGTTTTTAGTTCGTGAGTTTTGTGAGGGGAGGCGTTCTACCCCCTGGTTTCTTTCTTTTCCTCTTAATTTCACGGATTTACTCAAACTGTTTCACCAGTGAAAATGCTTTGAACCTCTTCAGGCATTTTTCTAGGAAATCTACTGAAAGACTATCATTATCTCATCTTCAAACCATTTTAGGAGATCGAGTTGATTAATATTCATCATCATTGAAGAAAACCACATCAGTGGTTTGCATTTGGCCTCTGACAATGCCTACCTTTATTCTTCTTAAAGTTCCATTGATCTGCAAACTGACTTAATTTTTTTCCAGTTTATCTGTCATATCAGCAGAACTAATTTTATGTTTGTGCTAAATCCACAAAAATTGGTATAATTTAAGTGCATCTTGCATTTGGGTGGATTACAGATGATAGTTAACGGAATCTTCTTCTGCTACTAAGCAGTCTTTCGGGCTCCTCCCATAATGGAGCATGAAGTTTTCCTGATTGTGAGGATCTTTGTCAATAAAATAAGTGCACTTAGGGGCTCCTTTCAGACTTTTTCTGGTATATTAACTTTTCTTCTGCTGAGAAGAGACTCCTTTGGAAATGATTTCACATGCTGGGATTCCACATCTTTTTTTTTCATTATATATGTGTGTTTTCCCTGTTCTGCAGAGGAGTTTGCTTTACAAGGTGTTTCTGGTTTGTGTTTATTGAAATTGAAAGGGAAAAAGAAGTGTCCTATCAGTTGCTATTCATAGGAGCCAGTTCTGATCAACAACTGCTGTATTTTACTACTTTTGGGCAACTTTGTTTATTTTTGGTGCTTTCTAGCAGATCTTATGCAAGGCAAGTGTAATACAGTATAGAGCCTTTCCAAGAGATCCTAGAAAGCCTGTTCTTTTATCATCTGTGAAGCTCAAAGCTGGCACAGCTGAGTTATTTTATCTTTGGATGAGCAGCCCTCCATTTCTGCAGACTGCAAAGGCTTCAGCCACTTCATATCTGCCACTTGTGATGACAACCAAACACTGCTCCTGATGATGGAAAGCAGACTTTGTGCCATCATGTTTTTGTTTGGGTTGATACTTCTCTCTTGCTATCTAGGTAGTTGGAATTATTTGTGCTCTGCAACTCTAGGTACCTTACTGTGTCTTCAGGCATTTCCCACAAGAAGTAGCAGAGACTTCTAGATGGCTCTGTTAGAGAAGGGACCCCTGACTTCAGCTTCACCATCCCCCGACACACCCACCCATACCTTTTACTCCATCTCCCCTCCCACCCTTGGCACATGCACAGATATTTTTTTCACTAATATTCCCCTCCAGAATAAGCTATACCAAAGTCTGATGACTTTATTATATGCTATTATTGTTCTAGACCATCCAGCTAAAAGCTTCTTCTACTGAATTTGCCCTTAGTGCTATTGTTATAGGCAACAACATTGCTTGTAGTGCTTGTAGCATTGATTTTTGCTACCCATCTGAATGAGTCTAATCCCATTGCTTGCTACCTGCTGGCTTTCTGAAGTCCAGGATGCAATGCAACTCTTATGCATGAAATAACTTTCGTTGTTTGATTCTACCAAGCCTCTATCCCCTAAATACTGAATCCATGCTGGAAAATCTGACTCCTGTGTTTTAACCGTGTAACCACATAATCATGGTCCTACTCATGTCTACATGCTTGCACAGTTGTCACAATAGGTATGTTTACACATTATATTTTATAGGTTTCTCTCTTTGCTTTTTTGCTGTTTTTACTAGTTAGCATATCCCACTCCTGAATTGGCTTTCTTCTGCAGCAGAAGTTGAATGGCTAAGGAATCTCAGTGGGGCACATAGAGGATGTTATATTAAATGATGACTTGGGCACTTCAAAACCAGGGGAAAGGTACAAGGAATAAATAAAGACTAGTGCTGATGATGGAAGTTAATCTTAAATGATAGCGCTATCAAATTTGCTCAGAGCAGATGACAAGAGAACGTCTTCCAGCACTTAAAATGCTGTCTGTGTTTTAGGTAGTGCTTAATTAAGAGTGACAGTTTTGAAACTGCTATTTATAGTGTTCAACTGCTATGCCAGGATGCCAGCAGCATGACAACTTTTGCAGAAGCATGGACTTAACCCCTGAATCTCACTTTCAAAGATGACTAAACAAGCCCTTGTTCTACAGGTGGCTTCAGAGACTGTGCCTAAAGGAGGCTGTGCACACCCAGTTTGGTACCAGCCTTGCAGTCAGAGACTGCACAGCTCTGTCTGTGGTAGGATAGAAAGAGAAAAGGCCTACAAAATCACACCTCATGCTGGGCTGGTGGAGCATGGTCCTTGTAGAAGCAGTGCATGCTTTAGATGTGCTTGGCTCTCAGAACTGAGGAAGAATGGCTTTTGTCAGGAATTCTGGCATTTTGCCTGTGCCTTGAGTGTAGTGAATACAACAGTTGTCATGGCTGTTGTGCTTTCTACGTTGGCCTGTTCATACACCCAAGCACCTGACCAGTGTCTTGCACTGATAGTTTTGGAAGACAAAGTGCCCACCAGGTACTTCAGGTCAGCATACTGGGAAATTGCTACTTGTCCTTGTTTGTGTGAGTTTTATAAATTGCCTTACCTTTCACCTTGGAATCTCAAGCTTTGTTTTATCTCAGTCTCATGCAGGGAAGTGTTAGGGGCCTCTCCTTACGTTAGCACCAGAATTGGAAAAGCCAGTGGTTTGTACAGAAGTCTGTTATAGGAATAAGTCTGCCAGACAAAAACATGAGAGAAGAGCCATTGCACAAATGAACCAAATCTGCACAGCTCAGTGTGATGCTTCAGAAAATGATCTTCTCAATGTAATCGATGCTACAAGTTTGATAAGTACTTTGCCATATGAAATGTGCTGCCTTCTGAATAAACTCCTTCCCAGGTGTGTGCTGGGGAATCTTAACAGCAGATGAAGCAAACAAGCCAGTATTAAAATGGGATTTTTCTCCAGTTGCAGATTTATTCCTCCATTAGTAATTCCTTTGTAATTTCTTTTTTATGTGATATTATTCACCTTCATTTCTGTCCTAGTTGACACTGAAAGCACAAGAGATGATTGATACACAGTTATTAATGAAAAATGTTTTTAGATGTCTCCTAAAGGTAATGGGCAGACATCACAACTGGCATTATAGACTTCTTACTTAAGTGTGTATTCGGGCAGCAGTGAAATAGGATTGCGTTTTCTCTTGATTTATTTATTGAGGCTGATAACTTGTTTACTAGGCTGAGTATTTGTCTTTGGCTCTGACTGATACAGAATAGCATCCAGAAGTAGTTCCCAGTCACGAGAATTTTCCATAAGCTGTTACTGTTTTCATTCTCAAAAAATGTAGGATGGGGATGTGGTAATTGCTGATCTTAGTCTTAATGTTACTTTTTTTTCCTTTTTTTTTATTCCTTTTGTCTTTCAGAACCTCTCCTTCCGTACAATCTCCGTTGTCCTCCATACTATTGTTTCAGTGCAGTGCTTTTTTTCAGAAATTTCAGCTGTTTTTGTGGAGGCCACTAAGTGATGGTGACTTCATGTCTTTGGAAAAAGTATATTGTATTTGCTAAAGCAAAAATGCTCAAACAGAAGTTGCATTTCAGGTTACTGAAATGTTTGCTCATCAAAGGATGCTGTATGACCAAAGAATGTACTTTTTGCAGCCTTGCCAGTGTCAAAGCCAAGTGTGTGTGTAGGACTGAAATGTGTGTCTGGAAAGTGGAGGCCTAAGCCTAGTCCTTTTTTCAAGTAGTCTGTGAAGGTGAATTTCTGCTGGGTGCTTGGGGCTGCTGAGAGGATGTGTTCCCTTCTGCAGACTACCAGACTGAATTCTTACTGCTTTTTTTCTTTTTACTGCCCCCTATAGAGGCTGCAAGTCGTGCCATAGTCCAGTTTCTGGAGGTCAATCAAAGTGAAGAAGCAAGTAGAGGTTGGATGCTGCTCACCACAATCAATTTACTAGCTTCATCAGGACAGGTTAGTCTGAAACAGCAAAGCTAAAAATAAATTATGGGGTGGAAGAGACAAAAACAATAGTAAAATGAACTGCATGATCACTCACTAAAAGATATAACTGTATTCTGCTTTTCTGTGTTAAGATCCTCTTATACTGCCACAGGACTTCTGCTTTAGCTCCTTGTGGTTTCAGTTGCCTGAAAAAAATAGTAGTTTTGAGACTTTAATTTATAATGTTCTTCTGAATTATGCATGCACCTTTTATTGCTGCCCAAAGGCTGCTCTTGCATCCTGCTGCTTAGTGCCCCATGAGATGCATGGCACATGCAGCACCTAAATAGTTCAGACCTTGAACTTTGCACACCTCACTGGAGGAGGGCCATAGCAGTTGCAAAAAGCATTAATGAGTGGGTGGTAGTGAATCATTCCTGCCTGTGCTTCTGGTGCTGCCCTCCATCAGAGAGCTGTCTCTGGCAGCATACTGGGCAGCTCTGTGGTTTGTTACTTCTACTCTAATCTGCCTTTGGAATTCAGCACATCATCTTATCTCTGTTTTAGTATGTCACCAGCCTCTACTCCAATTTGTCTTTTCTTCCCACTGATGCTTTCATATTTTCTGCTACCTTGCTTCTTACTGCTGCTTACACCTTCTTGCCAAGTGAGAGCATAAATTGAATAGTCCTCCTCCCACTCCCATTTCTACTGCTACAAAGAATTGATAGCTGATGAGGGCTTGGCTGAAGGTCGTGTAATTAACTTGTTAACTCCTGTTGGCAGAGACTGACAGGCTTTGTTTCTGTCCTGTGCAATGACTGCTCTGAACTGTGGCTATGAGATGCTGTTGTCATGTAAATAAATCATCCCATTTTTAAAATTACTGTTTGGGTAGGCACTCAAGAATAGATGGTGAATCTGTACTGCTGTGTGAGCACCTCACCTAAGGTGTGAGAAAGAAAAATCAACATTTCAATCAACTGCATTATTATTGATGTTTTGAATACATAATATGCTGAACTGGTATTTTTCACCCTGTTTTCTTCTTCCCCAGAAAACGGTGGACTGCATGACTACAATGTCAGTGCCTTCCACACTTGTTAAATGTCTATATCTGTTTTTTGACCTTCCACACGTGCCTGAGGTAGTTGGAGGAGCACAGAATGAACTACCTCTCGCAGAGCGCCGAGCACTACTACAGAAAGTCTTTGTACAGGTAAGAAAGGTAAAGTAGGTCATGGAATTTGCAAGAGGAATGTAAATACTTCATGTGAGCAAATTCTAGAAACTTTTCACTTGAGCCGGGTTTTACTCTTCCGTGATTCTTCAAAAACTGATGGCTAAGAGAGAGATGGATTTTCCTACAAGCACAGTTGAGGTTAAATTTCCTCTCCACCTGTAGTTTTTGTCTTTGACAAATACCTCCTGCACAGAAATGCATGCAGCTCTTCTGCACAGATACTTAAAAGGAGCAACATGTGGACTATTATTCTGTTTTCATCTAACTCGTCCTTGTACTTGTTATCTTTGGCTGTTTCTGATTGAAATAGACATAGTAAAAAACATTAGTATTGATTAAAAAGTGGTGCTCTCAAATGAACTGACAGGAATGGATGAGGTTTCAGACCTCCCCCTCCAGTTGCAGACAGCCTCCCTCCAGTGTTGGGAGAGGGAGGCTGAGTTTTTCCTGCACAAGATGCAAAATGGAGATCAGATATCCTCAAAACATGCAGAAAAGGGAGTGTGGCGTAGTAGCTTCACTTGTACGTCTGCATTTTGTCTTGGTTATGGTGATTAGGAAATTCAGATCCAGGTGCCAGTTACTCAGGTAGGTCTGCAGTTTTGCTGTAGCCTTTCCTGACAAACTCAATTTGACCAAGATGTTATGGTTGCTGCTCTGCCAACAACCCATCGATGGCCTTCTTCCTGCATTAAGAAGGGATACAGCAATTTGCCTCACAGAGCTTCTCCCCCTCTGCAGAATTTACACCTGTAAATTAGGCAACTGGCAGATTCTCTAAGAATGGAATATCCTGATATCCATGCAAATATGCAGTGTCAGTCTAACAGATTTTAACTCTGCTTCCAGTCTTCTGGTAAGCATTTTAAACTGAACTGGGACTTGAAATAACCATGTGTCAAATAACCTTGTCTTGTGTTCGAAGTGCAGAAACACACAAAGGGAAAACAGTATGTTACCTTTTTTAATGTGTTTGCTTAATGGAAGAATGTTTCACCTTTTACAAAGTCTAGGCAAAATTAGCAATAATAAAGGTATTAATGCTAGTTGTTTAATGACTTCCTATTTCAGATCCTAGTAAAATTGTGCAGTTTTGTGTCCCCGGCGGAAGAACTGGCTCAGAAGGATGATCTCCAGCTTCTATTCAGTGCAATAACCTCATGGTGCCCTCCCTATAACCTGCCTTGGAGGAAGAGTGCAGGAGAAGTACTAATGACCATATCTCGTCATGGCCTTAGTGTCAATGTAGTGAAATACATTCATGGTATGTGTCTTTCTGCAGTGTTATTTACTGGGCTTTTTTCCTGCTCTTTCATAGTTTTCTTATTTGGGACATAGGTGTGAAAATAATATGGAAACTTCTAGGCTTTTAGTTTGGACATGTGCATATTTACCTACAGGTAACATTTCTAAGCCCTTGTGTAGTGAGAGAGGTGATTTTAGCTGAGCCTGTCTCATTCACATTTCAATTTAACCTGGGAGGATAGTTTCCTCACATGCTTTGGTGTAGAGTTCATAGCAAAAGGAAAGGCTTTCAGTAACTTCAGTAACTACCTGTATTGAAAAATATCTGCTGTGAAGATGCATTAATTCTTAACAGCCAGGTGTCTACCTCCCCTGTGGTCCAGCCCAGCTTCCCCAACCTAAGGATGTTGTTCTTAGGGCCTGGCCCGTGGAGGCTCTTTGCTTGGCTGAGAACCATACCTGTGCTGGATGGGTTTGCAGCCCCCCTGTGTTTTCCCTGTTCTCTCACTGACTGGATTGCTGGCACTTCAGCTGGCCTTCATTTCTTCTGCCAAGCCCTTGTCTTCCCCACCTTGCTTTACAGATTAAAGGTTTTGTGCATCCTGAAGGCCAAAGTAAAGTTATGTCAAGGGCTTAATCCAGCCTGCAAGTCACCAAATGAGTGAAGCATCCAGAATCATTCCTTTTTGTCGCCTGTCCATTTTTTAAGACAAATAGATCCTGTCTGTTGCTGGCGTGGAAACTGCAGTGTACAGAGACATTTCTGTAGCTGGTTACAGGTTTGGGAAGCTAATAAAAGTAGTAGTTCACTCATCAGCTGTCTCTGCAAGGAGCTTGTAAAGAGGCAGCTGCCAAGCTGGTTCATAACTTGCAGATGAAAACCAGTGCTGGAGACGATATTAGCTGCCTAGAAGCAGCTTTGCATACGAATTATTCTTTTTGCATCAATTGAAAACTGTATGGGTGTTTAGGGAAATATAGGACTTGAGGACTTGATAAAATGTATTTCTACTGCTGTATTTAAGGCTTTCGGACTGTAGGACCACATAGGAAGCATTTGTAGTTTTTAAACTGGACTGACTATTGGTGTGAACTAACATCCTTGTACTTTTTAGTGGTGTACACCTACTGGAAAAAAATGAAACCCACAATTCTGGGTTGCTCACACCCTGAGAAGCAAATAGTTACAAGGCTCTGCAGAACCATTTTGATGGTTTATTAAATGCATCACCCTGCTCCTGCATACTTCACAGAAAATTTCAGTCTGTGTTTTCTCTTGTGCTAGCAGTGTGTTTCCAATTCCAGTCAAAAAGATGTGAATGTACAGTATCACTTGAAAGCACAGCATAGTCACCAGTTGAGTGTTTTCAGATAGTACTTACAAGGTGGTGGGCTTCTGGTGGGCTTTGGATGAGTGTATATGTGTGAAAATGTTATAAAGTGCAACAAAGAAAATAACTGGAGTTTTCTGTCATTTGGCATATGACAGATGCTACCATTATTGCTTCTCTATGGCCTTGATCCACAGAGGAGTGAAACTGGCTTGTGAAAAGATACTCTAGGCTCTTTAAAAAGTGAAATGAAGTCTTAAAAAGAAAACCAGTTGGCATTCCCTCTTGCTTTTTGATTAAAAAACTGAACCTGACTTAAGGGACAACAGCATCTATAACAAGATTCATCTTATATTCAGGAAAAATTTAACCTATTTCATCATATGCAAAGGAGCATCCTTTCACAATCTCATGCTTTGATTTAATCTCTGGGAAATTTTGTTATCAGTCTAGCTAGAAAGATTTGTGTTCATGTTGTGCATGCTGCGAAGTTAAAATAGCAAATAATTGCTATTTGAGCATCTTTAAAACAGAGTGCAACTTAAAATATCAGTATAGATTTGAGGAAACCTTGTTACTGACCTAATGAACTGATGGAATGTGAGAATTATGCAGGGCAAGACAAGCTGTCCCTCTTTGATACCAGCCAATGAAATGCTAACCAGAATAGGAATAAGATGACATGGAATAAAGGTTTATATGCAGGGTTTTAATAACACTTCAAGTCACTGCTTTGTATAACTTCATGCTTTAAAAGAAAAAACTATGGTTTAGAATTACTTACAGTTGCCTTATCTTTCTTTTTATTCTGTTGAGTTATCTGATCAGACTTTTTAGGTAAAAATCAGTATTTATCTACACAGTTTCCTCCTTTTGAAAGTCAAGGTTAGAAAAGGGAGGAACAGGTTGGCAAAAAGATTTTAGGGCTCTGATCCAAAGCCACTTGAGAATCCTTCTCATTCTCCGGTGGTATTAAATGTTCTGTGACAAGAGATACTTGAATAAGTTACCATACTGCTGTGTTTCATGTGTTAGTTATGCTTCTTGCTGTTATTAATGTCAGTAAAATCCTAAACTTTTTCACTGCAATTCTTTTCAGAAAAGGAATGTTTGTCCACGTGTGTCCAGAACATGCAGCAGTCTGATGACCTTTCTCCCCTAGAAATAGTTGAGATGTTTGCTGGACTTTCTTGTTTTCTCAAAGACTCCAGTGATGTATCCCAAACATTGTTGGATGATTTTAGGATATGGCAAGGATACAACTTCCTCTGTGACCTCCTCCTCAGGTAGGCAAAAGTGCTTGAAGAAATGCAGACAGATCACTGAGCTTTTTCCGAAAAAGTTTTCTTGATAAGAGTAGATGAATAGGTTTGAACAAGTAAGCAATTATAGATCATTATGGAATGAAGACATTAGGAGGAAAACATTGAATTCTGTGCTTCTCTCCATTTATGAAACTACATTGTTTAACTTTTTGTTCTTTAGGTGTTTCTTGCTGTGTAAAGAAAGCAGTTGCTTAAAAACTGGTGCTAAATATTTAGAGAGAATCCAGAACATAAAATTTTGGCTGCAACTTAGTGATTTTTTGAGTTTGGTTGGAGTTTATTTTGTTTTGTCTAAGGAGATGGTTTAGTGGTGGGCTAGGCATTGTTGGCTTAACAGCTGGACTCAATGATTTTAAAGGTCTTTTCCAACCTAAATAACTCTATAATTATATTATTGTCTTGTTTTATCATGCTATCATAATGAAAAATCACAAATATAAATGTGGTGCATACTATGAGGGATTTTTTTTTAATTGAAAGTACTTCTATGCTGCTAATGCATTAAAAAATATGATAATGAAAATGTCTGCCCAAAAAAAAACTTGGGTGTATGATCTATCAATGATTTTATTTAGAAACTTCTTTAAATTTCTGACTGCGAAAGAAAAGCGTGTCTGTTGAATTTTTTGTGTAAAATCTATGGGCAGTCTCTTGCTTTGTTTGGATATGATGTTCTGAAGAAGGATGCTTAATTGTTGAAATATACATAATTTTTACAAATCCATGACACATACTGGGAAACTATAAGTGTACACCTTACAAAGTATATTTGCATTAAAGATGCTTAAAATGCTATTACTGAGAAATGTTAATGTTGTTATCTCCCTATTTTTGGTGTTAGTATGCTGAGTTTTAGCACCCAAATATTTGTACTGAATTTTCCACTGCATTGTATACTTCTGTGAGGGGTTTTTTTGTTTGTTTGAAATTGATACCAGATTATAGACGTGGCATTTGAAATTCTTAATCACACTTAAAATTACATATAAGTTGCCTTTAGTGTCACAAAAGCTAAAGCACCTGTTAAGGAATTGTTACTTTCCTTATTCTGTAAGTGGGGTTCTGGAGTATGTTGTATTACTAATGCATTAAATCAAAGCAGTGTAGTTCAAATGCAGTTGTCTTCCAGAAAACTGTTAGCCAGAGTTCAGAGGAAATACGAGGGGAACATGCTGTCATGTTTCACGTTGAGGTACAAAAGTGATCCCCTGTAGATCAAGTGTTTTAAACAAATTCTCTCCTGAGTTTGCTCATCCTTAAATCAAAGAACAGGGGATCACTGCCAAATGCACAGAGATACTAGGGATTTGCATGTCTCATTGAAAAAGGAGGACACCTGGGATCATCAGGTGACATTAGTAAGTTAATGGTGTAGGAATGTGTTATCCTCACTTCTGAGGTGGTTTTGTAGAAGAAAACATTTTCTTTCAAAAATGTGGTCTTGAATAAGCCCATGTATTGGTCAGTGATGGACCACAGTAATGTATTCTCCCTGGACATGTTTTGGCTCAAACCTACCCACAGAGACTTGTTCAGCTCTGGGGCACTTTTGTGAAGATGACTGTCATGTGAGGGTATGAAATCTGGACAGTGAGCCTCAAGCTGCAAAGAGGAAAGGCTTTGGAGCTGGAAAAGGAGAAAGGTGTGTCAAGAAGGTGACTTAGTAAGAAACTGCAGATCTATGAGGGCCAGAGGAGCACTTTGATAATTTCACCTGGATGATGTGAAAGGGCAGGGCATACAGAAGATGAGTAGTGTGGTAGTAGATGAGCTCAGTGCTTCAGTAGTGACTGTTTGCAGGGTATTCTTGTTTGGAGGAGGTTCCTTCCTCAGCCACAGACTGAGAAGAAGGTAGAGGATGCAGAATGAGCTGCTTGTAAAGGGCTGCCACAATCACTTTTCAGGAACGAGCAAAACAGAGCTTGCACTGCTTGAGCAAATGGAAGAACGTGATCCCCAGTTTACTCCTGAGATCTACAGAGTTAGTAAATAATTAAACATGGTTTAATTTGTGGTGAATAAGAAGGAAAATGAGGATGGTTTTATGATTCAGAGTCAGTTTTTAGAGTTTGGTGTGTTCCTGTCAGTAAACAATTGTTGGAACGGGATGTTAACATTTCTTGTGTTCAAAGGTAAGGGTTTGTGGTTCTGATGAGGGTGCTTCATCCCATGCTTCGAAGTGCTAGACTTCTACCAAGATGCCATTTCATTAGCACAAAATATTCACTCTCAAAGTGGCAGATGTAATGTAGCAAGTTAATTACGGATCTGTTTAATTACAGACTATCCATGTACTTTCCTGTACAGTATCTTCATCTCTGTGAGAGGATTTTCAATGTAGTTTTCATGTCTCTTGGTTTTTAGCAGATGTTGATTTCAGGGAGAGATTTATGAGGTAAATTCCTATGGCAAATAACTGTTTGCTTTTATAAGTCCAATATTTGACTGACTTAATGGTGTGGCATACAACCATGGAAAACACTGCAGGAATAAGGCAGTAAAGCTGGTCTCTACATTGATACAGTAGAACAGATCTTACTAATGTGATTTGAGTTCAAATAAACTAGTGCTGCTAATTCGATCCTATTGTATTTTCTTTAGATTAGAGCAGGCAAAAGAAGCTGAATCTAAGGATGCTTTGAAGGATTTAGTTAATTTGATAACTTCTTTAACAACATATGGTGTCAATGAATTAAAGCCAGCTGGTGTTACCATTGGAGTACCTTTCCTGCTACCTGGATTTGCAGTCCCACAGCCTGCAGGCAAAGGTGAGTCTGCTTTCTTTCTCTCTCTGTTTGCTTTTTTGTGGTTTTAAATGCAAATGACAATATACAGAGCAGCTGTGTATTGCACAAACCCTTCGCAACCAAGTCTAGGTTCTTTACCTAAGATTGTGTATCAAATACTCAGTTATTTTGGTCTCAAAGATTTTATTTTGGGGTTGGTACCCAAGGAAGAAAGCTTAGGGCTTTTGTCTTTGAGGACAGGTCCAGCCTCTTCACTACAAAGCCAACAGATTTCTACATGGAGATTTGAAGAGATTATCTTATTGGAAAGATGGAGTGATTTGATTTATGGTGTTTTAAGCTGCTCCCACTAAACTGATATGAAAGGCTGATGTGCTGGCGTGATTTTTATTTTTTTTTTTTAATCCTTCCCCCACCCCAGTTTGCTTTCTGTTAGCTTTTGTCAGCTCAGGCAAATGTAACTTGTGAGCTGAAATCTGTTATTTCATCACCAGTGTGATCAGAGAGTGATAAAATCTGTGGTGTGCTTGAAACCACAGTCAGTTACAATTTGGAGATAGGGTTGTATAAAATTAAACTTATGTTTCATGTCCTGTGCATAATCCTATCCTGGATTGCATTTATAGATTTATAGACTAATGAATATGCATTCTAGGTTCCTTGGGCAGTGACTTCCTTTCTCTGATATGGAGAGAGTTCATTGTTCTTAGGAATTGTTTTTCTTTTGCACTAAATAGAGAAAGAAGTTGAACACCCACAGTTTAATTTCTCCATGTTTTGATAATAATATTAGTTTTTGTTTAGGCTAATCACCTCTTCTGTTACAATATTATGAGTGAACCATGGCCTGTTGCAATCTGCAAAAGAGGTTTTTAACGTTGTGGTATTTGTCTGTTTCTTTTACCTGCTTTTCATCACTTCTTTTTATGAAGACTGTAGTCATTCATTTTCTCAATTACTTCTACTGAAATCCTTTCAGTTCTTGAACACTGAAGGGCCGGTTAGAATTTGATTTCTTCAGGGGTTCTCCTAACAATGAAAAATAATTTTTTAATCTGCTTGTTTGCCTGGAACAACTAAGCTTAGTTGATACTAAGCTAGAATATAAATAGTTGTATCTGACACTACTATGTTCCTGTCTCATTTAATAAGCTCTAAATCCCCTCGTTTGAACACTTTTTTTTGTAGTAAAGAGAGCATGTAAAGAAGTTCTTTTAGAAACAACTGAGTGTGACTTATAATGTAACTAATATTCTTCCAAATGTGAAATTGTTCCATGTTCATTTGCATGGGAGTTTTCTCTTGCCTTCTGGAGGAATACTGACATGGAAGGTGGGGAGGCTGGGCATGAAGATAAATGAATTTGCTAGTCGATTGGACAACTTAGTTTGCAAAAATGAACAGAGTAGTGTTCCATAGACAATATGTAATAAATTAGAATTTTTTGTTTATGAAAGGGTTTTCAAATCAGGTTAACACTTTGCATATAAGTTTATTTGAAAAAATAAAATAAGATTTTATTGTTAAAACATCCTAAATGCTTTGTTTAGAGTGTCTTTAAAGTTCTCACTCCTGATTGTTTATTTTGTTAAAACTACTTTTTACCATCAGTTGTTTTCTGTATCATGGGATCTGTTCATTGTGGCTTGTACTATTCCTACAGAAGTTTAAGAAGTTGTCTTTTAGACATCTTTTGAGTAGAATAAGATTAATATCTGCCCATAGAAAATTTTGGGGAGCACTCATAAATGATGCATTCATTGGCTGAATGAATGAGATTTTAATCAACTTGAAGGTACTTACAAGAGGAAATGTGACTGAGCTTTAAAGATGTGAGATGTTTGTCTGCTGATATTAGAGCTACCTTATGCTTTACAACTCTTTCCCTGTGTTTTAATTCCTTAATTGTTTATAGCACTGGACCCTGCCAAAGCTTTTTTATTCCCAGCTGCCAGGGTTGCATTCTGCGTTATGGAATACAGAACATGTCACTGTTGCTATAATGAATTATCCTACGGCCTGGGTACATGATGGGCGGGCTTTGTTTTGTCTCTAGGACAGTATCTCATGTGCATTTTAACACTAAATCAGTGTACTTACCTATTTTAAAGAAATTATCTTTGATCAGCATCTTTAACTACTTACATGAACTCTTACTATCAAAGATGAAGATGCCATCTTAAAGAATAGTAGGTTGTGGAATTTGCAGTCCAAGTAGTTGTGCAAAGATTTTTTTTGTCAGTTTTAATGATGTTTTTATTAAATGTGACATCATACACTGTTATTTTATTCCCACTTATTAAAATGCATGGATCTTTATTAATAAGTATATTCATTGTTTATGTTGATTAAGAAATTTCTCTTTCCATTTTTCTCCCATCCCACTTTGTTTCCTGATTTAGGTCATAGTGTGAGGAATATTCAAGCATTTTCTGTCCTCCAGAATGCATTTTTGAGAGCAAAAACCACCTATCTAGCACAAATCATCCTTGATGCCATCACGAATATTTATATGGCGGACAATGCCAACTACTTCATTTTGGAATCGCAGCACACATTGTCTCAGTTTGCAGAGAAAATCCCTAGACTTCCAGAAGTGCAGACCAAATACTTTGAGATGCTGGAATTGGTTGTCTTCAGCTTGAATTACATACCCTGTAAAGAACTGATCAGCGTGAGCATCCTTTTAAAATCCAGCACTTCTTTTCAGTGTAGCGTCATTGCCATGAAGACACTCCTGAAGTTCACCCGTCACGACTACATCTTTAAGGATGTCTTCAGGGAAGTGGGGCTTCTGGAGGTGATGGTAAATCTTCTTCATAAATATGCAGCCCTTTTGAAAGATCCCACTCAGGCACTGAATGATCAAGGTAGTGTGTTCATATCCATTTTTCTAATACTTGTCTTTTTTGGCTGGAAATAGGGGAGTCTAGCATTTAGGAGAAACGAGAGAGTCTGAACATGTACCTCAGGGGCTGAATTCTGCTGAGGACTGCTGTGCCATCATAAAAGCTCTTTGGAATTGCTTCACTCAGTTTCTTGAGAGAAGCTCGAGGCTAACTTTAATGAATGATGCTGTATGAATGCTAAGTAGTAGGAGCTCATATTTTCCTTTTTAAATGTTTATTTTTGATGTACTGGTTCAATATTTGTTACTTGTCGTGAGAGAAATAAAGGAGCAATACATAGCATCAATATTCTTCCTAACAAAAGGTACTTTGTACCTTCATGTTTAGCACCAGCTTTGAAAAAATACTATGCAGTGCGTATCTGAGCTCTTAATAGGAGAATTTTTTATAAGCTGGGTCTACGTTTTTCTAAGCATTTAAAAAAATAAATTAACATCAGTTATTTGCAGACTTGAGCATCCTAGATAAGCTGCACAGCTGCTAGGCCTGCAAAGCAGGTTCTCCCATGTGCCATAGGAGCATATATGCACACACAGAGAGTTTTTTTGACATTTTTTATTCAAACTGCATTCACTGTGCATCAGTGATGCTTTTTAACCATAACTGCTGGATGTTTCACCTGGTTTTAATTGTATGAAGCTTCATTAGTGAGTAGATAGCTGTAGGTTAGAGTTAGAAAGCTTTGATGCCAGCAGCTCCATTGAAAAACACATCAGTTCCATGTTCCTGTAAATAAACAGACAAAGCTATCATCTAATTAGGATGCTACCTGGGTGCACGTCCTTGTGTTGGGGTTGACTTTTTATCAGAGTAAGAGTAATTTAAAATAACCGAAATGCCACTGTTTTTTTCTGGAGTTACTCTGTGTGTACTGTGCCACTTGCAGTGTTGGTCTGTTTCGCCTGTTGAGTCATCAGCACATTTGCTGTAATTATAACAGTGTAGTTTTGTGGGGTTTGTGTGGACTTCCTGTTTTCAAGTACTGAAAACTGAACAAGAACAGATGCAGTTAATCTTCAGCTATGGTATAGTTTTGTGGCTTCAAGAAATGATAGCTGCAGTGTCAGGCACTGTGGAGCTCATGGTGCTCAAGAACTTCTGTTTAAATTCATGTCTTTATAAAATTAACTTTTCAAATGAGTCATAGTTAAGCTTTACCAGGAATGACTGTGTAGACTAAACCTCAACTTGCTTTGTAAAATGGTGGGGCTGTATGCTCTCTGGGGAGGCAAAGAAAATAGAAGTGTTGGTGGGAGGTATCAAGAAGCAACTATGAAAAGAGTGACATTTTCTATGACTTGGCTTCTGAAATTTTATTGTAGTGGATTCAAGAAACAGTTCATTTGAGGACCAAAAGCAGCTGGCTTTACTGGTTATGGAAACCCTGACAGTACTACTACAAGGATCAAACACTAATGCAGGTGAGTAGATCGTTCTCAAAATAAGTATGAAAAAGTAACTCAGAAAGTCTTGTCTTAACTTTCTATATTCAGGCCAGTATTCAAATACACTGAAATACACTTTCTCTCTTGCCAAGTTTTCCCAGCAAAGAGAATAGACAGCGTAACCTAGAGTACATAAAATAAAGGAGAACAAGGTAGTGTTTGACTTGATTTTCTTTGCTATTGTTTACTTCAGGACAACCACCAAGACCCCATCACTCTTCAACAGTTCTATAATAATTCATAGTAGTGCTTGTAATGCTGTTTGGATATTTAAAAATTTAAACACATAATTAGAAATGTACTTCAGTGTTCACAGTGTCATGTCTACTTAATGTAATGCCTGTGTTTCTATTTAAAGATGCTTTTCATTTTTAGAGAGTTAATCCCAGTCAGTATGTACAAATGTCCTTTGTTACAATTGTGCTTTTCTAAATCAGGCAGTTTTATTTTATGCTTCATTAACCAAAACTTAGTGATTTTGAAACCATGGTGGTGTCCACCTGCTGTGTGACAAATACTTGGCTGCTGTTAGGTGAGGTTCCTGAACTCACCTAGGAAGCATCAGTCAGCCATCAGGACCTCCTTGCTGCTTCTCAGGACTGAGTTAATCTCTGAATGTGCACTGGAGAAACAGCAGCGGGGAGTGTAAAAGACATCAGCACTTTGGGATGATGCCACAGATGTTGGTTCTGAGGAATGTTGGAGAGTTCAAGGGTCTCATTTCATCAGTAGCTCTCCCAGTTCAGGAGTAGGACAGAGCATACAGGAGGAGCTGAGAAACCATTCATCAGAGAAGAGGTGACTGCTGTCTGTGGTGGGATGTGAGCTCAGTGGCACTGTATCCAGAGGTCAGCAAAGGTTACAGGTCATCACAGAGGCATAAGTAGGCATGATGCAGCCTTGCAGTGATTCATACCGCACTTGGTGCTTGGTTTCTGATCTTAAACCAGTGGCTTTGATAAGCTTTCCTGCATATTGCATAATTGCTAACTAAATTTCGACAGGAAATTTGGGTGTCTGGACCTACATAGTTTCATTAGACAGTTGAGAACCTGCACTGAGATTGGGACAAATATAAAATGTTGCCCCAGTCTCTATGAAACCTGACCACCAAGGAGATGGGCTTTGCCTCTGAAGGGGTGCAACAATCTCACCTGTCTCAGAGTCTGAGGCCTCTCCTTTTGCACTGAATCCATCTCTTATCCAAAGGACATCAGAGAAAGCAGGAGGCAGGAAATGGATAGTGGGATTAATGTTTGTATTTATGTTAGAGTGAATCAACTTGTTCATCCTGAACTTGGTCATTTAAACTGCTCTTTGAGTTTATAGTCACATGGAAAATGAGCCCTTTTGATGCAGTAATGCAGCATTGATCCATTTCCCCACTCGGTTTTCATCTTCAGTAATTAACATAGGGAAATGCACCTAGATTACTGACACTGTACTAAACACACATTATATATGCCATATATATTCTACTTTGGGTTTTGTAATGTTTTCAGAATGAATTTTCATGTAATTTTCAGTTATTACAGTAGCCAGTAAGCTTGAAAACCATAGTTTGACTTAAGCTTAATCTGTACAGAGTTTGGTCTTGCCACAAAAATCTTTTACAGTATCTTACAAATCATGTGGATAGACTGAACCACTTCTCAGCCACTGCTCCTGTCCAGAAACAGCCCAGTTATATTTACAGTTCATATTGCATTTAGGTTATTGCTAACTGTGAGATAAGCAGTACCCTAAACCAAAGCAGTATATGGTCTTCACAAAACATGGAGGGTTTGGTACATTTTTTATTTCATTCTGAGACCCTTTGACCTCTAGCATGAAAAGAGCAACTGCTGTTGGAGTAACAGAATTATTGAGGAAATTCTTAGAACTGACCTCCATCCTTGTATTCAATTCCTTTATTGAAAAATTCTGTCAGAAGACACTGAAGTTCTATTTTTATTTGTGTTAGACGAGGAAAAATAGTAGTAAGTCATTACATGTCCACAGAGTTAAAACTCTGCCTGTCAATGTGTAGAAATGAAAATAAACACCTTAGGTGTTTTTTTGCTGCCATTATTTGCCACTGGTTATATTTTGCTTACTCTTAAGGCACTTATGCTGCTGCCCTCTTTCCGAGCAGGCATTTTCAGGGAGTTTGGCGGTGCCAGGTGTGTGCACAACATCGTGAAGTACCCGCAGTGCCGCCAGCACGCCCTGATGATCATCCAGCAGCTGGTGCTGTCACCCAGTGGGGAGGACGACATGGGCACCCTGCTGGGGCTGATGCACTCGGCCCCTCCCACGGAGCTGCAGCTGAAAACCGACATCCTAAGGGTAGGTGAAGGGCTCCTCCTCAGCACTCTTGCTCCTGAGGTGTGGTTCCAAGAGAGAAAACACTGAGAGGGGCATTGGATTGAATGGTGTTTAGCTGCTGTATGTAGATTGTCTCTGGAGTTGAAATACATATATTTGATCCATGATTTTTTAGTTTCTACCATCTATCATGGTAGGTTCCAGAATTGGAGATGTAGGCTAGTGAATATGTATTTAGCATCATCACTTTTAACCAGTCTCTGTGGATAGAAAATGAGGTTCTGCTCTGAGGTTCAGTTATGATAATTTTTCCTGGTAGGGTCTTATTCAGTTAAAAATAATGGGAATATGCGTGGGAAAAAAAAGCAAGCAAGTTACACACATTTATTTTCAGTGCTGACTTGCATTTTCCTGTGGCATCTTATTTTACCATTTTGTATCTATGAATGCTGAAATAATTAATATAAATGCAAATTATAATGATCATAATAGAAGATAAAGCCGAAGAACTTGCTTGCTTAAGCAAAATAGTGGAATAGTAAGAAAGTAAGGCTGGGAGTGGAGGAAGAAGCAAGAAAACTCCTGTCTGTTTCCTGTTGTATTCGGTGTTTTGGTTGCTAATCTTAGACCCACCATTTCTTCTCAGAGTAGCTAATGTTATTTTTGTAAATTGACAAAATACTGATTTGTTTTAGGGTAGAAAAGCTGAGGCAAATAGTAGAAAGCAAACGAGTCTTACTGGAGAGCACTCAGAGACATCTAGGTTCATCTCTGTTCAAAGGAGCTGTAGTATTTCTCTGACAGATGAACAGCTTCATACTATTTCAAAAGACAGAAAGGAAAGCTAGTAATAAAATTATTTTTATATTGTGTCTTGTCTATCAAGGTCTTCAGTAATTTTTGAGCATGTGTCATTCATGGTTCTTTAGGAGAGAAAAAGATATTGCAGTTCCCCAAGGGGTTTAACACAGAAAATCAGGATTTCTGGCTTTCCTGTGACCTGTTGTACTTGTCTTCCATTGATGCTGTTCTCAGAAGTTTTGGTTATGGAACTGACAGCCCAGAACAGTGTGGTGATGTGTCTCTTAGTGTTTGTTCAGGCTTGCCAGGAAAGGAGATACTGCTTTCAGAGGAATGACAGTCTTGCTATTTCACTGCCCGTCTTCTGACTGCTTAAAAAAGCAACCTGATTCTGAAAAAGTAAACTTTTGGTCATGGAAAATCCCCCAGCCTATTTTTCTGTATCAGTAATATTTTTCTGTTGTTTATGATGCTTTCTGTAGGAAGACTTTTTCTTCTGTATTCTATATTCACACGTGGGTCAAACTTCCCATGTTCTTTTTGTTTGGTTTTTGCTGTGTGGAGGGGCTTCTCCACCCCCTGATTTCACAGATAAACGAGTATTGTTTTCTAGTAGCTAGGTTTATGTAGTTTCTGCTGTTTATACCATGGCTTTGCATTTATTTGTTCAGCAAGTGAAGTTTTATCCAGTACTGTTTCTCTCTCAGGCTTATTTTTGAACAGAAACTCTTAAAATGAAGTCTCACTCAGTCTCAATTCAGAGATTTATAGAGGAAAGCTAAAAATAAGTGGGTTTATTCGGCTAATTTTTACTGCCTGAATTTGTTAACTGAGTTGTTTATATTTGAGTGCTGTTGTGGTTTCATAGCTGCCAGGTGCTTGTGCACTGCTGATTTCTATGAGACTGTTAGAATGCTCCAAGGTTTAGATTTCTCATTGCTATGAGAAGTTATTTCCCTGCTCTTGTTTGAAATTGTTTGTGAAGTTTGATGGCAGAGAAGATTCATTTCTAATAGAAATATTCTCCACCTTGTCCCTAAGAGAATTACCTGGCAATTTTGGGTTCTGTTCTGGGCTTGGTCTGGTCTTTTCTGTTGGAAGCTAATTTCTTATTTCTAAATCAGGGGCAGTGTTCTGCTTTTCCCCTTACTCTTTATTTTGTAAACTTTTGAGTGTGAGAATTTTTGTAGTACAAAGTTGATCTTCGGAGACTTCAGACATTACCAAATTCTGACAAATGGCACAAAGATTTTGCTAGCACAACAGTGTTTTGTGAACAAAAATGTTCCTACCTTTTTCCAAGCTGTTTGTAGTGCTGCTATTTGTTATTGTTTCCCTGTTTTGATGGTTTGTTTTGTCCACAGGCCCTACTCTTGGTGCTGAGAGAGAGTCACCGCACAAGAACTGTTTTTAGGAAAGTTGGTGGATTTGTGTACGTCACATCTTTACTCGTTGCCATGGAAAGATCTTTGTGCTCACCACCTAAGAATGGCTGGGAAAAAGTAAACCAGAACCAAGTGTTTGAACTGCTTCACACTGTGTTCTGCACATTGACTGCAGCAATGCGCTACGAGCCAGCCAACTCTCACTTCTTCAAGACAGAGATCCAGTATGAAAAACTGGCAGATGCTGTTCGATTACTTGGCTGCTTCTCAGACTTGAGGAAAATAAGTCCCTTGAATGTCTTCCCTTCAAATACTCAACTGTTTCAAAGACTTTTGGATGATGACCTAATATCCCTGGATTCTGTGTCACCTACTCTAAGACACTGCAGCAAACTTTTTATTTACCTCTACAAGGTAGCAACAGATTCTTTTGACAGGTATGAACTTTGCTTTATTTTTTCTTCCTCTTCTTTCATCTTCTCTGCCTGCCCCACACCAGTGTTCCCCAAAATAGTTCTCTTCAGATATCTTCATTGCAAGCTTTTGTATTTCTATTTTCAACTACTTCTTTCTTCCTTCACTACACCGAGAGGAATATAAGGTGTCAACATCTGACCAAATAATGACTTAGCTTGCTGTTGTTCTCCAGTGTGTACAGCATTCTTTCTGATGTTAGATGTTTTTATCGTGGCAGCAGTTAAGATAGAGATACCAGTTCATGGTTATATTTGATGTGTTGAAGCAACCTGTTGGTTGATAGGCTGACAGGGTGCATTATCATCATTAGAACTACTAGATTTTTTTGCTTTTGTTAAGTGAAATGAAAATTTGGGTATTGAATGTCATATCTTAACTTTGTGTTTCATTTGATATGGAGCTTTAAAGTAAATGAATGAATAATACCATGATTAATTTAGAAACATAGGATCATTTAGGTTGGAAAATACTCTTAAGATCAGGTCTAACTGTAAATTTGGCACTACCAAGTCAACCACTAAACCATGTCTTTGAGTGCCATATCTACACATCTTTTGAAGACCCCAGGGATGATGACTCAACTCAACAATGCTCAATAACTCTTTCAGTGAAAAAATTTTTCCAAATATTAACTCTAAACTTCCCCTAGTTCAACTTGAGGCCATTTCCTCTTGTCTTTTTGCTAGCTATTTGGAAGAAGAGATGGACACTCTACTGCTATGACCATCTCTCAAGTGGTTTTAGAGACTGATAAGGCCTTCCCTGTGCCTCTTGTTTTACATGGATTTGTTTGTTCTTTAAAGTTCTAGGTAGTCTGTAAATTATTGGGTTTTAAATTTGACTGGGAGACACTCCCAGAGTTAAACAACTAGACTTTAAATTATAATGAGACTCAAAATGAACAGAAATATGTCTTAAAGTTGGTTCAAAATGACAACAAAACTTTGTGAAGTATGTGTTGAAGATTGACTTGTCTTAAAGTAGTTTTCGCTCACAATTTAAGGTACAGAACATGATTCACAGACCTAAGCTTTGTATCTGGGACCTTGAAGCTATTTTACTCCCCAGCCTTTGAATGCATGCAACCCTGTTCTAATAAGATTGGTCATCTTGCTCCCAAAGCAGCAAATCTTAATGCTTTGCTCTTTAAAGAAAATTTTAAAAAAACAAAAACAAACTAACAAAAAAACCACCCCAACACACAGACACACACACACTCTCACAAACACTCAACAAAAAGCCAGCTTCAGAAATAATTTCATTTGATCTCATTTTAAAGCATTGTTAAAGCATTCAGGTAGCACAAGGACAATTTGTATTAAGAATGTGTTACTTGTACTGTAGAAGTTGACACTGGCTAACAGTAGAGAATGAGGAAACAATGGGGTAAGTAAATCCCATGGGGATGTTGCTTAAGATACCTCACTAAGTTCCCTTTTTTTCTTTTTTTAGCTGTTGTTTTCAGTGATTTTTCCTTCTTCAATTTTTCTGTTCATCATTCTTTGTTGAATTTACATTGACTTTATTTCTTACCCCTGTTGGTTATACTTAATTTACTGAAGCTTTACTTTCTCCTCTGAATTTCTGCTGTTGAACGTTGAAGGACATTCTCCTTTGCTGGTATCAGTAAATCTCAGCAGAGCAATGAACAAGCAGTGCAGAGTCACACCACAAGACCTGTGCACACTCTGCATATCTGTGTTCACCTGAGGCTGTCGTTCAGTTTGTCCTTTGTCATCCATGTTGTTTCTGAAGGATGGATCCGAGTAACAATTTTATTACTGCTTTTGTAAAACTAACAAGCTTATGGCCTCTGGTTTCTTCTCTAACCTCTCTGTCCTACCCCTGTCTGTTTTGTCTGTAGTCGTGCAGAACAGATCCCTCCTTGCCTGACAAATGAGACTTCTCTCCCCTCTCCTTGGGGTACGCCAGCTTTGTCCAGGAAAAGGTACCGACCCTTCAAAGAGAAGCTGATCTTGTTTCCAATTTTTCTCTCTCGCTGTTGTGTTTCTTAGTCTGGGGTGGGGAGGGATGTTTCTTTTAAGTTGCTATTCTGCGGAGTGCACATTTTCACTGTGTATTTACAGGATAAAAAACTGGAAAGGCATGTTTCATAGTGAATCCCAGGCAGTGATGAGATTAGAGATGTCTCCAGATTCCCGTAGCACTTTAAGTTAGGCTTGTGTTTCAAAACCAAATAAAGCCTAGTATAAGAAATTATCTAAGGGACGTATAACATGATGCTCTCAAGGAGCAGTTCAAGGACATTCAGACTATGCTTGTAGATCAGTGAATACAGCAGGATTTCTTTTTTCCTGACTAATTTTTTAAGAAAGCATACTTTTAGTGGAAGGTGAACGGCTTGCAAAGGTGCTCATTTGTTGGTAAGTGCAGAGAATAAAAAGTAAAGAATGAACCTGTCAGCACTTGACTACCAAATGATGTAGAGACATGCTAAATTAAAAGGTTTGGAAAGAAAGCACAAATGCCTCAATTCAGAAATCCAAGCACCCACTTTCACTCCCAAGCTACAGTCTTTTCTTATGCATCTTAATATGTCTGGTAGATTTTTTTTTTTTTTTTTAATAAAGGTTACTGTCTGAACAATGTTACTTACAGGCTTGTGCAAATGCCAAAAAAAATTTTCATGGAGTCCCCAGGAAAGAGAGCAGCCCTTCACTATCTACAGATGCAGGTTAGACAGAGATTTGCTTTTGAAAGCAAAAAGGTATTGAAAGACACAGGGTTTCCTGAGATGCAGGTGCCATGTGTAGAAAATACAATCATTCTTGAGTGGTATACTGCTTAAGATATGCCATCAACCTTCTTGGTTGGAATGTAAAATATTTTGCAAAGGAAAACAACCAAAGCTTTTGGAAACTGATTTGAAAGGAATGTTTATACTAAAGCAAGTTAGTAAAGAGAACCTTTTTTCTTTACTGAGAAATGTTACCCAAGTCATACCTGGATATTCTACAGGGAGTGACTTGGGCAAGGACACCTTCCCAGTAACCCAGAACCTCTTAGAAAAGAAAGGAAATGATGTTCTAACACTGAGGCATTTAAGAACAAATGTTATAGTTTACAGAGAAAAACCTTAGCTGCCAAAGTATTTTCCCTGTCATTTACACTGAAAAAACGTGTAAGAAAGCAGTGTTTCCTGTGGAGGCTCTTCACAATTTCAGCCCTGCATTAACCTCTTGTGTTGCAGATTGCCCATCCCTTCAGCTACATTTTGCTGTTCTCTCAGGTGCAGCTGGCAGGGCTGCTCAGGTTCACTGAATTACTCAAACATAGATATGCAAAGGCTTGCAGCAGAACACAAGCAGTGCCTGCCAAACAGGAGCTGATTCCAGCGTGTGATGAACAAAAGTGTCAGATGGGTAGCTGACAAAGCCTGAAAACTAAAATATAAATATAGCTCTATATGAATAGATATGTTGGGCTTCCCTCAGGTTCTTTTGTAGTACTGAGAATGCAAGCTTGAAAAGTTGCTTGAAAACCCAAGGTAAAGATTGAGTAGTTTAAAAAGTCATTATCCCTGTGGGGTGCTTTCAGCAATTCAGGTAAGCTCCAGTACAGCAATGTAGGTACTTGCTGGGGTTAAGTGCCTTTGAAATCGATTTTCACAAACAAAAAGGGCCTTTGGGATTTAACAAATTGTGTAAGACTCCAAGTAAAAGTGGACAGAAAGAATGATCATGTTTGCCTGGGTGACTTTCAGATCCTTTCTGAAAAGCATGTTTTAAGTAAAAAAATAGAACTAAGCTTTTCAAAAAGTCTGTTTGAACAGCTGTCTGCTTCTCACAGCATCATGTTTGTCATTCCTAGTGAATTCAGTGCCAGTAGCTGCGATCTTTCTGCTTTCAAAAATAAGCAGCTTGGGGTTTGTAGTCCAATATTATTTTTTTCTCCTCCTAAATGTCAGATACAGTCAGATTCTGTTGAAGCTGACTCTTCCCAGAGAGGTGTTTGCTCTTCTCTTATTGTTTTCTGTCTCCTTTGCTTTGCATCCCCAGGATATCCCTTGTTTTTGTGGCCTGGTTTTCTGCCTTTTGACTTGTGAGATGCCTGAGGGAGAGCTCTATGTTGTTTGGCTAAAAGAGCAAGCAGACACTGTGCACACAAATAATTCCTATAAATAAAAATAGCACAGTTCTGGTTTCTCACACAGTCTAGAATAGTTTTGGATGCACTGATATGCTAATATTCTCTCTCAGACATGTCTGTCACTTCTCAAAGCTGTATTTCCCTGATGAGTGCTGCCCTCCAAGTGTTATCCTTTATGGAAGCAGAGTAGTTGGGACTCCTGCAGCACATATGTTGGGATGGCAGTACAAAACTCTTACCTAGAATGCATTGTTCTTCCACACCTGTGTAATTTGAATCAAGAACTACAGCTTTTTCAGCTCTTTGATTGTTGTATATTTTGGCAGAAATAAGCATTCTCTTTCTTCTTTTTTTTAGGATATTTTGTTCCTGACAGGGTAAAGTAGAGAATAGAATGTAGCTTTGACTTTGCAATATTTTTAGCCATTGTTTTTAAAAAGTTTGGTGGTTATCACTCTCTGGGAACAATGTGCTGAGGGTATATCTACAGTAAATCTAATGTATTTCTTTTCAGCTCAAAATGCTGTTGTAATTTTCATCAAGAATTGTAGCTAATTATATAACTAAACTTATATTAATTAGTTAACTTTTCTTCAATTATATTTTTATGAAATGAGATGTACAGATGCACATCATCTTGTGTGCACTGCCTTTTTCCATTATTGGCTTCTTCTCTTCTTCCTTTAAGGAGTCTTATCAAGATTGTAGAAGCATGGCTAAATTAACTTATTGCAGGTTCCACCCTGACCCATAGAACTACAACATTTAATTAGTATTTTGGCAGGATTTTGTAAGATCTGTTTTCTTTTTTCTGTGTCTCTTTACAGACCAGGATTTTCTCCCCAGTTGTATTGATATGAGTACTCCATATATGGAAAAACTAAAAATAGAAGGTGTTTTAAAATGATGTGAAAAATTTTCAATAACATATGCTTTAAGGACATAATTTTTCCTTAGACTGCTACCAGGAAGCCTAGTCTGGACTGTATTGCCTTTTCAGTTGTATGGAATGTTGCAGGCCAGGTGGTTTGAGATCAGGATCATATTTGTGTTTGTGACTCACACTGAGCAATGTTTTTGTTATGCTCTCTGTGTACTACCATGTTATAACCTCACGATTTACCTAACAAGGTGCAGGTGATAGTGCAGATCAGTGTGCTTAAAAGTAAAATTTGTACTTAAAAGTGGACAGAATGTCTTAGGGAATGGAATTTTACTAGACTGAAGAGAATTCTTAACTTAAATGGATATTTCGGTTTTTAATTGCATCCTATAAAATTTGCATTGAGATGCTCAAGGTGACATTGGAAAGAAGCTGCAGTTTTCTCCTTCAGATGAAGAGCAATGCATTTAGGATGCAGGAGAAACAATTGCCTGTGTTTCAATCTCTGCAGTAAGACAGGGCAGAGGCTTGAGATAACATCTCTCTGTGATAGTATTGCCAGTTGTTACACTGTTCTTAATTCCATTTATTTTTAAAGAAACAATGAAGCCTTCATTACCTGCTAGATGTTTCTATCGGTCGTGGGGCTGACAGAAAAGTTTAGAAAATTAATGGCTTAAGGGTTTGTAAAAAACAGTAGAAAAATTCATTTAGGGAGATCTTTTTCTCCGTGGTTGGTTTCAGTAGAATTGCCGTATTATTTTCCGTTTCCTGTAAGCATTAGCTGAATGAGTAAAGCATGGGTAATCTAATTTTTCTTTAAAACTCTCTTTTGAACAGTACTCTTGGGTTATTCAGGTGCCAAGTTTTTGCTGATCTGCCATAAAGCTTTTCAGTAGGAACCTTTTTATTGGAACATTATTTATTGAACCTGTTTTCCAGCCAGCACAAGAAGTTTGTGCTGTGCTTCTGCTTGTCCTATCTTAGACTGAATAATCCGATCTCTCAGCCTTCCGCCACAGATGCGTTTCTTGCTGGGGGATTGGGCTTGATGTCTGTGTTTAGGGCAGAAGTGTGTTTGCAGCCTTCCATGCAGACCCATGTCCTGTTTTTCCCAGGAGAAAGAGATTGCCTTGTTGAAAGTGTCTAAGGGGTGAGGCACAGCAAATCTCAAAGTCTCAACTTGTGTTAGGGTTAGGGTTTGAGTAAATGTCACTGAGAACAGAAGAGAGGAAATGCCTCTTTCAACTGATTTGATAAGAAGAGACCCTTTTTTTTGCTGTATTCACTTGTAAAACAACAGACAATATGTGATCATCAAAAAAAAAATCTTACACAGAGTTTGTTCTATTTCTTCTTACAAATAAATGTGTATGGTAAATACTGTGGGAATATGGGTGGTTTGGGTTGGGGTCTTTCTGGGTTTGTGGGTATTTTGTTGTGGGGGTTTCTTGGGTGTTCAGTTTTTCTTTCTTTGTGGTGGACATGAGTCTTTCAGTCTCTCTTTTGCTTCTAAAGCACCATCTTGAAAGCACATATTCAGTAAGCTGCTCATGCTGTTTGTGTGTTGAAACCCTTGCTGAAAGAAGAGTGGCATCAAGCTGATATCTCCAAGAGTTTCAATGAGATACATGTCTGCATTTCTCAGGACAAGTGGTTACTTCTAAGTCTGTGTGTCAAAGCCTTTTTTCCCTGGATCAGACAAAATCATCCTAATGTATAACCAAATTGCTGTAGCAGTCGAGGAAAGACAGAGCAGACACATTGCTGGCACAAGTATACACAGAGACCACCTTTTTTCACCTAGGCTGATTAGAGATTGCTGAGAGTTTTGTGACAGCACACATTTCATAATCAGTTGTTAATAAAAGCAAATGGGGAGAAGCATATCCAAAGAACAGGAGCTGTGGTAGGTCGCTCACTGCAGTTGTGTGCTGCCACTGCAACTAGAATAAAAAGAGGAAGGCAATAAAAACAACCTCTTAAGTTCTTCAAACCGTGTAACACCTGGGGAAGACACTTCCAAGTTCAAGAATAGTTGAAAAACTGAAACCTCTCCAGGCTGTCTTTAGGGAAACATGCCCAACAGGCTTGAGAAGAGGAACTCTTGGTCTGTCTAATTGATGGAAGAGAAAGGAAAAGGGAATAACATCTATAGGCCAGTAAAGTTTTACAGCTGTTTGAAAAATGCAGGGCTCTTAATAGCTGGGTGTTGTAACCATGGGATGTTTTCTGTCCTGCAGGCACGCATATCATTCTGTTTCAACACCTCCTGTTTGCCCTCAGAAAAACATAGCTGATGTGAAACTCCAAACAGGACCCACATCCATACAAAGCTCTGATGCAGTCATTATTCACCCTGGTGCTATGCTTGCAATGCTGGATCTTCTGGCTTCTGTTGGATCAGCTACACACCCAGAGGTAGGGAAAAAACTGTGCGGGCTGAAGCTTTGAGAGTGACTGTGAAAAAGTATGGCTGTGGGAAATAGGAAATCTGATGATGTTCTCTCATTTTGTGCTGAAAAACTAATATATTTCACAGGTTATTTGAGTTGAATAACTGGTGGCATAGAGGTCTGACAGGAATTGCTTTCTTTCATAAACTTTCTTTTGTTTATCTCTTTCAAACTCTTGGTAGTAGTGTAAATTTAAAGAAAGGTCTGAAGTAGCCATCAGATAAGTGTCCTAGCACTGTGATTAATTCATGTTTTTCCTGATGTATCAGGTGTTAATGCATAGTATGAGGAGGACACAGAACTGAACATTATAGTTTGGGCTATATACACTGTGTGAAGTAGCTGGAATATGTTCCAGTTCCAAAATTGTACTGATTGCTTTGTACCATTTCCAACTCAAATGTCTGCCAGTGCTTTGTATATGAAGGATTTGTTGGATATTTTTGGAGGTTGCTTATGTATTTTTTCTTTGAGATGTCTTCCCTGAAGAACACTTTTTATTAACAAAAAAAAAAGAGTTCCAAAAACTTGCAAGAATTACTACATTCCTCTTTCTTGGTCTCTGCTGGTCGTAAGTGTGGTGACTTTCTTCTTTTCAGAACATGAACTTAACAATTATATTGCATATGTCTTCAGTTTTGTAGAGATTATGATGATGGTGGGGAGCAGAATGGAGCCCCTATAATCCAAGGGGAAGTAGTTAGCAACCTGATACACCACCTAAACGCTCACAGGTCTATGGGGCTGATGGGATCTGCCCAGGAGTGCTGAGGGAGCTGGTGGAAGTGCTCATTGAGCCACTTTCCATCATTTACCAGCAGTCCTTGCTAATCAGGAAGATTCCAGTTGGCTGGAGAGTAGCCAGTGCCCATGTACAAGACTGGCTGGGAGAATCAGGGGAACCACAGGCCCCTCAGTCTGACCCTAGTGCTGGGGAAGGCTGTGGAATAGACCATTACACATCCCATGCTGCAGCACGTACAGAACAGTTGTGATATCAGGGTCAGCCACCATGGATTTGCGAAAGGCAGGTCCTGCTTGACTAACCTGGTCTCCTGTGACAAGGTGACCCTCTTTCTTGGTTGATGAGGGAAAGGCTGTGGAGGTTGTTTACCTGGACATTGTTTCCCACTGCATTCTCCTGGAGAAACTGGCTGCTCATGGCTTGAGTGGGTGGACTCTTTGCTAGGTTAAAAACTGGCTGGGTGGCCAGGCCCAGAGTGGTGGTGAATGGAGTTACACCCATGTGGCAGATGGTCACCAGTGTTGCTCCCCAGGGCTCAGAACTGGGCCAGTTCTGGTTATTATCTTTATTGTTGATCTGAATGAAGGATTCAAGTACATCCTCATTCAGTTTGTGGATGGCACCAAGTTCAGCCAGAGTGTTGATCTGCTGCAGGGCAGGAAGGCTCTGCAGAGGGGTCTGGACATGCTGCATCAATGGGACAAGGCCAATTGTGTGAGGTTCAACAAGGCCAAGTGTTGGGTCCTGCTCTTGGGCTGCAACAACCCCAGGCAGCAACACAGACTGGGGCAGAGTGGCTGGAAAGCTGCTCAGCAGAAAAGGACCTGGGAGTGCTGATCATCAACAGCTGGACATGAGCCAGCTGTGCCCAGGTGGCCAAGAAGGCCAGTGGCATCCTGGCCTGGGTCAGCAATAGAGTGGCCAGCAGGACAAGGGCAGGGATTGTCCCTCTGTGCTCAGCTCTTGTGAGGCCACACCTCAAGTGCTGTGTGCAGTTCTGGGCCCCTCACTACAGGAAAGACACTGAGGTGCTGTGGGGTGTCCAGAGAAGGGCAACGGAGTTAGGGAAGGGTCTGGAGCACAGGTCATGTGAGGAGCAACTGAGGGAGCTGGGGGTATTTAGCCTGGAAAAAAGGAGGCTCAAGGAGGTTCCTTCTGTCTCTCTAAAACTACCTGAAAGGAGGTTGTAGGAAGGGGAGGGGCAGTCTCAGCAAGTCAAGCAAGTGATAGGGAGAGAGGAAATGGCATCAAATTGTGCCAGAGGAAGTTTAGGTTGGATATTAGGAAAACCATCTTCACCAGAAGGGTTGTCAAGCATTGGAACAGGCTGCCCAGGGTGGTGTTAGAGTCACCAGCCCTGGAGGTGTTTAAATGACATGTAGATGTGGCACCTGGGGACATGGTTTAGTGATGGGTTAGGCCATGCTGGGCTAAGAGTTCAACTCTGTGATCTTAAAGGTCTTTTCCAACCTAAATGATTATGTTCCTATGTTAAGTTACTAGGAAGAGCTTAATAGTCACAAAAATAAGAGTTCTTCGTTCTCTCTCAGCTGACTCTCTTTTCTGGTGAAAAGTAGAGCTTAGTTTAACCATTCTTACCTAAATTAATTTTATTGACTATAGTTCTGGTAATCCTTTGTGTAACTAATTACCCTTTTTTGTAAGGAGTGTTTCTTCACACAGACATGCACACACACCCCGAAAACACACAAGTGCATGCACATACATTTAAATATAGGTGATTTTCTGTGCTTATTGCTAATGGTAGTTTCTTTTCTATTATTATGATAAAGCCTTTTTTTATTTTCCTCTTCAGTCTGCACTTTCTCAAGCAGTGTGCTGTTCTTTTTCAGCATGCGCTGGATCTCCAGCTGGCAGTGGCCAACATCCTGCAATCTCTGGTGCACACGGAGAGAAACCAGCAAGTCATGTGTGAAGCTGGGCTCCACGCACGACTTCTGCAAAGATGCAGTGCTGCTCTGGCAGATGAGGACCACTCCTTACATCCACCTCTCCAAAGGATGTTTGAAAGGCTGGCCTCCCAGGCTCTGCAGCCCATGGTGTTGAGGTCAGAAGGATAGCCCTGAAGTTCAGTTGGACTGAGCTCTGCAGCCTGCACTGTCCCAGGCTTGCTGTAAATGGCTGGCAGTGGTAGAGAGGGTCTTAGTGACCTGATGTGGTAGTGGTAGCATAAGATCCCATTTTATTTCTCATCAAATAGATTGTCTCTTGACAGAGGGAGGCTTTTTACCAGGCCCTCTAGTGACAGGACCAGTGCCATGGGTTTTAAACTACAAGAGGCTGGATTTGGATTAGACATGAGGAAGACATTTTTTGCAGTGAGGGGGGTGGGAGGTTGTCCAGAGAAGCTGTGGATGCCCCATCATTGGAATTGTTCAAGGTTAGGTTAGACAGGGCTTTGAGCAACCTAGCGTAAGTGAAAGCTGTACCAGCCCACACCACAGCAGAAGGCTTAGACTAGATGACCTTTAAAGGTCCCTTCCAACCCAAACCATCCTGGCATTCTGTGATCTCAGCTGTAAGAAGGAATTTAATTGTATTATCTCCTATGGATCACTGGCTGGCTGACCTGCAGCCAGGAGAGCTGCTGGGTTCACTTCAGTGTCAGAAGGGATTCTGCCAAGGAGCCCTCTTGCTGGTACTCACATCACAGGGACTTAAGCTTCCCTAAGCGTAGACACTGATGGCCTGGGTAGCTCTTTAGAGAGATACTGTAGTTATCTAGAGATACAGATGTTGATAGCTGTGATATGATTCCCCCAACCAAATAGGCCACACTGGTAAAACAAAGCTGAGGTCGCTTACTTCAGCCTGTGATCTGCCTCTCCAGAAGAGTTCAGCTTGCTGAACACACATAATCAAACGTCCTGATGTTCTCCTGCAGGATGCAGCAGCCTTCTGCCAGGTTTTTAAATGAACAGAAGGGAATTGGAAGCTTTATCAAAATTGCTTGGTTATTTAAAATAATGTCAACTTTTGAGAGCATGTGTTCAAACACAATATAGTTTTGAATGGATCAAATATGTTTCTTGTAATTATGCATTGGTTTATTTTCTTAGTTAAAAGTTATGTTTATTGCAAGCCATTACTGTCTTTTTAAAAAAATTGTATTAGATTTGGTGCCATTATAGGCAAATAAACAGACAAAATATTTGCAATTTTTTTTTCTCTTTCTTAGGGAATTTTTACGCTTGGGAAATCCTTTGAATTGCGGAGCCTGGGACAAAAAGCTGTTGAAACAGTACCGAGTGCACAAACCCAGCTCACTGAGTTTTGAACCAGAAATGAGAAGTAGGTGCTGAAGTGCTAAAAATGTGTCTGTAGAATGTTTCACTGGCATCTCCCAATTGCATACCTATTTAAAATTTTTAGATAAACATCCATAAAAACCTAACTTTACCCCAGTTCTGTATGAATGTGAAATCATCAGGACAGTTTGATTGGAAAAGTACTAAACCAGAGGGAATGTAGTACTTCTATTTAAGATATATCCAGCAAGGTAATTATAGGTTTTTATTTTAGTAACAGTAACTGTTAGATATGGTTTGTTTTTAAGTCTTGGGTAGGTCCTGCATTTGTAGTTATTTAACATTATTTTTTCTCCGCTATTTTCATGTGCACATCACATATCGTTGTATCTGTGTAGTATCTCTCATGGGTTCAGTAAGGTGTCAAATAAAATAACTGCACTATCTTCTATTATTGTCCATGAGTTGTAGAGCTTGGGAATGGCTATTCATGTAGTATAGGAGAGTCTTAGTAAATTATAACAGAAAGAAATTATTGAAAAGTTTCCCAAGCATGTGATACTTATTTCTGTGTGTCAGCTTGATCATTGTATGGCTGGCTGTAACACATAGTTAAAAATATCTTAGTTGAAATTTTTGAGTTATTTAAAATAAACTATAAAGTGTCTTAGGTGATACTGATTAAGCATTCAGTAATGAAATAAATAAACAAAATAAATTAATTGAATTTATGTTATATTATCACGTTCAGTACATTTTAAAGAAGAGAGAAAAAGAGGTTCAATTTATCTCTTGGCCAGTGCTTTATTTATTTATATATATATTTGCATTAGGGTATTGTCACTGGGAGAAAGAAACAACGAAAATGTGAGACTGGAAAGCTTTTAGCCTAGGAAAGAGAATGCAAAGCTGCCTTCTGAATACCACAAGTTATGTTAAATTGCTTAAGCTAAGTTTACTGAGCCATTCTGCTTATTAAGAGCTCTGAGACTTCTAGCTCAGAGTTACTGCATCTGAAAGACATGAAGCAGATCTTTTCCTGCCTCTTAAGTCAGGTAGCAGGAATGCATCTGAAGAGGGGCCTCTGCAAAAAGGACACTGTGTTGACATTAGGTAATGGGAGGGCCTCTTGGCTTTACCACAAACTTTCCATGGTGTGGTGCACAAGATGCTCATCTTTCTGCCTTAGTTGAGCATTTTTGTAGTCAAAGCAATGCTGTCTGACTGAGAGAGAGACAATGACTGGCAATCCAGCTATTCCACTGAACTTGAAAGGTCCAAATAAACAGCCTGAAAATGCCTCCCTTTTGCAATGCTGTGTTGTTTCTTGGCTTCTCCTGTAGATAGCATGGTCACTTCCATGGAAGGTCTGGGTCCTGACAGCGTCTTCGGTGTGCACGAGGACAGCCACTATCGGATCAGCAGAAGCTTGCTCAAGCCAGCAGAAGGGAGCACAGTGCCTCTGACCAGAGTCAAGTGCTTGGTCTCCATGACTACCCCACATGATATCAGGCTTCACGGATCATCGGTGACGCCGGCGTTCATCGAGTTTGACACTTCTCTGGAAGGGTTCGGGTAAGGTCCCGCAGCGCTCTAGAGTAGTGTGGGGCACAGTACAGTGTTTGCTTACTTTCATTTTCTACAAAGGAATGCTTGTAATTCTTAATAGACTGTTTGCAAGCAAGGAACAAATGAACTCTTTAAAAAAGAGAAAGGAATGCTTCAAGTCACATAAATTTCCTCTCTCTCATTCATTAATACCTTGGTAATAATGCTTGCTCACCATGTATGAAAGTAAAAAAAGTAAGTATGTATCATTGATAGGACACTCAGTTCTGGGTTTCACATCCCTTTTAAAACAAAGGAATGCCAACATACCCTTGAAGGGTTGCTGGGATTTATGTATGACATTTAGATGGCACAGATGTTCTGAGACCCACTTGAATTGCTAGAGAATGTGAAAGTGGGAAAATCAGAAATGCAAATAAAGCAGACAAGGTAGCTATGATGAGTTCAAGTAACTGAAAAAAAACCATTGCTAACTGAAGGCATAGCCTGGATATCATGCTTAGCTTATTTTATTCTTCTAGCACCCACTTGCTGTTTTTCTCTCTCTAATTGAACACCTGCTGAGTGAGGCACTTTACAAGGATCATGTAATATGATTTAACTATTCAGAAGATGAAAACATGACACCATTCTCAACATCTGATTAAAGAAAACGTTTTGTCTTTTTGGTTATAAAAATGAAATAGAAGAATCCGGATACTTGGGAGCTCTGTTGCTCTCTGCATTCTCTTTTCAGCTCTGCAAAGCAAGGATGCAGCCCCCATTTTCCATCTAGCTTTAATATCCAATACAGTCAGGGACAGACTTTTTTTTTATTAACCAAATGTTAATTTGGTTTATTAACCTAAGTTGTGTTCTACATCCTTCATAAGAGAAAAGAAAACTGTCTGGACCTAAGAACTTGAAATAGGCTGACAAAATGAATTTTCATTGTGTTTGCTTCAAGATATTTATGGGTGCTGGTAACATGTCCAGAAGTAACTCTCATAATGCAGCTGCGACTTCTTGTAATTTCAGCAAGTCAACTAAGAAGGCTTCTGTAATAAATTTTAAAATATTTTAAGAATTTTTCTCCTTATATTGATTTCCATTGTGTCCACAGCATCAGTGACTCTTGTAAGGACCAAACATAACTAAGGTGGTGGAATATGGTGTCAGTGTGAGAACATATTTTCTTAAGAACATCATAGTTTGCAGTTGCCAGATCCTTTGACTGTTTAGCTGATTCAGTCTCTTTAGAGAGTTCAGAACAACTCAAAGGCTTCTGCAAGACGTGGGTGCCCACAAGGGAGCATCTTGGACTATGGAGCCACATGGGCATGATTCTGTACCTTTGCATACACTTGCAAAGGCATATAGTGCCAAAGCTCTTTGTGCTAGAGATAATTTAGACTCACAATGAGCAATCTTGAGAATTAATTTCTATTTTTCATTACTACATAAAGTCACAAAGCATGTCTGCTAATGGTGCATTTTCCTAGGCCGTGTTTTGCTTGTATTGGGCTCGACTTACATTGACTTCCATAAACTCTGGTTACTGATCCTCTGTTTAACAGCTGCCTGTTCTTGCCCAGTCTGGCTCCCCACAATGCACCTACCAATAATGCTGTTACAACAGGACTTGTCGATGGTGCTGTTGTGAGCGGAATTGGAACTGGTGAGTACTCCAGTATGACTGGTAGCACTGTTTTGTATCCATTGTTTAGTTCTCTTAGACTTCTTGGTTAGCCATGAGCTGACAGTATGGGGTTGGGTACTGTGCACTCACAATCAAGAACTTTTTGTGTCTTTTTTGTGTGTGTGTTTCTGTTGCCTGTTGCCCCCAAGACAATGAAAAGCAATATAAAATATAAACGTGTAATTGCTTTAAAATGCAAAGCTTAAAGTAGAAGGTTAAATTGTAATCAACCAAGGTGTATGAATAATAACTCAGATTCATTAGGGAAAAAGGTGAGGTAGTAGTGTGTAGAGCATAGGAAATGTGGAATGAGTTGTACTGCTGTACTTGTGACTCTGTGAATGTGACTGCATTTATTACGGATGTAGCTGCACACACCATCACAAAAGCCCCATCTAAATTGTTTGGTATCACTTTTACATGTTGTAGGTTATTCACACTTACAGAAACCTGGTGTGCTCTGGTATTCATTGAGCATGGTCACTTAGTTTAAAAAGCTGTTAAGGTTAAAAGCTAAGGTGAAGGCTTGCTGCAGTAAGACAAAATTAGTGGGAGCATCCTAGGATATTAGATAGAGTCAGGTGTATGTGGTAGAGAGATATTCCCTCAACAGAGGCTTCCTCAGCATTTGAGAAAACACAGCTGGTATCAACTGAGCTGATAGGAAAAAAGGAACAGGATCAAGTAGGAATCCTAGGTACTACCTACTGCAGCTATGTAATGGGCTTTCTTTTTGTTTTTAGGTGAAAGGTTTTTCCCACCACCATCTGGTTTAAGCTACTCATCTTGGTTTTGTATTGAACATTTTAGTACACCTCCCAATAACCATCCCGTGAGACTCCTCACTGTAGTGCGGCGTGCGAACTCCTCGGAGCAGCATTACGTCTGCCTTGCCATTGTCCTCTCAGCTAAAGACCGGTCACTGATTGTTTCAACTAAAGAAGAATTGCTTCAGAATTATGGTAAGAGTGGTGCCATGTCATCAGCTAATGCTGACAGTATTATAGGGATGCAGCAGCAAGTTTATTTCAAACCCAGTATCAGAGGAATTGTGTGTGCTGGAACTTTCGTTGCTGCTTCACCAGCTCCTGATGGGTTTTGGCAATGGAAAAATGCAAATTGTAGCCATTAATTCATGGAGCTTTTATAATTTCCAAAGAAGATTTATGTCTGTATATAAAGAAAAATTTTTGGCAAAACCCCAGGTATTACATATTCAGGGGAGGGATTACATCATTGATTTTGAAAGGTTTTGCCTATGATTTATCTTGTGTAGTTCGTTTTACGCATCATCTGTTGAGGTGCATATTTTAACTGTCTTTGCTTTGAAGAAGTTTGGAAATAGTAAACTAATAGGTCGTGAAGGCTTTTTCAGTCTGGATAGTCTCAGTACTGGAGGTTTATTTGAAGGCAATCAGTCATTCACTTCATATTTTAATGCTATGTTCAGTTTTCAGAAACAGTTTGTATCTCCATTCAGTATCTGTGACTGAAGGAGGAATAAAGATCTAAGTGAAGCTGGTGATACCAGTAAATTTGCTAGAGAGCTATCAGTGCACTCAGGGGCTTGAGGATGAGCCATCTCCTGTCTCCTGCCTTGTCCTCCATCAGAGTCTCCAAAAGTGGTTGGTTTTGACAGGCTGTTAAACACTGGATCTGTAGAGGAGCTGAGAAGAGCAGGGCAGCCTTCTGTGTGTGTTTCAGGCTTAACTCTTCGCCAGACCAGCACAAATGGTTATCAAAAATATGTTCCTGCTTCTGTTCTTTACTTTTGAGTAGGCAGCACTAATAAAGAATTTATACAACTGGTGTTATTAGAAAAACCTCCCACGAACAGCTGAGCAGACTGTTACCATGAAAATAAGGAATAATCTGTAAGCAGACATTCACATCATTAACTGCAGCATTCTCTCTTAGTACGAGTCAGGTTCAAAACCTGAAACTTGAGAGGTGAAAACCCATAGTATAAAGGAGAAGTTAACCTCTTAAATTACAAAGATACTGACAGTGCTTGCTTTCTCAGAGGACCAAATTTTTAGAGAACGAAGCAGATTTATCTTCACACTAATTGCTTTAGCTTGCACTGGAGCTATAGTTCTTATGTTTTCAGTTTGTAAGCCCCTATAGTCAAACTCCCTGAAAGATTTTGGATTTGAAAAGGATTTGTCAGAGAAGATCTGAAGGTGTCTGACTATAAAGACTGTTTATTAATTGAACCAGGACACTTTGCTTCACTCAAGTGCTACTCTGTAGTGTGTAAATCATAATTGGTGGTGTACTGTCGAGTGCTGGGTAGGTAGGAACCTGAAGAACTGAGATTGGAATGGCTGTGTGCAACACAGGGATTGGAAGTGCTGACAGTCTCTTGTAAGAATAAATGGGGTGATTTAAGGACCCTTCTTGAGAGCAAGAATTGTGCTCAAAGGTGTTTGGCTGAAAAAAAGATCTTGAGATTATTTTAGTATCTGGGCATTAGTTCTAAGTACTCTGCTTTTAACATTTTCCTTGTGCTGTTTCTAAAGAAATGAATGTTCTCCCTGTGCAGGCAGCTGTTGTGGTAAGAGGATTAATGGTTTCTTTTCCATCAGTATGAAAGAATGAAGAAGGATCTGAAAAGTTCATGGTTTCTGTTGAAACATTTCTTTGGTTTTTGGGGGGTTTTTTCACCTTTTTTCTTTTCTGTTGGGACAGTTTTTAAGTAGAGTAAGGGTCATTTTTATGATGCAAAAGGGGGAATAAAAAGTCTGGAAGTATGGGTATCATCTTCTCCACAGTGTGAGAAAAGTGAAAAATGGCTCTGTGGGTTTGGAGACGTATCTATTGTTTCTTGGTGACTGCCACTGTAGAAACTTTTTTAGGAAAACAGCAAAAGATCTTTCTGTGACTTGCATGGCAGCATGAGAAAGTAAAAACTTGAGCCAACTAGTAATTCCAGCTTAAATTTCAAAGGGAGGGAAGAAGGCGAGAAGTAAAATACAATTGTCAAAAGTCTGAATATATCCTGAGATTATTAAGATCTTATAACATTTCTGCTGGTGCCCCCTAACTGGTACTTTTCCTTTAGTTGATGACTTCAGTGAGGAATCATCATTTTATGAAATTCTTCCCTGTTGTGCCCGTTTCCGCTGCGGTGACCTCATTGTGGAAGGCCAGTGGCATCACCTAGTTCTGGTCATGAGTAAAGGCATGCTGAAGAACAGCACAGCTGCACTGTACCTCGATGGACAGCTTGTTAACACTGTTAAGGTAGAATAAATCTTTCAGTCTTCATTTTTACTGGTTTGAGTGATTTTTTTCTCTCTCTGTGCTGAATTTAGTTCATCACGTTTCCACTTATGCTCAAAGTGGTGTAATTACCAAAGGCTGGGAAAGGAGAGAATGCAACTTTGGAGCACCATGTCTTTAGAATCAAGATGACAACCTCTTTAAGCACAGATTTCTCATGTTCCCCTCCTGTGTTTCCTTACACACCTTCACCTTTTGATAGCCACTTCTGGTCTTTGCATTTCCTTTCTGTTTAATGTTCTTCACTGTCTGTTTCAGTATGGTGTCAGAATACCCTGTGTTACATAGCAAATCTTTGATACCTCCCCTGGCTTGTTTTTGGACAAAATTTCTGATCTTGTCACAGTACCCTTGCTCCCTCACTGACTGGCCTGTGTTTTTGTCCCTCACAGCTTCACTACATCCACAGCAGCCCCAGTGGCTCTGGCTCTGCCAACCCGCCCGTGGTCAGCACGGTGTACGCCTACATCGGCACGCCGCCCGCGCAGCGCCAGCTCTCCTCCCTGGTGTGGCGCCTGGGCCCCACACACTTCCTGGAGGAAGTGCTGCCTGCCCCAGGGGTCACCACCATTTATGAGCTGGGACCAAATTATGTTGGGAGCTTCCAAGCAGTTTATGTTCCATGTAAGTGCAGGTCAGGTGGCACTTGGTAACTTGGGCTGGCTGTGCTGGAGTCTTTGTGTGCGTACTGGCAGAAGGGATGAGAGAGTATGCAGAAGCAGAGAGGAAAAGCTTGCTGTTCATAGGAAGAAGATTTGTAGCTGCTGTTGAAGAGGATGATAGAAATCCAAATTCTTGTACTGAGATATAGTAAAAGTGCTAGTATTCCTCACTTCGGTTTTAAGCTAGTTAGAAATGCTTAAAGCTTAAAAAAGTCATTATTCATACTACATGCTATATTTGTCTGTAGAAAGTGAAATTAGGAAGGATACAAAATTATAAAGATATGGTTATGTATTCTCTTTGAATCTTGCATCTCTCATATCATTCCAGGGCAGTTTTCCTAGCAAACTAGTAAAATAGTAAATAGTAAAAAGCCAGTTGTCACAGGCAAAGATGCAGATTTACCAAATGTTTCTCTGGTTTTTGATTGCTTTGTTTTCCTTCAGAAGGGAAGGGAAGTTTACAGCCCTTAGGCTGGACAATATCACATCTCAGCTATTTGCAAAATCTTCTTTTTATATCCTGCAGTATAAGTTAAGATTTTACTGTTCAATTTTAAAAGAAGAACAGCGCCATTAATGAAGGGAGCTTCTATTCTGTCTTTAAGGTAAAGATTCGAAATCTGAAGGAATCAATCCATCGCCAGTATCCTTGGTACCAGAAGAGAAGGTCTCCTTTGGTCTCTATGCACTGTCAGTTTCTTCATTTACAGTGGCAAAAATAAGGAAGGTTTACAACAAGTTGGATAGTAAAGCTATTGCCAAACAGGTATGTTGGGAAATCAGTTGGTTAATGTGTATGACTTTCTCCTTTCTTTTAACTTGCTTCAAGACAATTTGCTCAATGCAGCCAGGAACAATAATGTTGTCACTAGTCCAGTCCCCCTCCTGTGGGCAAGGATACCTTCCACTCTATCAGGTTGCTCAAAGTGCATTCCAGCCTGACCTTGAATGCTTCCTGAGAATTCTTCTCTAGGCACTACAGCTTCTCTAGGCACTAGATGGCCAACCTTGGGGCTTTCTGTGGTGAGGTGACTGCATCAGTGGACAAGGGAAGGGTTACGCTTGTCATTTATCTGGATTGCTGTAAAGTCATTGACATGGTCCTCCACAACATCTTTCTCTAAATTGGAGAAAGATGGATTCAGTGGGTGGGCTGTTAAGATGGATAAGAAAGTGGTTGGACAGTTGTATCCACAGGGTCATGGTCAATGGCTCATAGTCCCAATGGAGATTGGTGACAAGTGGTGTCCCTCAAGGGTCTGTGTGGGGACCAGTGTTATTTAATACCTTCATTAATGACACAGAGGGATCAAGTGTACCCACAGCACATTCACTGATGAAACAAAACTGGCTGGTGTTGTTGACACCCCTCAAGGACAGGATTCCATCCAGACGGATTTGGGTGAGTTCCAGGCCAGGTGGGTCCAGAGAAGTGGACCAATTGGAAGCTCATGAGGTTTAAATAGACCAAGTGCAGGGTGCTGCACTTGCCCCTGGGTCAGGGCAATCCCTGGTACCAATCCAGACTGGGGATAAACAGATTGAGGGCAGCCCTGCCCAGAAGGACTTGAGGTAGTGGTGGAGGAGAGGCTGGTCATGCCCCAGCCATGTGCACTCACAGCCCAGAGAGCCAAACGTGTCCTGGGCTGCATCCAGAGCCCCGTGGGCAGCAGGGGAGGGAGTGGGTTCTGCCCCTCTGCTCTGCTCTGCTGAGAGCCCACGTGCAGTGCTGCATCCAGCTCTGGGGCTCCAGCACAAGGGGGACATGGACCTGTTGGAGTGAGTCCAGGGAAGACCACCAAGATGATCAGAGGAATGGAGCACCTCTCCTGAGATGAAAGGCTTAATCTGGGTTTGTTCAGCCTGGAGAAAGGAGGGTTTCAGGGTGATCTAATTGCAGCCTTCCAGTACCTGAAGGGACCCTGCAAGAAAGAAGGAAAGGGACATTTTATGAGAGCAGGTAGTGACAGGACAAGGGGGAATGGCTTCAAACTGTAAGAGAGTAGGTTTAGATAGTAGGAGAAAGTTCTTTGCTGTGAGGGTGGTGTGACACTGGCACAGGTTGTCTGGAGTTGTGGTTGCTCCAACCCCTGCAGATGCTCAAGGCCCAGTTGGATGGGGCTCTGAGCAACCTGGTTGAGTGGAAGGTGTCTCTGCCCATGGCAGCAAGGTGGGAGCAAGATGCTCTTTAAGCTCCCTTCCAAACTAAGCCAATCTGTAATTCTATGAACCTTAAATGTCCCTTTCAACCCAAACTCCTTCACTGGTCTGCTGGGATTGTTTTTAAAGTTAGACTCATCTTCCTCAACTTTGGAGTCCAGAGATTTCTCTTGACTTTAGAGACTATCTTGATGATTTCAGTTCTGTTCTCTTGTATGTTACTCCTTATCACAGTAGGAAAATTCATAAGTTACAAATTTTAGGCTGGCATAAAAAAAACCTCTTCACTTCAACTCCTGGTTTTTTTTCTTGTTTTGTTCAGCTGGCAATTTCTTCTCATGAAAATGCCACACCTGTGAAGCTGCTGCATAACTCAGCAGGGCATTTGAATGGACCAGCACGCTCCATTGGTGCAGCTTTGATAGGGTATTTAGGTGAGTTGAGCACTTAAGAATTATTACACTTAAAAGTTATTGTCAATAAGAACTTAGGTCTAAAAGATATATCATGTAATAGATAAATGTTAATGGTGCATCGTTGTATTTATTGAACATTTTTATATTTTATAGATAGAATATGATCCTTTTTTTTTTTTTTGCTTGGGATGCTTGTTTCAGTTTATGATTTATCACTATGAAAATACATTCAATTGCTTTACCTTGGGTTATAAACTATTGTTCTGTATTTCCTTGGCTTCCTCTTCTGAGGCATCATAGTTCTTCTAGTGACTTTTTTTTCGTGATTCTAGTAATGGTAAAATGAAAATTGCTTTCATGTTTTCACAATTATTTCTTGCAAAAATTCAATTTGATTCTATTTTAATTCATTTTCTCTGTGCTCAGGAGTAAGAACATTTGTCCCCAAGCCTGTTGCCACTACACTGCAGTACATTGGTGGGGCTGCTGCTATTTTGGGGCTTGTAGCCATGGCATCAGATGTGGAAGGGTTATATGCAGCTGTGAAGGCCTTGGTCTGTGTGGTAAAGAGCAATCCACTGGCCAGCAAAGAGATGGAAAGAATCAAAGGTTATCAGGTATGTAAGAAATGTCTTAAAACAGACCAGGCTGATTGAATTGAATTTCACTGTTTGTCATCACAGTTCCCATGGAAATTTCTTGTTGTGTTGTAACCTGAGTTTCTCTTTTAAAGTTTCTTGGGCTCTTGGTTAATTAGCATAGATGAATTATTTAGGAGACCTTTGAAAGAAGATAGTGAAAAGTTTTTTGCTAATCCATTGTGCACATTCAGCTGCAGTGCTGAAACTGAGCCTTCAGTAACAGCACAGAAGAGCACAATTACGGTACTTAAATTATTCTTTTCTTGTGATTTTGAACCCACCCCTGTAAGCCTGGGAGCTTCTGTCTCTGATGTGCCAGTAAGAGAGAAGGATAGGGACACATAAAAAAACTCAAACAAGTGAACTCCTAGAATCCTCGATTTAAGGAGACTGCACAGATTTTGTAGTTAGTGATGCTGTTTCCTTTCAAGCTGAAGACATTAATTCTCCATTGGGATGAGGAAAAGGCAGTCAGTTATGCAGAAGGATTGGTTGACTGGTTTGAAAAGGTCTTCACATGAGCAATGCATTTTATATTTCCCATGGAGGCTGCTTTACTGAAATGGCAAGTTCTGTGGTTTGGGCAGTGTATTTACAAACCTTGCAATGCTAATGCCTGGTACAGTTACATCAAAACATACCATTCCAAGGAGTCTGGTGCAGACCTAGGCTTACTGTGACTAAACAAGTCTAGACAGTGTCCTCCTTGCACCATGAGTAGTCAGTGGATTGTCACATATGACTTTACATTGCACTTGTATTGACATCAGCAAATAGTGTGCTTTGAAGGAGATTCCCAGAAATCTGTGTTTCTTTAGTGTTTCAGTGAGGATGGTAAAGCTGAACAGGACAGGATGTTGAATGTTTAAACAAGTTTGCTTCAGAAGACAAGAAACTGTAGCAGTAAATCTGGCAAATGGTTCTTTCCCTGCCCAGATTATAAGAAGTTAGAGCAGAAGTGGGGACTGCAGTCGTGCCTAGGAGAGTGAAGTGCAACAAGAAAAAAAGAGGCTTATTCAGGTTTATGTTACTTTTTTTCAGTGCCAGAATACATCTCTCATTTGGGCATGCAGTGCTCTAGGCCTACTCCATTTAAGTCTGCCATGTCCGCATCTGCTGTCCAGGAATATGACTGGGGATGTGCTTAAACTGTGACTGGCTGCCAGAGAGCTGAGGGGCAAAGTGTCCTTAGTCCTCAGAGCCTATATTCTTGTCTGTGGTGTAAAGAGATGTTTTACGAATTGGAGAGTGTCCTGGATATGCTGCTTTAGTAATGAATTGTAATGCCACTTTCAAACTCTTTCATCAAGAGTATCAACTAGCAGACATACTTTAAGGGCCTTCTTAAAAGTGGCACAGACATTTCATCTGTTCTCTGTGTGCTTAGACAACATTGCTGTGTGCTCCCAGGTACTAATTCCTTTTCTGTTTACTTGTTCAAGCTGCTGGCAATGCTGTTAAAGAAGAAACGGTCCCTTTTGAACAGCCACATACTCCACTTGACCTTTTCCTTGGTGGGAACTGTTGACAGTGGGCACGAGACATCCATTATCCCAAATTCTGCTGCCTTCCAGGACCTGCTCTGCGATTTTGAAGTATGTAAAGCTGCACAGAAAAGTGATGATGGTGCTGGATAGTGATTTAGTCAGATACTGATAGTGTACCTTAAATACTGAACAGCACCAAGCTAGGTTGTTACCCTGAGAACTCCCTATTTCGTATATAGTACAGTAAAGGAGCTGAGCAACAAGATCATTGGTAACTCTTCCTGCACAAGCAATAAATGGGTGCCACAGGTGTTTCTGCTTTTCATTTTTTTAGAAGAAAACATCTTGTAGTTTTCTGTTCATCAATTTATTTTCACCTGTGTGTTCTACTGCAGTACATATATCAAGGCATGAAAAATGCACTGAAAATAGAAGTAGGAGGTAAACTTTCAACATAGCCTGTGGGAATCACTTTGTCACACATCTCCTGCAAGGTTAATAGTAAGGGAGTTAAAATTCTGTTTGCATGACCTATGAAATCAGGTGTTGTGTTAGACTAAGGAAAGTAGCAAATTTCAGAGAGAAATGCTAATGCAATAGAGGCTGATAAAAGATTCCCAGAACTTATCCTTTTGTGTTTTGGCATTATCTGTACCTGACATAGACTGAGTAAAAGAATTCTGACTTACATACATGAAATAAATAAAAACACTACTACTACTGCTAAGCCAGCTTTAAGATGCTGACTTAATATTACAAGTCAGTCTTGCACAAGTGACTTAATAGACTTAGCCATTTCCTTTTTTTAGATGTCTGTTTGAATATTTCAAAGCACTCCTGGAAACCTTTATTTAAGAAAAACTTTAAGAAAAACTTTCCAAAACTTTCCACTTTGGCTTTGTTGTTTTTTTGGTTTTTTGATGTTTTTTTAATTATTTACTTTGTTCTTTATTCAGAAATCAGTGACCCAAACATTTCACTTAAATTGAATAAATCAGATGTTCTTACTCATGCAGAACAGGGAAATTAAAATATTTGTTCTCATCATTTTAAATTATAAGATTAGAAGAAAAGGAAAAGCTAGGAAGCTTTTCATTTAAGCCAATTTTATACACTAGAGCACAAGTATTAATTATGCTTTGTTCAATAGTGAATCAATTTTAAGATTTGCAGCTGTAACTATGAGCTTTCTGGCTTTATGTCTTCTGTTACTTCTATTTATTGAACAATTGATATTTTGGGTTTTTTGGTAAAGAATCTAAGTGCAAGCAATGCTGGGTAAAAAATAAAATCAGGGAAGGCCTTGAGTTTAATCTTGGTGGAAGATAGTAAGTTAATTTTACAAAGACATGAACCTTCACTTAAACCAAATAAATTTAACACAGCCTTCTAAACCCCAGTAGCTCCTTTGGAGTCATTGCACTGTCTGTTTAAAGTTTGTGCAAAAAGACAAAAAGATAGTGTGTGACCTTTTGTCTAGATCCCTTTATAAGTTTTCAGCATGGTATCCTTGCAGAGAATATCTTTAGAGCCAATGTGTGGTTCTTCATGGCCGAGTAAACAGTCATGTATATGAATGGTTTTAATCTCTTCATAACCTTTGATTTATTAATGCTTGTTTTTAGCCCACAAGTGGATTTGTGGTACAAAAAATGCTGTTTTTTCTGTATTTCAGGTCTGGCTTCATGCACCCTATGAACTTCATCTGTCATTATTTGAGCACTTCATTGAACTCCTCACTGAGTCGAGGTATGAACGAGTAATGGGATTCACTGGATTAGATGGCATTTAGAGGATACTCCAATTTTAAATGACCATCTCCTTTCTTTTCTTCTTCCAGTGAAGCAGCAAAGAATGCAAAGTTAATGAGGGAATTCCAGCTCATCCCAAGACTGCTGTTGACTCTTCGAGACATGTCCCTGTCCCAGCCCACAATCGCTGCCATTAGCAATGTGCTGAGCTTTCTGCTTCAGGGCTTCCCCAGCAGCTGTGACCTACTCAGGTAGCCCACACCTGGATAATTCTGTCTTTCTTGGTTCTGTTACCTTGGTCAAAAGTACTTCATGGTCATACTGCTGAGGAGTGTGTAACCTGGAATGCTCATGTGCTGATTTTTTTTTTTTCTCTATGAACTACAGTGAGCTAGACACAGGCAATATGTTAAAGCCTTGATTTGCATATTATCTTCAGTTTGCATCTGACCAAACATGGTTGAATGATCAAATTGGCTTAATGTTCTACAGGTAAAAAGTGAAGGTGCTGAATTGCAGCCCCTTTGTTCATGTGAAGCACTGAGCACTCCTCCTGAATACCACTGAATATTATTTGAGATGGGCTAAAAAGATACTTCAGGTTTAAATGCAGTTTTGATTACTGTCTTGAATGCAAGGTTTAGTTCCAGATTTTTTCTTAATCATCGCTGTATAGAAAGGTATTTAAAGCTGTCAGATAGAGTACTACTAATTCTGACTGATGAAAATTGCACTAGTTACTGCAATTCATATGTACAGGAGTATTTGAAATGCTTTAAAAATAGTTTAACTCCATGATAGCTTGATTTTTCCATCTCTTATTTCATTATAATGGAAATGGATAAAATACTGCAGGATTTGGGAACTCTTTGCATACACGTGGTCATATTTTCAGCGTCTTACTTCTGAGTACAATTAAAGGTATCAGAAGCCTCAACCTGAGCATCTTACCTGACTTTGTTTTAATTATACAGGACAAAAAACTATTCAAGAATAAAACTATTGATCTTATGCTTAAATGGCTACAGAATAGATTGTAGAACAATGTTCCCTGTTCTCCTTCCTAGAAATAAAAATGAAAAATGTTGCATAATTTGGGAAAAGTTACAAAAGCTAGGGATCATTTCAGGTTAGCTGCAAAGGAAAGAGGAATATATTGCATCTTCTTTCTTGGAGTGGTACATCAATGTCTTGTCATGGAAAACCATGACCCTGTGTTACATAACCTCAAGCTATAGGCATAAATGTTCTTCCAGAGTTGAGTAACCACTGTTTTGATGTAATAATTGTTCAACTGTAAGGAGTGGAGAATAATGTTTTGTTCTCCTTTAACTTGAGGTGTTCCTTTTACCAGGACTTGGTGATATCTCCCAGTTCTCCTTCCTGAATCCTAGCATTTTCAGGGTCCCTTACCTGCAGACTTGTCTGCAAATATTCCATTACTACAAGTTAATTTGTATTTTGGCTAGTAACTTTCAATGAAGATCATTTTCATCAATCTTCAGATGTGAGAAAGCTGACATTTTTTGATATCTCCCTGTCACTGGTGTCATGGTTTTATATTTAAGGTGAATTATTGGTAGATGAGAGTGCATCTGTCAAATCAATGAATGATGTTTTTTCTGTATACATCAAGGTTTGGACAGTTCATCTCTTCCACTTTACCTACATTTGCAGTCTGTGAGAAGTTTGTGGTCATGGAAATAAACAATGAAGAAAAGCTTGACAGTGGTAAGTGTTGACAGTACTTAGAAGCAGTAAAATAAAAATACTTCATGGTCTCTTCTGTGCTTGAATACATAAAATGTAGAAATAGTATCATTAACAGTGTTGCAATTTTGTTATAACCTGTCTACCAGTTAGTAGTGGGGCTTTAGTTTTCGGTACTGAGTGCAAAGCAGAGCAAAACACTTTTTTTTGTTTCCTTCATATAACACGGTATGGTTTTGTTCTCTTACCTCCACTTGCTCCTTCCAATAAGCTGTGCATCTCTACTTCTTTGTGGGAAAAGGAAAAAAAAGAGAAAAAACTGATTACTAGGTACATCCGCCCTCCAGGTGTGGAGGAAGTGAAAGAATTAACTAAGACAGCCTAGTAGCATGTTTTAGGCAAAAAAAGAAATGTTACCTTCCTTCAATAATTCTTAGATTGAATTGTTTTGAGACCATTTCTATCCTCAGATTCTCTTTTACTTGTTATTCAAGCTGCACAAAGTCTGTGTGACAGTGATCAGGGGGCACCAGATATTTCTCAGCACTGTATAACAGGCTGCTTGCACTTTAGCACAGCTTCCTTGCAGCATGAGTGGGATTGAGTGGTATTTGCTTATGTATGGTACTTATGAATAGCCTTTAAAATGCCCAGGTTCCAAAATCCTAATTTTCCTTTTCTGTTTGGTGGGTTTTTTTCAATATTTAGGAGCAGAGGATGATTTTGGAGGACTTGTTTCAGCTAATCTCATTCTGTTACGGAACAGGCTTTTAGATATCCTTCTGAAACTTCTGTATACATCTAAAGAAAAGACAACTGTTAATTTGCAGTAAGTACCAAAAAGCCCTTGAGTCAGAGAAAGGATATAATTTTTTATTTCAAGGGGAAGAATTACACAGCCTCCATTCAATTCCCTGGTTGAATGGCATCATTTTATAGGAATTGTTGAATGATGTGTGCAGATGTCACTGAATTACTCTCAGGTATGCTGATAGAAATGGGACACATGATTAATTTTGTTGTTTTCTCTCAACTTCATGCAAGGCTATAGAAAAACTAAAATCTGTCAAAGAGAAAACTTAGGTTTTTAGACAAGTGGGATAGTCAGCTTCTCATTTGGTTAAGATACAAAGGCTTCAGCAGAGGTTATCATTAAGATCATCAATCCCAGAATGCTCCTTAAAAATTGCAAAAAAAAAAAAATTCAAATAGTCACCTGCAGCTCTTCCCTTAATAAAAAAAATGAAACAACCTTCCTTTATCTTTTAATACCAGTTCATTAAGAAGACTTGTGAAAACTTCTTGTTCAACAAAAAGATTTCAGTTCAGAATCCCATATTTGTTAGCAAAAGCACCAATTAGAGAAATTTCATGCGATGGAATTAGTCCCAGGAGCTGTATTTAGTCTTTCCTTTCTTCTAGACAAATGCACATTGCCTGTTTCATTTGACAAGAGTTGATAAGTGATATTTCTTGTTTGTAGCAAACTTAACAAAAAATTTGCTCTTAAAGTTTGCCCTGCAATGGAGGACATTGATTTTTGCTGTCTAGTAGGAAACTAAATGCTGTAAAATGTGACTTTTTCCCTCTCTTTACTTAGGGCTTGTGAAGAACTGGTCAAGACCCTGGGTTTTGATTGGATTATGATGTTTATGGAAGAGCATCTGCATTCCACCACAGTCACGGCAGCCATGCGGATTCTTGTGGTCCTGTTGAGTAATCAGTCCATCCTTATCAAATTTAAGGAAGGTCTCAGTGGTGGAGGCTGGCTGGATCAGACGGATTCTGTCCTGACCAATAAGATTGGTACTGTGCTAGGTAGGCATCTCAGCCCCTCAGGGCTCAGGGATTGCTGGGAACACCTGTGCTGGTCTGTTGAGCTGTGGGTTATTGTTTGGGTGCTGTCTGACAGAGGCCTTTCTGTTACTCTTCTGTGTGCTGCCATCAGATGCTTCTGCACTTCATTTTTCTTGCAAGCAAGAGTTAAGATTTCCTAGGCGAAAGGGAATGGTTTTACAAAGCTGCTTTCAGCTGGCATGACACAAATGTCATTGTAGTTAAGTTTTGTCTCATCTGCACAAAGCCTGTCTAGCTAATTGGTTTTTTCTCCTACTGTCATGGTAAGGTGTTAAGTGTGTCCCGTGGGCAGGCACAGGTGAGCTACATGCAAAGGAAGCATAGAGCAGCACCTTATGCACACAGATAATAAAGATTCAGTAAAATTTACTTGTTTAGTTGCTCATAATAGTTAGAGCATTGTGCAGTGTTAGATCTGAGCTGCTTTAAGTAGTGAGTGCTGTGTCCATCAGATCTACCAGTTTGGATTTTTGCAGTCTTGAAAATTTCTGAGTTCATGGTATCATCTCAGCATTTCTTTTCCTTTCCCTCTCCTACATTCTTCTGTACAGAAGCACACTTTCTATTAAAGGTTTTTTCTTCAGGTTCCTAAAGTCTCAGCTATCCAGGTTATCAGACCTCTCAATTACCCCGTGTGGCCTAGAATCGTGTATAAGGCTTTAGTTCTACAGGATTCATTTTGAGCATCTCTGAGCTCTCTGAAATTTATCTCCAAATGTTTGAAATAACGTTTGCCAATTCTTTATAGACAGGTGTAGTGGCAATATCCCATGGGCCTGGGTTATTTTTTCCAATCAAAATAAAATAGTGCTTTTCAGATGAATGGCTATTGAGGCCCTGGTGCAAACTCATTGACATTAAATGAGGGTCTTTCACGAGCCTCAGTAGCCTTTAGATCAGAGCAGTGGTATCAATTGTACTTTCAACTTCATTGTTGTTCCTAAAATAACTGTTCAAGGAGCCACCTGTCTGTATTGCAGCAGTACACAATCTGTTACTGCACTAAAAGTTCTTCTGAATTGGTTTACTATAAGGAAGTAATTGAAGTGTTGTTGAAGTGATTTTCCTTCAGGAAGAGGGCTCTTCCTGAAACGAAAATACAAAAGTATAAAAAATATTTCTTTCTGCTTTGTATCTTTGATAGATTTCAAATATGGCTTTTTTCTTTTTTTTGGATAAATAAAACTCTCTATTATGTCTGTTTACTGTTTTCCACAATATATTCCTCAGGATATTCAACTAGAAGCACAGGATGGTGCTTTGCAGTGCTCATGAATTAGGAGGATTATGGAAAACAGTTTTTCAAAAGCTGTAAAACACATGCAAATATTGATTGTTAAAATAAAAAGCATCTGTTGTTTGCCTCATTTTGATTAAGGTTCTGTGTTTTATTTAAGAAACAATTTTGTGCATACATTTCTCTTGCATGGTTGTGATTTAAAAACTTGAAAACTGTTGGCATTTTAGGGAATAGACTTGTTTGTTTAGTGTATATACTTTAAATGTCCAATAGCATAAATATTTTCTTCAGTCACAAAATCTTTCTAAGTAAGATTGTGATTTACAATCACATTTGGAAGCATTTTTAGAGTTTCCCTATTTTTCTTATTGTAGTATCGCTTCAATTGAATCCAAGCTAGATGGTGTTGAAACAGATATTTTTAAATTTGAATCTCATAACTTAATAGTGACAGATTATCTAATTTTTGTACCCTGTGTTTTTTAATAGATCATAACATACTGGTGCCAAGATTTCTCGTGAAACCCAATACGGTGCATTTTTGTTGAAGGTTATTGATGGAATTTCTGCAATGTGTAGCACAGATTTCATTAGTCTGATTCCTGATAGATGTTTTCTGTTTAAAAAGTCAATTTCTGGTGGAAAGTGTATCTGTATTGGAGCCTCAGAAAAACCACCTGACCTCTGGCAGTGTCAGAACAATGGCTCACAGTGCTGATATGGAGACTGAACTGTCTTCCTGCCTCTTTCCTTTCTTGAAAATAGGTGCTTCTGCCATCTTAGCTGTATTATTTTTTTCTTTAAAAAGGAAGTTGAAATACCTAGGTAGAAGCAGGATCACAAAAGGTGATTCTGGCAGCACTTAAATAAAATAAGACTGTTTAATGCTTACTACCAGCTGATTAATCATTAACAAAATATCTGAAATAAGATGCCCCTGAGACATATCTGTACACAAATTAGCTGCCCATAGACTTAAATGGACCATGGGGTTGCTGCTTCATAATATAAATCTGTAACTGAGATTAAGGTGATACTTCCCTCTCAGGCAGCAAATTATCTATTATCAGAGACCTGGGTGTTTTAAAAGTTAGAAATTGTGGTCATAGCCAAAAAATGGATCTGTGTGTAAGCAACAGTACTAGGCAGTCTGTATGGAGCAGTGTCATCTCTGTGGTACTGGAAAGCAGTAATTTCCTTTGTTTTTTAATTGTTTTCAAAAATGAGACATCTGAAGCAGGATGGTATTGTGTGTGTGATAGTCTGTATGCACACATTCATTTTTCACAGCGTTAATTTCTGGGGAGGGACCCTTCTAATCTCACCAGGTGAGCAAGATGGATCCTCTTAACATTGTTGGCTTTGTGTCTTGATTTCCACCATAGGGTTCAATGTCGGCCGGAGTGCTGGAGGCAGATCGACAGTGCGGGAGATTAACCGGGATGCTTGTCACTTCCCAGGCTTCCCTGTTCTGCAGTCCCTTCTACCAAAGCACACCAATGTGCCTGCACTCTATTTCCTCCTCATGGCCCTTTTCCTGCAGCAGCCAGTCACTGAACTGCCTGAAAACCTGCAGGTCAGTGCACCTGTCATCAGCAGCCAGTGTAATCAGGGTGCCAAGGTAGGGATTATCCAGTAAGATGTGAATGCAATTCTGTCTGTCATGAAAGAAAATTATGGATTAACCAGGCCCTCTCCTTCTTCTCTGCAGCTGACTCACAGTCATGATGTAGTGTTTAGTGCTGAGCTCTTTGGGGTGGGAGTGTGTAGAAGCCAGCCTGCTGTGGCTTAGCTGTTACTGCTCTCACTCTGATCCATTTTGGGATCAAATGCAAAGCAGATCCCTAGATCGAGCTGGCATGCTGTGGGCATTGAAGGGAATATAATCTTTTGCTTGCTTTCTTTGGTTGTGAGGTGGGTTTTTTGTGGGTTTTTTTTTTTGTTTTAAGGAGTGGGCAGTTGCTGTGTTAAAGAGAGTTCATGGGTTACAGGGAAAATAAGGTTGCTTTTATTTCAGAAAGTCTCTGATTTTGTAGGGAGACAGCTCAGTTGTTGCTGAAAAGTGTTGGTTGTTCTTATTCTAAACAGGCTATTTTTGGGCTTTTCTGAAGTAAGTGAGTAGATATTAGATGACCTACAACAGTCCTAGGAAACCCCAGGGTGGTGCTTAATGAAGAAAAGCCCCATACACTCCAGACAGACAAGGTGCCTATTTAGAATGGGTGCAGTGCTGACATTTATTTATCAGTGAGAACTGAAAAGTAAAAATTTCAAACCAGAAGGGATTCTGCCTGTCTCCTTTCCCAAGAGGAATGCTTGACAACACATTCAGCTCTCCACTACCATAAGGCAGAGGCATGAAACTCATTCCTCTGCCTACAGCACTGAAGTACGACACTATTAAACTGATATTAAATTAGACTACTTAGTAGCACTCTTAATACTAGAGATAGACACTTGATACCTTTTTATTTCTAATTGATTTAATTATTTAAACTTGCTGGAAAATACAGCTTGATCTGTTTATGTTGTTCATATCTTTTGTTTCTGTGGGATACCATATGGGTTTTACTGCTAGATGTGAGTCAACTAAGTTGATTGTGCAGCACATGTGCTGACAAGTCTTTTGTTTCAAAACACTTACATACTTTTTAAGTATGAGAAGTAAGTAATTGAGAAGGTGAGAGCTGCAGTTTCATTAGCTCATGGTTGAAAGAAATTTTCTTCAGTGACATGTGACCTTCGTAGGAAGTTTGGTGATAAAGTTTGGAGGATATAGAACAACTAATTTTTTATGTACTGCCAAATGGGCAGTATCTGTATTGTATTGTATCTGTAATAAAAAGCAGTATACAATGCACAAGAGAAAGGGATTATTTCATGTCTTCCTTCTTCTTTTTCACGTCTTACAGTTTGATTTAGACTCCATTTGGACATTCATATTTGGAGTTCCTGCCTCCTGTGGCACTGTAACCTCCTCAATACACAGTGTTTGCACAGAAGCTGCCTTCTTGTTACTGGGAATGCTGAGGAGCATGCTGAATTCTGTAAGCATAACAAAATTTGCTTGTATCTGAGTATACTGTATTTTTCAAGTGTTCTATATGGTCAAAAAGCCAATTTAGATAGGGTTGAGGTTTTGTTAGTATCGTAACAAAATTTGCTGTGAGTTTGGTCTCATAATACTTGGGTGAAAATTGTCATTTTCCTGGGTTTTTCTATGTTAGTTTTTTCCAGCATCTGTAGAAATATTAGTAGCCACAAAATTAACGCTGCTTTTTCACAAAAAGGCTGGGCTTTCTGTATAGCTGCAGTTAAAACAAAACAAGAAAGCAGAAGGGTACAATGTCCTTGGCAGAGATAACTGAATTTCTTTCCCAATTAACATCATGGGGGAACGTTTGAGACTCTGTATCCCATCTGCTCAGAGCTATGTGAGCTGCCGATTTTGTGCATGAACCTTCCCCATGCAGAGAAGTCCCCTGACTATGAATAGCCCCATGCCAGAGGAAATGAATTTACTGCCAGAGAAATGTGTCATCTTCTCATCTTTGAGTCTAATATAAAGGGTGGGGAAAGTTGGTTTCTCAGTGGGGAAATTTTGTATTTCCTTGAAGCCAGAATGTGTTACCTGCTGACAGTTGCCTCCTGAAGTGCTTGAAAAGTAGCACCTGTTTGGTTGTCACCTGTTGGGTCATGATGTGTATGTGATATGGTCTATTGCTTGCATGTTTCTCTCCAGTTAACATGTTCATAAGCATCTTCTGGACAAGTGTACCTACTGCAGTACCCATTCCTGTTGTCACATGTTCTGTCTCTCTGCTGGTAACCCATGATGGTGTTTGGTCCTCATCTCTTTGGATACACTTGAGACATGCTCAGAGACGTGCTGTGTCTTGTGTGCTGCCACCAGGCATGTTCAGCTGTGCCATTACATTTTGGGTTGGCTTCAGTCTGGTCACGTTTGCCAATATTTCTGAGTCATTACATGTTAGGGCACACATTTTAGCTTACAGTCAATGATGTGCTGTAAAATGTGGTTGGTCTCCTGTTTGAGATGTGCTTGAAAACGTGCTCTGTTGTTCTGAAGTATTCTTCGATTGGTGCTGTCTGTGCTAATCTGGTGTTTGTTTCTCAACCCAGCCCTGGCAGTCAGAGGAAGAAGGCTCTTGGCTTCGGGAATATCCAGTCACCCTGATGCAGTTCTTTCGGTATTTGTATCACAATGTACCCGACCTCATTTCCTTGTGGATGAGTCCAGAGTTCCTGTGTGCGCTGGCAGCAACAGTGTTTCCTTTCAACATCCGCCCTTACTCTGAGATGGTAGGAAATCCAACTACTTGCCTGTTCTATTTTTCACCTGTTACTTTTGAGGATTTATCAATTACCAGTCATGCCAAGATAAAGCTCTACTCACCTTGCACAAGAGGTCATCATCAGGGCTGAGCTGGATGTTTTGTACTTGGGTTGTAGAACTGAGAGAAGAGTGTGTTAAACTGCAGGGCAGTTGTTGTGCAGGTACATCTGAGACAGCATTTTAAGGGCAACAGACAGTTTGCTTGTCTTCTAGTGGACCATTATTTTCAATTGAATGAAAAACATTAGCTCAGATTTAAAAAAGCAAGAGATTAAATCAGCCCTCTGCTTTGGGGGAGGTGATGAAACCTAAAACCTCTTTTTCCTCACACTTCTCTTTTCTGCTTTTGTGGCTTAACCACAAAACAGTGTTCTTTTATTTCCTGAAACTACTGAGTTAAAAGCAGGAGAGGGTGTGAATTCAGCTTTGCTTGCATTGCTGCCTGAAGTTTTCTTTGAGTTTAGTGTCATTTGCAGATGGTATTTCTAGGATATGATTGGAAAGGAAAAAAACAGGTATTGTTAGCCAACATCTAAAAGTAATTTTATTAAGAACATAGAAGGATAATAAGTCTAGAGGTTGCCAGATGCTAGAACTATGGAAAGTATGATAAAAAACTTTAGGAAATAATAACTGGTGGCATCCTATTGTTTTGTTGTCAATAAAAGTGGGAGACCAGTTTTTAACAGTGCCTGCTGATGCATGTCTCATGAAGACAGGGTTTTTTGCTTTTATATTGAACTTGCATTTTAAGTAGATTCTAGGAGCTTGATCTCTCAAAAAAAAAAGTTCCACCTACAAACTGGTAATGCTGACTCAGCATTCACCTGTACAGAGTTTTTAGAGGAGCCCTGTCTCTCTGAGCAGGCTTTAACTACTAGCTAGATCCCTTGAAATTCTGTGTAGCTGCCTGGCAACTTGAGCTCTTCACTGTTTGAGGGTGCTCTTCACTCCAAATTGGTTTACTCCTCCAGTGTTTCTGTCTGCCCAAATGTGTAGCACTAATCAGTGCCTGGTGGAATAGCTGAATAGCCAGATTTCTGCAACAAAACATTATTATCTAAATTCAGTCTTGAGAGAAGATTCTTAACTTTTTGAGAGGTCTTTCAGCTTTTCTGAGATTGCCATTAAAAATAGAAAGAATATGTATTTAGACTTCTCTTAATTCCTTGAGAACACTCTCCTGCTAAAGCAGACCAAATGTTCTAAACATTTGGTTACTTGACACGTTAGCTGGCGATGCAAGAAGCCTGTTGAGGGAAATTATATTGTCTCCTCTTTCATTTAAAGAAGGGAGTTGCATAAAAAGAGTCAGTCTCCTGGATTTGACAGCTTTCATTACTGTTTGTGCTTTTGTTACAGTCCTCTTTGAGAGCTAGCCTTTCAAAGGTTTCTGTTCATCAGAAATGGGAAAGCTGTGGAGACCCTTTTTTTTTTCTTCTTCTTTTAGAGATTTTTGGGAAACCGGCTTACCCATAACTGCACTCTGATGAAGGTATTGTATTAAAAGAAAAAAAAAAAGGCTCAGTTCCTTTTTTGTTTTATGTTATGTAAGCTTGATGGCCTTTTTTTAGTTGGCTTCTGTCTTGATTTTATTTTAACTGCTTTAGTTATTAACTTTTTCAAAACTTTTAATTTTTTCCTTTTTTCCTTTTTTTTTTTTTTTTTTTTTTTTGCAATGAGAACATTTATTTTTGCCAAGTATCTAGAAATTGCCCAAGTAATTCTGTTGGTCAGTGAACATGAAATGTAACTCATGTCGGACCATTGTTTGCCTTGGGAATCCAAAACTGGATGTTTCCATATTGGGAAACTGATCCTGAACATCATAATCTTTTGAAAAGGCTTCTTAAGAAGCAAAATGTGAAGTGAAATACCCTTAGAAAGAAGCAAAGAACAGAGAAGTGAAGCAACTGCCATTAATTTCTCGATCTCTCCAGTTTTAACGTGCTGGTTTTTACAGGTCACTGATCTTGATGATGAAGTTGGGTCCCCAGCAGAAGAGTTTAAAGCCTTTGCAGCTGATTCTGGCATGAACAGGAGCCAATCAGAATACTGCAATGTGGGCACCAAGACCTACCTGACCAACCACCCTGCCAAGAAGTTTGTGTTTGACTTCATGCGTGTGATGATCATTGATAACCTATGTCTCACACCAGCCAGCAAGCAGACTCCACTGGTAGACCTTCTGTTAGAGGTAGAGTTTCCTTGGGGTTGTGTTTCGGTTTGGTTTTGTTACTTGAACTTAATTGTGGCACCTTATTCCCTAAAATGTTTTCCTCTATTTACCTTTCAGAGTTAGACTAGTGATGACCTGCAATTCAGTGGAATTGTCATGAAATAATAATGGAGAGACAAAAAGAAAAAGAAACACTAGTGTTTCATAAGCAGTAATTTGTTCACCTTTATTTAATGGCTTGGAAAACCAGCATGAGAAGTTGTAGCTTTCCTCAAGTTTGTGGAGTATGACTCAGGTGTTAAACACCTTTCCAACTGTGACATCTGTATCAACTTTGTTGAAAATTTAAACCCCCTGCAGAAATACTAGGGTTTCTGTTCTGTCCATATTAGAGAAAAAGAAATTATGCCATAGATGGTGCCAGTTAGGTAAAAAGACATATGGGGCCATATGCTATAAAACCTCACAAAATAACTGCTTTATCTTGCTATAAATTAATGTCTGAAGTTCCTAACACTTGAATTGTCCTGTTAATGGTGAGGCAGGGAGGTGAGGAGTTCAGTTACTCTTTAGCTGCCTACACCTTCAGACAGTACATTTTGAAATGTTCGCTTCACATCACTTCTCATTCTCCTTGACCTGTTACTTCATCTTACGAGTTGCTGATTCTCCCTGATTTTTTTTGAAAGCTGCAGGGATTTTGGACCATGCTTTTATATTTTCTAACAAATTTCCTGGGGCAGTTGGGCACCTCTTTGCTGTCACAAAGCAAAACAAATGAAATGTCAGAAGATGTCAGTTACCCACAGACACCAGGAAGCATATTTGAGACCATGTTCAAGTGGCTGCAGTTCTTTACGTCTCTTTTGACTTGTTATCCCCCTTTGTCAGTGTTGCTGGCCCCCTAGCATAAATAGGATTATGTAGGTATACACTGCTAAAATTACTGTTATTTCTCTTTCTACAACTTAAACATTTGATCTGTCCCATTTACTCGTTGTTTATTGAAGGAGGTGACTGTCAACTGAGGAAATCACAAGTTGACCATATGTTTGTAGTGAAGAGTTTCATGCACCTTTTCAGAATGTGTTCTTGTCCAGTTCCTATTATGGCAGAAGATAAATTTCCTGAATTTAAACAGGAAGAATGCCTACTCTGCAAGACAGCATGCAGCCAATGTATACTTGATGTGCATGCTTAAATTTTTTGATAAAGCCAAAACTTTTTGCTTGAGACAGAAGTCTAAGAGAAAAAAGCAAGTAGCTCGCAGGAGCTGAGAAAAGAGAAAATCACCTAGAACACCCCCCCACTTCTCCCCTTTTTTTCCTTAGAGATACTAATTCTCCTAATATTAACTTAATATCTTTTTTCAGGCTTCCCCTGAAAGATCAACACGAACACAGCAGAAAGAGTTTCAGACATACGTTTTGGATGGAGTGATGGACCACCTACTTGCAGCTGATGTTTTATTGGGTAATATGGCAAAGTTTGGTAATCAATCTATTGATTTGGACACAAGGTTTTGATTGTGTGACTTTTCTTTTTTGATGTTCTGTTTTGTTGCAACTTGATTGTCTTAATTTTGTTGCCCTGCCCTGCCCTTTCCTTTGATGTGTAAATGGTGTTGCTGTGCCTGCGTGTTCCCTCCCTACCTTGATTGTGCCAAAGCTGTAAAATAGGTTGTTCACAAAGGCTACATGGCACAGGGGACCCAGTCACATTTCATGGTGGCTTGCTCAACTTCCCAGGAGCTCGTGGTCTGCTCTGCCTCCATCCCAGGTGTCATGAGGGGCTGTATGCCTTTCTGTTCAAAAGTGCTTGTCAGGCTCCCCATTTCTTGCCACAGCAGTCATTTGTCTTCCTCTGGGTGCAGTGCATTAATAAAATAAATACAGAATCATGTTTTAAAAATCCAGAACCATGATTGCTTACATCAAAGGGAAACTCCTGTAGTAGGGAAGCCATGATGTTTTAGCTTTCGTTGATTGAATCTCTTTCTCTGTTGTGGAAGTCTAGAAAGCATAAACTAATGTGAATGTATTTATGTTAATGGAGTTTTTTGATAAATGTGGAAAACTTTGGGGTTTTTTGTTACCTAGGTGAAGATGCATCTCTGCCTATAACGAGTGGAGGAAGCTACCAAGTGCTGGTGAACAACGTGTTTTATTTTACACAGCGTGTGGTAGATAAGCTTTGGCAGGGCATGTTCAACAAAGAATCCAAACTTCTTGTGGACTTCATAATCCAGCTCATTGCACAGGTAACAGGGCTGTTCTATTGCCCTGCCTGAAAATCCATTTTTGCAGGTCATATTGAAATGCATGGAGTGATGTCACTAAACAGCCTGCTAGTGAGACATGTTTGGGTCAGGACAGACATATGCTTTCCTTTCTCAGGCTCACTCTCTCATTACTGAGCTCTCTTAGCACATTTTTCTGAAATCACCCAAAATAAACAAACATGCCTCGCATGAATTTTGGGAACTTCCCTAAATTTACCTTGACATTTTTGGGAGGCTTCCTCACAGACTTATATTAGAGATTGTTAGAAGACTTATAGTTAGAAATCAGCGGCATCTTTATAGATGTTAAAATTCTAAGTGAATCATCATTAATATCATTTCAATCCTTGGAATTCATGGAATTGACACAGTAAAATGCCAGTTTTGAAAAATGAGCATGGGTCAATTCAAGGGAAGATTGTGTGCCAGTAAAATGAGTTGCTGCTACTTCTGATGTTGTTTTTTTACTTCCCATCAGTCAAAAAGAAGATCTCAGGGACTCTCGCTGGATGCCATTTATCACTGCCTGAACAGAACCATCCTGTATCAGTTCTCAAGAGCGCACAAAACTGTTCCTCAGCAAGTGGCTCTCCTTGATTCCCTAAGGGTCCTTACTGTGAATAGGAACTTAATTTTGGGACCTGGAAATCATGATCAAGAGTTCATCAGCTGCCTAGCTCACTGCTTGATTAATCTGCACATGGGAAGGTAAATATCTCAGGCAGAAGTTCATTCCAGGACCATGGCTGGGAAGTACTAAAATTATCTCTTCTTTTACTCATCTTGCAAATAAGTCAGCAGATTTTGGGGGACTGTTTATAATTTTCCAGCCAGTGAGTTCAAAGCAAGCTTAAGAGATTCGTTTTGAGACAAAAGTAGGTTTGAAGATCCTGGGAATAGAGAATATTTTTACCTCCTTTTGCAGAGGTATTTTAAATACTGACATATGTGTTTATCCACCTATTTTATTACTAACCTTTTATAAATTGAAATGTTTTAAAGACAGAAGGAAACACTGGTGCTAGGTAATTAATAGTCACTGTGTTTATTGTCTGTTGAAGCATTTCATAGAAGTTCAGTATCCTGGTATTTCTTCTGTGTAGCATTGATTAGGGCCAGTCATGCATTAAATCAGGTGTCCATGACAAATGCTGTAGGCACCCATTTTCCTGCATTGCTGCAAATGCCAGCCTGGCATTTTCATTTGTTGTTTCCAAGAAGATGCACAACTTGTGTTTCATCCAAAGACACTTGGCACCAGTCCGTTTGGCTTCGTCCGTTTTGTGTTTCTTTAAATATCACCAATCTCCCTCTAGTGACACCAGTGTCCATGGCCCATCATTTCTTCATAAACCTTCAGTTCAGCTTGTGACCACAGCTTGTCAGAAGTCAAATGGACAGAAGTGATGATACTTTGCTGTAGTTGTGTGTTAATCTTAGTGAATCTGATAGAGGGAATCAAATGCTTTATCTTGGCTTGGGTTTTTGTGTCTTTTTATTCTACTGGTTGATAATCCATTGTGTGTTTGTAGTAATGTTGATGGGTTTGGATTGGAAGCAGAAGCCAGGATGACAACTTGGCACATTATGATCCCCTCTGATATAGAACCAGATGGAGTCTACAATCAAGATGTCAGTGAAGGTAATCTGAGAATGACAAAGCCACAGATGTCTCATAATGCCACTTCTGTATTGTCTGTGTCACCAATCTTTAACCCCAGTGGTTCGGGGCAGGGGGTTGTGGTATGTGTGTGTTACCCAGTTACTCTCTGGAGGGGCGTGGGGGCTGTGTGTGTATAGAAATATATTAAAAATAGATTAAAAGACTCTTGGAAATACCAAGATAGACACATTGAGGATAAATTACTGTCTTGTTAAAATAGTAAGAGCTCTTCATTGCTTTCTGGACATGCTCCGGAATTAGAAATACTATTTTGTATGCACTTTTAAAGTGCATACAAGCAGCTCATTTTAAGGTAAGAAATATATGGTATAAACTATACAATTATTGTTTTGTGGCATCCTTACAATCTTTCCCTCAAAGGAAATTTATGAACTCGCTGTGGAAGAAAGTATTCAGTGACTCTTAAATGTGTGTATTTAATATTTATGCAGGTACTTAGGTACACATTATATGTAAAAATGCAGAAGTGTAATATATGTATAGAATTATATATATTTATAGACACAGACTCCTGTAAGGTTTTTTCAATCTCATTTTGTTAATAGATGGGTGTGGGAGATGAGTCACAATTAATCAGAGCCAGTGTTTCAAATTCACAAAGGAAAAAACTGCCAAAATTAATTGTTAGATGCTTTCTGATAACAAACATAATGGCAAAAAAGGCACTCTGACCAATGGCATTTCACACATCATGCAAGGTGGAAGAAACTACAGTGTAATCATAGAAATTGCTCATTTCACTACTGTAGAAATATCAATTCTATGAGCACTGTAGAGAGCTTGCTGTTTGTGATCTTGTGCTTATGCAGGTCGCCAGCTTCTTTTAAAAGCCATAAACAGGGTGTGGACAGAGCTGATCCACAGTAAAAAACAGGTTTTGGAAGAAGTTTTCAAAGTGACACTGCCTGTCAATGATCGTGGCCAAGTGGATATAACTGTTGCCAGACCTTTCATTGAGGAAGCAAGTTTAAAGTGTTGGCAAAATCATTTGGGTAAGTCCTGACTGAGGATTTGTCTGTCCTGTAGGCTGGATTTGCTCAGAGTGAACCATGTGCACTGGATGTTTTAATATAGGCTTAACATTTTGTAGCTACAAATACTCTATAAACTGGCACTGTGTAACACAGAAGCCTTCAGAAACTGGACCATATACAGGATATTCTTACACTCCAGTGCACAGGGCCCTGTGTTTGTAAGCCAGCAAATAGGGTATTGTGGATTACAGTGGAGCAGGCATCCTCCCCATGAACCCCTGGATTGGAGTGACCTCTGTTATTATTCTCAGGATTGGATGTGCCAGGCAGGGAAGGGGGTCCTCTTGAGAATGTCTGAGTGCAACCTGCAAACTCCTGGTCTGCTGATAAGATTGGAAATGGGCGGCTGAGCAGTCCTTCTCTAGCAGCAGTGATGCTGTGACTAATTCTTGGCTGGGAAATCTGTTTAGCATAGGAAGCAGTTCTGCAGGAGAAGGACCTGGGAATCCTGGTAGACAAGTTAAGCACAAGTTAGTTCTGCATTCATGTATTAAAAATCTACTGGTGCTCAACTGAATTAACAAGAGTTTAGACAGCAGAAAATAAGATTACATAGATGTGACTCGTTATGATTTTACAATTCTGAAGTAACTGAGGTAAACCTGTATGTGCGGAAAACATGTTTGGAAACCTGGAATACTTGGTTTTGCAGTCTCTGTATTTCTAGATGTGCTGTGTTCCTGGCTGATGTTTGCTCAGGTTTCCAGTATCTCCCTGATGGTCAGTATATTTGCAGAAATGGTTTGAGTGGAGCTGCACTTTCTTGAAGCAACAGAAAAGGTCATTCTATCTAAAAAAAACAAGTATAAGGGAGGGAGGGGAAAAAAAAACTAAAAAATGCTCCCAACACTGTTTTTCAGCTCACGAGAAAAAATGCATCAGTAGAGGAGAGGCTTTGGTTCCAACCACACAGTCCAAACTTTCACGAGTCAGCAGTGGATTTGGCCTCTCTAAACTGACTGGTTCCAGGAGAAACCGCAAGGAAAGTGGGCTGAGTAAACACAACCTCTCCACACAGGTAATTTCTGTCAGTTAATAGCATGCAGTCTGAAATCCAGCAATGTGCATTCAGGGTTTGTGGCAAATATCCCATAGTGGGAAATCTTGCAGAGTGTGAAGTATTATCTGGTACTTGGTTTTCTTTCCCTTTTTTGACTCCGGACTGGGCATCTTGCTTCTGTGTGTCCTAATTTAGTACATCCATCTGCATATCTGTAACATTAAGCCAAGAGTTAAACCCTTCCTTGTTGGTGAGACTGCTCAGCTGCTTCTGGTTCATGATTGTGGTAGGCTGGGTCTTAAGTTCAGTTTGCAATACTGTACTGAAATGAAGCTGAGATACAGATGTTGGTCTATTTTTCCATCCTGCCCTCAAAATGGAAAGAGGGGTTTGAAAGTTTTGTGGAAAAACGTATTGCTAGTTCTCTTTCTGAGCTGAAAACTAGTCAGTGGCTTTGATAAAATAATGAATTCTCAGTGCTCTCAGTCCTCCTGGTGAGCAGGCATACTCTGAAAGGGAAAGGGAAGACCCTCACAAACTGAGCTGACAGGAACCGTTCCTGGTTGTGTCCGGAGAGGAAGCACTAAAGGAAAAGACAGATACTGTGGGACAATTGTGGAAGTGATGGGTGTCTTGAGGGTTTCTAGCAAACTAGGCAATGTCCACAAAATATTACTTAAAAGGAAAAAGGGAAAAGGAGTGTTTGTCAGTGCCAATCTTTGGCTGTTTGGGAATGTTTTGAATGTTTATGGTAAGAAACTATTCTTTGTGAGCAAACTTGGCAAGGTGATGTATTCATAGGCTTTTTATTCACACAAACTCTTTTTTATAAAGTGTTATTCTGTCACTTTGTTTTTGTCTTAGGAAATTTCCCAGTGGATGTTCACTCATATTGCGGTGGTTCGGGACCTGGTTGATATGCAGTATAAAGAATACCAGGAGGTATGGATGGCTTGCAGGATTCATTACCTGACACTGATACTTTGGCCTGTCAGATTATACCAATGCTATTTCTCAGTGTGAGCCTGGTGAAATACTGGGTTCTCATGGGTGAAATGCTTGAATGTTTACTTACAGTTCTTTTCTTTAAGGGGTTTTTAGATGCAATCAAATAAACAAATGTGGAAACTCATTTTGATCTGATTGTAGATGAAAACTCTTGCAGCAATATTACATGTTAAATTGGATTTTTTTTCAAGAAGCTTAAATTCCTTAGAAATGTAAAAAAAAAAACACAAAGCTGGGAACAAAAAGAGAGAGATTGGAAATACACTGTCTTTCTAAAGCATTGTAGAAAAACTAAGAGGAAATGTGGAGAAGCATTGTGTCCAAATGCTACTTTCATAGTGACACAAAGAAAGTTTTATGGTATTGTGCAGTGATAGAAAGTGGCTGGTCAGTGCCTTCCAGAATGAAATTGTTCTGCCCTGTGGTGTCTGCCAAATGTTCCCAAAGACATTTGGTTCAAAATTTGGTTGCTGAGCTATGTGCTATGAATCTTAAGAAATAATTTCTGAGAGAAACGGGTCACTCAAAGCAATTCGTTAAAAAAAAAACGACTACCGAACTTTGCTTCATTAAACTTCTCTCTCCTGTGCAAATATGGACAGGAAGGCCTCCAAAACAATTTCTGGTTTAGTTCTTAAAATCCTTTTTCAAATTCAGCACGTTTCCCAATGTCTTTGTGTTCAGCGTCAGCAGAACGCCCTGAAGTACGTGACGGAGGAGTGGTCTCAGATCGAGTACGAGTTACTGCGGGAGCGAGGGCTCTGGGGGCCCCCCATCGGCTCCCACCTGGACAAGTGGATGCTGGAGATGACCGAGGGGCCCTGCAGGATGAGGAAAAAGATGGTGCGGAATGACATGTTCTATACTCAGTATCCCTACATGCCCGAGGCTGAGCAGGAAACAAACTTGCTGGTAAGTATTCCGGAGTTTGGGATGGGTCATGATACACCTTGTTGCAAAATCCCTTTTTTTTTTTTTTTTTTTTTCTTAAGAAATGTATTTTATTCTGTTGGTATGACCTGGTATTCTGTGTGTATGTCCTAAATGGTTGGTAAAGTCCAGTTGTTCCTCATGGTATATTTAGGGAAGGGACTGAATCACTTAGCTCAAAACCAAGCAAATTTGTAGAGATTGCAACATAAGGTGAGGTGTGCTGAGTGATCCTGCCAGCAAACAGCACAGGCAATTTCACAAGCCTCCAGAGGCTGAAATTACCATAACTACGTGAGATCTCAGTCTGGGTTCTTGGCCTTAATCTAGGTTAACGTGGAAAACAGTGATCTGAAAAAAAATGAAAAAAGAGAAAAGGCTACATGCCTTGGTTTGGATGCACTTGTGAGATGTATTTTCATCAATCCATGAAGATGAAGATGAAGATGGGCTGTGTAGCAGAAATGAGTGTGGCCTTTGTTAGCAGTTAGTTCCTCTTAATTTTGGAACACTGTTTTTAAGAAATGAAGCAGTCTTTATTATGTCTTTTTAGGCATGCATGTAAGCATGCAGGAATTTTTCCCCTCAAATTATGCCTGAGTGTCAAAGTACTTAAAGCAGAGAAGACAGCAGTCAATGAGTTTTAAACCACTAGATATTTTTGCCTGCTTGTGGTCTGACACACAGTAGTGGTAGTGGCAGTCTAGTTCACATGAAGTAGAGAACATACCATCATACATTCTTCTCAAAAGTGTTCTTTCTCTGATGCTTATGTAATTGATGCCCTGTTTCCAGTCTGACTTCTCAAGCAGACTTCCTGAGACCTCTGATGATACCATTCCTCAAAAGGTAAAGAAACAAGTACACTGACTGAAAGAATGTAAAATAAATACAACTTCTCCTCCTCCTGCATGTTAGGCAGTCTTAACAAGGCTTCTCCATTTGGCTTTCAACTTGCTCTTTCAGTAAATAATTCCAGGCCAATTCCAATTTTTTCAGTAATCACATTAGAAGATGTTACCGTGCTGTCCTCAACCTTTACCTAATAAGACTTTCTGTAGACCTTCCCTTCTTTGCTGCACACTAACAGGCTGTATTGGGCTGTGCTACCACTGTTCTCACTGTGTGAAGTGTTGTGGCTTTGGGACCTGAACTAATGGTCAGTGGAACACGTTTAGTAATGGGCAACACATCACTTGGAAGCACTTACTGGGTGAGTGTTTCCTTCTAAGAGAGGATCTGGGGAGCGTTTTTCTCCCTTTGGGCAATAATGGGCTGTAAAAGGCCAACTTTTGTTAAAGCCCATATTAATTTTGTCTTAGTTGAGTTTTGCTATTAATAAAACACACACATTTGCTTAAAAATATGAATCTTGTCTTGAAAAGAGCAGGCATGCTTGGAAGTGGCTTCTCTGCAAGCATTTCAGTACTATGCCCTTCTCTTTTAATTAGAGTCGCAGTCTTGCCCATCACTAAGTACAGTGTGTAATGTGCATTCACTCATTTTGAATTACCTTCAACAATAAACTAATTCATATAAATGCAAGTAATTCTATTATACAGAATATCTAATACGAATTGTTACTCTTTTCCTTTCTTCACCTTAGCAGTGCTATTAAGTTTTCTCTTTGTTGATTATACATAAGTTGTTTACACAGATGTTTTAAGCATCATTTAAGTGGCAATTTTGTGCTGATAAGAAGTGAAGACTGGGTTAAACATAAGTGAGCAAATTAAATTAAAGTGTCTTGAATTTTTGATTTTTAGGGGCAGACAATTTGACCTGAATAATAAATTTCTGTGTTGCTGATCTTAATTTCTTTATCATCCAGAGCATCAACTTGTAATAAAGCTAGTTTGATTTCTATTCTGAATGTTACTTCCTTAATTAAGTCAGGAACATAAGAATTAGCCTGTGATGGGGGTTGGGACAGACAAAGAGGAAGGAAACACTACACATGCAAAAATACCCCAAACCAAAACAACAAATGCTCAAAAAAGCAACCCCCCCCCCCAAAAAAAAATAACCAAAACCACCACCCAAAGGTACAAACAATGCTCAGAGAATTACTTCAGGTAAATACATATTCTCATGCCAGTCTCCTGCCCGTAAGCCATCAGAAACTTTACTAAAAAAAGAAGCAACTGAATTAATGAAGAATTTTTGAATCTTAAAGTCAATCCCTGCTTCATACCAGCTTCCACATCGCTGTATGTCCTTGAGGCAATTTTTTATTCAAATTACTGCCTAACAAAGAAGTCAGCTGGCTAACAAATAAACTGCATATATTGGTAGGGAGTAAAAAGATGATAAAATGGCCTTCTGAGCAGTCAGTCTTAAGTACAAGAATCCCAGCCTTTTATGGAAGTTTATAACATACTGGCTACACTTACTCCCCATGTTGTAGCCTTATCTGCAGGCTTTTCTTCAACCCCATTATTGCTTGAGTGGCTCTATAGCTCCTCGCAAATTAGCCAACAGATCAGATCTCCTGAAGAGCCTCTGTTCCTGTCTGTGTTGGTGTATGAGCACGCACGAAACACTTGATGGGCATGCACTGTGCTGCACACCCTGTACCTGAAACACCTTTGCTGAGGGACTGAGTGAGGAGCTGGCTGACCAAGCGATTTCTTCCGTTATTCCCAAGAAACCTGCTCGCTACCGGAGAGCCATCAGTTACGACAGCAAGGAGTACTACATGCGCCTGGCCTCCGGAAACGCCGCCGTCTTCCAGGACACCATAGAAGAGAATACCGTGGGTGAAACAGCTCAGCAGGAGCCAGAGCACGGCGAGGACACTATTGCAAGAGTCAAAGGTTAGATTGTTTGGTTTGTCATCTTCTCGTGCATTTGCATTAAGACAAGCATAAGTCCTGCAGGACTACTGTTTTTCTCTGTTACCAATGGGTCAGTAATTTGTAAGATTATAGGTCTTGCAAAGTTAATTTTTTATGTCTTGGGGTTTTATTTATCTGTCTCTGTTCTTTTCCAGGCCTGGTGAAGCCTCCCTTGAAACGATCTCGCTCTGCTCCTGATGGAGGAGATGATGAGAGCCAGGACCAGTCACAGGATCAAATTGTTGAGGGGAGTTCAATTGATGAAGAGGAGAAGACTGACAATACAACTTTGCTTCGACTTCTTGAAGAAGGAGAGAAGGTACTGTTTACTTCAAACACACTAAGAACTGAATGCATTGGAATTTCTTCATTATGTGTCACAATGAATAAATGTTCTATATACCTTCCTTGATTTGTATATTTCATCAGCTTTTTCCTTAAAATGTGTGCTTTGTGTGCCTGACCTAAGAACACAGTACTGGAAACCTTTTTTTTCTTTTACTTTCTCCCTGCAATGCAAAAGTTCACTTGTCCTGAAATGAAGGCTATGAGCTATCCCATGCTTAGTTTATTGTCCTGTCAACTTAATGATCAAGATTGAAAATATAAGGGCTGAATTTGGCACACTGTTCCTAATTAGTTGTTGCTTTCATTAGAATGGGAAACCTTGATGAGGAGTATTTTATCCCCAAGATCTGTGTTGATTTACCTTGCTGTCTATTTGGTATTTCAGACTTTGTCCATCTGAAGTCTACCAGTAAATAGCATTGTGATCATGGTTGAGTAGGCTACAGATTCTAAAACATGTTCAAGCAGCATAGTGCAAGTGGATAAACTGGCAAATAGATACATTTATATCATACCAATGAGGCTTTATCCAACCTCCTCCCCAGTTACTAGTCACTGGCATTAGGTCTGATTAAAGAAGACAATGACAGGGTTTTTGCTGTATGTACAAGTGATAAAGCAGTGTTTGGTACTTGTTCTAACAGGGCAGTGGTCTGAGCCTGTGCTCCTTGACCTGCTTCCCCTAAGCATCTTCTTTTCCTCACAGATCCAGCACATGTACCGCTGTGCTCGGGTTCAGGGCCTTGACACCAGCGAGGGGCTGCTTCTCTTTGGGAAAGAGCACTTCTACGTCATCGATGGGTTCACCATGACAGCCACCAGGGAGATACGGGACATCGAGACACTGCCTCCAAAGTGAGTGCATTCATAGACAGTTTCCTTGCTCCTTAGAAGCTGAACAACGAGTATTCAATGAGATTTTTGAGGAGTCAACTCCAAGGTAGTGTAAGATGCAGGAAGACAGGTGCTGAGCAATTTGTAGTATGTATATTGTAAAATCAGCTGTTTCTGTAACTGGACTCCCATATGAATTAAGAGGATAATTCTTTTAATTTCTCTTCTTTTTAATCACTTCTGTCTTGCTTGTTTATATTCAATTACAGGATGCATGAGCCAATCATACCTAGGGGAGCAAGGCAAGGTCCAAGTCAACTCAAAAGAACTTGCAGCATTTTTGCATATGAAGATATCAAGGAAGTGCATAAAAGGAGATACCTTTTGCAGGTAACTTGGTCACCATATTTGGATAGGGGGAGGCAAATTTGGAGTGTTTTGACTATGTCATTTTTAAAAATTAAAATCAGTACATAACAGATGAGTATTTGGAAAGTGAAGCTATTCACTGTGTTCAAATCGAAGTATTTATATTGGGCATCCTTGTTGGAACTTACCCTAATTTAGTTTATTGGGTGTGTTGTTACTGGGTTTGGCTTACCCTGGTTTAGTTTATTGGGTGTGTTAGTCAGTGTTAATGATCCAAAAAAAAAAACATTTAGCTGCACTAAGCAAAGTCTGCTTCATCATAGTTTGGTGCCACACATCGCATGACAGAACTGGTCTGTGCCTGACCTTCAGAGGTGACAAGAGAATAATTTAGTGTTGACATGGGTTTGTCTTCTTTGTTTTCAGCCAATTGCAATTGAAGTTTTCTCAGGAGATGGACGGAACTATCTTCTAGCTTTCCAGAAAGGAGTTCGAAACAAAGTTTATCAAAGGTATTGCAAAATAAGTTAGAACATTTAACATGACTGTTTGCAAATAGCTGTGTGGAGGCTGTTCTGGTGCCTGGTATCACCTTACTGCTGCAGCAAAGAGCCACTAGAAGGCACTACATGCCTTCTGTGAGAAGAGGCTCCTGCGATTTTGCTGGAGACGTTGTGGAGCTGCTCGAAAAGAAGTCTGTAACTGTACTAAATGCATGCTGCTTCTCAGGAGATGGCATCCCAAGGACAGAAACACTAATCAATCTTTTAACTGCTGCTGCAGGTTTTTGGCTGTGGTGCCATCTCTGACGGACAGCTCGGAGTCGGTGTCTGGGCAGAGACCAAACACCAGCGTAGAGCAAGGGTAGGTGGTTCTGTTACTCACAACTTCTGTGGCTCATCAGTTTCCAATAAATGATGCTTGCATTAATGTCAGGATTATCTGGAGAGTATCAGAATTGACATTATCAGTATACAGATACGTTTTGGATGGAATTGGAGTGCTGAAGCCATCAGATTTATCCAAGTTAAAAATATTTTGCTCATCAGCCACCACTTGCACTGAATCGCATAATTACGTGTATAATTTTGACAGTATGTGTTTAGAATTTTAAAAAAAAGTACTGCTAAAGCAAAAAGGAACAGAGACATGTTTTACTAATTGTTGCAATTTGCAACTTTTAGTCTTGAAATTTTGGATTGTCTTGTGAAGGTATAACCCAGCTCTTACTGCTAAGTCAAAAAATTCACTTTCTTCTTTCTGCTAGGTCTGGCTTGCTTAGCACTTTAGTGGGAGAAAAATCTGTTACTCAGAGATGGGAAGTAAGTATGAAAATGTTGGGGTATTTTTTGTATTAAATTTCAGATTTTGTAGTGATACATAAATGATCAGTATACATAATGATCATATACATCCTCGTAGTCTAACAGGTGGAACATACTGTTATAGAAAGTGTATCTCAGCATTTGATTTGTGGTATTTCATGGTATCGTTAAATAGGAAATGGTTCTACTGTTGAAAATGCAGGGGGAGGGCTGTAGTAAAAGTATAGTGAGTATTGCAATATTGAAGTAAGTTTCATGTGTTTGGGGGGAGCTGAATACTGACAGTCTGGCACATTGACATTTGATTGTTGTAAAGTGACAACTTTACTGTGCTTTTTTCTGTCTTCCTTAAGAGAGGAGAAATCAGTAACTTCCAGTACCTGATGCACTTAAACACTCTGGCTGGCAGATCCTATAATGACCTCATGCAGTACCCTGTCTTTCCCTGGATCCTCGCAGACTATGACTCAGAGGTAAATAAAACATCTTGTCAGTCTTGTCAGTAATCTTTTAGAAGCTGGAAGTTTCTATTTTGTTCCTCCCACTTATCAGCAGGGTGGCTATTAGAGAATCTTGGCTGCGCTGATTTTACAGATGTTGTTGGTCTGTGCACAGGTGAGGGCTGGGATCCAGAAAGAGACATTTGCCCCTTTACCCTGCAGCAGTTCCTGTTCTGCATTAGCTTTAAACTGAGTATCCTGAAGGATGCTAAGCCTACAGAGAAAGAATCTTTGTCCAGAAGACTGTGGTAGGGGCTACTATGAAATCTGGCCCCAAGGTGAAAGAATTTGCTTTTGAAAAAGGTGAAACATCCTATTAATGCTTTTGGGGACAGCCATTGCCAGCAAACCAGACCATTGCATCAAGTATTGTTAGGGTGCTTGTTGAGTATTTGTGAAAAATATGGGGGAAACTGGGGACAGGATGAGAGGAGCAGAGCCCAGATGTGATTTAAAATAAAACAAGCTGGCTCTCTTGGATCAGACTGAAGGACTGTTGTAAGCACATCCAGCATTGCAAAGCAGGGATAACAGCCTTAGGAGGTAGGTGGTGTTAACTGTGGTAATCAGCAGTGTTGAAAAGATTTGGTTTGGTTTTATAAAATTGTTGTCTGTTTTATTTTTAAAGGAACTGGATCTTACAAATCCCAAAACATTCAGAAACCTGGCCAAGCCCATGGGAGCACAAACAGAGGACAGGTTAGCCCAGTACAAAAAGCGATACAAGGATTGGGAAGATCCCAATGGTAAGTAATAATCCATCCTGCAGAAAGAGCAGAGAGAACATGTGCCTGTCATTATGGGAAGGACTTGTGGATTTTTTTTATAATATGGGTAAAGAGATCTGGATAGGGATGTGCAGAACTCTGCCATGTTTTTTAGTAACTGTCCAACAGAGACTAAATTAGAGCAAAGGGACATTGGCTTTCTTTCTGTATTGTTTATTTTTAATCCAAATGGCAGCTTTGTTTATATGTAAAAACAAAGAACAGCTGCACATCTAGATGAGTTTAACATTGTCTAAAGACTGGAATGGGCAGGCATGTGAAGCACACAACCAGTTGTCTCTGCTAATACAGTTTGAATGCAGCTGCATGAAAATAAGTAGTACAAAGAATGCAAATGCTTCTGCATTAGCAGTATTCTAGCTTTTTCATTTCTAATCTTAAAGTGTGTTTTTTGGCTAAGAAAACAGCAACTTCTTAGCTAAAAAAGCCTCAAAATGAGGTGCAATTAAGTTACCTATTCATGATTTTAGAGCTTCCTTATATAGTGAAAATAAAACTTCTGTGTTTGGCAAGGCAAGTTTTCTTGTGTGCTTTCATCGAAGACAGACCTGTATAACTACTGCAGTGCTGTTCTGTGTCAAACACCAGTAGGTGGCAAAGACATTCATTTCTAGAAATGAATCAGTAGTTTCCAAAAGTGCTTATGCAGACTGTTTGCCAGAAAATTAAGAAAGCAAAAGCTGTACAAAATCTGTAGGCAACAGTTCTGCTACCTATTTCTGCCCAAGACACTAAATCCACAGTAAAAAATAAGACTACAGATAAAAAAAAGATTTTTTTTCAAATGTTTCTTCAGCAGAAATCACCATAGCTGCACTGCAACATTTCAATTAGTTAAAATAAAAAATGTGTAAACATTGAGTACTACTCTGCAGAGCCCTGTTGAATTAGGGCTGCTGCACTGCAGCCCAAACTCAAGTGTCAAAACATAAAGTTTTCAGACTTCTGAGAATGAAAATTACAAATTCCAATTTCGAATGTGTCCAAGGCCACAGAGTATTTAAAATACAGTGTTAATTTCTTTTTCTATTAGTACTGATTCTGTCACCTGACTACTTTATTTCTCCTATGTTTATGATTTTTAATCTGCAGGGGAAACCCCAGCTTATCACTATGGGACCCACTATTCCTCAGCCATGATCGTGGCTTCCTATCTTGTCCGGATGGAGCCTTTTACTCAGATTTTCTTACGGTTACAGGTAAAAATTGCATCACCTCCCTTCATGTTTCTTGCCTGCTGTGTATTTCAGACATCACTGGGATGTATGATCATTTAGCTTTGTTTTCATCAAATATCATAGAAGAAATACCTTTTAGCAGAGTTCTTATTGCCTGGCAGGTTTTTGATGTGTCTTTTTAAAAGGTGTGATGAAATTCACCTTTTTCTTTTTTTCTTGTTGTTGGAACATTTTTCTAAATGTACGCAAAACAAAGTACAGCAGACAAAAACCAAAACAAGTTTTATTGTGAAAAATATTTCACTGTTTCTCTGAAAGAGACTAGACTTGAAATCAGACAGATGACTCTCTTCTTACAGTTCTGTTTATCTGTATCTGCATTTTCTGTTATCATGTACCTAAAAGTAATGCAGCTGATTAGATTGATTGCGTTAGAGAAAGAAATGTGCTATGTCCTAGTGTGTTCATTAGGCAGAGGATGTTCAGATTTGCCTGTGTTTGTGCTGAGGGATGCTGTGACACTGACCTGTGCCCCTCTCTGTGCCCGGCAGGGCGGTCACTTCGACCTGGCTGACCGCATGTTCCACAGCGTGCGCGAGGCCTGGTACTCTGCCTCCAAGCACAACATGGCAGACGTGAAGGAGCTCATCCCAGAGTTCTTCTACCTCCCCGAGTTCCTGCTCAATTCCAACAATTTTGACCTAGGTAGGCAATAAGGGCTTGATAGCAGTGCTGTGGGTGGGAGAACAGAGACAGACAGACAGACTTAAAATATTTCCTCATGCACAGATAATCAGGTTTTACTTGGAGTTTCTCTGCTTTGCATTTTTCTCCATGTAACCTATCCCGTGATGGTGCTCACCATCTTTGTTGCTTATTTTTTTAAGCTTTGCAAAATCTGTTTCACAATCCTCGCTTTTAGACCTTAATTTGAAAGTATTTCTAATGATATTTTGTATTGTCACAGCTTTTGTGACAGTGATTATTCAGCAGGTGTCCTGTAGGAGGCCTGTTGTCTGTAGGAGATACGTGTTACTTCTTATGTGTCACTCTTAACTGTGGCATTAAGCACTTGTATTCTGAGCTCTGTGCTGTGAATCTAATAGCAATAACAAAGATTAATCAAGTCATAGGTTTTAATGGCCTCAAAATATATTGTAGGAGATTGGAAGCACAGCCTTAGAAAAAAAGAAAAGCAGAACCCGAAGAACACCCTGCAAAACCTCTCCCAGCTATATTTTACACAGAAGAATATGGATATTACTGAAAAAATGTTGAGCTCTTGTCCACTTTGTATCTGATAATTTTGGACTGTAACCATTGGAAATTTGTCACTGAGCATTTGGACTAACAGCAGAAAAGGTTTTTTAGGAACAATTGTCAAACACTGCAGTACTTTTGATTGTGATAATCCCCTTCCTTGAAATGTCTCCTTCCTCCCAGGTGAAAAGAAAGAAAGATCTCAAGTCTGGTGATGCAAGTGATGTTTCTGTTGGAGCATTGCATGTATTTTTTATGTGCCCCTGTAAACTTGGAAATTTTTTGGTGTTCTTCTGAGTTAATAGGAAGAGTGGAATTGTTTCTTGACAACAAGTGACAGAATAAGAATATAACTGAGGAGTTTTACCAAATGTATTTTTGGTAATGACAACATGCCACCATTTAATGTTCAGAGTGAGAAGGGGGCTGTCGAGGACAGGGTGAATGTATGGTGCCCAGGCCATGGACACAGCAGGGGAATCGCCAGTATCCTTGGGTATGGGAGCTTCTGGGGGATACCAGTTAGCTCTGCACTGTTAGGAAACGAGTATTTGGCTTCACATCACAGGAGTACAGGCTATCTCAGGAGGAAAACAGCTATTTCATTCTATGATACAATGCTGTTTTCCTCTTCAGAAGCATTATCAAGGAATATTTGGATTTTTTCTCCTGAAAGCAACCTTACATGAACAACTGAGGCAGAATTTTTCATGTAGTATTGCCTGATATTTAAAACTGACATAGTATTTTAAAGAAAAGACTGAAATGGCTTTCTTTATAGAGAAAATATTTTAGAATTGGATTTTTTCCTTTTTTTTCACTTTTTGTTCACCTTTGCCCTTGCAGTTCCGTTTCAGTTTTTCTGTCCAAATTTTTTTCTTTTTTGTTTTTTATTAGGTTGCAAACAAAATGGCACTAAACTTGGTGATGTAATACTCCCTCCATGGGCAAAAGGAGATCCTCGTGAGTTTATCAGAGTCCATCGGGAGGTAATTTGACTTCTAATGATGACAGTAGAAAATGTCTGTTGGGACTTTCCACTGCACATTAATCTAAGCTCACTTTGCAGAGTCGCAGGCCACTCTCTGAGTTCAGGGTTGGTGTCTGATTGTTGCCAAGGTAGAACCAGCGTTTCCTCCCCTTCCTTTTTGGCTACAGAGTACTTTGAGGCAAGACTTGCTTCAATGAAAAACTTTATCAAAACGTAACAAAAATACGTCAAATTATGTTCCGCGTTTTTCCTCGTGGCAGGTGTAGTAAACTCAGGCAATGAGCAATTTGTCTGGTTTTAATGCATACCTTTTGAATTTCAGGCTCTGGAATGTGACTTTGTGAGTGCTCACCTGCATGAGTGGATTGACTTGATCTTTGGCTATAAACAGCAAGGTCCTGCTGCTGTAGAAGCTGTAAATGTCTTCCACCATCTCTTCTATGAGGGACAAGTGGACATATATAACATCAATGACCCATTAAAAGAGACAGCTACCATAGGATTCATTAATAACTTTGGACAGATACCAAAGCAGGTATACCCTTTGTAGAATTCCTATTTTCCAGCTAACACTCAAATTGAAATGTGTTACTATAAAACACAAAGGTGTTTTAGAAGTGAAACTTCTTGGGAGTGTTTATCCATAAATATTCTTCCAGGGATGCAAAACCATTTATGTTTCCATCATAAATTACACAAAGATTGATTTTGGGCTTTGCTCGTGAGATTAGAAATGTCTTTTTTTCCCCTTTACATCCTTAAAATAAAGACATAATGAATTATGACTCTACTCTAAAACTCAGCATAAGAAAAGGGAAGTATATTTTTGCTGCTAAGTCATAGAGGAAGAGTGAAAGTGCAACTTCAAAGTAATGCCTACTGCTAAGATATTTGAAATTACTCTGTGATAAAATAATTTCTATAATAACTTCTATTTCTTTTTTTTATCCCAGTCTCATGGGTGGTTCACTCTTGTAGGACAGCTGTAGTTAAGGAGCTATAAAGACTGATTTTTGGTGCAGCTTTAAGTTTGTGTCGTCTTCAAGAGATTACATTAAACAATTCAATGGGATAGTAAATCTGGGATTTCAGATTTGGGGGGGTCTCACTGTTGGTTTTGGTTTGATTTTTTTTATTGGACATTTCTTTAGAGTCTTTTTGCTATCCAGTGAAAATCTTAAATGTCATTGGTATTTCCAATCCTGGATTCAGTGGAAGCCACAGATACCTTCAGCAATTTGCTGGGAACCCAAGCCATGTGTTAGAAACTCTAAACTCGACCCTCAGCACATAATGTTTCAGGACAGCCACAGGATATTTCTGAGAGCTGTCTGTCTTTCATTGCTTGGAAGGAAGGCTAGGAACTGCTCATCTGTCTTCTTTGGCTTTTCTCCTTTCCCTTCCTTGCTCTCTCTCAATAATCTAATTATGTGGTGGCTGTAGGGTTTTCTCCTCTTATGTAATAATCAATCCCTGGGTTGTGATGATAATCAGACATGGCCCAGCTAAAGCCAGAGGGACAGACAGGGACTGGGGCAGAGGGCAGGGCAGTAGAAGAGCACTGCAGCTGAGTCCAGAACTCTGCCTGAATCTTCAGATGTCTGATAGGTGCAAACCTGTGGTGACATCAACCAGGAATTGCATGATGCTTGAAATTGACTGCAGTAGACTTGGGAAACTCAAAACTTTCTTAAGGCTTTGTTGGTGGTGCATGCTCTTGGAGCACTTTTTTATGTAACTGTAGAGTTTTGCTGTTCCCCTCTGTGATTTTTCCATGGGGGACCCAGGGCAGGCTCTTTTAGTGACACAGCTGCTGTGCATTTTTTCACTCCTTTCCTGCACCATGTAACATGCATCTTCTTTATCCCAGATCTTGCACTAGTAATATGCCTGGCAGTTTTGGTTTTTTAAGAAGTTTTGGGTATTTTAAGAAGTTGTGATGCAAAACATTGCAGAGTTGGTGCTGTGTCTGGGAGAGGGCTCTCACAGACTCTGTGAGAGTCCCAAGATGACACAGCCTGAGGGGGCAGTGCAACTTCACTCCTTGTTGGTTTTCATTGTGTGTTGAAGTTTTTTGAAATGTTCACCATGAGTTATTAGTGAATACTAAGAGCAGTAAAGTAATATTTGGTGACCTGCAGAATTTTTAGAAGGGGTATTGGACGTATTTATGATATTTTTAAGCTTGTTCCCTTGTAAACCTGTAATTTTTGATTATCATTAGTTTCTTGATGAATTTCAGCTCTTCAAAAAACCCCACCCACCAAAGCGTGTTCGAAGCCGTCTGAATGGAGAGGCTGTGGGAACCTCTGTGCCCCCTGGTTCCACAGGTGACAAGATCTTTTTCCATCATTTGGACAACCTCCGGCCATCTCTTGCACCAGTGAAAGGTAAACCTCAAACCCACAGTAGTTACTGCTGTTTCTTTGCCCAAGCATTCAGAGTTTCAGCAAGGTAGTGCTTTTCCATCTTTTACTAAGTTCTAATATTGTTACACTGCCCATACTTTTGTGAGAGAGACAAATCCAAAATATTCTAATACTGTGAGATTATGTTCTTAGCTACCTTAAAGGTACTTGGGAAACACCATAGCTGTGCCAGTTTAATATAACATTTTGTAAGTAGTGGGATAAAATGGAGCCCAAGCACCTCTATATCAGTTTGAATTTAACAAATGACATTCAGGGTACTTTGTTTCTGGGCCTGTGATAGCCTCAATTTTTGTGATTTTCACAGCAAAAAGGATTATTTATCACAATGCTGAGAAATACTGAGGAATGTTGGCAGGAAAGGGTGGTGTTGTTAGCTGCAGTGAGACAGAAGAAAGTGGTTTCTGCCTTCATATCTGACATTAGACTGAACAAAACTTAATTGTCTGCAGGGCAGGTAAATGCTATACAGGGATTTGTTTGCTCACTGAGTGGAGGAATCTGTGGCTCCCTGCTGTAAAGAGAGAAGGATGTTCTATTACATGGGGCATAGCAGGGCTTACAGAGAAGACTCTAAGGCAGGAAATTAGAAAGTACTAATCTATACTTGGCTCTGCATTTGGTAGGAATGGAGCAAAGTACCATTCCAAAGTACCATTCATTTAAGTACCTGCTTTGGCAGAGCAGCAGGTACTTAAAGGGATCAGATAGTGTTTGTGTCTCCCAGCAATAAAACATAACCCCATCTTCTCTTTCAGAGCTCAAGGAGCCTGTGGGGCAGATCGTGTGTACTGATAAAGGCATTCTGGCAGTAGAACAGAACAAGGTTCTCATCCCACCCACATGGAATAAAACGTTTGCTTGGGGCTATGCAGATCTCAGCTGTAGACTGGGTACCTATGAGTCAGACAAGGTTTGTAATCTGAAATTTGTTCCAGCAATTGGCACTCAATAGCAAAAAAAAATATAAGAATGGAAATTTATTTCATGTATGAATGAAATAATCTTGTGCTGCATCAGTTTTATTGCTCCCTCTTGAGAGTCTCCATCAGAATGCTGGCACAATAACATTAACTAATAGTAATTTTTTACCAGGTCTTAGTGACTTAATGAATGCAAGGTGACAGCCAAGTTTTTGTTTTTTTTTTTCCTACAAAGTACTAGTTCTGCAAGTAACTCTTTGTTTTCTGTATTTTCAGGCGGTGATTGTTTATGAATGCTTGTCAGAATGGGGTCAGATTCTGTGTGCCATTTGCCCCAACCCCAAACTAGTTATCACTGGAGGAACAAGCACAGCAGTGTGTGTGTGGGAAATGGGTGTCTCCAAAGAAAAAGCGAAAGCCCTCACACTGAAACAGGTAAAATACAATAAAACTGCCTTTCATGTAAATTAATGTTATAAGATCAAAGCAGTTATGTGATGAGTGTTGCTCACCTTTGCATAAGTTCAGCAGATCTCTGCATTGAAAGTGGGCAAAATGCATCTTTAAATTGTATTGTTTTTAAGAACAGTGGATCACCAGAAGCTTTCTGGAGAGAAAGGGAATTTGGTAGTGATGTTAACAAAATTATATAGGTGTGTTTTGTGACATGATCTGCTTTTTTGTAGTGTTGTGTGTAACATCCCCATCTAAAAACTGTGTCAGGAAGGACAGTGTAAGGAGGCTGCCTTAAAGGTTAATCCTCCTCTTTTGAAAAAAATTAATTACTTCAATTACAGCAACTTTTAATCTTAAACAAGCACCCGTGCTTTTAAGTCAGCTGCAGCTAAGTGCAGAGTAAGTTTTGTGCGTTTGCAAAAGAAAAAACAACCCCAACAAACACAACCAAAAAACCCAATCCCAACTAAGTCAAAATATTCTAGCAGCAGTGTATCATTGTTATAGGTTGTAAAGTGTTATTGTTCCATTGGTATCTTAATAGCAGTAGTCTTTTTTTAGAGAAAATATTTCTGTCAAATTTATGGAAAGAAATTTAGAGGATTACTTAATAATTTCCCTTGTGAAGTAGTCAGCCGTACAAAGATGTGTTTCCAAAGTGTTTTACTTAAAAACTGTACAAGATAAAACACCATATCTTAAATTTTGGGGCAACATATTTGAAGGCCATTTACTGTATTCAGCAAGTGATTTTTAACTGAGTAAGGTGCAGTAATCTGACTGCATTCCAGACTCTTGTTCCAATGCTTAGATTAAGCCTAAAATGTGGAAGTAGGACCTAATATGAGTAGATGCTTGTGATTTTCTCCTCCTTCCAATAGACTTTGACTTTTTGGTTACAACTCTTTCTTGTCTCTTATCTTCTCTTAGTCATCAGCAGTTTCTATAGGAGTCATTAACTTCTATTTTTAGAATGTAATTTCAAGTGCAGCCTGGAACACATTCTGACCTTATAAACAGGCTACTGATGCAGAATAGAGTTTTCTTCAGTGGAAGAATCTTTAATGTTAGCCTCTTGAAATGATGTTTAGTCAGAGTTCTTTTTAAATGGAAAAAATTACTACTTTTACCATTTTCATTTGTGGAAATAATTATCAACTGAAGACTTATATGGCAGCTGCATCTTCTGATATGATATTCTGGTTCCATTATCTGAATCTTACACGTAAGAGGGTTTAATGTGGAATTTTTGTGCTCTCTCCTGATTTCAGCCTTTGCTTCTGACTTGTGTTTTGCAGGCACTGCTGGGTCACACTGACACTGTGACGTGCTTAACAGCATCACTGGCATATCACATAATTGTGAGTGGCTCCCGGGATCGCACCTGCATCATCTGGGACCTGAATAAACTCTCCTTCCTGACACAGCTCCGAGGGCACAGGGCTCCCATTTCAGCACTCTGTATAAATGAATTAACGGTGAGAGCCAAACTCCATCCACCAGGCTGCAGTGGGAACAGTAGCAAGAGTTGGAAATCATTAAACCAAAGGAAAGAAAACTAGACTGTCCTGTTAATTTGGCAGAACTTGTGTAACTCATCTGAAAACTGATTAACTGGTTCAGGGAATAATTCGTGTTGTTTGTCCAGAGCCGTACGTGAGTGTATTCCATGCAGAGTGGCTTGAGCTCAGAAGAGGTTATTAACAGTGCTGGAAGCAGTATAGTTAGTGTGACATTCCAAGTGACCTGCCAAAGCTGCCACTGGAGCTAAGAAAAGCTTTTGAGACATGACTGTGGTTCACTTCTCTTGTCTTAAGCTGGAGATAACCTTGGATGAAGCTGCAAGTGCCAGTTGTAGTGGAAACATACATATCCTAAAAAGCTTCTGTCCTTGGTGGTCCTGTGAGTTACAAGTCACCATTTATCCAGCTCCCATGCATGTTCATCAGGGCTGGATGGACCGTGTTGCAGCTGGAGCAGATGCAGTGGTTGAAATCGTGCCAAGAGAGGGCTGCAATGCAAGGAGGGGGTAGCAAGTGGCAGAGTTTATGAGCTGCTGGTGGTCTGATTGTAGTGCTGCCAGTGCTTTAGACTGCAGCTCCTGTTTCCCCTCTGCATTAATTTGGACTGTTCCCAATAAGGAAGCAAATGAACTTTAAGGTGGTACATGTGTGTGAAAAAAAACAGTCAACGTGAGCAGTCTTTGGAAACTGAAAAGGGAAAGTATTGAAAATATGCTGTCAGATAGTTCTACTGTGAAAAGTGGAGGAATTGATCAGCTCATTCTATGCTGCAAATAGAACAAACAGGTTGCTACTAAGTCTGGTTTTGTAGGTACAGCTTTTTAAAAAAAAAAGGTTTCATTAGCTGGCCAGATTCACCTTGAATAGAACTTCCTGAGAAGTGCCAGCCTTGGAAATTGGCTTATATTTTTACTGAAGAATACCTGTGACTTTTTATTGAAATCTGGAGGTGTTATTTGTCTTTGCAGGGAGATATTGTATCGTGTGCTGGCACTTACATCCATGTGTGGAGCATTAATGGCAGCCCTACTGCAAGTGTGAACACCTTCACTGGCCGAAGCCAGCAGATCATGTGTTGTTTTGTGTCAGAGATGAACGAGTGGGACACCCAGAACGTCATCGTAACAGGGCATTCAGACGGAGTTGTCCGGGTAAGTTCCAGGAATCGCTGCCTGGAAAAGAAAGATTATGCCTTGGTGGTCGTAGTGTTTAGAGAAGTCATGCCTGTCCAACACAGTGTCCTGGCCAGAACCAAAAGCTGTCCTGCTATACTTGGGTGTTTCACCTGAGCAGTTCTTTCTCCTTTTTGGTGGCCCCACTGGGATATAATAACCAGCAATAGTCAGCAGGAGATACATTTTCCTTCCTGCTCTGTCTTGGTCACCAGCTTTCATGCCTGGAGACTGTTGTTTTGGTTCACCATTTTTGTTTCACACACCTTGAGGCAATTCATTTTGTTGTCTAGAAAGAAAAGAGAAACTTAGTGTCATCTCTGATCACTACAAGTACTACCCAATTTTCAGTACTTTTGTGTGCAGCCTTAACCAGAATCTGCTGGTCAGACAGCTGCCTGGAGTGGATTCAGGCATGAACACAGCTGTCCTCTCATAGTTTCTAATCCTCAAAAACAAGGCTTAGTATGGAGATGTGACCTGCCTTGCATGCTACTGATGCAAATACACAGTTCTACTAAGCCATTTTAACTCCACAAGTAGCTCAGAAGAAAGCCAAGAGTTCAGTAAGTGCCATTGTGCTTTTCCCCTGTGCTTTTCCCCTGTCCCTCCAGTTCTGGCGGATGGAGTTTTTGCAAGTGCCAGAAACACCAGCTCCAGAGCCTGTGGAGATGCTGGAAATGCAAGAGGACTGTCAGGAAGCACAAATAGGTATGTCTCCTGACAAGTGTTTGATATTTCCCTGTTACATCTGAGCTTTGCTATAGGTAGGTGAAATCCTGTGGTTATACAGTGCAGAATGGATGATGGAGATTTGTTTCAAAAGGCAGTAGACGTCCGTGGGCACAATGAACAGCATCTGAGTTCTTTGTTCACCACCTTGCTTAAGGTAGTTTCATATTGCTACAAGTAAGAAAATATGTTGCCCATCATAGCTTTTTTTTCTGTGAAGGTGGAACTTTTCTCAGTGTGTTTGTTTCTGCTGTTGGTACACCCAATGGATTGTCCAAGAGCTGGATATTTTTTAGTATGAAATGGAATTGTAGCACAACAACAGAGTTTAAAGAAATCTACTGATGGAACAACTTAAACAAGACAAGCAATGCTGTCCCTTTCCACTGTTGGAAGATTTTGGTCTGTGCTTCATGGTTGTTTCTTCTAGCCGTCTCATCTTCCTCTTGCCCTCTTCATATTGAAGATATGATCTGGATTTGGATCTGAATCTCATGATACTCGTTAGTAATTATTATATAAATACAGCTTTGGGTTTTTTCAGTGTCACTTGGAATATAAATGCCTTTGGTAATTGCCTTTTTGTGTTAACAAGTCCTGTTATTAACAAGTCTGCATCATATTTTTCAGTCAGAGTTTCAGCATAGCTGACCATGCTTACTTGTGTAAGTTTTGCTGAAAGGTTTTCCCAGCTTGAGTGGTTTTGAAGTTTTTGCTACTTCTGTCTATCACAGTCTACCTCAGAGGGACTATTGTAGGAAATAGCTTCAGCTAAGGAGTGTTGCTCTCTGGGAACAGAAAAAAGTGCAAAAAAACCACAAAAAATATGAATGGTGTGATTCCTGGCAGGAGCTGAATCTCTGAAAAGGCTCTGAGGTGCCTGCGTGCAGTGTCCCTCTCTTGGCAGTGTTGGTACCCGTTGGGTTGCAGGGAGTGCAGCAGTAGAGTAAGGAGAAAGCTCAGGCCACAACCAGCATCGCTAACAGCACCTTGTCCCCTGTCCCTTGTCCCCCTGCCAATCCAGGGCAGGAAGCCCATGAAGAGGACAGCAGTGACTCGGAGGCAGATGATCCATGCATGGGCCAGGACACAAAAGTGCAAGAGAGCCAGAGCCAACCAAGCAGCACCAGCCACAGGCCTCGGTCATCGTCAGCCAGAGCAGCAGCAGCATGGTCAGCAGACAGCGGCTCTGATGACTCCAGGCGTTGGTCAGACCAGCTCAGCTTGGATGAGAAAGATGGATTTATCTTCGTGAATTATTCAGAGGGACAAGCAAAAATGCATCCCCATGCTCAGGTTAACCACCCCCACCCCAGCTATGCTGAAGCACGGCACTACAGCAAGCTCAAACCAGGTAAAAGAAACCATGCACAGCCCTCAGTTTTATTCCTGAGTGAAATGTTACAGAAAAAGAGAAAAACTTGAATCTCTGAGGGAGATTTTTTTCTTACTACAAAGTTGCAGTTAGAAGTATATCGGGGGAGGAGGGAACAAAAGTGAGAACGAGCAAATTTGCTTTATCCTCTGCCGTTTCCCACTCCTTTGTAGGATACAGATGGGAGCGTCAGCTGGTGTTCAGAAGCAAACTAACTATGCACACGGCATTTGATCGCAAAGACAACGCACACCCAGCAGAAATCACTGCGCTCGGCATCTCCAAGTGAGTGGCTCACACGTGAGGCTTTCAAACGTTTTTGGGTGTTGTCAACAGGCAGAGGTGCCATTGTTGTTTTGTGGTGCTTCTGTTTGGGGCAGCCTTCTTGAAGGCCTGAGACAAAAACACTGAAGAGGGAGAGCTGTTCAGCCGTTTTGTGTTATACAGAGTGTTGCAGCTCCATTTCTCAGTCGGGGCAGGGTAATTGGGGCGTTAGTCACCATACCAGTGCTTTACCATTTTACAGTCTCTGACGTGTAAAATCAGGCATGGCTGCCTGTGCATTGCCGTGCCAGAGTTGCTGCAGGAATGCTTTTGCTTTCCCTTGCAGGGATCACAGCAGGATCCTGATAGGGGACGGCCGGGGCAGGGTGTTCAGCTGGTCCGTGAGCGATCAGCCGGGCCGGTCCGCGGCCGACCACTGGGTGAAGGACGAGGGTGGCGACAGCTGCTCGGGCTGCACCGTGCGCTTCTCACTCACCGAGAGGCGGCACCACTGCAGGAACTGCGGACAGCTCTTCTGCCAGAAGTAAGCGGCCAACTGCCTCCCCTGGGCTCTTTTCCATACAGAATTTTAGGTGGGGTAAAGCTGTGAAATACCACAGAACTCTACGGAAAGATTGAGGCTGCTTAAACCATGTGCAGGACTGTGAGGATGCTGATTTAGCAGGCAGCCTCAGATGAAAAAACTTACGGCATTGAGGTTGTGTGTGAGCTCCCCTTACCCACAAACTGAAGTGCAAGTCTCCTCTCTGATCCATTGGGTCAGAGGTGATATTTCTAGTTTCATATGTCTGAGTCTAAACTGGTGACAACAGCTCTTTTTAAGCAGTCACACAGTCTCATAGCACTGCCTTTGTGGCGATCATTTGAGTTGTATTCTGCATCTGCCACACTGCATTTCATCTCCATGTCAAGGGAGGTTAGGACAGTTTTCTGGTATCTGAAGTCATGATGGGAATTCCCACAGCTCAACAGAAAGTGGATAGAAATGGAGAGGACCTGTGTTCAGTGATGGTTGTTTTTTCTCCACAGGTGCAGCCGGTTTCAGTCAGAAATCAAACGGCTGAAGATTTCATCACCGGTCAGGGTGTGCCAGAACTGCTTCTACAACCTGCAGCACGAGAGGGGCTCAGAGGAGGGGCCCAGAAATTGATGGGGGCCTGGCAAACCTCATGCAGCCCCGCTGTCACTCCAGGAACCAGTGAGAGCATCGGAAGGGATTGGAATATTGTCTGTTTACACTTACGTTTATACTGCGTTCTAAGCACTAAGAGTAAAAAGGGATCATTGCGTGGGTTTGTGTTGACAGAAGGCAGACGAGGCGAACAGCGTAAGGAGGAGAAGAGCGAGGCCCAGGAAGACATGGTTAATAACCACAAATCCAACAGACCTGGCAGCCCCTAAGCCTGTGCTGACGAGGCTGTTGGGAAAATCCTCACTTATCCTAAACACCCCTTCTTGTCTTGTTTTTGTAGAGTTAGTCATCTTAACCGGGGGGAGGGGAGGGCAAGGCTTTTTAGAAGATAGTTGTAAATCTGCCTTCTTCGCAAGCAACTGTGTATATTGTAAATAGGTATAACGGCCTTTTTATCTAAATATGAACTTAACTGCCTGTTACATGGGACTTCAGATTAACCACTGTACTTTGTGTGGCATCTTTATCTCATCTATCAATTTAAATATGAATGTTTAAAAAAAACAAAAACAGAAAACCCGAAGGCATTATGTGTATTTCTGTTAAAAATCCAGTCTGTGCATGTTTGTTCTTTCAGTTGCCCACAGTATCTTAATTTAAGTGAGGCTATTCATTGAATTTCATGGATTTTTTCAAAAGAAAACATTTTTGAGAATAGGAACTTGGAGTATTTTATTCTAGCTGTAAGATAACCAGGAACTAAATTGTACACTTGTGTTGCATTTTATACCAAACTATTTACCACCTCAGTGTTGTTCATATTTAATAAGGCCTCTTTTATACATATGTCAGAGCTGCAGTTTTGTTAATTACTTACTGTTCGTTAGCAGCTGATTCATGCAGTGCAAGAACCAGCTTTTACCTTCTTTAGTCAATAGCAATTGGCTTTTGCATATAGAATTAATTCCTTGTGCATAAAATTTAACCGCTGTTGTCCCATAGCTTCTCTGCAAAAAACCTTTTTGGAATTACAGGCATTGCTCTAAGGCAGGGTGATCTTGGTCATGTCAGAAATGCTCCTCGGAGCTCTCTTTGTCTTTCAGCACACGCCATCAGCTTGAGGACAGCAGTAGATTACCATTATGGTTTTTAAGTTTCAATAAGAATTTAATTGCAGTATTTTTTTAATACTCTGTCATTTATTTTGCACTACATGTGGGATGAAGTAGAGACACTGATATCCACTGGGATTGGAGCACGTGCATTGGATAGGCCCATGGACTTAATTTCTGCATGAGGTCTTGCCAGTGGGTTTTTGTTTGGGCGAGGGGGGAGAGGGAGGGCAGCAGGCAAGCTGGTGGTCAGTTGGTTTTGTTTTTTAACATATGTGTATATATTTTGTAAATGGGTGACAAACTGATCTAGAGCTAGGTATATTCACAATGGATTCTTTTAAATAGAAGTAAGGATATGACCCAGACCAACAGAAGACAGGTGGCTCTGATAGTACTTGAGTGAATGTTGTCACTCACAGGGGTGAGGTTATCCTTCACTTGGAATGACTTGGGCAGGCTCTGGCCCTGGATGGCAAATCCTTAAAACCAGCATTGTCATTGGAATTGCACCATCAAAAATGCCAGGCTCACTGTGTTGGGGTGAGCTCCTTTGAGAGGGGCCCTGGCACTGCGGGGGCACCCCTGTCTTCTCTTGATTTGAGCTTTTAGCGGTGAATAATTTGTTAATTCTGACCACTTACTATTTACCCTGGTATCACATGTTTATGCACTGAAGGTTAAATATGTATTTTGATACTTGTTTGTTTATTATGTATGTGCTGGTCTGTAAAATGAGATATATTTCTCTTTTGGTATGTATACTAGGTCCCCAAATGAACAGAAAGGCTTCTCTAGAGCCCTTGCACACTGTTGAGTAAATGCAGGTTTGTTGAGCTTAGCTGACCCAAATTTTGGATCCAAAGAGTGATGGTCAAGTGGCCACACTGACTACTGGCTGCCTGACAGATTTGACCCTAAAAACAGGAAGAGGTCCTCGGTAAGCATGTGCAGAGCACTGGAATTTCTGTGTTCAGCTGTTCTAACGTTGCCTTCACCCTTCCCAAAATGATGCAAAACCAGCATAGTTCAGAAGACAGGCTAGTGGCCTTAACGTTTTCTGTTTGAAGAAAAGGCTGTTTTAACAACTCTTGAATACCTTTGAGTCCACAGTTTTCCTCCCCTTGCCTCCAGATTTCCAAACCACCCCCAAATTTAAGGAAGCCTTCTTTACTGTGGACTGCAGCTTGTACAGCCACGTGATTAAACCCTAGTAAGAGCCAGGCTATGCCAACAACACTGATGTGGCCCAGCACTGGAGCCAGGCCAGTGGTGCTGCGGGGTCTTGGGGATGCGGCTGTCAGCACAGGCGTTGTACGGGGGTTGTTCCGTGCCTGCGGCGCTCGGCAGAGCACTAAAGAAATCCTTATTTACCATTCTGCAGTGTGCAGGCTAGGCCCAGTTTACATTTTGCAAGCAAACAACCACAGCCCTCTGACTTAATTCTGTTCCCAAAAAAACACGTTTTTGCTTGCTGGAGGCAGAGGGGGACAAACACACCTGCTTGTATTTCCTCTGGCAGCTGGTGCTGTGGGCAACTGTGGTGTTCACGTGGGAGTGGGGTTTTTTTCCATTTCATTCGAGCTTCTAATGCAAATACTTGCTTTGTTTTCCATGTAAAAATCTGTTGAGCAAAAATATACTCATGTACACTAACATTAGTAGACTGTGTTCTCTGCAAGTACCTCACATGTCTTCTCCTGCCTTGTTCTTTGTAGTAAACTTATCCATGTACTCCTAACATTTGTATGTAGTGTGCAACTGTAATGTCATGCTTTTGAGAGGGGGTTGGCTGCCTCCAGCCAACATTCATCAGTTCAATAGCAAAACACTTTAGATAAGTTATTTTGCACTTTCTTATGTATAAAATTGGTAGAAACTTATATTTGCTTTGTATCATTTAAAGACTCCTTTTGTTTCGGTAAATGAACTGTGTATAAAATACTTATGCAGTTAAAACTGTTTTTAGAAAGTATTTTTAATTTCAGCAAGTTTGGTTACTTGTTGCATGACTATTAACACAGCTGACTTTTTGTGTCAGTGCAATGTATATTTTTTTTGTCCTGTTATTAACTTGTAAGCCCTAGTTAAATGGCCATTTATTTGTACAGCATCAGGAGTAAATTGAAGATAACTGGCTAAGACTGGAGTGTGGAATTTTGTACTATATTGCAGAATCCAATATCTGTTTTTTGGTGGTTACATAAAAGGCCTGACGATTTACTATCTAGTGTGCAATCTGTGATATCTGAATGTTCATTGTATATTTGTCTCCAATGCAAAAAGGTAGAGTAACACAATTACAACAATACATGATTAAATGCAATAGTTCAGGTACTGAAGTATTTTTTTCATTTCAAATAAATACCTGCTATTTACCACCAAAAAGCTGTTTTGCATTTGTTGGAAAGAAACAACATTTGCAGCTGAATAAACATTTTTAACTCGGGAGTGGTAACTAATGAGTAACATTTTTCTGTGTCATCATGAGGAGTATGTTTCTATTACTTGTCACAGTTTTACTTTCTGAATGTGGGTACGGCCATCCATGGCAGTGCAGCCTGGAATCATGTGCCTTAGTTTGTTCTTTTTAGCTTTAAATTGTAGAGTGTGAATTCAGCAGAATCCGACAGTGTGTAGAAGTACAGGCTCTGCCAATATAGCAAAAGCAAACAGAAAAGAATGATTTAAATCATGCTGGATAAGGGCAGTGGAAAAGGAGGGAGTTAGAGAAGCCGTTTCCATGGCCTTGCTGAGGCATGTCTTGGTTATACAGGATGGTAATGTCCACTTTTCATAGGTTCAAGTATTTCACACTCAGCCATTTCCACTGTAAAAAAACATTTTCTCTTTAACAGTTTTGAGAGAGTTACTGTGCTCAGCAGCTGCAGACATTTGAGAGCTGCAGCCTGAGTGTTCTCCTGCTGCCAGGGAGCAGGTCATGGGTGAACCTCACCAAAGCACTCTGACCCAGGTAACCGTGCCACCTCCGGGCTGGGGGGTCTGGCTGGGGAGAGATGTCCTACTAACAGCAGCTCCAGGCTGCTCTGTGTTTAGTAAATGTGGGTCATTTACTGTATGCAGTATTTCAGGCTCATTTTCCAGGTATGGTGGAGAGCAGAGGAGCCAGGAACAAGCATTGGGAAGTGGTGGAGCCAACATTCCTCATGGACCTTTTGACTGCGAAAGTACAGCTCCAGCCCTGTAAAATCCCAACAGGCATCAGCTGGGCCAGCAGCCAGTTTTGGAGTGAAACAAGGCACTTGAGTGACAGGGCAGCTCCTTGGAAGTGCCCCAGCCTTTAACTCTGGCTCCACCACAGTTCCTGCCAGGAAGAAGCACCACCCAGGGCCAGCCATTCAATTTAGCAGGTAAAACCAAATTGGTGGCCAGTTTGCTGTGACCAATTGTCTTTCATGACAGGTGCAATAACCCAGTTCAAAAAGGTGAGTCTGAGCTGCTTTCCAGGCTCAGTGTTCTGTGCTGTAAAAAATGCATGTGTGTTTTTAAGGAATTCCTGGCAGTGGGACACGGATTTGATTCACTAGTGAGGTTACTGTGTCACACCATGTAGAGGAGGGTGGGGTGAGCAAGCACAGGAGCAGGACTGATGTGCTGGGAGCCAAATCCTGCCCTGTCTTCCTGAGGGAGGTGAGTGGCATTGCATGGGATGTGGGGCTGGCCCCCAAAAAAGGGCAGTTTGTAAGGAATAGGACCAAAACTTGGTCATGGATGAACCTAAATGCAGCCCTGCCTGCACCAGAGGGCACCAGAGCCCCAGGTGCAGGAGCTGGGCAGGAGTTTCCACTGTGAATGCTGAGGGAGGGGGGATGTGCAACAAGGCTCTGCCCAACAGCAGTGATGGGAATCCTGCACAGCTGAGGTGCAGGGGGTGGTGCTGACCCGAGCTCTGGGAAGAGCTCCCAGACCTTCCCAGGGGCAGCTTCTGGGGCCCCCCAGGTGACAGCAAGGACTGCTCTCCTTCAAGCTTGGCTGCTCTGCCCAAGCCATCCTGAAGCTGGGGACGGAACCACAGTGGTGCTGCTGCTGCTCGGCCGCTCTCCTCTCACAGAGCAGCAGCTCACAGGGATGCTTGTTACAGGTTAAATGTTCCAACTGCAGAGAAACCTGGGAGCCATTTCCCAGCTCCTGTGCAAGGACAGAGCTGTCCACGCAGGTTTCCCAACACACCACCCAAGCTCTCAGAGTCCACCCATGTGAGCAGTGATTACAATACCACCATGGGATATGTGCATTTATCCAAGAGCTGATCAGCTTCAAACTGAGCTGAGATGTGGATTGGCAGCAAATGATTACAAAAAAGGGCTCTGTTCCTGAGAAGAAATGCTGGGGCTCATCTTAGGAAACTGCTAAGACCTCACTGAAGTCAAGGCTGCTGCTTTCAAGGGAGATGGAGAAAAACTGGTTTGAGCCCAGCTGTGGAAAGCTGCATTAACTAAAAATACCACTGCCCTCAGGGTTACTTCTGCAAATGAGTTAAAACCCTCAGCTCTTATTTTTTCCTTGTAATTTCTTTAAGTGTAACAGAACAGCCTTGAATTCATACAGAAGCAAAAATACATTTTCCTGCTGAAGCCCAATTTGTTTCTTTGCACTATGTCACAGGATGGCATTGCTCACCATGACAGCCACCCAGGCAGACAGAAATAGCAAGTTAGAATGTGTCACCCTGGTGCAGCAAAGCCCAGAGACAGGAGAGGAGGTACTTTGCCCTGGTTATCTCTGGGAGAATGTCTTTGTAGGCAAAGCCTTGGTTATTAGAAGCTTTTTATGGCAAGGACTGAGACCTGGGGCTCACAGGACAGTTGTGACACAACCTGAGAAGCTGCAGCTTTTCTGGTAGCTGGCAGTGCAGTGGAAGAAGAAAAATCCATTTGTAGTGACACAGCTTCTAGAAGCCAATTCTTTATTGAAAGATCTTGTAAGCATTCCAGTACAGACTTAGCTGGTCTACTGTAGCTCTGAGTCGATGAAGATGAAAAACCATTTTTAAAGCAAAAAAAAAAAATAAGGCAAGATGGACACCTCTGTAAAGTTTCATAGCTGATGAAATTCGAACACTGATTACATCAAAGATAAACATCAAACCACAGGAATTACACACAGCCCCAAGGCAAAGCATGTAACAAATGCACACAAGTGCACTTCAGTCTGTAAGAAAGTTATGACAGGCACCACTGCCCAAGCACTCCATACTCCAGGTGAAGAGGACACCTGATGGGTATCTCTGCATTCAGAACAGCAGTTTGGAACCAAGGAGCACCTGGGGTGTTGCTGTACCATACATTCGGCTTCTTGGGTGAGTGAGCAATGCCCTGGCAGTGCCCAACTGAAGGTGTTTAAGAGGAGTTAATATTAAACCAGTTTCACTGGTAGCTGTTGTTTTTGTGCTCCTCCCTTAGCTAAAAATCCCAATATCCTTGACCACAGCACATCCACCAGCTGAGACAGAAAATGTGGTTCGTGGAACCCTGATCCCGTGGAACTCAGCAGAAACCCTGTGGTGAGTCTAAGCTCCTATCAGTGTCCAAACACGTAAGAAGCAGTGATATTGCTGATTTCTCTCCACACCCCCATTTTCAGCTGCTTCAGGATTATTCTTCAGCCCTGAGTGTTTCAGCCCAAAGGGACTGACTGTAATGAAGGCCTGTATTAAATGAATTACTGATCTCCCCTCCATTTCAGTCTCTTACACTATGTTCCTCATCCAGAGAGTTCAGCTCTCCTAAATCCAGGCTGCAAATGACATTTTTGTGAGTTCCCTCTATAAAGCATGGCCCCTGCCCTTTCCAGGTGGTGGAGAGACTTAAACTGGAAATCCATCTGCAGTCTCAACACCTCTCCTAGTAAAACCTCCAGTGACATAAGGCCCCCAATGCCTTCCATATCCTGACAGTAAAAATGAGCACTTAGCCAGACAGCATTTTTTGCCTGTCTGCGCCCACAGCCCACCCTCCTGCAGTGCCCATACAGAGAGAGATTCCCCTGCTCCAAGGGGGATGTTCAGGCAAGAAAATATTCCAATGGATTTCAGAATCCATGCCTTAAAAGGCAGAAAAGGTGAATGTTTTATACAGTTTGCTCAGCAGGTCACCCTTAATGTTTGGTTCAGTCTGTCACAAACATAAAATACTGTTTTTGTTGAAGCCTCAGATGCACGGGAAAGACAGTGAGCTAGAGAGCAAACATCCCATTTTGTTTCAATCCAAGTGTGAGATCCTTCACTGTCCTGGGATAATAAACCCCTCGGACAGGCAGCTGCCCCTGTTAGGACAATCTGCTCTTTGTCCTCAAGCTGAAGGAGCTCAGCTGTGCAGGAGGATCTTGCCAGTCCCTGGGGGGTACTCCAGGGTGGAGTTTGTTGCTTGCAGAGCTCCTACAGGCAGCAGGAGGCTTAGTGACCAGATGGAAAACCTAAAGTGTGTATTGGGCCTGGCTGAGATGGAGCTCATCTCCCCACAGCATCCCTACAGTGCTGTGCTGTGCATTGGCACCTGGAAAGGGGCTGGTAACACTCTTTATTAATTGTCTTTATCTTGACCAGGTCTTGGGCTTTTTTTCATTTTATTTTCTCCCCCCAGCCCCCACCCTGCTGAGAAGGGGAGTGATAAGAGCAGCTTGTGGGCATCTGATGTCCACCTTCCATGGTCCTTTTTGGCACCCAACATGGGACATGGACAATAGCAGCTTTGTATCCAGTGTGTTATTGCTACAGCAGTGGCAGCCTCCTGTGGGAGTCAGGGAGTTTGCTGGCTGCGCTGCTTATCCCTTTATAAGGCTGAAGCTGGGAAGGTTTAGTACAAACAGTGGCTCTGGGCTTTGTCCTGGCATGGGTGGCCTTGCTGTGCTGCAGGAGCTGTCTGGTCTCCACAAGGGGATGAGGGAATACATCTTCCTCTCCCCATTCTGGATTGATGTGGATGATTGTGGAGGTTCCAGAGATCCTTGTTCATGTTTACATGAGCTGTTAATGCTACTAATTAACATTCTTGGCACATAATGGGGTTGGTGGAATCAGTGTCATCATGGCATAAGAGAGGATTTTCAGGTGAGGCAATACTGAAAATCCACCCTGAGGCGGCTGTTCCCTGGCTGGCAAGGGTGTGCAGAAGGATTTGGGCAGGTTCCTAGCACAGGCATCACCTCCCCGAGCCTGGGACTTTACACCTGAACAGGCCACAACCCTGGCAAACCGATGTGTCACCTGATGGAGGGGTGCCTTGTCTACCCCAGGGAAAAGCAGCAGCTTTTGCCCCATGCTGGGGCCTGGCCTGTGCCTGCTGAGCCTCAGCTCAGTGCTCTGAGAGGGCTGGGCCTGAAGCAGAGCTCAAACAACAGCAGCAACTACAGACATTGCCCCAGCAGTGGAAAAGAAACTTCACAAGGAAAACAACGGGCACAATAGAAAGGACTGGAGGTGAGATGATGCCCAGGAGTCCTTCCCAGTCCAAGTGTTTCTGTAGTAGTGAAGCAGCAATAGCTACCACCAATACACCTGAATCTAAACATCCTCCATCCCACAGAGCTTTGTCTTATCCCTCCCTTGGTAAAACTTCAAATAAGTTATGGATGGATCCTTCCCTTGAGAAGACAACTATGTCAGGAGACATAAAAGCCCCCAACAGCCACCATCCTGACCTCAGGTGAACACTGAACCCCAACCCTGGGGGAAATTTGTGGAGAGAGAGGGAATTACGATTGTAAACCAGTGGTGTACTCACTACAGAGGCCTGGGCACCAGCATCCAGTACAGCAGAGATTTACACACACCTCTGCAGTTACAACCCAAATATGTACATTATACACACCACATCACACACCAAGTGATGGGACAGACAAAACCAGTGCACTCTGAACACCCAGTACTTAATGCTGTCAGTACAACACAGTGCTCTGCTGGGTGCTGCTAGGCCTTCCACCAGTGGCAAGGAAAAACGCATGGAATGCCTGCCTAAGGGGTAACCTTGGACTAAAAGAAAAGGGATAAAAGTAATGAAGATATGTATTTCACACTGGAAAGTCAGAATCAGGACACACACTTCAGAATTTTCTTTTTTTTGCAAGGTGATTTAGTATCAGGCAACTTCTCTTTCATTTTGTTTTGTTTTTACAATTGTGCTGTTGGTAGCATCCATAGAAAGAAAAATACTGTGGCAAGGCTGAGAACAGACCAATTCTTCTCTGCCCATAGGAGCTGACAGCTAACATGGAATGGAGGAAGAAGAAGGTCTGAATGAGGCACACTGGGACAGATCTTCACCTGTGCCAACATGTCACCTGCAGTCCATGTCACAGCAGTGATATGAGCTGGATTCAGAGCTTAAGCCCCCATGCCTCGCTAGACACAGATTCCCCCCCAAGAAGGGAAGTGGAAACACTTCCTTTAAGTATAAAACTCCTTCCTGGTGTCTGAGTATCTGACACCTACTAGAAACAACATCCAAAACTTAGAAAAATTACCTTGCATTATTATAATGCTCTCTCCTTTCTCTAGCTTGCTTGGGGTATTTTACATCTCCTCGTGTACCATAAAGAAATGTGAGAGATCACAACTAACTCAAACACCTTCAGCAGAGGGCAGGAAAATTCTCATGTATGTATGAAGAAATAAACTGTCTTATGCATCAGATCTTGAAGAGTAAACTCTTTTAAATTAGCTTATTTTCTTTATTAAAAAAAAAAAAAAAAAAAGAAATTCAAGTTGATGAGAGTCTCTGAATATCAAAACTGTGCGTCTTTTTTCCTCCTCTGTGCTCCTGTCAGGCACTGACACAGTAAAGAGAAGACAGTGCAAGGGGCTGCTGCATGGTCCACAGAGACTGCACAGGCTTTGGACCCAATGGAGAAAGGTTCCCATCTGTCCAACAGCACGTGGCTCCAGCCTGGTCTGTCTCCTTGGAGCTAGAGGATCACGGATGATGGCGGTGAGAGCATAAAGCAGCACTGTCTTGGGAACCTGTGCAGCTACACCAAATGCCACTGGCATCAGAACCTAAACATTCTGAAACTTCTTTATTTTTCGCCCACTTCTCCTGGAGCACAGGGCAGTTTTGGGTGGCTGCAGCAGAAGAAGACAACAAACCCTCTTTCTGTCTACCTAAGAACATTGTGCGTTTGTTCCCTTGTGTTTTATCGGACAAGGAAGCCAGCGTGTGGCTCAGAGACTCACAGCTGCCAGGAAACTGCGGGTCCTGGGGAATACAGGTACGCATGAAACAACTGTGCACCCCCTCCAGCCTCAGGTGAAAGCCCAGAACCTCGCCTGTGTGAACAAAGTGATGTGTGGAGCTGCTGGGGCTACAAACCCAGGGAGCTGCCCCGATGCCACCTGGAACAACATGGGCAGCAAGACACGGTCAGCTGTAAGCAACAACGGGCACTACGCACCAAGGGAGCAGTGGCACCTTCTAACACTGGGAACAGAAGAGATGGACAAGACACTGAGTCAGCCTAGGAACAGATGGAGGTGTTCTCCTGTAGCATGCTGTGTCCAGGTGATGGCAGGAAAGGATCCCTGTGGCATTGTCTTCATGCCCACCTCCCGCTGGAAGCGAAACTGCGGCTGAAGGAGAAGGTCATCTCACCGTTCTTGTACTTGCCCCAAGCTCCAAATGGCACTATGACCACTGTGCTGTTGTCTTCAGTGCCAAACTGCACTGCCTGAGAAGGAAACAAAGTGTCAGCATCGCGTCTGGCTTGGAAAGGGAAACAAGTGCCCAGCTTCACCAGGGACAGCAGGCCCTGAGGCTGGAGACTCCCTTGCCCCTTCCCAGCTCTGATGTTCCATTCTGGTATGCCCCAGTGCTTCCCATAGGATATGCCACCATCCAGAACCACAGCCAGAAACTGGCCATTTCTGTCTGTGCCAATGATATATTCAGCACAGGAATAAGCTGCATTTACAGTCCCATGCAGTTCCGTGGACTGTGAGCCAAGCAAGTTAATTGATGTGATGCCTGGCAAGGATGTGGCGAGACCCAGGGTAAGGAAAAGGCTGGCCAGCAGGACTGGTGAGTATCTCAGCCAGCACCGTTCAATTCACTTGAATGTGTGGTACTGTGTAAATTTAAAAAATAGGTTTTTTTTAAAGCCAAACCAAGCCAAGCAGGAGCCCTTGGTGCCCAGAGCAGCGCTGGCAGTACCTGCTCAGTGACCACATGGGCGGCCTCGGCAGGGTCGTGGCACTGGCTGATGAAGTCGCAGATCTCCTGGCTGTTGACGATGAAGTTGATGCCGTCGGTGGTCAGCACCAGGAAGCTGTCATCTGCATGGTGCAGCTGCAACAGAGGCACACAGGGTGCATGGCCCTGGGTGAGGCTGCAAGGGAACTGCCCCCACGTTTTTATATGCTTGCAAAGCACTTTTTTTTTCTGGGGGTGCTGCGTGCTCTTCTGCGAAATTTTTCCTGAAGCTGAGGATTTCAGGGAAGGCATGATAGCACTGCAGTCATCTTCCTAAATCCCTAGTGGGTGGCACTTCATTAGGACCAAAACAGTGTAAGTTCTTGGGGCCCTGGGAGGTGCATTGAGGAAAAGTAACAAACTGAATGTGAACTGACAGGAGAGCTTCCTGCCAAAGTGGAGGCTGAATACCTTCTGAATGTTTAATTTGTTTTCTGGATGACTACAGAGCTATGGTAAGATATATGCAGCTGTCCTTTCCTCCTCCCCCTTTTCCTCTCAACTGTGGAAATCTCTACACATCCTACTTTTTGGATGGCAGCCCATCCATATCCCACCCAGTCCTCGGTGATGGTTTTATACCAGCATTAACCTCAAAATTATTCATTTGACTGCAAGACCCAAACAGACTAACACTTGTAATGCATATCATCTGTTATCTTTCTTCCCTCATCCTATATATTACTGTGAGAAGTAGGATTAGAAGTTGATCTGGTGAATTTAGTACCAGATTCTTTTCTGTCCTGTTAGTGTTAATCTGAAACTACTTAATTAGAGTTTCTCTCTGATTAAGTGTTATTTCAGTAAAAAACAGCATGTGGCCATCAGGCTTCACCTGGGCTCATGTCCTGGGGGTACCACCACGGCAGCAAATACCTATGAAGCCCCTCAGTCTGAGTGTTGCTGTCCCTGTACACCAGACCTTCTTTTACCTGAACCCTTTTTGTTTCTGGCTGGGCTATCACACCACTGTTTTTAAGATCCAAATCTCCTATGCTCCGTGTCATTGCAAGTCTACCATTCACATGAGGCTGTCCCAAACTGTTCCAGGAAACGAAGCCACCGCACTTCTTAATCCTGTCCAGAGGCATAAAAGAAAAAGCGAATGAGTTACTGCTTCACACCATTCCCCCTATCTCTATCCTCTGTTTCTGTCACTAACTAGAATGAGGAATGGTGTATGGTGAGCCTAACCTGGGAAGCTGAGGGTTGGCTTTGGCTATTTGAAGGGCTCCATGGAGGGGATGTGTCTTGGTGGGCTGAGTCCTGACCTGGGAATCACAGTGTAGTTCCTCAGGTTCTAACTTGGTTCAAACTTGGCACTTTTGGACAGATCTGAACCATGTGTTCATAGCTCTGTTCTAAATCTTAATGATGCTAATTTTACTGCTGAGACAGTTTATGCTCATGGAAGGCTTTCCACATCCCTGGTCCTCTAAAGGGGACCCAGTGCATTAACTGGAGCTTGCTGCAAGCTCAGAGAGGTCTCAGGGCTCTATATTCAACCCTGCTTTCTTCCTGGCCCAACCCAGCAGCAGAGCACAAGCCCATCCTGACTGAAGCCATGCTCTGGGAAGCCCCACCATCAGCCAGCAGGTACCTTTCCTTCTCCTCCTTTCTCTCTGGAGTATGGTCAATTGTGAGTTTCACGGCCTTTCCCTTCCGGCATAGCAGAGCACGACTGTCTCCCACACTTGCCACCACCAGCTCAATGCCATCCCGGAGCAGAGCCACTGTTGCAGTGGTCCCAGAGTTCAACAGAGTAGCTACAAATGTCATCAAAGAGAGAGGTTTTAGCACTGCCTCAAAGAGTGGAGCCATTTATAACAGCAACAGTTTCAATTGGTAAAATTAACACGGCTTGTGCTCTACCTAATCAGCAAGTAAATGCTTTTAAATTTAAACTAAATCTACACATACAAAAATAAAAAAAATAAAAGCAAACATGCATGCATGTAGGATTGGGGGAAGAGAGGGGAGGTGGGGAGGATTAAGTGTTTCTGTGCAACAACATGGCTCCATGCAAAGAGGGCAAGTGGCATAAAAGCAGTACAAGGCACAGTGGCCTCGCTCCAGTTTGTAGCAGAGTTTTTCAGCCCCACAAGCTCACCTCAGGTTACAGAGTTATTGTCCTTATCCCTGGGCACAGTGACTGCACAGGTAGGTCACCATAAAGGTGATGGCTCTTTCTTTCTGTTAGGTGGTGAAGCAGGCAATTATGTAGTAATATATAATTATAGCAACAGTAATTGCAATTCCACATAGATCACCAGAGGGAAAGCAGTAAAAGCAGTGGCATCCTCCTATTGCTGTCAGAGCTGTTACACTCCCACTCTGCTTTCCCCAGAGAAGAAGGATTCAGCCAACAGCCTTCCTAGCTTTTTCTGGGAAGGAATGCTGCTCCCTCCACACCCTCTCAACTTGCTGGATGTCCCAGCACAAAGGTAAAGCTGGATTCTGGGATTCAGCCTTGTCTTGTGCCTGCAGACTGATGCAGGTGGCAGTGGCTGTCTGGCCAGCCTGCCCGTGGCTCTGCTGGGATCACCTGATAGGGGTTTGCTGTGAGTGCCCAGAGGGCAAAACAGAGCCCTGGTGCTGCCTTCCATCTCCACAGGACAAGGGAGTTAGCTGAGCTGGCTGACTGCACCCAGGGACCTGCCTAGATTCACTCATGCAAGCAGATTGAAGGGCTTCTCATTTCAATTGCTACAATGGTCCAGAGGAATAATTGTAGAAACGCTTGAAAAAGAGAAAAGCAAGTGCCTATTTCAGGAAAAAGATCTGTAGTATCATCTGCAGTGAAGAAAACGCCAGAAAAGCTGCCCAGCTTTCCTTGTTTTCTTTGCTTTTAGAATGGGCAGGTCCCACTTCACAGTTATCTTCCCTTCCTGCAAATTCTGCAGAGGGAACCCAGCAAGAGATGCCTGGAAAGCTCCTGCTGGCTTGAGCTATTACACTAAAGTGTCTGGACAGGACCAACTACTGCCTGGAACACATTTGCATTCACAGCCAATGCAAATCCCCTTGAAAGGCCCTCTGTAGGTCACCTGCATTCTGGGCTTTTCCAGTTGTTCCAGGTTTTCAAAGCAAGCCAATTCGAGATGAGTTTTGGGCTTGCTCAGGAATGCAAATCCCCAGTTATATTCCTGGTTTCGTGTCACTAACAGTTAACATGTCACTATTTTTCCACCACTGCTTCTGCAAGCCCAGCTATAACTATATGTGCTCCTACCTCTGGCCCTGCAGCCCTGACCCCGGGATGTGGGACAGATCTGAGACTGGACTGTGTGTTTGATCCCAAGGAATGCCAGGCAGCCCCAAACCTGACCAGCTGCCAACAGACAGCAACAGAAATGCAAGAGCTGTGAGGCCTTGACAGCCTCCTTCCCCAGCCCTGTGAGGTCTCAGCACCCCGTGAGTCAAACAGGGCTAAGAATGAACTGAAGTCACCACGCCCTGGAAGATGCATTGAGCCTTGTTGGGCAGCGAAAGCAGCGAGTCCATGAACCAAAAAAAACCGAACACAAACCCTGACAAACCAGTGTTAACTAAGCTGGTGTTATTATTTAAAACAGGTATTGTTACTGCAGCAAGGACTGGCTTTAGCTGAACGCTGAACCAGCAGGTCAGGGGTGGCTGTCAGTCAGCCGTGGTGACTGCAGTCACACCCTGGGCTGTGCCAGGGCCACACCAGCTGGGAGACGGGAAATGGGATGTGGCACCTTCTGGCTGTCCAGACAGGCACCAACATCCTGTTTCTCATCTGGAGCAAGGACCAGCACAGTGCAGGCTCACTTTGAGGCACAGTATGAAAACAAGATATTAACAAGTACAGTGCAATTAGAAATTTTAGTAGAACCAGTAAAATACCTGTTTTAGCCAATAGTTAGAACAAGTGAAATAGAGAAACCTATATAAAACTACCTTTTTATTTTACACAAGATACATTTTATTTAGACATTAAAATTAATGCAGAACTGCTGCTACTTTCCCATTTCATTCTGTGGTTTTAGAACTATGCTGAGAAACATATAAAAAGTTAAATTGTAGTCTTTACTCACAGAAGACTGTAAACATTTGAAATTCAGGTGAAACTGCAGCTTTTGAGTGCAAACTCCCAAAGAAAAGAGTTGCTATCACAGAATCAAGGGCTGGTTCTAAAGAACAAGATATTGCCCAGAACGGTGGTAATGGACATAGCGACTTGAACTCTTTATGTTTATTAGTTAAATAGCACTCCTAGAAAAAAATACGTGCTGCTCACAGCCTCTTCCTTGGACCCAGTTCATGCTCTGGGTAGGGATGCAAGAGCATGGATGAAGCCAGATGTACCATTATGTGATTTCTAGCACAGCTCAAAACCACAGGAATTATGATGGGATAGCATTTCTAATGCTTTACTACAACTGCTGCTAGTTTATTTAATAACACAAAATACGTTACATCAGCACATGTATTGGTTTTAAAAATTAAAGAGTTTATTTTTTTTTTCCTAACAACATCACTATAAAACTAAGATCTTTCAATAGGTTCTTAACACTCACTGGACAACTTCTACTGCAAGTCATCTCAACTAATGTGACAAAGAGGATGTGGGAACCTTCCAGTAGTCCAGGCTAGGAACCGCCGGACTCCTTCACCTGGGACAAAATTAAGCAGATCTCTCTTTCCACTGAAGCCCAGCTTAAAGTGTCCAGGGCCTCCAGTTCTAGAGCTGCTGACCAGGTACAGTGTCTGCCACAAATAACACGCACACAGAGGCAAATAGGAAATTCACCCAGGGACTTTGTTCAAACAAAATAAACCTGCAACACTGGAGATGAAAGGATAAGGGCTGCAGAACAGGGGATGGAGTCAGTTGCTCTCAGGTCTGCCTGCATTGCCTTGTGCAGGTCATGTAGGAAGCACCTGCATCTTTGGCCTTGGTAAATCAGCCCTGGTATTTCTGAGGAATTGCCACTGTAGTCGCCTTCTGGCTAAAACTGTGTGACAAACCCAGTTTAAATTCAGCCCAAATAAAATCTAAGTTTTGTTTCCCCTATGGAGATAAGTAACCAACGAACAGATCAACTAAAGAATTTTATCAATGCTAGAGGGCCAGCTGCCTCATATATGGTGAGAGTGGCCACTCTGAAGAACAGGTGTTCCCTCAAGGTGATTTTTATAAATGTAACACTAATGTGGGGCGTTCAAACCAGGGCCAACTGAAATGGGGCCATCTTAAAGGCACTGAATGGAAGTATATGAATTGTTCTGACTAATGGGAAAATTGGCAATATAAACATCCCTTAAATACTGTAATTGGTGTCTCCTAAATTGGTTAGGTAATAATCGGGGCCCTTGGATAAAAAGGCTGCCTTCATAATGCTGATTATGAAATATTCAAGCACAATTTCTGCAGCTCTCCCTTTTCCTCAGTGTTGCAGGTTAACATATTTAAAGAAATATCTTTTTTTTGAATGGTAACTTAAAAAACCCATCAAAACAAACATTACTTTAAAAAATTAATTACTTTTAAATAACTTCTACTGTTTGTCAGCATAATAAGATTCAAGAGTAAGATTCCTTTTAAACATGGATAATACCTGTCTATGTTTTAATAAGATGGCTATTCCAGAAGTGAGTGGCCAATGTGATTAGAGTTGGATGCACTGAACGTGGAGGTTGATGGACAAACTGCCTCTTGTTTTCTCTGGCTCACAGTGAACAGAAGCAGTAACAATACCTGGTAGGACTCCAGCAGGCCAGGAGAAGGATTGACTTACATTTCTCCAGGAAAATTCTCGAATTTCCTCAAGCACAGAATTTAATTTCTTATATCTATCCCTGCTGAGCAAAGCTATTCAGCCTTTACATTTCAGTGGATATGGCTGGCAAAAAACGCCCAGAAAATTCTGCCCATCTCTGGCAGTTGTCCCGTGGATAATGACACATTTGTTGGATGTGAGCTTCCTTTGTGTTCTATACCTAAATTTAGCAGTGACTTGAAAGTGACTGGCTGTATTTAAATGCATGGAAGGGAATGAAAACGCCTTTTTGAAGAGGTATCAAACACCAAGCTTCAGGGCTCAGATTACACACGATTTAGGCAGATGACAGATTATCCCAGACCTGCCTACAGCAAGTTTCTTTTGCTTTTGTGAGAAACAACAGGTACAGGTCACTGTCAGAGGGGTTACTGGACCAGGCTCCAGCAGTACAGCCCTCCAATAGTGCTGGTGAACTGCATGCCAGACACAGCAGAGTACCTGGAACACACACGTAACCATTTTTATTATTGAAAGCTCACAGGAACTACCATGCTAAGTATTTTCCACCTGCAATTTCAAATCTTGTATCATTGAAAAGTGACCTACAGAGGGCCATGTCCTTGAAGGCATGGCTGGGGTCTCCAACAAGGCACATCTCTAATCCTGTTAGATTTGTGCCTTATGTAAAGTTTTTATCCCATAAATAGTACTATAAACAATGCCTTCAACATGCCATTTTGGCTACAGGGATTTGTCCCAGGGTTTAGCTTCCTTCAAACATCCAGGTACAAGTTTTTAAATCTGGTTGTGTGTTAGTAAAGACCTGGACATCCTGAATGTGCACTGTCTTTTTGCAAACACAATGAAAGGAGTGAGCCCTGGAAGGGTCATCTGCTGGAACAAGTCAAAGCTATTATTTTCCACTTCATCAGCTATGGCCAGGTTTCAAAAGGAGGTCAGACTTGGGGAGCATCCAGTGTAACCCAGATACACCAAGTTACACAATCAACCACCATCTTCAAGATACTCTAGCAACTGTCTTGACTGTCACATCCAGAATAGCCACACTTCATCAGAAATTTTGCTGGCAAACCAAATCAGCTTGGAAGCAGGCTTCTAACAAAGACACATGCCAAGCACTGAAATTTTATGTAATTTTCAAAACATCAGCAACAACAAAAATATCCACACAAAGCAATCAACAAGTATTGAGTTATTTAAATAACAGATATGTAAGAAGTTTAATCTGTTCAGAAATCCAAACTTGACTTTGCACCCTGTTACTCCATTCTTTGCCTTAGAGCTTGATTTTCAGCCAAGAACAATAGGGCTCTCTTAGATCCCCCAGGCTCCTGCAAGAGCTGGCAGGTGCTCAGCCTACCTGAGAAACACTGAGTGCCTGCCAGAGTGTGGCCCGTGTGGATGTCTGGCAACCCTTTTACCCTCTATTTTGTTTTTTTAGTGAAGAGGGCTTGTGCAGTATCCTGGTAACCACTGCGTAAGTTTTCTGGCATTGTGTAGAACCATTTAGTTAAATGGTATGAAAAAAATCCTGTAAGCAGTTCTAAAATGCTCTGCTCGCTGCACAATTTGGATGTCAAATATTGTTGGAATCCAGTTCTGTAAGTCTCACCTACTAAATGTTATGATTGGAAACAGTTTTCAGAAAAACAGAATAATACATCCAATACAGTTCTCAATCCTTCTCCTTAAGGAGCTGCTCTGACACAGAGGTCACTACAATGAGCTAAACCAAGAGCTGTCCTGCTCACAGAGAGGCAGGGAGGGGGACAATTAGATCTGAAAATGAAATGGTCTGATCCAGGGAAGCACACAAACTAGTATTCAAAGGCTGTCTTGGATTTGGGTTGGTAAGAAAATATATTTGCAAAGAAGCTCTGGGATAAAAAGCATATCTGCTCTGCTGATGTCTCTCATGAGTTCAGCTGAAACTCAGCCCATAGGTTAAGAGTAACTCTGGTCTTTTTTACCACATGAAGTACAATGGGAAAATGACCTTTATCAATTTAATCCCCTTTTTTTAAGGGCTGCATCTCAGAACTTAAGACTTTTTTCCAGATCCCTGGTGAAGGCTAGGGTAAGAGGCAGTGCTGCAACAGTCAGGCTACCTGTCTTGCATTTGAGTCTACATAGATTCAGCTAGCAGTTAAACTGCAGGAAGCCACTCCATTACTTGATTGTATTCAGCCATGGCTTAAGAAAAGCAGCTTGAGAATACAGTATCACTTCAGTCCCTACAGGGCTTCTTGGTTTCCAGTCTTTCTTGGAGAGGACACTTTTATAGTTTCTGTTCTTCTGGAACAACCTCAGTTATTTTGCCAGTGCCTGCACCAGCACTGGGACAGGTTTTTTGTTTGGTGGTTTTTCTTCTGTTGTGCGTTGGTGGATTTTTTTAAAATTGGGTTTGTTTGGGGTTTTCTTTTTAAGACTGGCTAAACTAACTCTCAAGATTGTATCTCATGGCCGAGAAAGCTCCCGTGACTGAACTGGGACAGGCACTTCTATCTTTCTTCCTAAGTTACTCTCTATAAGCTCCACTTGCTGCAACTGGCACTTCAGATGTACTTAGTCTCCAGACACATAAGCTTCTTTAACAGCCAGGATTAAATAGGAGTCTAAGAGGGCTGGTGCCAGCTTTACCACAGCCTTACCACGGCCAAACTTTTTTTCCTCTTCACTGCTTGTTTTCCTTTCTCACTCAGCTACTCCTGTGATTCTATTTGTGCAGAAGCAATATCGATTGCATTAATTCAGGCTTACGTTCCTCCTCAGGTGCAGCAGCCAAGTTAGGAAGGGGAACTTTGACAGTGTTGCTTTTAATCCACAGGAGTAACAGCTTTGAAACAAATAAATAAACATATAAAAACACCAATCCCCCCTACCCCTAAAATTAAAAAAGCAAAACAGAGCACCCCTCTCCAGACTTCTTACCAGTAAAATTATGGTCCTTGCAAATCTAAATCACTCTTTGCTACCTTGACAAACACTATCCTTTTCAGAATCACATTAAGAGAAATTCATCAATGATTATGCTAACATTCAGATTCATAACTCCTCCAGTAGTTATTTCATTTTTAGGAAGTAAAGCATAATTGTTTCATTTGCAGTAAGTGACCAGAGCAAAATCCTGTGTTAAGTAAAACTGTTTTCAAGCACTTTTCTGGAAATTTTACTGCAAAACTAGTGAGCAAATAAGACAAACTTTATTCTCCACACCTATATGAGTAGAATATTTTTTTACCTACCGTCAGCAGAGAGATTGGCATGCCTTTCATATGCTTTGTTTATTTCTAGAAAAGCTTTGCTCAAAACATTTTCCAAGTTCTCCTCCTCAGCAAGAAATTCCCTGGAAACAAACAAAAAAATTAAGCTTCTTTCCAAGAAATATACATCCTGATCAATCTGTTTTGCAGTCTAATCTCCTCCCTGCACCCACTGAATGATGCTGAATTTGAGTGCAAAGGTAAAGTGATTTTACTAACTGTGTACACTGAAAGCATAATGCTGTGATTTTGCAAATATCTAAGTTCCTTATCCAGCATCCAGGGATGTGACAGACACAGAAGAGCATAAGCAAACCATAGGATCAGTGATCACAGAGACCCTGTGTGAAAGCAGTCAGTCCACACTCTCCCTGTGTTCCAAGACCTTTCTTGGACAGGGGGCACAATTGTGCTTTCATCTCCTGTGTTTGTGGGCTTGCCCAATGGGGCAGGCACCACACAAAGTAAATGATAGCATGTCTGTTCCATCCAGTGCTCCTGCTGTCCTGTAAGGAGAGGCGGCTGCATAACCTGGGAGGATTAGCTACAATGTACAACCCACTGATTCCCTAAGGAAGGAATCTCCACTGGAATTTATTTGACACACATTGCCTTGATGAGCACTTACTTGATATATTTTTCCATGTACTTATCACAGAAGTCTGCAGCTGCTGCCCCGCCATGCCCATCGTACACTGCAAAGTACAGGATATCCTCCGTCAACTGAGCGTAACCGAACCGGTCCTCATTTTCCTTTCGCTTCCCGATGTGGCTGGCACAGCCCACGTTGCTCAGGCTCACTTTTGGGATGGGCTTCCCGTACTTTATGCTGGGTGGGAGGAGAATGGGCTCATCGATGCGATTGTCCCAGATGCCGAAGGTGTCCCATGTGGTCGGCCGGCCGCTCCCGTCGGGGTCGAAGCGGGAGGCGCGGCGCTCGCAGGTGGAGATGGAGCAGGCTGCTGCGGGGCGCTTCTCGTCCTGCAGGAAGCGGGACGTGAGCACGGCTCTCCTTCTCACTTGGAACCCTCCATTCCGTACCAAGTTAATTAGGGTAGCTGTGGACATAACTTGTCTTCGCAGAGATTCGTAGGGAAAAAAGACCAGGAGCGAAAGATGCGCAGCCGCTGGGATGTCTTGGAGAACAAAGGGAAAACCGATCAGGAAACGAGAAGCGCGGGAAAGGGAATTTTCAGTTGCATCATTCAGGAAACAATGTCACCCTGAGAGCTGGCGGATCATGCGGAGCACAGCACTCCCTGGAAGCGGCTGCAGAGGGATCTGTGTGACTCACCGGGAAAATATCCCACACACAGCAGCAGCCCACATCCAACCCCGGCTCTGCACACAGAGCAAGGGAGGCACTTCTGCGGGCCCCTGCAGAATGATATCCCGAACTTCCAAAGGTTCAAGAGCTTGAGATGGAGCAAATGAGAGTGATGATAATACTAAAATGTGAATACGTGAAAATACAAGATAAGGTTGTGAAAACGAGCTTATCATGCTTGCTCTTCAATCACCAGCTGAGATATTTGCACTGTGACTCCCAGGAGAAAGGGAGGAGAAATATATTTGATAGGCTTTTAAATTTTTTATCTGCATGTGATATTTGGTTCTGTCACATTTACGGAGGTCTTGAACAATACTTTTTAACTCAGAGCTGTGAAGTTTATTGTGATTTTTTTTTATGCTAAGAATGTATCCATGGACATCCACAATCGCACACACGAACTTCCCCCTCAAAAAACCCCATGCAGCTATTTGCTGTTTTGTCTGGCCTGAAGTTCTCTGCTACCTAACCCTGAAATGGGCTAATACAGGCAGGCAAGATCTACTGGCTTCTCTTTTCCAGTCCAGATAAATTCAAACCCACCACTTTGCTCAGCACAGACAAAAATTTGCTAATGATGACTCACCTAGCATGCTGAAAATTGTAGAAAGATTGAATTATTTGACCTTTTGTAGAGTAACACCCAACTTGATCCAAGTCTAACAGGCTGGGATGCAGTTTGTAATAATTACATGTTGTTGCACCAAAGTAATTTGAACTGGACCACACAAAACACTGTAACTAACCATACCAAAGATAAAAGCCCAGTGAGGGGTTTCTAACTTAATTGCTCAAAGTTTGCTGAGGGCAAAATCATGAGTGAAAAGTATGATATGACTTAACAAAGGATCTAAAAATACCCAGGCTTATGGTGAATGAAAACAACAACAACAACAACAACAAAACCACCACATCAGGGGGGTCTGATGTAATTGAGCAGCAAAGAGCAACACTCGTACCCCAGAGACACTTTAATTCTGGGCTGGAGTGTCTTGCTGTTGTACTTAGCTCAAGCCAATCACAACTGCATCTGCAGATTTGAAATATTTGTTAAAACTATATTTTTTAATTACTAGATAAAAATCTGTGTACTTGCAAAAAACATGCAAAGGTAACTTAGTGAGAGGGTGTTTTAGTGGGAAATGGCAGTGACAGAGCTTTTGGGAGGCCTTCAACAAATGTGTTGTTCCCAGCTCAAAGCACGTTGCTTCAGATCCTTAGGTTGCATGGAAAGAAGAAAGGTTTCTTTACTCAGCACTTAGAGGTTAACTGTTGACTAGATAAAAGGCTGGATGTTCTGGAAATCACTGTTGTTGCACCAGCTGAATATGGAATCACTTGAAATCTTAAGATTTTCCATTTTAATGCAGGGTGATGGCAATATCACACCCTTATTTTAGTGTACTTACCAGGTGTTTTAAACCTGGTTTACTTCCTGGAGCTGCTTTTTTTTTTCCTGCTATCCTTGACTCGTAACAGCAGCACGTTAACTTCCTTCTGTGAAACACAGCACGACCAAACTGAAAGTCTGCCAATTAGCAAAGCCCACGCTCGCTTTCATTTCTGTCAGCTTGAGAAGAGAACATGAAATGCTCGCTATATTTAGGCTCCCCAGTATCCACAGCACAAATCAGGGGATCAATCCAAACTCACAAGCTAATTAATGTATTTGTTCCCTATCAAATTCAACTCTTACCAGGCAAGTAAAAATAGTGAAGACAGTTTTGCCTTCCAAGTGTCTCTGCAAGTCAGGAGTAGGAACCTGCCCTTCAGTGTGTTATGTAAACAGTTCTGGACATACAACAGTCTGTGCTTTCCCAGCTGATATGTCTGCAAACATTGGGCAGATCCATCTGGGCAAAACAAGACTGAGGTATTGAAAAGCGTGGCACTGGTGTTAGAGACAAAGTCCAAGATAGACAGTTCTAGACTTTAGGCGCTCCATCTGATCCTGTTCATCTGTACACATTTACCTGGAGAGAAACAGTTCCTGCAGGCGGGCAGGGAAACACAGCGCTTAAAGCGGGATGAGGTGATTAAAACTATAGTTTTACAGGCTGGCTGATGCTCGGCAGATGGAAATTTTCCAGGCTGCCAGAAGAAAAGGGGAAGAAAAGGAAACCCGGAAGAAAGCGAAGGCATGCCTGCTGCCCCAGGGGATCCGACGTATGTAAAAAGGAATGTACAGCTCCAAGTGCACTTGCCTCGCGTGCCTTCCAATCCCCACGGATGTGGGCAGGACCGCACGGTTCTGGCTTTAAACTCGTCTTAAATCAGGTGCATTGTTGTTTTGGGTTGTTTCGTGGTTTGTTTTTTTTTCAATTCGTGACAATCTAGTCTCGCCTCCCTGCCTGCACAGCAAACTGCACACGGACAGCAGCAATTTAAAGCCGTCTCTGCTGCAGTTTAGTCATCACGCATTAGCACAGGCCACGTTTATTCCGTGCATATCAAAGCTGCGGCGCTCGGCGGCAGCCCCTGCGGAACGCCGGCCGTGCCCAGCCCCGCTCCCTGACACCCCCAGCCCCGGAGGCAGCGGCGGCCCTGCCGCGGCCCTTCCCGCCCAGCAGGAGAAGGGAGCACGGAGCGAGCGAAAGGGGCAAGCAGAAGGAGACGCGTCCGAGCGCGGCCCCCCGCCCTCCCTCGCCCCCGGCCCATGTCCCGGGCAGGCGGCTCTTACCTCGTCCCGCGCCCGGGCCCGGCGGCGGCAGCGCCCCAGCGGTGCGAGAGCGGCGCCTCCCCGGCCGAGGCTGCAGCGCGGCCCCGCCGCCGCCCGGCCCCGCCCGCCGAGCCCGCCCGCCCAATGGGCCCCGAGCGCGCCCGCCGCGCCGGCCGAGCCTCCCGAGCCTCCCCCACCGCCCCGCCCGCCGGCCCCGCCCGGCCCCTCACAGGGGCCTGGGCTGCGCCAGCAGCGGGAAGGCGGCAATGGCTGTGGTCGGGGTGAGCCTGCACAGACTCCGCGTTCGCCGCATCGCAGAATGGCTTAGCTCGGAAAAGACCGCAGAGATCATCGAGTCCAACCACGTCCAGTCTTTCCTTAAACACATCCAGCGAGGGTGACTCCACCACCTCCCTGGGCAGCCCATTCCAATGTCTAGTCACCCTTCCTGTGAAGAAATTCTCCCTAATTTCACAGAATCACGGATTTGGCTGAGTTGGAAGGGACTCACAAGAACCATCGAGTCCACACAGGCCCTGCACAGGTCCAGCCTTACCCTGCCCTGGCGCAGCTTTAGGCCGCGTCCTCTCGTCCTGTCGCTGGTTGCTGGGAGAAGAGCCCGACCTCCACCTGGCTACAGCCTCCTTCAGGCCTGGCTGAGGCAGGTGGAAGCCCGGGGGCCAGGACAGGCAGGCTGTGCCTGCAGCTGCTGCCCAGGGGCTGCCCCGAGGCCTCTGGAAGCAGCAGTGATGCCCTTATGGAATAACTATCCGAAAGATTGAAAGCATGGCTGTGTGCGCTGCTCCGAGGCAGGTGTTTGCATGAGCAAAGCCCTGCTGCCTCCTGATGTGACCCGTGTCCAATGAGGAGTTTAAAGGGATCATTTGCTCCACGCTGTGCTACTGCCGGTCACTGACCTTTGATGCAATTTAGCAAATCGGATGGCTCTGATTACAAAAGCCTTTGCAACACGCTGTCCATTCCACCTCGTACTGTCTGCCAGAGGGCAGAGTACTCTGAAACAGACACCTGAGAGAAAAATGAGAGCCATCACAATGTCCACAGGAGTTTAAGGAGGTCACTGTCAAGTTTATCCTAGATATTTGTGAGGTAAGGAAGCTTTTGTTTTGTTGGAGTGAGGTTTTGGGTTGCTGGAAAACCCAGCTACTTCTGGCCAGAAAAGCCTCTCAGACCTCTCACTCTACAGCTCTCCTTGTAGAAGAAGGGGTTAGGTGAGCATGGCAGCACCTACCAGATTGTTCTGGTTTCCAGGTGTGTGGTGTTCCACTCGGCATTGAGATGACATTTAGTTCTGTGAGTTTTTTGGGGACAGCAACAGTGTCATCTATCCCCGCAGGTTCTCTCTGGTTCCTTGACCTGCTCCTGGTTCCTCAGTGAGACAGGAAAAACAAAGCTCTCCTGCCGATTCTTCTGGCATTGGGCAGAGAGCAGCAGTTCTCCTGGGCACAAAGGATCCATACAGGAGTGTATCCAAGCTAGCACAGTGAATTACTGAGAACAAAACCAGCACATTATCTGTAAAACAAGTATTGCTATTTACAGAGCAGCACCAGTGGGGTCTTCCCAGAAGTGTTGGGGTCCTGCATGCAGGAGGCACGAGTGCTGGGAGACAATTTCTGCCCCACAGAGTTGGCAGTAAAAGGCCAGCATGGAAATGATAAATGTTTCATGTTGAGCCCTTATGTGCAGTAGAACAGCTCTTATCTTTACAAGGTTTTGGAAGGCAAATGGGAGGCATCTGGAGAGGCAGCAGGAAAAAATGAGGCAGTGAGCATAAGAATAGCTTAGTAAGAAGGCAGCAGGCTGGAAGACAAGGCCAGGACACAATGGCAAGAACACGCAGAGGAACAGGTCAGGGCACAGGGCAGGCAGGATGGGCTACAGCACAGCATCTGGTGCTTTGAGGGACCTCTGACAGCACTTGGAAGACAGGAGGCAAAAAAATTCAGGAACAGGAAAGGCAGGAACTTGTACTATGGAATATGTGGCTTTGACTGCAAACAGTTAATCTGGACTTTTCCCTCACAAGTTTTTTTTCCCCCTAAAACAGTTAAGTTTTCTAGATTTCAGCTCTCCTAAAAAGGAATTTCTGCTCCTGCAAGGGTCTCTCTTTCTCTCTTCTGTTTTACTGCCTCTGTTTTTGCTGCTTTGCCATCTTCCTGACATTTCCCTCCACTGCCACCTATTCTACTTTATTTTGTTCTCCTTTTAGTTCATGATTTGCACATATTTTTCTGAGATTATTTCTCTCCTGCTGCCTTGTCTTAGGTTACAGTGGTATGTATTCTATCACCATCTTCATGGGATGTTGGGGCTGAGTGGGGCAGTGTTCCTGGCTCATCCCTGATGGCTTCAGGGGATATCTTCTGTTAATGGGCCATTGAGTCCCACTGATAAAACCACATCATCCCATTGTGAGATGCTCCGCCCAGGGGGAGGAACCAAGCATCCCTATCTGGATATAATCTGGAATTTGAAACACCACAAGTCAGTTTTTCCACTGGATTCCCAGAGGAAGACCAGACCATTCTACACCACCACTTCAGAGGAGAACTACACCTTTCACAGGATCACTGCTTCAACAGAACCACATCTATCACTCCCAGAGGACTGCAGCCACCATCTAATTGGACTGCTACCAACACCCTGACTGACAGGGTGTCAGGCTGTATTGTGACTCTGTCAGTGTTTTTGTACTGTTGCATTTATTTTCATTTTTCTTTTAAATTGTAGTTCTGACTTTGAGTCTCTCACTGATTTGCTTTCAGACTACCACATGCCTCTTCCCTTTTTCACTCGTCTTTCTTTCCCTGTGTGCTTTCATCTTCAGATTCTAGACCCTTAATCTGGGACTGTCTTATGTGACTGGCAAACAAACCAAACTCCTAGGGGCAGGGACAGGCTAGTTGTCCATGTGCTGTCCTGCCCAGCATTATAGCTGAATACACAGCAGCTGGAATTCTTGGGTGGGGGGAAAAGAAATGCCCATTATAATCTCCATGTATCAGATCTTCGACCCAGATATAAATGCAGGGCAAGCTAGTTCTGAACCCTGTGCTCTTCTCACCAGCACATGACCTTAAAGGTGGGAGAATTTACTTTGACACCATGCTTTCTATCCTCATAAGTGAAGAATTTTTCCTTATGGTATGTTCCTGGCTAATTATCTGTCTGTACAATCTAGGTCAGCTAGCAGATCAGAAGAGATCAGAAAACATCTTGTGGATGTGGGAAAGGAAGTGGCCACTATTTTAACTCCAACTTTCAGATAACTGACAATAGCTGCAATTTCTCACAGTACTTTTCAAAGGCAGCCCTTCAAAATCAGGTGAGCTACTGTGGGAAAGGCCATCCCTGCCATGGCCATTTGGCTGCCTGTGCTTGTGGACAGCTCTGGAAATTCCAGCTCTCAGTGTGGACATTGGTGATGAGAGAAGAGCTGCAGGAAAGCTTATTTGATATCTCTTTTCCTTGGATCAGGTGCCAAATTTAAGTTCAGGCCCTTGCCTGAGCCACGCTATGGGTATGCCCACACCTGGCCTTGTATCTCGTTTATCCTGTGCTTCCCTAGCTGATGGATCTGTCTTGACCTCAAGCCTGGCTTGTCTCTGTGGTCAGGACTGGTGGTCCTTGGACTGCAGCTGCCCCCTGTGGCTGTCCCCAGCTGGCCTGGCTCTCCTTCAGGTGCCATGGAGCTGTCGGAGAGATCTCTGCCTGCCTCACCATCCCCCTTATCCCCAGCCCTGGTGGAATAGCCATGCTTCTCCTTGCTGACAAGGGCTGCACACAGTCCTCAGGGTGTGGGTGAAAAGCAACTTTCTTCTTCCAGGGAAATGTGCTTTTTGGCACTCTTGCCAGGTATTGCCCTTGCATAAATAATCACAGTGTTAACACTGAAACATGACTAAGCAAGCTAATAGACATTCTGTTTAGAAACAAAAAAAATAAAACTGTGAAACCCTATTCGTTTTGACACTGTTCAAATGATCTGCAACACCTAATTCTCAAAGTCATGTTGTATACTTTTATGGGTGATGTGACAACCCTTCTGTGCTCAGACTTGGGGACATGGTAATCTTTCCTCTGGTTATCTTACTCAATAAGTTTCTATCTCATTTGGCACTCATGGCTTACAGGAGGGCTGTGGTATAACTTAAGCACATTCCCAGGACTGCCCACATCAAACTGCTGTCTCTGTAGCAGTTCTCAGTCATGGGGAAAGTGGGAGTCAGATGTACATCTATTCCCACAGGATTCCTCTCAATTCAGATGACGTGGCTTGCTTCTATCCTGGTGAAGGTGGAAAATAAACTCCTCTATCTAAACACTGTGCTGGGAAGATTAGAACAAGAGCATGCCTAGGAGATTGGCTGTAGTCATTAAAACCATTAATGATGTCATTAAAGTCAGCTTTCCTTCCTTGGTGATCCCAAGTGTGGTGCGTTGACCTTGAGCGAAGCCGCTGTCACTGTCACTCCCTCTCCTTGGTGAGCACTGCCAGCACTGCTCAGCAGAAGCCAAACCACTGCTGTGTTTTCAACACCACTCCAACTACAAATACAAACAGCAGCACTGAGGGCTACCACGAGAAAGTTAACTAACCTAATACACTGTGTTTCCTGAAAGTAAAAGAAAATGGTTGAATTGTTTATCCTGACACTTTAAGTGGGTTTTGAGTGTTCAAGCAGTTTATTTGGAAACAGAAAAAAAAGATTTGGCTGAGCTTGTTGTGCCCCTAGTGTAGAATATGTCTTCTTAAATGCAGGGAAAAGTGAGTTAGAACAGAATGTTCCTAACCCTTCAAATTGTGCCTTTGGCACTCTCCAATTACAGCATGTTAGCTGTGTAAATTAAATTTCTCCTTGAACTTTTCCAACCTACATGATTGTATGACTCTATAAGGATGTATCATAAGTTAGAAGTTGTCATACTTCAAAATATGAGGATGCCATACATGAGAATTTTTTATTAGGAATAGGCAGTTGAAAGATCTCATTTTTGGGACAGCTGCACAGTAGCACAGCTGATTTTTTTTTCAGTGGCATAACTTCGGTTTTACAAAGATAATATTCCAGATCAGAATTCAGTCATCTGCCTCTTGAGAACCATGTGGCTGTTTCTGCCTTAACGATTAAAGACTATTCCTAATGATCTTTGAAGAGCTGTTGTAATTTGACAGCAGGAAATGATTCTGGCTTTTGAATATGCAGCAAATATTTTAATGTAGGCTTTTAAGTGGTTTCCTTGGCAACCACTTTTCTTTAGAGATCGACGCACGCTATTGAGTATCCTGCTGGACTCGGATCAGCCTTGCAGTATTAAAGGCACTTGTTTCCGGCACTGCCAGGTCATGCGCAGTTCCTCACTGTCCAACAGGAGCTCCCAGGGAAGCTCGCTGCCTGCCAGGCTGTTTTCCAGAGGAGCAAGGACACACCTATTGGTGGTGAGCTGGCACAGGCATCCCGAGGGGTGGAGGAGCTGGCCGTGCTCACATTGGCTGCGCTATCCAGCAGCCCCGAGGAATCGAGGGGTTATTTCTCATTCATCTACACTTCACCCCCCCACCGCAAGACAATGCTTGTAACTTGTGGTTTCCCTTTAAAAGAGATGGCAAGCACAGCTCTTAGCTGAGCACAGCCTGCATTCTTTTTTTCTTTTGTCTTAGGTCTCAAGTGTCTGGGGCATCACGTAATTTATCTTTCAGCCCCATATTCAGTATTTGTGATCAATAGGAGTGTAAAACCATTAAAGGTGGAGAATCCTAGAGGTGTCATTAACATAAAGAACCTCTCCTACTCTCCTCCAAAGCTATACAGTTATGTATTTGTTCTGATTTGGATTGGCTTCCTTAATTTGCTATGGACATCTGGGATTTAAGGCAGCTTTAGCAGAACTGAGCTGAGCATCTTCAAGAAAACAAATGCTGCTCAGGGGAAATGTGTTAACAGTGCTGCTAATGGAGGGCACTTGCCTGGTGTTTGTCATCAGCTCCGTGGGAGCCTCACTGGGTGCCCCAGCAGTGCTGGGATCTCTGGGGGCAGATTTGGAAAATAGGGTTGGTACGGTGAGGTAATTGCTGGCAAGTATCCTTTAAGAGGTTCTGATACTTGTGTTTCTTTAGGTAAGCCTGACATGTAGGAGTAGCTTCTTGCTTGGCCGTGCCTTTCTGTCTGGAACTCTCAAGAGAAAGGCTTTTCTAGAACTGACAGAGAAAGAGAGTGCTTTTTGAAAGCAGTTGCTACTTTGTATTCATGAGTTTGGAGGCAGAAATCAGCAGAAATTCCTCAAAGTATAAATCATGCAGAAGACAGCTCATGTGTGACCCAGTCTGTGGCATTATTGTACTTTTTTATTTCCTCTTCCTTTTTATTTCCTACTCATCTTTGCTTACCAGTTGCTAATCCAACCACTGCCTGCTATTATGGAAAGGGTTACTGCTTTATCCTAAGAGCAAACAAGAATAGGATAATAAGCATCCAATGTTGTAAATCCGTGCCACTTCTGTAAGACCAAAATTGAAGCAATATTCAAACTAAATTACATGTTTGTATAAAACCAAAAAAAAAACCAGGGCCCACATGCAAAATGAAATCCTGAAGCATCATTTTGAAACACAAAGGATTTAATGAAATCTTGTGCTTACAAGGGAGCCTGGGAACTTGTAAGTCCTGATCCAAAGCATATGGAAATTTTGGGGAATCCTCATGTTGACTTAGCATGGACTGCACTGGGTCCACAGGAAGATGGATGCATTCAAAATCATGTCAGCATTGAATGGAAGCTTCAGCTGTGTGTAATCTTTGGTTTTGTCATGTAGAAATGTATTCTGTGTATGATCTGAGCTGCTTTGCCATCTACCTTCTGTACAGGCCCATTACAGGCACTGGGAATCTGGGGTTCTGCACTTGCAGAATATCTGCTGCTGTCATCTTCTTTCATTTCTGATTATTTAAAAACTCAGCGTTTGGGCTGGTTGAATGACATAAATTTTATTGTCAACATTTGAAGGAAAAGTCTGCTTAGTTCTCAGGACAACTCGACACAGGGAGAGGAAAGAAGTAATATTTGCATTTAGCTTCATTCACAGGGTGAAGGTGTGAAGGTTACACTGTTAAATGTCACACTGTGCTTAATCCACTTGCACCTGAGCAGGATTAACTACCTAGGATGATATTTAGGAATGTTATTTGAATGTTTTCAAGTCCAAGAGGGGGGTAATTCAGAAGCCTGTTTTGAAAATAATAGTTTTGAAAGCAATGGTAGTAAGTAATGCTGAAAACAAAAATGAAGAAAAGCCTTAATTCTTGGCTTTACTGTGACAGGAGTGGCAGAGCCTCCCTGTTTTTTGCACCTGGCTAAGGGAATGATAATTCTGAGCAGGTAGGCACATCTTGATTCAGTCTGTCACCTACTGTATTTTAACCCTGGGCAAGCCTGGCCCAGCTGTAGTCCTGAATGAAAACATGTAAGGTTATTCCATCAGCTGGGAAAACCTCAGGAAACAGAAGTGTTCCCTCCCAGGTTCTCATGCGTTCCAACTCCATGTGCCTTTGGTCTCTGCTCCTGGAGGCTCTTGTGAGCTGTTCAGCCTTTCAGGTGAGCCATTTTGCACTGTTGCATCTGTGCATGATTATGTTCCCTCTCTCTCATTTAGGGTTTCAGGTTGCTCCCAGCCTGTGTTTAAATTCTCATCTTTTTCTACAGTGAAATGACTGTTTTTCCAGAGTAACTTGATCCATGTATTGAAATAAGCAAAAACATATTTTATGCTTGGTGCTACAAAGAAGGAAAGTTTTTCCTGTAGCACAGAACCAGCCAAAATGCTTTGTGAGAGCACATCTAACTTTTATTGAATCTCCCCCGTCTCTGGCCCCATTCTCTTCCTCCCTGTGATCATCATGCTCCAGCTATGGCTGGCCAGAGCTCTCCCTTGCACAGAGCACAGTGTGTTGCCAACACCACTGTTGTCTGAGGATTTACAAGGTCTGTTTTTAAACGCCCTTGCAACAAAAGCATGTGTACATGCTGCTTCTGTCTTAACAGCTGTTAACCCCAAATCACAGTGGGAACAGCAAATGAGATGCTAGAGTGCATCTTTTCCAAAATTCTGCTTTACATCTGGGCCCAAACTGCAGAGCTGGAGTGGAGGATCCTTTCCACATGCACTGTCCATAAGCAGACTCTGGGCAACTGAGGAGAAGGCCAAGCTGTTCTGCAAGATGCCTCTGAAGGGGCTGGAAAGCAGCACTCTGGCACACAGGAGGCATGGAGAGACACAGGCCCTGAGTCTTCATTTCAGGAGAGCCAAGGCCAGCTGTTAGGGTCATGCTGTGGAAGGTGAGTGGAGCTGGCTGTTGTTCCTGCAAGATTTATACCTCCTCTTCTCCACAGACAGCTTGTTCCTTTTTGCTTGGCCTCCGCTTCCTGCAGCAGTCATGATGCACCTGTTTCAAAGCTCAGCATGTTCTGAATTCTGCATGAGCCTTTGGGAAAGCAGCACTTTTGGATTGTCTTTTAACTAACGTGTTTTAAATTATTATTAAACATTGCTTATCACTTATTGACCACATAGGAACACATGGCCTTTGCATGAACTGTTCAAAATGCTTGATAAAGCCATGCAAAATATTCTCCTTTCTAAAGGATCTGACTATGGGCAACAGAGAGGAGATAAACAGGACTCTATCCAGCATGACCTGCACAGTAAAACGTTGCTTGATGCGGACAGTTCGTTACCTTCCATTTTACATCTTCTTTCAGTGAAAGCTTTGATGCTGTAAGGCTGGAATAAAGAAAAGGCACAGTGCCCAGTACAACACAGTGTACAGCAGCAGCAAATTTGATTTGTTTGCCTCATAGGGCAGGTAATGCACTTAAGTAATTGTGTAGCACAGCAAAGTCAAATTTCACAGACCTCAGTCTGTGACAGTCAGAAATGAGCGAGCTGGCAGATGGCCCAGCCCCCTGTTGGGCACCTTCCCAACACCTATAAATCAGAGAGGTGGGTATCAGTTACAGGGGGACAATCCAGCTGACAGGACAGATCTCCAGGCTCTTTGGAGTCCAACACAATTAGCTGTGACACATCTGACAGCTTTCTGTCTGTGCATACTTCTCCATAATAACATCACACTGGTTCAAGTGAATAAAACAGCCAAGGAATGAAAGCACAAGCAGGTTTAACAAATGTTCACTATGTGAATTCCAATATTTTAAGACTCATCCATATACCTGAATTCAGGTTCTGGATTTCTCTCTGACAAATCTGAAAGAGCGTATTCCAGGAAGTTATGGTTAGTAAGTTGTAGAAAGGGAAACATAACCTCCAGCAATGTTTGATGAGGAAGATTTGTAACCTGTTTTTTCAATTTATACTTTGATAAAGGTTTAATTGCCTGACACCAAGAAAACCTGTCTATCATGCTGTGCAGATGTTTATCTGGAATGAGTATATTGCTATGGAGATTTTGAGGGAAACAAATAAAACCCATTTGGTTTTATTTGCAGCCTTGCTAGGTGAAGAGGTGGCCTTTTGATTGTGTCTCTCTTGGATGCTAAAGGAAAAGGATTGGTTAGGATGTTGTGACTGGGGGACCTCCTTGTGCCTTTTTAATAACTGGGGCCTCTCATAGAACCAGGCTGTGCTGGTTTTGGCTGGGGTAGAGTTATTTTTCTTCACGGTAGCTGGCATGGGCTGTGTTTTGGATTTGTGCTGGAAATAATGTTTATAACACGGGGATGTTTTTGTTCCTGCTGAGCAGTGCTTACACAGAGCCAAGGCCTTTTCTGCAGTGAGGGGGCTGGGGGGGCACAAGGGGCTGGGAGGGATATCCCATAACATATGGAGTCATGCTCAGCATGTAAAGGAAAAGGGAGGGGAAAAGGGGGAAGGGGGGACATTCAGAGTGATGGCATTTGCCTTCCCAAGTCACCTGCTCTCCTGGGGGTGGTTGAACACTTGCCCATGGAATGCAGTGACTGAATTCCTAGTTTCCCTTTGCTTGCATGTGAACCTTTTGCTTCACCTATTAAACTGTCCTTGACCCATTTGTTTTCTCACTTTTACTCTTCTCATTCTCTCCTTTGTAATCAGGGAAGAGGAGTGAGTCAGTGGCTTTTTGAGACTGAAGTTCTAGCTTGGGTTAAACCACGACACAGAATTACAAATGCAGGACCACAGTGGCTTTTCACCATGTGCCTTCCTACCAAAATGCTCATACAGATCTTGGGCAACAACAAAAGCTGGGAGTGAGATGGCAGGTGAGTTGCAAAAGTATTGTAATGCCCTTTCCCCAGATCATTGCATGGGCAACAATCTGTCTCCCCACAGAGCTATTCCCTTGTGTCCGTGTCTGCACAGGGCAGTCACCACCTGCTCTATTGGAAATGCAATATGTTTGTAAATGCATTGCTCACTGACAAAATTACTTTTGTGTCTTGTTGCTCATTATCAGGAGCAGCTCTGAAATCAGTAGTTCTTCTGAGACCTGTGTCTGCTCATCTGCCTCCCTCACTCCCAGCGAGCATCCAAAGGGCACATTAAATATAACCTTGGACTCTGGTACAGAAATAAATCGCAAAACATGACCCTCATGCCAGCCAAAGAAGAAGCATTGCAGTTCCTACTGCACTGATTTGTATTACAGAGTATTTCCATTTCATTGAAAAGACTCTGTGAATGCCAGCTCCGTGAAGAAAAGCACAAAGCACAAGTACCAGCCAAGTCCTGCTGAGACTCTGCAGCCTGTGGGTGACAGATGAGGTCTCTGCTGTTGTGTCCTGTGTCTGGCCAGGGTTGTGGTTTCCCCCATCAGCAGCTCTCATCGGGATTGTCTGCACAGTGTCACGGGAGCCAACAGCTGGAAAACACATTTTAAATGCCCTGCTTCAGTTTGAACTCTGAGGGAAACCACAGGGTGGTGCCTGCAGGCAGGAGTGGTTCAGGTACCTGGGTTCCCAGGATATCCCACTCTCAGCCAATTCTGCCATGGCAAAACCTGTGCACCGGGTCTCCATCTGTGCATGGGGAAAAAAGTTCTAGCAGAAATGGGAATTTTTCAACTCCTTAACTGGGAAAGGGACCCAGATGGTAACAGTAAGTTGATGTAAGTATCTCAGAGTATTTGCCAGGTAAGAACTGCCTTCATCACTTTAACATTTGGTCTGCCTTGCTGAAGGAATGGAATAACTTGGAGGGTGCTTTCCTGCAGGCTCTCCCCAACACCTCAGAGCAAAGTTTCCCGATAGCTTGTTAACGTGGGACAAAAAGCAGCGTATTTCCTCCTCAGACACCAGGATGTATGCTTTTGTATTTATTTCCCTTAATGCTGTCCAGCAAAAGTACCTGTAGTGTACTTGAGCCATTTGACCACTGTGAAACCTATGCCTCAAGGCGCTTCATTCCTTTCCCCTCCTCTCCTGGCCTTGGGAGATATTCCTGCCCGAAGGGGACGATGGAACAGCGTCAGCTGTGATTTATCACTGAGCTCCCCGCGTCAGCTCTCCGCAATAGCGCCGTTCTTCCAGCAGGATGAGCGCCGGGCAGTCCAGAGGCTGTGGATCACCAGGATCCGGGAGCGCAGGGCGATCCAGAGGCTGTGGATCACCGGGATCCGGTGAGCGCAGGGCGATCCAGAGGCTGTGCATCACCGGGATCCGGGAGCGCAGGGCGATCCAGAGGCTGTGCATCACCGGGATCCGGTGAGCGCAGGGCGATCCAGAGGCTGTGCATCACCGGGATGTGGTCGGGGCTGGGATCGCGGCCGCGCCGGTGCCGCTCCCCCAGCGCCGCCCGCCGAGCGCTCGCTGGCGCCGCCTGGTGCCCGAAGCGCGGCACCGCAGCAGAGCCCGCCCGCTGGCGCCGCCTGGTGGCACCGCGGGGGCACTGCGGCACGGAGCTGGGCCTGGGCCTGGGCCTGGGCCTGAGCCCGGGCCCTGCACTGGCATTCCCTGACACACGGGATCCTGCAGCTTGGAAAGGACCTTTAGGGGTTCAGATCAGCGAGTCCAAGCGCTAACCCAGCACTGGTGAGCCCACCACTAGACCATGTCCCCAAGTGCCACATCTAAACTACAAAACCAAATGGGTTATATGTGGGGTAGGAATGCCTCCAGGGATGGTGGCCCCACCCCTTCCCCATGCAGCCTGTTCCACAGCTTGACACGTTTTTCCTAATTATCCAATCAACCTCCCCTGGCTCAGCTTGAGGCTATTTCCTCTTGTCCTGTCCTTTATTACCAGGGAGAAGAGACCAGTCCTTATCTGGCTACAATCTCCTCTCGGCTAATTTTTGAGGGCAAGAAGGGCTCCCCTGAGCCTTCTCCAGATCAAACACCCTCATCTCCCTAACCAGAATTCCACTCTAGACCCTTCCCAAGCTCTGTTTCCCTTCTCTGCTTTTGTTCCAATGTCCTTCTTGTAGTGAGGGATCCAGAACTGGACACAGGATTGGGGATGCAGCCTCACCAGTGCTGAGTGCAGGGAGATGATCCCTGCCCTGGTCTTGCTGGCCACACTATTGCTGATCCAGGCCAGGATGCCACTGGCCTTCTTGGCTACCTGGGCATTCACAGTTCTCCAGGTGTGGCATCAGCAGTGCTGAGTAAAGGACTTCATCAGACTTTGATACTTCTCCAAAAAAGGCTGGCTTCACCAGAGGCTGTAAGAAGCAGAGGTGTTTCTGTCTATTGTCCCACAAGACTGGCCCATGAGGGAGATGCCTGCTGGCTGGTGGGAGACAGAAGTGAAGGTAAGCTGTGAAATGTGGTTTTAATATACACCATGTCAGACAAAAATTATTTCCTATGGTCAGAACTGGTTATGAAATACATGTCTACAGTAGAACTGGGTTTAAAAGATGTGTGTAAAGATAATAACTAAGGTCTAAAGGAGTCCTCACTTTAATTGCTAAGGTCTATTTCATTTCTATTTCTAGCTGAAAGGCTTTGTGGGAAAAGGAACTGCTTCTCTCCTTATGAAGGGTTGTAACTCCCATCTAGGAATAAATGTGATTTCCTACTTCAGAAGCCAGGATGTTTTATATAGCTCCCTGTAAATCTTTGGAAATATAGAGGAAGCCTTCCCCTCTAGATTTGTCCATTTCCATGAAACTGCTTAACTGCTTTGAGATCTTGTCTGTACCACCCATATTTACTGGCCTTTGCAAACAGTTTCCTTACGTGAAGGGGATCTAAGTACTATGGAAGTACCAGAAACTTTCCTGTTCTCAGCTTCCCTAAATCAAATCAGTCCCAAGGATCTTTACACAGGTTTAAGAAAGGAGAAGTCACTTCCCTTATCACACACTGCAGACAAAGAAAAGGCCTTTAAGGCCAAGGAGAGCTAAGAGTACTCAGCTCAATCAACCCTTCAGGGTATGACTGTTGGTTCTTTTTCAGAAAAAGGGGCATGAAAGTCTTGTTCAGTCTTGTCCTTTCAGGTTTCCAGTCTCAACAAAATGGATTTCTGTTAATGCTCTTTAAATGATCAGGCTTTGAATAACACTTTCTTATTGCTGCATGTGTCAAAGGTATTTTTAAATGTTCCTAAGAAATGTAACTTCATGGTATATTTTGGGTTTTTTTTAACTACTAGTGAAAACTTTCAGTTCATACCAAAACAGACTATTTTCTAGAAGCAATTTTTTTTATACACAGACCATACAAACTGTTACCAAGTAATCAACAGAAACTGTGCTTTATTTTAGATATACTTTTTAATCTGCCAGAATAAAAACAAGGAACTTTCTCCATAAATCTGGCAGCAGTGTTGGGCCTTTCTTTCTTTGGAAGATCTATGCAGTCAATTTATTTAAACATATTTAACTTCTGGATATAAATTATTTTTAAGAATCCGAGGAAGACTACTAATTTATCTTAATAAAAGGAAAACTCAAGAGGCTGCACTAGCTTTTGTTGCTTTCTGTAACTGAGGTTCTTCTTTTATCTAATATTTATGAATATACTGCACAAAAAAGTCAACATTCTTGTATAACTTATTTATGTACTCCGTGTTTGAGGGAGGAATTATCATCATTTTATTTAGTGTCTGAATCAAGAAAATTTTTCTTTCCAGATATAAAAAAGTATCTTCCCTTTTATTTTAGTTGTCATAAAATATGCATAATACACACTATCCCCAAATTTCCCTTTGCTTTTACCTTACAAGCAAAGTAAAACACAAGCTCTTTGTTTTAAATTCTCTTCTCCCCTTCTCAGATAACTCCTACAACTGTTTTTGCACTTCCAGTTTAGCAAACCTTACAGGCAGGATATATCTACAGAAATAACTTGTATAGCAAAAAGCCAAGCCAGCTCTGTACCTCTGCACAGCCAGATCCCGATGACCTGCTTCCGTGGCAAATTCAGTTAACTTTGTATTAAAATACTCAGGAAAAAAAAAATTAGTTTTTATACATATAACACTTTACTTTTGCCTACATCAAGCAGGTATTAATGAATAGATTAGGCAGACCTGAGTTTCATTGGGAGTAACACTACTCAACAGCTCAGGTGTAGTTTAGGCAGGAAAAATCAGGGTCCAAGGACTTTGTCATGCAGTGTTCATTTTTGGTGAGGATATGCTTTTCTATAGCACTGCTGCAGCCTATTTAATGCTCTGTTTTTGATTTTGCTTCAAATTTACATTATTTAGCTCACACAAAGTATTTACAGCACTGTGTAAGTCCAGATGCAGGCAGCCTTTTGCCTCATGGGCAACATTTTCTTTTAGAGCCCTGGCTCACATGAGAACCTCCCTGCTCTCCTGTTTTCTCACATGGATATATAATTCTTCCTTTATGGGTCCTCGTTAATTAAAAATACTTGAAATAGTTTGGATCCCACTGTAGCAGAACATCATGGCATAACACATAAATTATGAAGAAAAAGCTGGTGCTAGCATGGATCACTTCCCAGCACTCGTAATAACAAGGAGTGTAGTGAATTTCCAGCCCCTCTCACCACCTCTTGTATTACTCCCTTCCCTGGGAGTGGCCATTCCTGCCCTCTCCCCCAGAATCTCCATGCATTTCCTTCTGCTGCTGCTTTGGAGGGCACAGGTTGAGCCAGAATCCTAAGAGGACTCTGGTTGGAAGAGCAGAAAGCTGTTTAGGCAAAAATAATGTTCTCTTAGTGTAAGTACAATTAAATGTGGCCTCTGTAGGGAATAGAGGCCAGATGTTATATGCTGCCTCTTAATTTTTTACTTCTGCAAATTAAACAGGGTGGAGGGATAGATAATGCCTGTGCTTCATAATCCTCTGCTCTTTTAGGTTGTGCTTCAGTTGATTGTTCAGATTTACCAGTTTTAGGGCAGTTCTGTGCATTCTTTCTACCTTTTTTCTATTTTTTTTTCCTAAGCCAAATATTGATTTTCAAAATTTTATTTATCTGTGCGCTTCTCAGTTCCCTGGGTTTTTTCCTGATGTTTGATAAACAATCTGAAATTTATCCACAAGATTCCTTCTGAGTTTTCCTGACACTGGAAAATCATGGATCTTTTTATACAAGCTTGTTTTATCTCATTTTTATGCTATTCTGGAAGCTCTGATTCTCCTGTAAGATATTCTTTTGTAAAAGAGCCCTAGTGAGGTGGTTGGGCTTTTCTTTTTGCCTGTGGTGCAGTTTAAAATCTCCCCTCCTCTCCTGCCAACTCAGCTATAGTCAATCATGCAATTTAGTCTGATGATAATTTATTCCTCTTAATCATGCATGAGATGTAAAAATCCCAGAGGAGGAGTTTGGGCAACTGGAAATTAGGAGGGGGAAAAAATCCCAAACCAAACATTCCCACCTTTTTTTCCTTGCAAACTCAGCACATCCTATGCTGAAATTACTGAGACACCATGGTGCCCTGCTTTTTTCACAGTCTCTTGGTGCTGGAATCACGCTTTAAATCATTCTCCAAAAGCATGATTTAGTTAACACTTCATTATGCAAGAAGATTTCCACTATGCTGTAGTTGGCAAAAAAAATCTTACTTTCCTCATGCATTTTGTCCAGCACCCACTTCAAATTAAGAAAATGAGACTTTAAAAGTTTTTGTCTAAAAGGCGTATGCCTGAATGTCTATTTACCCAATCATCACTTTTACTGGGTCCATATATTAAAAATATGAAAGATCAGATACCACAGCTAAATTAAGATATTTCTGTGATTTTTTTTTTTTCCCTTTCAAGGAATAAGTATTTCACTGTGCAGCATTATTTGAAGAGTAGCATGTTTCATCTCAAGGATCAGGAATGGCTTGCAGCATAATTTTACAATGTGGCTCGTTAAATTAATTTAGTAAGTGGTGAACATGATTATTTGCTCATGAAAGTGTTTTCAAATTGTGCTTTTCAGACTACCAGCCGTCTGAAGTGTCATAGGAACTGCTGCTTATGTGGTCCCAGGGCCAAATCATCCCTTTTACAGCTTATATTAAGATGATGGCGGCCTCCAAAATATTTGAGGGAAGCAAGGGGTGTAGGAAACCTGGCAGCCATGATTTTAGCAGAAAATTCTTTTCCAAAAAGCAGCAAATAGACTTATCACTATAATAATACAATAGCCAACCCTCAACAACAATCACATTCCTGTATTGCTGGAATTCAAGCCTTTAAAAGCATATGGATAGAGTAACTTTTTACAGCTGAATCCCAAACCCTTTATTCAGATTTTGTTGCTTTTTTTAAGCAAGACTCCAATCTGCTATATTTATTAAATTTAAACAGTGAGGTTACATGCTAACACCTAAAACCACCTATTTTAGTTCTGTATCCTTTTAATACACAAATTTAAGTTGGAAAAGAGATCCTTCTGAAATGGAAAAATACCCTTGCCATTCTATTGGAAGTGTACTTAAAATATAAGAGGGGGAAAAAAACACCCATGACACTGCCATCAAAACCAGTCCAGCTGCACTACCAGATCGTATAAACCTTTATTTCTGCACTTAGGCCTTCTTTTTTCACTCTTTTTCAGCTAAATACAATGATCTGTCTAAAGAGACCTCAGCACATTTCAATATGCATGAGCTTATTCAGAAAGACTTGTGAACCCTGGGCTCAGGTCTGTAATAATGGGATATCCTGACGAAGAAATCACAGAAATATTTTACAGGAAGTGCCATCAAGAAGTCGTCTAGTTCACTTCCCTACTATAAAATATTTTTAGACCCATTCATTTATATAGAATGTTGTATAAAAAGTGCAGTGAATGTAGTAGAAAATTCCTGCTGCTCTTGTATTCTTTATTTTTCATCATGGTAACTACACATGATTTTTTTCCTCTGATGTGGCTGGGTATCAGAAAACATTTGTAAATATCCTTTTTTTTTTTTTTTTTATAACTACCAATATTCAAAATGAGACAATTTTTAACAAGAACTTGAAGTAACTCTCATTACAAAATATCACATTATGCATCTATAAACTGCCTGTGCACATGAAAAGAAATTACTAAAAGGTAGCCTCCAGTCTGTGTTTCTTTAGAAAAACAATTTTAGCCTGCATTAAACCAGGATGTTAATTGATTCCGTCTTTAAATCCTCATAACACTGCAGGTCGTGATTTGAAAACTCACATCCCTTGCAAGAAAGAAATGCATATACTGGTACATGCATGTCACACAAATTGAAAAGAAAGACTGCCAGAAATGAAACAGCAAGTTTCAGTAACAGTTTAAGTTAGGTTCACTTCATAAGACTAAGTTAAAATGGCAAGTAGCCTTTCTGTAGAGTAAAAATGGACAGTGCCCTGAGGAAAGTGTTCTAGGCTGACCTGTTCAACTCTGGTTTCTGTAAAGAACATAGAATTGTTAAGTAATTTAGGCTGGAAAGTTCAGTCAGGTTGCTCAGGGTTTTATGCATCCAAGTTTTTTTTAATTTCCACGGTTGTGGACTCCACACCCTGTCTGGCAACGTGCAGGAGCAACACCCAACTCCATCCCTGCAGAGCCACGAAACTTCTGTTTCTACTGCTCAGCCCATCCCCACTTCCAGCCCCACACACTTCCCTTTCACTTTTGAGCTGAGTTAGGAGTTTCCTGTTCAACCAGTCCAGCTGCCTGCTGTGTACACCCATTTTCCTGCAGTTCTGGGTGGATGGTCCCTGTGCTTTCAGGAGGCTGGAGTCCAAGACTGACCAGGCTCTGTGGCCCTTTGCCCTTCAGAGCACCCTCACATGAATCACAGAATTGCAGAGTGATTTGGGTTTGAAGGGCCCTTAATCTTATTCCAACCCCCCTGCCATGGGCAGGGACACCTCCCACTAAGCCAGGTGGCTCAGAGCCCCATCCAGCCTGGCCTTGAACACTTCCAGGTATTTAATTTATGTCTGAATATTTTTAAGCTGCCTTTGAGTTTCTAATACACTGAGATCTGTCTAGAGATGTGCTGGCCATTCCTTGAGTTGTAACACTCCCCAGCCAGCTTCCTCCATGGAATTTCAGTGAGAGTAGAGCAAATCTGCTTCCATCTTCCAAATGGAGCACCCCAACAATGATCTTCTGCTTTCTGTCCTCTGATATGCCACAACATAATTCCAATTACTTGCTATTTTTTAACCCTCTCTCTCTACATATTATATGGAGCTGGTTTTCCTCCTCTCTTTACCGTGCATTTATGTGTTGTCCATCCCACAGGTTACCTCTAGAAAGCAAAGTTTCTAGAGGGAAGATTTAAAATAGAAAAGGTTTTCTTTCTCAGACTCAAACTCCTTTAAAATAAGGGTGCTTTCCATCACCACTGAAAGATCTTAAAAAAAATTCTCCATATGTGTAAATCTACACATCTCAGGGTTTGAGGATGTGTATTTTATTTTAAACGAAAGAAGAAGGCAATTTAAAAAGTAATCAAAATGTTGAAATTTGCAGTGAAAAAACTGTTGTTTTGTCAAACACAACCTATTTGGGACTTCCCTAAGTGACCAGTTAAGCCTTTAAAACGTAGTTGGTATTTGAGCTATTTCCATAAACTTTGACCACATGCTAGAGAAGCCTTCCTGTTGTGGTTCCCAGGCACAGTGCAGTTGTTTGAATTCCTTCTCGGGCAGTTCTTCTGAGGGTCAGTTTGCAATGTTTCCCCCAATTGCTGGTGGCACCCAGGGGCACTGAAGCAATCCTAGTGTAGATAGCTTGACCACATTGCCCCGGGACTGCTGCAACTCAGCTGCCTCTGACTGTGCGGGGCTGTGGGCACTTGCAGCACAGCTGAGCTCTGCTTCCTCTGATAAAAGGAAAATGCCAGGGAGGGAAGGTCAGAGACAGACTTCAGAAATTTCTGCAAGGAGAATGGTTTCACAGAAAGAAAGGAATGGTTTCACAGAATATTCTGAGTTGGAAGGGTCCAAAAGGATCATGGAGTCCAACTCTTAGGTGAATGTCCCATACAGAGATCAATCCCACAAGCTCGGCATTATTAGCACCAGGCTCTCACCAGCTGAGCTCATCTCAGGGTTTTCATTTCTAAACTTGAACTCAGTAATATTCTTCCTTACATTATGGGTTTTCCATAAGCATCTCCCTGTTTGCTGAAGGAATAACCAGGCTTGAGAGGGAATGGCTGAAGGTGGTATGGCAACATGTCAACCCCCTTTTTTTCCACATTATAAATTCAGCTGCCTTGGAGGAAACCACCTCATGACTTGGAGTACTTTTGGATAAACATTAATAATAACAAATTCTAATTGGTCATTATTGCTTGAACAGAAAATATCAGATTTCATTTTCACCAGGAGGAAATGAAAATGTCATGTACTGTAATATGACAAGCATGGAATTTACAGTAGTGATATGTACTTGTAATTACCTTTATATGTGTAAATGCACACAAAGCAGAACACCAGGGAGGCCATTTTACAACAGATTTAATCAAGAGAACATCTACGTCTCCTCATAAACTTACCTAACCAACTTTGAAAAAAGAATGGAGTTGATTAGACAGGTTAATGGGGTGATGTCTTTATAAATGACAGATGGCCATGTTAGAACAGAAAGTTGTTCACTCTCCATTTTTTATTTTATTTTATGAGACGATTTTACCTTCTTTTTTGTTTTACTTATGAAAACATTGCTCATACATTTTTGATTAGCAGTGTTTCCCTGGGAAAAAAAAAAGCAATTTCCAATGAAACTGAACTTTCAACTGGGTGGATGTTGTCATTACGCTTAAGTGGCAGTAATCAAAACTAAAACACAAAATGAATTTTTTGGAATTCCAGGTCTTTATAAACATCCTGACCTCCCCTCATTGGCTTGCAAATGGAGAAAAGTGCTTACAGATTTGCAAGCTCATAAGAACATAACAAAGAAATGGAAACATGCAGAAGAAAGCTAGCTTTTTTATGTATAGGGAACCCCTTCGTGGTGAATTTGGCAGAGTAATTAAAGAAAAAGAGCAAGAGTTAATTAAGAATAATTAAAAATGCTATTATAATCCAAAATTAGCTATACTTTAAAGAAGTAATAATATATACCAGGGGCACTCAGAATGATTGTAAGATGTGGGATAGCCTAGACTGTTAATCTTGCCTCAGATTTACAAGGTGTCTGGAAGTGAATCACACAAACAGTGCTAACTGAAGGAGGGTTCACCAGGTTTCTACACAGAGGCTGCTGCCTGTGTGCTCTGGGATCCCTGGGCAGGCCTGAAGGGGAGGATGTGCAGTACCTGATGTTGCTATTCAAAGCCCCTGAGGCAGCAGCAGTTCTTGGCTCCTTCCTGCCCAACACTTGGCAGTGGTCTGTATGCCACCACTGGCAGGTGCCATGATTTGGGAAGCTCTGTTTAAGGATTTCCTGTGCCTACTTGGCTGTTGGATAATCACAATCGCTCAATTATTTCTGCAGCATTCTCCTATCTCTCTTCTTCTCCTATATGGGAAGTCCATCCCTAAATAGACCAAAAATTAAGAAAATATGATATGCATTGCTAACCTTCTGCTCTTTTCCTCCTCCTTTGGCATTTTTCACTGACCTGAAGTGTATGGCTTCTTCATCTGATGCAGATCATTGATTAAAACAATCCTATTGAACACCTCTCCACCTCTCACATACAGGAACGTGAGAAAACCAAAATCTTCGGGAAATTTTTCCCTTGAAAATTCCTCTGTGCATTTAGGATTTATGAGAACTACTAGAATAAGTTTTAAAAAAACTCTGGATCTTTGGGGCCTTTTTGCATTTATCAGGATTGTAGTACTAGAGCCAGAGTGATACAATACTTAAGTACCTTTGGGAAACTCTGCGGCGGATAGCAGTAACAAAAAGTAATTCTAGATACTCAGACAGGATAATGAGGCTGCAGTGCATCATGGTCTGGATCAGAATTATTGCAACATTTTCAAGCGCTAGGATACTGCTGGGGCTTTTTAATGAAAGTGCAATAACGTATCACAAGTTTAATTTCATTTATCTGGCCATGTAAATCAATAGTTTCCACAACGGTGTCTAATCCTCATTAACAGAAGTGGATCAGCTTATCCCTTAGGTAGGTGAGTAGGTGGCTGGCAGCTGCAGAGATAACAATGCTCTTGCTTTTACCAATAACATTTGGGATGATCATTTGACATCATACTTACGTCACCACACAACTCCATCGACTCATCCCACAATTCACCTCTTATCAACAAGAAGATGAATTTCACACAGAGTATTCATCGAGGTAACAGCTGGGACTGGCTTCGTGTTTCTTGTTGGCACTTCCACACACGAATTGCTGTAACATCAGTAGCACCCCTTATCAATGTGTTACCCTCTGGTCAAGTGTTACCAAACCAAGATGGACATAATGCTACGAAGATTGTTTAGATCTACCTTTGCTCAATTAATTCCTTAATCCTATCTCCTAATTTCACCTTAATTCTATGTCCTAATATCAGGGTCTCTGCTGCCAGGTTGCAGATTTTCTTCAGATCTCCTATTTCCCCAGAGTTAGCTAGATGTTCACAGGATTTTGGGGTGAAAGTACTTATTTTTTTTGTTTTCAGTTGGTGCTAGCTGGAGTAATCGGATCAGTGGTGAATCGCTGGTTTCATAAATCTAATGGGGATAGGATATAGGGGATAATACAGAAAGGATTATGTAAAAGATTTGTATCTTCAGGAGATACTGGCTTCCCAGTGCCTGATGCTTAACAATAAGCTACTGTCTTACAGCACCTGGCTGCTTTGCGATGTAGTCAGTTTGAGTGCCTTGATATGCAAAATACCACAGTTAATCCAATCAGACAATCCTTGGTCACTTTGTGTCTCCTCAAGTAGATAAGTCAAAGAATGTTCCTTGGTGCATGACTTCCAATAATCTAATGAAAGATACTGCAGGTTGGTAAAACTGCAATCTTCTAAATATTTTATTCCTCTTTCCATTTTGTTCCTGCAGCAGGAACAGATTCATTACTGCTCTGTATGGACTGTCCCCCTGTACATTTCCTTGCCACTGATTCCTGTTTCTCTAAAACAGGCTCTTAGTCCCCACTCCTTTCACTTTCTGCTGTTCCATCCTCCGCTTAATTCACCTCATTGTTTTGATATTGTCCTTCTTCTTTCTTCTAAATCATGAAGATCACCTTCTCTTCCTTGACCTGCTTATCCTCCTACACAAAGCCCTATTAAATTTCCTCCCTCCCACAGAGCCTCCTCCCTCTGAATCCTAGAAAAGCCTCAATTCAGGAGGTGCTATATTGAAGAGGAGATAGAAAAAAAATATATGTGACAGATAAAAATATAAGGAATTAGTAGTTATAGTAGAAAGGTTTCAGGTGAGCCAAAATTAATACAGCATCCAAAAAGTACATAAGCTATTAAAAAAAAGAAAACCAAATACAGCACGAATTTTCAGAGATGCCCTCCCCCTTATTTTCTTTCATTTTTGTGTAGCCACCAGTTGCTACGTGGTCTCTGGGAAACAATGACTTTGCCAAAATCCTCAGGCTTGTCTGTTCTCTTCTGTTTTTGCTTCAGTGTTGCGATCAAGAGAAGTACTAAAAGCCAGAGGGAGATTATACGGCTCCTGTGTTCATTACAGGGGCATCTCTAACCTTTGTAGTTCAAACTGTGCAATAGTTCAAACTGAAAGACTGAAGCATCACAATATGTACCAACTGTGAGCTGTTTCTATAACAATAATAATAGTAATAATAATAATACAGGGTTTTCTTACTCATTCCTTGCTGTGATGTAGCACAGGCTGTAACTGCATTTACTCCACAGATCTTAATCCAGCCTCTGTGAGAAGCAATTTGTTGGGGATTTCAAAACATCCTCTGAGATCATACCGGAGTTTTATGCAGAAAACCTCTCATAATCCCTCTCAAAACTCTAATATGGAGCTATTTCTGTATCTTATGCCTCTTTTGGACCAGGCTTGGATGGAGGGTTTGAACAGTACATGAAAAACAACTGCAGTGCAAGCTGAATGTGATGAGGGAAAGGTTGGGAGCAGCTGCTTCCACAGGCTCACGGAATCCTTTGGGTACAGCACAGCAAAGCAGGTAAGCACAGGTGCAAAGACACCTCCCTCCAGCACACTCTGCAAGTGCACAGATATCTGACCTCATGAATTTAAACTTGGCTTTCTGTGGACAGGGCCTAAGTGAAGAAACATGATTTATAGTGCCTGCTGTTTGCTCATGTCAGGCACCTTTATTTTGCCCAAAACCAATGCAGGGTTTATGACTAAAGCAGAAAACAAAGCAAATATGTCTTTCAGTGCTGCCAGAAGCCGAATTCTTAAGAGGGCCACAACAACAATCTCATCTTTTAGTACAAATGTGGGAGTGGGGAGAAAAAGGCTAACAAAATAAGGGTGCAGAATCAAAAGGAAAAGTAAGGACTGCTCATTAAGAGTACTGCACAATGAGATGTTTCATAAAATTATTCAGAATTTGCTGTGGTAGAAGTTCCTGAGATATTTACTGATATAACTTGCATAGTGTAAGGAATGACACTTTCATTTTGAAGACTCCTTCTAGGTTAAAAGAACCAAAGAAATGAGGTAAAGCAGCTTCTTCAGCTCAGTGCCTGCATAAATTCCTTAGAGAATGGAAATGCATTTTCCAATGCCACCCAGCAGAGACTCATTAGACATTCATTTATTAATCCAGTGCTTTTAAAAACACTGATAGCAGCAATCTACCAATCATGAACACACGATGCAGACAAATTGAGTTATACTGATTACACTTGTAAAGAAAAATGAGAAAAAAATCACTATATATATTTTATAAAAATGAAAAATCCTACATTGTAAAAATGCACTGAAGTATATTTAAAAAATGAAATAATGCCATCTAACACATACTGCCAAAACCTTCACACCTAATCACAAAGAAAGCAAGCTTCCTCTTTAGGCAAGGCTGGTCTTTGTTTTGGGATGACATTGCTTTCTTGAAGTCCTATGCTCTCCATAGAAACTGAGAGAACCTCTCATATTTAAGGTGAACAGTATTTAAAAGCAGCTTTTAACTTGAATTTTAATATCCAATCAAGGGTTTTTAAAGAAGCTCTAAATCACAGAATCATACAATCATTCAGGTTGGAAAAATCGCTGTAAGATCATGGAGTCCAACCATTAACCAACACTGCCAAGCCCACCACCAAACTATGTCCCCAGGTGCCACATCCACATGTCTTTTAAATACCTCCGGGAATGGTGACTCCACCACTTCCCTGGGCAGCCTCTTCCAATGCTTGATAACCCTTTGATCCTAACACCCAATCTAAACCTCCCTGGCACAACCTGAGGCCATTTCTTCTCATTCATTGCTCAAGATTAAGAAGCATTTGCTCTTAAAATGTTATAAAATTACATATAATTCTCTTTCCTCATTTTGCTTAAAGGCAGAGTATTTAATTTCTAAAATGTACTTAGTTTAAAACTTTTTCTGACATGGCTAGGTGTCATGAAGCCCCCTCAGACCCTGACAAAACTGAACATCAATTTAGTTTCCCTGTGAAAGCAGAAGGAAGTTACACATTCTTATCCTATGGGATAAGAACTAAATGGCGCTTTTGCATGAAAGATCTGATCCCTGAGCGCTGCTCAGATTTATCTGCAGCAATTTAAAGCACAATGACTCCAGCTGCCAAAAATTACTCTTACAACAGATGCAATGGAGCTGGCAGTGGTTCTGTTCTTCAGCTGCTGTGCTTCACTCCCCCACCAACTATTAATGCACATTGAAAAGACCCCCAGGGCTTCTCTCCCCCAGCTCCCTCAGGCTCTCCTCCTGCACCACATGCTTGAGTCTCTTCACCATCTCTGGGGCCTGCTCCAGGAGCTGCTCCAGTGTGCTCTGTGTACTGGGGAGCCCAGAAGGGGACACAGCATCCCCAGTGGGGTCTGACCAGTGGTGAACAGAAGGTTCAGAAGATTTGAATAAAGCTTCTAAACCAGCACCCCACAGTAATACCATAAAAGTTATTTAAAGAGGAAGTGTAATTTTTCTTAAAATGGGGTTTAAAGACTTTACCAGTACTGTCCATAAAATCTTATGGAGTTCATTCCCAAACTGGGGTTTAATTTAATTTTTAATCCATTTTTAATTTTAATTCCTGATTTTTCTTTTGGGGTGTAAGCTTTACAGAAAGCTTTGGTCATTTTTTATTCCCTTAGCTCAACACTTCCAAGTTTGCTTGTGGGAGGCAGAACCAGCATTGGGCTTGTAACAACACTTGGGAAGCTCAGGACAACAGGGTTTACTTCCAGTTCTCAGCTATGTTTTAAATAACTTTTCTCTAATCTAATCTAGTCTGTTTCTCCAGATCTTTAGTGATGGGTTTTTGGCATGGTTTCTTGAACATAAACACAGCCCAAATGGAGATCAACAGGTCAGCTGAAAAATTTAACACTGATTTTACCTGGTTGAAAAATCAAATTTAAACAATTGTCTATGGAACTCTAAACTGGCGGTCTGCTGAACTTTACTGGCTTTGACTAATGTACATACCCCACTGCCTTTAACAATCAAGGCCAGTCAGGGAGTATTTATTTATCTGTAAGGAAATACAGGAAGATCTGACAGGATTCAACGTGACAATGCTGCCTTCACTGGCAAGCTGGATTTGCTGGCTATTGGAGTAAGCATTTTAGATGAAAACATCTGAAATCCATTAAAGCTGGATTTTTGCAATTATTTTATTTTATTTCTAGTGCGATATTAAAACAAAGAAGAAAGCAGAAAAATATTGACAGCAAATGTAACATTCTCTTTGGATAACAGGAGAGGCCACAAACAGAACTTGTTCTCCAAGTTACTAGGTATGTAAAAAATTCCAAACATTATTTCATTTCTGCTTTTGCCTGGTGGCAAACAGCCTGATGGAAACCTTAAAGGCTGATGATGGAGACAGGGAATACTTAAAAGCAGGCAGATAAAACTGATGTGTTTGTGTATTTAGGCAGCTTAAAGGTTCAAACAAAAATTGTACCTTCCTTACAAGAGGGCAGGTAATACTTCAGCAAACTACAGGTGACTCAGAAAGATAGGGAAGCTCAAGCAGTAGATGTGAGGAATCCAAAACATGCATGAGAAATGCTGGCAAGAGCAAACTCTAAGATTAAAATTTCAAGATTATGCAGCATGTGTGTAGCCACACAAGATCACTGTAGCTTTGTAGAGACTGACTGTGTCAACATTATAGTTCTAAACATTTCTCATTCTGAGGAAGAAACTGCAGATGTTTGCTGCTCAAATTAGAGATTACCATCTCTCCCTAATAATGTATATGCATGTATGCAACCAATGAAAATGAGAAAAGAAGGAAAAAAAAGGAGCTGAGTCTTTTCTTAGGACTTGGAAATTCAAACAGGAGAGCATCAAGCTATGAAATGTTCTAGTCTTGACACGCACTCTATAGATGAAAGTAACAATGTGAGAAAATTACGTAGGAAGGGAATGGAACAAGCATTATAATGGAATGAGTCTTGTCTTGAGTGCCTTGTATTTTTTGCCCCCAAACCTGGGAAATTTGATACCTACACACACTAAGTATGGCATTCTCAAATCAGGACACAGGCAAGCTAAACTTTTGTATGATGATGATAATAGTAACAATAGTATCAATACAGTTAGTATAATAATTAATATTAAATAATTGCAATCTTATTTGGTGTGCTTATAAGGAACATTCCACATCACTTCAGAAAAGCACTTTCCAGAAAAACTGTGGTTTGAGTTTTTTCTACCTTGTTTTGTACATGTAAACACAGGGAGGGGAAAATGCAAACAGTTCTGTCCCAAACATGGTGCAGTATCAAGTGTAAGGTCAAATTCTTATTTCCCATACAAATGCCAGTTGTCCTCCTTGGAAATTCTTTAATGCCAGATTTCAAAACACAGAAATTTTTACCAGTTTAAAGGTTCATTCCCTTTCCCTCCACAGAATTACAGAAATGACAGCTTTTTATATCACAGAGGATGTGAAGCGTTAAAATGTACATATGCTTATATTTGTTTTCTGTATCTGTCTGTCTGCGGGTTATGTTCACATTCCTGAGATGATCCTTCCTTTCGAAATCTTTGATGCTTCCATGCTGGCTGTGATACTTTGCTAATAAATCTCAAACACTTGCCTATGTGTTAAACAGCTGGTACAAGACCCTCCAGCCTTTAGGAGCGTGTCTCATCCTTATTATCACCGACAGTCTCCTTAAAAATGAACAGTTGAAGATGCCTTGAAAAGAAGAGTTCAGAGGAGCAGACCCTCTCACTTGTTTACTAGCAGATACTCTGATTAATATCAAATAGATTCATTTAAAAGGTCGAACAAAAGAGATAGGATAGGATTGATGCCTATCTGTAGCTCACGTCACCCTGGGAGAGAGCACAAAAAGGGCGGCAGTTCTCGTGCTTTACCCGAGTTGTACGTGAAGGTTCCGCCACCCACCCCGAGGCTCGGCGGGGGCTTCGGGGCGCCGCGTTTTGGCGCTGCCGCCCTTTCGGGGCGACCTTTCGGGGCCAGGGAGCGGCCGTGACACCGGCTCTGAGAAACAGAAACAGCCGGCGCCCCCTTCACCGGCTTTTCCCCTGAAGGAAGAGAGTGAGTTTTCCTTCCCTCATCCTGCTCCCTTCTCCCCTTCAGCTCGTCACATCTGGGTGGCGTCTCTCATGACCCACATTCGCGCCCCCTGCGCTCTCCAGGGAGCAGCAGCAACAGGAGGAAGAACCTCAGCGCGTCCGCCCATGCTGGAGGTTTGGGTGTGCAAGCGGCTCACCCGCCTCCCCGGATCGCTCTGGCGGCGGTAGGAGCTGGAGCTGGAGCATCCAAACATCCTTTTCCCCCGCAGAGCCGCGGTTTTCCTCCGGAGTAGGTCCGCGAACGTGGAGCGCCCGGCTGGGTGTCCGCTGTTCGTATTGAGTTTGTTTTATTCTTAAGAAAAGAAAATAAAAAGCCCAACCCCCCCCCCTCTTCTTCCCTCCCAAAATAGAGAGAAAATTGCTTTAGGGAGGGCAGGCTTCAGTTATTGAACAGTTACAGAAGTCGGTCCTAGTGAAGCCACGTCTGGAGGGCTATGTCCTGTTCTGGGCTCCCCAGTACAAGACAGACAAGGAGCTCCTGGAGGGGATTCAGCGAAGGGACACAAAGATGCTGAGGGGTCTGAAGCATCTCTCTAATAGAGAGATTGTGGGAGCTGGGCCTGTTCAGTCTGGAGAAGACTGAAGGGGAGCTCATTAATGCTCATAAATACCGCAAAGGTGGGTGCCCAGAGGATGGTGCCAGAGTCCTTTCAGAAGTGCCCAGCGACAGGAACAGGAGTAATGGCCGTAAGCTAAAACACAAGAAGTTCCACCTCAGCATGAGGAAGGACTTTATACTGAGAGTGGCAGAGCCCTGGAACAGCTGCTCAGGGAGGACTCTCCGTGTCTGGGGACATTCCAAACCCACCTGGACGCGTCACCTGCTCCAAGTGACCCTGCCTTGGCAGGGGGAATGGATCAGACGATCTCCAGAGGCCCCCTCCCTACCCACTCTTTGATTCTGTGCACCCTGCAATAGTGTGGGACAAGTTACTGCGCGCAGCCTCGGGACCGGCCGGGCGCACTTAGGGGCTGCTTCCCCGCAGGCGAGCAGCGTTCCGGGGACGAGGGGGCCGGGAGGGCGGGCTCGAGTGCCGCTCGAGTGCCGCTCACCTGCGCTCACCTGCGCTCACCTGGGCGTGCGCAGCCCGCGGCTCCCGCCCCGCGCCCGGCCCCGCCCGCGCCCGGCCCGCGCAGGCGCTCCGGGGGCTCCGCGCTGTCATGGCGGCAGCGAGCGGCAGCGGCGGCAGGAAGGCGATGGGGCTGAGCGGGAGCGCGCTGTGAGCTGGCGGCGGCAGCAGCGGCGGCTGGAACTTGAGGCGCCTTAGGGCGGGCGGAGCGGCGGCCGGCGCAGCGCAGCCCAGCCCGCAGCCGGGCAGCGCAGCCGCCCCCGGCCACGGAGCCGCGCGTCGGGCAGCCCAGCCCGCGCCCCTCCGCAGCCCGCGGTGAGTGCGAACTTGGCGGGCGCTGCACCTGCCCGCGGCCGCGCCGAGCGGAGCCGGGCCCGCGGCGGGCAGCAGCCGGGCGGGAAGGAGCAGCGCGTTCCCTCTAGGTTAAAAAAAAAAATAAAAAAAAGGAGGAAAAGGAGATTAAAGCCCTGAGGCGGGGGCTCGGAGCACGGCGGGTCCGGAGCACTTCCGCGGGGAGAGGCGTGAGCGCTCCCGGGGCGGCTCCCGGCGGGCACGGGGCAGGGGCCGGGACGTGCGGGCTGCGGGCAGCGCCTGTCGGAGCGCGGGCTGAAACACACCTCGGGTTGTCCTTCAGGGCTGCCGGTGCCTGCCCGAGAGCAGCGCTCTGACAGACGCCTCCTGCCGAGGAGACAGCCGCGTTCCGAGGGCGCGTCCTCCCCGTCTGCCTGACACCCTCCCCCGCCGGACGCCGCTCTCCTCGGGAGCCGGAGCCGAAGGGAAGGAAGCAGAGGGCCGCCGCTCACCTTCCCGGCTGAGCCAGGGCTTCCCGGAGCGGCGAGCGTGTGGAGCTGGCGCTGGAAGCAGTAGCCTGGCCATGGCGAGTGAAGGCAAACAAGTTGTTCAGCCAACAGGTGATGATGGAGGAGGAGGAGCGGGAAAAGAAGGAAATGCTGCCGAAGGGGGAAGTGTGCTGCAGCCTTTGAATCCAGGAGTCCCCATCCGAGGCATCAAGATGAAATTCGCTGTGCTGACGGGACTGGTGGAAGTTGGTGAAGTGTCCAACAGAGACATAGTTGACACTGTGTTTAATCTGGTAAGTTGATTGGCTGAATGAGGGGAAAAAAGTAGCACGGGTGTGCAGAAGAATCTTTGATGCTATTTTTCTGTTAATAATTTTTTACATGTTTACACTTTGACCACGCTGGATTTCAGCCGTGTTCTTTTTACTTACCACAAAAGCTGGAAAAAAAAGCATATGAGCCTCTTATACTTGAAGCAACTGTAAGAATCCTCCTCCTTTGTTTTCCTCAGAGAAATTGTTGCTTTATTTAAAACTGAGAAGCGTAATGTTATGTTTAAACATTTAGCAGGTGTACTCAACAAGAAAGTTAAATGTTAATTTAGTAACTCAAACTGTCATCAAAACACACACGCTGTTTTAAGTCAAAACAGATTTTCCTGTGAAGATGTTTACATCCCTTCTTGCTTCCCGTTGGCTTTGGAAGTAGGCAGAACTTTCATGTTCCTTGTGCAGGGGGTGAGGGTATCAGGGAGCAGTTCATTCAAACATGTTACACAGTCTGCTTTTTGGGAAGAGTAGAACGAGGTTTCAGTGCCCTTTTTTAAACTAATGAATTGGAGACTCCACTGCTGTTTTTTGAATGCTGTGGGGATGTATCTGATATTTCATAGCAGATCTCACTAAACTTTGAGGATACAACTTTTTTTTTGTTGAAGCTACAAATGTAATATATACCATTGAACTTTTTGGGCCAAATGCTTTAAATGGCATAATTTAAAGCATTTAGACTAGTTAATAATGTTTCCTTGATGCAGGAGACCAAATATCAGGAGAAAAACTCTCAAGTTCACAGAGATACTCTGCTATTACCAGAGGTCTTAAAACATCTCTAAAAACAATTATCGTCCCTCCTTCTTCCTTTGAGTGAGCAGCTCTGACTCTAAAACAATGTGGTTTCTGACAAACCAGGAAGTGAGAGCATTTAATAATATAAAGCTCAGTAATAAGGAAAGTCGAGGCAGAAGTCATACTGGTTTTTTTATGCTGTTTGCATTTCAGTTATTTTGTTATTAGTATTCTTTGCTATGTGCAAGTTTTGATGGTCACTAAGTATTTGTGTGCAGTGTCTGTTTCATGTTTTTTGGTGTTATCTTCTTGGGTTATGATAAATATTTATTTTTGAATATTTTTGTATTAACAATGAAGTGCCCTGGATTGTTTGGATGAAAGTCTCAATACAGAGGAATGGCACTAGTGACAAAATTAAAGTGCAGATCAGAGATTTCACGGATGCTTCAAGTATGAGGAAGTGATTTAAGTTACTTGGAGTCCACTTGACAATTTTCCTGGACAAAACCCAGTGCTCACATATATGGACATGAGGTTCAAAAGGAAATTCTGGTGAATAGTTTAGAATTTAGGACACTTGTGTGAGGGGAAATTGTTCATGAGCGTGTTAAATTTTACTTTGTTTCTAATGTGGCCTGTTGAGTGATGTGCTGGAGGTATGTTTTATGGCAGCAGTGGAAAGAGGTTCAGCAGAATGATTAAAAATGTAAAAGCTCCTCGATTCCTGTGATTCCTGTTCTGCTGCATTTTCGACAAGAGAGGAGCAAAAACTTCAGCGTGATTCAGAGTGTCCCTGATTTTAGATTTAAGAGGTCTGGAGAACTTGACCTGTGAACTGCATTTTCCTGTATCATTTCCCAAATAGACAGGGGAGAGTCTCTGGCTTTGGAAATTTTTGAAGCTCTGTTGCCACTTTTTCTGCAAGTGAATCAGCATCCCTGACCTCTCTGAGAGGATTCCTCAACCTGCCTACATGTGGGAGGCTAAAGGTCATGCTCATGCCCCACATTATTTTATCAGCTGATGGGTGTCATGACACAACCAACAGTTGGGTAGTAAGGACACTTTGCATGGTTATGTGAGAACAAAATCCAAATTTTGGGGCAATATGAAAAATAGTAGACACATTGATTTCCTTGTGTCTCAGGAAAGCATCAGCTAGCTGGATAATCAGCTATTTTGGAAGAAGATGTCTCAAGGTCAAGTGGTTTTATTAAAACTGAAAAGTATGAAAAAATCAAACCAGGCAACAAACTCATAGTTTTTGTTATAGAAAGCCATTATTTTCTAGATTTTTTAAAAATAAAAACTGTGAAGCTGACTTTTGGGATATGAGGGATATGAAGTCTCCTTACAAAGCAATGCTTATTCATCTGTCATGGAGTTCTACCTCTGACCACTTCGTTTTGTCAGTTAATAGCTCTGAAATCACACTGACCAGAATTTAAGGTGTGTCGAGTACTGGTTAGAAATGGTGTGCTTGGTTTTCTCTGTGTGGGTGTACAGAAAATGTGTAACTTTTATCTGAAGAGGTGACTCCAGCTCTGGCTTTTCTGGTAGTTTGTTTCCCAGTGGCTTTCGGGGCGTTTTTCCTCGGTTGTGTGCAGGTTGAGCTGGGGCTGTGACAGTCACGCCGTGATCTGTTGTTGCCTGATGGGGTTAAGCCCCACGTATCCCCTCCTGTTTGGTTTCATTCTGTGGTGACTCACAGCTGCAGTACCTCAGGGGTGGGAGCAGAGATCTGCTAGCCTGCTGCTAGAGCTTTGCAAAGAGGACACCTCCACTATCTGGGGTTTTTTTGATCAGTAAATTGAAGCATCTTTGGACCAGAGTGTAAGGAGGGCTGGGCAAATTGGGGTGGAAAGATGGTTTAGCATATTTATTTATGGCATAACCACCCTCAAATGTGAAGAGATTATTTTTTAAACAGGGATGTTAGGTGCCCTAATTTTAATTTCTTGACAAAACATGTTGTTCTTAGTTATGCCTTCCAACTTGCTGTAGCATATGGAGGTTTATCAAGAGAATTCTGAAGTGCTGTCTTGATGTTTCTCATCTTTAAGAGATGGTCACCTTCTATTTGTGAAAGACTCAGGAGGTCAAAAATCTAAAGTGCACAGTAATTGACCTGCTGCTTACTAAAGAAATTTAAGCCTCTGTAGTTCTGATTACTTGAGCAAATAAGTTGTTCTCTTCAGCAGTGTTAGATCTTGGAGAGCCACCTCTAACATTTTCTCTGTCCAGCAGTGTAACAAAGTGCTTAGTGAGCTCACTTCTGACATCAAAACTCTACTAGACTTGTTTTATTGTCTTTGGAAATTCTGTTCCTGGAAATATACAAGTCTGTCTGCTTTGTTTTGGTCAGTTTTCTCAATGAACAGTTTCCGAGCCCATGTTGAATGTCTTTGTGAATTTCAGCACCTCTTAAACATGAAGAGGGAAACAGGGACTCTCAAGAAACTGATTATTCTGTGAAAAACTTTGGAAGCACATTCTTGCTCAAGTATTAATCTATTCTGTTACTTTTTTTGATGGACTAAGCTAAACTATGGATATATATTCCTCGTGCGTTGTGAATTTTATTTTTAATTGACTTCAAGCAGCAATAACTCCTTGAATTTCCTTTGCATACAAATCAGGTGAATTCCTGTTCATTACCTCATATTTGCCCTCTTTAATTTATTAAAATAAAAATCCCTCTTGGTTGGTGAAGATGATAGCATGGAAAAATAAATTACTTACAGTGGGATCTATTACTAACTTAAAATAGATCTAAGCCAGTTTTGTTTTAAAAAGCTTTAGTGCTTCTCGTTGTTTTATTGAATATGGTAAAGATTGTTACTTGATTTGGTTCAATGTTTTCCTCTCAGTCTGTGTTGCAAAGACTTTTTTTTTCAAATGTTCTGTCTCTTTGGTAAAGAGAATGGGCTGTTGCTTCTCATTCTGTTCATGGATTATGAGGTCCTCACCAAGAGTGACAAAGTGCAAATGAGAAAGAAATACAAGTTTTTGTCACCTTTGGAGGAAAGATAATGAGATCTGAGTAGCAGAGGATAAAATTGCTTTGTAAATATAATTTGTCAGCTCTTTCACTTCTGTCAGACTTTACTAAAACCACAAACAAAAAATCAACCTAACTTAAAAAAATTCTTACAGATTATTTTCCTGCTGATACAACAGCAATTGGATGGTTTTGGTACACTAATGCAACTAGAACACTATAACTCATGATGGTTTTTATGAAGTCTGAATTCCCCTTTTTTCATATCTTATCACAGACTTACTTTGCATGTATCATACTGTAGAGAACCCACAAAGCTAATGCTGGTAGAATTAAAGGTATTGCAGTAGTAAAAACCCACCATAGAAGTCTTTATAACAATGCATTCCTTCCATTACATTACTGTGTGATTTTAGGGGCTTTATTTTCTGCATAAACTTATCAATGCTGATGACAAGTGAGAGTAACCAAGTAGCTTCTAGAATATCACTGAATATTGTGTATTTCTTAATAGATGCAGTCTTTCTTAGTAGCTTCCTCTGGCTACAGTTATCCTAGTTCAGTCACTTCTGTCCATTTTCAGTACAGATGATAAGGTAAGTCTGTGGCTTTAGCTGGCTCAGGCTTGTAGGGTTTTTTTAAAAAAAATCATAATAAATTGAACAGTCAGCTGTCCTAGTGGTCATGCATGGTTTTTACTTATTCAAGTGATGCATATTGGGTTTTTTTCAAGTGTGGATGCAACTTGGACATTACTTTGTAGTTAGTGGAAATATCACCCTATGTAGTATGTGCAGGAGCAGAGGGAAATTTTGTGGTTGAGTGAGAAAAGTATGGAATGTAGTGAAGTGGTAATGTCAGCCTTTAATTAGGCATGCTAGCAATTTAGGAGAAAATTGTCTAGGCTCTGAAGAGGAGCTGGTTTGTACTTTGGCTGTGGTATCAACTCACTTCTGTAACTGCAACTTAAAGCACTGTAGGACAGCAAAATATTGGAGACAAAATTTCAGTGACTTCATGGGGAAGTGTTTGGTTTTGCTTACTCTTCTGCTAAGTTGCCAGACTTTTATAGCTTCTCATGTCCAGTCTGAAATTTCAAGTGTCTGTGAAAGCCTGTGAACATGTTGTGTGTTTTCCAGCAGTATTGGCATCCTGTACTGTCATTAATAGGCTCTGCACAAACATAAAGCTGAAAAAGCAGAGCTGAACTGGGCATTCACATATATCATGTCTTAATAATGCAATATTTGTTAGACAGTTTTAATTGGCAGTCTGTTCTGCAAGGAAGCCTGTTCAAAATGTGTTCATAGCATGGCTTAGAAGTCCCCTTTAGAGGGGAACACATCAGTTCAATGACAGATTTTTGTAGGTGGTGTCTGGTAACAGAGGAGAGGGAGTCAGGTTTCTATTGCAGTTGCTTTGCTGTCCCTAGGAAGTGTTTTGTGCTGCTTCTGCCAGACAGTCCTGGGCTGGATGGACCCACGGGCCTGACCCAGCAAGGCAGAGAGCACAGAAACCTAGGGGCCATATGGACTGGCTCAGGAAGAACATCTGCGGATTAGGGAATAGAATGAAATTAGTCAAAAGCATCAGGGAAGCAGGTGGATAGCTCATCAAGGTTGCCACAAAGGCTGGACATTGCAGAGTGATACAAAAATGGATAATAATAAATGCATGTTGAATCAGCAGGCTTTGGTTCACTCCTCCAATAACCTCTTTGAAGATGAGTGTGAGTGAAGAGAAGGCTTTTGAAGTTGCTGTATTGGCTGAACATGAGAAGATGAGGAAAATCAAAGATGAAGTATTTGTGCAGTTCCTCTATGAGTTACTGTTGGTAGTGTTGGTTTGGTACGGTGTTCAGTACTCAGTGGCTAGTCAGGTGTAATCAGATGCTGAAGTTTGCTGAGAAGTCCCAGTCTTCTGAAAATCATCAAGCCTGATATTTTTTTTGGCACTTGTTAAGGTTTGAAGTCTGATGAAAGATAAAAATGAGCTTTGTCTGTGGTTTCATTCACTATCTGTATATTTGCTTTGTCACCTCTTGGTCAACCTGTGCTCATTCTGAGTTGTCTCTCACTTGACGTGGTGCTCTGACCTTTTATTTTTTGCTAGATAAGTTGGCAGCTTAAAGCACTGATAGCTTCTGTCTTCATGCAGTCATCAAGTTCTTGATGAGCCTTAAGGAAGAAGCTTTAATCCATTGCACAGATGAAATAAGCTCTGCAGTTTAGTCACTGGAATGTGAAATAGCTTCTTGCTACCTTTGGTGTTTGTGTCTTTTTCTGTCTTCTTTAAAAATCTATTCTGTCAAATTCAGTCTTGCGTGCATTAAATTTATGCATATCTTTTTAAAGAACTTCTATTTATTTTAAATGGGTCAATCTGGCAGAAAGTTTTTGTTCATAATCACTAATTACAGTTAGCTAACTTTCTGCTGTTCAAGTGTCTTCCCCAGCCCCCGGAGGCCTTGCTGGCCTCTTCGCAGCGTTTTGCATAATGGTTTTTGGTATTAGCTTGACCTAATTACTAATGTCCTAATTTAGATTACATTTCTGCTTTAACTAATTCTGGATTTTTCTGGTGGACTTGATATCAGGCTAGAGCATATTACTGCCTGTCCAAAAGCTAGTTTGACCATTTTAATATGGCTCTGGGAAACCCTCAGGCTTTGTGTGTGAGCTCTGGCCATTTGCCAGGAGTCTGAGGGCTCCATGAATATGGTAAAACAGGATACTGTTGCCACCTGCTTTGTGAATGCCCTGTGTGGCCAGCGGAGACCGCAGGTTCCAGCATGCAGTGCTCTGTGCTTAGAGCAGATAGCAATCGAGATGCAGCCTTGCACAACTGCTGTAATCAAACTCACCAAGTGATGATACTGCAGGAATTGCAATAGTACCTTTCCCCGAGACACTGGAGGCTTTGTGCTGACACTGGGAGCCTGGAATAATTTGTGAAGGGCTTGCGTTGCCACAGTGCTTTAGATTCCACAGCTTCACAAATAGGCATAAGTAGTTTCTAAATAGAAACTAATTTGTGGAGAGGAAAAATCTAAAGCCTTCTGTTGCTCTGGATTCCCCTAGTAGTAACTGGGGAGCTGGGAGCAGCGATGTCCCAGGCACGATTTTCTTGTTAATAGCTGCCTTGAGAAGATATTTAAATGAGAATTGCTAGTGGGAATAGGATGTGCTCTGTTGCCTCCTGTAAATGCTCCAAGAATTTGAGCTGCAAGTCTCTTTACTGCAGCCTGCGCATTAAGTTTTGTTGAGGTTTTTGTATTCTGCATATTTCTAGGAAAAAAATTCCATAGGCATTAGTGCAGAAAATTCAGATTTTTTTTGTGTGACTGAAAAGCTGGAATTGAATTGTTCAGGCAAAAACCTCTTCTCTTTTGTTGATACGACTGAAGAAATCAATACTTGAAGAGCTCCTAGGTTGTCTTTCCTTTGCAGTTGGAAATCAAAACCAGAGTAACTGTGTAGGACACATCTGTTCTATGAAAGTGTGTTATGTGTGTGTCAGCATTTCCCCTTTTGCCATCAGCTGTTGTTCTCTGAGATGTGGACAGAAATTGCAGAGATAAATGGAGTCTATTCTATTTGCCCCACTTAGATACTCCAAATTTCTAGGTTTGTCTTGGACTAACCCTGTAAAACAGTAACTGTAAGAATGCATAAGGTGACCTGTAGCTTATTTATTCCCTCCTTAGGAATGCTGAAAGACAAGAGGCAGCAGGTAAGATGGTAACTGCAGCAGGAGGGCAATTTCTGTAATGAAAGAACAGCAAGAAGACAGCCAGTAGCATCTTGCAGTGAACTGGGAAATATGTGATTATGGAGTCCAGGATGCTGAATATTTGCTTGATAAACCCCTCACAAAATGTTTCCTTTATCAAACTCTATGTTTGGATGGGAATTGTACTGGCTGCTTTCCCAAATGTGATTAGGGTGGGGGTAGCTGGGGAGTGAGGTAAACCCTGTTGCTGTAGAACTGCTGAATGAAGGCTTTCCAGATCCTGCAACTTTTGAGTTTTAGTAGTCTGTGAATAGAGAAGCTTTTAAGTTGTGCTGTTGGCACTTGGGATTAAAACAGTGTTCCTAAGGACATTTGTTTTTTGCATGAGTATTAATGATCCAGGTGGGCCTCGTAATCAAGCAGTGCTTAAGAAAACCAACCAACCCTCTTCTCCCCTAAAAAATACCCCAAATCCACAACTCCCCCAAAAAACCCCAAACCCAACCAAAAAACCAAAAACACCCCTCCCCCCCTCCCAAATAACCCCAAAACACAAACAACCCATCACAAAAATCAAACCCAAAACGTTCTTTATATGGAATCATAGACTTAGGTTACAAAATATGGCTAGTGATACAGAAGTAGAATTGCTGATGAGCCTTAAAACAATGCCATTGAGGGGAGGATAGGAACCAAATGACTAATGTTGTGAATGGTGCATGACTGTTAAATAAACAAATGGAAACTATCAGTCCAGTCAGCATCTGCCTCCTGCTAATGTTTTTGTTGAAATTAAGCATGTGATTTGTCTCTAGTTGTGGTAGTGAACTTGATTGAAAAGAACTTGCAAGCTTTTTTTTTTCCTCCCTCTGTAATGGGAGCTTATTTATTCTGTAGGATTTGGTTCCAGTGTGTAATTTAGGTGCCCTAATGCCTGGCTTTTAGGTATCTCATATGGAGTATAAAACAGAGTAACTGTGATTGCATTTTTTGGAATGTGTTTTGAAACATGAGATGGGGAGCTGTGTATGTTTAATATACTGCTGCTGTTACAGAATGGGAGAGCCCTTGAGATCCTGGGAATAGATATTTCAGTTGGGATTGCAGAAGGTTCTCTGTCCAATTTGTAATCTATGGCTAAGGGTCGCCTTCTGAAGCTATGATACCTTTAACACTTCAAATGTGCTTGTTTTAAACAGGGTAGCAGTGGTGCCCAACTCAGCTGTACCAGTGGTTTCCCATCTTCATAAAAATCAGTAAATGCCTATGGGGAAATTATTGCCATGTTTCCTTGCCCATTTCTTCCTTAAAAGTAAGGTCCCAATCTTGTGCCGTGCTAGATTATCTACTGCCTAACCTCACACCAGGACGTTGCTTTGTCCTTTCTGTGCCCTCTGGCCTCCTCTTCTATGACCTGGCACCTGCTGCTTTCATCCTTGGCTGCAGAAGTGAGTCCTGAGCACTCCCTGGAATCTGTGAATGCCACTGTGTGCTGCAGTTGCTGTGGGTCAGCTGACTGGCAGGAGCATTGCCTTGGGGAGATGTTTAATCCATGACTCATCTGAGACCTGGTGCTGAAGACTTGTGCCCTTCCTGTGTGCTTCTTTTAAAGAGCAATGTATGTGGCTCTTTGGGAGTTTTGCTGGTTTGGTAAAGTCTCACCTCTGCGGGAAGTGAAAGCCACCCTGATTTGTGTCCTTAGTAGGTGGAGATTAAAATTGCAGTTTGTCAGGAGTGCCGAGTGAGGGTGCTGGGAGTGACTTCTAAAGGAACATTTGTAGCACCTTTTCTGCAAAGACCAGGCTCATAAACAGCAAAAAATGCCAGATTCATGAGTGTGGGGAGAAGGCACAGAAAGAAACAAGTGTCAGACCTTGTGGTTAAGGTGTTTGAATAAGGTTTTCTAGTCACTCATATATGACAACGAAGATTTGGAGATGGAAGACAGTGGATTTCTTGCCTGCATGTTAGGACTTTGCTAAAGATTCTTTCTAATGTACAAAATCCTGACTTCCTTCCTGGAAAGTGAATTATTTTCAGGTGAAGGGCTTTGTCCAGTGACTGAAATATCACTGGAGTTGCTTAGACATATTTCAAAAAGATAGAATTTAGGTGGCAGAAACTGGGGTTTCTGGCTTTGTGATGGCGCCGTCATTTTTCAGGTGAGTTGAATCCCCATTTCCAACTAGATCATAAGGAAATTGAAAAAAATGTCGTATAACACTTCTTGATACAAGTTAGTGTAGTGTGTTGTCTACCCTCTCCTCCAAAAAAAAAATGGCATGTGGTGAAAATAATTTTCACATTGTCAGATGATGTAGATGACTGTAAGAAGGAAACTTGTCAATTCAGGCTTTCCCTCACCTGGGTTTTGTGTGTGCAAATGGAGAAACCTGGAAAACTGGATATGAAGTGGAAATGGGGGAAAAAACCCTGAAATTCCATTTGAATGCAGAGTTAGTCTTGATGTCTTTTTATTGCTGTTCTTTAAAGATGGATGTGTCTGTAGGGATTCTTTAATTAGGTGTGCAAGGAGTTGTTGGGATCTCTTTCTAGACATACGAATAGAAGTAGAGGTAAGAGTTTAGAAGAGCAACCAAGCTTCCCAAAGAAATTGTCATATAATAACATCACACATGAACAGTTGAGTTTAATCACTGTAATTGTGCTGTTACAAAACTTGATTATAAACTATTTGTTTCAAATTCAAGCATCTGGATTCAAATCCTGACTATCTAAATATCACGATCTTGTCACTATGCATCCTATTAGGAAAGTTGTGACAGACTGGTGAAGTTACCAGTGACTGGAAAAAGGGAAACATAGCTCCCAGTGTTAAAAAGGAGGGAAAAAAGGAAGAACCCTGGGAATTCCAGGCTGTTCAGTTTCACCTCTTTGCCTGACAGGATCATGGAACAAATGCTTCTGGAAATTGTGCTAAGGCACATAGAAAATAAGGAGATTATTAGTGAAGCCAACTAAGGGCAAATCATGCCTGACAAATTTGGTTGCCTTCAGTGATGGGCAAGATGCAGCGCTGGTGAATGAGGAAGGAACAACTGATGTCATCTGTCTGTACTTGTGCAAAGCATTTGGCACAACATCCTGTCTATAAACTGGAGAGGTGTGGATTACTCACTGGATAACAAATTGCCCAGACAAGCAGTGGATATCCCATCCCTGGAAGTGTTCAAGGTCATGTTGGATGGGGCTTTGAGCAGCCTGGTCTAGTGGAAGGTGTCCCTGCCCATGGCAGGAGGAGATGATCTTTAAGGTCCTTTCCCACCCAAACTATTTGATGATTTTGTATTTGGTGATTCTTTGTTAATCTCTATGGGAAAACCTACTTTTAACTACACAAAGGTGCCAGAAATTTAAGCTTTACTTACATGTGGAGGCAGGGGGAGCGAGGATTATTTCAGTGGCTTTAGACTTGTCCCATCTCTGTCGTGTATTGTTTAGTGTCTGTGTGTTCATTTGCTCTGTAGTGTGACATGATCCTGTAGCTATTGCTGACATGTGGGGTTTAATGAGTGGTTCATTCCGACTCTGGTAGCTGAATTCCAGTATCTTCCTGAACAGGGTAATTCTGTGCATTTCAGTGTAGTAATGCTGAATATTACTGACAATGGGACTGGTCAGACATGGGCTTAGTGACCATTTTGCAGCATGCATGACACCTACTGTGCAGAATACCTCTTTAGCTTTGAAATACACTTTCACTGTGTCTTTTGTGGGTTGGCAATGCATTTCAGTTCTGTGGCACTCAGTGATCTTGATGCTTCAAATTCGTGTTAAAGTAGGTATATGGGGAAGGAGGTGAACAGCTTTAAATGCTCATTTATAGTATTTTTCCAGTTGGATGTTCAACTTCACAACTTGTAAGAGTCAGCTTTAATATTTCCTATAGCTCTATTGCTCACATATATGAGGCTAGAATAGTAGTTAGAATTCTGTTTCTCAACTCTTAAACAGTTTTGTTCACCGAGGGTACTTCTAAATGGGTTTGTTTACCTGTGACCTTGCTGTGCAAATTGGAAAGAAGGCTTGAATGCACATATGGATTCTTCAAACAGGTATTGATCATTATAACAATGGGATCAATGCACAGTAAAGGATTTCTTAATTGCAGTAATTGTGTGTGCAAATTTCTCTATTAAAAGGTGCATGAACCTCATCTTAATATCCAGAATTTTGAAGGCAAAGATATCTTTGTTTAGGAAGGTTAATATTTTCGCCAAGAGGAGCTATTGTTCATTACAAGCATGCATGCTAACTCTCTCTAGTTAAATTAACCATGGCATCAAAGAAAACAGAAATTATTCTGTTTTTATTATTTAACAGAAATACATTCAAATGTATGGATGGGAATATATGTTTGAGCATATATTTTTCATCTTCAAGCAGTGTTTTGTTGTGTGTGATGTAGTCTTGATCTCTCTAAGGTATTTCCATGTTCTGGTGCTGTGACCTTGTAAGGTATACTGGAAAAGCTGGTAAGATAATTGAGAAGTTGCTCTGAAGAGTCAGTGGTTCATACATTAAGATTACCCAATGTCTTCTCTTTTGGACAATCTTCAAGGATTTTCTCTGAAGTTCTACCCTTTTTTTTTGCAGGCACAGTGTGATACCAGAGATGTGTGTGGGTTCAGCCTTTGATGAGATAACAGCAGATCTTCTCACACACACACTCTTGCTGCACAGACACTACTGAAAGCAGACAGGTTTAGATTAGATGTCAAGAAAAAAGTCTTTAGTCAGTAGGTGGTGAGGCACAGGTTGCCCAGAGAGGCTGTGAGTGCCCCACTGCTGGGAGTGTTCAAGGCCAGGTTGGATGGGGCCTTGAACAATCTGATCTAGTGGATGGCATCTCTGTGTATGGTGGGGAGTTTGGAGCTAGATGATGTTTAGGGCCCTTCCCAGCTCAAACCATTTTGAATGTGTGTTTTCTGCTGGATGCAGTCAGCCATCAAGGAAGTTGAGGTGGAACCTGGAAAAGGAGGACGGTTGTGTTGGGCTTCCCACTACTTGACCCAGCTGTGCTTCCTCTTTAATACTCAAGGAGTATTGAGTCTAAGTACCTGGCTCTAGAGCTGCCTCATTATGCTTGTTGCATTGTGTTTTTATGTGAAGTCTGAATTCCTTTTGCCTTTAAAAGGAAGAAAGGAAAACATTTGTTCTGTTTGTTGTAACTCAGAATGTGACCTTTCCAGTAAATAGCCACACAACCCTTACAGACTGGAATGAAATATTGCAGTTGCAGCAGCACCCATTGTTCTTCTACTTTGTCGACACAGAATTGGTTCTGTTTCATCTGCAAATCCTGTTGTTAGGGCAGCTGGAGCGCTGAAGCCGGGTTCCCATTCTAAAGTGTAACAAGCTGTCCTTATGAAGGGCTGATTTTTCCTTCTCTTCTAATCTCCCTGTGTTTTAAACAGGTGGGGTGATTCTGTGATCATATGATTAACTGTCAGTACATATCAGGATATAATGCAAGATTCCACTGCTCTTAGCTAAAGTCATGAAACATCCTCTGAGGGGTACTTGGTATGTGTGGGTTGCCATTTAGATGTTTGTTTCCCAATTCCTGAGATGGAGTATATGGCAAGAAGTAGAAACCCGTTTAAAAACAAAATAACAAGTGAAATTGTCAGATGAGAACTAGAAACTAAGAAACTGTCAAATAAGCTAAACTTTAGCTCATTTAGCTTTGTTCTAAGACAATGTGGGTGTCTATTAATCACTGTGAACACCATAAGAACAATATTCCTGAAAAGCCAATTTATCAGTAAGATATTGCTGTGCTAATTCTGTATATGCCCAATATTAAAAAAAAAGGAGGTTGGAAGTCTAGTTTTTAAAGCTTGTAATTTACCATACAGGTATTTTTTTAGCTGTTTTTTTTAACCTGTTACAACTGAGACTGAAGCTCTTCAGAAAGCAATGACCTAAAACCTGAAATGAGGTTATACAGATTGAAGCTCTAGCAAGGATGGTGACAGTGGAATATGAAGCTGTGTTGTTTGGGATTTTTGTCTTGCTGTGGTTGTGACCTGTCCCAAACCAGTGGTTGTCACTGAAGAAAATTTTTAAACACTGAAGTCCTCTGGTAGACTTGGGGCTGAGGAGCTACATTTTTTTTTAAAAATCTATTAGGAAAATGGCATACTTCTGTGTTTTGTTGAAACACTCTATTTGTCCCTAAAATGAGCCTTCTGCTAACTGCAGGGAGAGATTAGAGGAATTTATCATCTTTGTGTGTTGAGAATCTTATTGCCAGCCACTACTTTACATAGTGCTTAGTTATGCAAGGGGAACTGAGCACAAAAGCTGTTCTTGGTGACTGATAGTGCAGTGAGAGGCTTGTTCCTGTAAAGGCAGGAGACAGGCTGTGTTGTGCAAACAAATCACTAAAGTAGGGTGTCCTAAAACCTGAAGTCATGCTAGAACTTGTGTGATACTTGCTTGGAACCAAATCCAAATAGTAGTAGTGTGAATGCAAAATGTTTCTTTTATTTTTCTTTGAAGTGAGGAATAACACATATCAGGAAGAGAAATAGTTGCTGTTTGTATTAACATGTATTGGTAGAAATAATACTTGCTCTTTGTATTGAAAAATAATTACCAAAGAAAGCATGTTGTAAATATAAAGGTGGTCCTATTTGCTAGGTCCTAAAAGTGAAATTGTTTTTCTGTTTTACCTGCTAATTCTTGGGAGTGTGAGTACTAAAGAAGCAGCTTTGAATGGAGGAAGAAGTGAAAATTCTCAGGGTTTCAAATCTGAAGTCAAAGAAGTATAATTGTTAGCAGCTTAAGTTTAGGGTTCCTGTACATCATATGAAGCAGATACATTGTGGACAAATCTTTAAGCTGCTGAGTTTTGTGCAGCAAGTGCCAAGCATGAAGGACAATGTCTGAGGAAGGACAGATGTGTTGTAATTTGAAGTTATCTTGCTTTGCTCTGCTTTGGCTGCAGCTGTTGTCACTGCCATTACTGCAGATGGCCAAAATCATGGTTACTGCCAACAACCATCTGAGCTTAGAAACAAGAGATCTTATACTCACAATGTGGAAAACTTTTTAAACTGGTAACTGAAGTGGAATTTGAAAAAAATTAAGATCCCTTGTCCCCTAGGAAGATGATCTTGAATTTATGAGAATCTAACTGTGGATTTGATGGAAAGTATTAAGGCTAGTAGGGTGAGTAATGGACCAAATGCATATTAAATATGGAAATATGTAAATTGGATTATTTCATAAATGTAGCATTTTTATGCAGGGTGAATAAAAGCTATTCCTAATTTTTGGAGTAATAGGAGGCATAAACAGAGAAATTTCCTCCTGTTTCCCTACCAAACTCCTTAAAATTCTCCCTTAAATGAATGTACCTCTCAGGTTATTTATGACACTCTTAACAAAGTCTTGGTTTTTGCATGACTATCTTCATTCACATATTTTTGGGTTTCAAAAATGTTACTGCACTATAAAGCTGAAATTAGGTTTGTATTAAACACAGGGAGAAATGGGACCGGAACATAATGAGAAAAAGAAATCTAATTTTATCGCTTCTTAAATGTTGTTATCTCACAAGAGCATTCTTCTGATTACCTGGAGTCATTTAGCACCATCTGTAGTGCCATGTGTAACATAGTTAAAGTAGTATAATAGGATGAACACAGTTAAATTAAAAATGGTTGCCAAGCAAATGGCTATGTAATATTTTAGGAATTCAAGAGTCTACCATGGAGAGGGGTTTTTATCTGTAGCTTTATTTTCCATAACCCTCTGCTTTCCCCTCTGGTCCCCTCAGTGCAGAGCTTTGGTGGCAATGAAATGCTTGCCACTGATAAGTTTTCTAAGAGAGAATGCTGTTACTGTCTGTTTCTTCTGTATTTTCTTCTCAGTCTAGAACTGTCTTAGTGCTTTATTTGTCATTTACTGACAGCTCTCCTCTTGGCCTGGACTGCCCACATGCAGAAAGGGAGAGAAAATTGTTCTTTACTTCAGTGGCATCAGGATTCGAGCGGTCTCCAGAGTTATGCAGCTAAATTACTTCCAAACTTTTGCCAACAGTCCATGGACTGTTTAAGAAACAGTGGTGGATACAGTGCTCATCACTCTGGATAGTTGTCTTAATGGGGAGTGTATAAATCAAAAATAGAACCTTGCTTCATATGACCTTTTGATTTGGAAGGGTGGTGACATTCAGCAAGATACTTGTGATTCAGTAATGTGGTGGATTGACAATTACATTTTAAGTAATGTTGACTTCTTAAAGCTTTGTTTACCTTGTTTTTGAAGAAAGGAATCTTTGAGTTGGTGGAATCTCTGGAATAGTGTAGTTATTGAATGTCTTTTATCAGTGTTGCAGTCAAATGCTCATTTGTTAGAATTCTTCTAGATGCTGAAAACCTTTTTCTGGCTTGTCTGTAAATTGCTTTGTACAAAGGTTACAAACTATAGCTGGCAGTATTTTGTCAGCATATGATTGACACTAGCTTTATACTTTGATAAGGTTACAGATAAGTGTAACTTGAATTTCTTCTTCTGTAACTTTTGCTTTTCTTCCTGAACGTTTGCTTAAGTGTTTCATTTGTATTTGGTTGGGCTGACTGTGAATGTGTTTCACATGTCCCTTTCCTGTCTCTTGTCGCGAAATTTGCATGAGAGGAAGGAACAAAGACAGTTGAAATTTTTATGTTGAAGTACTCTTCAACTTCTGAATAATAGTTGTATCACAGCAACCTCTTGTATTCCAGATTTGTCATTGACCAGCTGTTTTTAGGTAAAAATTTTGCCAAGGACAGCATTGCACATAAAAGAAAGCAGATGAATGGCAGCAAGGATGAAATAAGTTTTGGGTTCATTTTGAAATAAGAATGGTTTCTTTAGAGTTATATTCTGTGCTGAATGCTTTGCAAAAAGTATCCAATAATAAATAAAAACTGAACAATTCCATCTCTTTCTTAAGCTATACATGAAGAAAAAAGCATTTTCCCTTCACCTTCCATCCACTGCCACTATATTTTCCCCAGTGTTGGTGATCGAATAATTTTTTTTTTCAGTATTTCAGTTTACATGTACAAAAAACCCAAACAAGCATGATTTTTGAAAGTGTGTAATGCTACAATTTCACAGTATAAATATACTTCTGTAGTGGTGTCATTCTATAAAATAAGAATGCTACAATTGTGTGGCTAAGTAGTCATACATGAGGCACCTATGTGCTTCTACAGGCTTGTTCCCTTGAAGGAGGATTAATGTGGATAAAATGTTAATCTGCTTCATTCACACTGCATAATTCAGTCTTAAGTAAATACTAAATAGGAAAAAGATATATCATAAATCTCAGAAGGAAAATTGAGACTTTGCTGGGTGGAAAATCCCATACTTTGCAAACATCTTAAGGGTATTACAGAAAACTTAGGGTTTGTAAGTTTGGTTGGATTTCCAAGACCTCATTGCTCTTACTGAAAGTACTTGAGCAAATAGAGACAGTTTTTCTTTCTTACTCTTCGTAACTCAGCAGTTGATAGAGCTGAAATAATGTGGTGGCTATACCAAAACCTGTATTTGTATTTCTTGCTTCAGCTTTCAGTTACAGAAAGTGTTCTGTAATACAGATTGTGTGCTCACCTGTCATGCCAGTAGGAGGAGAGGAGAGGTTTACTTTGGGTTTTTATATTAACTCAATCTGGATAACACAATGGGGATGTTTACATTTGGAGACCAGCCTGAGTTAGGTTTGCAGGGAAGTGTATAAACCTATTTGCAATGTACTTAGTACATTAAGACATAGCAATTTACACCTGAAAAGTGTTTATTTTCAGACTCTTTGAATTTAAGATAAAACCTGATGTTTTGCAGACTTTTTTAAGCTTTTTATTTAAGTTCACCTGCATATGATACTTATTCTCTACAGCGTTGTACATGTGTGTCATCTACAGATATGCTTATGGATTTTTAAGAAAATTGTTGTACTACACAGAAGTATAAGAGAACTATAATCTTGTTTAACAAAACTAGTTACTAGAATTCCATTGAGGCAGAGCGATACAGCCTTAGTAGTGTAGTACTCTGTGCCATAATTGTGGTGGCTGAACTAAAAATGCAGAAGGCAGGGATTGATGTTTTGTAATAGTGGAAGTGCAAGTGTTAAAAAAGATACAAATGTTTGAGAGAAGAGCAACATTCCTCCTAAAATTCAGCTACTGAAAGGCTTATCTTGGAATAGCACTTAAAAGTTTACAGTTGCCAATAAAAGCATTCCTTGCAAGAGTGTCAAGTATAGATTATAAGACCCAGAGATCAATGTGTTAATGTGACCTCCTGCACAACATCAACCATAAGGCCAAGTAATATTTTATGCAGTTAGTCAGCAGACTAAGTGTAATAATAAATCTTGGCAAAGTGGATTAGGGGACAGCTTAGAACAATTGCCAATAAGCCTGCAGTCATTTGGGTTTGAGTGGCAGTAGGTTTAACAGTGCAAAAACTTAAAAATAGCCAAGTGTTTCTTACATGAGGTGTTCTGCTACAGATTTGAAGATGTTGGAAACACTATACTAATATTAGTTCCATGGAGTCTTATGGAGTGCAGATCAGCACTGTAGACTAATTTAAAAAACCTGGGTTTTGTATTTATTGCAATAAATGATGCATAAACTTTCTGATTGTAAAGAGAAGAAATTTCAGGGCTCTAATGAAAGCGTGTCCAAAGATGCTGAAATTGGCTTGATACACTGGGTGGAACTTTGTGTGTTTGGCCTTGCAGAAACCTCTCACCTTTATTAGAGAAATCTGGAAACCTGAATAAGATATTTGAGTTGGTACAGACCTGCCTGAGTCAGGAACAGAAAGATGTGTCTGGGCTGTGATAATTAAGTTCTGCTTCCTACAAAATGACTCTTGCCCTGTTGTTAATTTTTTGATGCAAGATGGGATTCATGGGATGGAGCTGAAATATTTGTTACCAGGCAGGAAACCCTTGTTAGTTGGCAGGGTTGGTGACCAAATGTAGTTTCTGCAGGTGGGTTGCTGCCTCCTGCCATAACTAGGAGAATTATTTCAGCTGATTGAGAATTGATACACTTGTCCTGGTAAAAGTGAACTTGGGAAAGGTGTCTCTTTTGATCCTGATAGTTTCATAGAAATGCATGTCGTCACATGACAAATTGTATAAAGGGAATTTCTAACATATTATTCTACTCCTTATTGACTGTGGAGGGTCTAGACTGGCAAATTTGCTAATACATTGTGAGAGGGGAGCTGGCTGAGCCTCTGTGCTGGGGAGGCTGTGCAGAGGGATCACTGGAGTGAGTTTTGGAAGGAAGCCAAGGAAACACTGTCAGGTTTGCTTGGAAGGATTACGCAGAGTCATCCTGATCTGCATCTGAAATATTAGATCTGGCTTGACCCTCAGCTGCGGGGGAATGATTGCAAAGGTGGTGCAGACAGGTGACAACAGTGGCTGGAGATCTGTGGCTTCCTCTTCCAGGTGCCAGCCACACTGTTCTAATGTACACCTTCCCCAGAACTAGGTTGTGTTCAGGGCAGGGGGGGCACAACAAGGCTTTGTATCTTTCAAAAAATGATGTTGCTCTAGAATTACCAGTCTGGTTTTTGTAGTGTAGTGCTTAGCCAGGAGCAGCTTTGGATGTGCTGGCAGAATCTGCATTCACTCTAATTTCTGCAGTGGTGCTAAAAGTGCTATGATTAATCTTTTGGTTTGGTTTGGACCTTGGTTTGTTAGTTAAATGGTATCCAATAAATAAAAACAGTAAACAAAATTTCATTTGATCTGCAGGGCTGATAAAAGTACTCAAAGGAGTAAAACTAATTTGACAGTGACTATTACAAGATATTTTATCAATAAAGCTTGCAGAAACCATGGTGAGCAGAATTTTATTTATCAGAAATGTGCTAAGCAAGGTTGGCTGTCTATAAATTTATTTGGCATTAAACTTTCCAATTAACTGAAGAAAGATAAAAATGTCATGAGCTACAACAGGAGTGTCTTTGTAACCTGAACTAGTAGACAAGTGAAAGGGCTTGTTCTCTCGGAGGTATTGCTGTTGCTGGGTAAAATTTCAGGCCACAGAGGAACTGTATTGTTGAATGTCAAGTACTCCCAAGTAACATGGCCCACAAGACTGTTTTTAAGGAGTCATGTTTTAGTCATTCTAGGACCTGCTAGAATGAATGTAAGCAATCTCTCAGAACCTCATTAATTATTGTACAGCTGAAAAGAAAACGTACAAGTATGTAATCATGCCCTTAAAATGATTTTTTAAATGATGTACAGGCATAAAAGGGAAATTAGAGTTCTGTTGGAACTGCTCTTATCTTATTTTTAAGAACTTATTTTGGAGTCCCTCTGGCAGAAAGCGGATTCTTTGGGATGGGTGTGGTGTTAATTTTATGAACATAACTGCTTATAAATACTTTTTTTAGTGGCTAGATACTTCTAAAATTCTTCCTGTGTGAATGTGACAATGTTCCTGTCATTGCATTGTTTCTGCAATGTTCCTATATTTGCAGTGAATCAGTTTTAAGGAAAATCCTTAATTTCAGCCACATTTTCCTACTTAAGTATCTGAAACTTTGAAATTATGCATGTGTGTTATTCAATTTCAGCATATTTATTTTGGAAGGTATGTCCATATACTGGGAAATTCACAAAGTTCATTTTTTCTATTTCAAATCTGTTACCTGAAATGCCCATGAGATGGTGCTCATCAGTCTTGTTTCTGTGTAGCAGCAGATTTGTGCATAGTTCTGATTTTCGCATAAGGATGCAGTGATTGGTATTGTTGCCTTTCTAAGAGAAAGAAAAAGAACAAAAACCAACTGACAATATCTTGAATTAATTAACAAAATACTCATTACTATGCTATTTTGAAGTGTGTGTAAAACCAGTCTTGATATCTGATTATCTTTGGATAGATGGATTTGATGCTAGTTTACACAAATGATAGGTTAGCAGTTAAATTTTTTTGGTAAAAATATGTTTCTAAATAGCCAAAGGATGGGAAAGTGTTTAGACATCTCCTTTTTGTGCTGCTTTGTTTTCTTCTTTTTTATATTTTGTCTTTTTTTCCTAAGATTTGTGAAAGTTTTCTTTATTGTTTAGAAAACATTTTGCTACTAATCTACTCTAGTGTGTTCTGTTTTGTAATGTCTTTCTGGGGGAGGTTGATTTGTTTGATTTGTTTTTTCCTTGAGTTATGCAGATAGCCTATATCAAGGAGAGAAGAGAGAAATTTTAAACTCCTGTTATCTAAGGCAGGGAGTATCATAGAATCACAGAATGGTTTAAGTTGGAAGGGTCTTAAAAGATCTTTTACTTCCAAGCCCCTGCCATGGCCACGGACACCTTTTACTAGACCAGGCTGTTCAAATCCTCATCCAGCCTTTCTTTGAGTTGGACTGAGTGTTAGAAGCCCCAGTGCTGTTTCCTGAAGGTGTATTGTGTAATTTTAGATGCAAGAGGGGAGAAAAACAACAAAATAAGAGGAAGAAGTTAGGAGGGTCTTCTGTTTGAAGTAAGGTTACAAAAATACTGCAGCACAGTATAACCAAGTGAGTTATTTTACATTCTGTGTCAGACTGTTTTTATTGTTATTTTGAGACTTGTGGCCTGAATGGTCCGGGGAACCTGTGAGATCTGGAAGAGGACACAAATGACATAGATGAACTCCCAAGGAAGGAGTAGTATCAATATTGATAGATGATTGTATGAGGAGTGGATTGCAGTGACAGGCACCTCTGCTATAATTGCCTAAGATGGCACTCAAGGAAAGTATCTGCTAAGTATTATTAGCAGAGATTACAGGCCTCTGAAAATGAGGGCAGCTTTAAACCTGATGAGTTGATCTAAGGGAGGTATTCGAAGATTGGTTCTGTACAAAGACAATCTTTGTACAGGCTGCTCAAATTAAATCAGACCAAGAGGACATAGGAAAAATCTGTTTCCTCTGGAAATTTCTTTTCCCTTCCAAATTTTGTGAATGGTGCTATGATCAGTGTTTCTTTTGTGTTTATTATAGGCTTTTTTCCTTTTTTTTTTTTTTTTCCTCAAAAATCACTATAACTTTGATCAAGTAAGCAGCTTGAGTTATAATTGCCTGTATGTTCAGCTCTATCAGTGACTGCTGAAAGCAGTCACTAACTGAAAGTTAGGACAGCTTAGAAGACAATAAAGTGCTTGAAAAAAGCACCTTGACCAAAGAATAGGGGCAGAACCAGAAGTGAATGCAGCACTGTACACAGAGTAAGTAAAAGACAAGTACCTATTGAAAAGCAGGGTTTCTTCTGTTTTAGGTGAAAAGAAAAAAAAAAAGAGCAAGTTCTGGCTGAATTTCCTTTGGGAAAATGGAATTATAAGTTATCATTTTGGAATGTTGTTTTCTAACCCTAGTCCACACTGTGCAAGAAAACCTGTATAAAGGAGATTTCAGCTCTAAGAATATTTATGGAAAAGCTGAATGAAACAAGGAGATGAAAGTATGAGTGTATGCAGAAGAGGAAACCAGGGACAGGTACAAGCAGAATACAATTTTTGTACATATTTCTACGACACAAGATAATAAAGTAGAAAAAACAGTATTTGTTTCTCCTTTCCAGGCTCCTCCAGCATTGCTCCCTTGAAACCCCTTTGTGTCCTGCAACCTTTCCCTCTGTCTGAGGAACCTAGACAATTTGCTTTCAGATTTAGTCTTCTCACCATACTATTTCACTGAGATGATAGTCTGTAATTCTCATTCTATTTATTGTTCCTTACAAATATTTCCTTCTCCTTTGTGCCTTCAGATCTGTTGTTGTTTTCTCCTTCACTTCTTTGCAGGTTTTCCTGCCCTGTTTTGGAATGTTTCATTTAACAAGAAATAATGCTGCAGTTCTTCAGGGAAGTTGCTGATTATGGGAGAAGTCAAGATAGACTATGAAATAAATCCTGGAGATTGTTGTGTTGGTGTCAGAAAAAAATAGCTCAGCTGAAAGTAGGGCCAGTATAAATGGGGAGAATGTGGGCCTACAACTCATACGACGAAAACACAGATTTTGAACTTTTGACAATTCTTAAAAGTGACATCTATAAGAATTGTTTTATTCCAAAAAGTGTTTTTAATTCATGGCCCAGGAAACCTCGTTTTTCATCAGATACTGGTATTTTTTGGAGTGCAAATCTCATATGGAACAATTCAAAGAGTACGTTTTCAGAGAATTAAGTTTAAGTGCAGTTCCCCAGGAATCAGCATTTTCATTCTTATAGGAGAGTGTAAAGAGAGCTAGAGGTCTTGTAATAATAATTCTAAAAAGACAGCAGTTGTATTTCTGAGGAAATTAATTTTTTACAACTTGGAATACCACACAGCCTAGAAACAAGATTGTATGGGCATTTTCATACAAGTGGTAAAAAGACAGAAAAATGTGAAGCAAACAAGCAAAAAGCTTCCTGTATGTAATCTTGTGGGTCCATAATCAATAAACAGATTTTCTGAATAAATCACACTTTACTGAGCTGGTAGAAGTCTTTAATTGGTAGAGAATAAAGCTTAAACCGTGAAGTTTTATCAAAATCAAAACACTTACTTTACACTTGCTGTTTGTTTAACATTAAGATAACTGCTGTATATTGAAATGATTGCTGAAGCACTTGTGTGAGTTTTGCTTTACACTAAGAACTGCTTTTTCTTCTGTGATTCTATGATTTGAAACAAACAATGCCTATAATACCTTGTAGTTGAGATGAAACTCGGTTTTGGAGCAAGCAGTTGCATCCTGTTCAGCAGTTATGAAACAACGTTATCCCAGTTAGAGCAAAATATTATTTTCTTAATCAACTATTTAAAATTAATTTTTGCCATACTAAAATAACTAATTTTTGAATGAAATTTAATGTTTTGTTACTCCTTGACACAGCAGCTATCAGCTATTCCTAGCACCCTGCCTGTACTCAGCTGTCAGCATTAATGGGTTCTTGTCTTGACAAGCAGAGAAGGCATCAGACTTGTGTTTGACTTCAAACCTGTTCAGTTTTTGGAGGGATCAGGTTAAGCAGGTGTAGAATAGTGATTATGAATATTTCACTAGCCATTAAATAATGCTTTTCATCATTTTAAAATGTAAAAAAAAAATCAAATACCAGAATTTTCTGATTGTTTAGAATACACAGAATCATTAAGGTTAGAAAAGACCCTTCAAATCATTGACTCTAGCCATTAACCCAGCACTGCCAAGTCCACCACTAAACCATGTGCCCAGGTGCCACATCTGCACATCTTTTCAATGCCTTCAGAGTTGGAGCCTCAACCACTGCCCTGGGCAGCCTGATCCAGTGCTTTACAACCCTTTTTTGAAGTAATTTTTCCTGATGCCCAATATAAACCGCCTTCTGGCACAACTTGGGACTATTTTATTTTGTCCCATTGCTTGTTACTTGGGAGAAGAGACCAACCCCCACCTTGCTGCAGCCTCTCAAGTGACTGTGACTTCTGGGAAATGTGTGTGGAATAGGAGAAAATGTTCTTTTTGTCCAGTAGAGAATTTTTTTCATATTAAAGTTTGAATAAATTGTTATAATGGGGAAGACAAACATGAATATAAAGTTAGGAGTTCCACAGTATACTGGTAATAACAGTTTTCATGGATTACATCCTGATTATATCATCCATATACATTGACTTTCTTTTTAGGAAACCTGCTTAAAAACCTTGTAGTTTTCCTAACACCTCAATCAGTGTGTAAGTGATTGAGGTTCACATTTATTTCTTTGAACTTATTTTCTGCAATGTGTAACCCTCCCTGCTAGTGCTGTACTCTTTTATCAATATTTTTCAAAAAGGACGAAAATCTCTTTATGGATTTGATGACACGTGATGTACGAAGTGATTTCTTTTTTCAGTTACTCTGGTTGCTGTCACGTTGCAAACCAGCTGCACGTGAGCTTGAACTGTTCACTTGTGTGGAAGAACCAGCACAGGTAGCAGAGCTGGATAGGTGTACTTGAGTTTATTTTGTTTGCAGAATAGCCCAATATTGATGTAGGCTTGTTTGTAACCATTTTAAACCATCCCTATTTTATTCTATTTAGAAAAAATGTGCAATGACAATCTGAAAGGATTACCACTGTCATAGAATATTTGTGGTTTTGTGCCAGCTTATCTGATGGATGGATGAAGATGATGAACGGTTTTGATCATCTCTCTTATGAGGAGATACTTCAGAAGCTGGGCCTGTATGAGGAAAAACTTCTTTATACTGAGAGTGACAGAGCACTGGAACAGGCTGCCCACGAAGGTCATGGGCTCTCCCTCTCTGGATACATTCCAATCCCACTTGGGTGTGGTCCTGTGTCACCTGCTCCAGGTGACTCTGCTTTGGCAGGGGTGTTGGACTCGATGACCTCCAGAGGTCCCTTCCAGCACTAACAATTCTGTGATCACTAGTGACTTAAATGTCTAGAAATGGGAAGTTTCAGGAAACTTCTTTTTGCATTTATCTTGGCTTTAGGAAGAGTTTTCTGAATTTCAAGCAACAACAGAATAGTACTGATGAATTTTTTTTTTTTAACATACGTTTTCTGTGCAGAAACAGAATGAGTGGAAGAACTACAGCTGCTGTAAGCTGTATATGTGGTTGCAAAATTAAGGGGGGTAGAGAAATATAAATTGGAAGAATGTGAGGTGTGAGAATGTATTGCATTTGTGTGGCCAGGTTTTGGTAGCTGGGGAGGACTACAGGAGTGGAGAAGGACTCCATTCCCTGTCTCCCTGTGCCTCTGGGGGGGAGCAGGTAGAGCTGGGTGGGAGGGAGGGGTGGGAGGAAGGTGTTTTTAAGGTCTGATTTTACTTCTCATTATAGTGCTGTGATTTTGTTAGTAATAAATTCAACTAATTTCTTTGAGTCTGCTTTGCCTGTGACAGTTTGGTGAGTGATCTCTCTCTGTCCTTATCTCAACTTATAAACCCTTAGTCCAGCTGTGGAGGGGAGTGATGGAGAGGCTTTTGTGTGTGTCTGGCATCCAGCCAGGGTCAACCCACTAAAGAGTGACTGGTGGCCTTCGACAGAAATGTGCACACTGTAAGGACGCGGGAGCTTTGGAACAGAGCCATATGATTTAATCTTTGACAAAAAAAGGCCAACGCTAAAGCTCAGTGTATAAATAAAGTTGGTATAATGTTAATGGTGGTTTAATCTCATGGAGTCGTAGCTACCACTTTAAAGTTGTCTTTCTGCTCAGAAAAGTGTGGTGAGCTGTGCAGAAGAATGTGGATGTACCCACCAGTGCTCCTGCTGGGGCAGTTGGTAGAGGGTAGTGCTCTCTGGGCATAGTTCTCCAAGTTACACTGGAACAAAGGGTGATGTGTAGGCTGAAAGGAAAAGGAAACCCTAAGATGAAACGCTTTTGTGATTGTTGTTGTTTTAGTTTTTCTTTTCTGTCTTCCTCTTAAAGGCATATGTATCCATGAATTTCGGGACATACTCCCTTGTGCCACTGCAAATGTCAGATACTGGTGCTGGTCTTTGGCTTCACACCTTAGAGACCACTGCAAATGTCAGATACTGGTGCTGGTCTTTGGCTTCACACCTTAGAGACCACACTTTATGCCATTGATTGGGTTGCTGTCTTGAAACTTGCTTCGTGTTTCATGATTTTTGTGGCAATTACTTTTTCTGTTGTTGTATTGGGAAATCTCTTTCTTGTATATGTAAATATTTATGAGCATGGAAAGCTGCAGGAAATGCCGTTACTAAGAGCTTGATTTGATAAACCTTCAGGAATGCATCTGTGATTTTTTATAGTGCCAAATTTGCTTGGCAAAACTTTATTTCTAGAGATAACACGCCAGTAGAAGGAAAGAAAATGAAATAGTTCTCTAAGAGAAGCTTTACCAGATCTCCAGGTTTAGCATTTAAATCAAAATGATTTACTTATAGGTGAAGTTATTTTTCTACTTATTTGTTTAGATGAAAAATGTTGAAGTCTTCTGTGATTTCCAAAGGTTCTTTTATCTGTAAAATCTGTAACTACCTTTGCAGCCCCAGAATCCATGACTATGGTAGATGTTTTATGTTTTCTTTGAAACTTGTTTTAGTAAATTAATACAGTTAATATAGTAGAGAGAATTTAAGAAACTAGGAGGATGGTTAGTTGTTCTTTTATTATTGTGGAGCTTTACTACTTACAGAATTTGAGGGAGATTGTTTGTAAGGAACACAGTGGCTGTTAACACTAAAGAAAAAAGGGAAAATAGTTTAGATACGGAATGAGAGAGAAGATTTTTCTGAAAAGATTATACTGTTGTTTGTTTTGATGGCGTTAACTTCTCCTTTGGTAATGATACTTTGTGTTCAAGTTGAGTAGCTTTCATAGTGGCAGATGTTCTTTCCTTCACTGTCTCGCTGAAGCAAGATTTATTGTTCAGTTAATCACACTTTTCACAGGGAAAAGAGTGTTCCAAGAAACACCATGTCACAAACTCGTACATTATTCGGATGTAGCCTTTTTCAGCTTATATGCATTATCACTCGTGGGTAATAATGTAGTTTTGATTCACAGTTTTTTGTGTGGGGCAGGGTTTAAGCATCCTTCTAAATTCTTGAATCCTTGTGAGTGTAGTAATTCCACATAAAGTCTTTTTGCCTTAGAAATGCAGATACATGATGTGACCATGTTGATGAAAAAATTATGAGAACTCCTTTAGTGCAGTGTTTTTATCAGATTTTTTGATTAATCTGTTGGATTTGGTGTTTTAAAAAAAATGTTTTTTGAAGTTAGAAATAGTGGAGGTCAAGTCTGAGCAAGTGCAGGCTTTACTGGCTAAATGTTTGCTTCAAAATGTAATTCAACTGTCTTTTATTTAACAGTTGTTGCTTTCCTCCAGTCTGAACTGCAGTTGATCACAGGGAATGGAAGGGTCTTGCCAGGTTTGCTGAACAATATGTGGTGGTTGCTGTTGGTAGTATTTGATTGTAAAATTCAAGAAATTGAACAGAATGTAGTTTGGATTTGTATTAATTGAGGCTACTTTTGCCTTTTTGGGTCCAATTTTAATTGTAGTGCTGGTCAACAATTAAAATTACCTTGGTACCACCACTGTAAACAGGGGAATGTGTTTGTAGGTGATAGTGATAATGTACGCAACACTCATAGTCTTTGTCTTCCTTGTTTGTGGTTTTGTGAGGTTTTTCTCTCCTTTACTGTTGTGCCTTTTCCTTACTGTTCCTTACTCTCCTTACTGTTGTGCAACAGACAGTTTGTTTCAGTCGTTGCCTACATCCTGAGAAAAAGGACAAGAGGGAAATCAGGGTGGGGTAGAACCTTAGAGTAATAGTGGTTTCCATACCAGGAAGAAAAAAATCCCAAACAACCAAAAAACAGTGTTGTGGCAAATGAGGGAGGAGGGAAAGCTTTAAGATGTTTTTGCAAACATAGAAACACTTTTAAGAAATTTCAAGTGTCAGTGACATTTCTGTCCTCGCTTTCAGTATTGTTTTGTGGGATTTGAAAGAAATAAAAGTAAAAATGGTCTCCTGTGGAGGCTTGACTGATGTACCTGTTCTCACAAAGGCACCTTTTTGTTCTGGTTAGTAGAGATTCTCAGTTGAGAAATATTTCCATACACTGGCTTCCAGTAAACCATTTTTTTAAACTCTAAACGAAGGAATGGCAAAAATCTGAAGGGGGCAGAATCTGAAAGCAAAAAAAAAAAAACAGTTATTACTTGGTAAGAATAAACAAAAGGCTGTTACTTATTGTAAGCACCCTCTATTGTAGCCAGGGTTGTTTGCATGGTTCTCCCATGTTGATCCCTGTTACAGAAGATTTTAAAAATGGCAAGAGGGCAAGCTGAGTGTTACATTTCCTGTAGCATGTCATTTAGTGTTCCTTACATCCCAACTCGCAACTGTGCTGCAGCCATGGCAGCAAATTGCCAGTTCTTAGCAGGCAGCTGTGGTGGGTGTTTTCCAGCTGTTCTGGATTGAGGCAGTGCCAGGAATGACAGGAACAGATGTGCTGGTTCCTGGCTTCTGCAGGAATTTGTAACCTGGTGCCTTTGGTTGTGCTGAAATTCCCAGCACTTTGTCTGCTGAGCTGTGGAAGATGATGGCAGTGGAGGAGCTACGGGGGGACTGCGCCTTCCAGGAGGAGAGGAAGTGTTTAACATTATAGTTGCTAAATCTGATAAAACCTGCCAGAGCTTTATAAGTAAATTGATTCATCTCTTCATCTCGTATTCTTTCTTGGCTTTTTTGAGCTTCAGTTTATTTCTCTTGTAAGTTTATTTGCTGTTGGTATACAGTTCCATGTTTGGAACATGTTCTGGTTTGTTTCTTTTCTGTGATTTCCTTTGTTTCTTTCGGCTGTCTCTTTTACTTGTAGCTGTTACTCCCTAGTTTCTACAGGCTACCAAAACACTTTCAAACATGTTTTCTAGAATGAACTCATAACCTTGTTTTTACTTGTAGACTTTCATTGTTGCACTAAAATAATGTACTTTGCAAGTATCACAAAGCAGATGTCAAATTTAAGTCAAAAGTTATAAAGTTCTGTGAAGAATTGCTTGTATGAGACTTGCAGCATGCAAACTTCAGGTTCTGTAAAGAGTGGTGGCTTCCTGCCCTCAATCCACTGTTAAACACCAGACAGGTGTTCTGATCTGCGGAAAAATACGGGGATGTATTGCCTGTTCTCTGGCATCTACAGGAGTGGTCTTCAAACCTTTTTGATTGCACAAATCATCAGTAAAAAACAAAATAGGTGATCATTCACCCCCAATAAATACATACTATTATTTATAAATGATATCTGTGTTGCTGTATTAGTATATCATATTACAAAAATACAGAAATAGGAATTAAAAAGGGTTAAAGATAAAATAAAAACTTCTTAAATTGTATTTTTTTAGTAATGATTTAAAAAGTATTTTCTTTCCACGTTCCAGAGGAATGTCTTGCTTGGGTGCACATAGCTGTCTTTGGATGTACTGGGAGACTTTTTGAGAATTATTTACTTTCTTTCTCATTTTCTTAGCTTAGGAAGCTGCAATTTTCAGAAGCTCAAATGTAGTGTGTTTTGTACATTATTTACTTGTGGGTATATATCTATATATATTTAGAAGTATTTCTGTTCAGTCTGAGTGGCATACACAAGAGAAATTCTGTAATTGTTTGTACTTCTTTATAATTGGAAGGGGTTTACTACAGCCGTGATTTCTCTTGCTGAATTGAAATAAATATAATAATTAATGAAATAATAAGCAAAATAAATGTTTAAATGAAGCATCTTAAAATGTTTTCTTGTTGAATTATAATGGCTATCTTTGCACACCAGCTTGGTTGAAAGATAGCATATATGTGGTAATATTTTACATTTTAGTAAAAAAAAAAAGCAGGCTGCTAGTTTTTGCAGATGTTGAACACTGAGCACATTAGAAAATGTGATTTAATTGAAGAAAGCTTGGGCCAATTACTTCAGGTAATTGTTTTTTGTTTTTTTGGTGTCTCTCAATGTTTTCTCAGGGTTGAAATTTTTTCCTGTCACTATCCATTGGCAGAGGAGACTCTTCTCTGGCAATGGGAATCAGTCCTCTTTGATCTTTTTAACCTACCTGTCTAACTTCTGTGTGGATCCTTATTTTTGAGTACATGTAAACTGCAGCTATATTTACTCAGATATAGTAAATATCTATATTTGTTGGTATCAGTGGTGGGCAGTGTTGGTTTTTTTTCTGATTTAGCGTGTAGGCAGAAGAAAGTTGCTTACAGTGTAAATGTCCTGACTGATGGAAGTGGGTGCAACCAGGGTATTCCCTGTAAAGCTGTCCTGACTGTGGGGTTTATTCTCCACTCTGGACTTGTTGATTAATGTGGTATTAGAAATGTTATCTTTTGGGCTCCTTCCTTGAGAGCAGGGATTAAGATAGGACATGGTGCAGACCTGTGCAGCTTGGTGACTGAGGTCTGTTTCTCTCAGTGTACAGCAGACTGAGTTTGTTTGCTGGTATTTCCAGAACTTTTCTTGATAAAGAGAAAAAAAAAGTCTGTTATTATTTCAAGTAAAAACATTAGATAACTTTTAGACATGTAGCTAGGGAGGGAAGTGCTGGAATAATGAAATGGACACTTCGTACAGTGCGTTGCTATGTATGTTTCATGTGTCTGAGTTTAAATTCAGAGTACTTTAACTCCAACTCCAGCAGACTTTCTACTGGGTGTCATAAAATGACAGATTTCTGATTTTTAAAATGTCAAAACCATAAATCATTAGTTTGCTAAGATTGCACTAGCAAGCTATTAAAGAACATGGCAGTATTTACTGTAGATAAATGCAAATTTAAAAAGGTTCTCTGTATCATGGTTTAAATGATTTATTTGCTTTCAATGCACATATGAATCTGATGTAAAGATTTAGGATATTTCATTTCCCGTATGGAGCTACAAATTTGCATGTTATTAAACGATCTCTCGGAGTCATATCTTTCTTGTACGTCTTAAAAAGGATCATAGGTTAAGGTATGCTGAAAAAAGTTAATTAAAACAAAAGGAGAATTTGAAGCTTTTAATGCAGGTACTGGAAAGATGGAAATTTCAGCTGGATTTAGATATATTCTATGGTAATTTCTATTGAAATACATGATACAAGTCAAACAAGGGAAACTACCTTGTGTTTTAAATACACCATTACTCACTGTTCAGAGAATATTGAAATTTAGTCTTGAAATTGTTTGATTTGCAAAAAGTCAACTTGGTAGTTCCTAGTTCCCTCAGGGGTTTGAAATAAAGCTCAGTGGTGCAGCCTCCTCAGGAGCAAAGGGCCTCTGTACCAAGTGTTGTGTGTTGGACAAAATCTGGTAGGGAATCAGTTTTATCCTGTCTCCTGTTTTCCCACCTGAACTTTTCCAATGGCTGCAGGCTTGCTGAGTATTATCCACTGTTTGATCAGGGCCACTGTCTGGGCCCCTGGTTCTTGTGTTTTGTGATCTTGGCAATCCTTTGTGTATCAGCTGTCCCACCTCTTGATGGGGCAGTAAAGATTGGGAGAAGGGAAAAATTCCTTATGTTGGACTTGTTTATGCCTTTCATCTTTGGAATCTGTTGTTGAATTTCTAGAAGAGGAGACAGAGGCACTGTGCATGATGGTGTCATAAAATCATAGAATGGCTTGGTTGGAAGGGGCCTTAAAGATCATCTAGCATGGAATGCTGTAGCTGTTTTGAGTTCAACCATGGTGTTTTTAATTTGAACTGTTTGTAAAATCCCTTTTTGAATGGATACCAAACTGATAAAATAAATGTAGATTTTTTTCCCCTGTTTGTTAGTGTTGGATAGAATTTAACTTTGCTAATCATTTCACTTAAAACTGGGGTTGCTCCCTTTATAGGATACTAATTTTCCATTTTTGGTAGGTACTTTAAAAATATTTGATGTCTCTTTCTAAAGTAGATTAAGCACAAAAAGTATAAAATTTGAAATTCATAGAGCTGTTTTCCCAGCCCCTGTGTTTAAAAACATTGTGTAGAGCTAATTCTTCTTTGCATTGCTCTGTTTTCACTGGGCCTTCAGCTGCATGCTACAAACTGAACTAATCCTGTTAGTGAAATAATTTGACATAAAAATGCTCTCAAGTGCAGTTAAAATACTAGATTATTAGCTAGGGTAAATGAAGAATCATTGATTATAGCATAATTGTATTTTAAAATTATTTATATCCCATTTTGTTGGGAAGGAGAAACCCATACACCAGAGGGATGCTTCAGATGTATTGTACCTACATGGGCAAGAATTTTACTGATTTTGCATTTGTTATTTTGACTGAGAGTGTAATTTTCGTGTACACATAACTTAGTGCATTTTTACAGAAAAGTTTTAATGAACTGGTTCATGTCTCAGATGAACTGGGTAGAAGATATTTGCCAGTAATTTCCTGGGTAAATTGTAGCCTTCTGTAGTTAGCTTTTGTGAACGTGATGAAACTCTGGTTTTATAGAAACCGATGCTTAAATGTAAACTCCTCTGCTACTTGGAGGTTTTATCCTATCTTACTTCCTTGAGATACAGCTTTTTTTCTTAATTGTGATCAAGCATGGTGGTATAAGCTGCTGATAGAGATGTGTGGAGAAGAAAGAGAATGATTCAGTGCTGACTCTGTATTAAAAATGTGTAATTCTGGGCTAATGGTTTCAAATAACAACATTAGGTGGCAGCAGTAGACTCTTAACACCTTGTGGGTGCCTGTTGAATTTACATTTAGGCAGTTTTCCAAATGAGAGACAGACTTGAAGAAATTTTATTTTAATGCAAACCATCCATATTACATCCCTTTGAAGGGAAGCAATGAGAATGGTTTTTCCCTGAGTGATACAGCTTTGATCATAGGTAATAATGGTGTTGAACAGAATCCCACAGAAGCATCCAGGTTAAAGTGGGTGCAATGCTGTTGTGCAATGCCACTTTTGATATGCCTGGTTTAAAATGGACTTCTTATTTGCCAGGTAAATGAAGTTGTAGGCTTTGTTATGATCTGGGCAATAGGAAAGAAAGCAGCTAATTAAGGAGAATTTTTTTTTCTTCCTTTCTTACTATCCTTTTTCCTTTAGAAAGTAGAGCAGATTAGTACTATTAGTATTCTTTTTTTGTAGTGTAACCGTAGGGTAGTGCTGGATGGGAGAGATTGGTGACTTCAGCCTGAGGTATCAGCAGGAAAAGTTTGTGATTTTCTGCTCTTTGATGTTCTTGTTTTGGTATTTTTGTTTCTTTGGATTTTTTTGGGTTGTTTCCAGTTGTGTTTGAAAATGGGAGAAACCAAGTCCAAAATTGGAGTAAGATTCAAGAGGAATCTTCTGCTTAGAGAAGAGGTTGGCGCAGAAGCTTCCCTTCTGTGCAAGAGTCACTGATCAGTTGCATGGTCTCACTTACTTTAAACCTTGAGCCAAGGCAGCAAATGACCTTAAACCATCTGTGTATTGCTGGAAGGTGTCACCTGCCTTTTCTTGAGTGAGTCTTCCCGCAGTTCTTTGTGTTTTCTCCAGTTTTTCTAGTGCATTATGGTTGATACAGTAGCAATATAATGAAGAAAGAAGTTGACACCCAGGCTTTTCTGCCCCTTTCTTACCCCCTCCATTAACCTCGCTGGGCCTGAGCCCTGTTTCACTGACTTGACATTCATGCTAATGTCACTATTTGATGTACTTATTCAACCTATCAACAGGCTTTCCTGCCAAATCTTCTTAGGGCTCAGATTTTAATGTTCTCATCTCCAGGTGTTGTGTTAGTGATAGAAAAGACTGCATGGAAAGTGGGAGGTGAGGGGCAGAGAATGGACTGCTGCAAATTAGTGTGTCTGAGTTACTCTCTTTCCCAATGTTTTTCCTCTTCTGTTCTGAACTTTCTTTTTATCATATCTGGATTTGTATTGTGGTGCTGACTTTTCCTGTTTATTTTGTGTTCTCAGGGAATTTGACCAACTTGGAATCATGCATGATCCTGTGAGACTCTTACCCTGAAAAGATTTTAGTTCTTGTGCTTCCCGTATCTTTGGCATTTATTTTTGATGATCAGTAAATTTCAATCAATTAAACACAATGAGTTTCTGAATATGTGAAATATATTTCTGAATATGTGAAAAGAGATGGAGTCAGGGAGGTGGTTTATTTCTTTGGTGGAAGATAAGAATAAATGTAGGCAAAGAATATTATAAATACTGAGCTTTGCAGGATCTTATTAAGCATAAACTTCAAAAATTTCCACTGAGATTGAACCAGCCTGTTTGGCTGCATTTTATTTTCTTCATGGGATAGATGTTCATACTTCTTGTTCTGGACATATTGAAGAAACAATTCTGATATTGCAAAATTATCATCTTGAGGAAAAGGGAGGTCTTAATTTGGTTAATAGCTCTTCATCCTGGCTTCAGGGAACAAAGCAAGTACTTGTGTGGCTTATCTAACAACCAAAAGGATGAGGAAGCTCTATAGAAGTTAAGACTTTTTTGGAAGTTTGAGATAAAAAAGTGGAGATCCCACCCTGTAGTTCTCCCAAGTGTAGCTAATTTGGCTTTTCCAGGAGAAATGCTGATTTTGGACTTGGTTTCTTCTTTTTGTGTTATAGGCTATTGAAATAATTTTTCTTGGGTTGTCTTGCAAGCTTTCTAAATATTTTATGTCTATTAGTGGGAGAAATAATTTAAATTAGATTAATAATCTTGATCATGTTCTTTCAGGAAAGTGGAGCTTGACTGTTAATTCTGAGCTATTTTCTGTGTGCTGTAGTTGGTAGTTGCTTATCCAAACAGTGAACTATCTCTTTCATATCTCACACCACTTAATTGCAAAGAAAGGTTCAGTGTGTTTCAATTGTCTTTTTGGTTTTATTTAGAAATGTTGTCATGCTATTTTATACTAAAAATTAGTGCTTCTATGTTGACTTTTAATTAGTTTAATACTCTAAGAGGGGAGGGAAATACACTCTGCATATGTATTCAAAAATTGCTGGATTCTCCCAGTTTTCAATCAGCTAAATGTAGACCCACTTTACTGAGAAGCTTGAGCTATTGGTTTAGTTTAAATATATTTTTGAAGGTGGATATAAGTGGCAAAATCTAAAATTCGTGAGGATGTATTTGAATGCTGCCCTTTAAAACCATTCCTGTAAGCTTGTACTTAATTCTACATGCTGAAGAAAGAAAACGTTATGCCACCCTGTAGGTTGCTATAAAGATTGTTTATGCAGCTCAGCACAGGACTTAAAATACGTTGAATTGGAGAATTTTGAAAAATGTACTGTGCGACACAGGAGACCAAATCATGCTAAAGTGCAAGGAAAGACTATACATCAGTTCAAAGGCTACATTATTCAAAAAAATACAACCATAAAAAAGGTAATAAGATTACATTCTCACACTTCATGGCTAGTAAGGTGCATTAAGCTGCTCAGATATTCATAACTTACTGTGACATTTGGGAAGATTACATTTTGCTGTGCACAGCCATTACTGCAGCTCAGATAATAACTAGCCAATGCATGGACCTGGATTATGATCCCTGTCATTGGAAACAAATTTGTGTTTTGAAGGTTGATCAGTTTCAAATCACCATTAGAAGGGGTTAATATGACACGGTGTGGGGTGTGTGTGTGCCTGTGTGTATCTGATGGGTGCGCATACATATTGCACTTAAGCTGCACCCTGCCGTGGGTATTCTGCTTTCCCTGGCAGTTTTTTTGTCCTCACTTCCCTCACAGGAAGTGTTAAAATGATAATTATTTTTTTTTTACCATAGCACATTATTCCTAGAATGTGCTTGCTGAAATGCTTATGTTTGCAGATGAGATTGGAAACCTAATTTGACAGCTTCCTGGATGGGTGGGTTCTGATAATAGTGGATGTAGCCAAAAATGAAAGATTGGTGGTGTAGACTATAGGGTGAAGGTAAGGTCACCTCCAGTAGCTGTGTATGGTTTTGGTGTGATAATTGATGGTTGGCTGATAGTTAAAACCAAATGCATAAAGAGTTGAATTTCTTGTTAAGAATTAGCAGGTGGTTTGTGGCCAGAATTTAACCTTCAGCTGTTCTGTCTCTGTACAGAATACAGTATTTTCTTTGTTTCTTACCTTCATTTTAGAAGAGCAGCTTCTTGAGGAATACTTCAGTTTTGTAGAGGTTAAATTCAGTGTGAAATGAGGCATAACACTGATTATGTATTTTACATTTTCCAATGCTCTGTTGAGGGTTTTTAAAGGGGGCAGGCATGTATATTTTTCTTTGCATTTGTTTTGAGATAATTCTGTGTTAATTCATTCTAGCATGCCCTACAGAGTTTCCTTGGGGTAGGCCTCTGCTCCATCTTTTGGAAGGGGAAAACTAAGGCTTGGAGGGTGGTAATGATTTGATAGATTTGTTTGAGTTGACAGCATGAGTTGATATAGAGAAGCTGGGAATATAACTCAAGTCACCCCATTCAGTTCTTGCTGTTTCCCGAGATATTATGGAAGCATCTGATAGTAAATTGCATAATTATTTTTCATGACCCAGAGGAGAGAAAATGGAAAAGTGTAAATTACTGTTTAGAAATCGTTGCCATGAGACATTGTCTATTCTGTCATAAAAGCAGTAACTTTCTCTGCTTCCTGTGGTGTTTGGCATTACTGATTTATGCCCAGAAGTCCAAAGATTGCTTCTTCAAAGTGACAAGGTATAGGCACTTGAGGAAAATGTATTGTAATTTCAGTGGTTAATGAAGAGTATATATTCTGTTCCATGGATAAGTTGATCTTTGGATCCTGTCTAGCTGAGGGAAGCTGTTGGTGCTAATATGGAAGCAAGTTAGTATATGGATTTTGGGGCAGTTTTGGCATGGTGTGATTTCAGCAGGTGACAGTACTGGAGCTGTTAAAAATCCTGTGAAAGGAGCACCATGTAGGACAGAAATAATAACACAGACTTGCAGAAGTCACAACAAGCTGAAATATTTCTGGTCATGAGTCCTTTTTGATAATTTGAATCAATGCTATCTGAATTCCTGTTTGTATGCTGGTATATGATGGGTGTTTCGGCAAGCATGGCACGTTTTTAAGGTTAATACAGCTCTAAAGTCCAAGAGAGCTTTAAAAAAAGCATGAAGGGAATTGGTATAAAGGGGTTAATTTAGTACAATGCATTTTGCCTTCAGCTGGAATTTTTGCTTTATTAAGTACACAAGTGAGAGTGGAGCAGGTGATTTCCTTCTTCCCTCCACCTCCTCTTCACAGGCATATGTGGTTACTCAGTGTATGTTCAGACCTCTAGGAGAGCCTCTAGGAGACCGGAAATATTACAAGATTCACGTGTCGTAGCCAAATCACAGCTAAAGGCTTGGAACAGGGCTGCTGTTCCACATTCCTGCAATTTACAGCAAGCCTCTGCTTCCTTTGAGTACCTGGCACTGTAATGAACCTGGCAGTTAATTCTTAACCAGCTTTAGTCACTGTCTCAGGAATGTCTCATAAGTGTTCATAAGTGGCAATATTTCTGATGTGCATCAGCTCCTTTTGGCTGAAATTGCCCTCTTAGTGAAGATTTATTAAGCAAATGTGAAGGAAAGCTTTTAGGGTCACTCTGGGCCATTTAAGGTATCTTGACTGTTTTGTTGCGCTCATCTGTTGTAGAACTCTCACTTGGTGTCTACACTTTTCAATTCAACTTGGGACATCTGTATCCTAAACTACCCAAATATTTTCCTGCAGCAATTGTCTGATAGTAGGTGGCACCTTAAGAGCACCTTTGTTACTCAACAGAGCTCGAAACAAGAAAAACAAGATGATATATGGATAGTGGCCTCATTATGTTTTTTTCTCTTACATCTTTGATAGTTTTCTTCTCACAGGATGAATAACTTTAAGCAAGGAATAGTACTTTGGTGCAGTTGCCTTAAGCTTTTTTTTTTTAAACTATTTTTCTCTGAAAGCTCGTTGGGGGCCAGTTTGACTTGGAGATGAATTTTATCATCCAAGAAGGAGAGGGCATCACCTGCATGGTGGACTTACTGGATAAGTGTGACACCACGTGCCAGGCTGAGGTTTGGAGCATGTTCACAGCAATCCTGAAGAAAAGCATAAGGAATCTCCAGGCCTGCACGGAGGTGGGGCTCGTGGAACAAGTGCTCAGGAGGATTGACAGAGCTGACAATATGATTGCAGGTACAGCTTCCCTCAGTGGGGGACTCAAACTGGGCTGCTTCTACGCAAATCTCACTGATACGTTTGTTAATTAGATGATAAAAATTTGATGCGCATTTTATTAAGCACTTACACTGCTTTTCTTTGTCCTTTTCAGATCTCTTAGTGGACATGCTGGGTGTGCTGGCTAGCTATAACCTGACAGTTCGAGAGCTGAAGTTGTTCTTCAGCAAGCTGCAAGGAGAAAAAGGGAGATGGGTAAAAGAAAGCACAAAACTGAAACAATTTTTTCAAGTGTTTTTATGCATATGATTGTATTTTTTTGATTCCAGCTATGTGAAATGGAAGGAAAAAAGCTTAAATTTTTTTTAAGTCACAAGAGAGAAATAAATAAAAAAGGCCTACATGGGCGCTTCCATCTGATCCCATTTTCACATTGCTGTACTTTACCTGAAGATTAAAAAAATTTACCCAGTTAGGGAAGTGAGAATTCTGGTAGAAATTGAACTGAAGGAAATAACTCCCAATGCAAAATGGTATCAATTTCTCTTGTTCCTGTGTGGAATGGAAAGGGACCCTTTTACAGCTGAGAAACCACCTTCCCTAAAATAAAAACATGTATGTTGTAGAGGCCACCTGATAAAGTTTTCTTCAACACACAATTGTTATTTTATGGGATTTAACTATTTTAACAGTAATTTTGCCTACTTTGAATTTTAATTCAGTGCCTAGTGTCGAGAAAAGGTAGCACAGTGTCTCTGTTGACTTCAAATAATTTTAAAAGAGAGTATACAATATAAAAGCAAGTATGCACGCCTAATTCTGCAAATTTTAAAAGGCTCTTTGAAATAAATAATGTTGGGGATCTTAACCTGCTTAAATAAAAATACTTTAAACTTCATAGATGGTTTAAACTTAAATAATTGAACATGGAGAGTATATTTAATTGTAGGTGAATTAAAGCTGTCTCTGTAACATTAACTTTCTCATTTCCTGTCCCCCTGCTATTTGCATTTAATTTCCTTTCATTATTAAAGATCAAATACAGGGAAAAGCAAGAGAAAAATGCCACAGTTGGATTGCCAAGGACTTGCATAACTCCATAAATCTTAAAATCAGCAGAACTGTAAAGATACCAAGTATTTTGCTGCAACACAAATTACCTGGTCAAATTCTACAGCACTGCAGGCATCTAAGCAGTTCCCAGCATTTGCTCCTCAGTTTTACCTTAAATTCTTGAAGCACTACCTTGCTGACTGCACCTTCAGTATATTTGAAATACTTGTAATGGATCATGCAATGCTTAGTTTTCTGAGGGTGGCTGTTTACAGCAGGGGGAAAAAGGGCACTTTCAGGAAAATATCAGGATTATAAAGTTGTAGATTAAAGACAGATCTGCCAGAAAGATACGGTGTAGTGAAAGACAATACACAAAATTGTCCTATGGTCTGACACTACAATCAGTATTTGCTGTTCTTCTGTTGTTGTGAGCTCATACACTTGATTTGAAGTTTAAAATTGCAGAGTATTACAATAAAATCAGCAGGATATGGGTGGTGGAGAAGTGTTAACTATTCACACTGAGCACTCAGTTTAGGTGCTCCAAACTGCCCTTGGGACTTGAATGTTTCTCCATGGACTTCTCTGACAGTATAAACCAAGTCAGTTTAATCTATTACATGACTGTAGTCCTGATGAAAAGAATTCTTCTGCTGATCTTCCCTCTCCCTTTTGCTAGATATTTGCCATCTCCCTTTTGCTGGCACAGGTTTCACTCAGCCACAGCCCAGAATGGCTGTAAATAAAAATTGGTTTGTGTTTGTTTTCCCTAAGTTAGTTTTCTTCTGCATCAGTTCATTTTCTTTAGCTTACTGCAAAATCATACAGAGAGCTGATGGGAATGAATAGACAAGGGAGGAATCAGTGTTCAGGGTCAGTTTAGTTTATGCTGGGTGAAAGTGGCTCTGGCCTCCAAGTCCTTAGTTAAGTTATCAAATTAATTGTATGTCAGTGCACCTACTGTATATTGTGTGAAGGTATTAATGACTGTTAATGTTGATTTATTGAAAGTGCTGAGTGTCTTAGCAGGATGTAATTCAACCATGGGCAAAGTTTAAAAATATGTTAGAATTTGCTTTTTGTGTGTATGGTCTTTTCTTTCTTACAAGTTTGTTTTATTTATTTACAAATGTAGTAATTCTCTTTGTCAGCCACCACATGCTGGGAAGTTATTGTCTGTGTTAAAACACATGCCTCAGAAGTATGGACCTGATGCCTTCTTCAACTTTCCAGGGAAAAGTGCTGCAGTATGTAGATATTTTAAGTTTCTTGTTTGTTCGTTGTTCTAATACGGCCCTTGGCTATTTTTATTTGTGGTGTTTTTTGTCTCATCTGTAATTGAGTTTTAACCAAATTTTTTTCTCTGCCTGACACCTACTCTAGAGCCTGAATAAATCACGTTTATCATAGATGTGCATTATCATTACAGAAGGACAAATACTATTACATAAAGAATGTATAGAAATGAGGCTGCTTTTTTATATTTTGTTTTTTTTTTTTTTTCAGAGTGATTCAGTTAAATCTTGTAAGGAGAATATACCTTCTTTTTCACTTTAGATACTTATGAGAAATCTTTGAGAAAACATTGTTCCTAGACATTTATAGGCTGAATAATACTGAAAAGGGTTAAATTTAGCAATGATTAGTCTTTTAGTAATTGTTCCTATGACTCATTTCCAAGTTTTGTGGTGTTCACTTGAAAAAGAATTTGAAACTAAATAGGCAGTTGGAAAACCCTGTGCAGAATCTTCTGTTGGAATTCAAGTATGTCAACACTTTTGCTTCTACAATTGTAGAATGAAAAATTATGTTCAAAATTTCATGCTTAATTCAGAATAAGATTTGAATAAGATTTATCAGATGACTCTTTCCAGTTTTCTTCACATAAACCCATTAGCTTTCTGCCTTGGTGGCTTGAGATTGAATTTCACCAACTTGATGACATAATGAATTGTTTTTTTGAATGAAAACTTTGGAGACTGAAAAACGCAGACTACTAGAAAAGTGCTCCTGCAGTTTTATCACATGCAGCAGAACTTGGCAATAGACAGACATGTTTTTGTTCATTTTGGTTATTCGTGGTTTTGTATTTAACTTCTGGTTTGTATTTAACTTCTGTTAATTATGTTGAATGCTTGAACCATATGTTAGGATATTGGAGTGCTTCAGTAACCTTTAAGTGAATATTTCTATAGATACTAAATTAAGAAGTCTAAGAAATTAAGTATTTACCATAATTACTCTGTGATCCATCGAGTTAGGTCAAGTGATAGTGTTACCAGTTCCCAAGAGGTGGGTGCAAAGGCATGCAGACTGGTGAGTTAGCTGGTATAGAGAAGGATTTATAGCATTTTGTTTGGACAGGAGTAGCTGAGTGGAGCATGGGAACATAATAACAAATCTGGAGACACTTGAGCTCTTTGTTTTTTTATTCATTGATATTGATCATCTGGATGGCATCTTTGATCAGAGGTTATAGCAATCTTAATTGTAGTGTGTATTGCAAATCTGTGAAGCAAACTAGTAGAAAGTTAATAGTAATGTTAAAAAAACCCAACCAAACAAAAAACTCCAAAAAAATAACCTCCAGCTGTTTGAAACAAAGGTTTTTGCCACATGGTTTGTAACTCAAGGGCTTTTGCACTAACAGACACAGTGTTTGATATGAAGATTTTGCCTGGTGGAGATTGTATTGTGTTTCTTTTGAGGAAGTTTATAATTCTGTCTTATTCTCACTGCAAGCCTACATAAATATGGATTTCAGGAGAGAAAACAATTTTTCAAGTGAAATTTTGCCCGCTTTTCCTTCATGACCAGTTATTTTCCTGAATACTAACACTGTGTGAAAATGGATCTGATTATTCTGGTTACCATAAAACCAAACCAATCTGAATTTACGTTTTGAGAAGTTGTTACTCCATAAGGCTTTCACTAAAGCATTTAAGTTTTGAAGCATAAGTTACTATTAATGAACTTTTTTTGAGGTATAACAGTCAGATTTTTAATATTGAGGTTAATTAAATGTTGTAACAACCAAGTACAAAGAGAACAGAAGTTAGGCCAGATTTTTTTCTTTAGTATAGAGTAACTGTACATATTTGCAGTGTCTCTGTTTATCAGCATATATTTGTAGAGCGTATCTTAAGCTGCACACTTCTATTGTTGTGTTGATCTTTCTACATGAGTAACTTCTTGCTTTCTTCAGGCTATTGCCTTACCTCCTATAGCCAAGTGGCCATACCAGAATGGATTTACTTTCCACACTTGGCTAAGAATGGACCCTGTAAATAATATTAATGTGGATAAGGATAAGCCTTATTTATATTGGTGAGTATTATGTAAAGCTGATATTGCTGATGTTCAGTTTCTATTAATTGTTCAATGATTCCTGCATCCATCTATATCTGTGCTGATTTTGTTCTGATTTGTCAGTTTTCGAACAAACAAAGGACTTGGTTATTCTGCTCACTTTGTTGGAGGCTGCTTGATTGTAACATCCATAAAATCAAAGGGAAAAGGTTTCCAGCACTGTGTAAAATTTGATTTCAAGCCACAAAAGGTGAGTAAAAATAATAAAATCTTTCAAATAGGTCTCATGAATCTAAAATTGTAGCCCGGGAGTCTCTGTTGTAGCTGTTGATTAATCTCATCTTTCTGTAGAAAAACAAATTTGTGTTCTGAATTCTTATTTCTTTTTAATTTTGCAACTGAAACATGAGTTGATTTTATTAGAAGTGTTCAAGGCTGGCTTGCCTATTGCCATTGTGATGTTGAATGTTCCCTTTTTCACTTAGATATCCTGCTAATGTTTCTGGAACAACTGGTGTAAACATCTTGTGGGAGAACAGGCCTCCTCAGGAATTCCTTATCAGTAATCCCTTGCTGTAAATATGGATTCTGTTTGTGATAACTTGACATGCACAGCCTTTGAGAGGCTTTAGTCTGGAGCCATCCTTACTCTTTGGAATGACATTTGTAGTAGTCCATCATGCTAAGAGTAACCCAGTTCAGAACTTATTTAGAGTGGTTTCAGTGTAGATTTGGTTCAGCATTGTCATAAAGATTTTTTGAGTTATGTGCCATAAATATCTTTTAAGCTTCTGTGTGGAAAAAATGGCATATTATCCTTTGACATAGCAATGCAAGAAAACTCACCAGTGACTTATTAATCTTTCCTGCTTAAAATACATCTTTCAGTCTTAATTTAATTCCCATAAAGAGTTGGATTTGTTCTTCCAAGCCCCAGTTGAACGCTTAAGCTACTCCCAGGTGTGTATAGAGTTATATCAATTGTTTTTTTATTGTTTAGTGGTACATGGTGACCATAGTGCACATCTATAACCGCTGGAAGAACAGTGAACTCCGCTGTTACGTGAACGGGGAGCTGGCATCTTACGGGGAAATAACGTGGTTTGTCAACACCAGTGATGTGAGTAATCCCTGCACACTAGTGTCTGTAGATGATCATCTTGATGGATTACATAGACATTCTTTGCCATTTCATCCATAAACCTCCCCCGTTTTATGCATTTTTAAAAAAAGTTGAAATAAAAATGGTAACTTTTTGCTAAAGGAATAAATTGTGGTTTTACACATCTCAGAACTTATTATTTGTTTCTGCTGAGGCCCTCAAATGCTTGTTAAAGTAAAAACGTTCCCTGATAAAATGTGTATTTTTTGCACAACTTTCTTGTATAGCATGGATTAAACCCTGTTGCTGGGTTCCGTTTTCTGTTTTCAGACATTTGACAAATGTTTCCTGGGTTCTTCAGAAACAGCAGATGCCAATCGAGTGTTTTGTGGGCAGATGACATCTGTTTACCTTTTTAGTGAGGCTCTCAATGCTGCTCAGATCTTTGCCATTTATCAGCTTGGCCTGGGATATAAGGTACCTTAGAACTGACCTTATTAAGTTATAATTCTGCTAAGGCTCTTTATGGTAGGTGTTAAGAATGTTGTGACACCTCTGTGTCCAAAATAAATGATCTTATGGTGTAATCTTTTCATTAAACTCTTCCATGTTTCTTCTGTAAGCCTGTGTATGGCCTTAGAAGCTACAAGTAAGAATTAATTCAAGTAAGCATTGATTCCTTATAAATCAATTGATTTCTTATAAAACGAAAAGGTACTCCTGTTTGCCTTGCAAAATTACCGTGTTGGTGGTTGGGAGGGGGAGAAAGCAACTGTTATCTCTGACTGGGTTCACTTTTTCATTGAGGCTGAAAACTTCAGATCAGTTACGATGTATTTGTTTTAGGAATGTGGCTTTATAGTTGCTTGTGCTAGTGGGGTTTTTTAATGTGTGAAGTCAGTGCTGAGGATTTGTTTTGTTGTAGTGATTTATTATTTGTTTTGTCATAGCCTGAGGGGCACTAATTGAAGGCTGTTATTCCCCAGCAGCTGTACAAACATACGCTAAAAAAGATGGTTCCTTTTCTATCTGCTCCTCAATATTAGTTCCTTCTGAGTGAACATTGCTGACAGTCCTGCTGTTTCCAAGCTGATGTGGTTCTTTTACATTACCCACCATCCTGGCAATGACATTCTTCAGTGGCCAAAAAAATTCTGCACATATACATTTTAATGCTGTGAAATTGACTTTGAGTCTTATGAGTCTTTGGTTCTTATGAGAACCTTTCTTTATGAAACACGGCTTGTTTAAAGAAGCAATGTTTTAATCATTTTTTGCAATAGTTGTTCTGAACTGTATCTTCAGTGTGCTTAATCTATTTTTTTTCTCCTTTCCTTCCTCAACCCTGCTTCCCAATCCAGGGAACGTTCAAGTTCAAGGCAGAAAGTGATCTCTTCCTGGATGAACATCACAAATTGTTGCTATATGATGGCAAACTCTCCAGTGCTATTGCTTTTATGTACAATCCAAGGGCTACAGATGCACAGCTGTGTCTAGAGTCATCCCCTAAGGATAACCCTTCTATTTTTGTTCATTCACCACATGCCCTCATGCTGCAGGTAAATCAACATTTTCATGGATTTGGAGGATGCAAATGATTTCTGTTTGAGAACCTAAAATCCAGTTTTATAGGGATTTGGATACGAGATGGAATTGCTTATAGGTTGGGTTGGCCCTGCCCTTGTTTCTTAAACTAAAGAGGGTGCACAAAAATCCAAGAAAAAAGTTTATTTTATGAATAAATACAAAAGCTATGTTAGCTTTGAAAAAAAATCCTCCTTCCTCGCTTCTAACATGTTCACTCCCCTACAGATGTTCCCTGACTCCCATCCTGTGCCCTGTCGATATGAGTTCCTTTTCTTCCCTGTGCTTTGAATGCTACCTCCTGTATATTCACCTGAGGATCACACTGTAGATCTATATCCATAAGTATCTATCTAAAGCAGTAGGTCAGGCATGCTGGGCATTTAGTGTGTCTGTGACAGCCAGTTTGTTCTTGTTGTTTCTCTTTATTTGGTAATAACGCAGTTTTTATATTGAAGAAACTAAGAGCTGTTTTTAATGAACTTTTTATCAGTTTCTGAAGGAGGTTTCAATATTTCTTGTTTCTCCTTTGTCAGGATGTGAAAGCAGTCTTGACGCACTCCATCCAAAGTGCCCTCCACTCCATTGGAGGAGTGCAGGTGCTTTTCCCTCTCTTTGCACAGTTGGACTATAGGCAATATTCCTCAGACCACATTGACACAACTGTTTGGTGAGTGCATGAACTTACTGTGTCTTGGGCTGTGTTCCTTTGAAGTAAAGGAAATTGCTCTACCAAATAGCAGAGTAGTTTGCATTGTCTTGTGCAACAATGAATTATGTCTAACAACAAAAAAGTTACAGGCAGGACCTCAAAGTGATGTATTTGTTTGCACCAAATGTTCTGTGAAAGCTCACAGAGAATCAAAATGTGCACATATTTTATACTTGATAATTTTTTTTTTGTATAGTAAAATTCTGGATAATTATCTTGAGCTTATTCCTGTCGTGGAGAGAATTCACCAGGGAAGGCTTCAAGAGAAACTCCAGGACGGGCGAGTTTTTCAGCTACATGAAGTCATTCCTTGGAATTTTTCTTCCGTTTTTTTTAGCCTTCAGGTTTTTGGAAGATACTGTTACTTAGTGTTGCTGCTAGGCTTTTCCTCTGGTTTGAGCTGTTTCAATTCCATCCAACTTCTGAACACCCAGACACAGAAGCTGATGGAGCTCCTAAGTTAGAGAGCAGCAATAAAAGCAAAGGGATTGCTGTTTAGAATTCTGCTGTAATTTGCTCTGTTTCATTGCATTTGTAGTTTCATGGCTGTCTTAAGGTGATCTGTATCCACAGAAGGATGGTCACAATGTTCCTTCAGCCCATCTGTTTGTGCCTGGGTATCTCCTGAGCTGGCTCAGACTTAGGGATGTATGTGATAAGTCAGGGATTTGATTCAGTTGCATATTGGCTCAGTGATACAGGGGTTTTCAACTGATTAAAGTCATGATCCATAGGCACTAATGCCTTGACAGGAATATTCCCTCTGGCAGCAGCACAACAGCAACATTTTCCTGTGTCTAGGAAAATATCTGCTCATCTGATAGCTTAAGAAGTAGAGTGGCAATTGTAACTGATCTTGCAGAAGTTTGTAAGTGAAACATGAAGCAGAGAGAAGTACAAACTTAACTTGCCTTTTTGCAAGAATTCAGAAGGATTTTGCTTTTGTATGGTTATCTCAGAATCCAGAATTTCAAGTTAAAAAAGCATTAATGAAATCAAGAAGTTTTTTGAAGTAAGCTTTCAAAATTTAGTCTTGCTTTTTGTTTAAAAAGTTCTGATTTGTACATTTATGTAGCATGTATCTCTGGGTTGTGTATTGGAAGTGTTAACTGGGAAATACTTTGTCTTGTTGTAACCCTTTGAAACATTTTTGTTTACTAAACCATGTTTTCCAGTTCTACTTTACTGGCATTCATCATGGAGTTGTTGAAGAACTCTATTGCTATGCAAGAACAGATGCTTTCCTGTAAAGGCTTCCTTGTGATAGGATACAGCCTAGAAAAGGTAAAGTACATATTTCTTGATGTCTTACATGAATGTTGAATTTTTTTTTTAGTTAAATAATTTTTGTAGGCTATTGCAGGGCTCTCCTTAAGCAGATCTTCTTTTGCAGTCTTCCAAAGCCCACGTTACCAGAGCTGTGCTAGAACTTTGCCTTGCCTTCTCCAAATACCTGAGCAACTTACACAATGGGGTGCCCTTGCTGAAGCAGCTGTGTGATCATGTTCTCCTGAATCCTGCAATATGGATTCATATCCCAGCACAGGTAAAATTGTTTGTTCTTATCAATAATGTGTTTTCTGGTGTATTGATTTGAGAGTGTTGAAACTAAGCCTTGACTCCAAAGAATTACGAGTTCTGACTCTACAACAGAAATTATCCAGGAATTGTTTTCAGGCTCTGCTTTGCTGTATATAGTTCTCAAGTTTTGAAGACTCCCAAGGTTTTCTGGGAGTTTGGAAACTTGCAGTGCTCTGCGGAACAGAGTTGTGACTTTTGACCCAGACTGAGAAGGAAGTTTGGATGAGTTAGTTGGGAAAAACTCGGCAATTTTGAAGAGGATATTATCTCAGGTGTCAGATTCTAAGTCTCAATATAAATTGACAGTGAGTATTTTTGTTTGATAAATCTGTATTCTGTGAGAGTGAACAACTTTGATCAAAACTTGCCAGCTGAAACCTTCTTACCAGCACTGTACAGTTTCAGAAATACAATGAAATTTGTCATCAGCTTGCAGAGGTTTTAAGATTAAGCTATGCAGAGGAAATCTATATCTTTAAGATATTTTGATAGATGAAACATAAGAATTCAGTTGTCAGATGTGCTACAATTCAGGTGTGATGATTTTTGTTTTCCTGACTGGGTGTTGTAGGTTCAGCTGACCCTGTACACTTACCTGTCTACGGAGTTCATTGCCACTGTTAACATTTATGGAGCAATCCGGCGGGTCGGGACAGTTCTTTTGGTCATGCACACCCTCAAGTATTATTACTGGGTGGTGAACCCTCAGGATCGCAGTGGGATCACTCCCAAGGGCATAGGTATGTACATATGTATTGATTTTTACTCTCACAATCTGATGTTTGTTTTAAAAAAGTTTTGTACGCAATGTTTAGAACAGAACCATCAGTTCTTCAGAAATAATTACCCTTCAGTGGGGTGGGTTCCCTTGTGACAGTGTGAGCAGTGGGCTTTTGTCCTTGAAACATTTTTTTCACAACCTAAAGGAAACTTGCTTTAAAGTCATATCCTCTGTTATCAGACACCTATGTGGACTGGTACTAGACAGAAGTGGTCAGAGAAATGGTGGATTCCAAATGTTGGAATTGTAGAGCTGTGCCTGGGCATAGGGTCTCTCTCTGCAATGCAAGGCTCTGGAATTGCAGAGAGAGAAGCAGGTGATGGCAGAGAGCTGGATGTACTAGGAGTGAGTGCTCCCTAGGCGTGTCTGACTTCCTGCCACCAACTTCTCTAAGAGACCAGCCCTTCCTGTTAGAGGGCTGTAAAGATTTTGTAGTATTTTGCATCCTTTAAGAAGCAAAGCATGTGTGTTTTCTCCTTTCTTTTTAGTGAAAACATGGATTTACTTAGCTTCTTTGCTCATTCATTGAGCTTGAGGCAAGTGAATGAGTAGGATAGTCTTAGTAATGCAGTTTAATGGCTTATTTGGGCTAGACTGGTTTATTCTGAAAATAACTGCTCTTAAACCAAACATGCCTGTGGGCCTATGCTTTATAAAACCAGATTCATATGATCACTTTCTGTAGAAGGTTTGCTTTTCTGTGATGATTAAGATCGTAAAAACTCTGACCCTACAGGCAGATGTAAAAACTATCCCCGAAAATGTATTTGCATCAGTTCATTTGCTTTCTGTACTAAGGCTTTTACTTGACTTTGACACTTGGTTGCGCCTATTTTCTTAACCTTTCCTCTCCTGGGAACTACTGAGTGTTTGAGTATTTAAAATGTTTCTTTGAAAGTCTGCATTACACAGGGATGGCAGAAGCCAGTCCTTTTGACTTTGAGTTAACAAATTAAGTCATGTCTTTCAAGATACTCTTTATACATAGCATTGTAAGATTGATTTTTGTGTATTTAGCCAGCGTATAATAATGGCATGTAGCTCTTCCTCAGAGCTTTAGCAGAACTATAAAAAGAACTGTAAACTGCAAAAATTTTAAATCTGAAATTCTGATGTAAAGTTCTCGCGTCAGTCTTATTCTTTGCATGAAGTTGGTTCATAGAATTGCAAGGAAGTGGTAAAATCATCAGAATTTAGAGGGGTTTAGGAAATTGTATTTAATAAAAGCCTGTTTAACCGATAAAACACATTGCTGCTTTGTGGCCTGAAACAGAGGGAGAGAAACACTTCTCTTAGAATTGTACCTTCTTCACCCAGAAAATGCCTTTTATTTTTCTTTTTGTGAAAATGCAATCTATGCTAATAACAACTGTTAATTTGTATTTTAAATATCTACGTTTGTTTTGTAGATGGTCCACGGCCTACTCAGAAGGAGATTTTATCCCTGCGAGCATTTTTGTTGATGTTCATCAAACAGCTAGTGATGAAGGTAGGATAGCTTTAAATTATGGTAGGATATTTAAGTTTCCTTTCATAAAGAAATGCCTAACATGCTTTAAACATGTTGAATTTTGTGATTGTAAAAAAACATGAAAAAGCCATGTAAGGTGCTTCTTTTTGCTGGGTCTCTTGCCATGGAGAGCAGTGCTCAAGATGCATTTTTTCCTCCTTTTAAGTAGTTTTTAGCAAAAGTGGAGCTATTATTAGCTTAGAAATGTTTACTGTTGGGGAAATAAGTATTTAATTTCTTGGGTTTTTTGTTTTTTTAACATGAACAGTATCAGCTACGTCGTAAGTGCTTAAAGACTAAAGAGAAACATTTGAAATTGTATGCTGTGGGACAGAGGAGGAGAAGAAAGACTCTATCAATAAGTTTCACAACTGTTTCTTGGACATTAGAGGAATATCGGAATTCAGCAGCTATACTGCTTATAGGCTCTTCTTGGCCTTTCCCTCTCATAAGTTTTGGTCTCTCTTTTTTCTCCTTTCTGTGGACTGGCTTTTCTTGTCTTTGAGTCTACCTCTCTTTTCCACTCTTATCTTGTGTTGCTAGTGGACCAGTGAGCTCTGTATGGAGCAGTAACTACCAGAAAAGCTCTGCCCTTGACTCTTTAACTCTTTCTTTAAATTGGATCATTGAAGTATCAGGGCCATTTTAGCTATGAAACCCCAAAAGACTTTCATTAAGTGTTAGATTTGTTCTTACTTTTTTTTTTTTCCAGATTTCTGTCAGAGATTTATTATCTGGATAGAGTTTCACCAGGTTTATCATGGTTTCACCTCAGCCAGCAACCGAGTACCACACAGTCACTTGCTTACTCCCCAGTAGTGGGATCAGGGAGAGAGTCATAAGAGCAAAAGCTTGTTGTGTGTTGAGATAAAGACAGTTCAGTAGGGAAAGCAAAAGCCACACACACAAGCAAAGCAAAGCAAGGAGTTCATTCCCTGCTTCCCATGGGCAGGCAGGTGTTCAGCCATCTCCAGGAGAGCAGGGCCCCATCACAGTGACTTGGGAAGACAAATGCCACCACTCCAGGTGTTTCCCCCTTCCTTCTTCCCCCCAGTTTATATACTGAGCATGATGTCACATGGTCTGGAAGATCCCTTTGGTCAGTTGGGGTCACCTGCCTGGGCTGTGTCTCCTCCCACCCTCCCAGGCACCTGCATATTCCTTGCAGTGTGGAAAGCAGAAAAGGCCTTGGCTCTGTGTAAGCCCTGATCAGCAATAAAAAGCATCCCTGTGTTATCAACACTGTTTCCATGACAAATCCAAACCATAGCTGCCTGCTGGCTCCTGGGAAGAAATTCTGCCCCAACCAAAACCAGCACAACAATAAAAAGAACATCTGTCATAAAAGGTTGAGGCTAATCCTTTGGCAAGTTTTCCATTTGTACATAGTGGTGCAAAATCTTTTTGGGAAATGAAAGACTTGCTTTAAAAAATGAAAGCCCTAGAGGCAGAGAAGTCTCCTTTTGCCTACCCTCATCCTGTTCTTAAAAACTGTTGTTTTTTATTTTATTTTCACAAAAAATACCTCAAGGCATATTACTGGCATAGGTGCCATAAATGACTGAGATTTCTTCAAAATTGGTAGCAACTGAAATGGGCTTCTCTAGTGGAAAATAAGAAGCAAACACAGATATGGGTATGGATATGGCTAAGAGGCTTATAATTAAACTTCCAGATCTGCTTTTGATTCTTTTATGCCACCTCAGTTTAATTCTTCTGTTAACAAGAAGCTCTCAGTTCAAATTGACTGCATCAATTAATATGTATTACTCTAAAAACTTCATTTACTATATTGCTATTCATCTTGTTTTTATGCCTATGTTGAAATTGCTTTAAAACACTTTCATGGCATTCAGTGGGTGCTTTTGGGGGCAGGGAAGAAGCTGCCTCAGAGCTATGAAGCTATTACAGTATCCAGTGAAAGCAAATTTGTTGTGTGGTACTTGCTTTGTGATGTAAACATTTCTTGTAACTGCTTTTTTTGGAAACAGCATTCTATACTTGAAAGGTGATACTTAAAGCCTGTTTGTTTTTAAAGGACTATGGAATAAAAGAAGATGAATTGCAGGCTATCCTCAATTACCTGCTCACTATTCATGAGGTAATTTTTAATTTGAGGGATGTGTTTGTGGGGAGTGGCGTACTAGGGCTGTTTGTGACCACCAAATGTTGGAATAATTTCAAATATAACCTCCTTTATGCCACAAGATGGCTCTGCAGAGGAAGTAGCAAACATTTTCCAATTCTTTAGAGTAGTGTGCTGATATGCCAATATTCTTGCAGTGATTTAAGCGCTATGTTCAATGTTAGATTGAAGTTCATTAAGCCAGTAAGTCAAAATGGTTTCTTATGTTGTTCTACAAACCAATTTACCAAGCAGAAAAACAGATGGTGAGACTGACTTTAAAAAAAAAAAAGTCAAAACCTTGTTTTAGGCTGCCTAAGTAATATTTTTTGTTTTGTTTTTCCTCTCCTTTTTATTTTGCTTCTTAAATAAAGCAATTAAATTGAAAACATGCATTAAAAATAAAGATGTATGTTAGTGGCATCTAAGAGAAGCATATAAACTTAATTGGGAGAAAATGTTGGTTACTGCTGATACATCTGCATCTTCATATTTTAGCACCAGGAAAAGGCACTTTATGCCAGATGCAACATCAAAGACAAGGGAAATGGAGACATAAATCTAACTGATCTCATCTCTGTAAGGGTGCTTGAAATGGGTAAAATAAGGAATTAATTGAACTTCGTTTCAAGCAGTATACATTTTTTTTTTTTTCTTTTTCTTATACCTATATTTTCCTTTTATTCTCTGTGCTGGTTGCTACTACTTGGTAGTAGCATAGAAAAACAGTTCTACTTTATGTGGAGAAGTAAAAAATAAAACTCTTGGTAATATCTAAGAGTGAACTAAAATAGCAGAAGCTTTATATAGCCTTCAAGTGAGGATGTGATGTTTTAAATATCTTAGCATTTTGCATACTCAAGTGTAAAAGATCCATGAATGCTGAATCCCAAAACCTAACTGTGAATTCAGAAAAACATCAACAAAAAAGTAAAATTTAGCCTCTCATAAGGCTCCCTCATCCATGATAGCATCTGTAATGTCAGTTGATAATATCATCAGGTGAACAGAGCTGTTCAGGAGGATGTAAAAGTGATTTTCTAATAGAAAAAGAGCCAGAGTAGTTGTTCAAAAGTTTTGAACAGTGTTTTATTTGTGGGCTTTTTTTGTTTTAAAATACACTTTCGTTTGAATACTACAAAGCAGGGGAAAAGACAGTTGCATTTTCTTATTTCTTGGGTTATTTTTAATTACAATGAACTTGGAACAAGTTAATGAACTGTAGCTTAGAGTGCTTCAGACTAAAAGTATGGAAAACTTTACTGAGCAGCTTGAATTACCCATTCTAAATATTGTCTGTGGCAGGTGGTAGTATTTTTTTCTCATGGTTTGAACATTTCTGAGTAGAAACTTTTCATTAAACACCACCCTGTGCCCCAGAAAATGTGTAGTCGTTTATTTGTAGCTCCTGTGCAGGAAAGGATTGGGAAATACACATGCAAACAGAGGAGCACGTGTGTGGAAGGAAGTAACATAGTTTAAATATCCATTGCCTGTCAAATCCTTACACCCCCGACACTGATACATCACTTTTCACCCTAAACAATTAAGTGTATTCTTTGTAATGTTTTCTCCTGCACTTGCCTTTTAGAGCTATAGTTCTTTTGATCCTGGCCAAAATGATTTGGTCCCTAGTTTATCATTAATCTCCACATACTTTTGAAATATTTTGTCGTGGTTCTTTTAGCCAAAACGATGTTCTGGTGTACATGTTGTGAATTCAAATTTGTAACTTTTGTTCAACAGGATGACAATCTAATGGATGTCCTGCAGTTGCTGGTTGCTCTGATGTCAGAGCATCCTGGTTCTATGATCCCTGCATTTGATCAGAGGAATGGATTACAGTAAGTTTGGATTTTCTAGGTGGGAAAAAGGAAATAATGTTTTGACCATAGTGTTACTTGCAAGAATTCCCATGAAATCTGAATGGTTCTCGTCAGTGTGTGTGTTGCAATCTTAGGTTCCTCATCTTGGGAGATTTTTGTGTCCAGGTGTTCATTTTGACAAGAGGTGCTGTTGGATTTATTATCAATGAGGTGTTTTTTTTAATGTTTCCAAGCTGTCAGTCACACTTAAACAGGGAGTGATCCATTTCAGTCTGTGCATTGATGTCTTCATCTCCTGGTGCTCAGCCCCTCATTCTTACAGATGTTTTGCAACTGGAAGAGGGCTGACAAAAATTGACTCAGATATCTTCTGATTCTTGTTAGTTTTCTTCCTTCTTTTTTTCCTGTGGGACTTTGGCAGAAGAAACGTTTTATTTGTTTCAAAATAACACTTTGTGCTGTGCACTGTTTGCAAACTTTTTCCCAGCAAGCAGAAAAATAGTGTTTAACACTATTGTGAGAGAAGAGTAGGGGAAGTAGATTCTGCTAGCACAAGTAGAAAATCTTTTAGGAGACTTAAGTCGTGACTGATTTTTGTCTTGTGGCTCACAGAGGGTGGTCACAGTATTGAACTTTTCTAATTTAAAAGGAACCTGCCTGAACATAGTGAGGAAAAAATTGGTACAGGCAAACAATTGTAAGAACTATTCCTGGAAGGATATGGGGAGTAGTAATTTTCTCATTATGTAAAGGCAGAGTCTCATTTCATACATTTAGTTGCACCTATTGGTTAACTCCTGTTTATAGATATATTTTTTCCAGTTGCCCTTTCTTAAGAGACTGCATTCAGGCATGTTTGTAATTGTTTTCTCCCCTTCTAGTGCTAGACTGATTTTTATTATATTTTTTTACCCATTTTCTTCACATTTGATTTCATTTGTATGGTAATGTATTATGTATGGGAAACTAATAAGAACTCTAAATAATAAAGTATTTGAATGTCATGTTGGGTCTCCAATGCAGTACATTTGGTTTTATTTAACAACTAGCACTAGGTGCTTTCTTGTTGTTAACAAGTATATGAGCGAGTGTATGAATAGTGAGTCCACAGTGAGAAATCACTTTGCTTTCCTGTCTGATTTGTTGCACTCCTTGCTCCTGTGTTGTCTCCAGTCACTTAATGGATTGTTTGTGCTTCTTGATACATCTACTTTTTGCAATTAAGGCATGATATTCTTGAAATTTAAAAATAATTTTCTAAAGCTTTATAAATATTTGGAATTCTCTTAAAATTAAAAATTTTAACGTGACCAAGCTAGCAGGAAAAAACAAAACAAAATGAAAGGAAATTCTTTTTCCCTATGCAATTAGGTAATCCTGATAGTGTTCTGTAAAGATGAGCAGAGAAATGGATTCTATTGCTTGAATGGCCAGCACATCATGGGTTTGCTTATTTGTTTCCTTCTGCAGTTTCTGTGGTTGCAACATTCTCAATTCAGGATAAATTATTTGTTATATGCAATTGTTTTTCAATCACCCTTAGGTTTTACCTTTAATGCTGGTATAGAACTAATTTTTTTTTTGGTCTTAGTTCAGGTGTCCTGAGAATTATTTTTGCATGTATAAAAGTGAAGGTACATAACTAGTGATGAGTGCTCGGTTATGTATAGATAAAACCTAAAAACTTGAACTCCTTTGAACTCTTTAAAACTTGCTGATATAAAATGCCATATTGTAACGTGGAATATTTTTTGAATGACTCTCCAGAATTGTTTAAATGTGGTAGGTTTTTTCCTTCCCCCTAGTGAAGTGATCCAAATTCCTTGAAAATTACTTTTTTATGGTAAAGGATGAGTACTCTGCCTTCTGTTCCCACATGATTTCATGGAAATTTGGAAATTAATATTTTCCTTTTTTTTCAGAGAGAACTGTGTAGATACAAGCTAAATCATATTTCACAGATTTAAAGATCTGTTGGATTCTATGAACCACAGTCCAACTAGGATCAACAGTGATGTGGCCGTAAGCATTTGACTGTCTAAAAAGGAAGTGATGAAAGAAATTGGATGTAACTCATAAATACATTTAGATGTCCTAAGTTTTTATGGGAGGTTTACAAGGACCAAAGACTTGCGTTTTTCATTCTTCACATTGATAGAAGACCAATGTTTTTTCTCCACTTAGGGTTGTCTACAAGCTTTTAGCATCCCAAAGTGAAGGCATCAGGGTGCAAGCTCTGAAAGTGATGGGATATTTCTTAAAGCATCTTGCTCCAAAGTAAGTACTGATCTGGGTCTTAAAACTAAACCTCCGAAGAAAGGAGGGAGTAAAGGCAGGTTGTGACACAGACATTCTCTTTGTTATTTTGTGTATGAATTATTGGATGTGTATACACATCTGTGTGGGGGAAAAAGCTATATTGGAGGTTAATCACTAAATAGGCTTCACTGAATAGGAGCTACTCTTCTTTAACTACCCCTCAGTCAATTTGTTATGAATGTATTTTTGATATGGTGGTTACTGGCAGCTTGTGTCCAGGCATTAGCACTTCCTTATCAAGCTGCTTTAATAGTTACTTGCAGTATGGCTTCCTGCTTTTTAAAGTAGCCCTTTTCCAGTGAAATCAGTAACAATAAATAGACTGGTGAGATGGAACCCTATGTTACTGAGAACTAGGTTTAATATATTTCAAGTTGACTGTGATAGTAGACAACTATTGAGTTTGCTGTCCGTGGTTGCATTTTTGAGTGAAATGAAGGCGAAGGTGTCCTTTCCTCAATGTTTTATCAAGAAATCCCCAAGGCTGTGTTTCAGCTTTTTGGGCCCATGGGTGAGTGGACCTCATTTATGGAAGAAAGGTGGCTTCCTTCAGGGCATGATTAGTCCTTTCAAAATCTGAGCACTTTGGCTTTTCCTTCACTGAAAGTGAAAGACCTAAGGAACAAACAAGAAAAATATCTTACCAGTGCTTTTATATTTCTCGAGACACATATTTTAAACATTTTTTCCCCTAAAGTAAATTGAATGCATAAGTTTACTTTATCTTTCTGTACCATTTTAGGAGAAAAGCTGAAGTCATGCTTGGACACGGATTGTTCTCCTTGTTGGCTGAAAGGCTGATGCTTCAGACAAGCTTATTCACCATGACCACATACAATGTCCTGTTTGAGGTAGAATACACTGTAGTTAGGATCCAGTCTTTCTAATTACTTGTAAGACATTGTTAGAAAATTGCTTACATATTTGTGCTGATAGGTTCCAGATGACATTAAACCTTAGTGTGATGCAGCTGAATGCTGATTTTTTCTCCCCAAAAGCTCAGTACTTAGGATTTATCCCCTCCTTAACTTGGTTATGCTCATATTCTAGATAATGGGTAACCTGTGTGTCTCAAGCAGATGCTCATGAAGATGTGGAATTTTATTATAGCAATGATCTTACCTTAGGATAATTGTTTTGGTTAGATTCACATTAATTTTTCAGTGTATTTTAAATAACATTATGCACTTAGGAGAGAAATAAAAAAAACATAATTTATAGAGTTTTAGGAACAGGATGAAGTGAGTTATCAAGAAAGTTAATGAGTGTGGATTTTTGGGGATGTTTTTTAGAATGATGGTGATTGTGCTGTATCCAAGTATTTTTCAGTAAGCTGTCTTCATGTACGGTGATGTGGCATGTTCTTCTTTCTTGACAGATTCTGACTGAACAGATTTGCACTCAAGTAATACATAAACAACATCCTGACCCAGATTCAACGGTGAAGATACAGAATCCTCGTAAGAAAGATGCACATTTTAAGTTCTACCTTAAGAAAAGTCTGCTTTAAAAAAGCCCTACCCATGAATAAGCTTATTAATTACATCTACCAGTCTTCTAATCTCAGTTTTACATTTTTTTTCACTCTAAAAGACACATAACTTGTGTTTAGTTGGAGTTTCGTATGAAGTATGTCTCTATAGCTTTTTGAAAGACATTTTATGTGTTTAAATGTGTATGTAGTTCATAACTCACCATTTTTGGCTGTGCAGTCATGTTACAAAATGGCTTTTCAAGACTTGCATGCACAGGATACTTTGGTTTAATACATGTTAAGGTTCTGGCAAAATTCTAAGTGCATTAGTGATGTTAGACTAAATTACCTGAAATATGGAAACAGCTTTCATCTTAAATTACATTCAGTATGACAATACTAGCTGAAAAATAGGAGAAATGTATCTGCTCGCTGTTTTGGTTAGCTTACTTTACTGGAAATACCTTGATATGAAACTTTAGATGTCTTTTGAACTTGGAGAAAATACTGATCTCTTTTCCTGAATTATACATGTTATTAATGTGCTCTGTATATAACACAATGGACTTATTATAGCTTTGGGAGTTAACCTTTTTCTGGAGAAATAACAGATGTTTCACTTTTGTAGCTGCTTTGTCATTAAATGTATGTCACGGTTGTGGGTTTGCTTCAGGTAGAAAGTGGGGGAAGAGAAAGGAAAGCAAAGCAGATATGGAGGAAAGAAATTTGGTTGCATTATGCCATTTTCCTTCTGGTAAATCTGTGTGAAGCAAGAGATGTGAGAGGTTTCTGTTGCTTTCTCCTAAGATTTTTGAAGTTGGCAGTCACTGCTGTGGTCAGTATAGGCTATATGGGGACTGAGTTGCTTCTGGAATTATGTAGGTCTGGTAGGAAGAGTGATTTCTAGAGTACCTTTTTTAGATCATTACTACTACTAAATAAGGAACTTCTCTTTAGAGAGGTTGTACAAGATGAACTGAAGCTATCACAGTGACTGTGTTCAAATTGCGCCCTAATTCATTTACAAAGTTGATTTCTTTTAAAATAACAAGAACAGTCATTGTTCCAGTGCTTTAAGAAGTGCAATGTACTCTCAATTTTGACCTAAAAATTGAGAAAACACTGTGATCACAAGGGATAAAATTTTGTATTGGGAAGGTTTTTTATAACAGAAACTGTTAAGTTTAACTGGAAGTTGGTCACATTCTTTGAAAATTCAGTATTATTAAGGTGGAGCAAAATCTGTGCATTTTTCTCATATATTGGTTTTCTAAAGGTTGCTTTTCTATGTGAGCCTCATGCACAAACGGTTCTGACAGGTTCTGATAGCTAATCAATTGTCATGCAGTAATATTTGTGTTGCTTAAACCTGGTAATTCAATGAATTCCATTCTTTTCAGCTGCAGAGGCTGCAAATCCCCCTGATGGGTGACTAGGTTTGAGAAGTATTGGAAGGGATTTGTTTTACTTAAACCTCCTCCTCCAATAGAGATGTGCTTTTTCTCAGTATAAAACTTCTTTATGTGGTGTCACTTTTCTTGTACAAACACCATTGAAAGAGGCCTTGTGTTTTATGCTGTGCTTAGTCCTAATATTTTGTTACTCATGAACTGTGTTACAGAGATTCTGAAGGTTATTGCAATCCTGATCCGTAATTCTCCACAGTGTCCAGAAACTCTGGAGGTCCGGCGAGCCTTTCTCTCAGATATGATTAAACTTTTTAATAACAGCAGAGAAAACAGGAGGTAAGATGGCTTGCTCTATGCACAAGTATACAAATTAAGTAACAAGGTCTCCTAGTAAATGAAATTCAGGAGGCAGATACAGCTTCATTGCTGTTTCAGCAAATTCTGTACTCCAGCAAAATCTTCAGTATTGTAAAATTGGAGAAGCTTGCATGTTGCAGTTTTTTAAAGCATGTTGAATTCTTGACTTACCTGTTGTATATATATTTCTAAGGTATGTTTTAAAATATGATTCAATAGCATGTGTGTGTTTTGCAGGAGTTTGTTGCAGTGCTCTGTCTGGCAGGAGTGGATGCTTTCCCTTTGTTGTTTTAATCCAAAGACTTCTGAGGAGCAGAAGATAACTGAGATGGTGTACACCATATTTCGGATTTTGCTGTACCATGCAATAAAATATGAGTGGGGTGGCTGGCGTGTGTGGGTGGATACACTCTCAATCACACATTCAAAGGTGAGATTAATCAAATTTCAGGGGCATTTCTGAAAAATTTTGGTGCTGGTCTTGCTTTTCAGTAACAGCAGGAACACAAGGTGGCGCACCATAGCTATTCATCAACCAAAATACCTTTTAGTAACATCAAAAGGCTGTAAAACAAATGAGTAAAAAGCAAAGGCAAGAAGTTAAGGCAGATGCTTCAACTGTTAAACTGCCATGGAATATGGGGTGAGAGTGCAAATCCTTGCAGTATGAATGAGGCTATTAGCCTTTGTTATTGTTCTGTCTGAATTTTGTTGTTGTTACAACCAGAGTTACATCATAAAAGTTATTAGTGGTTCTCTGAGTAAGGCACAGTAGTACAAAAGGTATTTTATACTGCTTTATTCTGAACAAAAGAGTGGGGCCAATGTGGCCCTCATGATTATTCTGGTTATCAGAATATTTACTTAAAATGAATTAAATTATAAATTACCTATTTCTAAATGTGTGTAACAGGACATGTGTGAAGCCCAAAGATCACTTTATGATACTAAGGAATTGTTGGCATTTCTGATGTCTTGGATTTTGAATCAATTTTTTTCTTAAAAAAGGTCAGTCTCTGCAGACAGCAAGAGCCCTGTTATTTTGCAGCTCTTTCTGTTGCATTCAGAAGTCGATGGTGGCTTCTTGGGCTCTGAGGAGATAGTTGGAGAAATGTATGTAATAAGAGTGGGTGAAATACCTTTATTAAACAGTCACTTAGCTAAGAGGAATTCTGGTGCTAGCCCCCAGGGCCACATTTTAACCCTTACAGAGATCACATTTTAGGTGTTGGACCATTTTTAATACTCTTTTTTGTTGGGTCTGCGGTCTTCCAGTTTCCTGTTTTTGCCCCAGGATGCAGAGGGCATGGGGGAATTGTACAATGGCAAGCTGTAGCCAGAGTAAAGATCCCTCATGTACTTTTATATAAAACTGGCACAGTTTAGCATTTGTGTGGTTGCTGGGAATCTCTGGAAACTGTCCCTGGGGGAAGATGGAGAGGTGAATGAAGGAACACCAATTTTCTAACTCTTACACAGAACTTTGGTCTTGAATTTAGAAATTGGCTAGCACATTATCTTATAATCTGTAGTTCTATTCTTAGACTCCTTTTGTAAGATAATGTAATGTCAGAAATCTCATTTAAACAGCATCTATGTGAAAAAGTTATATGGATTTTTGGTCATTCTCTTCAGTGACTTAATGTGGTTAATCAATCATCTAGAGTTCCTAGAGAAAAAACACAATATTTTATTGTGACGCCGTGACCAAATGTGAAGAATAAAACCCTGCAGTTTCAGAAGAGACCAAAAAACATATAGATATAGATAATGTGGGTTTGGTTTTTTAATTTGTTTTTGAAAGGCTGTATGTTTGTGTGCAATACCATAGTGAATGAGGAGATGACCTGCTTCAGTCCGTGTTTCTCGTTTTTGGTTCCTGGCGTGCTGCCATAGGGAGGTGTCCTCGGTTGTAGGAGTAACTCCCAGTCAGTTTTCCCAAGTCTAACTTTGTTGACTTTCTGGTCAATATATAAGATCTGTCTGTTCTTCCAGCCTACTTCAGAGGAAGCTGGATGATGGCAAGGTTGGAAATGTGTGAGTGTGAGCAGAGTGTGGTGGTGGAGTATTGAAGGACTAATAAAGGAGTTCAGTTTGTTTGGCCATCAGCACTAATACTAGTTCCAGAAACCTAAATGAGAATGTTCAAACAGCAAAAGGACCCAACTGACAATAGTTATATGATGCCATTATTAAGATTTTAAAATGCCCATTTATTATACACTTCTCCTTTGAACTTTTTTTGGTAAATAGTACATACAATTCGTGCAACTAGCCATGTAAAACTGGATGATACTTCAGAAATGCCTGTTAGCTACATAAACATAAATTAGGATAAATCACAAAAAAAGCTCTTGAATGTCCTTGTAAACAGGTAATTATAACGATTTTTCAGTCTTGTTAATTTTACTTACTTTAAAGAGTCCTGTATCCTGTTATACCACTATTGAGATTCATCGAGATTCACACGTAAGCTGGTGGAGGCATAATTCAGTGGGCAAATTGTTCGATGCTAAGTGCATCTCAGATGTTTTTGATTTCTAGCATGCTTTCAAAGTAATGTGGGAATTATGGGAACAAAAATATTTCCTTAACATTGCTAAGAGAATAACCAATTTGGGTTTTTCCTATTTCATCTCTAATTGTATTGGGTTACTGCTTATTTTTCCTTTTTACGGCCCTCTGTGCTGTTCATGCCGCTAATTTATAACACCATTCTATGATAAAGAACTAGTACATAAAGGGCCAGTGTTACAGAATTGGATAGGTTTTGCAGAGCTACACATCAAGATACATGCAGCTGCTATAAAAAGCCAAAGAAACTCAATTGCAATTTTATTGTCCAGTTTGATAGATTTCCTGCCACCTTTGCAGCAGGGAAGCTGTTTGTCACTGTAACCCTCTCCTCCAACAGCTGCACAGCGTTTTACAAGCAGCAGTGGCTTTTCCAGCATAATTGCACTGCATTGGCTTCCTTGCACTCAGAATTTAGAAGATGTATAGGGGTGTGCAAGCTTTTAAAAGCCAAATTTCTCAGTATTAATCATGTGTTTTGTTAATTTCCGTATTATTTTTTGATGCTTTCCAGATACTAAACCATTGTATACAAAGGTGTTTAATCTGTTGCTTCTAGTTCAATGAAAATATTAATAGGAAAATTAAATCACAACTCCAGTTTGTTCTGACTGGTCAGTGTTGAATTTCTGAAAGCATCTAAGAACTTCTGTTATTTATACATTGCAACCATGCTAAGAAGGCCTTAGATTTTATCTGTCTAGTCCTGTTACTTTTTACCAAGGACCAATGATTTGGGGGTTAATAATAGGAAACAAGTAAAGAATGGTGGACAACTTTCCTTTTTAACCTTTCAGCTTCCCCAAGTCTGAAAAGAATATCATTATTTACACTGTATAATATACTCCTAAATTATCTGAATGTTTTTAACTATTGGGAAGTCTAACATCTGCTTATTTCAGGCCCTTAAATATATTTTGCTACTTAAAAGTTGATTCATGTTATCTTTCTGTTAAGGAAGATATATTCAGGTGAATAGTGATTTTTGTTTTTAGTAGCTCAAGAAATATTCAGTGAGTAAGACTCAGACATGTTAATATGGGTTAGCTGCAGTTCTGTTGCCATTTAGGTGGAAAAATTTTATTCAATGATCTGAATGAAAAGTATAATTCTACAATGTTAGTAGTGCAACTTTAGTGTACAGCATATTTCTAAGTAATTGTCAGTTTTCAGTCTAAAATACAGTTGTAATAAACATTGTGAGTGTTTAGTAAATTTGTACATTCTTTTGTGCCCTGCTTGTTTAATTTAAGAGGGGGGAAAAAGCCCAGAGCTGTGTGCTATATTTGCCAGGTTTTCATCACTGTCTAGTAAGGGAAGACTGGCAAAAGCTGCAGAGATTGGGTGGTGGAGGAGTTAATATATGGTGGCAATTAAAAAAGTAATTTGCACAGAAGTGAATGTAGCTCAGGAGTTTTAGAAAGTAAGAGGCCATCGGAATCTGGAGTCCAAATCCCGTTGGCATTTGGGAGTTGCTTAGGATGGTTTTGTCTGTTTTTTATCCCTGTCATGATGGCAGAAGGGTCTCCCACAGCAGAGAACTTAAGCTCCAGAAAATTTTGAAGGCTTCAGGTATTCTTCAGTCCTCTCAAAAGAGTGTCTGCATTGCCCTGAGGGGAAGCAGAAGTACCTGGCTAAGAGGGACATCGTACCACTGTAGGTTTTTGGTTTTCACTTGAACCATTCCCAATATGTCAATGAAGCAAAGCTGGGAGTACCCTTCAAATTATGAAATATTACGTTCATTCTTATGGTGTAAATAGTTATTTTTAAGAAATATTACTTATTCTATATAGAAGTGGTTCTCAGGGTGTCACCTGAGTTATGGAGAGCAGAAGGAGCTCAGAAACTGGAATGTGCACCCTCCGAGATGTGTTGTGATGATGAAGTCCCTCACTTTTCTGAGGTGTTTCCTTGTCACACCTTTTGTAGTAGGGAAGGCTTTTCTAACCAATGGCTCCAGGGGGAAGAAAGTATTTTCGTTGTTCAGCAGGCAGAGATGTGTACCAGTGGTGGGCTCTTACACATACAGTGTGTATGGTTAATGGGGAGCTCCTCCATCTCATTATCCACTTGGTTTGAACGAGTGCAGTGTCATTAATAAATCTGCAAGATGCTAAAATTTGGCTAATCCAAACTGAAAGAAATGGGGATAGAATAGAAGGGAGCAAGGTAAACTGACAATTTATAAAGCAGGCAAAAAGCTTTATAAAGCTGCAGAGAAGCCTTAAAAGAAGAGTGTAATAGAGATTTGCTGCTGTGTGCCAGAGCTCTCAAAAAGAATTACGAAACATTTGCAGTGGATAGAGCTGGTGCATAAAGAGGCAAGTAGCTCTGAAATAGTCTTCCTAAGTAAAGAAGACTTGAGGAGAGAGAGGATTCTCATCTGTATGACTTGGTATAAAAATCATTGGAAGATGCGACCTGTGTCTGCATCCTCAGGAATTGTTAGTGGTTTTCATTGCTGTTGCTGACTTTGAAGCAATCCTCCTCCATACTTGCAGCTACCTCTGTTCACATTGTGGGGCCTGAATTGGATCTGCTGGCCATTACTCGAAATGATGGATGTGGAGCCTTTGCTGCAGGGCTGACAACAGTACATGGAGATACTGCAAAAGGATGGCAGAAGTGAGCAGTGCGTAAGACCTGTAGCAGGGCATTGCAGCAGTGGGCTGATAAACGCTGAATTTAGTTACAGAATATTTTTGTTAATAGCTAAATATCAAATGTGCACAATTTAGGATTTGACAGTCCACTGAACTGAGATTGAGATGGTGAGGAAATACATACCTTGAGATGGTTGTGTGTGCTCATGTCTTGCAGTTTAAACTCATTAAAAGCAATAATTGCCTTAGAGAAAATGAGCTAATACATGTTCAGTGTGCAGTTTGAATTTGTTTTATGATGATGTAACAGTAAACTATACCTTACCTTGATTTGAAGATAAAATGCTGCCAACATACATACAATTCTCCCTCAGATAAGCAATGAATTTATGAATTATATTGACTAGGACTTGCTTTCTTATTCTAGAAATTATTTGTTTTCTCAAGATGAGTTAAAAAAAAGGCAGAACTGTTGCTACTTAGGTGAAAATACAAGATATAGGAGCATGAAACCATCTTGGCACAGGTTTCTTCCCACCTTGTACTATGTCAGGGAACGTGTTTCTGGTGGAAGTTTAGACTCCTAGAAACCTCTTGAATGGAGTGTCCTGCAAATTATATTTTAACCTGCTTTTCTTAGCTTTCTTCTGTGAACCACTCAGAAACAGTGCAGAGATTCCTCAGATCACTGGGTTACAGATCATAGCTCAGTGTGCAGTACCTTTGTATCTTTTCCTTTGCTGAGTTGAAAATGAATTTTCATATCTCTGATAGTGGTATCTCCTGTATAAACAGGCCTGTTTGTTTTTGGAGATTGGATTATACTTTTGAGATAGTGTTAGTAGAGGAAAAGTGGAAAAAGCAGGTCAATAAAATCCTAGTTAAGGTTTAAAAAGTTGCAATGCTTTTTGGAATTATGAAGAATTTATTCATTTATTATCAAGAGTTTATTTAAATTAGCACAAGAGCTGGTTTGCACTGAGCAGATTCTATAAGGAAACAGCAATATCCATAATTGTCTGGTCTGTCTGGCAAGATCCACCGCTCCTCTCTCTACTCTCTGAAGTTGCCCACCTGAAAATGGAAAAAAAAGCTGAAATCTTAATATATAGTTAAAGTATTTTCTCTGTGTTCTTTAATGCAAATGTCAGTCATCTTACCCTTTCTCATCACTGTATGCTAATTTTTCTCCTTGGCAATTAGTAAATGTTGGATGTCAAATTAAGGTAAAATTAATGGCAGAGGCAAATGTTGCAGTTATTAGCTCACAAGTGTCTTCAACTGGTAGTGCATAGGGATGCATTCCAAGCATTGCAGACAGCTATGGATTAACCATCAAATGATGGTGAAGATTAATGATTGGCCTTTTACCTCACTAATTTAGAACAATTTCTGGTAATTAATTTTGTATTATCAGCTTTACAGTTGCAAATGCCTTAAGGAAAATAAAAAATTACTTATGTACATTTAAGGTTCTTCAAGGTAACAGTTGTCTTGTAAATTGTTGCGTGCTTGCCGATCCTAATGTTTGATCTTTAATTTCTTCCTATATATACTCTGTGTTCTTGCTTTTAGTAATCATAATTTCTACTTCACTTTGCATTTTTGTTGGTGCTGATTTTGTTAACCTTAGGTGTTTTGTATGTATTGTTTGGCTTCGTGAACTTGCATGCTTCATAAATGCCACGTCATGCAATAGAAATGTGGGGGAAGAATTGTCTAGTGCCTCCATCGTAGTACCAGTATTTCTTGGTTTCCTGTAAAATCAAATTACAGATTGATACAGTGATCAGAAGTGTTTATACAGCCTTGGATTTTACCAAGCAGAATTTCTTAAATTTGTATCCTTTTGTTATATAAGAAATCCCTGGACTCAAAATGGATGTTAGAGAAATATCATTTCATGTGGTCTCTCTAATTCTGCCTTGCTATTTTAATTAGAGTTTAATTTAAAGGACAGTATTTAATACATTGTAACATGAATTCTTGTTGATGTTTATGGTCAAATTAGAAATTGCTGCTTTTGTTGAGTGGATTTTGTTTTTTTTGGGGGAGTGATGTTTTTCTTTTGTTCTATTCAGTCTAATTTTCTTTACCAGTTGTTTCTCTCCTTACAGTTTCTTGCTCTATTTTGAAATCAGTGTAGGTTCTCATCAGAGTTTGTTTGGATTTATTTGCCCATAAGTTTGCATTATCCATCCATGAAGATAAGTTGTCAGTATTGACCGTCTTGCTGGTGTTTGTTTCTTTTGCTTTTTAGTAGCAATTAAAAGTCCTGCGCTTTCATTTTCAGTGTTGCTCTGTAATGCCTTCCAAAGCATTGTCTGTTCCAGTCAGGTTTCAGGTTAAATTGGTTGTGAAATGGTATTGCATCCCTGTACCATACATTGTGTTTTTAAATGTTGACCATACCTGGTTGGAAATGTGGAGGTCAAAGGCAGTCTTGGCTGCAGTGACCATGAGATGGTGGAATTCAGGATTCTGAGGGGAGGGAGGAGACTAAAAGCAAGCTCACAATCCTGACTTACGGAGAACAGATTTTGACTTATTTTCAAGCAAAGTTGATTTAAGGCTGTGAACCAGATGATAAATTTGGCTGGTAAGGAAAAATCTGAAGCTGCAATAGGTTTTTGTTAAGGGGATAGCCTTGGTAGCACACCAGAAAAAAGCATTATAATGAAGGAGTAGGTCTCAGGTTGTACCAACTGAGGTACAACTGACTGCCCATTTCTCCAAGAAGCCATAAACTTGGTAGCTTTTACTCCTGCATATGAGTTTGACTCTGGAATGATGCGTGAAAATACTGATATTCACACTGTTAAATATTGTGGGGCAGTGTGCTTTCTGGGAAATAGATACGAGTTTTGCTGAAATCAACCAATGACATTTTCATTTGTCAAATCTCTCTTTGGTGCTTGCTGGAACAAAGCTTTTTAGTAGTTTTGGAAATGGAGGAAGCAACAGGGAGATAAAGAGGGAAAGCTAGTTGAAGATGGGTTCAAGGCGTCAAGATTCCTTCTTCACAAAAGTAATGATTAGACCTAAAGTAGCAGCTTTGCCTAATCATGTTTTGGAAAACAAGTGAAAAGTACAAGGGACAGCTTATTAGCATGATCTATTTAGTGTTGCCTTTGACATTCTGATTGTGGTACAATTCAGGAAGGAAGTATTTCTAAAATAATAATGTCCCCCATGTGCTCTTTTTAGCAAAACCGTAGAATCAAATGATTTATAGACCCATTTGGGAAGATTGGAGAACTTTCAATTGTTTGTAATCATTTGCACTTCTGGTTTTTTTTTTGTACATAGCTGAATGAAACTAGTACACAAAGGTTTTTTTTTTAACAAGAAGAGTAAGATATCCCAGTTCTATTTCTAGGGACTAAAGTTTCAGTTAAATCAACTTGAATGAACAATATGCTTTAGGTTGTGTTAAAATAGTGCATTGCTCCTGCAGTGCTTTAATATACTTGATTGATGGAGAAAATAGTATATTAAAAAGCTATTATTGACAGCAGAACCTGCTAAAAATACTGTTTGTCTTTGCTCTTTCTTTGCGTGTCTCTGATTTGTCAGCTGTAATTTCTAGTATCTTTTTAATCTGAAAAATTATATTTTGACTTCTCTGTGTCATCTTAAGGGAAAATATTCCTACTGACTAATGATCACTTTGAATACCATGCACACGGAATTTTTAGGTGAGATCCAAATGATTGAGCTGAGTATTTAGGAGAATAAGGAAATGTGTGTTTGTATATTTAGTGGAATGCACTGCTCTGCTTTGCCTATGGAAAATGTTTATGATACAGAAAATTATTTAAAAAAAACCCCTCAGGTGGAGCTTATGTTGGGAAAATGTTGAGAACTGAGCTTACAGATAAATAAACACTTGTGTTATGGAATATAAATCTAAATCCTAAATGGAAAGGTATGAATAAACTAAATTGAGTGACAGTGTAATAAAAAGTCTAGTGATATTTCATTTTTAAAAACACACCTATTTATTTGGGCAAATGAGTTTTATCCGTGTGTATATAAAATTTTTTTCTATCTGTAACTTATTATATACCCAGAAACAACAATAATATTTTCAGCTGAGGAGTAGTCTTCTCACTTCAATCAGTCTGTGTAGCTGTTCTCAGCCTGAGATGGGGTGAATAGTGCTCACCAGAGGAAACGTCCTCTGGAGAATTTTGGGTGTTGTTTGGAGATCCACAGAATTTTGGCTTTGTTAGGTGCTTCTCTCTGCTCTGACTTTGTGAGATTGTACTTTTTATTGTAAAATTTTCGAAAGTTTCGAAAGTATCTTTGTGGATTTCTGAGCATACTCAAGGTGCTAAAATGTGAAACCTCTGCTACTTGTCACAGCATACCCCTTCACGAAAAAATTGAAGTTTTCAGTTTTCTCAAGTCTAGTAATTCTGTGGATGTTATGCTTAGAATGTCCTTTGGATCAGTCTAGTTTTTTGCCACTGGCTTTACTTTTTAAAAATTTCTTTTAGCCAGGAATAACAGGCACACATAAGAAAAACTTGTTCTCAGTTGAAGTGATCTCCCATGTGCCGGTTTTTTTAATGAAAAGGACAGTATCCAATTTAAATTTGTTATTTGAGCATTGATTTTGATTCTAGTTTTCTTCTTTTTTTCAGAGAAGACAGTTATTAATATATAGTTTTTAATATCCTTTGAATTCTGTTCTTTTAGGTAACTTTTGAAATGCACAAGGAGAGTCTTTCCCAAATGTACAGAGAGTACCAAGGGAAAGGTGGTGAAGGGAGTGGAGGACGTTCTTCAGTCCCAATTAGAACGATCTCTGGGATTAGCAAAGAAGCTGAAACCAAGGGAAAACAACAATCTTTGGAATTAAAAGAAGATGCTCCTGCTCCTTCCTGTATTACTGATGGTGATACGGAGTGCAGAACTGTAAAAAAAGAGACAGAAAACTCATCAGGTGGTGGCCAACAAACTCATTCAGTGTCTAATCATAAGGAGGAATTAGAGGGGGAGGATACAGCTGCTACGCAGGATTTAAAAGGATTTAAAAGCAGTGCCTTGTGTGGAATTTTCTCCAGAACCAGTAACAGTGGAGCCCAGTGTCTCAGAAATCAGTACTGGAATAGCTGAAGCAATTGAAGATTCTAGCAAAGGTGACGAGCTTGTGGAAGAAACAGTTGCTGTCACTGCTGCTTCTTTAGTCATGCAAACTCCTGTGGAAGGAGAAACTCAGACAGGTCCAGAAAGACTGGAAAAATCAACAGTAGAGGTGGAAGACGAAGATGACTTTGTTGATTTGAAAGATGAAAGTAGTTTGTCTTTACCTTCAGAAGAGCTTGCAGAAAGGAACAAGGAATGTGGCACTAATGAAAGCGAAGTGACAAAGCAGGAAGAAACATCAGAGAAGCAACCTGAAACTGGGCTTTTGCAATCTGAGGATACTGAAGGTGTGGGTGAGAAGAAACAAGAACTGACTTTGCCAGAGACAGTGAGTTCTGCAGTTCCAGAAGTGGTAACTCAACTGGATTCAGCAGGAAAAAAGAAGCTGAAGGAAGGAAATGTAGTTACTAGTGAAACCAAAACAACTGTGGAAAATGCAAATGCACACGTGGCAGAGCCTGCTGGAGCCTCTGACAAAAGAATTGCCAAGCTTGATGTTTCCAGTGTTGCATCAGATACAGAAAGACTGGAGCTGAAAGCTAACACGTGTCTAGAAGCACCTCTGCCCCCCAGATCCATACCTGAGGTAAATTCTACCTGTCCTTTGTCTGTCTAGCTTAAAAATAAAAAGGAAGTTCTCTATGAATTTTTTGAGAAAGTGTGCCCATACACATTCTGGGGATTCTAATGTGTGTGAATTTTGGGAGTTATCTGTAGAATACTTTTAACCCTGGATTAAAATAGCTGCAATTCTTCTTCATTTGTGTACTGAGAAGTCTCCAAGATTTTTGTACATTCACATATGAATGCTGTTAGAAACTGAGTATTTGGCTAGATGGACACTTCATCTCTGTTATTTTTAACTATAAAAATTGATAGGTTTGTCACTACATCGTGTCATCCTACCTTATTTGTACAAGTATAAATTAAGACTGGGTTTCTGTTGTGTGCTGCAGTGCGTCACCCCTCTAGTCTTAGTTTCTAATCCAGCTTCACATGGTTAAATAGTCATGTTTCTGAGTACTTCCCTTCTGCAGAGATACCTCCTAATGGATGCTCTTCATTCTGCACCATTCTTCCTTAAAGGAGGAAAACCACTGCCTACAGCAACATACTCTCCCCCTGTGGTAAGGTTGGGTGGCTGCTTGTGAATGCCTAGACTGGCAGGTGTGCTAGTGCAGCTGTAGTCTAGTTTGTAGTTTCGATATATCCATTAAATAGCATTTGTGTAGTAGTTTTAGATTGATTTGGAACCATGCACACAGTCTGGACTTGTTGGATATCTAAAATCTCAAGTCTGTTAAATGCATTTCAGTGTGTACCATGGGAACTAATAACCAGAGTGTGGTTCTTGTGTTTTGTTTTCTTTTTTGTCTGCAAACTGTGCATTCAGCCCTCAAGGCAGCAGGTTTCCTCAGGACAGGAGCTGGCTGCTGCATCGGATGGGCAGAGGAGGGACACGAGGTCAACCGTGTTCCGTATTCCCGAGTTCAAGTGGTCCCTGATGCACCAGCGCCTGCTCACAGACCTGCTCTTCTCCATAGAGACAGACATCCAGATGTGGAGAAGGTACATCCTGTGCTTTGTGTGGAATGATCCAGACTGGGTTCATGTATGAGGCTCTCATTGACTTGACTCGTGGACATCTGGTGTTTTACTCATTGTTCAATAGCCTCACTTATTTTGTGACCTACACCAAATTATTCTCAGATTTTTTTTTTAAGACTCTTTACAGACATAAATGTGTGTTGTTTCAGGGCCTGCACACAGATTTGGACTGAAATCCTGGCTACATATAAGTTAATGTCAGTCTTGCTCTTGATTTTTTTATTCAACCATGATTTTAATTTTCTTAATGTATGTAAGGGCCTGTGTCTTCTATTAATATCTAAATGTGGATAAGAAAGTGGTATATCCAAAACAGTATTTCTTGCTTCTGCATTTATGCACACTGAGTTGCTGCTCTGATAGGGTTCTGTGAACACAGAGATGTTAATTTGAAAATTAACTTGTACAGGGATTCTGGAATGTAATCATGAAGATCTTTGAAAACAGTGATAGTTCTGTGATTTAGTGTTAAGATTTAGTAAGTGAAACAAGGGTGTTTGTTAGCTTGTAGTACTGAATGTCAAATTTAAATTGAACTGTATACCTGTACTGACCAGATAAAAAGGAATGTCAGGATGAAGAAATATGGTATATAAGTGATTCAAACAATTTAAACTTAGGTGAATTTTTAGGATGTGTTTAAGTTAACCTATCAGGACATCATCAGATATAGCTAAAATATATTTCTATTTTAGCCTGTTTTGGCAAGTTTTTGTCTAAGTTTTTTTTTTGTTTTTTTGCTTTGTTGATTTTTAATTTCTCTGAGAAATCCCTAGTATTTGCTTTAGTTTTTGAAAGATTTAAGTTCAACTAGTTCACAGCTCCGGGAGACTCGATTCTGTTTCCTGGTACAGTAACTTTTGCTAGCAAGCCGCCATAGAACAGCCTATAATTTTTCTTTATCCAAATGAGGATTAGCAATCATTTTAGTGTTTTTAGCAACCTGTGATCTTGAGCAGTTTATGAACAGAAAGGAGATGTAGTTTTAGGTTTAGATTGAGATACATCACTTGACCTTTACAGTCATGTGTTATTTGCTACCCCGTTGCTGAATGTCTGGTTTTAGTTCTGTGAAAGCATAACTATCTTAAAATACCACAAAAATAAAGCTCTATTATGAATGTCTGTTTTTATTATTATTGTTTTTGGACAGCCATTCTACAAAAACTGTGATGGACTTTGTGAATAGCAGTGACAATGTGGTGTTTGTGCACAACACGATCCACCTCATCTCTCAAGTGATGGACAACATGATCATGGCCTGTGGTGGTATCTTGCCATTGCTTTCTGCTGCCACATCTGCTACTGTAAGAAGTTCCATTTTTATTTGAAAATTCCTCACTTGTGGGAGGATGCCTTTCTTCATGGAGTGTATTAATTATTATATCTTACCTTTTGGTAAACAGGAAATGCGTGTGGGATATTTCCACAGGCATAAGTTTTCCTCCCTTTGCTGCCTCCATGCTTTCCCTAAGATAAATTGGGTGCTTGCTTTCTTTGCCTGAAAACATAAAAAGTTTCCTGGCTTTGTTGCCCCACAGTGGTCTGGAATGGGATTAAATCTCAATACTAATGATTTTTCCAGAATATGAGTAATTATTACTTTTGAATGTGACTGATAGTGGACTTCCAGCACACATTTTTCTTCATTTAGCTTGTAGGAATATTATCTGTGTGAAGAAGTAAATGTTGCTTTCAATTTTTCTCTGTGTAGCATGAATTGGAGAATATTGAGCCAACTCAAGGGCTTTCAGTAGAAGCATCTTTAACATTTCTCCAGAGATTAATCAACCTTGTGGATGTGCTAATTTTTGCAAGCTCTCTTGGTTTCACTGAAATTGAGTCTGAGAAAAATATGTCATCTGGAGGAATTCTGCGACAATGTCTTCGTCTGGGTAAGCAAATAAGATCACTTAATGAGCATAGGAGTTTACTTACTAAATAGTTAGCAGCTGTTAGCTTTTTTTTTCCCCCGTCCATTGTTTTGTCAAATCAAGATTAAATTTAGTCAAACATTAAGCTCTTTTACTGTATTTTGCAATGCATATATATATATATATATATATTCCTCTTTAAAAGCTTAAATAATATAAATTAAGTTTAGTAGCCTGTTTTCATTTTATCCATGAGGATATTTCTTTTGCTGAAGTTCCCCAAATAATCAAGGCTGAGACTACAGCAGCTTTAAGAAAAGTAATCTTGTGCTGTATAAAAATATGAACCTTTGCAATACTTAGAAAAGAGGTTTAAAACCTGAAGGTCAGTATATGAAGGTATGGTGAAAAATAGAGGTGTAAATTTCTGAAGGATTCAAATTAGGTAGTAATTGTATCCAGTTATTACAGTATGTTGCTTCAAATTGGATTGAAAGAAAATGGTCATTTACCTAAAAAAGTAACAAATATTCTGAAAATGAGAACATACGAGGTCATAGCAGGGTCCAGGTAGTTAATAGAGGAGGACAGTATTCATGCTTAGTTGCATGCTGTAAGACTTTTTGTAATGAAAATTTTAATTTGCATGAGTGCCAGAGCAGCTCAGAGCCTCAACAGTAACTAGCCTTCCTCTCCCTTTCTAGGCAATTAAAACTTTGTGCAGGTAGAACAAGATTTATGGGATGCAAACAGGTATAGAGGTGGGGTAGTTCTTTTTTCCTTTGAAAATAAATATTAGAAGATGAAACAGGGCACGAATGTGCAGCTAAAAAAAATAAGTTGTGTAACTTCAGAACATTTAGTCAAAGAGTAATGGAGTATTGTGAAGCAAACGTTGCCATTTGTTTCACTGGTGTATCACTTGTCTTCTCCCTTGCAAGTTTGTGAAATTTAGCTGTCTTCACCCTGCCCACCCCATGGTTGTATGCATGGTAAAATTGCAGTGAGGGATGCTCACTTACTCACTTTGAAGTATCCATTAGATACAGCATATATGTACTAATAGTTTGGCATTCATTATTAGTTATAAATTATTAAAGAATTTCGAGCATTGTCTTGCAACTCTCTAGAATTTACGGAAGTAAAATATTTTACTAATGTGCGTAAACTTTTTAGTTTTAAGTGGTGAACAGAATTGTATAATACATTTCTGTCAGGGAATACAGAGCAATGCTATTTCTCAGAATAACTCGTAACATTTATTTTCCCCTCAAGTATGTGCGGTAGCTGTAAGAAATTGCTTGGAGTGTCAGCAGCATGCACAGATGAAGCCTATTGGAGACACTGGGAAGAACCAGAAAGCAGTGCAAGGCTTTATAGGATCAGGAAAGTCTGCAGCAAAGGCAAGTTTAAAACCACTTTCAGAAACACAGAAGTCCATAATGATTACTCTGTACAGAGGGATAGGTTTTAAAATTTGTACCTGCACCTCTGGTATTTTAACAGACCTGAAGTGGGGTGGCACTAACACTGGAAATTAAATCTGTCACAAGAAATGGTCAGATTTTTTCTGCTTTAAAGATGAAATTCATGTCTGATCTTTGTGCTCTAGTTATGACAATATGATGTACAGTGGGTGATTGTACACACTTAATGATTCTTAGTCGAATGCTTTTAAAAACAGGATCTTAAACAATTGGGTTTTGTTTCAATAGAGTCCAGTGGACATTGTGACTGGCGGCATTTCTCCAATACGGGACCATGACAGACTTCTGCAGGATATGGATATTAATCGCCTCCGAGCAGTAGTGTTCAGAGATATAGTGAGTGAATAATGTCCTTTTCTTTGTAGCTGCATTTCTGCTTGCATCTCTTTGCTGAACACTTCCTCTGTGTTACACAGTTTGGCTAAATTGGATGTGCAAAAAGGGAGTACTGCTCTCAGTAATTAGTAATACTCTGCAGCTGTTGTAGTGTTTGGGATTGGAAAGAGGGAGAGGTGAAACCCAACTGTCTCCTGATTAGGCTATTTGTGTTCCTGAGAATTGATTTTGTGGAATTCTGCCTGTTGTATATTAATTACATTGTGTTTAGTACAAATATGTACATAGACAAGCTGTTTATGTATAGTGGGTATCATAAACATGTTTGTACTTTTTGAAAAAGTCATATTCTTCTAACTAATTAGAAATTAGAGGTCATCTCTAATTCCTTTACTTCCCCTCAGAGGAACCAATTTGTGTGCTGTAAGTATGCATGTTTTTTTAGTCTTGAATTGACTAAAAATATCTTTGTCCTGTGTCAGCAACTTTATAGCTGATATTGAGGAAATTGATATAGATTGCTTGATAAAAAAACACCTCTGTAAGCAAATACAGCAGCTATAATGGCTGTGAGTCATTGGTGGCCATAAGCCTGGACACCACAACTTAGTTTACAATAATTGGACTATTTAGCAAGTATAATGATTTATACAGTGATTTTTCTTCTGTCCAGAAAAGTGAAGTATTTTAACTTTTATCTTTACAGTAATTATTGATTCAAGCAAGCTTCTTTCAGCCCCTACTTCAGTATCAGTGTGCCAGAGAGTAACAGGGAGTGACTCTTCCATATTGGTGGCAATTAAAGTGATCCAAATGACGCCTTCAAGCATATTTTGTGAACCTTTTTTGTAAAAAAAGCCACCAAAACAACACCCACGCATCACCTCTGCTTTTTCGTGTATCTAATCCTGCAGGCTATCTGTTTCACAATAAATATAAAATGATAAAATAGCTCTGCTTTTTGGCTAAGGTATTAAGCTGGGGTGGGGGCGGGGAGCAGACTTAGAAAGGTCTGACTTGGAATAGTTTTTGCTTGAGCTGTTTACACTTTTGCCATCTAAATGTTTTATTTGCATGCAGTTTCTTGAATTGTGTTCAGCACTTAGGACCAGGATTGGCATAATTTGAATCTGAGTTCTATACCAGGAACTCTAATGGAATGCACTTAGCCACCAGTAGCAGTACTTACAGGGGCACAGAGCTTTATTTCAAGCAGTACTTCAAACATAGCTGAAGAAATAAGGAAGGGTTGGTTCTAATTCACTGGATCACCATTTTATTAAATACAGGTAGAAACTGTCTTAATATTCATCTAGCAAAAAAATTGTTTATAATCCTTACCATTATAGGCAGCTTTCCTCAGCCTCACACTGTCATTATTCTATGGAAGTTAAGGTTTTGGATCAAGCCAAGGGTAAGATAGGTTGTTTTTTCAGTGCAACGGATAGGATCCAACTGTGTTATCTGTTCTTATTAGAAAGCTTCTCATAAACGTCTTCCAGTGTAGCTTAATAAGAACTCCTCAAGGAATATGGAGCTTTGATGGGCAGTACAATCATGATGGAATAAGCTTTATAGTGTAACTTAGTTTCTTGAGCTACTCAGAGGAAAAAATTGAGTGTTACCTGAGCCCTGGTGTAAATGAGGGGTAAAAACTCCCAAACATTATTTTTTTTTTACTGGTGAGTCAGCGAGGATCCAAGTAATCCATTCTCTTGTGATCCCAAAGTGTATGAAGTTTTCTTCTTGGTAGCCAAAAGGGACAGGCTTAGGCTAAATCTTAATGTCCAGATTTCCCTCTGTTTTACTAGGAGTAACTAAGTACTCCGGGGAGGAACCTGGCATAGTTCATATTAAGATTTGTTTTTAAGGTTTTCTTAAAATCTCTTCATAAAGTTACAGCTGTAATGCAAATGCATATTGGTCAATTCTTGTTTAAATTGTATGTAGTAGATTACATCCATCTGGACTATCTGATAATGAAATAAAACCTTAACACTGCTTCTGGAATTTGTTCCACTTCCTTCATTAATATGTTCCAGTTATGTAGAGTATGCTGGCCTTGCAAATGCTGTTAATATCTTGGCATTTTTGAGGAAATGTAACAGAAGAAACACCTGTGAATAAAGGGGACCTAGACCCTACACTAATTTGAAACATGTAGTCAAAACATACAGCCTTAGCCAAAGTTGTCATATTTATAAATGAAAAATGAAAGGATTAGTGCCAATTGAATACAAGTGCTGTATTCCTTAGCTTCATAGGTGAGACAAACTGTGACTAGAGAATAGTGTTCTTTCATTGCTGCCTTACCAGCTTCCTCTTGGTCTGCTTATGGTAGCACTGGGCATACTTAACAGAAAAAAAGCATGCTGCTGAAATTGTAATGGAAAAATCTCTGTGTGTCTCTTTTTTTACAGGAGGATAGTAAACAGGCTCAGTTTTTGGCTTTGGCTGTTGTATATTTTATATCTGTGCTCATGGTTTCGAAATACAGGGATATACTGGAACCCCAGAATGAAAGACGAGCACCAAACCAAAGCCAGTCACTCAAGGAATCAGAAAATGAAAATAATGGGACTCCTGCTGCAGGTGAACTGTTAATTATTTGGCCAAATGAAATAATGTGCCTTAAAATGCTGTAGAACTCTTCTTTAGGACCAATGTGGTGAATGCTTCTCTGTTAATAATGACCTTAAAATGTGTTTTCTGTTCTTTTGGTATGAACAGCTGTGGAAAACCCATCTGCTGCTCTTGGTGCTTCAGCCTCCACCGAAGATTCAGAAAGTGCAGCGTCTGTGCAGAGAAGGGATTCTGGTCTTGGGGAGGAAGCAGCTCCAGCACAAGCAAACAGTTTGGGTGGTGCTGCAGAAGCAGGACTTCTGAGTGTCAGTGCAGGCCCAGATGCAGTCAGTGAGGTCCTGTGCACACTCTCCTCAGAAGTCAATAAGTCTCAGGAGGGCAGAAGTGAGACAGGAGCTGAAGAGAGTAAATCTGTGGCTTCTGCGCCAGCTGCAAAAAATGTCAATGTGAAAGACATCTTGAGAAGCCTGGTGAGCACACCAGCTGATGGGACTGCAGTGGATGCTGCTGTTCTGCCACCAGCCTTCCTTGGAGTTCTTGGCGATGGGGCTGCTGAGCAGCCTGTGCAGTTCCATTCCTTTGACAGGTAATGTAACATCTGAAATACTTAAAACTTTCATTTTACTTTAGGTATTTGTAAAGAACAGGAAAACCCATACCTCACCAGAACTACTAAACTTAGCACTGGCAGATGAGGGCTGCTGTGCATATTTAGTTGGCTTTAAAGAACTCAAGAGATAAAACAGACATTAAATAATTTAACATATAATTTATAATTATAATTATAATATATAATACAATTTAAAATAACAGTATGTAGATTAGCAGGTGTATTCATCACAAGGTCTCTGTTATTGTGGGCCTGCAAAAGAATGCTGGTTTACTAATAGTTACAAACGGATCAAAAACAGTGGAGTAATCATCTAGGTGTCCTTCCACCTAGAGAATATTCCTGTATTAATTTAGGAAAATAGATCTGTGTTCTGCCTTCTCCTGCCAAAGGCCTATTTTAAAATTTTTTCATGGTTTGTTCAGTAGAAATATCCCTTAAGCTGTTAGATTTACTTTGTTGTAACAGCTTTTACATTTTTGTTTCATTGTAATAAATTTCTGCATTTCTTAATGCTCAAATGCTGCAGTGAATTCAAAAAGGAGATTCCTGCTTTTTTCTTTTTAGAGTGAAGTCACTCTTTCTTGATAATTATTTTGGTGTCCCTCCTATCTCGAGCTCATTAGCTCCTTATCTTTCCCCAAGCATAGTAAACAGAATTGTCTTTCACTAGCCTTAGTGCCTTTTACCTCGTCAGAATTCCCAAAAACTGCAAAGAAAACAAAAAACAAGAAACAAACAAAAAAAAAACCAAACAAAAAAACCCCCAAAAACAAACAAAAAAAAGAAATGAAAAGAACACTGTAACACTTGCATTCCTGCCTCTAGGAAAGCCTTGGTCATTTCCAGAAATCCTGCAGTCAGTCTGGTGCAAGGGAATCTCTTGTTACCGTACCAGTATCTGATCCTCTGCTTATTCCTGATCTTCCTGTGGCTCTGATGTCTTTGCAGTGTGTGGCTGCCTTGTTCAAATACCAGCAGCCCCAGGAGAGGAGTGCAATGGTGCCAGGGGTGTGGGTGCAGCTGTCACAGCCTGTCTGCTCCACTCACAGTGCCCTATCACTGCTGGGGGAAGAGACAGTGGTGTCTGGCCAGATGAGACACAGATGGAGTGTGCCAGCACTTGGCCCCTTGCTCTTGTCTCCGAGTAAATGCTGTGTTCTCCTTGTGATGCTGAACAGGAGGGCTTGCTCTGGGAGCAGGAGGAGGGTGGAGGCAGAGGGGGAAATTGGTAGAAGGGGGACCCTGAGTTAGAACTTGCCACACCTCTCTCCCCGCTGCTGCCCAAGTGCTTTTGGCAGTTCCCCTTCGAGGCCTCTTGTTGCTCTTTGCTGCAAGTGGGCAGCTGATGTCAAATAACATCATGTTTTAGTCTGGCAGCAGTGCTTTTTTATCATTAAATTCTTAGTATTCGTTGCTGCATGGTTTCAGCCACACAAATAGCATTTGTCTGGAGATCTGGTACAGAAGTGGCTATTGCATTTATGAATTAGTTTTTAGCTATTGCTGGCACCAAAGGTTTGTAGTGCATGTGCTGGTTTGAATTGGTGTACAGGAGGTTAACTAGAAAGGAACTAATTGGGCACTTGCAGCCCTGATGGCTGACATAGGTAGATTACACTTACAAAACCTTCTTATCACAGGAAGCTGTACAATTTAATTTGATAACATGTATACTAATGAAACACTGGGCATTGATAGCAGCCTTTCAGTCACTTGCAGTTCTGTGTTCTTTTTCCTGTATGGTTACAAAGTCACTCAAATAACAACCAAAGAACCCCCTTAAGTTGTGATGTGTTTTATAAAACAAGTTGCTAAAAAATTGAATTACTTGCTGTTTTACCCTTTTACTTTTCCACTGCCCGATGGATGCTGGTTTTTTTTCATCTCCAAAGTGCCGGCCGTTGTAACAACTCTTAACATTCTTTCACTTATCCTTGAGGCCTAATTGCTGCCTTGCTGCTGAAGGCAAGGTGGTCTGCTGAAGGAATAAATACAGGGGAATGGAAAGGTTGCATGGGTTGAAGCAGAAGACAGCACTGTGTTCTGAATGGAAGAGCAGAGTTTTGTAGGGTTTATGTAGCTGTCTGGACTGCTCCACAGTAATAACTTGTGGGCATTACTTTCCAAAGATTTTGTTTTTAGTAGGTGAGGCTAAATATATGAGGAAAAGATCATGAAGTAGTATAAAATATTGTGTCCTTCAGCAGCTGCGTGTGACCTCAGAATGTCAGTGGCTCCCTTTTTCTAGGTGGATTAATTTTTTATCTCCTTTCTTTTGTGGGTATGTCTGGTAGACAAAAGTATACTTAATGATGTAAAATTCTTACCTCTAATCCATTATGAACTGGTGGTGACACAATCATGCATCTATGGTAAATATGGTGATATATGATAAAGCATGTTGCTGACTAGCTGAAGTTAAAAAGAGACAATAACTGTGTGTGAAACATTTGAAGTTATATAGACAGGCAAATTTCATGGCCACTTGAAGGTAACTGTATCTTTATGTAGTGAGACTGCTTAAAATACAAGTTTACGCTCTGAAATGACACCTAGTGACAACAGCAGAAAGGAATTGTGCCAGGGATAAAAACACCCCACACTTTTAATAAGAAACTGGAATGGAGTTGGAAATAATAGATCTCATCTCTGGGGTAGGCAAAAATACTCAGTTAAGTTGTGAAATTTTTTTTTGGGAAAACAGAGTTTGGGATGCTCTCTTTTTTTCTGTGTCTGGTTTACATTTAATATATTGTTTGATGGCAAACACAAATTCTGTGAGATTTTTTTTTTTTTCTTTTTAAAGGCACTTTGTTAAAAGTTGTTCCCATGTAGCAGTTTGCCAGTGGGGTATCTCTGGGAATTTCAAAGCATCTCTGTGATCCTGCATTTATCTCAGGAATGCTGTGTCAGAAATCAAAACTCTCCTCATATCTTAAGGATTATCAACTTCCCAGCCATAGCTGGAGAGTATACAGTAACAGCTATGTGAGTGAAACCTTACTGAAAGGCTGCCAGGTTGCAAGCCTTTGCAAACAGCTAGGTGTATGTGTTCATTCCCATGCCAAAAATCCGCCCCTTATCTTATGGGAAGATACAATCTTGTGATTAGTGGGTGCCAGGGGTTTATCATGATAAAGTTCAAGACTTGCATTGGCTTTTTCCCAAGATCCACAGGGACATGAATTAATGTTCCAATTTCAGTGCGTCCTAAACCAGCAGTTTTCTTATTTAGTAGTAATCGTGTAGGAAAAGAGGAGGGGACTAATGCAAGCAAATTCAAATAAAATGGAAATAAAAATAACCAAAGCTTGGGATAAGAAGAGAGATGACATTTCTCTTCACTTAGTCTAATAAAACCCATAACCTATCACTTGCCATTTTTACTGTGCACTTTAAAATAAAACCTCGCTCTCTCCTGGCTTCTGCTGCTCTTTGTGGAAACATTCAATAACCATGTCATTATGGGAAGCTGTTGCTGGGAGTTCGGAGGAATATAGGCTCTTAAATCACGATCTTGTACCATGGAGCTTAAATCTGCAGCTGTGCTGTAACTTGCAGAGCAGATATGTTAATAAGCTTATTTATCTTTTTGGAGCATCGTCTGTAAGCTGCTTAGTTTGGCTCAGCCTGTGTTTACTCATTTGTCAGTCAGTGGTGTGCATATGCCTTTGTAGAGGTCGGTTGTAGTAATTTCAGTTAAATTTCATCCAAGTTCCTTTTTATATGGAATGGATACATCTTAGACTTCACTGATTTGGGCCTCAAATGCAAAAAGAATAAATTATGTATTGATAAGATTAAATCTGCCAGGTGTTGGTAGAGGCAGAATATGAGAATGGGGAATCTTTAGATGAAGGCACGTGTGCTGTGATGGAAAGCTCAGCTCTTTCAGCACACCAAGAATTTGCATTCTGCAGGGGCCAGAGGCAAACCATTTGAAGTCTTCTCCCTGCCAAGCTGATTTTAAAGTTCTCTTGCAAAATTGATTGTATTCTTTCTATCATATCTTCTCTTCCCCTCCCCACACCCTCTGATCTCTCATGGTTTTGAGAGTCTCTTATTCTTCCTTTCTCCTTGGGTATTTCAAGGGAGACATAAGAGAATGGGTATTATCCACAGACAGCAGAGCCCATAGAAGGACACTGACATGGCAGGCTGCTTTCCTGACTCACAAAATAGAGGTAAAAATAAGTCTGTGATCCTCTTTATTGGCCTTTTGCTCCTTGCACAGGAGCCTTGCATTGGCCATCATTTTGATAGCCAGGAACAAGGCTATTTTCTTTTGGTTTTGAATTAAAACCATTATCTTGTAGGGTTACAGACAAACTATCACCTGCATTGCTCTTCAGTGCTAAAAAAAAACAAACCTAAGAATAAAATCTGTATAAATTCTTATGTGTCAAGAGGAATCAGAGCTCATGTAAGTATTTTTAAATTACTGTGAGGTCATCAGTTTGCGCTGCCTCATGTTGTATTAAGAATATTTGACTAGTACCCAAAGAAAATCTGTAACATGAAATAAATTTAAAATGGAATGGGGACTTGCCAACTTCATGCAAAAGAAATACTTGGGAAAATGCTAGAATTGTAGGAGGTGTATGTATTTTCTACCTTTATACTGAAACAGAAGAACCGGTGAACTGAAACCAGGGAAGGGTTCAATAAGTAAATCCTTATGGAATTTGGCAGAATAGATCATTATTGCGTAAGCCTTTGTCTGTGATGGAAGTCAGTGTTCAGCTCAGTGGTCTGTGCTCATTCAGCAGTGAATAATTGTCTGCAACACGAAGACTTCTTACACTTCAGCATAATTGGGACTAATAACACACTGACCTTCTGGCTAGGTTGTATTTATGGTGGCTGGTTCTCACTATGCCTGGCCTATGTTTATCAGTTCCCCTGCTGTAAATTTATATTTTAAACCTTAAGTATTTGATTTTAAATAAAAATAGGCAAACATCTAATACAGTCATGTAAATGAGGCAGCTAAAGTATTGTTCTTACTGTGGTGCTTGAGGTCTCCTTGAAAAAGACCTTAAGAATATTTTTTGTGTGCTTTTAAAATTTTATTTATCCTGCAGCTGAAACTTAATATAATGGATGTTTTAAGATACAAGTGTAGCCCAAAAGAATAATTTGATTAAGGAGTCAAATGTATTGATGCTTTTTTACAATGTGATGCATCTCTGCCCGTGTGTGGTTGCTTAATGTACGTATTCTGGTAAAATTAATACATGATTACAGATGCTTTTTAAAATACATTATTTTTGTAGATCTGAGGAAATATACTATGAAGCAGCTTGTTGATGAGTATTTTATTAGTATGTGTAGCAATATTTAACTTTCAGAAAACACTTATCAGTTTAGCTGCAGAAAAAAGACTGTCTTATCTATGTACTCTTTAAAAGCAAGTGCGCCATTATTTAAGGGAAGTTGAAAGCACATTAATTTTTAAGACACTTCTGATAAATTTACTTGATTTAATAATATGCTGAACACTTCATGCTTTCTATGTAGTTTATTTGCTGCAATATTTAAACTCAATTTTCCACTGTCTCACATTCTTTATGCCAGTTGCATTCATTTTTCTTAAATTAACATTTAAATAATCTTTTGAAAGAAGAAAACAAAGGAACATTGGTAGCTAATGGAAAAATATTTCTTTTGAACACAGTTGCAATTCCACCTAAATATTAAAAGAAAATATCATTTTACTACCCAAGGAAGGAAAAATGTAGGAATTTCAGAATGTAAATAAAGAAATATGACCAATGTTTATGCTTAAAGAAATCTTAGTTTGCTTTTCTAGTATGTGGTAAATATGAATAATCCATATGTGATTGCTGAGCTGTACTTTCATAGCTTTGAAGATGTCCTGGAAATGCAAACTCCTAAAACAAATCCTGCAGCTGTAACATTGCTCAGTTGCCGTGTTGAAAGGGAAGACATCCATGGCAATAAATGTGACATGACCAATACTGCAGCAATCCACAGCTAGAAAATCGGTATGTCAGGATACTTGGGTGTTTTGGTTTGTGGTTCTTGAACTGCTTTAAGGATTTTTTGCATCAGAAGGCCGTGGCAACTGACCAGAAAACCAGGAAAATTCACAGTTTGGGGTTTTCTTGCATCATGTTTTTGAACAATATCCAGCACTTCTTTTGGCTGTGTGCATCAGATTGACACAGCTCTCTGAAAGTTATATTGGAAGTATATATTTTATATACTTCATGGAGAGTAAGTTACTGAAGGTTGGAGTAGCAGCTGCACTTGTATTCCCAAATTTGTACAGATTTGAAAGCGAGGAGATAGACAAAAGATCTGAAAAGGCAGAAGGGACTGTTCTGGTCAATTAATGCTGTCTGTTGCAGCCCATATGGAAAAACCCAAAAAAGTCTTTATTCCTTTGCCTGAATGCACCTCTCCTTGGGTAGCCGTAGAGAGTCTGACAACTTGCTGAAACTACTCCCTCAGTGCAGCTCCACTTGAGCACGCTAAAGGTCAGTAGGAGTTTACAGGAAGGAATGATAATATACGGTGTTTTGCCAGAAGGCTGTTGGGGCTAGGATTTCTTTTGCCTGCCCTCATTGCTGGCTGCAGGTGAGCAGCATTGAGGACACAGCTCTGTCTGCATACAGCCATCCTCACTCCAGGCCAGGCATCCTTTCTCCTGAGCAGTTCCAGAGCTGTCACTTGCCCTGTGAGGAGCTGCTTTTAGTAGTGCTGAAGCTTACTCCTCTTCTAAATCTCCTTTGTGATCCTTCCAGCATGAGCATTTCTTGATTTTTGTCTGAAAGAAGTATTTTCTAACATTAACATCAGTCAAAATTCTGCCATGTGTGGATTTTATTTTTTAAGATGTGGTTCTGGCGTGTTCTTTATGAATTAAAATACCACCTGTTCTGTAGTTCCTGGGGCTCTTAGAGTCAGAGAGTAAAATCAGAACATTTGTAGGCATTCAGAGGACACAGCCATTCTCATTTGATGTTTTTAGAGAATTCTGATTGACTGTTAGCCCTGGAAACAGAAAGCTTTTCTAAAAGATTTGATTTCACCCCCAAAGTAATTGGATGTTTTGCAATTAAAAATTGTTTATATGAATTACATATTTTTAAACAGACATAACCTGTGTGTGTGCAACTTCCATCTGCATGTGCACCCAATTTGTCACTAAATATTCTCCCATATCCAATATATTATATCCATTATAATTGTGTCTGTATTAGTTAGCAGCAAAAGGATGATTATTTCTGTACCTTAGTGGGTGTGCAAAGAAATTTTTCCAGATCATGCACTGAGGTCCTATGGTGCATGATCTCCACCTGAATAGACACATATTTATAATGAGAAGTTATACAGTTTTGGGTTTAATATCATTGATTAGTATTTCTTGAGTTAGATATCTATACAGGAAAAGGACTTAAAATTTCTAAAGGAATACACCGGGGCTTCAGTGCTGAATTGTGAAGGTTGGAGAAATGTCCCAAAGTTTACTGGATGTGGGTGCATTTGTACTCTGTAAACTTGTATTCATTTCCCAACCCCTTCCAGGTGTTTGAATGTGTGTTGTAGAATAGTAGGAATAATTTCCAGGCAGGGAATGTCACAGAATCTTGAGTGAGGGATCTCCTTCTTATACCTGGGTGGTGCAAAATTAATTTGTAATGTGACCGTAATTTAGAAAATACTCTAAATATACGAGTTATTTCTTACTCCATTGTTCATGTTTCAGGGAAGCAGACATGAACATTTGAGCAAAATTCATGGTTTAGGCACAATGTCTTGACTTGGGGCTCAGGTGTTGTTGCTTCTATTTTTTTAGTGACTAGTTAACATTAGCAGTCACCCTTATAATGATATGACATGTACAGCCTCCTAGTATGGTGGCTGCCTACTCTGGCCATTAAGGAGGGTTGATTTAATCAGTAACGTGGTCTAGCTTCTGTGACATCCTTTGACATCCTGTGACTGAAGAAGGGACTCAACTACAGTCTTCCCTTCCCCATTCCAGCAAGAACTGTTTTAGAAATATTTGACAGAACTTCTTTGGTTGTTCTCACACCTGAATTTAGGTCAAGTTTCTGAGTTACTTTATGTAGAAAATGAATATTTTAAAGCTATTAAGGGAATACTTTCAGTGTGTAGTTATATTACTGTCAACGAAAGATGTGATTAAATAAATTGAATGTTGAAGATTTTCAGCTTATGGTTAACACCAGGTAATTAAAAGTAAGCGCTGCAGTGGGAGTACATTATATATCAGCTGTACTCTTTACCTCATTAGCTGGAGTTTTGCATGTTTATGGAGCTAACTTGCAATTAAAAATGCCTTTAATGTATGCTTAACAAGGCCTTTTAGGTATTTGGAATGAAGTACTGCAATTTAATTGAAATTGGTATAGCATAAATACATGTCTTTGTAACGTGTCAGATAAATTTCCGTGCCTAACTTGTCACTTTGCATCTCTTCCTCTGATGTAGCCTTTAATGCTGACTATAAGGCCTGACATTTAACTTGTATAATAGATGGAAGTTCTCTCTTAACTCCAAGGAATGTTTTGATTTGTTACATAAATAAAACTTGATTGGCAAGATATACTTAAATGAATGCCTTAGCTGTATTTTTAAGATGTGTGAACATTTGTATGTGCATGCAGACTTGTTAGAATGTTTTTAGCTATGGTACATCCTTCTTCAGTCAGTCTTCTGTTCTGCATTAGAATACCTGGAGTGGAAGACTGTCAAGGCATCCTTCAGTGTTGATAATTCACCTTGAAGTTGAATACTGTGGCATCTTTTGGAAATAATTGTCTGAAGTTTAAAGCCAAATCTTGGGCAAACTGAGGTGGTGCAAAGAAGGCCTGGCTGCTGAACCTTTACCCTGGTGCTCTTCTCACTTTGTGCTTTTAGCCAGGGGTTTTGTGGAAGTGGATGAGATATTGAAGTGTAGCATAGAAAAGTGTGCCATCAGCAAGGGTGAAGTGTCCTTTAGGTTAAGGTGGCCTACAAAAGATGATGGAAGAAGAAAGTAGGGAAGCAAGGGAAGTTTTGCAGGACATGGAAGTGTAAGCGTTAGATGTATAAACAAGGATCACAGTAGTGTGAACCTTCACATACAGTATGATTTATTAACTTTTTGTCTTCACCTAGGAGTGTTGTTGTACCAACGAAGAAATCAAGCATTTCCTCTTCTACAGCTGCTAGTGGTGTTCCTACAAATGCTGTCAGTGTGGTTTCCTCTTTAGATTCTGCCCAAGCCCCAGATTTGTCAGGAGAATCTCCTGGTAAGTAAGGGTTAATTAAACAACTTAAATACCAACACTTCCTTTTTTCTTTCTATTTCCATTCACTCTGAATACAAATAAAATAAAGAAAAAATTACAAAAGTAGAGCTGTATTAGGAAAAAGCCCCCAATTTTGCAGCAAATGCAACTATCTGAGCAATATTTGTCTTAATTTCAAGATTTCTCACCGTTTTGACAGAGCAATCACACTATATTAACTTGTATTTAGTATAAATGTGATGTATTCTAAAGACTATTTTTTATTACAGATAAATAATGTAAAGTATAAGCTTATTTATAAATTCTGGGGTGTTTGACCAAAGGGTATATGTGTTAGTGCTAAGTAGAACTGGAAATCATATATAAGTGTTTCCAATAGCTTTAGCCTGAGGTCAAATTCAGTGTTGATGCTAAACTAATTGCTTTGGACAGTTTTTTCAGTGGGGACAAAATTGAGTAGGTTGTTTATAAGCAAGTGTTCCTTTGAACCCATGGTCTCTCCGGTTGTTCTCTGTGAGATAAATGATGTTTAACCTTAAATGCTGTGTCAAAGGCATGCTTTTCTACTTAGCCATGTCTGAATCACAAGGCTGTGTAGGATCTTTGTGCCCATGAAGTTTGACTTCAAGACTTAAAAGTGATTCGGATCTTAATCAAGGAAATCTCAAGTTATGCCTGATTGTTGGTGTTTTTTTTCAATGTTTGAGTTTCTTGCTTCCTGGTTTTGTGAAGAGACTGCAAGGAGTGGGGAAAAGAATGTGGTTTGTTGCCATGTCCTCTCATACTCGTGTGTCTGGAAGGTATTTGTTCCCACCTTCAACTGCCCGTTCTGTTTCTTGGGAAAATAAAAAAGGTTTTGTTTCAGCTATTCTAAAGGATAAGAAGAGCTATTGAAATATAGTGTGGCCTTACTCTTTGTTTTGCAAAAAACTGCAGGGGGTAGCATTATATTAGTGTAGGAGTAATATTTGAGGTAGGGGAATTAGCTGTATTTTGAAATGTCACAATTCTTTGGGGAAGATTGGCTCTGAACAGCTAATCTTTTAAAAATAATAAAACCTCACCTACATTGAAATTGTTTAAAATATTTGTTAATTTGTTAACTTCTGACTGATTTACCTGAATTAGTTGTGGGCTTAATTATTACAATTTCTGAAGTAAGTATTCACTTGCTTTTAACAAAAACAAAGCAGATGAACATTGATTTTCAGATTTAGTCAATCTTTTAGGAACGTATAGAAGAAAAAAATTAGTGCTCCTGTGTCTGTAGAATGTATGAGAAATCCAGACAATAAACAATACTAATGTAGTTTGTAACTGTGTGACTTCCATCATGTCTGGAAGTTTTGGCAAAAAATGGACATGTAATCTGGACTGATACACATAAAAAGAAACTAATCAGGATTAAAAATAGACATGTTTAGACTGGCATTATAATTAATTAAAAGAAAAAGTAAAAGGCTAAATGAAATCATGCCTTAAACAGATTAAAACGTGAGACTGTTTCTTTTTTCCCCTGGCAAATGGGTAAAATATTGGCATGGAAACAAAAATTTTGCAGAGTTGGAGTGGTTTACATCTAATGTTGCTCATGTAAATTGCACACATTTAAGTTTGAAATAAAATTCTCTATAAGGCCTTAATTTGTTTTTATTAGAGGATGGAAGTAGTAATAAGCAAGCTTCCTGTAAGACAAAAATGTACATCATATAATTTTTCCTCTGAGTTCAAATCACGTATTCTTTCACTAATTTTTATTTTCATGCTGCAGAGGATCAATACATTGTTCTGATTTTTCCAGATAACACTCATTTTAAGTCTGTTTACTTTTGTAATTAAGAAATAAATCAAACTTTTTTTAAAAAGGGCTGAGATTAGGGGCTTATGTAGTGAATATAAATTTCGGGTTATTTCGTGTTTGATATGAAGACTGTTCAACATTATTGCTACACTTAAAAACACATCTCATCTGTTTTTTTTAAAGTGAGTTTTATATACATCTCTTTTATACATTTTAAAAACTGATAATATATATCATATAATTATGTCTATGTATCTACAATTTATTTAATATATATAATATGTAGCATATAAAATATATGAGCACATAATGCTTTGTGGTGAAGACTTGAGCAGATTTGCTCCAAAACAGGGGTGAAAGTGCAGCCATTGAAATAGGATTAAAGAGCAGGTAATAGTGTTCTAATAGTAATGTGTACAAACACTTAGTTTGGCATAATTGTTATATAGTATGCGGTCATCCTCCACCTCTAGATGTGCTGTCAGAATTGCTTGGTCAAGGCAGGATTGGTGTTGAAATATCAGTCTGTGTGGTTACAGATGCCTCCACTGCCATTTGTGTGGGCTCAGAATTCATCAGGCTCCTTCCCAGTAATTTTCCCTGAAGTTTGCATCTTGTCTGTAGCTCAAGGGTTGCGAGCATCTCAGATATTTGATGCTTAAGATGCTCCCAGGCTCATCACATGGATTGTGACATATCCTGGCCTATGAAATACAAAATGTTGACAGGTTGAAAGGAGCCATCTAAGCTCACTCTGTTCCTCTGATACTTTAAAAGAGGGTGAAAACATGTTTTGGCCTCAGACACTCTGGCCTTTTTGCAGAAGTTTCTTCATCTTTTCTCATTCCATCTACAGAGTATTTCTCAGCACAAAAAGCCTTTCCTGAACGCAAGTGTGCCCCTTGTGGTCTGAACTTTCCCGTAGGTGTGTTGCTGATGGCTGGTATTTGGGTTGCCAGTTTGCTGGCATCTTGGAAATGAACAGAGAAGATAAACCTGGTGGCCCATCTTGAGCTAATGCTTCAGTGCCTACTACAGAGGGTGGCATTGAGCAAAAGAGCATCTTTGCCAGTAGTAATCTAAGAAGGAGGAATTCACTGAAGTTGTTTCTTCCTTGGGATGTCTCACAGGCTGAATGTGAGATGTGGTGCAGAGGTTTTACACATGCTGTGTTCAGGAAGGGCTACTGCTAAGACAAGACTAATATTTGGACAGGCAGGACTTGGCAGAGCTGCCTGTGCTATTGTGCACATGCCAGCGGGTTGCCTGTATTTTTGTTTGTCAGTTAGTTTTCCTTTTAAATGTTTCCATTACAGTCGCAATGTTCTGAAGTGGTGAGAATTCTTTCAAATGTTTTGCAGTTTGCACTCCCGCTGTTTTCTCTGATGCTCTGAGTTTCTCTGTTTATGTACTTGAAGGATTTCACATGTGTTTTATTAGAGCTTCACTCCAAAGAATGCAGTCTCGAGGCTTTCACTGTTCAGTTTCCAAATGGTTATTCAAATACAATTTTTATGAAGAGGGGGTATGAAAAGTCTGAGGGAATCAGGAGTGAATTGTCTCTTGTCCTTATTGACATTCTGAATGTAGAAAAACATGGAGAAGTTCCACTCGGTTTCTCTTGCCTGTCTCCTTCCCTTCCTACTTCGAGGTCTTTGGGTTTCACTTGTTTTACCTCTGAGCCACACAGGGTTTGTTACAGGAGTTTTCATTCTCTGGGCAAGCTCTTCCCCAAATTGTGAAGTTGTAAACAAGGCCATGTCTAAGGCTGAGGTGAAAAAGGAGGTGAATGCTTGGAAGAAACACAAGGACAAACAGTAACAGCAGATAAAAACGGAGTTGTGACTCCTGAATTCTACTCCAATATATAGGAAAATGTAAATTTTCTGTGACAGGTGTCTTGTTTTGCAAAGATGAATGGTATTCATTGATTTTTATACATAGGTGAATATGAACTTGAAGTCGTGCAATAAAATAAATTAGCAGGAGACAAGCTAAAGTAAGAAAAATGATCATGAAGTGAATTACCATCAGTGCAGAGGTTGTTCAAGCAATTCACTGGATTATAGTAATTATTTCAAAGAGAATTCCAACTTAAGAGTGACAGTAGTTGAAGGCTAGTAACCACAGCAGAATGACACTCTAAAAAATCTCAGATTCTGATGATATACAATGGAAATGGCTTGATACTGTGTCAGTATAAAAATTGTTTTAAAGCCACTTCTCTTAAGAGAAGTTTTCACCATTGTTTCATGAAATCTGTTTTGGTTTAGCCTACAGAAGTGTTTATGTAACAGATCCCTTATATTAGCTTGTAAAACCTTTCATTGTAGTCTTGCACTGTGCACTTCCAGCCCCAGAAGTGTATTTTTGAATGAGCTCATTATTTTACTAGATACCTCTTCTATAAAAAAAAATAAAAACTGCCACTACACTCTTCTACCAAAGGCACTGGTGCATTTATGTAGGGTAGGTCTGTTGTACAAAATTAAGAGATATGGTTATTTAATTCAACTGTGTTTTTTTATTACACCTCATCTCCATCTCCTCACAAAGTAAATCATCATGTACTGCTTGTGCATTGCCAAGTGCACTTTGTAAGTGTACATGCAAAAGCATGAGGATCTTATACAAGGAGTTTTTTAACAATATTTTATTGCTCGAGACACTATTTGTTTAGACCCTTGGGGACCTTGAATAAACAATAAGGTTTCACTTGTAAGGGTGCTAGACCGATGATCTATTTGCATTTTCTTTTATGTTCTTGCAAATGTCTGTAAAACTGTCAGTTTGAAGGAGCCAGTCTATCAGTGAAAGGATAAGGAAGAGATAAGTCAGTTTAGTTCCACATGTTTGAAGTAGCTACTGCACTTACCCACATGTGTGTTGTGGATGAAATATGCTACTGAAGTATTTTCATCTTTTTTACTAAAAGCAGAAAAAAGTGAAATAAAAAGCCACCTGTGAGTTAAGTAAAGTAAAAAATTTACTTTCACAAAGCAAAATCTGCATACAAAAATCACTATGCCTAATCCCATTAAAAAAACCCTGAAATTCTTAGGTGGGATATATCTGAGATTCACTTCTTTTAGTGAAATATGTCTGAGTTTGGAATGTGGTTTTAGGTGTTGATAAGCATGAAGAAATTCAGACCATGAATATTCTTATGTAATCTTCAAAGAGAATATCAGTTTATATAGATGCCTGCCTTACACTTTGTTAAATTCAAATTATCAGTGCGTTTTCTGTTACATCTATTTTTAAAATTTGATATTTACTTAAATTTTCATGGAGTTTTACATTTATATCTAATCTGTTTTGTGGAGTTTGTTTTTATTTCTAGAAGAAAAAATAATCATGTCCTGTGTTGTCAGTGATTTCCTTTACCTCCCACTCAAACTATTTTTACCAGTTTTGTTGAAAAAACGGAAAACCAAACAAACAACAAAAAAGCCAAGTTACCCTAAACTGGGAGTATGTTTCTTTATTAGTCTCGTGATGGCTATTATGCCCTCTCGTTGTCCTTGCAGATGTTTCCCTTGGTATTATTTTTTCCCTAATTTTCCTTCAGTTATTTTGCTGATGGTCTAAATATTGTGCAGAATTATTTTCATCTCATTTAATTTTAAAACTCATGCTGCTATGCTGCCCTGTTAAGTCTTACTTTATCCTGATAAAGTGGTCTTTGCTTTAACAGGGTGGGATTTTAGTTGTATAAACTATTGACTATATAACCATACCCAGTGAGTAATGGATTACTGGTGACAGATTTCAGATGTGGTAAAAATGCATGTGGGCATTTCTGTGTCAAGACATTCTGCATGGACAACATGTGTGTTGAGAGGACTTTCTTATTTTGAAGGCTCTGTGTGCCATTTCAGTTTGGTGCTGTGTTGGACTACCCAGATCAGTTTGCTGATTTCCCCTCATGGACATGAGGGGAATCCCCTTCTGGGCATGTGGACTTCAGAGTATTTTGAAGTTAGAGGGACTTGTTAAATGAGAATTGGAATGTTGGGCTTTAAGGGAAAAGCTGGGTATTCTAGTCAAATTATTTAAATATAAAGTTTATCATGACAAACGACATAGTTGTTTTAAAGTCTTAATAAGAAAAAAAAGGAAAGAAAATATAGCTTTTAAATATCTGACAAACAAGCAGTGGATTGTGTGGCTTTGTTGCAATATGTGGGCTTCGTTTTGTTTTTCCTGTGCAGGAGGCTCTGTTCTGATTTTCAGCACATCATTTGGCAGCTTTTCCATTGAGAATACCCAAAATACTTTTTGGTGGTTTGACTGTGGAAAACTAACTGTTAAAAAAAAATAGAATTAGATCCATGAAAATAGTGAGAGTATTTACTCTAGCCATCACTGTTGGAACTTTCAGGAATATATATTTGATTAGCATTTATTAGGCAAATTATTTAGGATACAGTGCCCAGAAGGTTCACATTTCACTTAGCTTTCAGCTTAACACTTTACTCGCTGCTTTCAGACCCTTCATTGTGCATGGCCCACTCACTCTCCTGATTCTATCATCCCTATACAGCAGTCAGCATAAGAGCTTCAGCCTGAATTTATGAAAAGTGTGAATGAATCACATTCACAAAGGTATCTCCTTTCTCTGAAGAAAGAAAAAGAAGAGCAAAACTTTTCATGGTTTTGATATTATAGTTTATTTTATTAGGTTCTGTGCTACCTTTGAAACAAGACTGGAGAAAGCCACCTTCTCTGGATAGAAAAACAAAAAAACCCTCACCCCCCCACAAACCCTTGATATTTCTTGGAGAAACTTCTGTGTGCCAGAGTTTTGGAGCAGAAGTTTGAAATTTGACAGGAGAAATAAATTTACTATCTCAGGGATCTATCTTTGCCATCTTTTTCCAAATCTGTTTCACTTCAGTCAAGTTGAAAATCTTTGAAAAGTTGCAGTTGACACATTTTGGTAAACAGTTTCAAGATCTCAGCAGCTGATTTCCAGACAGGTTGCTGAATTAAGAGACTCCATTGTAGGTGGGACCATCAGGAATTTTTCTGTAGTTATAGTTTTAAGAAGGGTCAGGTCTTTTGCTAAGATAGATGTGAGAACTAAAATGATTAAACTATCTTATTTCAGGCTTTTTCACTTTTTTTTTTCCTCCCCTCCTTTCCAGCAGCATAAAAATCTGAAACTGGCAAGGTGAGAGGAAAGAGAATAGGACAGGGTCTCAGGGTGGAAAGAGATAGGATTGCAGATGGACTAGAAGCAGTCATGCTCCTGGGAAATGCACAGAAACCTGTCTGCTAAGATTCATTCCTCTCTATAGCTTGGAATGCAGTGTAAGATTTGTGAGTCACCATTCCTATCCTGGCAGAAAATATCTGTGAAGTCTCTGGCTGTCTTGCTTGCCCCCTGTTCATCATTGCTAATACCAATCCATACTGCAGTATGGAGGTTGTATTTCTCTTTATGTACTGAACAGCAGAATTTAATATTTACAGATTCCTCCTGTGCTGATGAGAGCCATGTAGTGTCAATTTGACATAACACAACTGATTTTTTTTTTTTTTTAAGTGTAGGATACATAAATGACCCAGTCTTCCCTATCAACCTTTGAATAATTGATGTGGCAAAGTTAATAACTCATAAATGAGCTTATACCACTTGCCATCATGCTAATGACACTGGCAGTGCAATGGAAAATTTTATCATAGCTGCCTCTGTCAGAGTCCCAGCGTTGCAAAAATTTAAGCCATGACATTGAAAATATCCACTCATTGCTTTCTACATGATTTTGATGCAAGTACATATTTTAATTTTAGACAAAAATATTAAGGGTTTTTGGAGTAAGTTACTTGAAGTTAGATGAACGCTTCTACTAACCAAAAGAGATGTCTTTAAAACATTGCCATTTGGCTTTATATTATTATATATTAGTATTGTTATATATATTAGCACACTACATGAATATTAAAGGTGTAAAACATTGTTTATATTCACTGCTAGGGTTGTAAGTGTTACTAAATTTATTCAGAGAGGATCATGGCTTGTAAGACCAGAAGGGATCACTGCAACCTAGTCTGACTTCCTTCACAAAACGAACTACAGTGCTTCTCTGAATTACTTTCTGTTTGTGCTAAAGCAACATTTAAAAAGCTTACTATGGCATACCTGGTAAATATGAATGCAAGTAAATAGGACTCTTATGAAAAAAAAAATTGAGATACAAAGAGGTGAAAGGGTTTCAGCCTAGTCCTCGCACAACACTAGTAAACCATGGTTTCTTAGAGCTCGAGCTCAAGGCTTTAGTTTCTGGTCCGCTTTTTTAATCCCTGGAATGTTTTCTTATATAATTTGTTTATTATTACTTTTCTCTTGTAGGAAGGGGACCATCTAATTCAAAATTGCCATCTGTTCCTACAGTTTCTTCAGTGCCTGAGGATTCTGCCTCCAATATGAGGTAACTTCTCCACTTGTTCTGAGCAGCTGTGCTGTGGCTCGTGTTGTTGATATTACAATTGATATTCTGATACCATGTAACATAAGAATGTTCGTTTGCTGATTTTCAAAAACTAATGAAGGTTTGGGAAAATACTGAGTTTTGGATTATTAATTCCTTCTCATAGATTTATATCACTTAAACATTGTAAAAATCTATATTCCTTTTTACAAAATTCCAGCAACTTCTTTCTTTTGTTCCTAATCAAATGTATCTCTCTACCAGTATTACAGACAGGCTTGAGCATGCTTTGGAAAAAGCTGCCCCACTTCTGAGAGAGATTTTTGTGGATTTTGCTCCCTTTCTTTCTCGGACTCTTTTGGGCAGCCATGGGCAGGAGTTGCTGATAGAAGGTACAAGTAAGTTTCCATTTAAAGAAGGGGGGTTTTGTGTGCTTCGTTTTACATTGGAGACTCAAAATTTCTTTATTTAGAAGCTTTCTTCCTGCCTTCCTGAACAGTGCTGTCCACTGAATTTCACTGCCTCCTGTTCCTTCTGTCTTTAGCCCTCTGAGGTCATTGTCACTGCCTCCTCATCTTTGCCCTCTCTCTTATGTCTTTGTGTCCATCTTCCTTAGTTTTCCAACTCTCCTGGCCAGTTGTCTCACAGAAGGCGGTGAATAAAATGGATTCTGTGAGCTTTAAGAGAAATTTTGGTGTCAGGGTCAACACTGTGATACAAAGTAAAGTATATAGTGTGGATAGTTGGGTACAAAGACCTGACACTTTTACTGGGGTGTTGTACCCGAAGGGTTCTTGGGAACTATGTCAGTGGAGCATGTTCTGGTCTATCTCACACGTGAGTCTGCTTCTGGCTTTTTGGTTTCTATTTGGAAGGGAGTAATACAGGTAAGAGGAATACGTTGTCAGTATGGAAGAGAATTCTCTGACACATCTGAGAAGATGGGGATTCATGTGCACAGTGGTGATCATGGCTCTTCCTGGTGGAAGATTGGCATGAAATGGTCGAGATTGAGATGGTGAAGTTTTCTTTCTACTGGTGGATTTCTCTCTGCTTAAAAATGAGGCTCAGTTTTGCAATGCAGACATTAATGTCTTCAATTTAAAAACCTGTACGTATTGGAACACTGCAAATTTAGCAGTGCAACACCAGTTTCTCAGTTTTCTCAAAATTTGGCTATGTCAGACAAACTGCTTTTTCCACTGATTTTTAGAGTGAAATTTTCAGGTTTTGTGCCATTGAAGAAGTGACAGGAAGAGCTTGTTGCAACTTCCAGTGATAAGTGCACTCATGATAGAATCTCCTGGTTGCTGGACTTGAGCTGATCACTTGCATGTGAGCTGTGTTTGCACTAACATCTAGTTTCTTCCTAGGGAATTAAAGTTCTTTTAAAAACATTTTTGAAACTACTTGTCTCTTCGATTAGCACAGTCATCCTGTGTGTAGTGCTGAGTATGAACATTGTCAGAAACACAATTAGAGTATCAAACACTGCTAAGTGTTTCACTGAAGACTACTGATATCAAAATTGGGACTTCATTAAACTTCACAAATTAAATTTATTTAGTTTAGGAGTTTAGCTTGCTTACCATTTGGAGTAGGAAGAAATGGAAGGAAGAAGTGTACAAATTGCTTTCTATGAGACTCAAAAAGATGGGATTCTACTTTTGTTTATGCATGTGGGCATCATTTTAGCTGGTAAACATTTTAATACAAGCTGCCTTAGGAACAAATTTATTTCATTCATTTAATAAGAAAAATCAGAGAACCAGTTTTTCTCAAAGCTTTATTTTCTAGGGAAGTAAATATCCCATTTTTTCTTCTCTGAGATAAAAGACAATCTGATTCAAAGTATTTTGACTGTAGTATAGTTATATACATGGATAGATGAGTATTTCATAAATTGGAGGAGTGAAAAAAAGCAGGATAATCATTGGGAGTGTGTGAACTGTCTAGACAAAAATAAACACACAAAAACAATTTTTGGGCCTAAACCGCAGTTACAGACAAACCCAAACCAAAATGCGGATACAAATAATAATACTCAAATTAGTTTGTAAACAACTGAAAATATATAATAGGTTACTGCTTGCACTTCTGCTTAGGTTTAGTGTGGGGTTAAGGGTCAAAGTACTAATAAGAGTGTTTGGGATGTCTGCTGCCATGAAACAAAATGGAAACTTGATTGATAGCTGGGGGCTGAAAGGAGAACGCGCAATGGAGAAAGCAGAGGTCATAAAGCCATTTCCCTTCTCTGCATATATAATGACCCAATCCTTCGAGAAATAGCAAAATGTAGATACAGTGGATTAATATAACATATGTTAACCACACTTCTGATCATTTTGACATACAAAGCTTTATGAAACTGTGAGTAATGGGGGTAAAAAATACTATTAGCTGCTTCTTTAAGATGGCAGGCATGGAATTTATGATTTCTCTCTCCATACTTTTATTTTGTGCTGATAAAATGCAAAATTGAACTGCAAGTGGTATGAAAATTTCAGTTTTGTTTGTCAAAATGCTTCTAATCTATTGCACTTCAGAGTAGTTTGTGTTAATACCTGGTGCCATATAAGCACGCATTTATGTATCTTATTTTTTTCCTTTTGTAGGTCTTGTGTGCATGAAATCCAGCAGTTCAGTTGTGGAGCTGGTGATGCTCCTTTGCTCTCAGGTGAGGTTTAAGTAGCAATGTCTGAAATTTCTCTGTTTGAAGATAGTGGAAGTTGTAGTTAAAATTTTACTTTAAATTTTACTTTTAATGTAAGCTCATGTGTAATAGGTAGAAAAAATAATGTACATGGCCTTTTGATTAAAAAAAATTATAGTAGTTGTGTCTTTTCAAGTGGGTTTTTGTTACCTTGCTATTGAGCGTTTACAAACCTTGAAGATGGTGTGCCTATGTAATTCTGTGCTGTCATTTTTGTAAGATAAAATAGGATCAGTAAAATACTAAAGAAACAGATTGATTCCTGCATCTTGACATGCTGAATCCTCTGGGATAAATAGAATTTTTCCTTTTGTGTAGAGGTTATGAAATAAGTGATAAATACTTTTGAAACCGTGTCATTCCTAATTGATTAGACAAGTACTAAAGGTTTGAGAAAAATCTAAGAAAGCAACCCTGGTTGTCATCAGTTTGGGACATTCTCCATTCCTAAAGGCATTTTAGATATGTAAGAACTTGAGAACTGCCTGTTCCTGTGGTTCGAACAGAGTCAGAGCCTAAGGAACTTCCTTAAAATTATGTATGCTGCATTAACTGGATTTTTTGAGGGGTTTTTTACATTCTTTTTTTTTTTTTTTTTTGTAATTAAATGGAAGACTGTTTTTATTGAGCCTTTCTTTTGGTGCCTTAAAATTATACGTTTCTGGTAGTAAATTCCCCTACTTAAAACTTTAAAATAGCCTTTTTTAATGGGAATGGTATTGGTCTAGAGGTCAAGGGTTCTGACCCATTTCTAAACCTTTGACCTTCATTTACAACCCCTATGGTTTGCTTGCCTGACGAATAAGGATAATGCAAAATTAATGTTTCTTCACATCGATTTATTCGTTTTAGTGCCTATATTGCCAAATTTATTTAGAGTGTGCTGATAGACATTTCATGAATACAAATGAAAGAATCATAGAAGGTGTGAAAAATCGATAGTCTACATTGTCAATAAAGTGCAATAAGAACAATTACTTCTGGAGATTACACCTAATAGATTTTACAATGAACTAGTGAAGAGTAGTTATGTTTTCCAGTGAGGTTATTATTAATGAACGTAACCAGAACTTTGCTCATCTAGTTTTCCATCTTCCTCAGGAAATACAGTATCATTTTACCCTGAAAGGAATTTAATATCCCTTATGGAACTTTTGGAATTTAGAGATTGTTGTTTTACATATGGCAATACTGGAAGTGAACATTGTTCACAACTTCTAGAATATGAACCTACAGCTGATTTAAATTAGAAAAGAATCTTCGCTGCTGAGAAATCCGTATAACAAATTTTACTGTTCATTCAAATTTTTTTACTGTTTCATTCAAATTTTAACTGTTTTACTGTTCAGGGATGTGTTAAAGTGAAAACTAATCCACGAATTAAATATGTGGTATTGCCATTTTAAAAAATGAGGTTTTGGTATCCATGCTACTTGTATCAATAATTACTGCTTGACCTTTCCCTTTTTTTTTTGGGTAAGGTAATCTAATCTTTCTTAAAATCATGTTGTGCTCTGTACTGTACGTCACTTGTTTGGTTTTGGGAAGTGGAAAGGATAAGGTATAAATGACGTGCTCTAATGCACCTATTTGTCATATGTGTCACAATGCCACTTAATGCTAATCTAATCAAATTGAAGCTACCGTGATTGCTTAGCAGTGCAAGTTGCACAGGCTGAGGTGGTTTCTTTGTGGAGTAGTAGAAATAAACCAATAAAGTCACAAAGACCTCAAAGTCTTTTTAAAGTTACATAGCAGCTGTAATTTTTGGCAGAATATGAAAAATGATGTGAGAAATGAATCTAAAATTAGCTCCAGATGTATACAGATTGTTCTGGGGTGATAATTACATTTTTCACTTTGAATTTTCCTAATTCAAAGAGGTCAGCGTGGCAATCACAGAAGTGATTTATTTTGTTAAGAAGTGAACTGTCTTTTGCTACATGAAAGCTTGAGAGATATGAAATTGAATTTCAAGCCGACATTTTACAGATACTGGGAGGAGATGGGGTTGAGTTTGATTGATTTTTTTTCTTTTTTTTTACCTTCTTTTTATTTTCTTTTTTTCCCCTGCAAGACAGGGTGGGAAATGAAATGATATCCTTTTGCTAAAATTTTAATTAATTTTTAAGAGGAGATGGAGAGGATGCAGTGCCAAAGATCAAAAGATCAGGTCAAAAAACAGTTTTTAATCACATAAATAATGTGGCATAGTTACGAAGTAAGTATCTGCAAATTTGATTTAAAACTTCACAAATTTGTCAGCCATCGTTTTATGAAATTGAAAGATTGCTCTGATTAATCTTTGGTGTTTTTTATGATAACCTGTTCTCAAAATTCATTTTAAAGATTGTAGATACGATGTAAGTACTTGGATTGTTTTTCTGAAGCACCTGACATTTTCCTGATGTTCATTTTGATCTATGGCTGAATTATGTTTTTTCTTCCTCAGAAGTGGAAAAAGGGAATAGTAATGTCCTACAGTTTTTTCATAAAATTGTGAAAATAAAGCTCTTTACTAAGTGAAGTAATTAAAAAAAAATTCAAGAGGTACAATACTCTGAAACTATTTGTGACACCTGGTTAATTTCTTTTCTCGTTTAAAATTCGTATATTTAGGTGCATGGAAAAAGACCCTTACTTCATGTTTTGTGTTTGCATGTTGATATCTTGCTTTCTGTTTAACACAAGGTAAAAAGAGAAACAGGTGGTTTGAGACACAGACAAAAGGCTTTTTCTAAGACAAAAGCAGTTGTGTTTTTTGATAGACATGCTACATTTTGAGACGTGTCTGTGTGTGTGTACTTACATTTCTATAAATCTATCAAAACATAAAGAATCCTTCATTTAATATTACTGCAAAGTGTTCCTGCTTATTTGACATTAATATCATTTTTGAAGGAATCGACGTTGCATTCAAGGCCACTTTATAAAAGCGTTGTGTTGCTCATCCTAATTCAGTCTGACACACATTCCAATAACACTACCTCCCTTCTAGGGTTTAAAACTAAATTTATGGCTGAGCATTGTGAAGTGCATCATTTAAAAATGGTTTCAACCCAAAACATCTAATAAATAAATAATGTGTATGGCTACTCAGTAGCAGACTTTCCAGACTAGAAATCATTCCATCGGATACTCAACAGTCCACTATCGGAGAGGGCTGTCAGATAAATCTTATAGTAGCTGCATTCATGTCCTGTAAATCACATGTTATTGTCTGAGCCTTCTGCCAGGTCATCTATTCTTTTCCCATTTATCAGAAGTGCTTACAGTACAGTGAACCTAGAAGCACCATCTCATCTGGCCTGGCATCCTGTTGGGGTAATTAGACCGAAAGAGAGAAGTTCTCTTTCTGTTCTCCCATCCAAATGAGTGACATCAGGGTGTTGGAGGTGCTCACATGCAGTTGTGAGACAAGACTTCTGCATGGGGAAACTGATGTCACCCCTGAAGAAAGCATTTTCATCTCGAAGGGCTCTCTCTCTGTGCCTAAAACTCAAAGGGGCATGGATGAATTGAGTGCATATCCATAAAGCATAAATGCTACTGTGCTTTCTTTCATTCATCAGATATTTTCTTGAAGTACATGACTGAGTAGGAAAAAACTGTGGTTTTCCTGTCTCTCTCATGAAAGGGTTAAAAATATTTATCTCTTGCTCATGCGTGTGAAGCATTTGTCTGATTATTGTAGCTCCAAGGTGCAAAGGTGCAAAATAGGTGAGATAGGTTCTGTAACTTTCCTTGATGCCTTTGAATTTACAAAATTTCTGGCACTTGAAAGATCCTGCTTTGTGTAGTCAATCAACTGAATCATCAGTGGAGTTTGTGTTAGGGAACTAATTATGTGGTTCTCTCAGATTCGTCTTTGACTTAAGAGCATTTTTCAACTGAATCTAAATGTTCTAGACTATGAAGTAAACCTACACTAACTGCCTCAAACACTGTTCAGCTCGTGCATTATTTTCTAAAATTGGTGGAATGCCACTATTTAAAAGCTTACAATTAAAAATTAATGAGTGCTGCAACAACTTGTATGACCCCTCCACCACCACTGTCCTCACATGCATCCCATGTGCTTGTTCAAGGTATTCTGATTCTTGGTTCCTCCTTCCTCTACCCAGTGTTTTTTCAAAAGGACTAAAGGCACATTCTTGATAGCTGATGGCACATGTAAATCCAGCATTCCAATACATTTAATTGCTAGATATTTTATCTTTTTGGAAATATTAGTATGATATATTGGAATATAACTGCATAACAATAAGTATTAGATGTGTACTGGACCTTGATAAAATATAACTTCTGTGGGGAAATGGAAGAGTGAAGCATACACCCTAATAATCCAAAATTTTTTTTTGTGTGCAGAGTTAGTGTCTCCTCATATTGCTCAGTGAAATATAATTATGGTTGAACATGTCATGTGCAGCTCTGACAGTTTTTGGAGGTGTACATGTGCATTTTAAAAACACGGCAGAGGCTGATCAGTTGTACTAAAACACAAAAAAAATTGCATTGTGGAAGCTTGTCTTACTACCCTTATAGGCAAACTTCAGGTCTTCAGCTCTCTTTTTCTTTTCTCTTGTCTAACTTACTTATCACTGGTGAAGTGGTGAAATTTTTGCCACAGGTATTTCTTTAGCATGATATTTCATATCCTACCAAATCTCTTTGCTGGCAGATTGTGGTGCTCATAAAGAAGTCAGTGTACATCTCTTGCATGGGCAGCATCTTGGTTGTCTCAGCTCTCTTACTTTGATAAGGAATCTTAATGAGGAATATCACCATGTTCCATGCAGCCATACAAACAGTATGATACCATTGTTTTCCCTCAGGAACAGCAATAGGAGTTGGATTTTTTTCAGCAGAGTTTTTCCACACCCTCCTTCCTCTTCCGCCCCATTGCTTAAGTGTTTGTGGAATGCCGTGGGATCCTCAGGCTTTTATGAATATCCTCTGCTCAGAAAAAAGGCTTTGTATCAATGATCCAAGTTCATTACCTCAGGAATGGATTTCTGCAGTGTGTTCTAAAATGTGGCAAGCCTTTGAATTGCTTGGAGATTTTAGTTGATGCAGATGTCAGGTTTTCAGTGTTGATTGAGAGAGCACATTATGCTGATGCTCTATGATCTGCACTGGTTCCTAATTTACTTTTTAAGTGCAATTTGATGTGATGGATAACTGTAGTGATTGCTATCAAGTTTTAATTGAATTGACTATAGGTTATCTGAAAACCAATGCCACTGTGATACCATGGCAGCTGAACTCAACTGATTCATCAAGACTCTTTAGCAATATCCTGGTTTAGATATGAAGAGAATAAATGCTGTTTGAATACTTCTTATGTGCCCCAGGTATTAGATGATGACATTTTAATCACAGCAATGTTCTTCCATTTAATTACTTTGTTGCAACAGCTGAAAATAAATTTAAAAAGGCTTTGATAATCCTTTAGATATGTGGTTAAAAATACATGTTTTGGCATAAAGGGTAGACTTTGTAGGGATTCTGTAAGCTGTCAGATGATTTTCTATCAACTGTAATACATGCTCTAATTTCCTTTTAAAAGCCACTTAGAAGATAGCAGGAGTAGAAACATTTTCTTTTTATACAGTATGAACTTCTGCCAATAGGATCTTTGTCTGTATCAAAGATTAATGTAGCTGTACTCGAGTTAAAAAAAAAATTCCACTTCAGTGATAGATTGCTTTCATGATAAAATGGTTAGAAACATAACATTATCAGGCAAATGAAAATGATTTAGATCTTAACACATAAAAATTGAAAAAAGAACTTGCCAAAATCTAAATTGAGAAGTTCAGGGGAAGATTTTGCGTGAATCATGCCCATAGGTGTTTGCCTTGTGCTTTGTATTGCTAACTTTCCTTGAAATGTTGTGCCAGAAACTTTTATAGTGCACTTTTTTGTGGTTGTATCCTTTTGACGAATTTGAAGATTGGAGGAATATTTGCTAGGCTAGCTTTTTGTAGAGATGAGGTGGCTGTGGAAGGGAGAGTATTCAAGATCATCTTACTTTACTATGAGTTATTTAGATTCTTAAGCTGCTCAGATCTGCTTCATACCATGTGGATCCAGGCACATTAATAAAACCGTGTAGATCCTAACATTTGAAAATACGGGATTGCCAAGCGTGTTATTAATTGCTGTGCAAGCAGCAGTAGGGATGTTTCTAGTGCAATTTAGTAACAAATATTGCATGGTCCTTGTAACTGGAAAACAAAATGGAAGATCTTCATCCTAATCTTTTTAGGCTGCTACTGGATGGAAAGTAGTTGGGAAATGTCTGTTGAACTTTATGTATAGTGCTACTTCTGATATTTTCAGTGAAAAGATTTTACTTTATAAACTGTTTTCTTCTCAAAAATTCTTTTTCCCCTGCAATGCATATTTTAATCTACAATGGCTTAGTTTTGCAGGATGGGTACTGGTCAGAGCCAGGGAGAGGGAAAGGTAGATCCCACAGTAGCCAGGGGCCATACTATCCAAGTATTCTTCTGGGACAGAAGAGATCTAAGTTCAAATAATATTTCATGTAACAATTATTATCACCAGGTAGAATAATCTGTCTGAAAAGTTTTAACATTATCTCACAAAGTAACTAATAGGCCAGGAACTCAAGGGCATTCAGCAATTGTGTGGAAGAGTCCAGTTTTGAAGGCAATTAAGCTCTCTCAATCTGTGAAAGCAGCATTGTGATTCATCTGTGTTTAATTGCCATTTCCTTTTTTTGTTGTGCTATATGGAGATATCAGTTCTCTTCTGTAGGGTCTTGGGGATAAAAATGTAGGGTTTCTGTATTCTCCTGCATTGCAAGACACTTAATAAACACAGTGAGCTGTTCTGCTAGTGGTCAGTAGGATTAACTTTGGAGAATATGAGTGAAAGTCCTGAGAGGTGTGGGTGGACACTGGCTGTGGAATACAGACTCCTTAAATGTGGTCCTTGGATTTTAGATACTGCCTTGTCAGTAAGTTTCCTTCTAACAAAACAGAAGATTACATTACCAAATCTGTTCTTTAGGTTGCCTGAGTTCTCCCTTACACTGATATATCTTGGGCTTTATGCATAGTGTAATTTCTTTCCTTCCTGAGTTGGAGTTTTTCTTCCATGTCTGAAATCTGATGATGTCAGTTTGGGTGCTGAAAAGATCTATTGACAACTTTCATGCTTGGTGTTTGTCACTGGGCAGGGTACTTGGAATAATTACAAATGGATTACATGTGCTATGGATATTTTGCTGCTTGCTTCATTGAACTATGTTATACATTTGAAGTGTCTGAAACTGAAGATCAGATTGGTAGATAACTGTCTGAAGTGCAAATCTGATAAGATTGAAATAAATGGAAACAGCTGGGGAAACCTTTCCTTTGAACTGGAGTATGTTGAAATTACATTTAAATTAGCTGCATACATTTCTTTTTCTTTGACTTAAGCAGTATGTAGATTTTGTCTCTCCAGAACTAGATTATTGTAATATATTCTGTATGAAACCCCAGAATAATGTAAAACCTGTCTGTTGGAACTTCACCCCTACTCTGATTTCCTGTTGCTTTCTAAATTGTTTGAGAGTTTAATTGCCTGTAATTGGCTGTTGAGTTCCATGGCATTGCTTGGAGAGCACCCTAACATGTTTAAGTAGGAGTTTCTTTCAGACTTGTATCCTTAAAATCACTAAGGTTCAAACTTCACTGCACTTAAGATTTGCTTGAAATCTGTCTTTTCTCTTAGGTGTAGTTGCTGGTTCAGTTGTGCTTTTAGTGTGGCTTATAAATAGTCTGTTTAAAGTGTCTATGTCCCTCACTGGCTAAATTTTAAAAACAATTAAAAAATTGTGATCGACTCATATGAGAAATTAAGTGCCATGAAATGAATAGATGTATAGTGACAGCTTGCTCAGTAGTAGGAGTCAAAGAAGTTTATAATTTTGCTTTTGACTTAAGTGTGAAAATAGGTTGGAATGTATTGAGAATTTTTTGCCAATACTGCATGAATAATAAGTGACCTTTTCTTAACCTAGTGATGCAATAAGGACTTGGTAGTTGTATCCTGGCAGGTAGTAGTCTCAGTGTTAAAAAGGTGTTTGCTTTATCTCCTTATATCTTTCCATAATACTTATTCTAGGAGGATGTTTTAAGGGTTTACTCATTCTCAGTTTGGAGGTGAAGTGTATGATGTGAGATTTTAAGATGAGCAAAAACTAGTGTTTTTTGGTTTATGCTACACATCTGCTTTCTGGGAAGGAATTGTGAGCTTTGTGGTTTTGAACAAAAATTTAAAAAACACATTTGTATGAAAAAAGTCAAGATGGGGTCCTATAGGTGTAGTAAAACCATGGCATTTTTATTTCAACTGATGTGAAGCATTGTTTCTTGGGACAATCCACTTGGGGGATTCAACATGACTTGCAGGCTTTGGGTGGAGAAATGGATAAAATATAGGGTTACAAACCACAGAACCATTCTTAGAAATAGTTTCCCACACTGGAGTGGAGAGAGATGAACTTTCCTAAGTTGTTCTTACTAGTATAGAATTCTGTGTCAAAAGTGAGGATTTTTTCTCCCTGATTTTCTTTTTTTTTTAAAGTACAATCTTCAGTGGTTCTATAGACTTCTCATATATTATTAGCTCATATGAAGAAAAATTCTCTCATGAGTTAAAAATTGTTTGTATTTTGTCAGAAAATCAGGACATGGTGTTGGTGTGAGTTTAATGGAAAACACCCCTCTACAGCTAAAATTATTAGCCCTTAAAGCTGTGTTGCTGAGAATTGTTTGATTGATGTATACATTTTTATGTCTAGGGAGGGGAGTGGATTGTCTGATGTAAATGTGAATCTTGGGAGTGGGATAGGGGAACAGGACAGCTTCATTTCCATTAAAGTACAGTGCTGCAGATGTTCAAAACCGAGGGAACATAATTTAGCTACAGAAGCAAGACTTTTCTGAAGAAAAAAGGCATCCTGTTGCTTCACCAGCACACTAGGACTTAAAAAAACACCACCATTTAAGGTGAGTTTTGTGCAGCGAGAGCACACCCTGTGGCTTGGCAGTCTAGTCAGAAGGATGATACCATGCTGACTTTATAACTAGATCTTTGAACAATATTCTCATGGGTGGTAAATGCAAAACAAAGTAATATCAACTGGCACTTAATTCTGTGAGCTCCCTGCTGGTGGGGCTCTGCACTGAAATGGAACTCTTCCTGACAGGAAGTCAGCCGCGAAGTGTGGAGACCTCTGAAAATAAAGTGTGCTTTAATTTGACACCCCACTGCTTTACAGCTAGTCTGTTTAATTTGAGACTATGGAAGGAGGGTTAGTGCAGGGGAGAGGTATGAGATTATGGAAAGTTCAGTGAGCAGCAATGCTTGTTGCTGATTTAATACTAATTACAAATATGGGAACTTTTTTGTTCGTGTTTATAAACCAAATAATGTGCTTGGGGAACTCAGGATCTGCTGTTCAGTTTATTGTCAAATTGCAGTCCTGTTTATATGCATCTGCACTTTTTGCTGTCTCTGCAACTGGGAAAACATTTGTTCATCGAAGGTAGTTGACAATACACTAATTTTTCCATAAATATATTGCAATAAGTGGTAAAAACTTACAATTCAGATTATGCAGCAGCCATGATATTGAGGTCTGTTAGGTGTTAGATCCTAGTTGAGAGTCAATTTTGGTTCATAAGAAACAGCTGGATTTTCTATTGCTCTTTGAATACTTCTGCAAATATTTATTTCTATTTCTACGTAAAACCCACATGGTTATATTTTCCTTTTGTAAAATTGGCTTGGTGATGCAGGTAAGCATTTGCAGTGAAAGGAACAGAAAATTATTATTTATCATTTTTATTGTAGTGACATAGAGGGACAGATGAGAATAGAGCCCTGCGTTGCAGCATGTTGTGTACATATTATGTTTTAGAGTAAATGAAGACAATCAATGCAGGATGAAAAGGGAACATAGTATGCAAGTGTGCTGGGAAAGACACGTTTTTCTGCTAATTTTTTCCCCTGATTGATTTAACTTCATTTTCTTTACATCTTTTAAGAAAATATCTGCCTTAGGATAATATTGCCTAAGGGAGTATCAAGGGACGGGTTCAGATATCCTCTGTTATGAGTGAAGAGGTGGGATTGTTTTGTATACTTGAGTTTCCTTCCCTCAAAGGTACAGTGGTAGCAGGAATCTCGTCCATCGCATACATGCATTCATTATGAGAGTTTAAATAGAAACCAAGCTACATTTGGGGGGAAAGGATGAGACAGAACCATGGAATCATACAAGGTTTGGCTTGGAAGGGTTCTTGAAGATCATTTAGTTCCAACCCCCCTGCTGTATAAAGGGGCTTATGGTTCTAAAACCAGTGTTCATCATGTGTAGTATTTCTTTATGGTTTTACTTGAAGATAAGAACATTGAGCAGGTAGGTTGCTGCTCTTTGGTGGTGATGATGAACGTTGCTATCGGTGGAACCAGTCCAGCACTACTGGTGCTACTATGCAGCCCCGAGTTTGCTGTGATTTTCTTGTTCTTGTGATTTGTAGTCTACCTTAAAAGGCATTTTCCTTCCTGTTCAGTGGTTTTACAAAATCTCAAATTACAATCACGGTTAAACAAAAAAGCACTGAAATCAAGGGTCAGTTCTGTTATGCTCCTGCTATTTCTTGGTTTGTTTGCCTTTGTTCATGAAGAGTATGCTGGCACTGCAACTTAATTATTTGGATCTCTTCCCTTTGTTCTTCTTCTGTTGTTGCTTTTCCTCATGTCTGTTTTTCTGACTCATCTCCTTTGACTTAAGAGTTTTGTGTTTCCCATTGCCGCTTACTTATAGAACTGCTTGATTCCTCAATTAATTTTTAAGATTTCTGTTCCTATTATTTCTGAAGCTAGTCTTTCATCTTGCCATTGAAAATAGCCGATGGTTAACGAACCTGGAGAGGAAACTGCAGTGGAGAAGGTTTGCTGTTGGATGAACTCAAACCTGACCCCTAATTTTGTTTCATGAGGCGTCATGGCAACAGCCTGCTAGTGGGAGAGAGAAAGGGAGAAGCTGCCTGGGGAAATTGTTTCCTCCATCAGAAACTGGGGACCTGAAAGCAGCAATCCACTCATTCAATTTTTTCACCAGTTTTTCATACTTCTTTGAAGCTAGATACAAAAATAAGGTTTATGGGTTTTGATCAGAGAGATATGCAGCTTTATGCTGTGATCATTATTACTTATATAATTTTACTTATACAGACAATGATATTTTCATAATTTTATGTGAATTTTGGATTAAGTTAAAATTTTCTTTTATTGCTTTTTTACGAATATTTGATGTCACCATAAATTATGGCAACTGCAAACTATCTCAAGGTCTTTTGGCTGTGTGCAGTTGTTAAAGATTGTATATGCCGTAACATTTTGTGTAGTATATCTTTCATAACAATGTCTTTTTTTAGAATAGATTTGTGTCCTTTGTAGGGAAAGCTACAGTTGTCACTTTGAGAGTAATCTCATTGCACAAAAAGCATTGTCTGACAAGCTGATTGTTTTTTCTGCGGTATTTTTACTGAAGAATCCAGTACTTAAGTGTGTAACTCCAGCTCTACATGTGTATAATTTATTTTCAGAATCTATAAAAGCTTGCTGTAACTTGAACTCTAACTTTTAAGTATTGAAATTAAACTCTCATTATAGTTTTAGGCATTTACCACTAACAACATAATACTGGTTTATAGGAAGCTCTGTTTACATGGCATAACCCACATGGTTAAACAGCAGGGGAGTCTTCTGCTTTTAGTTAAAAACCTGCTGTTTCTGTATGGCTTATTTACTACTTCTTTAATTCTTAATGTAGTGTGCTGTGGAATTGAGCATGCAGAAGTCAGCAAAGAGTTCTGTTTTCTGCGTCTAAGGTTATTACTTGCTGTACAATAATAAAGGCACTATTTTATTGGGTTAGTTGTAATTAACTTCAGCACTAGGCATTGATATAAATCATTCCTAATCTGTTTTCTTTACATTTTCTTTCTTTTAAACTGGTTTAACATAGCTTCTTTCTGTTGTCCTTTTACATGAGGACTAGGGTTGTAATTGCTCTTTTGAATTAGGCTGTCGGAAGCTAATGTGTGTGTTGGTCCAAGAATTGATTAAGGAACACTAATGAATTTCATATAGCACTTTTAAAAGATTTGTAATAAATACTCTGTAGCAGTGATCTGTTATAACATTAGAATTCAATACAGTGTTGTCATGCTGTGCAGCTGGGAAAATATTTCAGTATAAGAAACTTTGATTTGGTTTCATAGTTAAAATAGTAAAGAATTTTGTGGTTATGAATGAAAAAAAAAAAGTAATCTTCCAACTTTTCTCCAGAGTATATTTTAGGAAAGTAGCTGTCTCTATTATAATCTTTGTTTTGGTGTTTGATAAAATACAGAAAAAATACTGAAACAGTTTTAGTTTTTATTTTTCTGCTTAATGTTTGATACCACATGGGTCCTGTGCCATTCTGACTCATTTATCAATACACCAGTACTGCAGGATGTTCAGTTGTTCCTTGGCAGTACAGGTTTGAAACAGGAATGTTGTTTGTTCTTTTCAGTCAGTTTTGCAACACTGAACGTGTTCATTTCTTGAATTTCTTCTTTTTTTCAGGGCTAGATAATCACACGTGCACAGTCTCAGCCCACCTTTATAAATAGTTCATTAATTCATTTAATATGCGTACGTTTGGGATGTTTTCCCACATCACTGGGCATGGTGTTCTACCTTCACTTGAGAAGCTCTCTCATCTAGTTAATTTTTACACAACTTTCTCCTAGAAGACTCATTAAAATTTTCAATACAAAGACTTCAGTTGTGTACTGTCACCGGTGGAGTTTTTGACAAAAAGCAATGTCTTTTTTAATGGAATGCCGGCAGTAAATACTTTTTATTATAACTGGGTGTGTTTGATAGTTTTAAAAGTCTTATAAAAATAATTAGCTCTTTTATATAGTTCTAATGGCAGCCTTGCAAGTTTCCCCTGGAGCAGTCTCTAATGAACAGGCCTTGATTTTTCCAGTTGGGCTTTCAGATTCCCGGAGGACTTGACTTCAGACCTCGAAGGGCAGCAGCTGCCATTTGTCTTGAGCCCGGAGTTGCCAAGCAGACAGACCATGTACTAATAGGACACATTTGTACAGCCCGAGTCCATGGGACCCCGATAGAGCCCTAATGATGATCATCTGTTGAGAGCTTGTAGCTGGCCAGGGTTAGAGTAACTTTTATCACCCTTATTGAAATCAAACCCCCTGTATTGATTAGTGAGGTAGCTTGGCTTGCTACATAGATGCCATGTTAAAGCTTTCATAGAGAAGCCTTTGTTTGGATTTCAGTAAATCCAAGCCTGTTCAATAAGGTTTTTTTCCGTGACAAGAGGTTCTGAATTTTTAGGGGTAAATAATTTTGCAAGTTCTCACTTTGTTTTGGGATTCAGCAACAGTGGTGGTGTTCTGTAGAGAAAGGACCATGAAAATATTTATTAAAATTATTTTTTTTCCTCAGTCAATTTCTGATAGTCCTTTCATTGTTTATAGCTTTTAAATTTTATTTGAGCATACAGGTATGTCTGTATATATACTGGATAACTATCTCAAGTGTTTTTTCCATGTTATTTTTATATTAATTTGTGTCACATCTTTGCAAAATGTTTCTCTTTCGTACGTACTTGGCATGTGCTAATTTCGATATTAAATTGCTGCATGATTTTTGATATGATATCCCATAACTCCATGTTGCTTTTATTTTTTTTCAATGGCATTTCATAGATTAAAATAACTGAAGCATGGTTCAACCTTTAAAAGTAATTTATGTTTGCAGAGATTCTGCTTAACATGCAGTCTAACTTTTTTTAATTATGAAGAACCCAGCTGAGATATAATCTACTTTTCACTATATATTCTTTATTGCTGAGTTCATTCAAGCCTGTAGTGGATGTGGTGCTGAGAGAGTGCTGACACCAAGTGCAAACACTGCTGAAAAGTTCTTGATAGTTTACTTTAGGCACTTAAAGATTAGTGTATCTCTCTATGAACAAGTTTTTCATGCAGTTTTGACCTTTACTCTAGGATATAATATGTCTCTTAGTCATATGTTAACACATTTTCCCACCCTGCTCCTTAGTGCTCCATTCATAGTTGTCAGTACCAAAGTCATCCTTCTCCTTTGTTTCATAACCAAAATAAATTATCAAAACTCCACCTGCTTTATGGGAAGGATGGATTAGAGAAGAATTTTCTCTTTTTTGCCTGCTGATGAGTGTGTGTTTCAACTGCTAGATACAATCATTAACTGTAGAATATGTTAAACAGTTTAGAAGGGTGTTTTTTTAAGTTTCTGAGTAAAATGAATTTTTAAGAAGCATGCATGTGTATATATATGAATAAGAGCAGCAGAACAGTTTGCTACAATTGGAAATAGAGCAGTTTTCATCTCTTGGAAATGTTTTAAATACTCTATTCAAGATCCATGGTTAATTGCTTAGCAATCAGACTAGTTGGTGGGTTGGTCTTGCAAATGTTCATATATACCTTAAAGAATGTTTGTTTTGGGATCATTCATAGAATTGTAGAATGGTTTGAGTTGGAATGGACCTTAAAGAACATCTAGGTCCAGCACCCCTGCCATAATTGTTTGAAATATGATTATATTACTTTCCAAGAGTGTACAGCTGAGGAGGAATGTGTCCATTTGCTGCCTACAGGCAAGCACTTCAAATTACAACAACAAAAATGTTTATCAACAAAAATATTTTGTCATTTGAGTGATTGCAGTTTAGGAATGATTATATAGGGCTAGATAAAGGTTCCACTTTGCTTCTTGTCCTATCTCCAACTATAGACACAAAGAGGTGCTCAAAAGGAATAAAATAGGACAAGCAAGTGTGATACTCTCCCACTCTCCAGCTACTTTTGCTCAGGGTATTTTCTGAATTGGGTGCAGTTTCTGTGTATTTAGCCAATATTAATGTATTTATTTTCTTCATGTGTACTTGTTCAGTCTCCTCTTAATACTACTGAACTTTTAATCACCATGACATGCTTTTGGTGATAGACTCTTTACACACTGTGTGAAGCACCACCTTCATTCTTTGTTTTGAAGCTGGCTCCTGCTATCTGCTGCTTGTAGAAAAGGTTTTCTGGGTAAATAAGAGGTTTCTGAAGTATTTAATGTGAACAAAGATACTCAGAATGGGTAGGAAGCCAACAATAAATGGAAAAAAATGACTGATCAATAGAGGTGACACTGGAAAAATCTAATCCAAGGCAGAAATTTTTAAAGAACTTCACTTATCTGATCAAGCCATGTGATTAGAGATGTACCTTGTTTTCAAGAAAGGAAATATGAGGATCAAGAAGTGTAAAAGACTTAAATGCATCTGAAGTCTGGGATAGCTATATGCATACGTGTAGGTGCAATGAAATAAAATGGGATGTACAAGTACTAAAGACTGTTTGCTGCACTAATCTTGTTGTTGGTTATGGACTAATGCAGCTTGTGGTATTTTGTATGTTTTGGTCTTTGGTTATGGTCTAATGCATGTTGTTGTCTTGGTATTTCCTAGAAAAAAGTACATGTAGTAATTTATGAGTTTTATTAGAGCGTTTGATGCTGTCATACAACTGATCATTAATTAGGGTTAATTAAAAAACCCCACTGTAAAATAGATTAAACAACTCCAACATTACTCAAATAGGACAACAGGTCACAATATCAACCTTGAGGGAGATTATTAGTTTCTGAAAGGAGGGGGTTTAAGACCAGTACTGTTTAATGTTTTCATTTAATGACCCTTGTGCACTCAATAAGAATGTGCTAATGAAACTTGTTGATGATATAAAATTAAAGCTGTAGAGGACTAGGATGTATTGTTGCTCACTGCAGAATTGTGCTGATATCAAGGAATATGTTATTCCATTCAAAATTATAATACAGATGAGGTTTGCAGCATTGTATAGAGTACTTAGTTAGGAGCTGTTTTTAGTTTCTGTTAAGGCAGTAGACGACACAATAACGAGTCCTTATCAGACACAGTATTTGAATAAAATATGATTTCTTGTTTGTCTCCTTGCCATGGTGATTTTTCACTGGAGTTATTTGTGATAGTGTCTAGTGCTTCTTGGTTTTCCCCCTGCTTCACTGTTGAATGTCCAGTGACCAAAAGCATTAGAAGCAGACGATGTCTCGGTCACTAAACATTTGCAGCCACGGGAAATGGTGGTCAATTACCTACAGCTTAGAACAGGTATGAAATTATCGACTCGGCTGATCTTCCCTTGCAGCCCTTCCTCGGAAAAGTGCTGAAATGTGTTCTCTAGTTTTTTAGTTGCATTAGTGGTTGAGTTTGAAGCTTTTAAGGTGTTTTTTTCCCTAATACCTTTGGGAGATGGATAACTAAGATGTTGATATAATAATGCAATATGTATACTGAGTGTAATTGTTTGAGAGTGAGCATATACTGTGGGGAAATACTGAATGGGTCATGAAAGATGAAGACCATTAGTCTTTTCTTTCAACTATTAAAATAAGCTTTAGGGTGTGTTCAGCTGTGATTTATGAAATTGTTTAGACTAACACCTTCTTTGATGATGTCTGATGTAGAGAAAAATGCTGAAAAGTATCATGATAAATGCACTTTCTTTTCACTTTTGGCAGTCTCCATCTTCACCAATTAAATTTTCAAGTATTGTTGTGAGCTCTTTAGAGAGCAGAGCAACAGATGGACAGTGACATAAGTGGAAAAAATTATTTTGCTTCTCTTGAGTTTTCTCACGCTTAAGCTAATAGAAGAGTTTCAGTTATCATCATATAAAGCTAAATATTTACAACCTGATACTACATTTAAAAATCTCTTAGAAGGATTATTTGCATATGCTATTTTGTTTAGAATATTAGAAACTAAAAGGCTTTTTTTGTTTTCCAGTAGAATGCAATTATAATTCATGATGAATAATACATCACAAGTTCCAATTATTCTGCTTGTAATTCCGACTTCTTGAGAATTGTAATACATTGTTGCAACTTAAACATGATGAGCATGATAAACATGATAAGCATGTGTTAGGCCTGGAAGAACAGGTTGAGAAATCAGAGTTATAATTTCTCCCCTGCATTTGACATTTGGAAATATTTTTTTTTTATTTGGGTGGGGGCAGAGGGGCAGGATTGAAGTTGTAAATAACAACATTGTTTTAGTGTATGTCTGATCAAACCTTTGTCTCACTGACAAAGAGGTAATTCTGTAACACTGAGCAGCCAAAAATCCACCCTGACACTGTGTATTAAAAACCTCCAACATTCAGAAATCTGAAATTTGTTTAAGACATATTTGCAGTTTTGAACTTTTTGTCTGCCTTGGAGCTGATGAAATTTTTTGAAAATAACCACAGTGGTAGAAGAACTGATGTGGATAATCATTAGGATTATTATTTCATAGAACAAAGAGTAAAAATCAAGGAATTTGGTGTGGAAAAGCACATGAACATTAGCTGTCTGTCTGCTGCAGATTCAGTCTTTTTTGTATTAGATTAGAGGAGTTGTCATGTTTAAATTGTGAGCTGTATTTGTTCTCTTCTATCAAATTGCCTCTACATTTTCCACAAAAAATAAGGTACACACATTTACTTCTCTAATTTTTAACTAGGTTAACTTGTTCCTATGTGGTCTAGGATTAAAAAAATCTACTTTTTCTGTTTCTTGACTGATTTTGTTTTCTTCTCATCTTTTAAATGAGGGTAACAAGCTCCTGTGATAGGTCATCTGAGTTGGTTGCTTTCCCCTGTGTATCTCGTGGGGGCCAGGCAAAACCCAGTTACATGTTTAAGAGGTGTAGAATTTGGCTTCATTCAAGGTACAGCTGGATTTAAGGAATGTGCAGTGCATGTTTGTCTGCCATTAGCATAATTCCAGTGTGCTAAAAACGTAAATTTTTAAAAAATATTGTGTGTTAGTGGTGCAATATTTGGATTGTTTACACATTTTTTTAATGAGTGGAGATGACTGTGTGATGCTGAAGTGAGGATTATTATTGGGAAATATGCCTGCTAGACTATAAGCTATGAAAGAAATGTTTGTCTAAGGAATGAGCCTTGCCTTAATGTAAAACATTTTCTAGCATTATCATGGTTCAGTAAGGCAAAAAGCATCCATGAACCAGAGTCAGTTCAGGATTATTACATGACATGACAGAAGAAAATTATGGGATCCTTTGTGGGATGTTTTTGGTTTTTCTTCTCCCCTTAATATGACCTTAAGTAAATGATTCTGCCCTGTTCCTTCATGCTGGCATTCATTGCTGCCTGATCAGCACACAGTTAATGCTTTGTGTGTTTGCTGATGGTGCTGTGAGTTGCTAAAACGGAAAAGAAGGTGTATGATTTTGTCTCTGAAAATGCCTCTTCTGAGTTCTGTTTTAATACAGCTTTCTCTTCTTTTTTGTCTTTCCCCAGGAGTGGCAAAACTCTATACAGAAGAATGCTGGCCTGGCCTTTATTGAGCTTGTCAATGAAGGAAGGTAAGTCACAATATTTGACAACACCTCTGCCTTAGCCTTCAGGAAGTTGTGTGCCTTGAAACTTTTTAAGAATAATTTTTCTTCTTCCTTTTTGTGTAATTTTCTTTTGAGTTTTATGAGCATGGTTTCATGTTCTTTAGTACTTTGGTTCAGTTCTAATTCTGAATATGGGATTTTGCAGAGTCTTAATGCTCTTTAGTTTCATTAAATACTTTGCTTATCTGTGTGTCATGGATTTTCTTTCTTCCTGTCCTTGTGTACTGGTTAATGTTGGAACTATAATTTGTATTCAGCTAATCTCTTGAGAAAGGGAATTGATATTTGAAAGACATTACTGCTAGGAATTGTAAGATAAGCCTCTGTCTCAAAAATTAGATTCCAGTTTGCTCATTTATTTCTGATCTATCTCATAAACTAGAAAGGAAGAGAGTCCCCCTAAGGAAGAAAAAAACCTCATAATATTACCAATTAGTTTAATGTTCTATCCATAACTTTTTATGTATATTATTGGAACTTACAGAAAATGACAGAGCAGGTGATGAGGCCATGATCTTTGACATGTAGTCAGTGTTCAGAACCATCAATATTCTCTTCATTACAAATTGATTGTTGAGGCAGACTAAGAGCAACATTTACTTTTTTTTCTAAAGGCCTTTTTAAAAGGTGTCTTAATGAGTTAGCTAAGGTGTATTATAAGAAATGCCATTTATTTAAACCTAACTTCTGTTAGTCAGTAACTTCAGCTAGAAAGAATCCAAATGGAAAATAAATTTTACGTGATTAGGACAGCTACTGAACTAAAACCGGAATAATTTATCACATAAATTATTATGCTATATAAATATATTTTTATCATTGTAGGAATGGGGGAAATGACTATTTGAGATTTTTTTCTTTCTTATGATGTAGATGTTCTCAAGAAACATAAAAATAATGGCCATTTTAATGGGTTTTAATGGTTGCATTTCAGTTTATGGTAGGGGAAACACCATTCTGAGGCAGGAAAAACATTTTGCTACTAGTCTTGATCCCAAGAGCCAAGGTAAAGTAACAAGGGTGTTCAGTTACAGTGTTAAGATCTAGCCTGTAGTTGTTTCCTATTATGTGAGGCTGACCTGTCTTGACCTTACTTACAAAATGCCTGCTATAAATTTGGCCCTTGATTAATGTTTTATTAGCATAGATAACATAGAGATCCCACACACATGTAAACCACAATGTAAGGTTCATCTGTGTAAGATGATTATCGTGGACAAATCAGCTGCTGAGACTGAGCTGTGCATGACAGTCACCCAGTATCTATTCAGCTCGTCCAGGTCAAGCTTTCTATCAGTAAACTGTTTGGAATTGACTATTTTCTCTTCAAAACATGCAATGCCCATCACAGACAGATGGAATCACTCCCCCACCTCCATAAACAACATCAATAACTTAGAGTCTAGCCTGAGCCAGAGTGGTTGTCTCAGGGACAAATGATCCCTTGAAGACTGGAAAGTGTGGTTTTGGTTAGCAGAAAATGTCTGTGTAATTGTTACTTCATTTCATTTCTGACTTGTAGCAGAATTGGGTTTTTTTTTTTAGTTTTTTTTTCTAAAGTGGGAACATAACATTCATTATGGTAAAGAGGAGAGGGGATTAATTTCTTAAAAATGGCTCCTTTTATCTGTCTCCATTTTTCTCCATTGCTGTTTATAGGAGCCTTTGTAGTTACTGCTGAATCAGTTGTTGCAGTGCTTTGAGGCTTTTCAACATTCACTAAAATGAATCTATTATCCCTCAAATGATAGGAACTGTATTCCAGAACTCCTATTTTTTTCTCTTTATACAGTTTGCACATTATTTTTCTTGCACATATGCTAACACTTGGACTACAACATCTCAGACCTTTTATTTTATTCTGTTTGCTATTTTTTGTGAATTTTTGCCATTGTATTATAATCTTAGAAACTCCAAAAATTGAAGTCTTTTAATTAAAACGTAAGAAAATACCCGAATGTTACTGATTTAGACTTTAGCTGCATAATTGTATAATAAAAGCTGAATTTTAAGTTGTTTCTACAAGTGCACAAGAAAAGAAGTCAAGGTAGTTGTGGAAAGTACGGCACTGGTTCAGCACGTAAGGATGTCTATAGGGCACAATGACATGAGAGCTAGAATAAATAAAATCAAAGACTGGAAGAACTGCCTAAAATTTTTGCAATCACAGAATTGCTATTGTCCACTGCCTTGGTGGGGGGAATTCTGTCCCCCTAAAATCTTTGTAAACCATAGTTTTATTCCCAGTGTTTATTGCTAGATTTCTTTGACTAATGATGCTGTAGGATATTCCAGCTTGACGTGTGTTATACTGGTTTTGTTTACTGGGCAAATAAGATGACTGAAAAATCTTTCTGGAAGAAGTCTAGAAGGGGAGATGTAAATCTCTTCTTATACTTTCTTTCAAATGTATTTTTTGCTTTTATGTGAAAGGTATGAATGTACCTCTCTCTCTCACAGCGGTTGGAAGTTTTATGTTTAGACTTGCCATGTTTTGGCTAGGATTCCCTGGACAGAAATATGTGCAGAAAGTTTACCTCTGGGACTCATAAGATCTGCAGTTTGTGCGCTGCATTCAGAATGTGTTGGTCTGAATTTCTTCATGTTCACAAGTAACTGATGTGTTCCACAGAAGAGTTGCTCCCTGCCCTTCCAAATAGGTCACACCCACTTCATGTGCAGAGCAGAATTGATTAGTTTGTACCCAGTGAAACTCTGAGTCTTGAACCAAAAGAAAATCTCTAAACAGGACGTAGTAAGTGGAGATACAGAGCAGTAAACCTGCCTAAAACTGAAATGCACAGCTTAAGTCTTGAAGTCCAGGTTACAAGCATAGTAAAAGGTAAAAAACCAGCATAGGAATCCTGGAAACTACAGAATGTAAGTGAAAAGGTAAAGGAGCAGGTATTAGAGAATAACCTCTTTCTGTGCAGTAAAAGACACATCAATTCCAGTCCATTGCTGTGTTTAACATTAATCTGGTTTTAATAAAAGTAGTAAGTATTGTTCTCTGTTATTGTAGTGTCTGGGAACACTATTAATGCTCTTTGAAACCTTGTTACAAAGGTGCCTGTACCCACGGCTCCTCCACGTACTGAGCCATCTGTGCAGCAGAAGGATAGGTTGTGAAATGTTTTCCTTAGCCTGCTGAACTTCTGTCAGTCTGGATTTCATTCTTTGTGCTTGCCTTTCACCTTTGGGTCCTCCCTTTAGGGAGAGTCTGTTTTGGAGCCTGAACCTGAGAACTTACTGGTGAGGGAATTTGTTCACCAGAACCATCCTTTAGATGGGATCTAGTTCACTGCCATGGCCAGCCCTCTCCTTTGGAGACTTCCGAGGAGCCCAGACTGATTCCTTTTTTGCACCCTGGAACTAATTATGTTTCCTCCTTCTGCACAAGACGGTGGAGCTATTATTTATGAACTAAAACAAGCGCAGCTTTGTTTTATTTCCTTGCGTGTACAAATGCCTCTTTTGCTAGAGCCTTATTTCCTGTACTTGACTAGTTAGAGAGCAGCTCCTGCGCTCTGTGAAGGTTAAAACTCTCTGCTGTCGCTGTGATTCATTAGCACACTTTAGTGTGAAGCATCTCTTATGCTGGACCTTGTTTTCTGTATCAGTCAGGGCACTAACAAACGTACTCGAGCTCGAGACCAGGCATGACAGTTATTATCCCCTTTGGGGTGATAATGGGTTTGGCATGGCAGGGGTTGAGGGATCAGTCTCCTAAGCATGCTGCAGCAATTATTCTTTCCAATTTTCAGTTGAAGAGACTCTTGAAGATGCTTAATTTTAATTTTCTCAAGCACAGTTTTCTTGGCCATCCAAAGAATTATAGAATTATAGAACAGTATTTACAGTATTTAATATACTTGTAAATGAGTATACACACAGCAGTTGCTGAAAAAAGTCACACAATGTTTTGTTTAAAGACAACCTCATTAAGCTAGCAGAATCCATGTATAATTTCCTCTCCTTTGCCCTTGCTTTTTAAAATCCTTATCCAAACCTGGCAACCCAAAACATAAGTATTCACGAGTGTATCCATGTTTGTTTTTCTGTAGCTTTTTTTGATTGCCATGTTCTCTATTGTCTATTGAGGAATGAAATCTAATCAAAATTCTTCCCTCCATATCAGAGCATTTTCTATTATGTCTTTCAGTATAGTTGAAAACAGCTTTATTTTTTTTCCCCAAAGAAAACTTGCAAGGGATTTTGTGCTCCCTTGGATTTAAAATTGTTATTTTTGAGACATTGTAGGCTTCTATTAAAAATATTTGTTGGAATTATACAATTAATTCAAAAGTTATTGGGAGAAGAAGGAAGGCAAACAGAATGCAAATTTAGCATCATTAGCAAGCAAAAATTCCAGCAACCAACCGAAAAAAACTCCCAAACCTCTCCAGAAACAACCAAATGCAACTGGTATTATTCTCTCAATACATAACATCTAATAGCATAAAAGCTGGAATGCTGTAATCATCTATATTTCTATAGCTGAGGGGAGGAATTTAAGAGCTGTACCAACAAAATTTAAACATATGTCACCTGCTGTTCCTTATCTTAAATTGTATGTATTGCTTTTGACTGATCATGGATGCAAATATTTTTAATATTGAAATACTTGGCAATCAAGCTGGCTGGCCAATTACTTGGATGCTTTCCGAATGGAAAATAGGGGACAGATGTAGCTGCCCCATTCAATTGTCTCTCACTCGCAACGCTGCGGTCACTCTCAAGGAATGAATGAATGTTGGAGGGTTGTGTTGCCATAGGAGCAACTACTGTGATGGAAAATAGTTAGAAAAATACAGCTATTAATGAAAATATGGATGATAACTGACAGACTTTGTGCATAATTGACCAAAAAAGGCTCTGGAAAAAAATGATAAATGCAGTCAGGTCCAAAGTAGAATTGATTGGAGCCAGTCTGCTCCCCTTGCTGCAGCCTCCTTGTCCTGAGATTCTGATAAGATAGAACCTGCACTACAGTCTTGTTTTTAAGAGAAAAGATGTGTTTTCCACATTTCCTTGCTTTTTTATTTTTAGCAACCCTTTCTGTTTAAGTGGTGCATTTTGTAAAAGAGATTTTTGGTGATTTCTTTTTTGAGTATTGATGTTATTGTTTTGGTTTGTTTATAAAAAAGAAAAAGCAGCTTTGCTAATGTGTGAATTTGAATACATAAGATCATTAGGCTAGACTTAAAAGAGCATTTTGAATGTGCTGAAAGTTAGAAATTGTAGCCTGGATGTGTTTCAGAGGTGGATAAGTTGACTTGAGTGGGTTTCTTGATGCTACCTAATTTTTTGTGTGCATGTGTGTGCACTAAGGTTCACTGTGATGTATGCAACCATTTTTAAAGCAGTTCTTTTATTTCACTGATAAGTGATTTCACCTTTCGATTTTGAAGGGTATGTGTGTGACAAAGGTAGGGTTTGCTTATGAGAATACACAATTAATTTGCTGGCTCTGTGAAAAAGAAGATTCATAAACTGCTTTTGAGCACTTGGGAGTTCTGAGATTTTTTTCTTAATGTAGAAAGTTTTTGGTAACATCTGCTTTTAAAAAATAAATTAATGCGAGAGTAACCGGAAGGTATCCATGCTGTGTTGTGGGTGCATACATGTGTTGCACTATTGCCATCTGATGGGACATTTTCAGAAATCATCTCTCACAGCACTGTGTTCAGAGCAGTGGCTCTGAAATGTGAACACACCAGTTTTCAATGGGTTCTGACATACCCTAAGTGGTTTTCCTAGATAGAAAAGATTGGATTGGTGTGTCCCCCCCCTCAGCTGCCTTTTCAAAGTTCTGTTGCATTTTATGATTTTGTATGTCCAAGTCAGCATTTTGGTGAGTGTGCACAGCTTTGGGGCTTTGGGGTATTTTCTCCCTCTCCTATTTTAAGTCAATAAATGTGTTCACACTTCAGTCTTTAAGACCTTATGGACTTAACTGTATTTTCTAAGAGTTCAACAGCATATCTGTAAAGTATCTGTGTTCCACAAAGCAATTGTAAAACTTCCTTGCAACAGTAATTCCACCACTTAGCACATTGAGCAGTCAGATCCCATAAAGGTCCGCGTGATCCATGTAGAACTTACCCCCTTTTGAAGGCAGAGAATCTCTTACAAGCCAGGTTTATGAGGAAAGAGTGCAAATAGGAGAGCTTACCTTGCTTGGCTGTCTCAGAGTTCTCTGTTGTGGAGCATTTTGAACATACGCAGTCTCTCCCTGCAGCACTTTGTGGTAGATTTGTGCCTAAACAGCTGTTGTCAGTGTCACCTACAAAGCTTTTTTCATACTTTGACTAAAACTGATAATTGTTGTTAATTACCAGTAATACTTACCCAGAATTTGTCAGTCTCTCATTTGCTTTTGCTTGCACATAGTTTTCTGTTCAATTTTTTGCCTCCTGTACCTTCTAATTTTTGCTTGTTGTAAAGAGAAGCTTGACTTTTTTACTTGCTCATGTAAGCATTCAGCGGCCAAAATCAGAGGAAGGCTTTTAGTTCTGTCTCGTAGTTTTCTCTTCCAGCATAACAATGAAAATCAGTCTGTCTTATGTGTTTGGCTGGAACTCCTCTCAGTGGTTTAGCACTTCATTCCTGACCCAGCAAAGTATGCAAGTATATATTTAAATTCCAGCATGGAATCCATCCCCTTGCTTATTTTTACTAGACTGCTCATCTTTTCAAAGTTAAGCACATGTTTTAAAACATTTCAGTCTGGAAGAAAAGTGCTTGGAAAGAAAAGTCTGTCTGAGAGCTTGAATCTGGTGTGCACTTCTAGCAGAAGAGTAGCCCTGGTATCCAGAGTCTTTACACTCCTAGATTATTATGTCTAACTTCTACAAAACGTGTTCATCAACACAGCATACACATTCTTCTTGTACTAAGATCAGAAAAGAAATCTTAATTCAGTAGCATGTCAGAAATAAAAACAAAGGAGAAGAGAATCAGTCAGGAAGGTGGAGTGTAAATCACCATGTTCAATAGCATTTTGATGTTCAATAATACTGAAAAAAATCATCAGATATATGGTCTGTGGGTCTTCATACAGTGAATATGAAGCATTGGGAAGAAGGAAATTATTAGACTTGAAATTATCTTTAAGCTTGGATGTGCATACTTTGAAGAAGACACAAAATTCAATCTGTCTACTCAAAGAAAGGAAAAGCTGTCCTTCTGCTGTAAAAAAAAGTATTTAGTGTGTTTTAGATGAAATTTTTATTTAACCAAAAAATAACTAATGTAGTCTGGTTGCTGGGGGAAAAAAAATCAGGATAAAAGCACACAAATGGTTAGGGAATTTCTGGTTGTGGTTTTGATCTTTGTTGTAATTGACAGTAATTGCCTTATTATAAAGCTACTTTATGGGAGAACATGATGTAAAATATCTTTTGGTCTGGCACAGGTTGCCCAGAGAAGCTGTGGATGCCCCATCCCTGGAAGTGTCCAAAGCCAGGCTGGATGGGGCTCTGAGCAATGGGATAGTGGAAGGTGTCCGTGCCCATGGCAGATGGGTTGGAACGATACAATCCTTAAGGTCCTTTCCAACTGAAACCAATTTATGATTCTATAAGCTTCAAACCTAAAAAAGCCCCAACAAAACAACAACAAACAAACAAACAAAAACAAAACAAACAAAAAACCCCCCAAACCAACCAACCAACCAAAAAAACAACAAAAAATACCCCTAAAAAAACAAAACAAAAATTTGGGACACCTTTCTGAAAGCTCTCCTGTAGTGCAAGCAGAAGGTACAGACTTGATGGAGGAAATGAAAGTGCTTTCAGGAACACAAAAATGATCAGTTTGCATGGGAGGCCAGAGCAGGAACCAGAAAGAACCATTATGATCCTTTAAATCCGTGAAGTGCACTTACTCTCTTAGTGAGGAGAATCAGATGTTTCTAAACACTTTTTCCTTAAGAAGAAAACATTTGTCTCTCAAAGTTACCTGATGTAGGTAATTCAGTTTAAAGCCTCTCCCACATGTAGAAAATGTGTCGTTTGGAATTGAAGTAATCCTTCGGCAAGGGTCAGATCCCTGTCCGTGCCTTAGCAGTGCTCTGCTTGCCCAGGAAAGTTGGTTTTGGGAGCAGTGAGCTACACTTAACAAATTTCTGTTCAACATTTTCTTTCCCTAAAATGGAAAAGTAGCAGCTGCAAAAGTTTCCAAAATTTGTGTTTAGTAGGTGATTGAAACTTCATTTTAGAAACACAAGCACAGGTGTGTTCATTTATACAGGTGCTGTGAGCTCATATTTGCCTTTGATTTTTAATGATGGCTACAGACTCCTCTATTATATCATGCCATCATTATATTTATGTATGCATATATATTTATTTTGCAAAGTTCCATACTTAAGTGATAAATTCAAAATAGAAATCTGAGTGTTATGCCATGTATGTGGATACTGTTTTCATAGAAGTACTCCAGACTGCCCTAGATGATGGTACAACTTGAATTGTTTGTTATGAGAAAGTTTATCCAAGCATATGTAGTGTTTGGAAAAGATTGAACTGAAAAGAAAGATTAAAATTAAAAGTTCTTGAATGTAAAAAAGAAAAAAATCTTGTCTCAGTTTTATGTACCTGGCCTACCCCAGTGTGGAATATCATAGGGAGAGTGAGGAAAGTGTGTGGGATTAGTAAGGAGAAGTGGGGGTGACAGAAGGGACAACTGATCCAGAGGAGAGAAAGCTCCTTCTGACACTTGAAGTGTATTTGTTTTCACTAGGCACACTTCTGGTCTGTTTGGACAACGTTGTTCCTGTGTGAGGGAATGTAGTTCTTTGCTTTGTTTGGAACACATCCATCATCTCTGGACATGCATAGCAGGTGCTGGGCTGCTTACTGGTTGTGTTTGGTTGATAAGAAGGAGAACCATGTTGTAAAGTATTAAAACAATTATTATATAGGGTGATTTCTTGAGCAGATGAAAGAAAAGTGGGACTCATGGAATATAATTAGTGTTAGATTAAAAGTAGACTTTTTAGAGGACAGCTGGTATTTTTCAAAGTCTGATCAAGCTAGCAGAGGATATTGGTATTGATAAAATCAGGGAAAATAATGGAATACTGTCCAACTGTGTTACATGCAGGTTGTGATACTTGTCGTAGTATGTGAGCATTTATGATCCCCTTAATTTTTTAAACAGTTCTTAGTTCAATAAAGAAGTTTATTTAAATGCTGTGTCAGATTTGAATGTGCTACTGGAGATCACGGAGAAAGAGCCAAATGCTTGGAATCTCCCCAGACTGTGAAATTCCTTATACAAAATTTCTTGTTGCTGGTTTGTCACTAATTCCTGCAGATAAATTGGCAGAATTGTGTGTTTGTTGCTCAACAGCTCCTTCCATTCAAACAGTGACTAAAAACAGGAAAAAATAAAAACAATAGCAATGTGGTTTCAAACCAGTGCCTTTTGTACAAGCCTCCCCAAACAGAAGGTGAAGCCATGCCTCAAACAGTGAATTGTGCATATTTCTTGTTTCGAGACTTCATCCATGGTGAGTCAGTAATCCACCAATTTGTCTGGTTCCTGAGCTCGTGGTCTTATGTGGCTGCTGTGCTGCAGGTTTCTGAGCCTTGGAATGAGAGGGGCAGTGGACAAAGAGCTTCAGGTGTTTTTCTGCCTCTGGATTTCTTCTCATGGGAGCAGGCATGGGACCTAGAAGTCTCCTGCAAGTGTGGAATTCTGAGTAGCAAAGGAAAAGAGACAGCAGAGTGTCACTCTTTCAAACATACAGTTAGAGACTGGTGGAGCCTTATTTCAGATAAATTTTATTGGGGTCAAAATTGACATTGGATGCATTAGAAGACATCCTGCATAATAAATCCCGTGATTGTAAAGAAAGCCTTTCAGTACACTCTGAACATGTTGAAATGTATTTTAGTTTGTATGTGCAAGGAGACCAAGTCATTTTATGTTCTGCTACTCTTTTTTCCTGCAACTGGAAGTCTTATTAAAAAAAGAAGGTTTAATAACAGATATTTTAAAGAATTAATCAGTAGAGCATGTAATGGATTTATCTGATGTATCTTCGAGTGATCCTTTGGAAATGTACACCTTTTAGAACAGTGTGGCTCCTGTATAGCCAGTTTTAACTTTATGAATCCCAATGTAACTAATTAAAAAGGAAATGTTTTTTGTAACAATATGCGAACTCAGAGAATAATTGGGTTGTAATTCAATCTGTCAGCTCTGCTGCCATTCATAAACTCAGGGTTTATGAAGGCCTCAGAAATCTCAGTTTGAATTACAGCTTTATTCTGTACATAACCTGGAACAATGTATATCTTAGCATTTCATTTGTGAGACTGAGAATGTTTTATAATCCTGAAAATACTACTTAAATGTATACTTACCGTAAAATTTCAATCTTGAATTTGGAGGAAAAACTTTATTGCACTGAGTTTTTTATTTAGATTTTACATCAATTATGTTGGAGCTTCAGCTGTGGATGTTTATATGCATAAACTGCTTATTTTATATTGTGGTGTATGGGAAAGATTTTTTTTTTACACATCTCTGTTTCAGGTAAAACAAATGACTGTCTGGAGTGTTTACATTTTGTGTAATATTTACTTTGGTTTAATATAGAAATGCAATTTAACTGGTGTCCAGAGTATTACCCTCCAACCTTATTTATTCTGTTTTCCTAACACAATAAAGTCAGTCATGAGAGCCTGACATATTTGCATATATATACTGTATTTCCAGATTTTTATTTTTCGACTTCATTCTCTTAAGGCAGTTGTTAAATCTTCTCTGTCCTCAGGTTGCTGAGTCAAACCATGAAGGACCATCTGGTACGAGTGGCTAATGAAGCAGAATTTATCCTGAGCAGACAGAGGGCAGAGGATATTAATCGCCATGCTGAATTTGAGGTAAGAAAGGAAATCTTGTTTATAAAAAGCAAAATACTAAAGTGTTGCCATCCCACTGTGGTTGAGGATTCCAGGGTGTGATGTGGGCTTTGCAGGCCTCAGGAGGTTCCACTCTGAAAGGTGCTTTGCAGTCATAGGGTGATTTGGTAGGCTTGCCACTAACTTTGATGGAAAAACAGGATGAGCAGAGCAGCCCAGAACTTGTTTGAAATCTGCACACCGTAGATTGTAGGGGAAAGAATTTTATCAAACCAATGCTGCTCTTTCCATTTAGCAAATATCACTGTATGTGTTAAAGCTGCTTAGCATCACAGTCAAGATACAGGTCTGAAAAAAACCACTTTGCTGAAGATAAGTGGTAACAGCCTGTGAAGTGCAAAATGAGAAATTACTTTCTTTTTTCTTTCTGTATCATCTGCTATTTAACTAATCCCGCTCTAAAACCATTCTCCTTATGTTTTACATGCCTCAGTGTGGTTTAGTTATGTTTTCATATTTTCACCCCACTTAAGGGAATCTAAAGAGAAATTATGGTCTCTGTTTTTGTAATAAACCTGTATTACTTGTAACAAAAATACAAGCCTCTTTTCTGAACCACTTTGGTCATACCTCCAATTTAGGATCTTGGTTACATTACATACCGGCTTTCCCTGTACTTTAATTATTGGGTAAGTGAAGAAGAAGCTAAATCTCTCTCAATTCACTAATATTCTACTTAAAGAGTACTTTGTCTTTCTTCTGACATGTGATATTACTTGTGGTTTTGTTTTTAAAATGAAGCATTAAGGGATTGAAGGCACATTTGTGCTTAACGTATTTCTAAACTGTTTTCCTCTTAAATCTTTTCTTGAAAAAATACTCCCCGAAGATGAAAGCATATTTGTCTTAGACAGTGCTTATGTTCTAAAGGTCATCTGTGTTGGCCCTGGGATTCAAGCTGTGCGTTGTCTAATAACATATCTGCACTTCATCTAGAGCTAGTTACCCCCTCCTGCAAACAGAGATGTTGGAAGGTATCTGCAGTACCGTTCTGCAATGCTGAAATAGCAGGCGTGTTTCATTTATTACATCAAGGGTTTGGCGACAGTCCTGTGGAGATGAAAAGTGCATCCTTTTACTCCGTTGCCTGATAATCATTGGACTGGGACATGCTTGACATCTTTTGCTCTGGATTTATGCAGAAGCCCCATGCATGACATGGTGTTATTGATTAGATGAACAGCCCACTTTTTTCCTTCAGATGCAAACTATTTGCAAAGGGGGGGTATGTGCATGGTAGGAACCGTGATGAGAGAAATGCAGGGTTCTGTCATATAAATACAGGCTATCTGTGAATACAGTTGTTCAGTGACAACTGCACTCTTAGCCCCAGTTCAGCCTCAAGATACCTTTTATGCTGTCTGGAAGAAGCTTAAACAGAGCATCAATTTACATTTTTAATATAGCTCTGAGTTCTGCTGTGACAAATCTCTAGGATGAGAGTTGGCTGACGCTTTAGGCTGATGCTGGTTGGAATCTGTGCTCTCCCAGTGCTGGTGGCTCAAGAGGTTTAACTCTTCAGGTGGAATTTAAATGGAAAGTGGTGTACTCAAAAATCAGCAGTCTCTTTATCCAGTTTAGTTTTGTTCCTGTGTTGGAAAAACTTTGATCCAGCGTAACTTCCACAGGTGTAGAAACTGAGAATATGCGACTATTGGATTCTACCAAATGTGTAAAGAACCTGATGTCTGTGGCAGACTTCAGTCAGTGTTGTGTTCCTCTGTGGAAAGGGGGAACCATTAGTCATATCCATCTGAATCCACGTTAACAATCAGGAATTCTGGTGTACCATATCCCATCCATTTCCTAATACCTGTGACAGCTGAAGAAAGGGAGCAGATCCTGTGTATGACAAATAGATAAACAATCTCTTGGAAAATAATGATCCTATAACATTTTACCCAGAAACATTATATATCCAAAATCATATTTAAAAACATTTTATGCTTCTGGTAATTACTAGTTGCAGGTTTTTTTAAGAAATAGCTGGGATGGGCATGTGTGGTTCAGATCAGAAGAAAGTTTTGCCTCCTGAGCACTGGGGAGAAAGGAGATGAGACTGGTTAAGGAGGGATAAAGGCCCTTCCATGAGAAATGAGGAAAGAACTATTACCCATTTTTTCTTTTTATTCAGACTTGCATGTCTGGTGTTTCATATCACATGTGAAATAATCCATGTTAGCACTGGGTTAGCAAAAATCCAACCTTCAGTTTTCTTTTTAAAGATCTATAATATGTTTACTACTACTTGGTTTTAATTCTTTATTTCTGAAGTCATGATGAAGATGAGCCTTGCAATATCTGAGTCAGATTTTGGAGAGGTTTGCACTATGGTGCAAGGGTGGTTTTAAAGTAAAAGCCAAATTATCTTGTCATCATTTAAAACTGAAGTCTGGTGTTTGGAGCACATAGAGGCAGGAAAAAGCAATGGGAAATTTAGGCAAGCTTCATAATGAAGCTCTCTAGTTAAGTATAATTGTATATATTCAGTTATAAATGGGGTAAGGATGGTCATTGTAAGAGGAAGGAAAAGCCTAGAAAAATAGGTAATACAGGAAAGGCACTGCTGGGCTGAAAACTGCATCTTAGAAATGTGATGCAAGACATTATTTGTCACGTGCTATTTTAAAAGTTGCACAGGGTTCAGAAGAGGAGGTGCCACTCCTGTTTGGTTCTTAATTAACCTTAAACATCTCACAAGATATGTTTTCCTTCCAGAAGTGGTTTGAGAAGTGTCCACCTATCAATTTTTTCCCATTGAGGAGGAGACAGAGAAGCAACAGCAAATACAGCACATGTGAATTTTGCTGTGTAAGCTCTGATTGAGCTTTGCTCTGTCTCCATGTGTTGGGACCCTGCATTGATGAGAACATGGAGAGGAACCCTTTCCATAGTGTAGGATGACCAAAAGCATGGGAAGAGTCTCTGAGGCAAGGATAGTTTTGGGTTTTGTTTCCTTTATTTTAGGCTTTTTGTTCCAGTTTGTGCAGTTACTTTAGATAAGCAGTAAACCCTGAGTGCCTGAATGAGATAGATTTAAACTAAAAGGAATAGAAAAGAAATATTTTCTGTTCTTCTTGTACCTTCTTATGGCAATTTTCTCTCTTTCAGAAACTGAAAGTGTCTTTTCACTGCTACCTGTAAAAGGAGTAATTCCATCTATGTATGTAGACATATGGGGAGGTCACCTGGAAACCTGAGACAAACTTACTCATTTTACAGTGTGATTGAGGCTCAAAGAAGCCTTGATGAAGGAATATTCTGCTCATTTCTCTAGTGAGGTAGCAATGAAATGCACATTGTTTGCAGTTAACGTGGGAATGTGAGCATTTCTAACATAACCTATAACCCCTACAGCCTTAAATTTCCCCCATTGTCCCTGGGATTTATATACACATGTCTCTTAGGTATTTTTCAAAATCTCACCCTCAGTGTTTGGCAGAGTTGAAAATCCTGAAGAGGAACCCCTTTATGGTAGTTTCATGCTACCACCCAGATTGTTTTCTGGAAATGACCTTGAAAAATGTGTTGATTCTCACTGTGTCTTAGATTATCTCTGCAGACTGCTGCGGAGTCGAGCCTATGGGAATAATTGGATTTGGTGTGAGGAGGGGGAGGGAATTTTGTACTCTAATTGACTTTATTTTATAATTTATGGCAGGAGTGCCCATTGCCTTGGATATGCCTCCTGTCTTATATAAATCTCTTCATGTACTTGTGGGTTAATATACATATTTATAGAATTCTAAATAAGTAAACCAGCAAGGTTTTTAGGCCTAGACTGTTCAGTGTTTCATCTTTCTGCTGTGGCTTTAGTTTGCTATTTGATGGCACTACTGGATTTAGGCAAAAATCTGTGGTACCATGTCTCAATGCTTGTGTAATATTTTTGATGACTGCTCCAGGGACATGGTTTCTTTTTTTGTTTTGTTTTGTTTTTGGTGTTTTGGGTTTTTTTTTTTTTTAATGGAAGATTCACATGGAAAGTTAGGAAAATGGGGGAAAATGCATAATACAAAACTATTCATAATATTGTGCATTATGGTGTGTGTAGAAGAGCAGTGGAGAGTGCCACACAATAATTTTCAGAGAACTTTCTATAATGGGTGGACAAGGATTCTTCATTGTGAGGAAAACAAAACCCTTGTAATTTTTTCAGTGTAAATGTAACTGCTACTCTAATTGGCAAAATAACCTGCCTCCTCAAAGTGTCATTTTTGAAAGATTGTGTGGTGTCATCCCCTTGAATTTTTGGTCTTATTTTTTTCAAATTCACATCATCCATAGAAATATAAAAGCGCTGGCATTCTTGTTATTGGCTGTTTCTGTTGATTAACTGAGAATTTCACATGACTTTCCCTTTGCATTTGTTATAAATCATGCTAGGCAGCTAACTTCTCTGCATGATTTCTCTTCAATAATTAAATCTAGCATTTCCAGCTGCTGTAGAATTTGTTGCCCTTTTGTGTTCAGTTATGTTTTTTCATGCGGAAGACTTGGACTTCCTCACAGTTTTAATTCTTATTCAGTGTCAATTTACAGGCTGCGGTAATAAACGCAATGTTTTACTTCATGGCTCATGCTGGGAAATGAATCTTAAAACTGGTGTTGCCTTGGCAGAGGTGGGATGCAAGGCCAGGCAAGCGTTCCAGTAGTGACTTGGATGGAGCTGTTTGCTTTTTGTTTCCTTGACAGAAGGCAAAATCCAGTGCTTCCCTTGGTTGATAATCTTCTGTATTCCGCTTCTTTTCCCCTTTGGTGCACTAAGTGTTAAATGTTAGGATATATTTTTTGTATCAGAGGAAGTGACTAAAAATTACTGCAGATCAATTCTGGCAGAATACCTGTAAGTCAAAGGGAATGCTTGAGAGCCCTTGAAAGAATTATGGAAAGGTGTTTGGTGTCTTTGTAGTTTCTGTAGATGATTGTTGCTTCCATGCGTAACAAGAAGTTACTGTGGGAAAGAAGGTTTTAATCCTTGACTAGGTTCATATTCTCCATAATTTTCTAGTGTTTTTAACAAAAGCTGCTTTGTTACAGAACCTGTGCATAAAAAAATCCTTCTGTGGCTCTTGGAACATCCTTTTATATTAAGTGTTTTTCACCACACTTAGTGGTAATGCCCTTATTTATTAGAGCAGAAGATTTTATAGTGATTTCAGTGGGAATTCTCTCTTTCAGTGTAGGTCAGCAGTGATGGTTCTCCCCAGAATACATGGAGATAATGGATAGTGCAATGTACCCAAAAGTTGTTGTCCTTAAGATTGCAAAAATGTAATGGGGCAACGTGCAGGAAGTTAGATGTTCCCTCACAGAAAAATAATGCTTTACACATTTTGTTATGAATGGGTTTAACTCTCTCAAATTTAAATTTTTAAATAAATGCTGCCCTTTGCATTGGACTGTTTAGGTGTTACAGCACCATCTGTCTGCCGGTAGAAGGAAGAAAAAAATGGACTTTTATTTCTAAACACATTTTGAGGTATTATAGACACTTCACAGAATGCTGAACATAGGAGAATATTTTTTATGGGAGGATTAACCAGTTTTGTTCTGCTGCAATATGTTGATGAGTCCCAAACTAGGAGATTAAATTTCTCTTATTCCTGAGGTGGCAATTTTTGGGATTAATTGTCTCATGTGAAACGAAGGAGACTAAGTGTAATTTGGAAAAAAATATCCAGGAAGGTCATACACAGTGTTTTACAATGTTTGAGATTTCAACTTTTTGTGGTCTTTCTCACTTCTTTTACATATTTAACATATCTACTTATTTTTCTTTTCCTGTGAATGGTAAACTTAGTCTTAAAACCTGTTTATCCCCTCCTGTATGTACTGTTACAGATTGTTATATTCACCAGAAATTATCAGTAAGCTTGATCAGTCTGCTCTCCACCGGTCTTTCAACTTTTGTTTTGCTGTGGAAAAACATCTTAACTCCACCATAAGGTGTTCCTATCTGCTCTACCTCATCCTGCCTTTCTTTAAATATCTTTTTGGCATTCAGACTTGATGAGCTGGTTCTTTCTTGTCTGTGTCTCGAGTGGCTTATTGAAAGAAATCTAATGAAGCCTGACTTCCTTTACAAAGGCAATGATGGCTCTTGCCAGTGTGTTTATTCCTCAGTTTGCTTTTTGCTTTAAACACAGCTCCAAGTTTGCCTTTTAGAAATTTCAGACTTGCTGCCGTGTTGCTCCCAGCAGTCCTCCAGAGGCCATTTGGCATATTTATTTCCTCTGGCACTGAGGCAGTCTGAACAAGAGCACTGCAGCTGATGGCTGTGTTTATCCCTGAGTTCTTCTGGATCACCTGAGTGGACACTGTCTGCTCCCAGCAGTTGTTTTCTTCCCAGTTTTCTTTTATAACATCTCTGTTCTGTGGTGGTCATGTGCTCCAGGAGCACTTTTTACCCTTTGATCTTCTATTAGCTCTACAGAGACACCTCCTGATTTGTTTGAAAAATAATTTATTGCTGCCTTTTATGGCTTTGTGCAGTTGTTCCTCCATCTCTTTTGACCTGCTTTGTTCTGTTTTTAAAACTATCATGCCATAGTTTACATATTTTTCTGTTTTCCTTCTTTGGGGAGACTTAGTGATGAGTGCCATTTTGTTACAGCCTTCTTTCTCTACAGCTTAACCATTCCAGCTTTTTGTTTGTTTGTTTTGAAAAAGCATTCTTTTGGGTGGCATGTTTCCTTTGAACCCCTAATATTGTATCTTTTTATACAGATTTTCTGTTGTCTATTAAAACATTTTCCATGTTTATCTGCATCTTTTTATATTTATAATGTGAAAACTAAGCTAGCCAGGTAAGCAATTTCTTGCTTTAAATGAGATGTTCCTGTCAGAAATGTTGTTCTCACCTGTTTATGAAAAATAAATCAGTATTGTTTACCTTACTTATTAATCGTGTACAGATTTTTGTGGTAGCCCATGCCAGGTAATGATTCTAAAATAATTCTTACTGGAGTAATACAGTGTAAATAGAATGTAATTTTCTAACACTAACCAAACAAATATCCTATTGTGCTCGATTGGATATTTTATTCTAAAATTTCTGTCCAAAGATAACTTGTATTGTTTATGTACCTTTTTAAGAGCAGGAAAGGAATTGTTCAGCTTTGAAGAAAAAACACTGGTGACAGTACACATCTCTCCTATGTATTTTATTGTAACTCAGTTTGATCTGAAGGAGAAAGACATTATATTAAAATAATTCTGATATTGGAGCTGACAAGGTCACAGAAGATCTTCAGGATCTGTATACCCAAAGGTGTTTCTTCTCAGTATTTCAACTAGTAGGTTGGACTTAAATAGTCTGCTCAGCTGTAAACTCAAACTTATTTTTATTTTCATTTAGCATTATTTCTTTCCTGTTATGTGTTTATTATTCTATGTCAAATTGCGCATTCCTAAGGAAGAGTTTATTGAAAGGGCAGATGTAGTAGCACTTTACCAGACTACAGTCCCGCTCTTCTGCGATTTGAAGTGACACTTGGGTTGTAAAATACCTTTTCCCTGGTAGTGAGTCAGGTTGGATGAGGAGACGTGGATCACAACCGGTATGTCGTAGGGCACCTTCTGTTCATTACACTGTTGTAATTAATAGAATAAAGCTGTTGCTGATAATGGCTGATGACTACACACAATGCTTACAGTTGGGAGGCTGACTCCAACAAGTGTAATGAAGGATTAATTCCAACAGCTGCCAAATTACAGCAAAAAGGAGCAAAGATAAAGGTGAACACACTGGACATAATTTTATATATAAAATTAGATTATTTTCTATGTTTCTTATATCTAAGGTGAAGCTCCTGTGCTGTTTTATTGTTATGATGACTTGGTCTTCCAAGCTTCCCCTCCAGTTCCTCTCATCTCCTATGTGACTAAACAACTCTGAGTAGCTGAGTGTTGGCAAGGAACTCTGTCAATTCATTATTCACTCATTCTTCAGACTTTTTTGAACAGCCTGAAACAAACTGACAGGAATTGTGCAGTTAATATTAGTTTGACCAGGCCCTTATTTTGTATTTTCTCTCCTCTGCTTCTGGAATCAGTTCTTCTGATTCCTCTCCTATACCCTTTCTTCGGCTGCTTTTTCTTCTATTTTGCTTTTGTGATATTATTTTAGATAAGCTGTTATACCTTCCAAAAATGTGACTTTTTAAATCAAAGCAGTTTGTTTACATGAGTGGAGGATTTCTGCTTACTGATGTTTTAAGAGCTTTGATGAAATAAAAGGTTGGAGTATTCTTCTGTCATTATTATTTGTAGAGTTAACGTTTCCACTGAAGGTGGAAATGTAAATATCAAAACCGTTCTGAAAAAAATGTCAATTACAGCATGATAATTCAGTTTTTGTTTGCCTACAGGAACCCAGAGCTGCTTTTTTGTTTCTGTTAAAACAGAATAGTGAATCGAAGAGTTTTTAATAGCATTAACTTTTAGATCAAATGTTTTCAACCAGTCTTTATAATTCCAGAATTAGTGGAAACATTTATGTCTTTAAGATTCTTCCATCAAGGCACAGGGAAGGGAATTATTGAAAAGATAAAAATAAATTTGTTTGCTTTCTGTCAGAGTTCATATCTACAGCCAGCCTTGATAGAAGACCAGAATGATTTAGACAAGTTTGCTTTGGAGATTCATAACATATGCTTGCTGGACAGAATTGAGTTATCTCTGCTCTGGAGAGTAAGTTATTGTAGCAGGAGCTGACAGAGATGAAGATAACTGAGGGAAATTCAATTACCTTTTAGTGTTTTCCTTCTAATAGGATTCTTAATGTGAAAAAGATCCTTAGATGATGCGCCTGTGTTGCTTTGTGAGATCTGCTTTGATACCTGCATCCAGAATAAAGTGAACTCCTCTTTTCAGGCCTTCATTAAGGATGAAATATGCATCTGATTGCTAAATGGGTGTTAGCTTTTGAGTTAACATATTATCATTTGTAGTCCAGATGTATTTGACAGTCTTTCGGCAGTAGTCTTGAATATTCTAAATGCAATTTCATTTTCAAAAGTATTGTTTTTATGTAAAAAGGTTGTTTATAACAGCAACTGAAGAAAGAGGTCACAAAATTTTAAAATAATTCTTTATACTCTAGTGCTGTCTCTGCATGGTTTTTCTCTCATTTGACTTCTCCTGGCAAAAGCACCCAAGTTACAAATATTATTTATGACTGACCTGAGTTCAGGCTGTTGGGTTAAAGCCTATCCACTTGACTGTAGCTGAATTTCATGTAAAAATTCTTCAGTTCTGAAGTTACTAGGGTAGACTGGTGCATACAGGTATTAGGATGTTGATATTTGTGTTGCTTGTAAGATTTTTTTATGGTGTCTGGTGGTTGAAATGAAAATTCAGAGGTGACTTTATGAAGGCAGCTCACTCTGCAGCTGTATGTACAAGAACAAACCACATGTACAAGTTTGTGTACCTGCAACATGATCATTTACTGACCCACTAAACTACTGTCTGGGGCTGAATGTAAAAAGAGTTTATTTTAAAAACTCTCAACCATACTAGAGTTGCAATGTATGCTTTTTAACTGGATGATTTATTCAAGCACTTGCATGCTGATGTTTCTATAAAAGAAGTATTCACATATTAGATTGATTTGCAACCCCAAAACACGTTTGGATCTGCCTAAAGGACAGAGCATACCTGACCCTGTAGAGTAATGAATTGAAATTCTGGTCCATATTTTGAGTAGCTACTTGTCTTGACCTATGGCTTCTTGGTTAAGTCACCTGTGGTTACCCTCATCATTCACTTGTTTGGGCTAAATTCATAGTAGGAATAGTCTCATGTTGTGGTTAATGCTGTCTCCTGATCGAGACATGACAAAGTTTATACCTGCAGGTTTATTTCTGATGTTCATGAAAGTGACTCATGAAAATCAGCTTTGAGACAACATACTGAGATGTTTAGAAAATGTTTGAAGGTGTTTGTCAGTAGTACCTGAAGGCACTGATGGTTAAAGTTTTTACTGTTACCTGTATTTCTTCCACAGAGAAATTTTCTCTTTCATTTATTGGTGTATTATTGAGGAGGAAGCTGTACAAAACTTTGCATCTAATGTAATAGTTTTTCCTTAATTATTTCTCATTCCATTGAAAGCTTCAGCATTTAATTGAGAATGTTCCTTTATGAATGCAAAATATTGTGATGTGCAGAAATAAATACCTCCATGAATGATGGTTGAAAAGGGACAGAGATTGCTTCAATAAGGATTTTACAACTAAATTGATAAAATTAAATTTAGTTTGTAGTAGATGGGGCTTGAAGTCTGTCTGGGATCCAGGGAGGGAAATGGAAAACGGTAAAACCACATCCATCCAAGGGTGATCTTCCTCATCTTTTAGGTGACCTTTTATTCCTGAGTAGATCACCTTTCCAGGAAAGGGAGCAAGACTGCACTAATCAGAATTCTTAACTGGAACTGTAAAGTCCTTTCACATCACCACTTCTACCTCACTGCTTTGCAGTCCAGGTTTTTATCTTAACTTTCCTGTATTTGCTTTTAAGTGGGAATCACTGTAACAGAGTTTTAAAAAATCTTTTCCTTCCTGCTTCATCCTCTTCTTTTATTGAAGTGTTTACAGAATGAGTCTATCTACTGATTTTTCTCTTTGGCCTGAATGGGAGGAAGCTGGGCCAATTCCTTTGAGGTGGTCTTAGGTCATGAAAAGGAAGATGTGTCAGGCAGTCAAGTTGCTCTTCTGGTGATCGTTGTGTCAGGGAAGCTTCCAAGTGATTTAGAAACCTCTGATTTCACTGTTAATCTGGAGTCCAACTGGAAGTGGCAGAGCCAATCCTTAAAAAGATTTACCAATAAAAAAATCAAACTGTCCTCACTATTCTGCTTCACACAAGATGTTTCTTGTTACTTTTCTCACCACTTTTCCCTCCCACCTGTTTCCTGCTAACATTTCTGCATCCCTCTTATTAATTCACTATTCAGAAAATGCATCTTCAAAGATTTCTGGCCATCTTTAAAAGAAGAGATTTCAGTATCTCTTGGAAGTAGGGTTTAGAAGGTGATGATAGTGACTATGATGAGCAGTGCAAGTGCTTTGGTCATCATTCCATTTTTTTTTTTTTTTTTAATTTTTTTTTATTTTTTTTATTCTCTTATTTGTTCATTCTCTTCTTTCCTAGTGCAAAGATACTGGGGGTTTTTTGTCAAAAATTTGTAGGAACAAATTCTGAGTCTGAGTAGTAATGCCAAGATTATGTCCTAATGGATCTTCTGACGTTTGTGCTCCTTCAAGCCTTCTCCCTGCCTGTCCTTGCAGAAACTTGGGATTTAAGTGTTATAGAGCTATCCTGAATTGTCTGTTGTCCTTAGACTGGTTTGAGATTCCACCTTTTGTGACTGATGCCAGTTATTGACAGATAAAGCAAGCAAAATTCTCAGTTATTGGATGGGTTGCTGTATTACAGACAATGTGTGGAAGTTGTGAAACAAATGTTGTCATAACTTGGGACCAGAGGCCAGAGTTGGCCCTGGCCTCTCTCCACTGCCACCAGCAGGACTGAGTCATCCTCAGCTGTGCTGGCTCCTTGCTGGCCCTGTGTCCCAAGGGAACATTTACAAAAGAAAAAAAAAAATCAGATATTCCGACTTCTAAAATATTGTTGCCTATTTTTTCCTGTTAGAAACCCTAAATATCTCATTTCTAAGCGGTTGTTGAGAGCCCTGCAGCCAGCATCGCTGATCTTGGCACTGGCCCAATGCTGTTTTGCAAGGCAGTTTCATATGGTCGGCATGAGAGGAGGAAGGAATGTTTCCTGCATTATTTTTGAATCACAGTTGTTTGAAGCTGTTCAGAAATTTGGAATATTAGAAGTAGTTATTGGCTGGAGTGCAACTGAAGCTGTTAAAGTGTGTGAAAGATATTGTTACAGGACTCTTTGGTATGTCCAATAACTGTCACTTACATGTGTTTTATATAATGTTTTATGTAATTGCAGTAGTTTCTTTGGGTTCTGTGCACGCTTGGTGGAAACTGCTGATTTTGATTAGTCACTGTACTTTATTTCAAACCCTATAATTTTAATGAGTGAACTGTAATTGACACCAAAACTCAGATTTGTGTTTTAAGCATCCATGGACTTTGTGTTGCCTTTTTTTTTGTCCTGCATGGCTATTGTGCTCTAACATAACAAGCTCCAAGTATTGAATTTATTATTTTACACTGAATTAAAGTTCAATTAGCCAAGTCTAGTTAAGCAGGGTTTGTACAGTTGGAACATGTAATCTGTTTTGTGGTCTTGAAACACCATCTCTGAGTTCTGCTGTTGGTAGAAAATGCTGGTAACTGTTATTGGGGGGTGCTATGAAATCACCTCATACCATTAAAATAAACCCCCAAAACAACCAGAGAGAAAGACCTTGCATTCTGAACTGCAACAGAATCAAAATCAAAACTTAACAAGAACATCAGAACCTTGAAACAGGACATTTCACAAGTTCTGGTATTTAGCATTGAAATGAGAAATAAACAGAAAACTTAGGAAATGGGTTTTACGTGTTCTTATGTAAAGGTAAACAAGTTGTTTAGGGAATATATTTTTTTTAAAAATGAAAATTGGCAACATAAAGGATGATACAGGTATCAACTGCTTGGTGCTACATATTTCTTCATTTCTCTGAAGGGAGCATCTGTGATAGTTACAATATTGTCTCTTGCATCATTGCAGTCCTTTAATTTACACCAAGAGAGCAAGAAAAAAATATAAATTTTAAAGCAGTATTGTCTGTCTTTACTCCATATTGTTCACTATAAGGATCTAGAGTTGTATGAATGGGTGTTTTTCACTTAAGGCTGCTGTAAAAAAAAGCAGAGGCTGTTGTCTTGTCATGCTTTCAATAATGGGAATACTTCAAATGCTGTCTTTCTGTGGATAATAAAATCACACAGTTTTCAAAAGAAATTAAATTATCCTCCACCCAACAATTTTTAGAGCCAAATGTTGACATTTCAGGGGGGGTAGAACTTTTTCTGAATAAAAAATATTAGTTAAAAAAACTTCATATACATCTCATGCTGTTCTGAAATTCAAAAATCAAGAGAACCAATCAGAAAGGAAAAAAATCTCATGCTCTAGGTGAAGTGAAACATGAAATATAGAATACTGGAAAAAAGGAGAGGGGAAAAAATAAAGGAGGCTTTAAGATAAGGCAGAGGTTAAGCCAAAGCTGGGATTGTGACTCTTAACATGTTTCCAAAGTAAGTGACTAGCAATGATATTAGAGAATAACTGCTATAAAAGACTGTATAGACCATATTTTAAAAATCCTTCCCTTTGATTCTGGTGTTGTTGTTTTTTTTTGTTTTGTTTTGTTTTGTTTTGTTTTTTGTGGGTTTTTTTTTTTAATCTTTGCCATTTCATCATCATCTTACTCAAAATACTGTGCTTTTAAAGTACTTGGTCCTGGAAAGGAAAATCTTCTCAGTAATTTTAGTTTATAAAATGGTAAATAGGAACTTTACAGTTTAAGTTAGAAACTTGTAAATTGGCAGGACCGACCATGTTATTCTTGAATAGACTTTAGGATAAAATTCCATGTAATCCTTCTTTTTTTCACAGATTCTCTCCTAGTAATTTGCAATTTCTCTGACCAAAAAAACTCCAACAAACCAAAACCCACCCTTAATACTTTTCCTTAATAATTGATGAAAATGTTTCTGCAGATGGAGATGACTTAATGGCAGTAACTAAACGGCATTTTTCCATGTGTGGGAAGGAAATACTTTGCCAACAAACCTGTGCTTGCCCTGTTTAGCAGTGTTGCTCTAGGATTTGTGCCAGGCAGAGTGATCACTCTCCACTGTGAGAGGCTGAAAAGGTCCTGAGCTGCCAGACATCGAGTCCATGAAATTAGCTCTTGGAGCAACCATGGTAGAAGCTGGTGAAGGACAGATGAGTTACCTTTTGGGTAATGAATTTGTGTTTGTAAGGACAATTACGTATTTTTAATTTTTTTTTATTTTTTCATTTTTTATTTTTTATTTTCCCACTAAGCCTCCTAAGTGACATAAGGAGCCCAGTCAGGTCTGAAAACAAGGTGGTATCCAAAGTACTGGTGTTTATTAAAGATGTGCTTGCAATCAGTCATGGCAAGTTAGGAAATTATTATACTTCAATGCTTGTTATCTCAAGTGAATGTGATCTCTCTGCTCTTTGTTCATTAATTGATAGATTTTGATACATTCTCAAACTCCTGTGTTCTGAATCCGAGACACTAAACAGGGAAAGCAGAAAAATGCTTGAGGGGAACTGTGTAGAAAATAGAACCAGAAACACAGACCCCAGACTGCAGGGATATCTCAAGGGGCTAATCTTTCTGCCTTTTGCAAAGCTGGAACTTTACATAAGCCTGGAAACTGTTTATGAAGAGGTTTTTGGCTGGAAATGAATTCTCTTCGCAAGTGTTTTGCAAATTTATAAGGAAATTTAGGGAGTGTGATGTAGCAGGAATATCAAACAAGAAGTAACAAAATTAACAGAGGTATGTTGATTATTTTTGCTTAGGAGTCTACATACAATATGACTCTGAGTTCTTATATAATAACAAATCCTATACAGAAATACACATTCCTCTAAAGTTAGTGTTAATACTGATATACCTAAGTATTTATAGCTGTCTCTTTGATAGCTATAGAAGTTACAGAATTTTAAGCCATGCAAATGTCTTTCACTTTTCTTTTATAGTCAGAGACTGAAGCCATATTTATAGTGACTTAATTTGGAACTTTATTACAATATGCTCCGTACCACTTATGAGGGGAACTAGTGGTACAGGGTATTTTGTAATAAGGCTCCAAATTACCCTTTGATTTATCTGCTTGTCTGAATCATTCTGGCTACATTTTTCAACTCGTTGAGACAGCCCATTTTTTCCATATTTTAAGGTATTATTGTTCCCACACTTACAGAAATGCACCATTTTCCCCTATTATGAAAAATTATTCAGAATTAATCAGATAAAAAACTTGGGAAAAATTGCTTTTTACGTAGTACCTTTAAGGGCATCTTAACTAATAAGTTGTGTTGTTCAGAAATCACCACTGGTGTGTGTTACCTGCTCTTAGAGACTTCATTTCGCGTTTAGCTGTGCCATCCGAACTGCATGTGACTTTCAATCTGCTCAGGTGTCACTCCTGTGCCAAGTCTTGGTGCTGCAAGTTGTAAAAGAGCTGTGCTGGCAGCAGGGTGTCTGGGAATCTGAATCCTGCGGAAGCAATCATTTGGCTGCTGGGGCCAGAACTGCTGAACTGTTTTGTACCCACCTTCAAGGCAATGGAAATCCTGGCTGTGCATCCATGGAATGAGGCAGTTGGAGAGGTGGTGGTCACAGTGAGAGAATGATGACATTCCGGAGCTTTGTATTTGGCCTTTGTAAGGATATTTATATATATCCTTAATTTGGCTCTCACTAAGAATGTGTAGTGAATCCATAGGTGATGTAAGTATGTGTCATTTCTTGGACAGAGTGGATGCTCCTTATAAAATAAGGGAGTGTGTCAGTTCCAGAAGTTGTTCATGGATTTGATTTGCTTGTTGCACTGGACTAGAAGTTCTTCAGTGAATCCAGCACTAATCTCTGTGGGGGTGTTGCAGCCACTGAATGTCACAAGGGTGATACAGCGTGCTTGGGGAATGCTGCAAAGACCATCCCTGGCTGCTTTGCTTCATGTCAGATCAGAGCACAGAGCCACCTGTGCAGGAGTTCTGAGCTTTACTGCTTCTAGAGCGTAGGGAATTGTACTTGGATTCTTTCTAGCTTGAAAAATGCCTTGTACTTGGAAGATGGGAACCACCAAAATGTTAAATTGATTGCTGAAGTGTGTTACTTTCAGGTTCTTAGACTGTTTTAAACAAGAGCAGCGTGAAGGAGCTGCTGGCAAACTGGATCTGCAGAAGAGGAAGGGAGTACAGTTGCTATCCCAGTGTGCAATTTGAATGCAAAATGTTTGGACATAAGTACAGTAAAAACAGGTTCTTGGGTTCGAAAAGAGCATTTCTCTCCACATATTGTTTATTCTAGTGGTTAGCAGTGAGTGAGTTAGAATATTGGAATAGTGTAGCAAATCCCAGTTTCTAGATCTGGTGACTTAATCTAAGCTCTTACTTGTTTGTGCAAAGCTTTGTCTTTGATTCTGATCCAAGGGTGCTACTGTAGCACAAATAATATCAATTAGATAGGCATCAAAGAAAAAGGCTAAAGCACCTAAAAAGTGCTAGTGGACACAGCAAAAGAGATCTGATATTATTTATTTCTGCTATTTATTTATTCTGACAGTTGCTTTTTTCCAGTTGAACTCATGTTGGTTTGTCTCATTTACCCACTGTACAAAATTGGGTTCACTTGAAAGATGTAAACTGCATAAAAGTGCTGTTGCCTAGTGTTTATTTGGGTTTACTAAAGCTTAATTTTGTGAGACTTGAAGGTAAAAAATAAAGCTGTTGGCTCAGCACAGATTAAAACCAGATGTCTCTTGAGATCCTTGCATTTCTCTCTAATCACAAACCCAAACTGATTGTGGTAGATTTTTTTTTTCTGGTCATGACCATAGTTTTACCAGTTTGTGTTTGGTGTGATCTAAGTCAACTGCATGCTTTTTTCCCTCCTCTTGTGATTTCAAATGCATTTTTTCCCTGGGGAATGTCTTGCTATAAATCTACTTTTTTTTAACCCCCCCCCCCCCTTACCCCATTTGTATTACAAACAGTTGATTTAGATGCAGATTCTTTTTAATCTTGAAATCAGATAAAAGGCTGGAAAAGTGGATAAATGAGGTTTGGAAAACCATGGGTTGAAGAGATGAGAAGCCATTGCATTGTGTTCAGTCCATTAAAACAAGAAGAAATAGAAGAGATACTTTGATAAGTGTTCTGCTGGTGTTAACCTTGATGGCTATTATCGGGGGGATGATGCTATATCTATTTCATTGGCTTAAGCTTTTTTCATGCTGAGAGAAATCAATACTTGGAGTCGTTGGATGACAGAGGCATCACTTCAGAATTGACGGTGGCTGTCAGACGTTGTCATTGGTTGACTTTTGTTCGCTGTTGAGGTTTTAAGCTTTCATTTTTCTAAGTCTTATTCAGGAGCCTTTGTAAGATTTCCCTGGGTAGCATTTTTAGTCCAGACTTTAAACCTCAGGTCAGAGGTCAAGTGCAAAGATCTGTGAAAGCAGAGGACTGAGGAGCTCCTCATTTACTAAAATATCCTTATTTGTAGGGCATCTGCATTAGTGGCAAGACTGCGTTATCTTATGGATGACTTTTCCTCCTAAGTGACACCCTCTGAGACAGGTTGTTCACAAAGCCAGTAGCTTTTAGCTGAATTAGACAAAGAAACTGGAATACGTAGAAGTGTTCAGTGATAGGGTTGAAAAATAAAAGTAAAAAGGTGCAACATTTCTTTTAAAAACCCTACACTACTGAGCTTTTGAATTGCTTGTAGAAAGCGTTACATTGTAATTTTGGGGCTGCAGAGATGCTCGAAGCAGAGGGTACCGTGCAGAGAAAATCTTTTACTTGACATTTTTATAAAGATCAAAGATAAAGTAGTTCTGAAAGCTAAGTTAATCCTCCTCTTCACTGAAATATAGACAGGCAGAATAGACTAACTCACCCTGTCAGTATTTTTGGAATATTTTCTGCATACAGAATGTATTGTATTTTCGTATCTATAGCTTGCCTTTTGGATGACCTTTTGCCCCTTCAGAATTCCGGTTCCTTAAAAATGAATCTTCAGATAACCTATGTGTTCAAATTGTCTGCAGTCTTGTCTGGGCAGAGAATGGGAGAGAGGAAAAAACCCTGTTCTGGGATAATGGCAAAGCGAAGGATTTTGTTCTGCACTAGGTGAAGGACTGGTAAACAAGGGTCTTTCCTCTATTCCATGCTTAATACACTTCCCCTTTGTAAAACTTCCAAAACTTCCAACAGTCACTGAATTTAAGACTTTTTGGAGATAACCTGTGAGATGTTTATATGAATTTTTTTTTTTTTTGGTCCTTTCAACACTTAGTTTTATCCTAAGTGTGACTGCACTACTTTTGTGATTACAGTTTCATTGTATACTTGCCCAGACCGATAATGAAAATCATGTAGGCCAAGGCAGCAGTGGAAGGAAGGTTTGAAAACTCTGTTTAACTGTGTATCTTAATTGTAAAACCATATTCTGGCACGACAGGGTCCCTATTGCAGGTAAAAGAGATCAAACACTTGAAAAGAAATAAAACCATAGAAACACATTTTTGAGATTGTGCTAAAATAGAAATCAAGCTGGATTTCTATTTTACGTAAATGGAATTATTGGGATTTTTGTGTGAAGTATTGACTGTGCAACACTCTATGTCTTGGTGTTGCATCTTTGGCAGTGGTGCATCAGGTGAACCTGGCATCTGGAAAACGAAAAATGAAAAGAAATTGGGACTTTCTAGTGCTTTCAGAGTAGTTTGGTGGTAACTGGCTACTTTAGGATGGGTCTTTTTCTGATTCTTTTGGTCGAACCAGTCTTCCTTCACTGCTGTATTCAAAGTATTTGGGAGAGGGAGGTGAAGAAATAACCTTTGTTTTGCTGTATATTTGGCATATATTGAGGGCAGAAACCACTGAACAATTGGTGAGACACCTGTATAATCAAAGAGGATTGCAAAACTTTCTTAGGGTTAGTAACTATATATGCATGTGACAGATATCTGGCAAAACTCTGGCTTTCTGCTTTTGTTTGTAAAATATATATTGTAAAGAGCATGCTATGGTTAAGAGTTCCTCCTAGAGTGATGCTATAATTTAATGGGATTGCTGCCTGTGGGAGCCTCTCAGTTTTGGTGTATAATTGCAAATTTCTATTCATATTAAATGCTGAATTTCTTGAAAAGTGGAGTTCTATTTCCAGTTTATGACAGGGTGGTTATGTTTTCATGGAAGTTGTCAGGACAATAAAATACCATTTTTTTTCTTCGTTTGTCACAGCTACATTTTGAAAATCTTTGTTGGTATTTAATGAAGGATGTGTTCAAAATCACATCATAAAGAGGCTTTTTTAAAAGAGGTACAAGTTCATTATATCTTTTACAAAACATTCTAGTTTGATTTCCATTTTATCATGTTTTAAGGTCAAATGTGACTTTAATGTTCCATAAAGAGACAGAGATTGATAATGGGGAAAGAATAACCCTCTAATGTGATTTATATCTATGGATTTTATGTCAGATATGAAAAGTTGCTGTTCAAATTGTAAAGGAGGATCCATTAAAGAGCACTTTAAAACATTTTACTACTTAGCTTACCTTATTCACTTGTTTTTAGAATTCTGCCCTTTCAGGCAACTTAAATATAACCTCTTATGAAACATTTACAAAGTGCTGAAAAGAAATCGGAATCATCATGGGTGCAAAATAGTTCAATGTATTGGAAAAGACAGCTGTACTCAGAATGAGCTGGGAAAGCCCTGTTTAGTGTTGGGTATGATTTAGTCATCTTACATTTTTGTGAAGAAGGGTGGCAGAGTGCTTCATGTAGGAATACAAAAGAAAATTTTTGACGTCTCATTGTCTTGGAAAGTCAGCTGCTTATTCTTCAGTCAGCCTGGACGTCTGCTCATCAGGTGAGCATTGCTGTAAAGTGTGGGGAAATTCTGAGGAAATACCTAAATACATTAAAATCGTTAGAGTAGTTCTTTAAAATTGATTCATCTGTTAGTACATTTTTCTTGTCTAGTGTCTGTGAAACTCTACACAAGGCCAAATTTTATTTTGTGGATTTTTTTCACATTCTTCCTATCTTTCTGTCACTTTTTATGACATATATGTTTATATATACACATACATAAATACCACTCATAACCTGCTGTTTTATTTGCATCAAGTTTCTAGGGCTTGTACATATATAGAAAAAGCATTGCTACTGTTTTAAACATATAAAGCATATGATATTGTGCTGATATCTAAGCTCTAAGAAACAATTGTACTAGTGTCTGCATCAGCTGTGCTTCACAAAGAAAAAGCAATTTTTTTTTGTTATTAGGCAGACATTTGTGTCCATTCCACTAACTAGATCATAGAATAATCCAATCATTGACAAAGGCTGAAATGCTTTGTCTGGCATATGTGATCTGTGGAATTGCCAGATGAAAACTGAAATTACAGACAGGGAGTGCTGAAGTGGGGAAAAGCCTTTGTTGTTTCTACCAATATTTGAATTTCTTGTGGGTTTTCATGTACAGCAAAACGGGGTTTTGATGAGGGGGTGATATAAATTTGATGCCCATTTTTTAAGTTCTATATTACCAGGTGAATTTTCAGAGGTCAACGAAAACTAAAACTATGAGACAATGTTGCAACAAAGAATCTTCCATAGTTTTGAGTTCACTTTGTTGCTTTGACTTACAGTTCTTATTTGCTAGAATTTGTTTTTGAGCAGAAAATGTTTATCCAAGAGGTGTAATACTGCTGGGGAAGTTACTGACTTTCCCATGCTGGCCTGCAGATGTGCTCAGCCTCAAGAAGCCACCTGGTATAGATCAATTCTTCCTCATATGCATTTTGCTTTCCATCTTAAAATATGTGGATTTTCTCTTAACTTTTATAATTACATATTTATACAAACAACAGGCAGCAGTTGGCTCCCCACATCCAATGAAGAGTCATGGGAGCGTAGTGGTCAGCCAGCTGACATTCACTCTTGAAATCTGCTGTTGTTTCTATAAAGCTATTCACTTCATTATAGGTACAACCACTTCTATTTTATATGTTTTATTATGCAGTCTAGCCATTAATGTGTTGGCTTTTGCTAAGTTTTGATTGTGTGTGTGATGTGGTGAAAGAATTCATGGCAAACCAAGATCCTCTGCTTCGCTCTCTGGACTGATTTCCTGTGGGCAGCTGCAGGGCCTCAGTTCTCACACCTGGAAAATGGGGTTAATTTTCCTCTCTGGAGGGTTTTGTATAAGTAATTAATTATGAAGTGCTTCAAACTTTCTTTGGGTGGTGTAATTAAAATGCAGAGTAATAAAGTGTTTATCTTCTTCCCAGTCACTGTGTGCCCAGTACTCTGCAGACAAACGGGAAGAAGAAAAAATGTGTCACCATTTGATCACAGCAGCCAAGTACCGAGACCAGGTGACTGCAACACAACTAATACAGAAAATTATCAACATCCTGACTGACAAGCACGGAGCCTGGGGAAGCTCTGCACCAAGGTAAGGCATTTTTGGGGTGTTTGAAAATGTTTCTGTGCAGCACTGCTCTGGTGATTTGACATGTGGTCAAAGGTAAGCGAGGTTTTGCTGGTGGTTTTTTTTAAACAAAGTAGTACAAAAAAGGTAAAATTAATGTGTCAGTTGAGTATGGGTGGATGTCAAAGAACTGGTTTTGATAGAATTTATTTTGAATGTTCCAGCCCTATTGTTTATTTAATTTTTTTTAAAAAATTAAATGCTTTCTTACTACTAGCTGTCTTCTTGGTATATTATGCAATTCAAGATTGAACCACAGTTCAGTAATTTGTTTTCTTTCCTGCCAAACTTTAAACAAACAAACATCTCTTTGAGATACAGGGAAACTGTGAGATTTGTATCAGTAATTTCAAAGTAAAAACAGTACTGCCAGATTAATTCAGAATGAATTCCTTTTGGAATTCTCAACATGTGCCTTCGTTACAGTGGTACTTGTCTAACTTCTTTAGCTGTGACCTGTGCCTAAGTTTCACTTGCAAATCTGAACAGCAAGTTTAAGTTCTTCTAATACATCCTTAATTAATGCTTACAAATAACTGGAACATATTTAGGCTAGAACATAGCTGAATATGCTCTTGTATCAAGGTACTGTTATTTGAATTTAATGAAATAATAAGCATGAGAGAAATACATGAGTAGGCAACAAACTGTTTTTTCAAGTAACCTTTATTCATTGTTCAATAACTACTTGTCTTCTGGAAAGAAAAAAATTAATTCCCGAGCACTAATAATTTCTATAACATACAGAAACATAAAAAAAAAAAAG